>CM029923.1:0-2400000 GCA_017639245.1 Myiopsitta monachus | reverse complement strand
AGGAAGGAAAAGACTGCCACTCACCTAGAATGTGGAAGAGGAGAAGCTTTCCCAGGGCTCTCCATTCTTCATTTCCTGTGGTCGGCCTGTTAGGAGCATCGCTGCTGAAAAGCCAGTACAATCTGTGTTGCTGTTCCAAAACAAATGCATTTTTACCCGGTAAGGTTATGTGTTCTTTTCAGCTTTCAGGCAGTTCTACCCAGAAAGAAAAGAAAGTCAAATGGCATTCTTCTCTCCTTCTGGGTTTCTTTTTTCCCTTCATATTATTTTCCTCATTGT
Source organism: Myiopsitta monachus (assembly GCA_017639245.1). Lineage (NCBI taxonomy): Eukaryota > Metazoa > Chordata > Aves > Psittaciformes > Psittacidae > Myiopsitta > Myiopsitta monachus. The sequence goes on along the minus strand of CM029923.1, from coordinate 2,399,721 downwards.
TGGAAGCAGAACAGTGGCAGTAATAACGTTATAGAGAGATACCTCGACTATAAACCAGTGGTGACAGTCAACCCGAAGTCCAAGCAAAGCAATGTGAAAATGGCTTTACTGAAAATCAATGTGCATTCGTAAGTGAGGATTGTTTCTTAAATCCTTGGTGTTCATCACTGCTTTTACAGTGATGACACTTGCAGGGAATGCTAGAACCTTTGTTTCCAAGGGGTAGTCATAAAGTGCTACAGCAGGTAACTGCATTTCCTCGCCAGTTTACTTTGCCACCTGCCCAGAGTGGCTTCACACTTGAGTAAAAGGAAGCTGTGTGGCAAATGCTATTGCGTTGCACTATATCGCCTATGGTGCAGACAAGTTCCCGAATCCAAGTAGGGCATCATTCACTGAGCATAACTCGCAGTCACCTCCCCACGTCTGGTGGAGTATTGCCCTTGAGGAGGACAGGACGAGGGTGAGAAGAAGCCTGGTGCTTGGCTGTCCTGCTCAGGACTCTTGCTGTGTTAACACTTGTGATGCCGTGGTGGTGGCAAGTTTTCCAACGGCAGTTGAAGACGTGAATGTTTCTGGTGGTTTGCTCTCTGCACGGAAGGAAAATGCACTTGTGCTTCAGTCAGTGTGGCTTACGTTGATGTCAAAGGCAGATTTGTGTTAAAACACTGAGCCTGAGGTGGGGTGTGAGCTTCCCTGACTCCTTTGCAGAGCCGGCAGCTTCCTGCAGAGGGGTGAATGTGGCAGTGCTGTTAAACCACTGCTGCTGTGTGCTTGGGGAACACCAGACCCAGCTGAAGGGCGTATGGGCTCCAGGTGATGTTAGAGGAGCAGATTTAAGGATCCCTCAGGCAAGTGCCTCTGTAAATATCCCAAGGTGTTGCTGGTGCTGTGGCACCTCAGGCTGCTGAGGAGCCACTTCTCCAAGGAAAAGTCAGTCACTTATTCATCTTAATTCAGGTTTTATAGTGGTGTATCTCAGCTGTTTGTTGGGCAGCTGTTTTCTAGCGATTTCCACTTTTGTCTGTGTTGATTTCTAGCATCCCCTTACCAGAACATGGCCAAGCCCAGGGTCATAACAGAATCTATCTCGTTACTGTGCTGTGGTCCAAGCCTGATAGTGTGACTTCCAGGTTTTCAGTAATGTGCTGCTTCTGCTTTCCATCCCTCCCTGACCAAAGCTCTTTCTTTCCCTGCCCTCTTCATGAGGCTCTCGTTAGCTTTCATTTTTAGTTTATGCAATCTGATGGACTTTCAAGGTTGCTTTTCCTCAATCAGGATCTCTCCTGTATTGTTGTTCCATCCATATGCACACCTGGAACTTTAGGTGGCCTTTCCTTACTGCACACCTATCAGCTCCATGTGTATCTCCGGAAATGCTAAATCAGAGCACTGCTGTAGTGAGCTCTGTGTGCTCTGCAGAGTTGCCAGCAATGGAGCCAGGCTGAGGTGTGCTTTCAGAAGCTAAGTAATAGAAGTCAAGTAAAAAATGTTTCATCTGGGGAGCGTGGTAATAGTCTGTCAAGAAAAAGGACTATTCCGGCGTTTCTAAAGTATGAGAAGACCGTTCATCTTATGACTGGAAACTGAAATGGGGAATGCTGCTCTTATTTGGCTTCTGCCTGATCTCCTCAGCAGTTTCACGTATATGCCATACGCTTGCATTATTTATACTTTCATATCTTGGTATCTATCTATTACTCCATCTGTGGCTTTTCCCTTTTAGTCTTTACCATTCTGCATTAGGATTGTACTCAAGTACAAACCTGTAAAATAAGTTAAACCCCTTTTCGTCGCTACTTGAAGCACGGCACAGTGTATTTATCAGAAAGGAGTCCTAGTTAATGCTTTTTCAGGTTTCTTACAAGGAACATTGATAGTTCATGCGTTGTGCTTAGAACAGTTTAAAGCTATGACCTAGCGACTTATTAAGGGTGAATTAAAAAGGAAAGCAAACAGTTTGCTCTATTCAAATCAACTTGTGGTATCCTTGGTCACTTTATCTGAGTCGTTTTATGTAAAAAGAGGTAGCACTCTGTGGGCAGGGTGAAGGGTTTCTGTAGAATCTCCAAGGAGAATGATAAAACTTCACCTAGCATGTCAAACATAACGCATGTTCTCAAAGCAGGCTATTGTTAATTATGCTCTGGGCTCAACGTGGTGACTGAAAAGCCCCTATCACCTATGCTGCGGTATGAAGAAAGGATTTTGTAAGATGCATCCTTTATCTTCAGCAAGCATTCTATCAGTAAAGGCAATCTCTCTGAGAAGACAAGGGAATGAGAGAGAAAACAAAATGAGAGATGCTACTTCAAATGATGTGTTTGAATCCTATTCTAGCTGCTTACAAAATACCAGTTTTCCAAAGGAAGGAAGTTAGGAAAAGCTTTCATGCCCTGCTGCCAGAGATAGCACAACTCATTAGCGCCTCATCTCGAAGAGGAATGAATTAAGGACAGCTGATACCACAAGGATGAACATGCCATAGAAAACCTGGGAAGAGGAAACCTACCAAAACATGGTGAATTTGATCTAAAAAGTCCTTGAGGGCAAACACAAGACAGGAAGCTTCATATAATATGAGCATTTTTAGTGCAGAAGTAGGAAAAAATGATGTTTCTCAGTCAGTTAATGTACTGGAATGAGCCAGTGCTAAGGGTTCAGTGGTACTGTAACCCCTGTTCCAGCAAACTATGAAGCTTTCAAAAGCTCCTTCGTGGCTAAGATACTGAGTTCTATCTGATAATCAGGATTTTGGCTATATCTGTTCTACATGATGCAATTACTTGAGCTAGCTGTAAATTGGGTAGATAAAATGCTAGAAATAGCCGAGCTGCAAAACCATGGCATATGTGGGAGAGCTACTAAATCCCACTGGGCGAACAAAATAGTGCTGCTTCTATGCAAGTTAGCTTCTGTCTAGACATACCTGTAGCCTTCCTAAACCACTTAGTACTGCTGAAAGTTTTACCACTACACGCATTAGTCATTTTATGTGCTTTAGAAAGCCATGCAACGACTGTTTAATTATGCAAAGTGAAGGTATAATTAAATTTCACTTGAACTGTGGGGATTTGAATAGGATGAAATAGGACGGGTTCAGTTTTCCAGGCTCAGCGTGCCACAGAGGAATCACAAAGCCTTTTGATTTGTCTTCTTTCATATCTGTAATTCCCTCTGGGGTAATGGAGAGTTTGGGCCCAAGGTGGCTTTTCCATCTTTGTGACAGGCAGTGTGGATGTACACGTGTGTAAGTTTGATGTTGCCAAGCACAACTCAAAGATGAGATTTGTTTTCCTCTAGGAAAGCTGCCAGTGCTGTTAATAAGAACATCTGGAAGTTCTTGAAACCTGGTAATAGGGGTTGTGGTAAACGCCAAATAGAGAGTCACAATAAGCAGCTCTGTAATACAACTTTCCGAAACAGTAGCATGAAACTGGGCACCCAGGCTTGTGGCCTGAGTGTATAATCCTGCCTTTCACAAGCATGTGAGCTGCAAGCTCAGCTGTTATGGAAAATGAGGTTGCCTGCTTAAACATGGATATAAGAGATTGGGTTTTCCCTGGTATTTGGAGCTTTTAATCTTCCTCCTTTAGCCTAACAGTGGAGCTGTTAGGTGGTAGCTGGTAGGTACCTTCTGTATACTGCTGGGTTTCTACGCAGGGTAGTGTGGTAGTGATTTTCTTTTGCTTTCCTCTTTCTGACCCAAGACCCGTGTTGGAGAGGACAAATTGAAAACACAAATGCCAATCGAATACTAATAGAGATATTGTTACTTTTCAACCGATGGAGCAGAAACAGAAGAGGGGAGAAAAGGCCGAGAGGGAAGGGAAATGTGGTAGAAATGCAGCATTCCTCATGTGGGTCTGGCTTTCCTGGGTAGTGCCACTCGCACGCTATTGCAGGTGTATCATGCCATGCTATAAAACATGCAAGTTGCATTATAGAGGTGTGAAGGGCAAACTTGTAACTTACATAATGAGTTTTATTTCTTGTGACATTGCCTGGTTTTGTGAACTGCTGAGGTTGAAGTTCGCTCAAGTCAGACAGCAGGTTGAAGGATCGTCCCATTGAGGGAAAACCCCAGCATCTTCATCCCTTATAAAGGACACTCAAAATCCAGCAGATAACTTCAGAGTTAGAGGCTGTACTTCTAAAATAAGAGCTGGGCACCGGGAGCTGTGCCAGGGCTCAGATGGGGAAGCACCCACTGAGATGTTTCTTCCTCCGGGTAGGTGATAGCTGCTGAATTAAAACAGTTAATTATATATTACTCTTATATATTATATATTAATAGTATATATTACTGCTTTAAGCATGCAGTATACATGGGTTTGTGCTTTGTTGCCTCCCAGTTATCCCAGTGAGTCTGTTTTCCTGGTGGGTCTTCCTCAGTGGTCATCGCCACAGTGTGTCTTCGCTTTACAGATGTGCGTAAAAAGGTGACTGTGATTTGCAGCTGTATCATACATGCAAGAGGTTAAAACAAGGTGGCATTTCTTTCTAGTTGTAGTTTACATATAGGGTGTAAATAAGCATAGCATAGGATTTTGGAATTATTTTAACGCTGTCATGTCACTTATGAGTTGGTCAGAAGTTGATGGAAACGCACTGATTTGCACAGATTTTGGTGACTAATGGATGTGTTAAATTGACTGCAAAATGCACATTAAAAGTGGAGGAGGAAGTGATTCTAACTTGCATAGCAGAACAAAGATACAGCAGGAAAAGCCATCGCTCTAGCAAGAGGCTGATTACCACTCAACCTCATGTGCTACCAGGGATGCAGATCTGTCCCTGGTTAATTACTGTATTCATCGACAGTGTTTAGGTCTGCTCTTGTGGTGCATGCTGGTGTCTCTTAACAAGACATCTCGGAAATGAAGCATGGCCCCATAGCAGTCCAGCATCTGATATGTGGGTTTTCTGAATGACAATGAGTGTTTAAGATTGAATTCTTGATATACTATTTAGAGTTTTAAGGAGAAAATCGGTTTTATTTGGGTGTAATCACACGGCCCCCATCATAATCATGAGCCCCCTCTACATAATTTCTCATTGGTTGGGAATAAGTGTATGTGATGGAAAAGACCTGCTAGTGTGAATGCCTCCTGTAGCACTGCAAGCTCCTTAGCAACGTGCAGCAAAAGTTTCCTCTGTTGGTCATGCAAGAAACCTGGAGAAGGACCTTTCACAAGGGCATGTAGGGGTAGGACAAGGGGTGATGGGTTCCCACTGAAACAGGGGAAGTTCAGGTTAGATCTTAGGCAGAAGTTCTTCCCTGTGAGGGTGCTGAGGCGCTGGCACAGGGTGCCCAGAGAAGCTGTGGCTGCCCCATGTCTGGCAGTGTTCAAGGCCAGGTTGGACACAGGGGCTTGAAGCATCCTGCTCTAGTGTGAGGTGTCCCTGCCCATGGCAGGGGTTGGAACTGGATGAGCTTTAAGGTCCCTTCCCATTCTACGACTGTCAGCTGAGGAGGAAAGTGCCATTCAGCAGTGATACCCTGCCTTTATTTCTATGTATTTATAGAAGAACAAGACTCACCAGGGATAGGTGAAATTGCAATAGAATTGCAGAGATAAAGGTGCTTTCTGAGACAAATTAACTGCTTTTCATTCTAAGGCTTTTGAGGTAGCTGACTTTTTCTCTTAAGGTTTCTCATCATCTCTGTAGAATACAAAGTAAGACAAACTGAGGAAAGGCAGAAGAGGAAACACTGAAACAGAAGTGATATGAGGTTATAAGCAAATAAAGTGTTTTAAAAGATGTGCTAGGTATGCTTGCCACACTCCAGCATAGAACTGGAATGATAAGCTGGAAGGAGCAGAGACCAGAGATGTGAAACCCCAGCCCCTGAAACAAAAAACCCCCAATAAAATGAAACTATTCCTTTCAGAAAACGCAGGCATTTCTTTATTCTAGACTTTTTTTGTCAATGGGGAAAGAAGGAAATCCTAATGGGTTCGTTCGAATTTAGTACGTGAGACATTAGTCCTATCTTTAATGCTTAAACCTCTGTGCACTCACTCGCTTGCCATCATAACTGCCTTAGGTTTTCCCTCCTCTTTGTGTGAGCCTCTTAAATAACTGCTGAATTGAACATTTGAAATCCACAAGGATGATCGGGGACAGGAGCACCTCCGGTGTGAAGATAGGACGAGAAAGTTGGGGCTGTTCAGCCTGGAGAGGAGAAGGATGTGTGGAAACCTCATAGCAGCCTTCCAGTATCTGAAGGGGACCTATAGGGATGCTGGGGAGGGACTCTTCATGAGGGACTGTAGTGATAGGACAAGGGGTAATGGGTTCAAACTTAAACAGGGGAAGTTTAGATTGGATATGAGGAAGAAATTCTTTCCTGTAAGGGTGGTGAGGCACTGGAATGGGTTGCCCAGGGAAGCTGTGAATGCTCCATCGCTGGCAGTGTTCAAGGCCGGGTTGGACAGAGCCTTGGGTGGCATGGTTTAGTGGGAGGTGTCCCTGCCCATGGCAGGGGGGTTGGAACTGGATGAGCTTAAGGTCCTTTCCAACCCTGACTGTTCTATGATTCTATGAAATGATTCCCGTCACCTCGCCAGCGCTACCCGGTTCTTTCACCTGTTCAGAAATGCAATGGTGTTCTTGCGACTTGAGCTAGCATATACAGTAAAACTGGTGCTGTTTTCCTGCCATTTGATTAAACTTTGAATGAAAACCTCTTTGGGGCTTGCATATGCATGAGCATATTCCTCCAGGGAGCTTACGGCCAAGCTTGCAGATGACCGAATTGATTTGTTTCAGAAGTGCTGAATGGGTAGATAGCAAAACTTCCCACCTGACTCTCACTTATCTGATTTTCAACTCTTTTAAATATGATGTTTCTCTGGAATGCAGAGCAGATCCTTGTAATGTTTGCATCTTTATCTGGGCAAGGCCTCTGAGGGTGACCTTAGAAAAGAATCGTCTTGTCTACTTGGAAAATGTCTACTAACCTTGTCTACTAAGAGGATGGCTTGGCTTGGAGTTGTCGTTGTATTTAAGTTAGATTATATTTAACTGAGACTCTACAGAAGACTCGAACAAGCTATTCAGCTTAAAACTGATACAAGTGGTTTGTCATTAACTGCTTTTTTACACTGCCAAAGATCTGTTTGTTACGTTGTTGTCCGTCTGTGTAGGTCTGATGCCCTTGACGTTTTCCAGCAAAATGAGCAGGATGCTTTTCCTCCTGAAGTCAGTGTTCTGATGAAATCTGCAGGCTGGCGTAGATGAGGGAGTTGATCTTACCCTGCCCCTTTTCCCACGGGGCATTGTGCCAGCACCCGTGTTTTGCTTGCAGTGGAGGGGTGGAGGTTGTGTTACAACACAGATTCATACAATCCACTAGTCTGGAAAAGACCTTTAAGATCAAGTCCAACCTTTACCGCAGGACTGCCAAGTCCACTACTAAACCATGTCACTAACATATGAAAGAAGGAGCGTTTGCAGTAACATTGGCTGTGGGGAGAGACAGGAGGAACTCTTTAGCTCTTGGGAAGTGTGGCAGAGGTGGAGAGGATCTGAACACTTTGGTTTTCATTGTAAGTGTCTTATAGGGAGGAAGCCCAAATCAGCAGTGGGCCAGCAAGGTACCTGCTCTTTTCCATCCTCTCTGAAGGAGAAGGAAACATAAGCTCTGATACATACGCTTTGTAGCCTATGGACTGAGATGCTCAATGAAAGCACATCTTTGTAAAGTCAGAATGCATATCTGGTTTGCTCTGTGGTTTCCACTGAAGGCTTTATACTAACGCTGTTATTGGGGGCAGCTGCATTATAGCACCGCTTACTTCTTTATTCACTATAGTGACAGTTACATTTCATGTAGCAGCTGCTGAAGCCAGGACTATTCAGCAAGGACAAAATGTGATAAAACTTCAATGAAGTTTTCTTCTGCAATATTAAGTTTTAATTCTTTGTACAGGAAGAAATAGTTTTCTCCTGCTATTTCTAACGTCTTTCTATAGCATTATGAAAGACATTCCATATCCACTAGTTAGGAAGGTCAGAGTCACACCATTGCATTTGACCTTCTCATATGTGTATCTGTTCTACGTATATAACCAGCTTTGTAAAACCTAAATGCATGAAAGTCATTATTATGATAGAAACAGCTTACCCCATGCTCTGAACACTTTCAGCTTCTCTTGATTCCTTTTAGTGTAATGAGGGCTTAGCCTCTGGGCAGCAGGAGGTAAAAAAACGCTGGTGTAGTATCCAAATGAGTTTGGGAACTCTTGCCACATGCAGGAAATGGCATCTTCTCATTAAGCCTTTGATGGAGAAAGGGAAAACCCTGCCTTGGAGGATACCACTGAGATGCTGAGGTCGGTGCCGATGTGATCAGAATGTCTGTGGCTTTAGGGTCATTATTCTGCTGTTGTCCACCCAAGGTTCTGTTTTTCTGGAAACCAGAGCACGCATCAGTGTTCGTTTTCTGGTGTGTATGTGGGGTTTTGCGGTGGTGGTTTGTGGGGATTGATTTTGGGTTTGGTGGTAGTGACTCGTGCTGCTCTAACCGAAAGTCCTGGGCTTGGTTCCTGCTGGCAGCCATGCTCTTGGGAGTGGATCCACGATGGTCACTAGTGTGGCAAACCTAATGATGCTATGGAGCAATCCAGGCTCCAGATTAGAGCGTAGATGATTCATCATCTTTTCTTCATCTGCACGAGGGGTTTGGGTACTGCCCAGCAATGAATGATACAGAAAAAGGTTGGTTGGCCCATTTCTGTGAATGACATGTCACATCCTTCAAAGCTGATGGTATCCTCTCTATTTGTATTGTATGCTTTTACTTTCCTCTCTAAACTCTGGAGACCTGTTTCTGTAACATCTGTTGCACTACCAGCAGTAGACCCTGTAGAAACTCAGCAACTCTTCTAAGGTGATGGATGCTGTGCGTATGGTGATGTATAATCAAGTTCTGCCATAAGTTGCTGCCAGAGACTTTTCAGCTTGCTCACTGTTGAGCCATAGAAACTGGGAGAGGATTTTCTGCCCTTCATGAGGGAGGTGGAGTTGATACTTGTATTTTACATGTCAAAGGTCCATGAAAAGCAGTGATCTTTTGTCTTCACTGCATAGGGACATCCATAAGACACCTGTGAAGTGACCAGAGACAATACTGATGTGTTGTCTCGAGATGTTGCCCTCTCGCATCTCATTTTGCACGAGCTGTTACGTAGCTCTAGCGATGGAAAACAAACTGCTATATTTAACTGTATTTCTAATATACATTAGTAACAGACATATGTTTTATGTGTTTAGCTGCAATTAACACTTCCAAATCTATATTATCTCTCTCTCTGTAAATGTTTCTTTCTGTGGAAAAAAAAGACTTCTGCTCTGGGCTGTGGGAGACTGAAGGCACTGATACAGTATGTGCTCTGTTTGGCACAGCAAGGAGTTGATCCTGGTGAATCTCATCTCTTTGGCTCAGCTACATCCCAATAGGAAATGCAGAAATCTTAAGTCTCAAACAGATCCCGGCAAAGCTTTATGAAGCTCCTTTAAGTAGTAGAGCCCTTGTTTAAACTGTTGGTGGTTGTGTGGGGTAGCTAGCACTGAGTACTGCACACAGAGCATCTGCAACCTGCTCTGACTGCGCACACAGGTCCTGGCTCCTTCACCTCAGCCGCACTTTGTAATCCAGACCCAGCCTCCGTATGGACCTGCTCCCTGCCAGGGCTAATTCTGTATGAGAGGGCTTCCTTCAGGCCAGGAGTCAGCAGTGGAATAAACAATGCTGTCTTTTGCCAGTCTCTTTGAAGATACGTGGGTGAAAAGCCCCTCCTCCCCCCAAAACCTCATGCTCATTTAATTCCTTTTGAACTATGGATATCAAACATAAAATGCTGGGCCTTTGTCCTCACTCACACTGGTCTCAAAGAGCATAAATTCATAGGAGCTGGTGAGAAGTTTGCCAAGCCCATTTCTCAACCTAAAGGGTGATAGCAGAAAGGGGTACTGAAACATCTCTCTTTGCTCCCCAGCTCATGATCTGTAAAAGGCAGCTGTCTCTGCTGATGGCTGGCAGGCCCCGAGAAAGGGTTGCATTCAGGGGAGGGTGGGAGAGACTCACAGGGACGCTTTTGAGCCCAAATGCAAGTCTGCATCAAGTAAAACAAGCTCATGCTTGCAGGGGGTTAGTGACAGAGGTGGTCTGATTTGCCCTGAGTGCATGTGTTTGCTCTCTTTATTTTCCAACACAAAAAGCTGGTAAATTCTTTCCCTATGGAGAAATTCTTGAGCAATAAGCTTGCAAGATGAAGTGTTTCTGCAGCGGGGTCCAGTGGAGCCAGAACTCGATGTGGTTGTGCTGCCTGAGAGGTTCAGAAAGGTGTTTGTTTCCTTCACTGGGTTGTGGAGGTGGCAGTGCTGCTTTTCGTGCTTGCTGAGCTTTCCTTTAGGACTGGAGCTGGCAGTTCCACTTTTCCGATACCCCAGGCACATAAAGTGACTTCTGGATGTTTGGATCATGACATCTTACCTGCGCTTTGTGCAGCTGCTCTCCTACACAACAAAGGTAAAGAAAGCATCAGCATCTCGCTTCTGGCTCCCCTATTTGTTACAAAAGGTCCCGTAAATCAGTACTGTGTTCTCTGCTTGCTTTGCATTTGATTTTGGTTTTCTTTCTTTTTCCTTAACCTCTGAGCTCTGTATCCTTTGAAAAGGGATGCCATGGTTTCCATCGTTACCTTCTCTACGTTGGGTCTGGCTTTGAAACGCACATTTTCACTATGGTGAAACCATCTGCTACGTGTGGGGAATTAGCAGCACCAGGCATAATATTTCTTTATAGCTATCTAGAAATGTGCCCAAATAGTGCAGTATAATCAGACATAATAAGATTTAAATGCCTGTTCAGCGCGTGGACTTGCAGTAAGGCCATTTTCACATCATCTTGCGTTGGCGTACGTTATGTTGCGTTGGATTTCCTTTCAGCTTTTGTTTGCTGGTGCCGTATAGGACCTGCTGTTGTTATCACCTCAGGTTCATGTGTTTTTAATGATATAGCTGAAGTTACATGACCTGGACGATGAATGTGATACAAGCTGTCTTTCATTTACTGGGCAGTAAAAGCATGCATGTGGGTAGATACTGGAGAGTGGTAAATGTGCTGTAAATCCACACTTAACCTCCCAGGTGGAAGCTGGTTGTGGAGCCACACGTAAGGGTTGTCAGGACCTGGAATAATATTTGTTATATTAGTCTATATTAGTTATATATAATATATTGTTGTTGTTCTTTCCATAAATCCCTAGCATTTGTAGGGCTCTGAGCTCACTGTATACTTTTAATTCCAAATTGCTATCTAGTTTTTAAAGGCTTCTGTTTCCTTCCCTTTTTTTTCTCCCAGCACGTCTCGCATACAAACCAGGGTTAATTCTTTCCATACAGTATTGAATTATACATCCATGGGCATCACACAGTTTGTTTTGGCTTGGTTTTTTGTTTCCTCAATAGTTGATGGCAGTTCTTCTGTTCACTTTCAAGTCTTGGGTCCCTTTAAAGTATTAACTAATCCCTAGCCCGTCATTTGTAACTATAATCTGTAATTTGCAGAAGTGAAAATTGAGGCAGAGAGGTTAACTTCCTGCAGATGTTGGTGATAGAGCAGTAAAGCATGAATTAATCATTGCAAGCATCCTTGTAGAACCACCGCTGTAGAATCCTGTTAGGCGCCTCAAGTGTGGGGCTTCCCAGCTCCCAATCTCTTCAGTTGCACCACTAATCTTCATATCTTTCCCTCTGTGTTTTACCTGTGTCCCTGATGATGGCCGTTCATCGAGGGATAACGTGTGCTAAGCTGTTAGTTATGTTCCTGTGCTGCCAGAATCTAAAACCAACCGATGTTGAAAGATGTGGGGACGCCTTTCACTCCTTCCTGTTCCTGTGATCCTAGCTGCAAATTATCAGTGTCGGAAGAAGTCATGAGGAAAGAAGGGAGAATGCATGACTGAAGAAGAAATTCAGATGCTGGAAGCCTGATAAGCTTCTAATGTCCTTTTGCTTCCTGGCAGGCTGTACAGGACCAGAAACCTGTTTTGAACACACTCTTTCTGATTTCATGAGATGCTGTTGGCTGAGAAAAAGACTGTTGAGGCCAAAATATTGGTTACAAAATATGGCTCATCTCTATTTTTGTTCAGGCTGGAAGTATCCAGGAAAACATGACTGTCTCACGTGGATACTTGGTGTTCTATGCAGAGTTATAGAGAAATGCAGCTCCATTCTCAGCACACCAGCACAGCAAGCAGGAGTTCTCCTACACACTTGCCATCACAGAGCAGGCTCTGCATACCAGCAGATTGACATGCTCTCTAACGCTGCTTTCCATGTCAGAACTACTGCATGGTAGGGAAGAACATGAAGGCACCACCACCAAGAAAAATAGATTTCGTTGACCTTAGGTTCTGACCCATTTTCCTTCAGTGAAATTATGCCCGCAAGAAAAGCTTAGCACCATGCGAGCAGTTGGAAAACATTTCTCTCCATCTCTACAGCGAGATGAAAGAAGTACAAAAAAATCCTATTGGAATTAGTGTTGTTCAGAGGAGTGGAAGGATTTAAAGCTTATAGTTAATAGCAGCAAGCTATGTTCATATACCGTTTGTGCAAGTCAAGTGCTCTAAAAAGAAAGGTGGCTTTTGGAAGAGTTTCCTCAGTAATGTGTCAGAATACACATTGAAAACCACTTTCACGTCCAGAAGAATGGCATGAATCAACTTTGTGCTTTCTTTTATTTGAAATCAATACCAAAAACTGGTTTCGCTTGGCAAGTTCCCACAAAAGAGGAGTAATGGCATCCCTCGAAACTCCACAGTTATTTTCCTCATTTCTCTTTTTCTCCAGACCCTTTAAATGCATTGGGTCTGCACTGACCTCAGCAGTGTGAATGAAGCACTACTGTGTAGCATTTTCAAGGGATCTCTATGGGTAATGTTGGCTGGGCCACAGCATCATTCAGTCCGGCTTCAGTTGTCTCTTGGCTGTGAGCTGGTGTTACAGCTGGTAAAGGGAAGCCTGGGTACTGCAGATGCGTTGCTCTCTAGGGTCCATGTGGACCAACTTTTGGGATGGCAGGGCCATGGTTTGGATTGTGGTTTCAAGCCCATTTTGTGCAAGCTGCTGAAGATGCACTCAAGATGCTCGGATGCTCTTCTCCAGTGACAGATTCAGATGGGTACCCTAGAGCCAGGAGGCTTTTATCCTGTTCTCCCCCTCCCACCAGCTTTCCCTGCCCCCTAAGGATCCTCCGCTCTTCCAAAGGTGAGCACCAGACTGAGTGGGAAGTGCTGAATTGTGTTTCAGTTTGTGGTTTGCTTTAATGTTTCATGAGAAAGGATATGACTGAATTATCTCGAGTGGTTTTGTGGCTCTTGGCTGGTTTTGTCTTCCCTTTTCTTGTGTTCTTAGTCAATTCCTCAGTCTAGCAAGGTGGTTGGCCACAGGACCATCACATACCAATCAGTATAAATGGTAATGGTAGCCTGACTGAAAGTGTAACCACGTAGAGACGAAAGTTGCTGCCAAACACATGTGGCTTTCACAGCCTGTGCCAAGAACTCTCTTGCTTCTGTGGTGTTCTACAGCTAGGGGTAGGATGGAAAAGATGTGAGGGAACATGACATGATCCTTGTTGAACGAGGTGTAGCGCTTCTGTTTATTCCTAGAGAGATGTAGGATTATACCTAGGGCTCTTAGGAGAGTTAATCTCACTTTTGCCTAGAAAAGGGACAGAATACCTCTTGGTGACAAAGCCCCTTTGACAGTCATCAAAGCAGGTGCAGCTTGCTGCATCACACGTTGTGGAAAGTAAAACTGGACTCTTCCTATCGCTATCCTCTAACCCTCTTTGGTTGTTTTCCGTTTGCTCCCAGAGGATGTGATTGTTCTTGGATATGTTTGTTTGCCATGGCAGTCGAGTGCAAGGCTTTACTCTGATGCCGTGGCTTGTTTCAAGCCCCTGGTAGCGCTGTGTTCAGCCGAGGCTTCCTTCAGCGTGCACACAGGCAGAAGCTGCCCGTGGTTGCCAGGCACAGTGAAAGCTCGCTGGTTTCCTTGTCTCATCTCTTATTTTCCTCTGCATGGTTACAGGTGACTCTTACTCATGTTCTGTCCTTCTCGGTGGCATTAACCTTCCCCTCCGAGCCTGGTTGAATTCAGCCTCATCAGGGTACAAAACAGGACAGGAAATAGTCTTTGATGCTGGTCGGAGGCTGCTTTTAGATTCCTTGCCTTTTTCCTGTACTGAATAGGAGCTCAGATTTGTTGACCTCTTCCCCGAGGCCCTGCTTTGCTGCGCCAGGGCATGCCAGCATTGTTGTCTGGGATGCAGCATCTCCTGCAGCCATCCATGCACTGCCCAGTGTGTGGGAGCCTCAGTACCTTCCTCTGCTCCCCGCAGCTCCTTGGGGAGCTGTGTGGCTTGCAAGGCCTCCAGGAGCCTGGCGAGTTCAGCTTCCCGCGTACCAGATGTATTTACTCATAGGAGATAAGGAAACACACCATGAAATGCTGCTGTGTTCACAAGCAGTCTTAGTGGCTTGTCTGATGCTTTCCTTCCTCCCCACCGTTGTGTTCAGAAGGGTTCCAGTCTCTCTCCAGAGTGGGTCCTGCCTGGCCCCATCCTGGACATGCATGGATCAAGGGAATGGTGGAATTCTCTGGCTGAGACTTTCGCTGGGTGTTTTTGCCAAGGTTTTCCTGGAATGATGGGGAGGATCACCAGCGCTTGCTGGGAAGGGAGATAAAAGTGAGGCAGCAATGACTGGTTAACTGGGTTAATGGCCATCTTCGTCCCTGTTCAACCAAGAGATAGGCTTAGGACTAGGTCTGCGTTTGAATGACGATGTAAAGACCTTAAAATGAAGCCCAAATCCCTTCTAAATAGGAGTCCCTGTTTTCCAATTTCAGGAACGTCTGAGCTCTGGGAGTCTGTCACAGCACAAACCCAGCCGGTTACTGCAGTCTGAGAGCAAAACCCACTGAAGCTTTCCTTTCGTAAACCCCAGCTTTGGGCTCTGTCACAGCCCTCTTAGCAAACACACACTTATTGTCCCAAGACAACCCCTTCTCCAAGAACTGCACCTTTTATCCTGCTCTTCCCAGATCCTGGAGTTCCCAATCAGATCCCGGCAGCACTTGTTTACAAGCAAGGTGCTTGGTATTTGCCTGGCACTTCATTAACACGAGTTCTTCCCCCGAAGTGCTGCCTGCACATTCCGAAATAGCCAGGGCAGCGCCTGGTGCTGTGAGCAGTAAATGGGATTTATTCCTGCTCAGTGGAGTGAAGGAGTTAAAACTCCTCAGAAATGGACTGTAGATGCAACTGAACTGTGCCGGTGCCGAGCCTCTGAGATCTATTAGTTTTGACAACCTCAGTTATTCCGGTGCTTCTCATCATCTGTAAAGTTAACAAGGGCTGATAAGAGATGATGAGGCATCGCACGGGTTTGTATTTCAGAACTCATCAATATCTCCCGATACCATTTTCCTTACCATCAGCTACAGTAATTTGTCGACTGTAGCTGTTGCCGAAGATCCACTTGGTTTCACAAAGGAGGAAGGGTTTTAAACCAGCCGCTGGAAGCCATGGCGTGCTCTGCGTGCTCAGCTCTTGCAGGTTTTCAGATGCATGTTCTAATTTTACTGAAATGGTTGTTTTTTCCCCCAACCTGCTTTCTCCCTTGAAAACACATTCTGATTCAGAGGCACCCCCCTCCTCCAGCTGTGTTTTCATCCCTTTTTGGTGTCACTTTGTCATTCCGGACCAACCAGCCACATACCCGAAGGGGGATTTGATTTGAAACAAGCCTTACCCTCGGCAGAACAATTCGTACGAGGGGATCAAACCATGGAACACGCTGTTTTCTTAGGCTGCGTGTCACCTGGAGATGCTGCAACTCAAACTCAGTCAAGGTGCCCTTTCGAGCACGAAAATGCTATGAAATGCAGTGCGGACAAAGTCTCCAAAGTAGCAGTTATTCTTTCTCCTGCTATAATAAGATAGAGCACACAAATATCACTTGATTAACAGCTGCAGTATTAATTTCCCTTTTTGGTTGCTTGACTCACAGCAAGAATCATGTCAATGCAGCAGAGAAGCAATTAAATTGATTTTAATCTTTGTCAGAGAAGATAACATGCCTCTTTCTCTTCTCATTTAAATAATTAAAGTTTCAGCAGGTATTATTTCTGGCTTTAAAGAAATTGGTATCTTAATGTAATAGAATCCTTGTAATTATACACTTAATGGGTCTTAATAAGTTAATCATGGTTTTTCATTTAAAATGTTTTTTTTACTTATTAAACTTTTATTTGCTTTGATGGTTATGCTTTTAAGGGAGTAGAAAATAGTCAGAAAAAAAACATAAAGTTCTACCAAAAGCTTCCCTTCTCTTTTTATCATATTCCTCCATGGCCCTTTCAAATCCATTTCCAGTGGAACAGTCAGATTTCAACACACGCTTTCAACTCCGAATGCAGCGAAGCTTTCTGTTACGCTACAGTTAATTATTTTGTTGAAAAAAGCTTCCCATCGTGGGGAAAAACAAATATTCTTTTATCTTTGCCACAGTGCAAACTCCCAATTCGGCTGGAGCACAGCAAATATTCCTGTGGCCTCTTTGATCCAAGCTGTTAGGCAGTATTTGGGGTCCTCCGGGTTATTCCCATTAAGCAAGAGAGTGCCTGGTAGAGTCAGGTACGTCTTTGATGCGATGCTCTGTGTTTACCCAGAGCACCCAGTAAAGGAGATGCTATCTTGCCAGCAGTCTTGTGTTACTTGTGCTTGGTTTTCTGGCTGGGGGAGTCTTAACCCTTCTTGCCAAGAAGAAAACGGAGCTGACAGCAGATCCTGTTTCTCTGGCGCATGCATGGATGCTCTCCTCATCCTGATGATGTACTTCATGTAGGAAAAGCTCACTTGCCTTTTAAAGGGGACAGATGCCTCAATCTGTCCAGGGAGGACTATCCCAGGGGAGACCTGGGGTCTTCTGGCTGGGTCCCAGGAGTCCCTTGGCCCTTCTAGGGATGAGAGCCAGCCCGTGGAGCCACAATATGGCAGGTAACTCCTGGTGTGGAGCCTGCTTTGGAGTTACAACCCTTATCTCTGGCAGTTCTTCTAGTTATGCTACTGGTTTTTCTCCTGAGAATTCCCAGTTTTTCAGTGAGTTTCGTGGAAGTACTTTGTTTCTGATCAGCATCATCCAATTTTCCAGGTTTGCCCTCATTTTCTCAGTTATACCCTCATTTTTTTAAGGGATTTTTTTCTTTCCAAGTATCAGTTGTGTTGATGATGAGCAACACCATACATAAGCAGCAGGGAGCACACCAGCATTTGATTTATGTCCGAGCTCAAGAGCAGCATTGTATTGGGTTTTTACTGTATCATGAGGGTCCTTAGGATTTGTTTTTCCCTTTGCCTAGAAAAGTACATCATATTAGCTCTTTTCCTTTGGATAGATATAAAATCTTCCCTTCCAAAATGCCTTGTGAGCACTGCTGTGATTCGGAAGCTGTACTGAAGTGACAGATTCCTTGGATTTCATTACAGGCAATCCTCAACTGAAATTGGGCGGGGGGGATAGACTTAGCAGGCAGCAGAACTATCACAAGTGATGTTCATGAGGCTTGTGTGTACCCCTCCATATCCAGATACTAAGATGGCTCAAAAACCGGGAGGAAAAGCAAAGAAAAGCAGTTGTTTGCAGTCTCAGCCTGGTTCTGATGTCTCTGCAAGTGAAGGAAGTGCAGTGTGACTGCTGCTTTCAGGATTTTCATTGCTTTGCTTGGGAAAAGCCTTTGTGTATCTCTTTGAGCTCTAGATATGGCTGTGTCTGTTCTTAGGTGTGCGCACTTGAGTGATGCATATATATCTTCATACAGGAAACAGCTTACATGTGCAAGAGCCTGGCTTGGGCTCCGTGGCTTGGGCAGCATCTCCGTGCTCTGCATAGGTGCAAAAAGGCTCATAATTGAACTTAAAATCTGTTTCATGGGGTCTAATGCGACCAATTAACTTAGTCTCATCTGATTTCTATCGCTGTGCCATATGGTGTGTGTGCAGGCAGAGATTTAGCCCAGGCAGATATATTATGGAAGAGAATGGGGAAGCAAGAGAGAAACAGGGTGGTTAATCAACAGAGACAGGGTTCTTGCTAAATACATACTGTTTACCCTAAATAGGGGAAAGATACGTAACAGATGCTGAATTCTTTAGCACGCTTGGTGGCATAACACAGTATCAACAGAAGTATGAACAATGTAAGTGATTTAGCATATAGGAAGAGATACTCTTGAAGAACTGAGTTGGAAAGGGTATTGCTTGTTGCCTTGCCTACCAGGTCATTACTGTGAGTGTTACAGGCAGTCTGCAGATAAAAGATAACACTGTCTGAATGGACTGACATTGGTAATTATTGCCTATGCTTTGCTCTTTGTTTTTCCTCTTCCAAAATATCTGCTCAAAATAGGATTGAAATTGCTTTCCTTGTAGAAGTTTTTGTAGGCCAGATCTACTGTGCTGTGTATTCCCAATTGCATCCTAAGGTTTTGGTCAGCAACAGAGAAACATAAACTTTTATCTGAGTGACTTTGGAGGCATTACTTTAAGAACAATCTCTCTTGGTCATCCAGGGCTCTTAAATGTCAGCCACTAGTAATTCAGTGCAGGAACGCATGTCTAGGCAGCACCTCTGAACTCTGTTCTTTTTGTGCTGAACACAGTTGTGAAAGCATTCGACTTTACTAAAACCCATGCTGCAGGCTGAGATTTCCTTATTTATAAGCTCTTTCAGTGCTTGCTTACGTGCAGGACAAATCCAGAAGCCCCGGACCAGGAGCCTGGATTCTTACTTTCAGTCGAACTTCCCAGAAGCCTGACACAAAGTGATTTGTGTCATTGAAAATCGCGTGGTAGCAGACATCGTTTCACTGGGAGATGGTTTTGTTGTGTTTGATGAGGTACAATTAGGAACCAATTTGGCAGAAACCCTTCACCCTCCACATAAAGCAGTCGTATAAAGCATTATAGTCAGCGAAAAACCCATAGCAAATGCCTTTAATGCCTTTCTTTCATGAAAAAAGATTGCAAACTCACATATCATGTATAGCAAGCCGTCCAGTGTTCATCACTGGGTATGTGTGTGTGTGTTAATAATGTTATCAGAATGAAAAAGATCTTCAATCTTCTTTGTCACTTCGCTTACTTGAATATTTTATCTAGGAGTCAGTGATTGGAATCACCCAGTGGTTCTCTGTGTGGAATGAAGCTGCACTACACCTTGGAGCTTATCTGTCGCTGGGCTCCACAGCCTCCTGCAGAGACACAGATTTACGTTGCAGACTCAGATGTCCTGTTAGTAGCATAGTGTAAAACCATTTCTCAGGTGCAGTATTTTCAGTTTAATCATACTATCTTACCTTGCCTTCATTTACCAACTCCACTCCTCCTCAGCTAGTTTTAAGATGCAGTTCAAGAGGTCGATAGTTAACAGAGATGTATGGTATGATGACAGGAGGGTAGATTTGATGACCCAGGGTGTCCTTGCCTATTGTACCTTCCTAATACACTGAGGTTAGGAGTAAATCACATCTGGCCAAGCAACCCAGCTTGCAGCGAGGTGGCCTTTTCTGAAAGGGCTGGAATAGAGGCATCTCTGTGACTTGGGCCATGTGCTTCTTTCCATGCCACATATAGCTCCTGGGCTCCTAATGCGCTATACCAACCAGCTAAGATGGAGCATTTAGGAACTTTAAAAACCCCAAAGGAATTAAAGAGTTTATATTTCAGGTGGATGTGCCTTTTGTGACCTGCAGGATGCTGGCAGCTTGTCAGAAGGGAAGGACAACCAGAATTCCAGGTCTGGAGCACACACGGTTTTCAGCATCTTAAGCCACTGGCAGTTCCAAACACTTCAATGGGAAATTTAGTGCTAGTAGTACTAAGAGTATGAACATAGTTTACAGTTAGTTTTCAGACTGCCTTATTTATGTCCTCCTTGTGAGATGGACCATTCTCAATACTATGAATAGAAAGTGTTTCAAGTAGCAGTGCGAGGAGGTAATGTGCTAATAGGTGTGATGGAGAGCAGGCATCTGTTAAAGGCTGCCCTTTAGAGCTGTGGCTGTGCAGAGACCTTTAGGACACGGTAGTTACAGTAATGGTAAGACGTGAGCCTCTGGGGAAGAAATAGAGTATATGCATTGATGGTTTGACTTGGTTTTCTCTGTTTTGCCATTTGTGTTTGGTTTTACTGACAGTCACTGTTCCCTTTGCCTTACTTCAAGGTTTTATTTCTTCTGGCCCTTGAGTGCTTTGGTTGGGTGGTAGGCAGGGCAAAAGAGCGGGTGCTTTTTGGGAAAAGCTCTATTGGTGGCATAGGAGACTCGTTCTTCCCTGTGGAAGACTGCAGTACAACAGCTACTCACAGTCCAGCAGCTGTGCTCACAGTGATCCACCAACTTCTGTCTTGTGTGGTCTATGGTTAGAGTCATGGTTTATTCCACACTTACACTCTGGTTCCTATGAGCTTTACCCTCATTTGCATGGTTAGAGTCTATGGTTATGGTTATGAGTCTATGGTTAGAGTCATGGTTCATTCCATGCTTACACTCTGGTTCCTATGAGCTTTACCTTCACTTGCATGGTCGGCTTCTGACAAGTCACCTCATCAGCATGTATCCAGTTCTGGTCCTGCTTTCCATTTGAATCACTTAGCTAGTTGAGATGGGCTCCTGTCTTCTTACCTTGAATGTCCTTTGGATGTAGTAGTCACTTCTCATCATTTGAGGTCTCCCAAAAGGACCCCACAGCAGCCGCTCTTTTAGGACAGGACTCGGCAATTCTATCACATTGAGTCCCAAAACAGTCCTAGCCTCTCACCAGGTTTGCTGCTTGATCTGACAAAGGCATGCTTGCCTTATAGCTTTGGTTACAGCTCTTCAGGGAGAGCAGTACAGGATAGAAAACCCCTTTATCAAACAAATTTCTCATTAACAAAGCTCGAATGGAGAATAGAGGACTTGCAGGTTTGTAGGCAACGTGGTCAAGAGCGTGAGCTCCTCTCTGGTTTTACCTTCTTGTGAGTCCTTATTTTGGTGCCTTTCTTCCAGCTTTCCCGTAATTGCCAATACAGTGACACTCTGGGTTTGCTAGATACCACCCAAATGCTGTTGCAGTAGCTTCTGCAGGCTCATTTTCAGCATCACTTTGTCCACTTTAAAATGTGTTGCCGCCTTGTATCATAGGGAGCACTGTGTGATACAAGATGGAAATGGAATACATTGGCATACCATGGAAAAGACTGAAGGCAGGTGCGCATGGCTGTTCTCTCTCATTCCATTCATTATAGTTCATATTCTATTGTGTCACCATTTATCCATCTCTTCACAAGTTAACTTTTCCCTCCTTTTTAATTGCTTGTTATAAAGAGTTTTTTCCAACCTTGTAGTACTTTTTATTGCACCTCTTTGAACTTGTTCTATTTTTGCTCTGTCACCTTTTTTCTCCTTAGGTAATTACCCATGAAAGAGTATGGTCTTGCGCTCGTTTTGGTTGAGATGGTTTTCTTCATAGTAGCTAATACAGGGCTACGTTTTGTGTTTGTGCTGGAAACAGTGAGCAAGTGGCTGTGCGGTACATAGTTGCCAGCTGGGGTTAAACCACGACAGGTGTCAAGATGAGGAATAATGATGTAATAGTTTTGGATGTCTGCACCCTTATACAACCTAATGGTTATAGCCAGCATTAGGAAACGCGTTGTCAGGATTAGTGATTTCTGCAGGAAAAAGAGGTGAGAGAAAAGGAAGCAGTAGTTAGGGCATGCAGATACTAACAGAGGAATAACTTCAACAGAGATATCCTTTCTCTCCTTGCTGTCATCTTATCTAACTCTGACATGTTTGTCTGCTCTTCCCTAGGAGTTCTTGCTGTATGGCTAAGTCCATGTAAGCCCATTTCTGAGATTTAGCAGGTCACAGGTGAGAAAGCACGGGTTAGCCTGAGCTTTCTTCTCAGTCTTGCTGTCTCCTATAGCGCCGTGTGCTCTGCACCCAGTGCTCCCTGTATCACTGCTCAGTGCTTGTTGAGGGGAGCTGCTGTGCAAGGAGGCAGAGGTCTCATCTCCCTCTGACTTCTGCTTGACAGATTCTTGATCAACAAACCAAATGAACTATTGAGAAGAAAAATGTGACGTGCAAGCCAAGTGCCCAGAATAAGAGCATTTTATCTTCCTGTAAGTGTAACTTCAACCTTTCTAGCTTTGGAAGTCTCATTTAAAAATAAATCAGCGCTTTACTGTTTAATTCTCTGGTGGTGTTCATGTGGGAGACTTCAAAGCTCCAACAGAAATAAGGTAATAAAAGCAGACAATGACTTTGGTTATGCATTGTGTATCGTAAATATTTGTGTCTCCGCTTTCTTTTTAGCTGGCTGAGGAAATGTGTAACTTGCTGAAGGCAGTTCCCTTTGTTGGAAGCCAACTGAGACAGCACCAGCCCTCAGTAATTACAGCCATACGGTTTCCAGGAGACTCCTCCTTCACCAGACCTGTCGTCTCATGTCCCCATTTGTAACGCCGTTCATTATATTCAACCTGCTGTCGTCACTCTGGAGCTTTCAAAAGGTATTCTGTGGGCTATCGTGCTGCAGGATGTGGATAATGAAACAGTTAGACGTGACTTGTATTATAATGGGCTCACCTAACTTTCATGCGGCTTGAAAAGTAGACTTAATAAAAGCCAGAGTGAAAGGCATTTTATGTTTTTAATAAGGAGTCTCATATGGTCTAACCTGCTGTTTTTCATTGTGGGTCTCTTCTCACGGTCTCCTTTTGAGGTACCTGCCAGAAGAAGAGCACTGAACGTCTCTTCATCTTAAAGCTTTTTGGAAAAGTGCAGTGGTAATCAACACTCCTCATCAGTAATTTCCAACTGCAGTCAGAGTGACTTAAAGTTACATCTTGGCTATTCAAGGGATCATTATTTATTTGCTGCTAAAGCTGGTCCTCTTCATCAAACCCAAAATGATCTGCACGCTCCGGAACAAAGCATCTGTTTAATCACTTGTGAGCAAATTTCTCAGTATCTGATTATAAGGCTCGTAACAATTCCCTCTACCCTTGCAGTGCCTCAACTTGGACTGTAAAAGGGGCTAAAGGAGTTTGTGCTGCTCTGGCCTGAGGCAGGATGGAGCCATGTTCCACGGAAAGCTTTAGACATTCCTGGAAGCCTAATGAATGGAGACAAGATCAAACAACAAAACCTGAGACCTGAATGTGACAACAGCACTGAAAAACAGCTTCCAGAACCAGAACTCTTTATTGCAGTGCTGTAACCTTCTGGTTTTTATTGACTACACAGTCATTGCTAAAGCTGCTCCAGGGAAGCTCTATCTGTACTGTTGAAGACCTGGATCAGCATGTGCACCGCAGCATAGGTGAGAGGCAGGATGCAGGTAAACTGAAGGTGAGGTGGGGAGGCAGCCTCTGGAGGGACTTCCAAATAGGTTCATATACATAATGGTCATATCCAGGTCATATAATAATGGTGGATCCAGGTCACATGCATAACAGTGGCAGCCCAGTTAGGAGGAAGAAAAGCCCTGTCCCCCAAAATGGGCAGCTGTGCTTTCAGTGGAACAGGTTCAACAAACACAGATAGCTGATGTGATGGGAGCTGATCTGTAAACCAGCACTAGTTCTGTTGGTCAGTGGTGGAAAGCACTTTGAGCAGCTGGTCACTTCGCTTTTGATTAAAGACATCTGTGCTCTGGTGCATGCCACCTCACTGTTGTATTGCCACTTGTTCTGCATGCAAAGCCAGAGATGCACTATCAAAAATACTACTTTTCAAGCTCTATTAAATGATGGTATTGATTTTTCTCCCTGTCACAGCTGGGAATGGTCATGTTACCTGTAGACTTCAGACATGTATTTTGCACCTTCTACTTAGCATTGCCCTAAACTCTACCTAAAAGCTGAAACTGATGGAGCACTCTACTGCATCTGATATTAGTTGCTTAAAGTAGGCAAAAGCATTACCAACCACTGCCTTTTTTTGATAGTTCTTGGTGGGTTGGTTCATGTACTTGTGTCAATGCTTTGTAATGTAAATGTCTCTCTAACTCTTCAAGAAGTGTGCAGGGGATGGTTGGATTTCAAGGCTCTTTACCTTTGGGAAAGGTATGCAAATGGAAGAGAAGTATTTGTGATCAGGCAGGAAGATCTTGCTTTTGTGTGTTTATGAATGCCCATAGAGGGAACTGGAGACATCTGGTGATGGCTTTAGACAAGAGCCAGCCCAAAATATTTGATAAAAACAAATTTAAGAGAGATTTGCATTGAATTTATTGCTGAAGAGGTTTTCCTCTTCCCTGCTGGAAGGCCTTGAGTTGGCTCAGAGTTAGTCCTTAGGGGCTGTGCTGGCTCAGTGCTAGTCCTTAGGAGCTTGGTGGAGCCCAACCAGGCCTTGATAACCCTTTAACCACTTCCACTTGCTTTTACCTCCCTTTCCCAGCTTTGCAATTGTCATGGTTGCAGGAGGTAATGGTCTGTTTTCAATCCTTGTAGCCAGGCAGGGCTTGTGCAGTGTGATAGGGAATGCTGCCTCACTGAATTGAAAGATCCAGCTCTTCAAAGAAGTGTCTGTCCTTCTTTTTGATGGCAGGAAATTGTGTGAAGCATGATTTGTTGTATTATGTACTGACTAATGGGTGCTGTAATGCCCAATTTCTATAGCTAAGAACATTTGTATTGAATACAGTTTCAGTGCAAGGTCTCTGCAGTGGGAAATATTCAGTCACTTTAAGTTGGTGACGCAAGTCTGGTTGAATTCAGTAAGACCAAGGTTCAACCGCTAGCTCACAAATCAGGTGAAAAATAGCACTAAAATGATCATTTACAGGTTGTTCTTCCGCATGTTGCTGAACTTCATGCTGTGTAGGGCAGCCTGGTGGAGCTGTTAGTGGCTGCTGTGTGCTTCACAGCCAAAAGTGTTAATGGACCTTTCCATTCATGATGGTCAATACCTTTACGGTGCTGTGTACTGCTGCGTTGCAAAGGACAGAATGGTATTAGACTTAATCCTTGGTCTACTGAAAATGACTTACTGCTTCATACCCTGTGTAGGAGGACTGCTGGACACTGAAGTGGGCATACTTCACTTTGAGGTCTGGATTACTTACGGAAGAACTAATGTTCCTTGGAAGTGCCAGTCGGAACTTTGCATTTTAATAACATGCCTGGTTGAATTCCAGGCTGGCATTGCAGATTGACGCTGCTCATGACATGTCATTATTCACATGCTAACCTAGATTACCACTGCAGCTTCAATTCCCCCAAAATATCGATGGAGAAGGTGTTACACACTTATGGGAGTAGCTTACTTGCTAAGGTATTTGCCATTTTTCACTGACCTTACTGTGAATGCAACCTCGCTGCAGGCTCCTGCAAATTGGAGCTCTGCTACAGTGTTCGCATTCAGTTTATACCTGCACAACCACATACTTACTGGAAGAGCACTCTTTTCCTCCTCCCTTCCTCCTGGAATACATTAGCCTAACAACCAAAATGACAGTATGGAATAATACATCTTTATTTATTGATGTATTTCTTGGTTCTGCTCTGTGGTAAGAGGCACAGTGACTTCATTCAGGCCGTGTATGACATGGACTATTTCTCTCCATTTTGGTGTTCATCTACCTGAAGGAAAAACAGCCTGAATGAAGAAGGAAAGAGTTTCCCTTTGTTTGCTATGTTGAAATAGAGCTATGTTAAGGGAACATGAAGGCATGCTTGCAGGAGGGGGAGGAGATTCCAGATTAACGTGGTCAGTGCCATGTTTTAGGACTTTCAATGCTCCTGCATAACAAAGCTCCGTACTGTTACAATTTGCATACTATTTCGGTTGTATAGTAATGCTAATAATGTCGTTTCAGGTTAAAATGGTTTTCAGCTGTGAGAAAGATGGGTCTTCCAGGGAATACTAAAGAGAGAAGTCTGTGTTTCCTAAGCCAGAGAGGGTATAATGATTGAAGGAAAACAACACGGATGGGATTCATTTGGAAAAGAGTAGGGGTTATTTTGGGTGTCACGCCATTACTTAGGTCCCAGAGGAAAGAACTTTAAACTGGGAATGAGGTTACTTCATGGCAGGTTCTCCAGGTCTTGCTTTTGCACTTAAATAGGAGACCACCTTTGCAGAAGAGGCTGCATCCTCACGAGGCCCCCCCACTACGAGCGGCTTCCTCTTCCTTTGATACCCGAACTGTAGCTCGGCCCCTTCCTGGAGGGAGTTCTCTTTCACTGGATGCAGGCAGCATGGTGCTGGTGAGTGGTGTGTATTGGAGGGGTGGGGGAAAGGGGAGAAGTGGCTGTTTCTGGAGCAATGACTTGTGATTTTGTGCTGAACTTTCAAACTTCATGTGATTTCTGTATAGGGAATGCCTGCTTTTGTGTCCCAGGACTGTGAAGTGGAATGGGAGCTAGAGAAATGATCCAAGGGACTTTTAGTAGGTTATTTACATGGAAAACAAGGGGCAACAATCTAATAGAAATCTGCCTCTGAGCAGGTAAGGTCATGTCGCCCTGAAGTGGTCCTGTCAGATCAAGGGCTGTGAAGAAATACAGATCGAAGTTGCCCTGGGCACTATGTCTTCAGGGTCATTAAAGCCAACCTGCAGATACAGTGAAGGATTAATTTTCTAACATAGTAGGGACAGAGAGGAACTGAAACTGTGACATTTGTCTTTGAATTTAAAAAAGACACAGAAATTGAAGAAGAACAATCCGGGGATGCTAAGGGAGGCACAGGGAGCTTGTAATGATCTTGTCGCTTGCATTCCATGGTAATGTGCAGCTCTTCCCTTCCTGCAGAGGTTTCCATTGAAATTACCCATATCCTGTTCTAGTAAACCTCCTTGTGATTAGTTGGAGCTGACTTGGTTTCTGAGATTCACTTTGGAAAGAAAAATAGAGCTAGCAGTTCTCAGGTAAAATGAACTGGGTATTTGTTCATTGTAGCTGAATTAGAGTAAAAGGAGCTGAATTAGAATAAAAATCCCAACTTCTTCTGGGGGGAAAGATTGGGAATGTTAGACTTAACTCTGGAGAAACGGGAGTAAATCAGCTCCGTGTTTCTCTGGGCTGGTGATTAGGAGTGTTGCGGGCAGACAATAGGGAGTGCTTTACCTTTCTATTGGTAAGGACTGAAACATCCAGCAGTGGGTTAGTAATGAGTACCGGCTTCAGAAACGTTGGAATCTACACCAGGAGTTGGTAGTAAAAGGCATTTTGTTCAAGAAGTACTTTATAAATAGCATTGCAATAAAATTACATTTTTTTGGAGCAAACATGGTGTGCATTTTGAAGAGGTAACTTTAAAATAGTCCAGTCGTTTTCACATGATGAATTGCTTTGGACTTGAAACCTAATAGATGTTTTTCCCTTCCTTTTGAGAAGCGTCAAAGGGAGACACATTAGGAACAATAAAGGACATAGCAAGACAGACTCTGTTTCTCTCATTCTCTCCAGCATTATGTAGGATTTTACTGATGTCACTGTTCTCCACCCGCCCACCCCCTCTTATTGTAGATGTACATGGATTAATGTGCGAAAATGGAAAAGGAATTCAGGGCTGAGCAAACTGTTTCCATGAAAATGATAACATTGTCCACGTCCTCTGGTTTGGGAAGTGCTCCAGAAAATGCAATCCATCAATTTTTCACCAGTCTAGACACAGGCCAGGAATAAAGGTGTGTTTTGCAAAGGAGTGCGGTATTAATAGGAACCTTTGCACTTGGATTTGGGTGGGTTTGAGCGGCTGCAGTGCATGTGTGTATCTATATAGGTGTGCAGCATAGACACAGATTTCTTTCAGTTCAGGTTTTTTACCACTCTTTTCTTAAAGGTAGTAGATATTCACCAAGCCTGAACCTTTCTTTGAACAGCTTTGAGTTTGCAGACTCTTCAGCACTATTCGTATCCTTGGCCGTTTAGCTAGTTCCAGTCAAGTTAAAAAAGCAAGAAGCACTGGCTATATAAACACCTGTGGTCTTGCACAAGACTAATGGCTTTCTTGAGACTATCCACAAGCAAAATGCAAAGTAAATTGCACGGTTTGAAGTAGTATCACACTCAAAAGTTCTATTTCCAGAGGGTTGTGTGCACACACTGGAGGTTTCACTGGTAGAGGTGGACTGGTGGTGCTGGTAGAGCTGGGAAATTGCATTGCTTCTTGGCTAGAAGCACGTCAGCAGTCAGTGTGCTTCTGCCTGATTCTCTTGGGTACTCCAATGGCAAAACTAATGTGGGAACTGTGAGCACATCATAATCTGGGATAGTTATTTGTACTTATTTATTGACAGAACCCTGTGTTGTTGCAAGTGCTAGCATTGTTTTGTATTGTCCACACTGATAACGTGTCAAACTTACGGGCCGAAGACTATTGTTAAACTTTTCTTTTTGAAACCATAAGAGAAGGTTTTCTATTTCCTTAAATGTCAGTGTATATAAACCACTGTTTACAAAGCCTTTATAAATTACAGTCCTTCCTGATGAGGCATATTCACATTGCTGCTCAATTTATTTACCCAGGAGACCAATTTATTTCACTACCTCTGTGCTAACTGTTTCCATTGACATCCAGCTCTGCTCTGACCAAGCAACTGTGACAAGTTGTTTATTGAACTGTGAACGGGCACTGTCTGGCTCTAAACAATGGCTTTATCTAATTAGGAACCCCCATGCATCGTTTTAGGCCAGTATTGTTGGTATACAAACAAGATTTTAACGTTATTGGAAAATTAATCTAAGTCTGGGTATGCTGTATGACAGTGAAGGGTATTCTGCATTGTAACTTTATAGAGTGGGAGCTCACATCTGAAGTGGACTGACCATAATGTTCTGACTGCGGTTTGCTGGGCGCTAAGGGTGCTTGAGAGAGGACAAAAGAGAGCGGCGTCTTGGAAGAACTGATAAAGGAGATGGAATAACTGAACAAAATCTGTTGCCTATGAATCTGGTGTTATCAAAATAAACGCTTACAAATACCATTGATGGAAGAGATGCAGGTGTACTTATGGAGAGGAAAATTGGGTCCTCGAGAAGCAGCTAACTTTTGGACTTAGCACTAGTAGCAAAAATTGAATAGACCCACTTGAAAACAACCTCTGCTGTTCTCCCCATTGCTTTGTCAGAAGGTAATTGAGTGCAATCAAAGCTTTTGTCTTCAGCAGTCTGTAAGGCAGCTTCTTGGAGAGCTTTATCCAATAAGCGCAGAAAGAATTCAGGGGGTTTCCTCTCCTTTGTTGGTGTGTTTTATGGTTATTTTTGCTTTGGCAAAGGGAATCTAACCCGAACTTAATGAACAGGTTGGACTCCACAAAGTGCGTACACAAAGGGAACAAAGGAAAAAGAGACTGAATGTGTACATTACAGACGACTAGGGTGCTAATGCTCTAGTAATAACGTGAAACATTTATGAGTGAGGGCAAATGTCCTTTCCAGTGAGAACTTTTACAAACAGTGCTGTTTGTAAACAGAATTCACTTAATTTGGCTTTATCATGGGAAACTTTTCAGATCGCTTTTCCAGGCATTGCTTAACGGTCTTTTATAATTGGTTTCATGCCTTAAATCCCTGTTGGTGGTTTCACTGTGATTTTCTTATGAAAGATGAAACTCTTTAAAATTTAATGGTGAATTAATATTAATTTAATAAAATATTTTAATATTACATCTATGAATATTTCATTTTCTACGTGGCTATGCAGATTTTTCGAAAGCCATTCCAGTGTTTTCTGACAAAAGCCACTCGGTTATACAAAGGCTGCTCAGAGACCTTTTTACTCCTGTGGCTCCTGTGCAGTAGCCAAGCTGCCTGTGTCGCTGGCTGGTTGTTTTTATGCAGCCTCCGGAGTGAATGCAGATGAGACGCAGGACCCGGCGTGGCTGAAGAAAGTGTACCGAGTCTGATGGAGTCTGTAGTTCTCCTGTGCCCGGCTAGAATACACTTACAGGAGCACTGCATGATTTTGCAGGTTAATCTCTGTTCGCAGCAGGGTTTGACTGGTATCAAGCCTGGCATGCTTAGGTACCTGAGGGCTGTCACTGACAAGAGGCTGCGAGGAGACGGACTGCCGCCGATGGGGTCTAAATGAGTCAGTTGCAGGGAGCTGATAAAAGCAGAGATTTACTGGAGTAGACAGGCCTGTGCTAAAACAAGCTCCTCTCTCGATTGAAACCCTGTCTGTCACTTTAATCAGCCATCTCCCCTGTCAGGCACAGTCAGTGCTGGAGCGGTGCAGGAGATGCGGCTGAGGGATTGCATGGGCTGGTGGCCAAGCCAGTGAGGGGTGGTCTCCCTGCTGCCCACAGCGGGCAGGAGGCAGTGCAGTGGCATCGGTGTGGTCCAAGAGGCGATAGGTAGTGCTAAAGTAAGACTCTTATTCCTGCCGATCCGTGACTTCTGTGTTTCCAATACAACATTATTCTTGCATCCTGACTGTGCTTTTTCAGTAGCTGGAACGGTCCCCTGGTGAGGAATATGGGGGCTCCAGAGGTTGCAGCGCTGTTCTTCTGTAAAAGATGTAGTCAGGATCTTATTGGATTCTTTCTCTTCACCAAAACCAAGTTTAAAATACGTAAAAATACTTGCTCAACGTAGCAAACTGGAGTAAAGAATGGAAATGCTGCATGTCGGATGCTGTGTGTGCCGTTAGCCATAACTTGATTCCTAAAGGCAGGGTGCTGCTGCCTGGCTTGGTGTCATGAACAGTGTACCCTCTCTGCTTAGAGGAAGGCAGATGAAGACAGTGTTTCTTCACTTTAACTAAGTTTACTTCTGTTTTGACAGGAACGGGTAAGGTGACACATTCATTTCACTCTGATATCAAAGACCAAGGCCGTAGCAGAAGGAGAACAAGAGAAAAAGGAAATGAAAAGGACAAAAAGACATTGACCCAGTGTCGCAGAACATAGCCGGCACTTTGTCATGGACACAACACTGATGCTGCCTGGCTTCTTACATGAGCCTCACAGAGCAAGAGGTCCTCTTGTCCCCAGGAACTCATGGTGAGTGCTGCAAAGCTTGCTTTTTGGGAGCGCGGAGGGTACGCTGATGGGCAGCTGCTGTTCCTTCCTGAGCACTGACCCCTGGGATCAAACGGACAAAGGAGCTGTGAGTTTAGGGAGTGGAGAAGGAAGGGCAGGAGTAAATGCAAGTAAATAGTCAATAGTTTACACCACTTGTTAGTAGCATCTATGGCTGCTCCCCCTTTGCAGAGCTGCTGCCTGTGCCTTCTCCTTGCACGTGGATTAGGCTGTAAAAGCTTTGTTGACAGCTCTGTGTTGTGACCTGTTCTCCACTGCAGTTATCACAGCTCATGGGTCGTACAGCCTGGAATAGGGAAGCTCTCAGGGAATTCAGGTCTACACAAGAACTGGAAGGAAGAAATACCCTGTAAGGACAGGCCTGGCAGCATCCCCTCTGCCTCTATCCTTTTGCATAAGGCACAAAGGTCCTGTTTATCTAAGGGTTGTGATAAACTTTGGTATTCAGTTCAGTGTGCAGCTTGACAGGCTCTTGCTGTTCTGGTGCAGGCTATCACTCAGCTCCAGCATACTAATCTGTGCTTACTGTCTTGTTGGGAGACACATGCTGCAGCCAGGGTATGGCCAGAATGACCCATGTG
Organism: Myiopsitta monachus; assembly: GCA_017639245.1. Classification (NCBI taxonomy): domain Eukaryota; kingdom Metazoa; phylum Chordata; class Aves; order Psittaciformes; family Psittacidae; genus Myiopsitta; species Myiopsitta monachus. The sequence continues at coordinate 2,368,011 of CM029923.1, read as the reverse complement.
TCATCCTTTTCACTTGGAATTATTACAGTTCCTTTTATCCATGTAGAGGCTTCTGTGGGTACCAAACACAGCTGCTGGTTTCTCACCTGAACAATGCTAGCAAGGAGCATGTACCCATTGCCACATCAGGTCTCTGGGATTTTAAGGAGCCTGGAGTATGACAGTGAAAGGGTAAGCTTTTTGGTTCATGTTTCACTGGTAATGAAGCCATGATATAAATTCAGCTGAGGGACAGTCCTTGAGTCTTCAGTGACTTCAACAAGTGACAGGTTTTTGTTGCAGGAAGTTATCTAAGCAGGTGGAAATAATGAGAGGAAGACCAGCAATCCGGGATGGTGTAATCCAGGTAAGAGCTGAGACTTGTGCTTCTGAAGCAACGCAGAGCAGCAGTAGCTCAGGGGAATGTGCTTGCTGGGGAAGGGATGGGTGAGAAGTACAGGCTATAAGGGACTAAGCTCAAGCTTTGTGGTAAAGGATGCACTGTGACAATGGACAGGGCAAGAGTGTGGGTGACTGTCCCCAGGACCTGAGCCTGCAGCCTCCTATAGTAACCTGACCATTAAGACAGGATGAAATAGAAGGTCATATATAGCACATTTCACTGAAACAATGGGTATTTCTCAAGAGCTACGGATGTTACAGCACTGCCAGAGAGGACTTGAGCAAAGGGAGAGATGGCGGGGATTGATGTTTGGGTGGGAAGAAATTCAGTTTGGACAGGAGATGTGAAAACGTCCTGACAATGAAAAGGCAATGGAAGGAAAATGCATATTTACACCTGTGTTATCTGAAAAGTCTGCCTAGCAAAAGAGCAAGAGAGGTGGAAAGCTGGCTTGGAAGAGGCTTGGGAATGACAAGCAAAGGAAAGAAACAAGCTCTGTCTGATGCTTTCTATACTCGGAAATCAGGGCAACCAGCTGCAGCAATGAAATACGGGCCTGAGGTTTTCTCTTGGGAGAAGCAGCATGCATCAGACCAGTGCTGGATTGCAGCTGCAGGTGAAATGCTGGCTTAGGGTTGGTGTCAAAATGGGCTATGCATTTGTTTTTATCCTTACTGAGTTCAGCTCTTCTGTCTCCATTATTTCTCTTCCCATATGGAGCTGTTGCTGTAAATACATACTTGAGTTCTGTAAGAACATAATACTGATCTGGTAAGGAATATTCAGAGTAAGTTGGGGCTTTTGTCCTGCTTAGAAATCTCAGTTTCCTATTCTTTGTACTGGACATTTAGCAATCAAAATCTACAGGGATACATAGGCATACTGACAAATTGTGGCAGCACATGCAGAATAGGTTTGACCCTAGAAGCCCCCAGACTGCAGCAGACCCACGTACTTGCCAGAGCCGGAAGTAGTCTGTTGAATCATGCAAGCACCATAAAGTTAGCTAAAGCGCTCATTAAGTCTGGTCATCTTTAAAGAACTCCTGCTTCATCCTGGCAAGATGCCCCTAAGAACAAGAGAGATCTGTCACCGTCCTGCAGACTGCAGTAATTAAGGTTTGGAATACTCTTCAGTCTGAAACAAGGAGTTCAGACAGAGCTAACTGTTTCAACAGCATCCCTTATGAACTGACGTTGCTCTTCTGTTTCAGACTGACGTGTTTGAAGGGTTCTGGGGGTTGTTTTTTTGTTACTGGCTTCTGCGCAGAATGGACAGAGAACCAGAAATAAGGAAATGCTCATCGAGGCTTTTTATAGAAGCTGAGGCTGGAAAGCAGCTCTATGGAGTAGGCAGAACCTTCTGTGTGTGAGTAGCACACCAAGTGTTGAAATTAATCTGTCTGGAGGTTGTCTTCTTTTCCGCCTGTGAGCGTGTGGTTATTTGGGTCCAAACTTCTGCTTTTAAGGCTTTTTTTAAGGCTTTTAGGGTTGAAAATGTATTTCCAAACCTTATGTCTCGGCTCACACCTGAACGTGCAGGTTCTGCAGGAGAGAGCGCTCCATCAGCGCTCCAGTCACATTGCTCTCCCATTTCGATTAGTGAGTAAATACAAAATGAGAGGTGGAGTTCATTGCACGTGCCTCGGACTCAAACGGGATAAACACACCATGTGTCCTCTCATGGCAGGGGGTTGGAACTGGGTAATCCTCAGGTCCTTTCCAACCCAAAGCCATTCCATGATACGCGTGTGTGATCTCCCAGTATAATTTTGGATGGTGTGTTATCTGTTCAGCTCTCTCGCCTCCCGCAGTGATTTTCTACTCGGAAAGGTCAGTCTGGTTTGAAGGGTGCAGGTTACTCAGTGGCCCAAGATCCTTTGTGTAGTGCCCTGTTATTCCGTGTTCCATTTCTGGTGTAATCCAGTACTTGTCTCAGGAAAGGCTGCCCTCTGGCACGGTCGTTCCACTGTCATAAGAGTTTAGTTCTCCTTGATCTCGGTGGTATTTAACTATAAGGTCTGAACTGCATGTTTAGCAGAAGCTGTGGGAACATGGATGTCAAGTCCATTAATCATGGGTAAAAAAAGCCCAATAAAACTCTCCAGGCTGGAGTGTCAGCCAAGGATTAGCCGCGCCTTCACTGCAAAACCCATGCAAACAACTCACCGGTCAGGGCAGCTTGTCCTTCTGCCCCGAGATTCCTTTAGGAGGAGCTGGCAGTTACAGCTATAATCCTTACAGTACCCAAGGCTGTGTATAGACATGGGACCGTGGTGTTTACTTTACTCATGTCGGGCTGACACAACTGCATAAAATCGATGGAAAACGGCATGTTCTGGGAAGGAGATGAATGCCTGAATGGGAAGTGTTTTAGCAGCATTTGGAGAGCAGCTTCAGGAGCATGTTTAGCTCAGCAGTTCATTGTCAGTCTGACTTGATTGGGAAGGTAAATACTAGCTGTGTGTATTTGTTAAGAGGTGAATAATATTTAGGAGAAAAATGCTTATAATTTGCTTTTGTGGCTGTAAAGAGGAATTTCTTTGCGGTGATGCTACACATGGGAGAGGCACACAAGCAAATGGAGCGCATGCTGCAGATGTTCTAACTGGTTTTGCTGCTTTGGTTTGGCTGATAAAAAGCAGCAGTACCTCTCTTGGTGGTGCCTGGTGGACTAGCTCCGTCTTCCAAGTGACTTTCGCAGTGGGTCAGTTGGGGTGACTCGGTTTTCATCTCCTTAAAGAGGGTGCTAAGATAGCTCACAACCCTCTGGTGCTGCGGCTCTCAATCCGCGGGGCTGTTCTGCATGGTTAACAGCATCGCTCCAGAAGCCTATTACTATGCAAAGCGACTTCAAATTGTCTCACAAATAAATTGCTCAGGCTCTTGCTGGATTGCCTGACTTTCTGGAGTTATCTTGAATTCCCAGAGCCATTTGGCCACATTCATTTCCATTTGCGGAGTTAGCTGTGGTATGGAAATCAGCGTTAATTATTTCTCTAGCCACTCTTGTCACCACTGGCCGAAACTGACGTTTTAAATCTGTGTGTTACCAGCAATCCTGATACAGAGCTCAGAGTGGTGCTGTGAGCTGTGTGACTGGTGCCTTCACTGCCCATCTTATTCCAGGCTGCCCGGAAGGTCAGTGGGAAGGCAGAGTTGGGTGGGATTTCCCTTCTCTGGCATTAGATGCAGTAACGTGCTTTTGCTGGCTGGCATCTGCCAGGGCTTCCAGGGGCTTCTCAAGGTGCTTGCCTCAAACCATATGGCATTAAGTACTTCACATCCAAGCCTGGCAGATTCTGCCTCCTCTGCAGCAAGGGTAGCTGGAGCCAGCTCCAGCAAGCTCTGTGGGTGTTTAATCCTCCTGGCTCAGGAACCAGCTTTGGACTGGGGTGTCAGGTAAAGGGACGTGGGAGCTCTCGGCGCCAGCTTTTGGATGCATGCTGAGAAGGGCTTCTGTTCACGTTCGTCCTCTTGGCATAACGTACTTTTAACACGTGCTCTTGCTTTTGTGGTTTGCCACGTTAAGATTTGTATTTAAAATGTTATTATGCATTTGATAAAAGGCAGGGGCAGAGTACGAAAATGGTAAAATGGGAATGGAAATCAAGTGTCAAATTAGGGTTTGCTTTAGGGTCTCAAAATTTGGTGCGCCTAGACTGGGGCTTTAAGAAGGTGGAGCAGCCTCAAGGGGATCTCAATGTACCTGTGTTTCTGAAGCTCTCGAGAAAAGGAGGAGTTGGTCATTTGGGTCAGATAATGAATAATAGGCCAAGCAGAGAGAATTCTGAAGTTTGATCTTTTTTCCAAGCGCCACATAGAGCAAAATGATGACAGTGGAACTTGTTTATTAAACTAATGTAGGGATTTTATCACTTCGGTCGTGGTATCTTAGTACCTGATATTAGCCTGGTATGGTTGCCGTGGTAACGGAATACACTGTTCCTTTCATTTGACCTGAAGTTCAAGCCCTGCTGTTGCAGCAGAGATGCCAAGAACACCTCCACGTTTATTAGAAACAAACCCATCGAATACGTGCGAAGAGAAAAACAGGCGGAAAGAAAGGGGCACTGTGACATTGCATTGGGAAACCAACTGGGAGAAGGGCCTACTTTCAACTGGAACACCACGAAATAAACGACTGACAGCATGTGTATGTTCATATTGTGTTCTGGCCTTAAATTCAGCTGCATTTGGATCGATGTGCTCCATCACTGTTGTATTTAAGGACTTCTGTATTGTTCCTTTCTAACTTGATCACTCCACATGACTCCGGGGTCAGTGACTTTTGGAGGATGTGGTCCATATACAAATGGAGACCCTTTGGTCTTGGATAGAGCCCTGAAAATAGGGGAATTCTTGGATATTGCCAGGGGAGATGCCCTTTCTTGTGGTCACTTAGTGGGGTGGGCTGGAAGTAGCTCCTGGGGTGATGGAGTGGGATGAGGACAAGTGTGGGGCAGGAGATCAGCAGAGGCAATCCTAAAGAGAGTCCAGGAGATCATCTGAGGTCTAGGTGGGTAACGTGAAGGAGGCTTTTCCCAGGGATTCCCAGAGCAGCAGTGGGAGTTGGCTTTGTGGTTGTTTTAAAGCCAGCCTAGGCAAGAGCTCCTCATCTCCTCCAGCCAGAGAGCAGGGCAGTAGTGGGTCCCTGCCATGGTCAGGAGGTGACAGTGCAGTGACTGATTCCTTCTCACATCTCAGTGTTTCGAGGTGGCTCTGTTCTGGCTCTGGCAAGGTTAATGGGAGAGCTTGTTTCTCAAGGCCAGGTTACTAGCAACACAGCTGCCTGTTCCTTTCTTAATGACAGGCATTCAAGGCCAGGTTGGAGAAAGCCTTGGATGATATGGTTTAGTGGGAGGTGTCCCTGCCCATGGCAGGGGGGTTGGAAATGGATGATCTTAAGGTCCTTTCCAACCCAAACTGCTCTGTGATTTTGTGATTCTATATCTGGGCACTACCTAAAGAATGACGCAGAACGGCGCTGCTGGTGATGCGTAAAAGAGAGCAAGATGGTTTATGAGTACATAAACTTGAGTTGTGCTCAAGGAAGCAGCAATGCTATTGCAGTCTTTGAGAGATTAGAGATGCAAGATAGATGTGCAATGCAGTGGAAAGAGGAAAGCATAGATGCCTTTATGCCTTTGCCTCCATGCTGCGTTGCTGCCACCCGTGTCAGTGACTATTTGGCCAAATTCTGAAGTAAGGCGGGTGCCTGGTTGTGTGTTTAGTGTTGAGCAACAGGACTGGGGGCCATGTAAGACTGTCCTGACCTGGGGTGTTGGCTGCCGACTGAGGGTTCTCTCCTCGCCCCTGCCTCTCAAGACATGCAACTGCAGTGGAGTGTAATCAAAGGCTGAGAGGTACTCGTTTATTGTTGCCTTTCCTCAGAACAAAATGATGGAGAATTCTGCATTCCTGGGAAATCATCATTGCCTTCAAAGTGGCAAATGTGAATACAGATTAGTTTGTAAATATTGTTTTACCATCAGTAATTTTCAGTTGGAGAAATGTGAACAAAGTATAAATAAGCTAATTGTTAGCGCTCTTCCCAACACAAACGCTGCCTTATGAGTTCTGAGCTCATGGGAAATAGATTAAGCCCCCTCAAAAAAACCCAAGCAAACAAAACAACAAGAAGCACAAGCATGTGAAAGCTGTTCTGTGCGTTTCTAATTGAGGATCAGCTTAGGCTAATTTGCCATGCAGTATGCCCTTTGGTAAAGCCAGAGCAGACCAATGAAGAACTCAGGTCTTCCTTTCTGTTCGTATCACAGCCATGATACATGCTTTTGGATGTTTTTTTGTTGCATACTGTTTTATTTTATGGTAGCAAAAGAAGAGAATAGGATCTGAACACCAGGGTCAAACAAAATGGCTTTGTCCAAGGTTCAGTTCCTCTAATGTTTCTTTGCAAAATGCTCATCTCTTTGTCTCTAAAAGCAAGCCCCAGAGCTCATCCAATGAGTTGTATGTGCTTCATCCCTCCCAAATAGGATGAGCGCCCACCATCAGGGTGCAGCTTCTGGTCCTTGGTGTGTAGCTTTGGGGCTGTGGGATTTGGGGGTTGAAGGCCATGGAAAGCCCTGAGCATGCAGTGTGTAGACCCGAATCAAGCCAGAGCTTTCCCTTTTGTGTTTGCTTGGCAGCTTGGGAAGCCAGCATAACCCCACGACTCTTTCTGGAGAGTTGTTTGTGCCCTTTGCTTGGGTATGGTACGAGCATGACCCTGCAGGTCTGCAAACTGCCCAAATCCCAAGTTCCAACGTTTGGGCCTGCCCATCGCAGCCTGGATATAACTGTGGAAGTTCTGCCCTCTGAATGCTTGACCAAGGATTATTTGTAGGGTAGTTCAGCAAAGGTTGCGAGTGTCCCATTTATCACCTTGCAAAGCGTAAGTAAATCCTGTGTTGTAAAAGGTGCTCAATGGTCCTGAATCTTCCTTTGAAGAAAGGTCTCTGTTGGGAGCTTGAGCTGATTTCTCTTCACCACCACTCTCTCCTTTCCTTATAATGAAGCTATAGTTGACCTTGAACAAAAGGTTGATCTGTTTTAATAGTACTGCTTGTACTATTAGGTGAGCTTTTAAACTTGGTTAAACTGAGTAATTTAGAATGCATACCTCTTCCTCTTAGTGACTCTTAGTTTATTGGGTTTCCCTTCATTTTTCCTTAATGCTGGATTGCTGCAGTAATGATCTTGATTCTGTGTCAGTCTTGACCAAAGTGTCTTGAAGTAGAATAAGAAGGATCCATTAAAATAGTTTTAGTCGTGACAGCTGTTATAAAAAGGAGGGAAAAATCTCCTTAGAAATGCAAAGTTACCATTCCCTTAGGAAAAAATAGAAAAAAATATCTTATTTTCTATAATCTGTATTAGTAAAGATATCCAATATCTAGCCATTGGATATCTAGCCATAACTAGCAACGTTCTGTGTGACTGTTTCCCTCGTATTCAAATGCTTAAGATCGTCATACTTTATATTCCTCTCTAGATTATTTGTTGCTGTAGTTGAATGTGACGATGTAATATCAACTGCCATCCAAACTCTCCTGGTGTAACCCAACCAGGAGGCAGTATGACCTGGAAGATACTACTGCCTTTAGTAATAGCATACTGCATGGCTGATAGGAGTAAGCATTAAAAAGCATCTGAAGAATGAAGTAAGACTTGAGAAAGTGCTTCAACATTCTTCCAAACCAGTATTTCCAATGTGATTTCTGTATCTGTTTTTACAGGAAAATCTGCCTTCCATGTAGCTTAGGTTTTAATTCTATTGGAAGTATCAGTATTTGGGACAAAAAGAATCTCAAGAGTGCCCTGTTTAGGATAGCTCTGGTGAAGAGGAGCCCTCAGTCGCTCTTCTGTATGATATATGCAAAGGTGACATAGCAGGCTGTGACATCTGGTAATAGCACTTCCTTTCTAAACAGCCTGTGCAAGGAAATCAGAATATTGCCAAATTCCATGAGCATAAAAAGGGCATATTTGTCAAGATATCATTCATATTACCCTTTTATTCCTGTTAAGGCTAATAGCGTGTTATGCTTAGGTATGTCTTTAAGTGAACCACATTAAAGACGCAGTCTGCTGTGGATTCAGAGTGACTGATGTGTGTTCTTGCAGTCGCAACTAACAGAAGAGCTGTATGAGGGCTGCAGGAGCTATTTAAGCGTAACTTGCCTTGTTCAACAAGAACTGGAAGTCAGCCTTGTTCATTCGCGACTCCTTCAGGGTGTGTATAGGAAGGGCATATCAAGTTCAATATGGCTTTGCTGTTGAAATCAGGAAAGCTTTGTTTCATCACAGCTTTAGGTCTAATACCTGTGTTAGCCTACAAGCAAATGGAATCTTGGTGCTGTGATACTCGTACGTGGTACAGATTCTGCCGCGATCAGTGAGTGGTTTGCAGAGTGTCCGTATTCTACAGAGCTCTAATATTTATGTTAAAAGTCAATTATTCATTAAAGTTACACTTCAAATCTCTTAATTATGTTTCGTTTATGGAATGTGAACTAGTGGCAGAGCCCAGGCTCCCTAACATAGCATGGATGGGCCATGTGTACCGGCCCTGATCATCAGTTGCTCTGTGAGCTCCGTGGGGCAGAGTCAGTGTCATAGGGAGGTGTAAGGTGCGATCACCACAACCACGTTGGGTTGTCCATCTACGTTCTCATCTAGTTATCACATCACTCAGTGGGTTGACAGTGGGTGTAGGCTTAAACAGGAAATAATGCTCCTGAGTGAAAAAGTTGTGTCTATCTGGTGTTAAGGATGGGTCTCTGGCACGAGGAGGCTGGTTAGCGCAGCGTGCTGGGATTCAGATGAGCTCTGCTCAGATTGTGACTCCTTCGTGGATGTGCTATATAGATGTATGTATCCTGGTGTTTTGGGGATGTCATTGTCCCCAAATTGTAGTTTTACTACTTGAGCTCATGAGGGCACAAATCACTCTTCTGCTGTTCATCTGCTTACCTCTCCAGAGCAGCCAGTGTGAGAGAGAATCTGTCTTATGCCTGCTTCCTGCTGAAATCCTTAATGCTTTTAGGCTTTTGTGGAGTGGGTCATACCCAAGGCTGTGCCAATGCGGGTAAAGGCTTATGCTGAGGCAGAGCGATGCCCCTGCTTGGGACCCAGGCCCCCATGCTGCTACCCTCAAGCTCCCCACCCGCCCATCATGGCCTCTTGCTTCAGGCTACATCTGCTGGGGCACATGGGGTCACTGCAGCAAATAATCCCCTGGTGTAAGCTCCTCCTTGTGGTGCCCTTGAATCTCAGCAAGGAAGGGGGAGCCTGCAGTGGTGAGCACCTCTGCCCATCCTCTGGTCCATTGGGTGCCTCTCTGTCCAGCTGCCAGCCCCCATGCAAAGCAGCGCAATGGGAGCCTTCAGAAAGGGGAGAAAGTAGGGATTTAAGTGGGGAGGGTGATCCCTGCTGCAGCTCTTGATGATCGGTGGCCATTGTGCTATTGTCCTAAAAATAACAAGTAATGGGATGGTGCTGTGGTGATGGCACCAGTAGCTGGTAGGTAGCGTATTGGACAGGAGTTTCTCTCAGAGCTCTTATTGTTCACCTTTTCATTGCAGAGTGCTTTATTAAGGAATATACTGTGATTTGCTTTCAGCGCTGAAGAACCTCCTAAATGCTAGAGAGGAGCCACTTTCAGTTGTGCCAGGAACTTTTAGTATAGCTGTTAAGCTGGTGGCAGCTGTCAGCCTTGCAGTTTGGGAACTTCTATTATGGAGTTCAAACCTGAAAGGCATTCTGCATGTACAGCTCAAAGGATGAGCTCCGCTGCTAGGGAAGCAGTAGACGAGGATGCTGAGGTTGCCAGCTGTCACTTTCTGTTGGTGTTTACTTACTTATGGAGTTACCCTATTGTCATCATGCAAGTGTTGCGGGGAGGGGGGGTGGGGAATGGTGGCTCCTTTTTAGCTGCTGATTGGTGTCAGGGCTGCATCTGGAGTTCTAAAATAGCCTGCCTGCTGCTGACGGAAAGACTTTTCTTACCCATCACAACAATCTGCCATGCTTTTAAACCCGGCTTGTGTCTTCTGCCGTGTCACATCAGTGAGAACAGATCCTAGGTTCTTGTGCCGCAGACAGGCAGGTGCATTGCGGCCATTACATTGTCTTCTTGCGGTCTACCGTGGGTGTTATGTGCAATTTTGCTCGAAAGCTCCCGTTATTACCGACACCATTTGTGTTTGGCTCTAAAAGTCTCAAGGTGAGAATTGTGTAATAAAAATGAGAGGTTAGAGGTTTGGGGAAATGAGGGAAATGCTAAAATAACAATAGGGTAATAGTAACGGACTTTAAAAGCCTTCTTTCTTAAGGAAATTAGGCTTGTATGGCTGTGCTCTTAGCACCTCTTAATAACTCCTGAGGTTGCTGGCCCGTTTAACAGAGTTCAGCTGGTGGAGAGAGATCTCAAAGGTGTTTTGTTTCTGCAAGTTTGTAGGAGTAAGAGTCTGGAGAGCACATTTGTGCCCCAGCTGCGGAAGCGCTGCAGGGTAAGCTCGGTTCTATGACTCAGGCAGAAAGGAGCCCTGCTACGGCTGCGGCTGGATGAGTCTGCGCTGCAGCTTGCTCTCATTTCACATTTCCAGGGAACATCCCATGTTCAGACAAGGAGCAGCAGGGAAGCAAGTGGTGCAGCAGTGTTCGGTAAGGGAGAGAGGATGCTCTGAGCCAATCCCAAATCCAGAGATGTGATGCTGACCTTTTGAGCACCAGTTTTGACTGATGCCCTGCCTATTGCATCAGTTTCGGTATGATCTGGAGCATGTGGCTCTCCTGGCTCATTCCCCGTGGATCAGATTGGACTGGGCTGGGAAAACGCAATGGAAAGTGCTTTTTTTCATGGGAAACCTTGCTAATATAGTCTGCAGTGCTCTCTGCAGGTGCTGCTGCTGCTGAAGGTACTGTGATGGGAGGGCTGTGCTACCTACCCCTGCCACTGCCTCATCCTTGGGTGCTGCTACCTGGAAGCGCTGCTCTTAACTGCAGGGGCTGGCTGGGAAAGTTCAGCTTCCCACTTGTGTATGAAAACCCATCAGGTAGCTTATTATCCTCAATTTTCCTCTCTTGCTTGCTTTTATTACAATAGGAATCCTGAAATGACTACCAGCACTGTATTTGATAAGTCTCGGCTCCTTAATAGATCCCGGTGTAATTCTGATACACGCTTCTCTTGGGTATGGCAACTCTAAACCAACTGCTATAGCTGTCGCTGTGGCGGCTTTTCTGCAGAATCTGGTTCACAAAATGGCCCGTTAAAGGTCTTTAAGTATTTCCTTATTGTTGCAGGCTTCCAAGTTACCACCCTGAATGGCTTACTGTGCTTCTGCTCTTCCTTATGCTCTTTAGAGAGAGGAGGTTTGTATTAGGTCTGGTTCCTCAAGGACAGACTCGCAGTACTGGGCTTGTTACAGCTTTGATAGACTTTCCCATCACTTAATCCTGTACATGGGCCATGGAACTTCAGGAATCTCTGCGACTAAATGTTATTTAAGAAGTGCCTCCTGCTTCTCTAATTAATTGCAATCAGAAAGGCTAGTTGGTGGACACATGGTGTCGCAGCTTCTGCGAAATGCTGCCTGATGGCTATAAACATTGCCATATGTTCCCTGTGAAATATTGCCATCATCCCTGGCAACAGGAGCAGCCGAGAGGAGGTGAAGGATTGGTTCTCTTCTCCTTTTGTTTTTGTTGGATGCACTTTCAATAGCTGGGAAGCTCTTCCTGCTCACCTTCATGGGGTTTTGTAGTTGCTGGTAGCTACTAGAAGGTTATCTGCTTCCAAAACGTTATGGAAATAACTTTTATCTTTCATGCTGCAGGTTGCTTTGCATACCGTGTCCGTTTGCTAACCCACTACTTAATCAGCATAGGCAGCTAAAGGGAGGCTTTTCTCCCGGATTAAACAGGTAATTTTGTCACAGAGCTTGAATGGTTCAAAACTGAATAAGAGCTCTCAAAAGCTTGGCAGTCAACGGACGCCAAGTTTTCATCTGACGAGAAACGTGTCTGTTCTTCACTGTAACTGAAGGAGGAGGACAGTGTTGGGGCTGAGCTCTCGATCGTGAAAGGCCTTCAAAGGTGTGATCTTAATTAATGTTAGGCTTCTTTTCAGCCTTTTATCATGAAAGGAGGGGCTGCCGAAGCCTGTGGTAACATCCAATGGCATTAGTACATAACGTTACTTTCCTCTGCTGACAAAACTTCATTACACTATAGCAATAGCCTAGGAAGAAGCATCATCTCCTAGTAAAACAGTGTGTCTCAGATTGATCAGCGGCGTTCCCAGAAAGCTTCCCTTTGTACATCTTGCCTCTGACATTAAGTTTTTCACACTTTGGCCTCGGTTATAAGGAGACCATCCATTACAAGCAGCAATCCTCCAATTACTTCAACACAGCTAGAAGCCTCAAAAGACTGCTTCCACAATAAGCGTGATTCAATAAGAGAAAGGCAGTGCGTTAAGCATGTGAAGTGTTTTTTGTGTCTCTGGTTACAAGCATAGGGCTCTCATGGAGGTAAGCAAACAGGATTGATTCTGCTCCTTTTATTCGAATTCGTTTCTTTTAAGCACTGCTTTTCTGTCTCAGATTACTAATTCTAATAGGGTGTTTGCTAGCTCTGAGAAAAATGGCGTTTTATTAAAGCAACAAATGGTTTTACATGCCCCTCTATACTCCAGGAGTTGTGGGCAATTGAAACAAGTTCCGTCTTACGTGCACAGCTCTGGCTATTAAACTGTACACAAGTGATTGATCTCTTTAATAAACCCCTGTTCTTTAGTAAGGAAAGAGTGAGAATCAACCGCACTTGTTTGTCCTGTGCTTTGGAGATGATGGTAACATGAGGACATCAAGAATGCCATTTTAATGAATAAGGCAGATAAACCACGTCAGTTTGTACTTCATTTTGAGCACGTCTCAAAACCAGCATGCTTTAAGTTAATTTGCTGAACGCTTTCCATTCGTTTGTAACACCACGTACATCGAAACAGAAGATGTTTCATACCAAAGCAAAGATTCCGGCAGAGAGAAGGTTCTGGCGCTGTCTGCATGAGGATTGAATGGGTGAGGGACAGGGACCTTGCGCATCCGCTGTGGCTCTGGCCCTTGCTGTGCTTCGAAGGACACATGTCACCAGCACAGCCTGCGGCGGGATGTGCTGGGAGGGATAGCTGGAAAGCTGCTCTGGAAGCACAGGGCTGCGCAAATCACTGCAGCTCTAATGCCCAAAGTGGTCCCTTGTGCATGTGCGGGGTCTGAGCTTTCATTCAGGCTGATGTTTTTCTGCTGATGTCAATAGTTACATGGATTTATTTATTTATTAAGGGAAGTGAGGAAGGGGAGAATCGAGGCCTCATTTCTCTTGCTAGCCACTAAAAAGCATTCTTTCCATGGCAACCCCTGTTTCCATGGTACGTGCTGTATTGCCCTTCCGAGAAGCTTTATTAAGGGACACGTAGACACACACACGCTGTCGTGTGAGTGTGGTTGCATTTTATAGCACTCTAAAGGAAAACTACAGTAAATTGTCTTCTTTTTTGTGCTTTTCTCATTATACGATGCCATGAAGGATTATTGCTGCCGCTGCTTGGCAGTGTCGTGGGAATGCACTAAAACATGCTCCTTTCTACTGTTGATAGAAGGATATTCTTCAAAGCACTGTTATTTACCAGCACATTAAGATCATTGTTTTCTAAACTCTCTTTGGCATAAAAAGTCATCAAAGTCCTTTCACAACTTTAAGGAAAAATATATAATCAAGGTTTTCTGCTCTTAGCTTCAGCATGGGAAATGGGAAAGATGCTGGCAAAATTCAAAGGCTTATCTTCCATTCTAAAAAGTGAACCCACAGAGATTTGTGGCAGCTCCTGCGTAATGACACCTATTAGAACCTGCTTGGAGTGTTTAAAATTAGCTCAGTTTACAAAAGCAAGATGATGTACATTTGGTTTTGGCTATAAAGGTGTAAAGCTATTACAAGTTACTACTTTTACCTTTAGAAGGTTCATTATAATCACCCTTAGAAAAAATGAATCACAGAGCTTGGAAGTTAAGAAGCAGAACCCTCTTGCTGATACTGTTGGTCCTGAGGAACGTAAAGGATGCTTACACTTTCCGCTTCAAGGTAACCTTTCGCCACGTAGACACAGAATTCCTCAGGGTTGTAACTGGGTCCTCATATAAAATTATAGGATGGTTTGGGTTGGAAGGGACCTTAAAGCTCATCCAGTTCCAACCCCTGCCATGGGCAGGGACACCTTCCACTAGAGCAGCTTGCTCCAAGCCCCATCCTCCCTGACCCTGAACACTGCCAGGGATGGGGCATGCAATTAATGTGATAAACACTCCTTGAGTAGCTCATAGGTGCAGGTGGGCATCTCATTCAGCTGAGCACACAAGGACTGGCCAGGATCTCTTCCCTCCTCCGCTGTGGACTCCTTGATGGCAAACCTGCCCTGTTGTGGCTGCCTGCCCTGGGGATGCTCTCGCTTCAGTGGTGGTGCGCTTCGCAGGAGCAGTGTGTTCAATCCCACGCAGTAATAGTGCCCTAATAACAACTGGAAATATGTTTCATGGTGGATGTTGATAACTAAATGCTTATCCCATATATATTTGAATTCAAATAATTGGAAATTCTTATAGCCTGGATCCAGTTGAGATCGCTGGAGGATACCTTGATATTGAAGGTTAAAATCAATAGTGTATTCTAGTTATTTTTCAGAAGTCTGTTGTATGTTTAATATAGTATATTTGTATTGTGGGCTCTCATTCCTGTAAATCCGAGGTCTCGCTTTCCTGAATGAATGAGGTAAGCAATTGAATTTGAAAGATACTTTATGCAACAGAAAAGCAATTTAGTTTCTGCTTATCAGAGGGCAAGAAGCAAACCAGCAGTTGAATGCTCAATACTTATAACCCTTACGCTGCCAGTCTGCCCTCACCTCTGAGGAGCTCAGGTTTTGGCTGTGCTTCCAGGGCCCTGTGCTCGGCTCATTGGCCATTCTCCGGCTGAGCAAGCTGCTGTGGTGTCGAGGTGGTCCTTAGAATTGTAGAACAGTTTGAGTTGGGAGGGGTCTTCAAAGGGCATCTAGTCCAATCCCCCTGCAGTGTGCCTCTAGAGACACAGCGTGGTTCAGGCTAGCGAATCTCCTTGTTTCAACGTATCTCAGGTTCTCCTCTGCCAGCAGCTTTTCCAGCTGCCCAGTGCTGGGACAGGAGCAGAAGAGCCATCAGTTAGTGCTGTTGTTTATACAGCATCATCAACCTGTGTGAAAAGTCAGCGGTAGGTAGTGCAGATGAACGTGTCCGGATTTGGCGCAGATGTCTGGCTTCCGACATTAGAGCAAACGTGTTTTATTTGCCACTTGATTTGACTTCTGCAGCGGCACTTCCCAAAGTCTATTGTTCTTGTCCGTAGTTATTTCTTGACTGCCGAATGACAAAACCTGAAAGTAAAGTAGGAAACGAAAGTATTTCCAAGAAAAAGAATGGCATTAGGTGTGAGGGCTTTCTTTAACAGGATTGAGGAGTCAAGGAATTCTCTCATGAGCTGGGTGTTCTCATTAAAAGGGCAGTGTTGCCCATCGGGTTCCCCTTTAATGAAAAGGTAGCTTTCAAAGTGGTAGCAACAAGTGCCACTCATTGCTCTTTTATCTGCTGTCAGTAAGAAGGACAAGTCAAAGTGCCCAGCCACGCTAAGGTGTTAATCTCAGCTGCCTCAGTCACATTTCAGATGCCTGTTGGAAGATCAAGGAAAAGTTTGAGACAATGTCTTTACTTCTGTAGTAGTGATCAGTGTCCAGTTAGAGCTGACAGATGTGGAAATCACACTTCCTTGTACAGCCAGTTTACGCAGTCTAAACTCAAGCGTGTGTTATGCAGCGCCATTTAGTGAAGTTTTATCTCTGCAAGGAGCGTTTAATTTGGTTTTAGCATTATTTTATTCTCTAAGAGAAATAATGCATTGTTTTCCATTTCCTTCTCAAAATTCTCCGTAGGTTTTACAGAGAGAAGAATCAAACTTCCTTAGAAATAAATCTCAGTGCAGAACAGCAAATGCGAAGCTGAGATCCAGAGGCAGTGGAAGCTGTGCACATTGCGCTGCAGATAAATTGCGCATGAGAGATTTCTGTGACAGGTTCAGTTTGATGGTTCTGTGTATTTTATGATGTTATTACTGCTTCTTTCTGATGGTCTGATTTTTCTAATGGATGCTAGAGAAGTGTAAGTACAATAACATGCGCTAAATGTGCCAGCTCCTAATAAGCAATTTCTAGATCTGGTTATGAATATTAGTTTAGTGCTGCTGATAATATCTGAGGGTACAGGAACGGGGGTTATGCCAGAGAGCTCTTAGGTTACATCTGCAGTGAACTATAGCACTGCCAGGTGTGAGCGGTAGGGCTGGAGTTAGAGGTCCAGGTGCCTGTTTGCTAAGCAGTGTTTATTAGCATGGCCTTGGCTTGCAGCTTTCAACTAGTTAATGGGGCGCATTCCCTCAGTGCTCTATGGCAAGGGTTCTGGGTGTTTTTCAGAGGAAATGAATGCACTTTGCTTATCCTTTGTCAATGGTAGTTACAAATAGAACTACAATTTCATGTAATAGCTATAAAGCATTACTCTAATGGTTTGACAAATACCTGTGAGGATAGACTGCAATATTTCATGTGAGAAAGGGCTGAATATTAAATAAATGTAACCTCCCATTGGGTCCTGCTTTAACCTCCTACTGGTTTTGGAAGGTGAATTTAAGAGCTGAAAGCATTTTAGATTAAATGTTAGGGGAGAGGTTCAGTAAGACCTAGACAGCAGATGAGCACTTTGTGCTCATGATAACAGGCCTTTCCCTCTTCCCATTAGCACTTCAAAACCATCATTGCAAAGTGCAGAATTTAACTCGAGGCAGGCTTGTGCTGATCATCTAATAGTTATGGATATGGAAACTTCATGGTGTTTTTCCCCCTTATTTTTTCCCCCTACTTGGTAACAGTTGGACTTGATGATCTTAAACGTCTTTTCCAGCCTGGTTGATTGTATGGCGCTATGATTTTGATGACTGAGAATTGGGATTTCCCTATTAACTCATGAAACTGAACTTCTGAATCTAATTCTTGAGCCCAGTACCTCAGAGAGAGTTTCTCAAGTAGAAATTAGAAATAATGAAGCTGTTTAAAATGTGTAACTTCAGACTGTTAATGCAGGGAGAGCTGGTGACTACTTCTCAATGCACATTCTTTGCTTTACAGACGATGAGTTGATGTCGGTTGGAGAGAATGAGACGTGCCAGGGTGAAATATTATTGTTCCACTATGAGAAGAGAAACTGAAATGCTGACTGTAGTAAGAGTGAAAAATGGGAGTGATATAGTATGGAAATACCTGCATCCATATGGGGGTTTTTCCGAGTGATTCCAGATCATTTTAGTACCAGCAATAGCAAAATAGCTATTGGAATACCAAGCCCTTTAATTGTAAGGGGGGAAAGAGAATAACATTAGAAGCTGCATGTAAGGTCTGCTTCTGGAAAAACAATGGTTATCAGTTCTGTCCTAAAGAACAACTGAAAAGAGTGCTTTCAAGTTGTTCAGGTGCCTTTCTTGCAGTAGAGTTCAATGAGTAGTGAAACGAATGGATAAACCAACCCGATAAGCAAATCTCTCCCGCTGAAAGGGAATTGCTGCCGTCTAAGTACCAGTTCATTTGCTAAACCCTCTGTTTCTAGTTCCTCTTCTGAGACATCCCAACACCTTGGTCGCATCCGTGACAGCTCTTAGGAATTAGTTGCTTTCTCAAATGCTTTGATAGAAACAAATGGCCTTAGTAAACAGCTGGCAAAGAGAACAGCCCTGTCTCTGGGTGAAACCGTGACAATGCCATGTTGCAGCCCTGAAATTCGGGTCTCGGCAAGGAATGCTTCATGTCACAGGTGGACGGGGAAGGAATGCAGAAAGCAGCCAGGGTTGTGCTGATGAGGTGATGAGTATTACTTAAACTGCACTAGTGTTATCAGGCTGGTTTCATAGAGCCTGACATTGCCCATTCAGTGTGTTTTCTTTGTTGTTCATCTTCAACCCCTTTTCACCAGCAAGTGTTATAGCTCCACAGAGCTGCTCTGTGTGCTCCCTGTGTCTTCCGGTGCTCTGATCTCTCCGAGCTGACTGCTGTCAGTGTGTTCTTGCAATAAGGTGCTCCTGTAGCAGGGACATCTTCAGGGGTAGGAAAATCAGGGGCTGGTTTTCAGCGATACACTGAACAGCACTGTAAAGGGCAAAGAGGAGCGCAGTGTAAGAAGAGCAAGCATCTGCAGTAGCAGTTAACAAGCGGTATGAGGAGATGGAGGAAAGGAAAAACAAGTGCTGCCCCATATGCTTTAACCCCTAAAATATGAGGGTATTGGAGTGTTTGGCACGAAAGGATAAGCTTAAAAAACCAGGCCTGCTGGAAGGAGTATAATCAATGCTGCCAGGCTATATCAGCTTTATAGGAAAGGTGAGAGGGATGTACAGTCAGGGGAGTGGCACTGTACATGAAACATAGAGTGCAATAGCATAAAGGTGTTATGGGAGAAGAGCAGGCCTGTGGAACCCCTGTGGGCAGAAATCTTGTGCTGTAATAAAAGCATAGTGCTAAGATTGTGTTAGCAGCCCCCTGCCCAGACCCCTGATAGTGCTCAGGAGATGCGAAATGAGAGTCGAGAAGCTGCAAATTCAGGACAGGCAGCACCAGTGGGAGGTTTCAACAAGGGCCTCATAGGGAATGGATTGGTGCCTCATCAGGATGGGAGGCAGAAAGGATGCATCCAGATGTGTGAAGTGGCTGCTTCCCAGAACACCTGGTGCATACAGTAAGATACTATTCCGGACTGGTGCACTGGAGCTGCTTGGTAATTGGTGACCGTCATGGGTTTAGGTTGAACTCCACGGCTGAAGAAAGCAGAATAGATACATGCAGCACATGGTCATTTGGTTTCAATTATAGGGTATGCAGAAAAATGAGGCAGTTGGGCAGCAAACCCTTACAGAATTAGTCCCCAAAGGCTATTGCGAATACAGTTATTCTAATAAAGTTATTAGAAGCCTCCAAATAGTCCCACAAGAAAAGGAGAAAACAAAATCATCGCCAGGTTGATAGAAACGCCAAGGGGAGGGGACTGCAGCAGAGTGGCCCGCTGCTGGAAGAGGGAAAGCCTGCTCAAAGGAGCAGGAGAGGAAAGTCCTTAAAACAGGGTAGGTCAAACACAAACAGGAAATTGAGAATTGCCTAAAGAATTAGAATAGTGCCTTACAAAGGATGCTCAAGCTGTTGTTATAGTTCCTAACATGCCAAACCCAGGAAATCAGTGGGACCACTTGACGAGAGCAGTGTAACTGGGAGTTCGTGGGGCAGAGATGCTCAATGAAGTCTTGTGTGTGGTGAAGATGCCCGGGGGGGGGGGGGGGGGAAGTTTCACATGAGTTTGGGGTGTGTGTGGTGTGGGGTTGTTTGGTGGTTTGGGGTTTTCACTGTGTTGGGTGTTTTTAGAACCAGTTTGCTTCAAAGTCTGTGTAGGTTCTCGGACAACATGTCCGTAAATAAATAGGGATAGGCAGGAGTGTGTCTGCTGCCATCAGTAATCCAGCAATTGTGGCTGCAGGGGGAGTGCTTGGGGCTCCTGTGCTCCTCCAGACCAACACCTCCACTCAGGCTGAGCGCTGGGCTAGCTGCACCACTGCACCTATCCGGTCGTTTTAGGTGCTTGTGTCTCGAGGTACCATGGGTCATCAAACTACAGTGCCAGCTGAGCTGGGTGCACGTTTGTGCACTGCAGAAGGTGCAGAATTCAGGCTAACTTCACTCTTCTCCAGTGTAATTTAGCCTGCTCGGGTTGCAGGCTGAGTAAAGCCGAATGACCCAGCTTTTCGCTTTAGGATGGGAATGCGCTCTCAGACAGTCCCCAGGGCTCAGCCAGTCACTTGGTGACCGTGTGTTTGAATTCCAGCGTTGCATCACTGCTGTTGCTGAGGAAGGTCTTTCTGTTGCAGTGCAGCGTGTTTTCGTCCTTACTGAGCCGTTTGACCAGGTTGCCAGTGATGCGGAGAGGAAGGAATAACCTTTTCCTAGCGTTTGTAGTTGTGTTCCCCAGAAGTTTGTTTCTCAACCACAGCAGTATCAAAATCTTTGTGCAAGAAAGAGATTTGTTGTAGCTTCCTCTTGGCCTTTGCTGCCTTCGAGCATCACTGAATCCAGCACAGATTTGGGCCTGTGACCTGCAAATAGCTGTCTTTTCTCTATGACCTGTTCGTGAAGTACAGTTCCTTCGCACAGCTACTTGAGCCTTGGCTAACTTTATTCAGTTTGCTTTCACTCTGCGCACTTGAGGACTCTGCTCAAATTCCTCTATTTCCTGTTAAGTTCCTTGCAGGAACACAGAGTTTCTGTTCTGAGCTTTCTTTCCTCTGCACCGCAGAAGCACCCTGTGATGTTGCAGCCTTGGCCCTTGAGTGGCACAACCTTGTCGCTTAAACCACGGCACTGTACCAAGGCATCCACAGAGAACTGTAATTGCAAACGCCACCGTGCCATTATCACCATTTCCTTTGGAGGCTTTTGAAGTTCCCCACGAGGACAGGGTATCTGGTCCCTCAGTTGAAGGCACTGTGTCTGTTGAGACATAAAGTGAGGATGAGAATATCAAAGTAGGTCTCTGCTTTGTCTTTTTACCTTCTGCATAAGTGAATCAACCAACAAATGGAAGAAACATGATATGAATTTGCTCTACTGTACCTCCAAGCTTAAAAGTACACTTCCTGCTGGTTTCCTCCTAGAATGATTTCTTAAGCACCAGGGTTTCTCAATGACAACAACAAAGTCTTTATTGTAGCTGATTTTATGTTCACTTCCGAAATCAAAGTGTCGCAAGTGGAAGTAGCTGTCTGTGTTGTTTCGTTTGGGCTATGTGCACGGGATGCGTAAGCTGAATTGTAGAAATATTGCTACATAAATACCATTAAATATTGACCACAAATATATATGTTTATGGCTAGAAAGAGTGCTTTTCATTCACTTCTTTTGTTGAATTAATTTTCTGCCCTTTTCCCCCTAAGGCAATGATGCGGTTTGTATATAACATCATGTGTGGGTCCCAACCCCCACATTGATTGAGCAAATAGTTAAAGCCAAATGAACATTTGCTAGTTAGAAGCTCAATACAGAGAATGCTGTTTCTTTTATTACTTTGAGTATTTGTAAAGCTCTTAAGCAAATCACCAATAGTAAGTCTATAATCTCCCCTGACTTATCGGAATAGGCTTTTTCTCTGCAAAGTACACATAAAGAAGTTGTGGGTGGGTTTGTTTTCAAAGCCTGGGTCTGAGTGATTCAGCTCACTTTGAAACGTGAGGGTATCCATGGACTCTGACTGAGGCTGTGTAACTCTTTTTGTTTTGCATGAGGTTTTCCTACCATGAGGTACAAGTGAACATCTCAGACCTGCTAAAGTGAAATTCAGGTTTGATTTGAGAAGAGCCAACCAACGCCAAACCCAGCAGCATCCTCTGGAGTGTTTCAAATGAGGTCACCTTTCCTTAAAACTGTGGTAATTGTCTTTCTCTTTGTGTAAAAGGGCACAACAGACGGAAAATATATAGAATACATAGTAAATTGTAGGCTAGCTACATTTCTAGATGTGGAAAATTAAGGTAGATAGGTTCTGAATACTTACAGCCATTTCAGGTAAGTTGTGGGAAATAGAACTAAAGCAGTACTTTGATCATAGATGGTAAGAAGCCAAAAGCATATATAGTCCAGACCTCCTCTGAGGGCAGGCAATGCTGGGGTGAAGTGTACGATGGCTGCCTTGCCATTAGATCTGTATGGTACCTTTGAAGCTCTTTGCTAAGGTACGTTGTAAACCGGAGTGAATAGAGAGTATTGAGGATGAGTAGAGCCATTTTCCTGGGTTTCCAATAGCCTTGCAGTCATCACCATGAGGAAGAGGTTTTAAAAGAAAACGATGAATATCTAGAGGTTCAGAAGTGACTGTGTTAATGGTTGTCTTCACCAGTTAAACTCACTGGTCTGAAAAGTGTTATTGATTGTTTTGATGTTTTATCTAAACACACAAAAAAGCGAGGGGAAAAAGTGGTTTGTCTCATTTTCTTTGGTGTCTGTTTTCATGCCTGTCTGTAGTGTGAAGGCTACTGAAAGATTTATCAGTCTTTGTTCCCCTGTGAGCTTGCTTGCTCATGTAGTACATCATGAGCGGGCCTGGTTCCTCTGTACAGGAAAGAAAGCCTTATGGGATCATTTTAGGGAAATTTAGTTGTTCCTTAAGGTAAAAGTTATCCGATGCTGCTCAGCTGAGGGGAGCATTCACACATCTTGTGTGCCATTACAATAGACTTTAATTGCTGAGTTTATTAAATTAGAGATCTATGTGAGCTGAAGATACAGTACCATACTTAGTACCCCTATGGGTTATTTCGATTTCATTATTTACTTGCCAGACTTTATCTTGCTCTTGGGTAATTCCTACCCTTTTTCCGCACTTCTCTTTCTCTTTCCTTTTCCCCATTTTGTCAGGTGCTCCAATCGCAAAGTGGATTTGGGTGGAGATAAGGAGACAATATGGAGTGCCTGCTTCTTGTACTCGATTCGATGAGTCACTGAGTTTGGAGATAGGCAAAAGCATCAGCCTTAGGGACTGAAGTTTATCCAGTTCATGACTTCTGGTTCACAAGCCCTGCCAGGGTTGGTTGTTGCCTTGTGCACAGGATTGTCAAGTTGCTTGTAGGATAAACTGGGACTAAAGCTGCAAGAGGTATTTGTAGGCCAGAGCTAAATGTCAAGATGTTGGTGTGGGAGACATGTTTCGTAAATGGTGGATCCATTACTTCATCTCTGGTAACTTAATAATTCATCCTGTGCCTCTTTTTCACCTTTTAATTTATGCCATGTCACCATCTGGAGCTAGGTGGTGCCTTCCCATGCAGGAGGATGCTGGGGGTTGTATTCTGATGTTAAACAGTACGTTTTTCTGAGCGCTGTTGCCGTTGATTGGGATTGGTCCCATAGCCCTCTGTGAATCTGAATGAATAAATTCGTTCATCAATTTTAGTTACCTGACTCTTGGCTCTCACCGTTTTTCTCTGGTTCCTACTGTTGCAGCCATTTACTTGGCAGCGATGGGGAAGGTGACTGTTTCATCTGATCATCACTTAGAAAGTCATTCTGAGAGACAAAAACCGTACGCAGTCGATTTCTTCGGGTAGCTGTATGGCCCTCTCAACTATATATCCCTTTCAGGAAATGATTAATATGCTTCAAATCATGTGGTTTAGACTTCTGTGTTTTCCTAATTCCTATCTGTCTGGTGAATATAGAAGAGAAAGGAAGGTAGATGAATTCGGCTGCCTCTCTGTTACTGCATTTGAGAAGTGCTTGAGAGATTTCTCCTCTACTTATTTACCAACTGGGTTCTTTGGGGTAGGAGCTCTACCAAATGATGACTTGCACTAGACGTGCTTCTGTTATGCAGTCCCTGTTAGAACTGAGTTCCCAGGTATTTCTCCACCATCAGTTCTCCTGTACTCACTCATCTGGTGTAAAAATCTCTTCTTCCCCACAACAGGAGGCCAAAGTGGAGCAATCCAGACTCCAGCTCTGCTCTGCTGTGATTCCAGGGAAGGCAGTTGCTTATCTAGGCAAAAGGAAGCTCAGGTTCTCCTTACCAGGAGAGAGGTGCAGGAGCTCACAAGAAGCATTGACTTCTATGTCCACTCAGTGATTTCTGCCATTTCTCCTTCTCAAATGTAAGGTTGCCCTTCAAGAAGCCGTTTATCACTTCCTTTTGAACGATGGTCTCTTGCCATTGTAGTTGTGAATAGTACCTGGTCCTTACTCAGTCTTTGAAAAGAGCTACTTGGAAAACTATACCTGTTCATTGCATTCATCTTTTGCTACAGAAGTGACCTTGCTTATCCCCCCATCTTCATACGGTTCCTTTGATCTTTGGTGCAATTGTTGGAGGAATATCAGTCTGCAGACTCACATTGTGTAAGAGATGTCAATTGACGGATGAAGATACGGGGCAAGGACTGGTGCTAGCTTGTTCTTTTGTTCCTGGGTTAATTGATTATCCTGAAGACCAGTTTGTCCTTATGCCTTCTACCCTTGCCCCCTTCCCCAAATTATGCTTGAGATTAAGATTTATCTTCTCAAGGCTGCTACGGTTGAGGCAGCCTTGTTTGGATTGGTTCTTCTGTGGAAAGGAGAGCCAACTTTAGAGGCGAGGTGGGGGAGCAGGGGAGATGGACTGTGCTTGTCTGTCCCTGCACCTTCATATAAACCAACAGGGTTTGCTCTGTTCCTGGAGCTGGGCAAACAGACAAAGCTACAACCATTGAAAGCAATATTCAAGCAAACTGTTTATAGACAAGGTTATTGAGAAAAGGAGTAGAAAGGGGGAAAGGTTATGAGAGCTGTGTAGTTCTTTTCTCCTGCCAGTCTCTTGCTTCTTGTCCCTTTAGTCTGTTGCTCGGTCTATCATTTGTCAATGAGCTGAGGAGATGAGAGTTCATGCAGCTGTAGCTGGCAAAAGTTGGTGTGTCTTGTATATATACACAGAACTGACATGATAGCATGCTCCTGTTTAGGAGTGCCATTGTATGGTATGAGGAACTATGTCTGTAGGTTTCATGCTAACGCTTAAAATCTGTGTTGAAGTTGGATACTGAAGGCCACTTAAGTATTTACAATTAACATACAAAAAGTGAAATTCACTTTGATCAAGGCAGCGAGCTACTTGGTTTCTGCATTAAGATTGGCATTGACCACGGTTAACGTCCTGTGCTACTAGAAGTTAAGAAATCAGAATGTTAGGATTTGCACAGACTTGCTGTTGTTGCGCAGGATTAAATCATGTTCAAGAGTGGAAGGGTTTGTACTACTTTTATTATTATGGGGGTGGTTTTCCTTTATTTCTAAGCATTTTCGAGACACAGCCTGTGCTAGTTAGAGATCTGTGAGCCCAGAAGGCAAAGCATGATCGCCTCTGGGTGGGTGATTAATATAAGTGGCTTACAGCCATCTCACAGGCTCCCTAAGAACCAAACCCCAACTATTTAACCCTTCATAAATGGCTTTTTGGTAGCTATACAATTTTAATGAGATGGGACAAAAGTCTGCTGTCACTACCAAATAATAATTTCCTGGCCTTTAGTTGAATGAAACGGGTATTAAGAGGCCATAAAAAGATGAAGTAATAGGATAATCTTGCTACTTAGAACAGAAGTTTATTGATATCCATTTATTAATGGAATTAAGTAGCCTGTTCTTCTCTTCAAGTTAGTTAATAGTCCCATGTGTATGAGAATGCAGGCCTTTTCATTGCAGTTTCTTTCATTCCTTCTCACAACCTTCTGAACTTCGCCATCTAGATGCAGGCTGTAATGACTGCCGGTTTTGCTATTTATTAGGCACTGTCACTGTATTTAGATGATACACCCTTTTTCTTCTCAGTGCTATGGGGTTGGACTTGGCTGACTTTCCAGGAACTGCTTTCTGTCGCAGTTAAGTGCCTTTTATGTCTGCTTATTCACTTTTACTTTGTCAGACAGAAAGAAAACTGTGAACAAATTACTTCAGTTTATCTTTGCAGGATGCAGTTACCTTCTCCTATCCTTTAGCTGTTGTTCTGGAACCATCCGATGCACTTGAATCCACATTGAAGTGGTTGGTTTAGAATTAGGATTAGCTGTTAAGGCTAACTCGAAGCAGATCGTTCTCTTCCTGCAGATGATCTTGTTGAAACTCTTCACTTTGCACCATTGACTATTTGGAGTAGAGGCACTAAGGCTCATACCAATGATTTTAGCAACTCATATTGCACTATTGATTCCAGCGATTCAATGAAAATGCATAATGCATTCCTTTCCTAACCGCTTCCAGCCATTTAATATCCACATTCATAAACAAACCTTTGTGATGGAGCAGATACTTTTCCCTGAGAGTCTCTCCCTATTCAGAAGTCTGAATCAAAACCCGCTTGTCATATTGACTAAGAGATAAATTTGATGTTGTCTGGTCCATCTCCCTATACAGACACATCTTGACACAGTGTATTTGAGTGCTAATAATGACATTAGAAGATGTTGGAAAGAGATCTAATTCAGCATGTGGAAGTGACTTTGCTGTCATCTCCTATTTTCTGCACAATTGACAGCAGATACTTGGGGCTGAATTGTAACTTTCAGGTCAGCTTTCCAAGGCATGAGGCTGGCTGTTCGAAACAGATAGCACCTAAGCCAATGCCCAAGTATTTGTTGGAAGTGTCAGCAGTGCTGGGAAGTTGAAAAGGGTGCTTCAGGTTTTCTGTTTGTGACATGACACAGCAACATAGAATTCACTGGCACTGATAATCCAACAAACAACCCCATGTCAGGCTTTGGAATTTCTTACCAGGAAGAATTTGTGCCTGGGAAGAAGAAAACGTTTTCAACCCATGTCACACTCTTTAGCCAATGTAGTCTAAAGTTCTTTAAGGATATCAAGGTGGGTATAAATACCCTCATGGTACAAAATGGCAAGTTACATCTCAAGCTTCCATTGTCAGATACGAGTTTTATATCTGTACCTCGTTTATGTGTAGCATGCAAGACACTCAAAAAGAGTAGGAAAGCTATTACCTTTGCCAAAACCAACTCTCACCACTTCAAATGATCCCATAGATGCTTCATAGAGAGTGGGTTCTCAGACAGCCCGTTTTGTATCCCATCTCGTGCTTTCAGCTAGGCTACATCCAGGTTTCTGGTGATGGGTGTTAGTGTCAGAATTAGTCCTGAGCAGCTTTGCTCAAAGGGCAACTGTGAAGAACAGCTTCTAAACAACCTACTTCCATACCCTCCTGTGGTGAAGCGCTGTCCTGTGAGCGCCTGAGCCTTGCTCATCTGCAGCTCACGAACGCTGAGTAGTAGCAGGACTCTGCCACCCTCTCAGCTCTGTTGCTGATTCACAGCCTTTCTGTTTGCGGCTGTCCTCTGCCTTCCCTTCGCAAAGCAGATTGAACTTCTCAAAGCCACAGCATTAGCCCGGCAGCAGGGAGTTCTCTGATGAAAGTTGTGCTTTATTTGCAGAAGGAAAGGGATGTAGAATGAAAGGTGTTGATATTTGTTTTTCTAATGACAGGAAAGTGTTTGCATTAAAACACCCCAAATACTGTTTTAAACAACAGCAAAAAGTCTCTCCGGCCTCGTATCAGCTCTATTTTGGTACCTACGTAACAGCAAAGCATGGTTCAAGAGTACAGAAATACTTCCCTAATGCATGTTACAAGATTCCCCCCCAGGTTTGTAGCTCTGACTTCTTCAGCCAGAATGACATCTTCACATGTGAGAGCTTTGGATAAGCTTTCTCCAGACACTTCCCAGCCTAGATAAATCTTTATCACCCAATTCATGCAGCAGTTGGTTCCCTCAGTTTAATTAGTGGATGAAGTGACATCTCTTTCGGTATTACCGCATTCTCTTTTTGACCGTTCTTGCGTTGGAGGGAAGTTGTAAGAAGTGATGATTCATCATTGGAACAGAAGCAGCCGAAGCTGTTTGTTCACCTATCTCACGTGCCTTCCAAAAAGCTGGCTTGTGAATCGAGTTGTTTGCAAGCTTAGCAGAGTGCATGTGTTTAAGTTGCGCTGGGATGTCAAGTGTGAATTGCCCCTGCAGGAAGACGGTTGGAGGATAAGTTCCCACACTGAAAGGCACAGTAGGTACAGGATTCATGCTCTGGCATGACGGGAAGAAGCCTCTCAGCTGAAGGATGTGGTTTAATCAGGTAGAGGAGATTAATTGCATGACTTGATATTGTGACTGCAGTCTGAAGAGTGACCGGTTGTGCCCTCGGCCAGATGCTGTTGGTATTAGTTCAGCCTCTATTCCTTTAGGAATTGATTGTGGGAAACTAGATAGTTGCTCTCTGGAAAAAAAAAACCCATGCTAATTTGAATCTCTTTCTTCTAATTAATTGCCCTAAGTAATAGTTTAATATCAGTCCCAGTTCTTAAAGACTGTAATGAAAATACTGTTTGTTCCCAATAAAAGGGGAAGGTGTTTATTGAGTAGTACATACATTGGGGGAGAAAAATACATGCCTTTTCTTAATCAGAGTGAGCAAGGGTTGGGAAGGCACAACAACTCTGGTCTGACATAGGGAGCAGTTTTGCTTCTCCTGTGTTCTTTCCCTGCTGGGGCGGGCTTTGAAAAATACTGGAATGATTTTAAGATCTTAATAAACAATACAGGAAATTGGAGGTTTTCCCGTTGGCAGTTTCAAGACGAAGTGGTTTAACTTTAATATCAAACCTAATTTTTCAACTTGAAACGTGTTTTCATAAAAGGCAAAAAGCAATCTCTTTTGGAGATGGCTGGTCTTGATCACGGGTCACGTCCTGTTGGTTTATCAGTGTGGGGAAAGTAGCCCAAGAGACATTTGCTCTATCTAAAAACAAAAGCTGCTGCTTTTGGGATGCAATGAAATATTGTTCATAATCACGTAGGAGCAGTAAGGAGATGACAGGGAAAACTTTATACAGAGTTCAACCGTGTCTGGTTTAGCTGCCCTGCAAGTTGCTGAGCACATAAGGAGCGAAACAGCAGGAGGGATGGGAGGACTTGCTCCCATCTCTGCTCCCCAGCATCCATCAGCCCCATATTACAGCAAACCTGCCTCCTGATGGCTTTTAAAGACGCTGACTTACACATATGCATTTGTCTCCATCCCTGAGTGAAGATCTTTTGAACCCACGTGCTTCAAACGTTTATTTGTAATAAATAGCGAACAAGCGACGGGATGGGTTGTGGTGGATGTAGAACCAGATACACAAGAGCAATACAGCATGTGAACATCTATACGAATGGGAGATTTACCCACAGGAAACGTTTACCCTCTAGTTGTAAAATGTGTTATAGGAGCAGTGAAGTGTTTTTTTACTAGGCCGGTGTTTTGAGCTGGTAAACGATGATCATCTACTCAAATGGCACTGACAGATCAAAGATTGCAATAGCTAAGGCCGTGCTGGGATATCGTTTTACAAGCCTATAGATTTCCAATGCATTATTAGGGCAGGATGCGTAAGCATGTTGAATACTTTGTTCATTTGATGGCAAGGAATGAAAACAGTTGAGAAATAGTTTGCTCATCAACATGGAGTATGTGACCAGGCTACTACTCCACGAGTAGTTGAAACGAAGTGCAAAGAGAAGGTAATAAATTTGGGGAATGTATTCTTTTAGTATGTCTTTTAGGTAATAAAACTTCATTTCTTTTGCAAGCACGTATTTACAGGGGTTTTTTTGGTACTGTTACCAAGTTATTTTACTTGCAATAAATTTGGAACCATGCTGTGTAAAGCAAATAACACGACAGCCAATGATCAGACTTGCAGTAAAAATGAAACACTAATAACTTGATACGACTGTGGTGAGCTCAGGGCCACCCCTGGCTGTATTGAGGCTGGTCTCCATCAAGCTCTAAGAGGTTCCAGGCAGAGCATGGTTCCAAACCGTGGTTATTCAGTATGCTGAGAAGCAACCTCCTGATTGCTCAGGTTGGCTTGCAAGGGGCTTGCACTGTGTCTGCCTTCAAGTGGACGTCTCATCCTGCCTCCCCTGTTCCTTGCTTGTGAATCAGCATCACTTGCTGGTGCTCTCAGGACGTGATGCGGTCTTTTCACTCCTTCCTGGGTTGCCTCTTGCCAACTAAAGAGCTGTGCTTGGCAATGATGGACGGTGTCAGTGCTCCACAGCAAAGCTTCGTCTGCCATGATGCTTAGTCAAGGTTAGTCTTCTGCCTACGTGCCTGTCACTGGAGCAGTTACCTTGGCGAGGGGAGGGAAAAGGCTGTCACAGTGTCTTAGCTGAATGAAGTGCCTGGATTCACTCGGTTCCTGTTTCTTTCTGCATGAATATTCCTATCTGTTTACAGCAGAAGAAATGAAGCCACCTTCTTTTCTTTCCTGTTGAATCCCTTAAAGCAGTCATTGTCTTTCAGGGAGGTGCCTTTTATAGCACTTAAAACTTCAGTTAGTCAAGGAGCCAGAGCTGGTGTTGAACTGTTACCCATACTGGTGGTGGTGTGTTCATGGGTCTGAATCATTTTCCTATTGGGAAGAGAGACAGAAGATGCAAACTCATGAGTCTGTATACAGAGCAGCTGTACACAGCGTATCTGTATGTACATCCATTGCCCTGAATTCAGCCTCCCTATGGGTCGCAGGTGAGTGGGGCAGCTCTGTTTCATAGGTCTCCTGTTGCCTCTTCTTACGGGTAGTGATTATGATCTTGCAAAGCAGCTTCAGGGCAAATTGAACTAGTACATTGGTCTGATGGAAAGCTGATCTAGAGCTTACATGTGTGTTCTGTAAGATAAAGAGGCCTGCCCCACAATTCAGTTGTGGGATATTGTGAGTCTGCACTCGAGGATAGGTGACAGCACAAGTTGAAGGGAGCAAGCCACCGTGGGCTTGCTGTTAACTGAATTAATGCATGAAAGTATATCTTGTGACTAGAATGGGTTGCCCAGGGAAGTTGATGAATGCTCCATCGCTGGCGGTGTTCAAGGCCGGGTTGGACAGAGCCTTGGGTGGCATGGTTTAGTGGGAGGTGCCCCTGCCCATGGCAGGGGGTTGGAACTGGATGAGCTTATGGTCCTCTCCAACCCTGACTATTCTATGATTCTATGTATTGAAAAGCTGACAAAGCTGTGTTCACTTTCCTGTGTAACATTTGAGGGTTTCCATTGGGACTTAGAGCTGTTCTTTGTACTTTGGTGCTTAGGTGCCTGTTATGTGGATGCCCGAAAACTTTCTGTCTATAATAACGCAATTAATTCCGTTGATATTTTGTTTTTTTCAGGGCTATTAAGACTTGGACTTCTTTTCTCATGACTCATGAGGATGGCAATTGGTAACCCACTAATACTGCTGCCCACAAGGGTTTGTAATTTCAGAAGTAATCACTTTGTGGCTGATGTAAATTTTGTAATGAGAAATACTAGATTTATGACTGCAGGATCTCTCAGAGACTGTTTTATTGCTTAGAGGAATTGCTCTCTCTGTGGGGAAAATCCATCATTAGATGTCTGCCTTGAATGTTTCGTGGACCGTTTATGCTTGGAGAATGCTAATGCAATCATGGAAACAATAACGATGATTGGAGATAGTATAATTGTTCCTCTTGCCTTCACTCCAGACACAGAATGAGCTGCCAGTCAACTTAGGCATGGATTCGTAAGGGGACTTTACAGCCAGAACATGAGCAATTGCAGTGTCTGGTCTTTGGGCTCTTGCTTCACCTGGTAGGTTTATTCCACTTTCCTGAGCTAGATAGTAAATAGGAGCTGAGAAGAGTTGTTTGGAAGAGTGCAAGATACACCACCCCTGTCATGATGGTGGCAATTGATCCTGAGGAAGTCGTTACTACTGCATTTGTGTGTGGAACCTGTCTGGGTTGCCTGCCTGTGGGACTGATGTCCTCAGCAAGGTGCTGGTGTGAGGAACGAGGCAGTTCCTAATGAAACCCAGGCGTCCAAGATGTGAATGTCTTCAACCCGCTGGGGTTGGGATGTTTCTGGACGTGCCTGCTGGATATGGAAGCTTTGAGACCTACCTAGCTTTTGTGGTGAAAATCTTAGCGTCTCCAGGCTTAGTTGATGTGGGGCTTGGTTTGAGGTATGAAATACGGGTACCTAGTAAACACATAAATGTGGTGTTGATCTGTGGCTGGGGGTTACTATGAGCAGTGAATCACGAAGCAGCTCCTGCAAGCGTGACTCTGCTGCATGGTGCAGGGCAGTGGGCATTGCCCAGGGGTGCTGCAGGTCCTCAGGCTGACTCTCAGCAAGCATGGCAGAAGGGTACTTGGTTTATTCAGCTCTTTCCATTACTCCTGTGTAATAATGAACTAGGATGTTGGCCTGGGAGCACTAGGCAATAACTGCATGAACATTACTGTTATTGCAGCTAAAGAAGAAGTCGCTGTTATGTACAGTTTCGTTTTCTGTTATTTGCTCTTTCACTGAGAGCAGAGTATGTGTATGCTTTCGTATTTAAGTGAAGGTAACTGCTAAGCTTTCCATTTTAATTTAGTGTAATTTTGCCAGCTGTATGCCAATAGCGTATCTCAGCAGAGGAACTGCTTCAGTCAGCAAGGCCTTTCCTTTAGGGCTGGGTCTATAAAAAGAAACATAACGAGAGAATGATCTTAGACACATCACGCTTTGAAGCCTGAATGTCCCAAGTATTTTTCCTGCATGTACCTCAGTGGTGCTGCAGGCAGCTGCTTTGTAGGGCACTGACAGCAGGGCCAACCTGATGAAGTTTAACCATGCCAAGTGCAGGGTCCTACACCTGGGTTGGAGCAATCCCAGGCGCAGCTCCAGGTAGGGCAGGGAAGAGATTCAGAGCAGCCCTGAGGAAAAGGACTTGGGGGTGTTGGTGGATGAGAAAATGAACATGAGGAGGCTGCAAGTGTGCGCTCGCAGCCCAGAGAGCCAACTGTATCCTGGGCTGCATCCAAAGGAGCGTGACCAGCAGGTCAAAGGAGGTGATCCTGCCCCTCTACTCTGCTCTTGTGTGACCTCACTTGGAGTACTTGTGTGCAGTTCTGGTGCCCTCAACATAAAAAGGACATGGAACTGTTGGAACAAGTCCAGAGGAGGCTACGAGGATGATCAGGGAATGGCGCACCTCCCATATGAAGATAGGATGAGAAAGTTGGGGCTGTTGAGCCTGGAGAGGAGAAGGCTGCGTGGAGACCCGATAGGAGCCTTCCAGTATCTGAAGGGGGCCTATCGGGATGCTGGGGAGGGACTCTTCATGAGGGACTGTAGTGATAGGACAAGGGGTAATGGGTTCAAACTGAACAGGGGAAGTTTAGATTGGATATGAGGAAGAAGTTCTTTACTGTAAGGGTGCTGAGGCACTGGAATGGGTTGCCCAGGGAAGTTGTGAATGCTCCATCACTGGCAGTGTTGCAAGGCCAGGTTGGACAGAACCTTGGGTGGCATGGTTTAGTGGGAGGTGTCCCTGCCCATGGCAGGGGGGTTGGAACTGGATGAGCTTAAGGTCCTTTCCAACCCTGACTATTCTATGATTCTATTCTGTGATTCTATAAATGGGAAAGTGGGAGCCCTTCCCTGCCTGAGTTACCTACCTGGTCCTTCTGCATCCTGCTGTGTCTCGTTTTGGTGCAATGCCTGCTTCTGAGGACCTGACTGAAACCCTCGTGTCACTTCACTGCTTCCGTGAAGCTGTGTTGTTATGTGGATTAGCATTTCTTTTCATTTCCTGCTTTCTGCGTGCAATAGATGTACTCTGGGTGGAAACACATGCTAGCGGAGAATCACCTGTGGTATATTGGAGTTCTCCTGTCTTTGTCTGGTATGGCATATTTTTGCTTTTGAATGCAGTTCATTTCTGCACTGCTGATCGTATTCTTTATCGAAACAGCACATTTGTGCACAATTCAAGTTCGTTTCTGGAAGCCAGGTTCAATAACTCTCCTTTATTTAAACTATTAAAATAGTTTAAAATACAGAGAGCCGTACCATTCGCTTTCTATTCAAATTGCTGCTCTAACCATTGAAATAGGCTTGAAATGAAGTATCTCGGGTTCTGCTTGACCTGATTCAATGTGACTGTTCAAAAGTAGAATTACTGAAAAGATAAAGTCAGATGCATTCCCTATTTGGCTCAGGCTATTGAAATGGGAATGGTATGAGTTTGCCACAGCTATTAATATGTTATTAATCCAGGATATAATATATATTGCTTTTAAGTCTTATCTGAAGGACTGGATAGCCTTTTGTAATGTGTCCTTTTGCGTTTTCTATACACTGATATTTTGTAGATGAGCCCTTGCTCAATATGTGAAGTCTAAATGGCTCTTCTTATTCCATCAAGTACCATGTTATTGAGCATGGTACAAAGAGACTATATCCACTGCACATTAAGTTTGAATCTGGTGCTTATTACAGAATCCAGACTTTTCAGATGCTAAGTAAGTGCTGTATCTTGCAAGCTAAACCTGGAAGACTCCTGACAGCTTTTGGGCTGTTGAGGCTAAATGACTCTCTTAGCTCCATCCTTCCTGTCTTTTGTCTATCTTGTTTGTGAGGTAAGTCCTAGTTCTTTGTGGTGTTAAATACTGCTGTGGGTCCAGGTGGCTAGAAAGCAATGATGCCATTATTGTCTCTATTTTCTGAGTCAGGGCTCTTGTTATTTTGGCTTTGCTTATAAAGTGATGCTGTAGAACTAGTAATACTTAACATAGCCATGGCTTATTTTGTATCTTTGATTTGCTGTAGAAATTTTCCTCACGTATTTTGTATGTGCTTTATTAAGTATGCGAAGTATGTGTGCTATAACCTCAGGTTTCTTCTGCCTTTCTTTACAGTGTGTTTGTTTCCATGATCTATTCACACTGAGATAAGCAAAATAACCTTGGGCCCACTCCTGCTTTCCTGCACTGAGTTCAGCTTCACACTGGCAGTAGAGGCACAGCCTACTCTTTCACCCTGTCCAGTGTTCAGCTTCCCATTCATGACGATCAGTGATAATCAGAGAGCTCACTTACAGAGGGAGGAAGGTATTGATTGTCATTTAAATGGAGAATTGTGTCTTAAGAAGTCTCATTTTGCTCCTCACTGTCACAGCACTTAATTGACCTTGGGTGAATAGGATTATTTCTAGGCTGCACCGGGTGCATGATGCTGTAACAGAACCCTTACCTGTTTAAATAGAGAAGCACTCCGAAATAGGGAGCGTTAAAAGAAGTCAGTGGGGTGCCAAGGAAAATGATCTTGTTTTGGCAGAAATGCAGGGACTCTTTGGGGAAAAAAAGGAGAAAATAAGGGTAACAAACATGGGTGCTGGAACTGTCCATAAGAAACGGTCAGGACAAGCAAAACTCCCAATGGATTTGTTTAAAACTTGAAAAGTGAGAAGTCTGCAAATGAGTTTGTTCCCAAAGAGGTTATTGAATACAAGTGTCACTTGGTTTGATTTGGTTAGGTCATTCATAAAATTGGCTGCATATCTGTGTGGATTTCACTGAAAAAGCATGAGCACTGTAAACTCTTCCCTAGGTCTAATGGTCTTGGTCTAATCCAGATAGTCCTTTCTTCTTCCTAAATAGTGTATAACTGAAAAGGAGCTGTACACATCTATTAGTTAAGATGCTTTCATTAATCTTTATGGTTACAATCCGTACCTATTTTGCCATCAACTGCGTTGCCTTTTGCTAGTGCTCACTTGAACAAGATGGATTTTCTTTGTTAATGATGATGCTAATGTTTCTTGTCCCTTTTCCAGCTTGCTTGTCTTTAGCCCTTCTGCCACACTCTCCAAGCCTTAAGGAGGAGGCTGGACCGCAGAGATCTTTAGCATTTCTCAAAGGCAGCAGTTGAAATGATCTGACACTGACTCTGTTTAAGGCTAAATTGTGCATATTTATCCCTAGCTGAAAAGGATCATTAGATTATGCCCTATGCTCATATGAAATCGATAGTAACATGTGCAATGAGCCTGCCCTCTCTTTTATGACATTACGGACTCAAGCATTTTACACATAAATAGGGCAAGATGTGAAGCAGAGTGTATACTTCTTTGAGTTGGGAGGCATGCACCATAAATCAGGATACGTGTGCGTAATTACAGGATATCAGAACAAGTCCCAAGGGTATTTTTAGCAGTGTACAACGTTAGATAGTCTTGCTTTCCTACAGAACATTATCCTTCTTATTGCTCCACTCCTGGGTACCAGTTTTGTCGACCAGATTACTTGACACAGTAGCAGTATGATAAATGGCAACTGCAAGAGTATACCGTGTTTAATTGCACAATCAGGGCTTAAAACTTCTCCTGATTAAATTGTGCAAAGCCTCTCAACTAATTGTCTGAAAATGTCTTCAGGGCTGAGCACTTCCTTAGCTAAGGTTTGGATGTGAGAATCAAAGGCCTGGCTTTTCTATGGCTGTGCAGTGGTTTGGGAAGGTGGCATGACTTGGCTGAATCCTAGGTTTATTTAGGTTGGAAAACACCTTTACAGTCATTGAGTCCAGCCATTAACCAAACACTGCCAAGGCCACCGCTGTACCGTGCCCCTACCTGCCACATTTATGTGTATTTAAATACCTCCATGGGGTGTTGACTCAGCCTTTTCAAATGCTTAACAACCCTTTCAGGAAAGATACCATTCCTCATCTCCATCTAAGCTTCCACTTTGCAGTTTGAGGCCATTTCCTCTTTGTCCCATCCCTTGTTCCTTGGGAGCAGAGACCAGCCCCCTCCTGGCTCCATCCTCCTGTCAGGTAGTTGTAAGAGTGCTAAGGTCTTTCCACACCCCCCTTTTCTCCAGGCTAAAAAAGCCCAGCTCCCTCAGCTGTTCCTCCTCAGACTTTGTGCTCCGGACCCTTCCCCATCTTCCTTGCCTTCTGGACGTGCAATGAGGGGCTTTGGGAAAGGGAAAGGATAGCAACATCATTGCTGTGCTGGAGTAGCTTTATTTTTAGAAGTGTTTGGCCATTAGAAACTTAATCTGCAATGTAACGTTCAAACATATTGGAGAGGATTTGACAGGAGAAAGATCTGTTTTGAGTTTAAATACTAGTTTTTTGGCTAATTGTTAATGTAGGCATGAACATGAATTTGATCATAATAATACCTCATGGTTTTTTAAGGTATTTTTCTTCTTTTTCTCTGTTTTCAGGACAAGGAATGCATTCCATGCACCTGGGGGACGCATTAGTCTTATTTGTCCATTCCATGCACCTTGTCCTTGTGTCAATACTGAGCATTTAGCTGTACCTTCTTGACTACCACCGTTCAGGATCAACTTGATGAAAGCCACCAGTGCTCAGGCTCGCTGGATGACACGGGCTGTTTGACACAGGCAGTGTCTTGGGCAGCATTCTCATTTTGATGCCCCTAAAACAGCAACCACCAAACAGGAAAGAGAGGAGTGTGATGAATCACAACGTGGCATTTGCTTGCGTTGTCCTCATGGGCTGCTGCTGAGTTGGCAGCAAGGAAGGGGATGGAAACCAAACCAGGACAAGAGTGGAAAAGGGTGAGAAGTACCTCAATGGTAAGAAAAGCTGTGATTCCTTTCTTTTATCATGTAACCTAAGCTTGTGCGCAGCAGAACATGTCCTCCCCATTGCAGCAGACTTCAGGCTTAGGAGTGTAGTTAGAGCTTTGGTGTGATTATTGTTCCTAAGGGCAGATTGTAAACCTACTTTTGCACAGAGGCAAGATGGGGTTCTTACAAAACCTCAAAGGTAGTTATCCCATGTAATTTTGCAAGAGGCTAACGAGCTTCCCTGAGTTCCTCTGTGTGTCATTCCTGTCTCCGTGTAAAAAGCAGCGCCTTAGAGGGCAGGATGCCTTCAAATTGATGCAGCAGGGATGGTGTAAGAGGGGATGGGAGAGCAGAGGCACTGTGCAGTCGTATTTTTCCTTGGGACATGTGAGGTAATGGGTGTGGCAGATCTTAATTAATCCCCTTTATGGAAGAGGGTCTGTATGAAGAAATGCTGGCTTGCTGTTGCAATGCAGCTCTCCACTGCAACACCTGTAATCTTCTCAGTGAGCTTCTGAATCTGAAGTATTTGTCACCCTTGTTTTTGGTCATCTGTTTTTCAGAAGGTGGAAAATATATAAATATATATATATATATATAAAATATAAATGGCTTTTAACGTGTTTCTAAGTTTCAAAGGGGAAGATCCCAGCGCTGATTTAAGTACCTGAAGCCTCTTGTTCTGATGTACTTTTGTGGAGAAACTAGCTGCCATTTACCTTCATTTAGACAATTTACTCATATCAGTTAATTGGATAAGAGCCACAGGCAGGCTTTAGGTATTTGAAAACTATTATCCTCATTATCCTCATTTACTGCAAGAGAAAATAGCATCTAAATTTTCCCCAAGTGTTCCAAAAACATTTGTCTATTTTAACAGACTGAAATTGCCACAACTTTATTTGTCCTTGCTGGTCTGTGTTATCTGCAGATTGATAGTCAGTTTTTCTTCACTTCTCATTCGGGTAAGGGCATTCGTGTATCTTCAAATGGTGAAGCCACTCAGGATGCCTGTGCTTTTGCGCCCATTGCTTAGAGGGTGTACCTTACACCACTACTTCTGTGGGTGTTTATTTGGTATATAGTTAAAGGTTAATCCTAAAGCTAGTTTGCTGCCATTTTCTTCCTCGATCTAATAGCTGAGAGAAGTCAAATTCATGGCATTCTCTTTGCAGCAGCGAAGGGATGGCTTGGGGATTTCTTTCTCGTGGCTTTGTAAACCTTTTGTAACATGGCCTAAACTATTATGAGGGGAAGGTGCTACACAGGCTAATGGGAACATTAAACAGTGTGTGTTCCTAAAGCAGACCTTATCCACCACTTAAAAATAAATGCAAGGAAAACGCTTTGCAAAGGTATTAAACATTTAACAGGCTTAAAAATATACTTTTAATAACGGAGTGGCTCGTTCCCCTGGCTAAATAGCTTTTTGGGATGAATTTCTGGGAGAGGTTAATTTTTAGGCAGCGGTGTAATATTCCTCTTCAGATTTTCACATAATAACACCGAAACATCTTTAAATTTCACCTTAGGATGCATTCAGGGATTTTTTTTAATTAAATCTGGTACTTTTAGGTCTCTTATTGGCTGAATTATTATTTGGTTTGTATCTTCCTTTCAGTTTTATGTCCGCTTAGGTGTATCAGTCAGTTGAGTCGTTCTAAACCCTGCTGATTTTGTGAAAAGGATATAGCTTTCAGCAGCAGGCCAAGGTTGCTGGACTTTCACAGTGTGGATGGATTACTGCAGTGCAAGTTCTTTGTGTCTTAGAGGTATCTGCCCTTCCACACATGATACCGAAATGTATGGGTCACATTATATACTGTGATTTATTTCTAGGGCATATAAAATAGCGCATTTGCTGTGCAGAAGTGCTGGATCTATGGCTTTTGAGTGCCCACATGAATGAGTCCGGTTTTAATGTGCAGGAATTAAATATCTGAAGAAGTTTGGTTTTGGGGTGAGGGTGTCAGATTTATATGAATGTTACTTTTTTCAAAGCATGTAAATCTGTGCGTGTTCTTATCAGGAGAAGTACAGCACTGAGAGATTTTGCATTAATCCTAAGCTAGACCTTGAAAAGGAAGGGTGAGGGGTTTAAAGTTTTAGGATGCATTTCCCAACAATCAGCCTTTTCTCTTTTCAAAGGGATTAATGCAACCCTTTAAAGCTGCCTTTGGTAATGGCCTGCAGCATATTACTGAGGGCTCATTATCTTGTCAAAGCTCCTGAAGTAGAGACTCCTTAGGAGTGATGTTGTTACTCAGTGAGTTAATATGGACTTCGTCTTTTTCCCTGGTGCTAGGAGGGTAAATGCTGCAGTAGATAGAGATGGAGATGAAAATGCAGGACCCCGTGAGGCTCTTCCCAGCACACCGGTTCTGAATTTGTTTTGAGCAAATTGGATTCGTTGCTTTTGAGTTTTCCTTCTGGAAAGTCTCTTCTGACTTTGTTGTCAGCTGAAGTGTTTATTGACTGAGGAGTGCTTGCATTTTAGTGATGGATATAGTGATCCTGGTAAACACTTGGGGGCTTTCGTGATGCAATATGCTGTGTAAGTGTTTGTGTCATTTTATGATGGAGTGGGCCGCAGCTTATTTAAATAAGGGGTAGAATAAAAAGCCCCTAGTTTCAGCAGCCATTAGTTTCATTAAAGCTAGGACGAAGATAAGAGTGAAATGATTTGTGGATACATACAAATGTCTCCAAGTAGAGAAGTAACACAGGCTCCAATGCCATTATTGCTGGGAGAAATGCCAGCCTTCTCATTATTTTTAATGACTTCCAAACTGGACCCTTAGTGACTGATGAGGTAAGCAATTTTAGATGGGAAACACAATATCCACAGTGCTGGGGGGAGGGGGGGGCCTGGATGCCCTTAGTTGTTAGGGACCACGGCTGTGCTCAGGATGCTGTGATAGGCAACAGACAAATTGCAGGTAAAAGGCTCCATGTGGCTACTCCTTTAGGAAGGGGCGAGGGGAAAAAAAGAAGTTTTAATGAAATAGAAGCATCTAGATGATAAAAATTGTATGTGATGACATAGCTTCTGAGCAAACATCCATCACTGCAGAGAGGTGCGTACTCAAGAATACAGCTGCAGCGCTTTGGATTTCATCCTAATATGAAACAAGCCCCCAAACCTGAAAACCCCCACAACTGCAGTAGCTGTTTCTGTTTATTAAAAAAGATAAGCACCGTATGCAGGTCTGGAAGCTGTTAATAATGAACAGTAAATGGGGGCGATAGCAAATAAGGAAGCGTTTCAATGGTGGAAAAGGATTTTCTGCGGGAGCTGGGCTCCTGGTTTTCACTCTTTCTGGCACATCTATATCTGTATTTCAAACAAGAGGCCAGACAGACCCTTAACCACATTTGCCCCTCTCTGGACAGGGTACCCCTTCCCTTCCCTTCTGGCTGGGCATGTCTGCATAGAACTGATTCCTATGGTGTCCAATATGTTAAAAATTAGACTTTTTCAGCTTTTCCAAGTCGCTGATCAGTCAGTGACAAATCCTGCTTGTTGTGGAGCAAGGAAGTTGCATTGTGCTGCTCCTGTCGTGATGGAACGTCTGCTTTGGAAGTTAAGATTACTGCCAAGATGACCCAGTGGTAGCAGCCATACCCACAGACTGGGCAGGTTTAAAGCAAACACGGAGCAATGTACTTTCGTGGGTTGTATTTTTTTATGCAATAGATTCAATGGTGGAGCTCGCTGCTGTGTGATATTTGGGGAGCTAAATATATAAACAGATTACAGAGATATTAGAGAGGTTCATGGAAGATTGGCTGACTGATGGCTATTCAGAATGACAGCTGACGCGCAGCCCCCAGCTTAGGAAATCCATAAATCACTGCGTGCTCAAATTTGGAGGGATGAAGCAAGAGGAAGGGCTCAGGCGCTGAACCCCTCTCCTGGTCCCTGGACTTCTGTTACTGACCCCCAGAGAAGGGGCACAGCGTTGGCCTCACCCTTGAGCCAATGTTGTGCGTCTGCTCCTATGCCCAGAGATGCAGATTTTCAGGCACTCATATGGGGTCCTGCTCCAGACAAGGTGAATAACATTGCTCTGCAGTCTTCAAAGTAGCCCCTGCAGCTGAGACGCATGCACAGAGGGTTATGGCTAGTGGCAGTGTAGGTGAGCACTCCACTGTATAAATTCTCACTACCCTCAAGTATAAGTTACTTTAGACACATAGTAATATCCATAATTAAAATGCTCCCCTGAAGTAAATAATTAAATGAGGATCAGAGTTATGAACCACAAAGTGACACAGGCGACAGGCTTGCCTTAAGACAATTAAACTGTAAATTAAAGTTAAACTGCTCCATGAAATTAGAATATCAGGTAATTAGTTAAGAGTAATAGGTGAGGCCTGTATCCTGCATCAATAAAAAAGGTTCTCTTGCAAGAAAGCTGTTTGAAAACCCCTATAAATTAATGTTTCACTCAGAATTAGGAAATAGAATTGTGGTATCCAAGTAGTGAATGGAATGAAGTTTAAATTAGCTTTAGACAAAGTGGGTTATTAAAAAGAATATTCAGGAATTCTGTAGGCAGACTCAGGAGCTTTCAGCACCTCTAGCATGAGCTTCAAGGCGCATTTGGGATTTAGAGGCGTCCAAGGGAGCAAGGCCGCATGTGTTATGGGATACAGTTAGGGCTGTTGTGTGTTAATGGCAAGATTTAGCAATGCCTTGCTTGGATTAATAGTTCTTCCTTACGTAAGTAGCGTGACTTAGTTCACTGAGGTGTTTGTGTGAGTAAGGATGTTCTGAACATAGAACCATAGAATCCCAGAATCCCGGACTGGTTTGGGTTGGAAAGGGCCTTAAATCTCCTCCAGTTCCAACCCCCTGCCGCGGGCAGGGACACCTCACACTAGAGCAGGGTGCTCCAAGCCCCTGTGTCCAACCTGGCCTTGAGCACTGGCAGGGATGGGGCAGCCGCACTGCTTTGGCTTGCTGGTAACTCAGCAGCTTTCCTGATGCCGCTTATTACAAAGGTAGAGCTGCTTAGATCGTTTTTCATGCTATGCTATGCTTGCCCAGGGTGTGTGTGTGTGGGTTTAATTTATTTTGGGTTCTATTAATGTAAATAATCAGAAATTCTGAAATTATTCCAAAATTAAATGAGAATCTCATCCGAGTAAGGTCAATAGCCTTTAGGAATTGGGCAATTTGAAGCACGCCAGCCTGTTAAATCAGAGCATCCCAAACGTCACGACAAACAAGAAACTCCTTTTGACAGCCTTTAAACTCTCTATTGAGAGAAGCAGCAACAGGGTTTTTTTCCATCTTTAAATATACAATCTTAAAGCCTGGAACGATTTAAATCTCTTTTTAGGTACTGTACTCCGTTTAGTGAAATATTTAATGCTATTAAGATAGTGTAAACCATTAGACTGCAATTAGGCTACCGCAGCATGGAGAGTAATAGTTGTATTGGAACACAACAGTGATGCATGATTGCCCCATTACGATCGGAAGCCTTTGGTTATTAAAAGAAATCAATCACTGCTGCGGTCTTGATTTTTGTTAGATTGCAATAAAAAGATCTTATTTATGGATGTCAGACCTCCAGTGTCAACCTCTTGAAGGGTTTTCAGTAAGGATTATTTGGATTAGGGTTATTTTGCCTTTCTGCCGCTGGAAACCTGCGCCTTCATCTGTACTTACCCGGAAGCGTTACGTAGACAGGTTGTGTGTCCAGGACTTGGAGCTGTTTATCAGGTATTTACGAGAGCAGTTGGAAAGGTTGTGAGAGATTTGAAGTCATCTTGTTGTCTAAATATTCTTTTCCTAAAATACCCAAGCGTACAGCCAATATACTGGCATCATTTTGAATGCAAGTATAGACGAAAGGTAGGAAGAAGTGTGTTTTGCTACCTTGTTTAGCTTTTAAAGCATTTAAAGGGAGTTTCTATATATACACAGTCAGCTTTTCACAGCAACGGAGGAATAAGAAGCATTTTGGAGCTAAAAAGGAGGCTGTAAAACCTTACAGAACACGCTCAGGCACTCAGGAGCACCATTAACATCAGTAATGGCATCCAACTAGTCAGAAAGAAAACGGGTTTCGTTTCCAATTGCTAGCATTCCTTGCCATTTGCATATGTGGGTGTCCATAGCGTATCTGCCTGTGCTTAATATAATCAGAGAGGAGACTGCGAAATACCTGAACTAGTCACCACTGAGCTAATTGCTGGGGACTAAAAACCGCAGGTGTTTGCACATAATTCCCTCTCCAACCATCCCCATACTGAAAAATAAAGCAGGAAAGAATCACCCTCAGCTAACAAATCCGTTGAGAAAGTGACTTGAAAGTATAGGAAGAAAGGCTGGCAATGATTTGTGTGTGCTTCACAAGCAGAATGAGTTTTCCCTATGGTGACTGAGGAGCGATGCTGCCCTTAGCCTGGTTTTGAAGGGGTGACAGTGCAGCTAGCAGGGTGGCTGGCTGATTCCCTCAGGAATGCGCCCGCTGCAGCAGGTTTTGGGAAGAGATAGGAGGAGCCGAGAGCAGAGGGAATGTGGAGAGTGAGGAGGACGGGTAGATTGGAAAAGTAAAGAGAAAGCAGGAAAAGGAGAGGGTACGCTATGCAGGCAGAAGTGTTCATGTTCCTTTTCCTAAATGATTCCTTGTCACGAGTGATGGATGCAGAATGGTTTTAGGCAGTATTCAGGTGTATTCGGACAGTGTTGTCTCTGGTGGATGGTTGCTCTTGTTTCTCTTAATTTGGCTGACTTGTCTTTGCAAGCTGGTTTAGGTCAGTGCAAATGTGGTTTAAACTTAAGGCTGATTAAACATTGTTTAGCTTGCATTGTCTGCAGCATGGATAAAACATATTGAACACGTCAGCTTTCTGCATCTGCAATTAGCTTCACACTTTTGATGAAAGTATGTGTTTGATTAATGCTGAATAGGGATCTAGAAGTGTGTGGGCATAACTATTAAAACACTGTATTAGTGAGAAAAGGGTGCATTTTAATGCAGAATGAACAAATATGACTCAAGGGTAGGAGGCTTTAGAAAAATGGCACAATTTGAATAAGGCACTTGAAAATAACACATTAAAGTGTCTTTAATGTTGTAAGTTCTTTGAATTGTGTCTGTTAGCTCCATAGTAGAAGTCGGTTTGAATAAGCCATAGTACAGAAGTGACCTGGGCCCTATTTAAGTGTGCTCTGGCATAGAGGGATCTTTGAAATAATGCAGATATGAGTAGGAATTTCTGATGTTCAGGGTCCCATCGCAGGCCCTGGCTTTGGACCAGCAGCCGATCACATCCACCAACCTCCTCTAGGTTTGGGGTTCTGCTGTCTGCCATAGAAGGCAGCCCCATGGCTGTTAATCTGCACCAGTAACACCAGTTTCTTAATGCCCGCGGAGCGCAGGATTCTTGATTCTGGTTCTGCAGGTCATGTGAGGCCAGGAAGACAAATGTAATTGGG
Source organism: Myiopsitta monachus (assembly GCA_017639245.1). Classification (NCBI taxonomy): domain Eukaryota; kingdom Metazoa; phylum Chordata; class Aves; order Psittaciformes; family Psittacidae; genus Myiopsitta; species Myiopsitta monachus. The sequence goes on along the minus strand of CM029923.1, from coordinate 2,323,541 downwards.
AACAGGGGAATGGCAGTGTTGAAGGAACCTATTTCAAAGAGCTGGAAAAGCTTCAGTCTCTTCCTCCACAAATTCTATTTAAAGGGTCGCAGGCAGCGCACCTCAGCGTACACAACATACAGACTCGTGATGTACAGCTTAGACAAGTTGGATGTTATCTCCCCCCTTATTTGGGATGCTTTCTAACAAGACCTACCTGCCTTTGTGCAGTCGCCTCTTATCTAGGTAATGGGGGAGAACTGCTCTCTAAAATGAAACAACAGAAGTGCTGTATAAAAGGTTTCAAGTTGTGTATTAGCAAATGCATGTAGAAGAGTCTGGTCCAGCCTTTTAGGGCAAATCTTCCTCTCTTGTATAGAAGCACTGAGAACAGCTTTATTTTAAGTGAAGCTTGGAGTGTGGCTGTCTGTGCCTTGGCTTTTAGCTGCATCCTCTGGCTATTGTCCACAGTGGGTGTTGCTGGGTGTTAAAGCTCTTTTCTTAACCGGCTGATTATGTTCTGCTCTTTAAACCCAGTTCTGGCTTTAACTGCTATAGCTTTCTGAAGCCTGATCTTTTGTGGCATTCTTGCAGGTCCTGTTTTGGGGGTTTTTGCCTGCTTTTCTAGAGGAGTAAGTTGGATTCAACCGCACTGGTGTCTCCAGGGCACTCACTAACTGTTGAATGCGTTGTTGCATTCCCCCCACATTTGATGATGTGGGACAGAGCTTCAAAGATACCAAGTTTCTTGGAGAACAGCTACATAAATACCACGTAACTGCTCACCTTTAATGTTAGAGAGATCTTACACATGCCCAATGGGGAAATCCGTGTTAAGAACCAGGAAAACTCAAAGAGGAGACGCAAAGCTGTAGGCATCCTGTCCATATGCAGGGTGTACTTCCCAGGCTGCGCGCCACGCATCGATCTCCTGCATCCCTCGGGTATCCCCGTGTGCTTTGCTGGTGCCTTGTATTAGCAGAGCTAATCTTAGCACTGTCTTCCTCGATTCCAGTTTAACACAGTTAGGATGTGTGAGTACTTTGACTTGTTTTTTCTCCAATACCAGCTGTCAGAAGCACACATAGGTCTCATGAAACAGGTGCAGGTTTTGCACTGATTGAAATGAAGAAGGGAGAGACATTTGGTACGTATTAATTTGGCAGACACTCGGAGTAAGGACAGCAAACAGAACGGAAAGAACAGGAGCTTGGGAGTGCCTCCTAAATGGGGTTTATTTTACTTTATATCTTTTATTTCTTTATATCTCTCTTATAAAAAGAAACGAGAGTGCAGATCTCATTTGGTTCTGTTCCTGTGGAGCCCTTCATGAGGCTGTATCCCTCTGACTCATTAAGTGGATGGGAGCATTTGTTAACTAATTGTGTGGCACCTCACAGTCATTATCTTCTTTTGTCATTGGTGCTCTTGGTTTTGCCCTTCGGGTGTCTTTTCGTATTTGAAATAAGCAGTAAAAATGTTAACACCGGAAGTAAGCATGGAGATCTTCTTTTTCTCCAGGTAACATGCCTTACACAGAGCTTACCTGAGAAGTCTTGAACTCGTAGTAGATACAAGAGCCCCAGCCCATTTTAAATGCGACGTTGGTTTTACAACAACTAGATTAGAGTTTCCCAGTCTATGGACCTCCCTTACAAGAAATATTTGTAGATGAAGGTTAAAGGATGGAGGTAAAGTAAGGAAAATGTCTCTTCTTTATTCTTTGGTGATGCTGAAGTCTGAAAGAAATACTATTGTCTGCATGAACAGACAGAAAAAATGGGTATACTTTATACTGATTTAGGTATGTTTTTAATGCTTATGCTTTAAATTTATACTAGCTGGTACATTGTTATGCATTTTTCATCGTGATTTCTGTTTATTACTGCCTGAAATGGGAACTTTGGCATTGGAAAGAAGACCTCTCTGTGTCCAGACAGCAAGAAGGATGTGGATTGCATCAGCCTCTTTCCCCCTTGTGACTTTGCTTTGCTTGTGGGCTAAATCCTCTGGTATTTGTGTGCTGTTTCACCTGAAGCACTTCAACACAACATCCCTGCTTTGGGGAGTGGGAGGAATGGTGTGCTTTGAACAAGTGACCTTGAGGCAGAGAACAACAGGAAGGTGCGCTGGCTGCCGAGCATCCTCCTTTCTTTATGTATGCGTATGGAGTGCAAGGTAGTGGGGTCTGCTGTGGGAGAAGGTGCAGTGGAATCAGGGAGCTCTGGAAGTTCAGCAAAAGCAGCGCCAGACGTGCAGCTTCCCTGTATCTGCTCTGCATAATGGAGACTCTGGTTTCTACAGCACTTGGATGCTCAGTCGTCCTGGGATTTTGTGAAGGACATGGAAAACAAGTGCATTTGCTGTGCCTACTTCCTGCTGATAGTCTGGAAATGGAGCAAATCAGAGAGAAATGTAGCATTTTGGATCATTAAAAATCCATTTTCATTAAAAGCCAAGGATAGCAGTGACATACTTATTTATACATTCGTCCCCTGTCTGTCTCTGCCTTACAGGTAGAGTGAAAAGCGAGCCTTTTCAGAGCAGTTTTAAAGCCTAAATGAAAGAAAAGCATTCTATTTACCTTGAATTACTTACATGGCATACTTGTTTGGGTTTTTTTTCACACTGTATAGAATGGCAATTACTCTGCATTCTTTCTTTACCACCAGCTCCTTTTGTCCTGTGTCTCTATAATTTGTTTTTATCTATATCTTCCACCTATCTATTTCCTCTTTGTGCTGAGAGTTGGTTGCAAATTGTATTTGTGATGCAGGGAGCTTTCAATCTGGCTGCCTTGATATTATTTTATGCAGCCGTGACTACCGTAAAAATTGGCTTTACTGCCTCTTTTGTGTTATTGATTCGAGCCCGTTTCAGAATTAACTTGTTTGGAATGATCTGGCAGTGTTGTGTGCCCCAGGTTCTCTCAGGAAAAAATTCATCTCTCATAACTAAATGCAATAAAATGTTCAAATATAGCTAAACACAGTTATATTTTGAATGTAGGTGGAAGCCTCATGGAGTCAATCAAATACACAAGGCATGTGTAAGTTTTAGTTCCAGGCTTACAAGTAGTGTACTGCAGAAAAAGAAGTATTCAGAGACCAGCTTCTTCCTAGAGGTCTGTTCCTTACGGATGCCGTATGAAATGCCAAATCACATCATTCCTGTTTCCATCCTGGATTGGATGGCGACAGCATTTTGACATTTTAACTGTGGAGCTGTATCTGTGATTTGAGATCATTGCTTTAATTCATTCAGGGATTCAGTCTTTCGGATCTGAGGGTTGAATCTGTCCTCGTGCTTAGGTGGAAATGTCTGTGTGCCGACAGTCAGTGGAAAGCTATCTGCAAAACTAAATCTTCCCTCATTAGTGGTTCACTGGTCAATTTGGAATTGGTTTTGTTACAGAAGGAGCAAACTAAGTGCTAATATAAACAGGGAACTCTGTAATACCAGTTAATTGTAACACCCAGGTGTTAGAAATCAGATCCCAGTGCCTAATATCTTTAAGTAACCCATAAAACCAGTGCATACGCTGAAAAGCTCATCTCCATTAGGGTTGTTTTCAGGTCAGAAAGGTGCAGTACACTTTGAATGGCCTAATAATGTTAGCCTTTCTGTCTTACAGACTCCCCTGCCCTGATGTCCACCACCAAGGCAGCATCTCCAAAGCAGGCCCAAGCTATACTTCATTTCACGTTTGGCTGGTGGGAGAAAGCTGTATGCCAGCTACCCTTTAAAACGCTTTGGCAGCTGTGGATCTGGAATACAAATCCCTTTTTTCCCCCTTCTTATCTTTTTTCCGACTGGTGTCTCCTATTCTTTACTAATCTTTTTATTGTCCTTTAGAGTATAGAGCCTTTCGTGAGTATATATATTGAATGTGTGGAGAGGAAAAAGCTACCCAGCGTGAGCACAAAACAGATGCATGTATATCTTGAGATGAGTGCAATATGGATAAAGAGCTATTATTCTTCCCGCAGTCGTGTTTCCATCTACTTATGAGATATATACGTGTGCCTTGTTAGCAATGATGTTGTAATGCAAAAGCTAAAGTTTTCGTATCGGAGGAAACATATTGTTAAATGAGCTGAGAACATTCTCCCAAGGGTGAGCATTTCTCTTGTACATGTGAAATCCTCCTGAAATAAATGGCCCTATTATTTTAATTGGATCTTTTGGTATTAGAACATCTTTCTTTGTGCTGCAGTAAAGAACCTTCTTTTTCTTCCTTCCTTCCTTCCCTGAAATGTGAAATGAACAAACACAGGCAAACACATTAAAACATTAATGACTTCGGCAGTAGAAGACTGCACCAATATGCATAGGTGCACATACACGTGTATAAATGAAATTCATATTTTATGATGTATTGCTCCATTCTATTACTATTTGGGGGTTGGAACTGGATGATCTTAAGGTCCTTTCCAACCCTAACTGTTCTGTGAGTCTCTGAAAATATACAAACAGGGTTTCTGCTTACAGAATGTGTATGATTAAAGTTGTGTCTTGTCCTTTAGAGTGATTCTTTATTTACAATGCTGCGAGTGACCCAAGGCATTAAAACCAAGAAAAAAGCTCCTGTTCTTTAATCAGAAGATAGCAGGAGATGTTCAGAAAGGATAGTGTCTGTTTAATAAACAAGTTCGAGCATGCTCTCTAACTCCCCTAACAGTTGTCAATAGACTTCAGTTCTCCAAATACTTGGACTATGTGCTTAATTTGCTTCTGTGAGTGGGGGATTAGGCAGTCTAATATAGAATGGACCGTTCTAATCTGTTTTGTAGATCATCACAGGAGTGAGGAGCTCTGTTTATCACATTGTGATCCGCAACACAAAAGAGTATAACATTTCCTGTGCGCATAGGCTTGAAAACTAATTTGTTGGTGTGTTTCTTTCCTCTCTTTTCTGCAGCTGTTCCATTACAAACTGTTACCGCTGGTCAGAAAACCAAATATCTATTCTCCAGGGTTGGCTACGTTGCGCTCCAGTGTTTGAAGATTTGGTTTCTTTTATAATTGGAATGCAAGGAATTCTCCCGCTCCTCCATCTGAATGCGAGCTGAACGTGACGTATGTATGCGCCGTGTGTTCAGTATATAGATACAGTAATGATGCAAGCCTGAAACCAAAATTATAGAGGCAAAGCAAGTTTTTATCATACAGAGGTGTTCACGGCATTATTTATGTGCCAGATGAGGACGTTACAGGGTTAGAGTTTATTGGGTTTTCTTATTTGCTTTTTACCAGGTCTGTTCAAGTTTCATAAGGGCAACTAAGCTTTGAGAGGGAAAAATGCTCATAGAGCAACTAGTTATGAAAACCTGGAGAAGAAGAGAATACAGCTGGAGTGACAAGCGTTGAATTGTCCCTTGTTCTGAGTAGCTCTTCTCTCAGTGGAAATGATGGATTTTGTTTCTCATCTCTTCATCCAGAACGATCTGCTCTTTTGGGCAAATTAAGGAGATAACTTCCTACTTACAAAGTAGATCAGAATTGCTCTCGCGTAGGAAATCGCAGCAGCTTGCTGGGAATTCGAGCTGGTTTCCATGTTTGCTTCCCCCAAAACCTGTTCCAGTGCGTGCACATCTCCTGCTGAGTGCTGCTCTTGCTGGGTGCTGCCCAGCTTGAGCCCACCACTGCAGGTCACAGTGCCAAAGCAGGGGGTGGATGCCTTGTAGTGCCTAAGCCTTGGCATCTTCCAGTTGTTTCCAGAGCAACACACTTAGAGAAGATAGACATTTGCTCCACTTTCACAGTTGTCATTTTGCTAAGAACTAATGGATATTAATGCTTTTTCCCCCTCTCTGTGTTTAGGTGTGTTTTAAGAGCAACCCAGAAGTCTATATGGGACAATGCAGTATCCAACACCATGGCAGCTGCTGCGCCGTACCATGCGTTTGGGGTGGTGAGGAGCTGGAGCCGGTAAAAAGCTGTCTGGTTTTGGTTAAAAGGCAGATCAGGTCCTGATGTGTTCTGTAGAGCAGTGTGAGGAACAGCAGAGAGGGGAATGGCTGTTGGGAGAGAAGGGCAGGAAGGGGCTCTGGGATGGGCAGAGCTTCAGAGGGCCCTTTGCTGACATCCTCCACCACCAAACCTGGCTCTTGAGTGTCCTCCAAACTCTTACTCCCCACCCCCAGTAGCATAGTGATTCATGGCAGTCCTCACAAATGCCCAGAGTGGGGTATGTACTGGAGTCCTGTCCCAGCAAGTGTATGCTTGGCTGTATTTTTGTGATTTGGGGCGATTTTGGAATGGATAATCATGGGTAAAGGTTTAAAGGATGGTTGCTTCTTAATATTTCTCATAGGAACGGCTCGTTTCAGTATTTAAAGGTTGTGGATTCTGATGTTTAAGAAATCAGTTGCTTTGGTATTCTCTTTGAAGTCAACCAGTGATACAGTAATTCAGATTTACAGATCTTCTTGGGGTCAGTGTGCTTAGTGTTTTAATGGAGGAAGTTTTCGGCTACTTGCTCCTTGTTTTCTACCTGAGGTGGAAGCCTGGGTGAAAAAAGACAGGCCAGGAGTTCAGCCACGGCAGCAATAGCAGCTGCAGTAACTCCTGTCGTGCAGCGTATTACTGTTATCACAGCCGTATTTTCTTGAGCTATTCTGCTGGCAGGATGCATTGACATGACCCAAAGCCATCCTACTGTTTGGGTTCTTTCCTGTTGTGCCCACCAGTATGTCATCTCAGTGCCATAAGCACCATGACCAGCAGCTGTCATGTGTCCCCAGTGTAAATAAGGGACCAAACACAACACGATTACCAACACAAGACCTTTTGGCAGAGCGGAGTGCTGTTGCGGTTGTTAGTGCATCCCATTCAAAGCAGGGGTTACCAAAGTGTTTGAGTCCTTGCTTAACCGTGCTTCGTCTTTCAGCATTAGGAGAAGTCTCTTCTCTCTTAGCTGCTAATCCAGAGTGACACAGCACAAGAGCAGCTCCAGAGCAAAACTTCAACCCTAGGGGACCAGGAGCAGTTGAGCTGAGCCTTGCTGCTAAAGAAGCAGTAGTATGTTGCCACTGGTATAAGGTAAGGAAGACGTGTAAGCTGCAGAAAGAATTGGTGGCAGTAGAGAACGAAGTTCATTTTAAAGAAGCAGGGCTTTACACCCTGTGCGTGTTTACATTGAATAGGTGATTTCTGAAGAGGTTTTCCTCCTTTAAATCCTGGCAGCACGTTTAATGCCGAGGAGTGGCTCTTCTCACCGCAGGACTTTTCATGGAAGCGCTGTAAATGGTGCAAACAACAGGAATTTGGCTGGAGCAGAACAGATCTTGGTGGTCTCGTTGTTCACTGAAGATGGTCTGAGACGTTCTTGTAATTGGATATACACAGTGAGCTAAGTGAGTACTGACCAGCTGAGGAGGGTGAATAAAAAGGGCATGATCCATTTGATAGTGCCCGTTGTCACCCTTGTGCTTTCAGATTTGTTCATGGAAGAGTTTTCAATTATATTAGAGACGATGTGTTTGCATTAATGAACTGCTCAATGTGCACGGGGCAATGTTTTGCTCTTGTTTCTGCATATGGTATGTTTTATATAGGCTAAGCCTGTAACAAAACCTCTGCTTGATCCAGGGGTCTTTTTGTATACGCTTGAAACAAGCCTGAAGAATGCTTGTTACAATTACACTGGTAAATCAATACGTTGCCATAGTATAGTGAGATGGCGTAATGTTAGTTTTCCTATCTAAACAAGGCTTCTTTAGCACCCACTGTCTCTATCAACCAACCAAAGGAGTTCTATATTTAATAACTAGCCTGCAATTTGTATTGCTAACCTGACCACTAGAGAGAAACAAGGCCACATACCTAAGCTGGTAGATGTCGTTGAATATTGACTTCAATATTGGTACAGTTGGAGGTTGTTGGGATTTTTTGTGGCCATTTAACTTTATATATTTGTGTTTTAATTGAACAAATTAGGAAGGAAAGAATCCTTTCAGGACTCATGAACGTGAAGCATGGAATCAATCAGGAGTGATGAGTGCCAGATGCACACCAGAATAGCGATGGCAGCTGAAGGGCAGTACAATTTACTTCGCAACATGAAGTGGACATAAGGAGAGTAATGAATTCTCCTGGTACAGTGTTAGAGTTTTGAGACCACATTTGAGATCTCTTCGCAAATATGCTCCTTCCAGAAAGGCTTTGAAAAACGACCAATGTTATATTCCTAGAGCAGTTGTTGACATCATAGTTTTTACTCTTTACATGTATCCATGCTGGATTTTAACATGGGTCAGGATCTGCAGCTTTTTCTTTCCCTTTTTCATGGAGTGTGTTGAAAGTACACATTATGAATAGCGTAGGGGGTGGATAAGGTCAGAACGGGAGGAGAACAGGTATTACATTAAGGTGCATATTCTATCATGCCACACAATGCATGGAGAAAGAAAATAAGCCCTAAAATGTATGACCATTGTCTTGAAGAAGGTCTCTTTTGTGTTGTTGCATCCAGATGCATCTGAGCCACACAGCATCTTGGGCTGTTTTGTGCCAGTTTAGGGTCCAGGAACTTGGAGGATGGAGATCCCTACCCGCTGTGTGCCTGTCTACCCTGGCAGAGCAGGTAATGGGCAGCAGGACAGCTGAGATTCACCTTACTGACAACGTCAATGCAAGGAGGAGTTGCAGCCCTGGAGGTTAAGTTCAGTGTGCATCTTGAGCAGCGATTGCGATGCTTGGAACACCAGTCCTGCTGTTGTCAAAATGCTCTTAGTATTGGGCCGGATGAATTGGTGAAGTATCAGTAAGCATTTTAAAGAGAAGTAATGGAAAGGTTTTGGTAAAGCACATGAGACTGTGCCTTGTCTCTTTAGCGATGATACACAACTGATTTGTCTTGTTAGCGAGTGTCTAGTCTGAATGGTCTCCTGTCACAGGCTCTTTATTTGGCTTCTGATTTTTACTTCTGTCTACTTGTTTATTGAATTTAGCTCTTCTTTTCACCTAATATGTGGATTGGTGATGCTGGTAAGGAAAAGCGGTGGGGGCAGACAATGAGATTGCTCAGCCCTGTCTAAGGTGACCTACAGAGGTAAATGTTGGAGACTTATATCCCTGAAATATCACTTAAACATCCCATATCACACTGCAAGAGTTTTGTTCTTGGGTCAAGAGGGAGCAGGATGGGTGACTGAGCGCAGGGTTTTGACTAAGCTGAGCTGTTTGTGGTTCTTGCTAAAGGTGGGACCTTCTCTGTACCCAGCAAGGAGGTGGCAGCAGCATTCTAGATTTCCACTAAGGTTCATGGGTGGGAAAAGTTCTGCACATGGCACATGAGAGAGTTTTGGGAGGCAGTTCTGCAGGAGAGCGCTTCTTGGGAAACCTCTGAGCTCTGCTTAGGATGCTGCGGGCTGCCAAAGCAAAAGGGCAGAGCAGGGGAGGAGGTTCCGCTGTCTGTGGAAATAGGTGAAGAAATGGTGTAAGAAAATAAATGGCTGTGTGATGGGTATGTGGTAGAGCCACAGAGCCCATTCGTTTTCCCTTCCTGCAAGTACGCTTTGGGAAACAAATAGAGTAAGTAAAGCAGCAGCTTTACTTACTGAAAAGATTGGAAGAAACAAAGGGCATCCTTTAAAGCCAAACATTAATGCTAATAGTATTTGAAATATGCATTAGGTGGATTTACGTATTTATCTAATGTGAAAAAACAAAGGGGTTTTTTGTGAGTTCTTTTGGGACTATACATTCTTTTGTATATATACATTTTCCTTTTCACTTTCACAATAACAGGTACCTGCTTTCAAATGGGGGTCTCTAAACAGTGTGAGAAGTAGGGGTGTGCAAGCTGACTCCAGGACATGGGATTTCTGGCCACTTTTGCTGACTGGGATTCCAGGTTTCTCAGGCTTCCACTTGATCTCTCCTCTTAAAACCAAACCCTCTGCGAAATAGCATCCTTTTATGCCCAGCATTTGTGCTGAGAATCACATCCCGAACTATCATAGACGCAGCTAAGACAATGGTTTGTTTAATGAGCCAGACTTTCCCCCACCTCAAAGCAGAAGGATCCTGTGAGCAGGTTTGTCTCTTATGATACACACATGACTTGGTTTTATCTTGAAAGTGCCCACCTACGAAACCCCTGTGCCTGATTCACCAGCAATTTTGTTCCATTGTACAGTGTCATTTTCCTCTTTCTTCCTTCTTTCTGACCCCTTTTTACCCCCCTCTCCCTTTCCTTTCTATTCTTTGTTCTGCACCCTTTTCATACTTTGTATAGTTTTCCCTCCCCTCTGACATTTTTACCATTTAAAAGCATAAAGCAGGGCCTCTCTTCTCCTCCTGCAGCTGCGACCCCATCTCCTGCTGTACCAAATTGACACTTCTGCGAGCGGCGGCTCCAGTCACTCACTCGAAGGCTGCTGCTTTCACAAGTGCTGATTTAGTGCAGCAGGGGATGATGTGCCAGCTGTAGAACTCAGACAGAAATAAAGAAACAGGGGGTGGGGAGAAAAGGTAGGAAGGAGAGGAGGGGAAGAAGGGGAGCACAGGGGGGTGGAGGATTTAAGCTGCGACTACGAGAGTGAGGGGCACAAGTGCTCTTAATCCTTATTATTTGCAAATACAACTTTTGAACGAGATAGTTGATGTTTTCAGTCTTCAGTTATACCTTCTGCTGTCCGCTGGTGTGCAGGCCGAGTTTCTTAGAAATACACAGGTCACAGAATCCCAGACTGGTTTGTGGTGGAAGGGACCTTAAAGCTCATCCAATTCCAACCCCTGCCATGGGCAGGGACACCTTCCACTAGAGCAGCTTGCTCCAAGCCCCTGTGTCCAACCTGGCCTTGAACACTGCCAGGGATGGGGCAGCCACAGCCTCAGCACCCTCACAGGGGAGACGTTGTAACTTAAAGCACATAAATGGAGGCTTCCATCTTAACTATCCCTTATTTGCCCTCAGTAATGTTCCTAGAGGAAATAGTTTACAATTTACTGGCATCAAAATACTGCTGTAGAACTAACAGGGTTGCGTAAAGCTTGTGATGAGCTAACGTTTTCTAATGCAGCCTCCAAGTGCTCTGAGTGATGTCTGTTCATCCCTATTGATTTATTCGTGCTAAGTTCCTCAGGTGTTTTTCAGCTGCAGGGAATGGTGTGGGCTCATCCAGCGTTCCTTAATGCCTTCCTGCTGCACAAAAGGCAAACCCTACTGAGTGGGCTTAAACTGCTGCATGGAGAGAGGGGCTCTTACCAGACCTTTTATAGCTGTTGCTTTGGAGCAGCCCTTCAGCAGTCACCGAAAGAGAGAAATAACCTTTTTAAACAAGGATGGAATGGTCCTGAAGTTTCGCTTTGGCCAGAAAATGCTGGGAGGGAAGACTAATTGCAGGCGATATTTACTGGTTACTGGTTTGTTGTTGTTAAGTTCTCATTTTCAGTCACCGACCCAGCAAATAAATGATTTCCATTGGGGCTAATATTTAGCTATCTGTCAGTGATCTGAAGCAGTGACTGAAATACGCTATGTGCTAAATATGAATATCGGTAGTGACATGCACATCCTTTCTTAGCATTCATTTCTCTCTTGTGAGACCTCGGTTGGAGTATTGTGTCCTCAACATAAGAAGGACATGGAGCTGCTGGAGCAAGTCCAGAGGAGGCCATGAGGATGATCAGGGGGTTGGAACTAGATGATATTAAGGTCCTTTCCAGCCCTAACTATACTATGATTCTAAGACGAAGATGTAGAACATCACTCAGAGTGTATTTCCCAAAGTAAGTTCAACGTCTTGTCTTGTTGTGTACAAGTCTCTATACCAGACTGCAGTCAATAGTCATTGACACCGCTCACAGTGTCAGGTGGGTAAAACTAAATGGGAATGACTGCAGGAAGATGGGTTTGACCAGTGATCAAGGTAGTAGCTCTGAACTTCGCGTGTCCTCTTCAGTGGAGGCTTGAAAGGTGCTAATGAGTAACAGATATTATTGTTTGTTTAAGACAAGAGATGCTTTGTAATAGGCTTTCAAAACGATCACCTCTGTAATCATAGAATCATAGAATAGTCAGGTTTGGAAAGGGCCTTAAGATCACTCAGTTCCAACCCCCTGCCATGGGCAGGGGCACCTCCCACTAAACCATGCCACCCAAGGCTCTGTCCAACCTGGCCTTCAACACCGCCAGGGATGGAGCATTCACAACTTCCCTGGGCAACCCATTCCAGTGCCTCACTACCCTTACAGTAAAGAACTTCTTCCTCATATCCAATCTAAACTTCCCCTGTTTCAGTTTGAACCCATTACCCCTTGTTCTCTGACTACAGTCCCTAATGAAGAGTAATCTTGTTGTTCATCATAGTAATCGAAGAAGCTCCTTTCTGATAACCTTTGGCTGTTCAGGATGCGTTCCCAAAGCATCAAAGGCTGAAGAAACTTAGAGAAAAGACCTAACGGGTCATTCAGTCTATTTTTCTGCCAACGTAGGATTATTTCATAGAGAACATTCTTTAGTGTTACGTCAACTTTAGTTTATAAAATCCCAAGTGAAAGCTTCCATATTTCTCCTTGGGAGACTATTTCACAGGCTAATACATCTTGCTGTCAGGAAGATTTTCCCGATACTCTATTGAGCTTCAGCTTTTTCTTTCCATTATTTCTCCTTATATCCTTTTCCCTTGATGGCTTTTACACACTTCAAATATTTATAGATTACTGTATTTTTCCCTTCAGAAGTTGTTCTTGAGACTTTCTTTGGTTTAGCAGTATCTCTCTGGCTTTGAAAAGCCCACTTAAGAGCTTCTAGTTGAGAGCTACGTTAACTATCAAACCATGCTACATATGCACACCACAGCATTTTCTTCAGGTCCTTTTTCTCTGGGTCGAACACAGGGTCTAGCTAAGACAAATCCCTAAGTAGAGTATTTTCACCAGTGATCTGGGAAGGGCCCCTATGCTTTCTTTCTGCTTCTTGACGTACAGCTTTTCTGGGTTCTGTGAATGAGAACCCCGAGCTGCTGTTGTTAATCTCACACCTCTTGGTGCTGCGTTCCCCTTGGTCTTTGTACTTCTGAAGCACACGCAGAATTCACCTCATTCTGGTTAAGTGCAACTGCTGTGATCAGGGCTCAGCCTATTTCCAGGGCAACAGAAGGCAAGAGAATGAGGGTGATGCTCGGCTCTAATCTGAGGTTTGTTTTGGAAGTCCTGGTTGGCTTTTAGCTCCTTATTTAGGAGTAACTAAAATGTGTCCATGCTGAGCAAATGCAGAGAGCTGTAACAGTTTATCAGGTGGACATCCCAGTGTGGATTAGTCCTGTGTTTGCATAGTTCGGGGTTGCAGAAGGGGAGCCAACCCATGCCAGCTCCGAGTGTCGGCAAGCTGGTGTACTACTGGCACTGCTTCTCTCTGCATCCTCCCCCTGTCGTAGAAGGGAGAAGCTGTAGCAGTCTTCTGTACGCTCATGGGTACTGGTGCTGTACAGACCATGTACTGCAGGCAGCTGGGAAACCTTGCTTTCTTTTCATGCAACTTCTTATTAGTGATGAGTGTTCTCTTAGAATCAGTAGTTAAACGCACATTGATTTCTCCTGACACCCAGGTGCTTCAGATCCCGGATTCCAGCTGTATTGCTGGAGATCTCCGTGTTTCACAAAGGCTGAGCTGCCACAGTGTCTGCTGCCCTGGGAAGCTTTGAGCACAGCTTTCTTGAGAAGCATGCAGGGTGGAAACACCACTCCGGGTGCCCTCATAGCCTTTGCAGGTACTGCTACCTTCCAGGCTGTTGTTTCTCCATCCCTTTCACAGGGAAAAAGCTGTGCCTCTTGGGCTTATTCCCAGGTCTGTATCTCTCAGAATGGCAGCTTTCTGCTGTTCTCCTTTTTGGACAATTCCAAAGCATTTTCCATAGATCTTCCAGCTGACATTTGCCTAAGAGAATGTTTCTGTTACTGGCTTTTGTGTGCCTCATTTCTAGACACTGCTGGGTAGAACCTTTCTGCTTTACTTACGCTTGGCGATATCTTCCAGATTCCCATCTTCCACAGCTCTCGACAGTGAGATTTAGTGCCTAATACCGATAGTTCAGTGCCCTTATGTCTATATTTAATCTTCAAGAGATTACTTTAGACTGTACTTCTAGAACCAGTCTCAACAACGTTTCCTAGCAAGTTTCCCTTAGCTCCTTTTCATTGAGAAGTGGAATAAAAAGAGGAGCGATACTGTGCTTCCGCTGACTATTCTGCCCGCCTGATGCAGGCAGTTATTTGCTCTTAATGTGTGGTAAGAGTTAAAAGCAAGAAAAAACGTGTAAAACTTTATGGTTTTGGCACCCAGCTACAGTAGATCCTGTTAGAAGAAACATATGGCCTCACACTAACAGTGTTAAAGCACTGCTAAAGTACTTGCGTGCATGACATTGACAAATTTCCTCCAGGCTTTTTGTTTTCGGTGCTATTAAGCATTCAAAGTCCAGTATTTCATTACCACTGATGATACGGGGAGCCTTATTGACATTCTATCCATCTGTTCATAACATGCATTATTAAATGTGAAGCAACTAGTAGGTAGGAGTGCACTTGCCAGCTGTACAATGAATTCGCAGCAGTTTTGGTGCCCTCTATATGTTTGCTGCTGGGTTCTCAATCTGGTTTGCAACTGGGAGGTTTTTCTCTCTTGGTGTTGCACATTGTACAGAGAAAAGTTGCTTCAGAAGAGTTCTCTGTTTTGTTATCCTTAATCCATCAGTTTCAAGGAGCCTTTTAACATAGAAGGGCCGGCTCCGCTATCAGATCTCACTAAGCAGTGTGGTTGTTCTTTGCTGGGGAGCAGATCTGCTGCGTCACCTATGAGCAGGACAATGGGGCCCCAATGGGTCGCCCTATTCGTGTATTTTTGGAACCCAGAGGAATTGGTTTGACTATTTACAGATTATAACAGTTGGTGGTTGAATGTTTTATTTTCATTCCCAGTTGGTACAATATGTTCACCGCTGATGCTAATGGCTTGACCATTTGATATCACATATGGTCCACTATTTGGGTCTCCCGAAGCTTTCTTTTGTTGTCAGGCTGCTTTAAAACTCTCCCGTGTTGAAGTTTGTTCTGTCTGGCTATGAAACGCTGTAACTTGGCAGCTGGAGAGAAAATCAGCAATTCTGTTGATAAAGATTCAAAGAATTCGGGTCAAAATGTCCAACAAAGAATATTTTGATACAAAAATTGAACAAAAACAAATGCCTGAGTGGATATGTGGAAATTTAAGAGAAACGTCCTTTCATCTTTCCTTGCCTTTGAAGCTGTGATTGAGTTACTCTCCAGTGTTTCGACGCCGTTGAGTGCCGTCAGGACTTGCTTTCACTGGGCGTTCTGCTCCCTGGAAGACAGTTGATGTGGAATTTGTATTGCTGGAGTCATTACTTGGGGTTTTATTTAGCATATTGCTTTTCTGGTACTGTTTTATGAAAGAAGACAACCTGAAAGAGCCAAATAATTTTCCCCTTGGTTTCTAGAATAAGAGCACCGGAAAAGTGAACTCGAATAATACAGGAACCAAAATCAACATGACAAGCCTGTCTGAAGTTCTTATGATACACGAGTGTTTATACTGGCTCTAACACATAACTGATAAAGCCACAATCTCATAAAAGGATGATTTCCAAACCTGTTGCGTTACCCTCTGGGAGCTGAGATTCTCATTTATTCATAGGAGTAGATCATAACAGCGCTAATTCCTGAGAAGTGGGCATTGTATGATAATTGAGCAGGCTAGTACGTTAATTGTCCTCCACTTCACCTCTAGATGTTTAACTCCTTATTTAGTCAACCAGCAAAAAACAATACTCCCTAAATAAGTATTATTTTACTTACTGTTCAAATAGCTTTCCTAACCGGGCAATTTATACAAAATAAGTTTATTCATGTAGAAGGGGCATTGAAATCACGTTAGATTAACGTATTCAGTGCCATTTGCTGGGAGGATAGGGGTTTTATGGTTCTATTTTTCGAGCCGTACACCTTTAGCTGAATAACAGCAACGTGATTCCTGCGCGCAGGAATATTTCTCTATTTAATGGGACAGACTTCACAGTTCTTACTGCATGGCTTCTGCTTTCTTACGGCCTCTCTGTTGCCTCATGGATGCTTGTTAGGAGAGCAGGTGAGCGTGCGCTGGAAGTGGTGGTTGTGCCTGCAGCGTCTGGCTGCTGCTGCTGGACTGAATGGGGCAGCTGACGGCAGGAGGGGGGCTCTGACTCAGGGAGTTTAAGGTGAAAATGTGCATGTTGCTGGGTTAGGCAGCCCTTCGAAGCAGATTGAACTGGAGCTGAAGTGGGTAGGAGGCTTTTTGTCAAGTGAATAAAGGCAGTATTCATCCTGAAGCTCTACAGAGGAAACCGATGTCTTCTCTTCAGGAGAAAAATGCGCCCTAAAACCCCAATGTTTTTGCAAGGGAAACTAGTAGGTAAGCAGTTCTGCGCTCTACTATAAGCAGTCCCAGGGAACAGTAACACTTTTGCATGCTAAGAAGTTTGCCTACCTTAAAATGTCTTAAAAAAGGGCTGAGGAAGATAAATTATTAATGAAGAATCTCAGCAAAGGCATGGTGCCTGATGCGGTAAAACCCATGTGTTAGACAAGACTCAGTGGAAACGTGGAGAACTGACGGTATCTAAGACAGCTTAAGAAGTTAGGAACGTGCACTACTTATTAGATAGAAGTGAAAGGTTGCGTAGGAAGAGCTTGGACTTACTGGCCACAATTGAAATTAAATGATGTTCAGGAAAGGATGTATTTCTCATAAATAACAGAACTAAATGCTATGAACTAGAAACAATAGCTGTTGAAACATCATTTTCTTGGTCTGATGTAAATCAATCACGAGCCTACAGGCCTCCAGGAGTAATAGCTTGGGGGTATCCAGCAAAACCTGGGTATCTCAATGCAAAATTGGTTGTAACATGTATATCTTATGTTCTTGAGCATGTCCCCAGGGGTCTATGCACATCAATTTGGGGTGACTGAGCCTGGCTGGAGTGCCCTGCAGTGGTCTTGTGTACACAGCTAACTAAGAAAGAGCAGCAGGGTAACGTGGTGGCATGCTCATTGCGGAGGTGGTGTGTCTTGTGCCTGCTCTGACACCCTATCACCATCTCCAAAGACAATCACAGTATATGTCCCCTATGGAAAGTGAGGGGTGGAATGGGCTCGATGAAAGCAGCTTCATCTTGGTAAAGGGTTGAGTAGACAAATAGCATCAAGTTGTAACTTATCAGCCCTAGATATATTTTGGGGAGTTCTTTCTCGTGAATGGGATTAAATTACATATAGTGTTAACGCAGTCTTCTGCACCAGTGTAAATGAGTTGTTAACATGGCACTTCATCGCAATAATAATTCAAAGCTACCAGCAGGCTTGATGGGTCTGCAATAAATGTTTTATTATTTCAGGAAAATATACTCTACAAGTTGCAATGTGCCATGCTCATTCATGCTGTAAATCAACAAATATCAGCAGGCTGAATAGGAAAATGAAAAGCTTATTTAGGAACTGACACAAGCTTTCAGATGAGCAGGGATGGCTGAAGTTAACTGCATTCATTTTTCTTTGCTTGTCACAGTTGCCACTTGAATTTCACTGCTAAAGATTGTGGGTAGTTTTGCTTTATGAAATTAGATCTACGGAAACAGTATTTGCATTTATATAGGCTTAGTTATAATAAAGTTAAACCTAACACACCCCCTCAGCTCTGCAAACAAACAAACCGACCAGCCAACCAGAGACCTCCATGTTAATATAATGTCCTATCCCTCAGTTTTCCTAGATCGGAATAGGATTCAGATAAATGGTTCCCACTGCCTGCTTTAAAAGCCCCAAACTGGTAACTAGAGGAAATGCTGGACTGCTGAGCTATGGTTGCCTTTCCCACCTTCAGCTCTCCTGTGAGGCCACCTCTGTCCTCACATGGATAAAACCAGAGTTTTCTTAAGGCACAGATTGGATGGGGGCCGGGAATTACTATGGTCCTCATGGTGTGGTGATGAAGTGGTTTCAGTCTGCTCTGCTACTTTCTTCTATTGTCTCCTGCAGCACCTGAAGGCCCTCACTTGAGATACGCAGTATGGAAAACCCAAGTCCTAAATGCTGAGCAATGGCTCGTCCTGAAAACTGTACATGTTCAACCAAGGTATAAATCCCTTTGCAACCTCTGTGTGTGGACGTCCTTAGAGAGATGGGACTGCTTTGACCGATCCTGTCTGGCAAAGGAGGAGCCAGGGCGACAAGACAAGTCAAGGTAATGCATCACATTCCTATGTAGGCTTGAAGAGGACATGGTTTGCTAAGCTAGCTTCAGAAATATTTGGGGTTTGGGGTTTTTTGGTGCTGGTTTTTTTGTTTGTTCACCTTTTCTTCCCCACAGAGAGAAAGAAAGAGAACATAAAATATCGCTCTCTCTCTATCTTTCTCTATCTATCTATCTATCTATCTATCTATCTATCTATCTATCTATCTATCTATCTATATCTCTCCTTCTATATCTCTCCTTCTGTATCTATCTTTTTCTATCTATATCATCTATCTATCTTTTTCTCTCTATGTCTATCTATCTATGTATCTATCTGTCTATCTGTCTGTCTGTCTGTCTGTCTATCTATCTGTCTATCTGTCTCTCTCTCAAGCATTTGTGCAATGATGCCATACCCCTCTGGTCACGGTTCTCCAAAGGCAGCATCTACTTTGTGCATGGCAATTCAGGGCACCTGCCTCATGAGGATGGCAGCAGGGACTGGGCATAAGAGGAGAATGCACCTGGACCAGTCTGGGACAGAGCAGAGCCTGCCCTGATGAGTGTTCACAGCCTTCTGACTGCAACACCATCCCAAGCAAGCTGCTTATGGATGGAGGAAACAGTAGGAGAAAAGGTAGGAGGTCTCTGTTAAGGTTTGTGCCCACTGGTGTGTGTGCATTTGAGTGTGCATTTGGACAAATGTGAGCGTTCGTATGTGTCTGTAGACACACACAAAGCAATTTTGGCTCTCTGTAGTCTCTGTAGTGGATTTCTTCCAGTTTGGTAGATAGGAGTGTCTGCCTGTGAATGGATGCTTTCGCTGTGCTCTTGGTTGTGGAGTTACTTAGACAGCTGCAATCTTGACCATCTCAACTGACCATCTCAATTCTCTGTTCTCTAGTAGGTCAGTTTGCATCACCTAAATACACCATGATTTTGTTGTGGTGTCCTATGTGCCTGTAGGAGAGGAGTCTAATCTTGTAGCCAGCACAACTTGGTCTGGAATGTGTTGGGCTGTTCAGAACAGTGTTAAGCATCCTGTGGCTGGAAGCAACCTGCTTGAGGCAGGTTGCCTTTGCTCCAGTGAGTGATCCTGCATTGAATGTGCTCCTCCAGCCCCCAGGGAGTACTGGTGAGGCCTTGCTGATGATGCTGGCTGCTGGGGTTCCGTGGACATCACGTCCTGTTGAGTAGGCTTCAAGAGGAGGCTTCACTTCCTTGGTGTTTAAAACCTGCACTTTAACTTTTCAGTCACAGAACTACGTTAAGGATATACGTGATGCAGTGAGAAAACCATGCAGGTGACGTGTTGCCTTCCCCAAACTGTTGAACTTTGTCAAGAAGGGACGTGAAATGACTTTACCCCTTTGGAATGTAATAATGAGCACTTTGCTCATGAGAATAGGAGCTGTGAAGAATTTAATTTGGAGAGCTGTCTGAGACTTACTTGGAATGGAATTATCTGAAGCTTTTGTCATCATGATGATATTTAAAAAGGCAAGAATAAGTCAAAGTCTCTAAAAACATCCCATGTGATAGTCCATAGTGTAGGATTGGAGTTTGTTTCACGGGGGGGGGGAAGAAAAGGTTTGCTTCTTGAGCCAGCTATTTATATGCTAAGGAAAGGCCAATTAAGATGACTGAATTGTAAGAAGTGTCATCAAATAGAGGAGGCAAAGGGCATTTAATTGTAGCTATGCTGCCTGGCACCAATATAACAAAAGGAAAAATGCTCACCTACAACACAAGAGTACTGCCTAATGCATTTGGTGTGATAAAGAGACAGTAGATGTAGACACACACTTCGAAACAGTTCAAAAAGCTGCATCTTCTGATTTTCCTGAAGGTGTTTTCCAATTATCAACACAGTTTAAAGGAAAGTGGTATTGTTTTAAGTGTTGAGACCTTCAACTCTGTCACGGGTCGAAGAGAAAGCATCGTGTGCATTAAGACAAAAACATTGCCTAAGAAAATGGATTCATGACCCAGAAGAATGTATAATTGATGCTTGTGGTTGTCTAGATGGTGGAATAACAATAGCAAGCATTAGAGATGAGAGCTGGAGCTAGTCAGGCAGTGAGGCAGGATGTGTTTTATAGGTCATTTGGGCTCCATTCAGATCTACAGGTTGCTATTCTTTCTCCATACTTGAAAGCATTTAATGGATTATTACAAAAGGAAAAGGATGGTATGCAATAATGGTTTAAATTGAAGCTCTGGATATGTATCACCACTGTGTGACTTCTAAATGAATGCTTCGTTTAGGAGATTCTCTCATGATATACTTGAAAGTTTGCCAGAGCACCAAGGAATTAAAACAGTGACTTGACCAGCAGCAAGAGTAAAGGACGGTGCATAGTACAGTAGAAATAGTTCTTCTCTTTCATGGCACGGACAATAATAAAGAAGAACAATTCAGCAAGAAAGAGTTTTCAAAGCTGATGTCCATCCGCTTCAAGGCAGATGACGCGGGTTTGTTCTGTGTTTCATAACACTAAGTTAAAGAAAAAAGAGAAGTTTGGAAAGAGGTTTAACTGTCAAACAATCAAAGCCAAAAGTGCACAATACCGAAGTCAAATTCCGAATCCCTCCTTGTGTGGAAAATGCTTTTTTCATCTCAAAATTGATACAAGTTAAAGGGTGGAGAATCTTTTCTGCTTTGTTTCACATGAACATAAAAGTTTTATTCCTGCTTTTAATGAGTAGTATTTTACAAATGTAATGGAACATAATTTTACCAGGTTTCCCTAAGGGAAAGTCATGGCATGATTACACAGGCAGTGCCATCTCATTTAGTATAATGCTTACAATATACATGCAAATATGCTTAGGAAGCTCAAGTTCGAGGTAGATGGAATGGCATTCAGATAATCATAGAGCAGTGCAGACGCTGAAGAAAGTTTTGCAGGAGGAATATGCATTGAATGAGTGGTCCCCTGCAGCCACGCATGTCCTCAAGTGATGTTTCTCTGCGATGCAGAAGATTCAGGCTGTGCCAGACAGAAGTACCCTGGCACGTGTATGTTTGGCACATCTTAGCTTGGCCCTATTCGAGCCCCATTGATAGCATATCCCAGCAGGCGCAGCCTGGAGAAGGAGCCGTCCCCTTAGGGATAGAGCTCTTGTTGTATCCCTCAGGATAACTGCTGCAGGGTGGTGGGACACGGAAGGGCTCTGTGGGCATGGAAAGAGGTTCAAGCCAGGTCAGTCAGAGGCATAGAGAGAGGACAGAGGTGGGAGTTTCAGGCCAAGAGCATGCTCTCCAAACCCTCAGCTAAGTTCTAAATAATAAATGACTTATCACAATGCATTGCAAACTGCAGTTGCAGCATGTTAGGTGTAACGAGCAAGTAAAAATCTCTGTTATAAGCTAGTATAAAAGGTTTCATATTTAAGGGAGTTGTAGGGGGGCTCTTTCTTGTGCATTGATGAAGCAGAGATCTGTAAGGAAAATTATCTGACTATCCTGTTTTCTTGTAGGGGATGATAGAGCAATTTTAAGGCGTTCAACTAGCACATATGAGGGGAGTGTGTTCTCTAGTTGAAGAACAGTACATAGTCTTTTGCTTCCATTTTAAGTGTGTTCTGCTAAATTCACACCAGCCTCTCGTACCAGGTCTGGCTCTTACTTAACCTGACGTAGATCACCCTACCATCACAGAGACCAGAGACTCATCAATGAAGTGATGTAAAAGCCTAGTCTGTATGAACCTAGTCTTGACACTGGTTATTTGGAGATGCATGAAGGAGGCAATTGTAACCCACTTGGGAGTCAAAGCAGCAGCAGTTTCTAGAGCTCTCCTGCGGGACCGCTGGCAGCAGAGCTGCTGCCTTAGCTGGCACATCTGGATCGCAGGTGTCATGCCGGCAGTGGGCCTGGCAGCTATCACCCTGCTTGGGTAGGCAGATCCTTTCTTCTTCTTCTGGGGAAGGTCAAGGGATAACAGAGAGAAATGGAGTGCAGAAGCTCAACATCTGTTAGATTTCTCCTCAGCTTTTCCGTTGTCAGTGTGAGTAGCTCGGATCTGTTGGGAGCAGCAATAGATAGGTTAGAGCAAAATCTGCATTCCAGATGCGCACCTATATCTGCTATGGAGAAAACTGGTCAAAGGCAATTGTGTCATAGTTAGTGCTGTCTGTTCCCGGACGCACTTGAAGCCAAACTGCTTTTTAGCAATCAAAAGGGTTATTTGTTTAATCTGTTTTGCTTTGTTTTCTTTGCATTTCTATCTGGCACATCTCAATTACCTGCCAGTAATCAGGAATAGGAGTTGTTCCGATTCCTTTTTAGTCAAGTGTAGAACGTACCACTCGGATAAGCTTCACACCTGAGTCAGTATCAGACCAAGGAAGCGTTTGCTCTTCCTTGTTCATTAGTGAACATTTCATCTGTGGCCTGGGGTGGGTAAATTTCAGAGTGCATCTTATTTACCCCCTAAAAAGATATCCTCCGTTCAGCTCTGCCTGCCCAGCTCAAGCTTGTGGAGGACGAAATTGCTGGATTCTTTCCATCACAACCTTGTCCACTGAGACTGCTTGGGTTTCTAGTCGTTCCATGTCGAAGGCGATGCTTTCAGGTGGGATGCAACGCTGAATTGAAGCGTTGATTCCGTGTTTGTTTGCTTTTCAAGGTTAGTAGCAGATTAGTAGGAGCGCTGGAGTTGCAGAACCCGGGACACATGCTGCTTCCTTCTGCAGTACAAAGGGGTGGCTCTGGTTCTGCGATGTGCAAAACAGCTTTAAACCAAATAATCTGGTAATGTGGTTTAATACCAGAAATAGAGTAGGGGAGAATTTCGTTTAACCAACTGTAGGAAAATTCAGGCAAATTAAGGAAATGTGTGAAGTTAAGTGCCCCAAACCCACAGTGCTTTAAGCTCCTCGGTGGATGATCTAATTCAAAAGGAAAATGGTGTTAGTTCAGGGTAGCTTAATCCTCTTTTACAGTAAAGTCGGACCATTTTACCCCTCAGTGAGAATATCCACGCAGGAATTTAATGCATTTAAACTTACATGAATTATCATTGTGGGTTTAATTCATTTATCTTAACCTTCCTGAATGATCTTTTGTAGAAAACCCCCATAGCCTGTAGATATATGGTGCAAGTTTTATTTAAAGCATAGTCACGTAGTCATGCCCTTAACGTAATAGGGGTTTTAGGAAACCATGTTAAAGGGTGAGAACTACTTTGTAAGCTGTTCATATACATCCTGATCCCACAGGGTCACAGACTGAATTCTTTATTGGTGCCTGCGGTGTCTGAACATACTCGGAAAGCTTTAGTGTAAGTGCTTGGTATCTGCTTGCATGCTGGACACTGCATCCACTCCACGCATAATTCCAAATCCTGGAATTCTGGGCCTAAGGCTCATCAAAAGTAATTGCAGTGATTGCTCTTGGTTCACTCTATCCTCTGTGCTTTTTTGCAGGCCAGAGATAAAATGATGCGAATCACTTTGGGGTGGTTTTGCCTCACCTGGTTGTATCATCAGCACAATGCCAGAAGCATCTCTCAACTTGCGGGGAGAGCTTCGGTCCCTACCTGATGGGGATAAGGAGGGAAGAGGAAAACACGGACTAGACCTTTGGCCAGCATGTCTTTGGAACATTTTTAATGCCAGACACATGGCCTGACCAACAGGAAAAGGTGGTGCTGGAGGCCTTCAGTGCTGCACAATGTCAGCAGAAAACAACATTATGGAAGGCTACTTCTGAACAGATTGGAGCACTGCTGACTGCTAGCGCCGTCCCGTGGCAATGAGAGTCCTTATTGCTGCTCATCTGGTTCAACTGGCCGCGAAGGCAAATGGAATGCGAGTTGTCTTCAGCACGATGCTAGGCTCCAGGATGGTGAGTTTCAGGAGGCCATTGATTGCTTTGTAAAGCTCTGTGATCAGGAAGCCCCAGAGCCACTTCTTGGTCTTCCATACAAGGTCTTAGTGTTCAGCAAAAGAAAGAAGTGTTAGGCTTAGCTGAGTGAGTCTCCATGGGCTTTTAGTGCGGGATGCTCCGGAAAGGCAGCGTACCTCAAGAGGAGTAAGGAATGCTTTATTTAAACCTTTCTTTCTTGTTTCTGCAGCCATGTTTGAGCAGTTTACTTCGTAGTGACTTTAGTCTGAAGCTCAGGGCACTAATAAAGCTGTTATATAAAAGCATTATTGGTATTTGAGGTATTAAGGCTGTATTTGGGGAGTTAAAGTTTGCCCTGTCTGATGTTATTAGTTTGTGTTTTAGCAGTGTTTGTGTGCCGTGCCTTTTGGAGTTGATGCATAACAACTCAAGCCAGCTAAAAGTGTACGGCATTAATGAAACTGTGAGCCACATGAAAGGCTAAATTGCTTTTTCTCTTTCTGTAATTGCCGCTACAATAAAAGCTGCCTTTACTGTACAATTTTTCAGGGTTAACCCCTGCAGAGCTCCCAGCTTGATGAGGGAGAAGTGTGATTAGAGGTGTGGGGAAGCGGGAGAACAGCTGACTAATAGTAATTAGGGGTGCTCAAAGGCTGGAGGCAACAGAAGGCAAAAGTGGTAACCGTGTCCCTCTCCCCCCCGCCCAGCTCCCAGATGAATTGCAGTGTAATGCGTGAGGATCAGCTGCGGTCCTGCAGCAAGAGCAGCTTTTGCCTGCTGAACAGGGCACTTAGCGATGGGAAGGAAGGGGCTGGAGTGGCCAGTTGCGGCTGCAAGGCAGGAGGAAAAGGGAATGGGGGGGGTTGTATTCCTTGTGGGCACTGTTTTGAACAACAGCGTGAGTATTTTGGAGTGAGAGGGCAGAGGTTTCAGCCAGCAGAGCAAGGGGAAGGTTTGGTGGACGTGGAGCGTTTCCTATGGGATAAGCGTGCCTCCACCCAAGTAATTGTGCCACCCCTATATTAATCCTAAATACAAACAAATCTCCTTTTACTGAAACATCAGCAATGTGTGCTTAAGTTTTAGGTAATTCACCACCTACCAAGTGTTGGCAATGTGATACATTGCTGAAAGTGAGAAAGAGCATCCACTGAAGGTATATAGGCATTGAATTGCTTTGTTTTAAATGGAACAAAAATGCCATATCATTATAATCTGGGGGACTGTCTTTGCTAGAGAGGTTGAAAAGCTCTTCGCAGCATTCGCATGGTCAGACAATGCAAACGCTAATAAAGAGTGGTGATTGCTTCCCCTGCTTTCAGGTTCCTATATGATCCGGTCTGTTTCGTTGCTTGCTTCCTATTAGGACAGAAAATAATGTCGAAAGCATGGAAAATATTTGATTTTAGGAGATGTCTCAAATACCATTTCATCTGGAAAAGGGGTTAGAATGAGTAACCTGCCGTGTTCAAAAAGGTTGCTAATTACCTGAATTTCACTGTGGTTTAATTAGCAGCAGCTATGGTAGACGTGGGAGGTGGTGCTTATCACCTGCCAAGGAAAATGTTGTCTTTTGGAGGAGGGGAAATGATGTCAACCAAAATACAGCTTGATTATAGATCTTCAATAGCATTGCCTTTAAAGTCTTTTGATGGGCAAAAGGTGATTGGGCATTAAGAAGAGAATGGAGAACAAAGATACTACAGCACCGACTATCTCCAGTCCCGAGTCTGAGAGCCATCAGCATCCGCAATGCTTGTTGGGGAAGAAGGTGGCTGAAGGAGGCTTTCAGATTGCAGCTGAATGGGGGAGCATTGCCCATAGCAACTCATGGGGAGTGTATCAGATCCAGGTGCATCATGCCAAGAGTTTGCTATCTGTGAACCAGATATATGTTAGTAGAGGCAAAAGTATTGCTGGTCAAGTGTGCTCCCTGTTGATGTTATCCTTTCTTTGTTGTCCTTGTTATCCATTTTAAGAAATGCAGTCTGTAATTCTCTTTGAAAGCACCTTATAGCCAAGGGAGTTTGGTACAGGTAGTAGTCATTTGTTACAGGCAGCTCTGCTCAGAGCAGCTGGATGCATGGAAATGATGGAATCATCTGCATGAGGTGATGGGTCTGAGCTGGAAGTTGCTGGGGTCAGTGGAAAGGTGGCATTTCATGGCCACTGGATTCAACAAACCAAGGTTGAATCCTTACCTTAGGTTGGACTTGGTAAAGGTTCTGTAATCTCATGTTTTCCTTGCCTGTTCTCTGTGTTTCCAACATTTTCATCCTTCCTCCAGAGGCTGAAATGCAGGATGCTGGAGCCAGGGTAGGCACAGTCTGTTGAGACGTGTAGTAGTTGGTATTTTAGCATTATTCACATTCAAAAAGGTGTTTTGGGCTCTTCCTGTTTAGAAATGGCAGGGAATGTATTCCTGCTTTGGAATGGAGGGAAGCAAATTGGGGCATTCATCTTCCATAAACCGGATTACAGGCTACAAGGTATTTTGGGTTTCTTTATGGTGGTGTCCATGTGATTGTGAATGTATAGGCTGCCCTGCAACTACTTACTGTAGTCCAGCCTATATTGCCATAGCGTGTTCCCCATTCTAGGAGATACTAAAGAGGAGGGACCCACCAGAGAAGGGTTGGCTTATGCCATTCTGTCCTTTTCATTCGCATCCTGCTTACTTTGCACTCCTAGCTTTGTCCCATTGCTGTCCCGTGGGAATGAGTACCACCCACCTCGTGCAGGGGCCACTCCAGAGGTGCTAGCTGCCATTTCCTCTCATATTGCCTGATTGACAACATAACACCTTCATCCCAGAGCTTATCTTCCCAACGTGCTTCTACTGCAGTTTTCCACCTCTGTTTCAGACCTAAAGAATGGCTTAGTTGCTCGTGTATGTTTTTCCCCCAAGTCTAATAGTTGGTCTTATAAAGGATATTACTTCATGCCCATAAACCTTGGCTCTCTGGCCTGCATATGTGTTCCTTGGGGGCAGCCAGCAAGAAAACAACCTCCTTAAGGCTGGAGTTTCCTTGCAGGAGGAAATTGTAGCCACTGAATTATAGGTTTAATCATTAAACTACTTCTGACCCCGTTACACCCAATTTGAATATGCAGTGAGCTTGAGAATGGAAGCAGAAGGATTCCCAAGATGCTGGTTCAAATGACCCTGGTGCTGCCTGCATATCCAGAAGTCCCAGCAGGGAAGGACTTGAGAGCTTTGGCCATATTTTAGTGGGACATAGGAGTCCCATTCAGAGGCTGGAACTCCAGCCCCTGCCTGTGGGCATGATTTGCTCATAGGAAGTTGGCTGTGGTTTACTAAGCTCTTTAACTATGGGAAAGGAATACTTTATGCAGGTTTTCCCCTTACCTAAGTATCATGGACTGCTTTAAACTACTCAGCCTTTCCAGGTGAAAAAGCCTTAAGCTATTTCCTAAACCAGCCAACAAAATACGATGCAGCAAACCAAAAACAGTGGGTTTCACCCCATGCTAGGACAACCTTCTGGGTCATTCAAAGCACTCAGACCTCATCCTACTGAAACTGGTGGTTTGGAAAGTTCTTCATCCATCCATAGTTTTTGCAAGTGGCTTCATCAGCTCATTGCCTTTAACTTCTGACAAGAACTATTGATTTAAGGGATGGGTAAATTTTATGACTCAGGGAGAGGTATCTGCTTCACTCACGTGTAATTTGTAGTGCAAACGAGTAGTCAGCCTGCACTCAGCTGGGAAAGAAGCGGCAGTGTACAAAGCAGAGTAGGTTAATTCAGCTGGCCTTTCTTGTTCACTCTTTCTGGTATAAGAAATATAAAAGCTTATATATATATAAGAGCATATATATATGTATCTCATATATATATATAAGAGCTAGTATTACTGCATAAAATTAAAAGGCAGGAGGATAAAAGGATGTAATGCAGCATTAGCTGTCAGTGCCCCCATGTGTTGTTATGGGACAGCCTAGGCTCGTACTTAGTTAATTCAAAACTTACTTAGACAGTTATAAAAAGAAGTGTTGGTTATGTTAAGACGCATAAAACCATGGCTGTAAGCGCTCTTCTTCAAGTCACCAGCCAGTCGCATCATGTACTTTGGGCTGCTACTCCTCAGTGGATGGTTTTCTTTATGGGTTTTCTAGCCATGTCTTTGGAGTATCTGGTGCTGATGACCCCCCCAGCTCAGAGCTGGGCAGTTTCACTGTCTCAACCCCTTGCTATGGGGCCTTCAGCTATTTGGTGTCTATGGGATGCATCTGGGCTCCTGGTTCTCTGTGTACCAGCACTGAAAGTTGATGTTTTCCAGCCTTCCTCTTCCTGGCACTGCTGGGAGTGGGAGGGTTAAGCAGGTTCAGTGCCGGGTCAGGGTCCTGAACTGAGGAACAGGACCTTGTGTCAGATGTGCTCCAGCTTTACTGGGCTGTTGGAGTTCCCATCCCTGCTCTGAGGTGCACTTTGCTCCCCTCCCTGAGCATTGCCGTTGCTGCACAGGGGCTATCCCGTTGTGCCCCTGGGTCAGTCACCACCTTGCAGGATGTGCTATGAGTAGTGCAGGATGTGCCTAAAAGCTAAGAAATCAGGGTTTGTTTTACAGCAAAGTGTTCTGCCACTGCCCGCTGATGTAGTGCTGCGTAGAGGCACGTGCTTCTGGAGGGATAATGCTGGTTTTCAGCTGCTCAGGGTCTGGCCTGGCGAGTTGAAATACAGAAAACCTCTTATGAAGAAGGAGGGTTTATGTTTGTGGGGAGCTAAGGAAAGCCTTGCTGCATCATCAGGCTGGGTGTAAAAGCCAGTGGCTGGCAGGCAGTGACTGCTGCTTGCCGCAGTGCTGGGAAAGGGAGATGAGGTATGGAGCAGGAATAGCAGCCAGGATCAATACATCACGTGGCTTTGCCAGCAGCACCGGCCAACGCAAGCCAATATTTAAGCCATGACGGACAAACAGCCGGGCCTGAGACAAAGGGAGGAGTGGGAACGCATGGCGAGGCGGTGAGTGGGAGACAGCAGCAGAGAGCAGCATGGAGCTGCGCTGGCAGGGCCAGCATCTGCAGTGGGCAATAGCGATAGCAGTAGGGCTTTTCGGCGCTGGGAGCTCAGTGTGTACCAGCGTGTTTCATCACTTGGCAGCACGTTAGTGAGGGTTGACTTGGAGCGTGCAGGGTGGCATTTCTGGTCCGCGAAGCGCGCGTTCATCGCTGTGCCGCAAACTTCGCATCCCGCCTTGCCACCCGGTGTGGTTTGTGATAGAGCTGCCTCGTGCCTCTCTGAGGTCTGCTTTCCTTCGGGTGCATCCTGCTGCTGAGCTACTGTGTTGGGTTTTAACCTAAGCGAAGGAAAAGCCTTCAGTCGCTGCTTACAAAGGGTAAAATTGCAGTTGTACTTCAGGGAGCAGCAATGATCTCTTTTGGCATCGTGCTGTTATCGCAAATGCGGGTGTGTGTGATTTATCCTAATTAAAAAAATATGACAGACATAAGCCAGAGAAACGTCTGTAAATGACACAATCTGGTCCTGTCTTTGTTTATCACTATCATAATGCATTGCTGGCCTCCTGAAATTATTAGCCTTTGTTGCTTGCTACCAGCCACAGGCTCTTGCCTTGTGGAACCAAAAGGTGTGCAGTAGGAAAGCAGAACGCAAGCATTTCAACGTGGGATCAGGGTTTCACTTAGTTACGCTCAATCCTTCCTTATTGCTTTCTTTTGATGTATTTTCTGTTTGTTTGGCGGGTGGCACGTGATTCCTCAAGCCTGGAGCTGAAATGCAGGAAGCTGGAATGGCATTCAGAATGTTCTCTTCCTCTGAGTGAATGAAAGGGTTGGTTATCCGCTTCGTAACGCCACCAACTATCAGATTCACACTGCTCGTTTCCCCATGTGTGTCAAGTAAGTTTTGGGCTCAAACCGGACCTCTGAAGGGATGCGCACTGGTGCGTTAAGGAAAGATGCTGCAATATTCTATATCGAAAAGGATACACATGGGATTCGCTGTAAACACTCGTTTTACCCCAGCTAGCCTGTGAAGATTTCGTTTTGCCTCATTTATCTTCTCCCCTTACCCTATGCTAAACCATCCCGAGCTCCGATGAAAGACTCATGTCTCCATTCATTTCCTATCTTGCTGAATTGCCATTGCATTTCCTATCATCTGCACATAATCCTATTCTCTCCATTATTGTCTTAATACCAAGTACAGCACAAGATAATGGATAGGCACTGTAATAACAGTGTGGCCTGTAGGAGCCCCTCGAGGGAAATATCTTTGACGCTGGTAGAATATTAATGCATCCCAGGTCCCTGATCTTCCTCTTTCACTTCATCTCCTGTTTTCTAAACTACATAATGACTTTCATATACATGACAAAAGCATTAGAACAGAAAAAGGCTCATTGATGAGCAGCAGGGCTGTGTGATATTAAGAAGCACTGTTCTCAGTTCTTTGTGCCATTTTTGACCACCATCAGAGACAGTGTACGCATGGTAATTTCTGATTTGAATAGATAGGGGCATAAAGAAGCATTATTGCACCCTGTTTAATCCAAATGCCCATCGCAGGCTCGGCATGAAAATGAATTAAAATGTAATTCTTCAATAATGCATCTGTCTACGGGATGATTTTCAGCAGATTAAAACCAAACAACTTGATATCACTTAGAAAGGGTAGTGGATTGTTTCTGAGAAGCTTAATCATCAGCAGATTATGAATGGAGCAGTAAATCAAAGCGGGCTATGTTAAACAATGTAGATTGTGTCGTAGCGGCAATTTGCTGCCCGTAATTCTTTAATAAGAGGGAAAAAATTGATTTTTGTGAGCGTAAACACGGAATCCTGTGAGAATGTGGCTGCTCTGATTGCAAAGGGGGGTGTAAAAAACGCTGTTCTTGCCATGTAGGAGCAATCACCTTTCATTCCGCTCACGAGAAACAGGAGTTTGCTCCCGTAAGCCTACCTCCTTTCCTCAGTTTCCTTTCCTTCAGTGACAAACTCCATCTTTCGCTGTCACACTTCGCTGATGTATTCCTGTTTTATCCCCCCCCCCCCCCGACCAGGCTGCACACCCCCAAACTTCCCTTTTGTGCCGGAAGGATCTCTCCAACCTCACGCTCTGAGGCTTTTGCTTGGAGGTGTGGAGATCTGCCAACAGGCACCCCTCACTGCTTGTCTTCAAGGGCTGGTTTTAACCGTTCTGGTGCTGGGTTTCAAGTGGAGCTGCGGTTTGGGTGCTCGGCAGCAGCCCTGCCTGCTGCCGGCGGCTGTAGGAGCAGAGCAGCTACTGACCATCAATCACTGCAGATAATACCTGAGGAGAAAGGGAGGAATTATTTCAAATCACAGCTACTGAGCTAGGAGCAGGAGCTGAGCAACAGTCTGGTGCTGGCAGCGTGCTGGAGACGAGAAAGGCTCAAGTCTGGGAGAATCAGGGGTGAGAGCTAATATATAGAATCACGGAGTCATAGAATCGTAGAAGTCCGGATGGAACGCGTTCCTGAGATTTAAAAAGTACTTGAAAATTACTTCTGTATTAAATCAAAGATTAAGGAAATCCTCTCTGAGCGCGCAGGTAGTCCGTGCTTTAAGAGGATGTCTGCTTCCCCTTGTTTCCTGCTAAGTAAATGCTAAGAAGCATCTTCCAACTTCACTCCTCAATCCTGACCCAGGTTTGCGAGGGGCTCTGAGGAGCCTAAGGAAATGTCAGGGCAAGTGGCTGAAGCCATACTAGAAGAAATCGGTCCCAAGAGGAAAGGAAGAGACAGTCTTTCTGTCCCTGGGCCTACTTCTGCTTTATTTATACTCTTAATTTTGTTTTCAGATAAATCATTGGATGGATTTCGCTGCTTTTAATGTTATTTCTTCTGTCTTGAGCTCGTGCGGTGCTGTGAAATAGCCTAATACTGAATTAATGCTGCTTCTGCATTTTAAACTGTGCTCAGCAGGGTGGGAAAAAAAAGATACGTGTGGATGTAAGGCATTGATTGCGCTGTACATCAGAAAGCTGAAGTTGTCCTTCGAAACCTGGTAAAAACTATGTTAGCAAGTGCCGGTGCTATCATTATAAATGCAATGCTTTTTCTTTCACATGTGTTTACTTGCCAAGAGGAAAAATGACATCCTGTGTGACACTGGTAGCGTGGGATCCCAGGTTATGAGACTGTAAACAAGAAGAGGTGAGAAAGAACTCCGTTTGTTACTTTGAGAATTCACTTCAAAATCGTTACAGTCTAAATTTAGGTCTGGAATGAAAATACTGAGTTGGTTTTTTTTTGGCTTCCTCTTCAAGCCCAAGTCTGGCAAATGGCTTTTCTTACTCTTCTGTGGCCGCCCTACAGTAAGGAGAGCAATCGATTTCCAATTGTAATCTACAAACCACTAGCATCTGGGAGGCTGCAGCCCTGGGGCAACCCCTCTGCCCTGGCCCTGGGAAGGTCCCTGTGAGCTTGAGAAACCGAAGTCCAGTTTAAGTGCAATGCTCTGCTTGTAGTTTATTGCCTTTACCATGTCTTCATGGATGTTTTCAGGATGTTGCCAGGCTTGGTCTTTGGTGAAGCCGAGGCGGGCAGGAAAGGAGGCAGGAATTTATCGAGGGTGGGAGAAGCATTCTGGAGCATGGGAGGGGGTCCTCGCGGGGACTTTGAGTTGGGAGATGGTTGTGTTATGTATAAAGAAGAGTGCCCACTCTTGCAGGGAGTCGAACCAACAGATTTCAATTAACCCCCCTATTTGCGAATGTATTTCCTACCATGTGTATTAATTAGGTCCCTGCGATCTGTTCCACCGTCAGGTTGTAAGGCAGAGGGTGGTGGGTTTTTAGCTGCTCACAGTTACTGTCTTCTGCTTGCGGGGCCTTTTGTCAGCGGAAAACACGCCATATGCGCCTTTCAGATCCCCTCCGTTCACTTGGCTCCTGTTTGTTGTTTCTGACTTCCTAAGCACTGCTGATTATTGCTGGGCTTTTTTCCTCTTATTTAGTATCACCTTCAGGATTTGGACCAGGGGAAGAGCACTGTGGTTGAAGGGGTGCAATACAACTTCGATGGCTTCGGCGCGCTGTGTTCTTCTGGCATACAGCAAAGTTCTTTCGCATTGACCAGTGAAGGTCAGTTTTATCATTCAAATACAGATTGCTGGAGCAAGATGGACTCTGCTTATGACCCTTTTGTCATTTTTCTCGGGTTTGGGGTTTTTAATATGTATTTAAAGATTCTGAATTGCACTAGCTGAGCTTCAAACTGGAATTGAAATATCGTACCTTGTTCTACAACGTGTTATGCCTCTTAAAAGTACATTGCTAGCAAGCAATCGAAATGAATGCTCCTGATTTCTCTAGTTTATATAGCTGCATTTCTCCTCTTAATCAAAAATGCCTTCCCTCAGACTATCTTTCTACTACAACTTTTCATAGTCTAAGAGATAATGTGTGTGAAACACACTTGCAAGGATTTTATTGGTGATAGCAGTTCACGTTGTTGTTTCTAATCTTAATCCAGGCACCACTAATGTAGTGTTTTCAAGTAAACATGGTAATGAACAAGAATCCTCCTAGAATTGTAATTGGTGCTGCTCTTTTGTATTCCAGGTCTCAAATCCGTGGGTAATTGTCAGTGCCCTATAGAAATGTTAATTATCTTGAATAAGCCTGTGTGACTCGATCAGGCTGGAGCAGTCCTAATCAGTAAAAAGGTATCACCCAAGGAAGTTGGAAGGGAATACTGTCATTAAAATGATGCAAAGAAACAGAGAGGCACAGTTGTGGCTAGGACAGGGAATGCTATGGAACTGTGGAGGAAAAAGGAGCATGGGCCGCAAACAGTGGAGTGGGTTTGGTTTGGTAGAAATGGAGGAGACCACCTAAAAGAGTTTAATGTCTGTTCCTCTGTGTGTGCGCAGGCATTCTGTGGCGGTGCAGAAAGGAAGAAGAGAAGGTGCTGTGGTGTTTGTTAATAGCAACCAGAATCATTTTAGAGGTGATGACTGCAAGCTAAAGTAGGGCGGTTGCAGTGCAGTTGGGTCTGTGTGTTTGGAGCATGTTGGTATATTATCTGGGCAACCTGATCTAGATGAAGGTGTCCCTGGTCATTGCAGGGGGCTTGCGCTAGATGAGCTTTGAAGATCCCTTCCAACCCAAACTATCCTATGATTCTGAGATCCGTAGGACACGTGAGCATACGCTTGGTGAGTGGGGTATGCAAGTCAAGTGTGGTGTAAGCTCCTGCTCAAAATAGTGATTCCCCTTCATACTGCAAATTTAGAAGTCAAAAGTGCAAACCTTAAACCTGTCATAGCAGTGAAATAACCCCAACCAGTGTGGGTAATCCGGCTCCTGTTTGCGGAGGGAGGGGGGACTGGGTGACCTGTTATCTCAATTAGGCAGTGCTCTGAGCTTCCTCGAAGTGGAGGGGGCAGTCAGTGAACCTGGGGAATAGTGAACTCTAAATGTTATCATCTTCTGAAATCATAGGGGACGGGATGATTGCTTGAAGTTTGGATCAACATTTGTGAAGCATTGAATTGGTGTCACAATAACCTGGACAGCAAACCTACGCATAACTGCGCTGAGAAGGGAAAATCACTGCTCTAGAGTACAAAAATGGCTTCTATTTAATGGTTTATAATTACTTCTTTTTGTTAATGAAGTTTTTTGGTTAGTTGCTGCATTAATAAGAGTGCTTTGCTCATGTGATATTCAAATTTGGACCGCAAAGGCCTGGATTTCTGTAGGAAGACCGTATGTAATTTAACTTAGAAAGTTCAGGAATAATTTGCAATGTTTAATGACTAATGTGTGGTTATCAGGCATGCTTGCTAGCTAATATTTCCCCTCTTTGTCATTTCTTGATCCTGGGTTACACAGTTTTGGCTCTTTGGGAGTTCTGTGTTACTCCTCATATGACGTTTGTTGTTACCATGTCCTGTGTGGCACAGGTTACGTATTAGTTTGGAACCACTTTCCAGTGGTGTCTCCTACTTGGTCATCCATTTTTACTCGCTGTGTAGCAGCACTGGACCTCTTTGAAGGACTTCAGCAGGTACCTGTGTTATCAGGGGCTCTGTTTCAGTGAGCTCATTCCTGCTGTTGCTCTATAGGCATCCCATTTTCTTGGAAATGCAGGGCAAGTGAAAGCTCTCTCCTCAGGCACTGATGGGAAACATTAATTACTGTGGTGCCTTCTGATTTCAAAACTGGGAATGCTGTAGTGTTCTCCTTAATGGACTTCCAGGCTCTACGATGTGGGGATTAAAGTGAATTAAAAAACTCTGCAAGAAATCTTTTATGGGCCCCGAACTTGGAACTCCCATGGAACCTTGTTCCCAAATCACGCCCCTGACTCCCTCCTGATAAAGTGTCCTGGTTCTTTCAGAATGTGATTGATCTCATTAGAAGATGTGAACACCTCTTTAATCCCGGCGTCAAATGGATCCCTTTGATACTGTTAGTGTGTTTGTGAGGAAATACAGAGAAAAAGGAAACTGCCATTTGGCTGTTCTGGGTTTTCAGTGTAGCTGAACTGACGTTAAAACTGTACCAGCCCTTATGCTGTCAAGAGATGCCCTAAAGAAGCTGTTAGCCCTGGTTATCTGTTGGAACAATGGACTGTGTCTCTAGTTACAGACAATGGGGTGACTCTCTGCAAAGAAGCAGGACATTTTGTGCTTCATTCCCTTCTCAGGAACATGAACTCTGCTTGGTTTATAGCCCTGCTGTTTACAAGCCCAAGAGCTTCTTGTAAACACGCGCTGCTGCGCCATGAATGGCTTCAGCCTTTAGCACTATCTTAGTTCCAAACCTTAGTGCTGTATCCTTGCCACTCATAGAATCAACTAGGTTGGGAAAGACCTTGAAGGTCATCAAGCCCTCAGTGCCCTGCTGTTTGCACCTCTTAAAGTAAAGTCCTGTATTCTTATGTAGGAGCTGTGGTGTCTAGTTCATGTACTGCAGCAGCCCCCTTGCAAAGAAAGCTTTGTGCGATTGTATCCAGTTTTCCTGGATAATGTTGTTCTTCCTCAGAAATTCGGGATATAAATATTCACTTAGCGCACAGCTCCTAAATCAGTGATGTACTGTTGATGGGAGTTAGGTTTTCATAAGAATACCATTGTCGGGCAAGGTAGGAACTAGAAAGGGGAGAAGCTGTGGATAATTTGTCATTTACATATCCCTGATGGCAGAACTGCACACCTGTAACCGAGAACGCTTCATGTGACACTGCTTTTGAGTGGAAAAGTTACTGAGCACAGCAAAGAAACCTCTCCAAAAACCTTAGCCAGAAAAGAAGTTGAGTATAGATTGGGAAGAGGGGATATGTAAAACGCCTAATTAAGCAGAAGACAAAGTCCGTGTTGAAGTTTCAAAACCCGAATGAGCATTGTGTGTGGAGATGAAGCATTCCCAAGATAAATGCTGCAATAAAATTGTTCTTGGTGTTTTCTGTTCATTTCCATTGCCTTGATTTTAAAGTCAGCTCCTCTAAAAATTTATCCGTTTCAGGCAGTA
The DNA here is from genome assembly GCA_017639245.1 of Myiopsitta monachus. NCBI lineage: Eukaryota > Metazoa > Chordata > Aves > Psittaciformes > Psittacidae > Myiopsitta > Myiopsitta monachus. The sequence goes on along the minus strand of CM029923.1, from coordinate 2,286,982 downwards.
TCTGCAGTGTGCTGCTTTGCATAGTGTACCCTACCAGATATGCATCGTATCCAGGCAGGCTGTGCCCACTCTCTTCCAAGTCTCATATTCTTGGCTCTGTTTTCGCTCTGTCCACCCAATGGAAGTGATGACTGAGAATAGATGTTGTTCATGTCTCTTAGCTACCTTCTCATTGTCTGCAGTTGGGATTCTTCAACTTCGTAGAGTGTATTGGGTATCGCTGTTACACATTCGGGCATCGCTGTTACACAGCCATCTGGTAGCTCTTGAATATATGGCATCTGCCAGGCGGACATGTGCTGACATTCAAAAAGAGAGCAAAAGACTGTTAGCCAAATGATTCCCCCTTTTGTCTAACAGATAATATTTGGCTCGTACTTGGCACACCAGAAAGTTCTCCTTTAAGAAGTAAAACTCAAATTAAAAAGATGCTATAAACCCGTCTGTAATTCATCAAGCTGTGCTCTAAGTGCTGGTTAACCTGCTTTCAGATGGCTGTTCTTACCACCACGCAGAAACAGTAATCTTTGCATGCAGTAATACCTCTGTGCTGCACATCGGTGGTGCAAACCCTCGAGTTGTGTGCATAAACTAAGCTATATCTACTCTCTGCTTTCCTTCCTGTATGAAGGTTTTAAACATAGAATCATAGAATAGTTAGGAGTGGAAAGGACCTTAAGATCGTCATGTCCCGGTAAGGTTTCCACCGGAGAAAGGCCTGCAGTGGGTGCCTTCCATCCCTGTGCAGGACACGCCATTGAATCATAGAATCAACCAGGTTGGAAAAGCCCTTTAAGCTCATCAGACCCAACCGTTCCTCAGCACTAAGTGGTGCCAAGGCCACCACTAACCCGTGGCACTGAAGGCCTCGTCTACGTGGTGTGCGAACACTTCTAGGGATGGTGATTCCCAGCACACCAAAGGAGATATGTTTGCAGGTTGTAGTAGAGTAACATGGGTGTTACAGCTTCTGCAGTGTCTCCTGTTGACCTCTAGTAAGTCGTGGGCTGCTCCTAGCTTGTCGGTGCACTTTGAAGTGAGGAAAGAGTGAATAACTTATCTGAAGTTTATAACAAGGTGATGTTAAAAGCTTTGGCAGACCAGTGCTGGGCAGGATGGCATTGTAGTAGGGGAGCAGAGGTGGCGCTGTGTGGGGCTGGGCAAACGTGGGGGGCCCCATAGGGCAGAGGGCCATCACCCTATGGGCAGCTGTGACATCTCCTTTCTCCATTGCTTTTACCTCATTCCCTGGTGCAGCTGGTTTGCGAGTCTGATTGTAGAAACAGTACTTCTTTTAAGCAGCCACTTTGTTCTCCATTTGCCTTATGTTTTGCTTGAAAACAGGCAGAAATGATGAAGTATATTGAACACAGTGCCTTCTGCTGAGGCAACACGTGCATAACTGAAAGCGTGAAGGTTTTCCTGTTCACAAACAGAAACTTCTTTCCAGTTCACCACTCCTGTAAGGAATAGCATATTTGAACTCAAATGAGCACCTTAGGGATGCTGGACTGACAATCACCCAGTTACAGACTTGCTGTATGTACTGGCTGGGAATTTTTCAGCTGCAGGTAAGCATGCCTTGCATAACGGCAAGGCTTAAGTCCTCAGCACTTAATATTACCAGTTGTAAAAACAATTCTGTCTGTCTTTATATCTCTATAGACAAAAAAACCCCCATACTTGAATTATCCATCAAATGTAGTTTTAGTGTAGCTATAGTGTGATAACTGCCAGTGGTAGCACAGTTATCCACAGGCAAGCTCCTGCCAACATAGGCCACTTAAAGTATGCATGAGAAGGGACAAAAGTACTTTATATTGTGATAGGCAAAACTGACACCTTAGCATATCAGTATTACTTTAGCTCTTTGGGGTGCTAAAGGTAATAAAATACTCTACACTGATGTGCAGGGTGGTGATTTTTGCTGAAGTTGAGTGTTTTGCACTGGTCTTTGCCTTTTAAAGGGCAAAGGGAAAGGCAGGCTTGGTTTTACTGATGACATACCAAGATACCAGTATATGTGCGTGTTGATGGAGCTGTGCTAATGAGGGTGTAAAGTAGAGGAAACTGTAGCTTCCTAGTAGGCTCAGATTTGTTTGCTTTTACTTTACCTTCAGGTAACTTGTTAATAAATGCTATATAGCACCAAAGGCAAAAAAGACACTTCTTTCATTCCTGGGAGAAGAAAGGTTGGATTTATGTGACTTCTGTGGCAGGAGTGCCCAGTGGCCAAGAAACTGCACTCCTAAGGAGCAGGGAAACAAGGCAGCCATTATCCAAAAGGAAATACCCTTCTCCAGCACTTGATGCAGTGCAATGCTGAGGCTGCCAATGGGGCACGTTTGGGTTGCGATGGGATGTACAAGACAGGATGCTGCCAGTACACAGAGTGCAAACCATTGTGTGTTGAGGTGTCTGCTGGAGATGCTGCTGTCATTCCAGGACATTGTTTAGGGCATAGAATGTATTATTTCAAGCGGGCTAAAAGTAGATGGCATGCAAATGAATAGTAAAGCTCTGAGGTGACAATGCGATAAACTGCTCTTAGCCTTTGACTTGTGCCACATCACTTCTTGGAGGAGATGATAGGATGAGAAAGTTGGGGCTGTTCAGCCTGGAGAAGAGAAGGCTGCCTGGAGACCTCAGAGCAGCCTTCCAGTATCTGAAGGGGGCCTATAGGGATGCTGGGGAGGGACTCTTCATGAGGGACTGTAGTGATAGGACAAGGGGTAACGGGTTCAAACTGAAACAGGGGAAGTTTAGATTGGATATGAGGAAGGAATCCTTTCCTGTAAGGGTGGTGAGGCACTGGAATGGGCTGCCCAGGGAAGCTGTGAGCGCTCCATCGCTGGCGATGTTCAGGGCCGGGTTGGACAGAGCCTTGGGTGTCATGGTTTAGTGTGAGGTGTCCCTGCCCATGGCAGGGGAGTTGGAAGTGGATGATCTTAAGGCCCTTTCCAACCCTGACTATTCTATGATTCTATGATAAGCTTCTGATACAATAATGCAAAAAAACCAAACCCAGAGGAAAACACAAACCTATCTTCCATCGGCTTCCATCTCTTTAGTTCACAGAAGTGAATGCTGTACAGGAGGGGCAGAGGGTAAAGAAGGATTGAAGTCGGAAGGATTGTGATTATACTGGAAATAAGGGATTTGATCAAGTAAGGTAATGAATTGAGATTAAAGAAGAAAGAAAACGTTGTAGAAGCTTAAAGGGGAATTGCTGTAAATTCTCCTAAACCAGAGGATTTTGGTTTTGTTGTCCTTGGTTTAAAGAGAGATGTTGCCAGTGTGCCATTATTAAGGAAGTTTTGAGAAGAACTTGTTTTAGGACAGTCATTGTAGGTAAACGTGAGCGTGTTGGAGGCAGAATAGGCAATCATGTAGCGGTTAAATGCGTGCCACTGCCAATACTCAAGCTGAAATACAGGGTAAGTAGAGGAGCATTAAGAGTTTTATCTTACTTATTTCCAGCTGTTGTAAGGAAGGTGGAAGGGCAGGAGGAGGAAACAGCAGAAAAAACAGACCTTGATGAAAATGGTACCAAGAGATGCATAGAAACGGGAAAGATCTAAAGGGCCAATCCCTAATCAATAACGCCTTCAAGATGCAACCAGTGCAAAAGACAAAGGAATTATTCAGCATCTGAGATGAAGACAAGAATGAGAGCCTGTGGCAAATGCAGGAAGAGTTCCGGGTAAATATTAAGCAAATTCCTCCATAGTTTGTGGTTTGCTCCTGAAGCTGTGGCTGTGTTGTGTAATGTGCAGTGCTCAGACTGACCTGGTATGCAGGATAACGTTTTTCCTTGCAGGGTAGGGAGGAAAGCAAAGATGAGGATCATTTTGGGGATGCACTTGAGTGTGATATGTTAAATATACAGCTCAAGTTTGTAATAAAGTGGGTTTTATACAAAGCATGGGGAGCATTCCTCCTTCGGTGATGGGCTTTGTGGAGGGTGCGATGTACTTGGTGGATGCTGTCAGACTGAAATCCTCTGGAAAGACACAGTGCTGTGTTAGACAAAGTTAAATAGAACCTGGCATTCACAGGCTTAAAGATAGGCAAAAATGGGTAGAAAGGGAAAGAGAATCCTTCCTTCTTTGCCTTCTAACCTGTTAGTTTCAGTGTCTTCTGGGAAATCCGAGGGTAATTTAAGCTGTTTCATTCATACAGTAGATTACTGGTGGTGCACATGATGTGCAGGGAGGAAGAGAGATCTAAGAATAAAAACCCACCCATTTTTCAGTTAATGTCTGAAGATGCTGACTCCTGTCATTTGACAGCCGGTGTGTTTAGGGTCATGGAACAAGGACCTGTCCCGAAGGCATTGCTCTTTATTCCACAGTGAATAACTTAAGGAAAACATTGGTCACCACTCACCACTGGTAGGGCTATTTTCTGTTCCTCTCTTATATATCTCATGTTGGGGATGGATTTCCCCATGCTGCACTTCTGCGGTGGTACGTGGAGGGGAGCAGGCAGGAGCAAAGGGGGGGAATGGTTGCTATGCAGCATGGATTTTATCCCGTGAAGTGTCATCCTCTGCAGCAGCTTTGCAGGAGCTCTGCTTTATGTCACAGCATAGAGAGTTGCCAGAAGAGAGGGGAAAATGGACAGAGAAGGAGGTTTGGTTTATAAAGCAGGCTTGCCCCTTGAGTGAGGAGCAGTGGTGAGGCATCAGTGACTGTACCAGGCTTTCAGGTAGGCAAGATTTTGGCTGTAGGGCTGTACATCCACATGGTAGAGTAAGAAAAATCTCGGACTGTCAGTCTGCCTGCATGTATTCCTGTGGATATAGGCTTGTGCCACAGGTTTGGGTGATGCTGTTTCTTGTTTGACACAGCCATCAGCTTCTTGGAGCATCTGCCTTGTGCTCTCACCATGATTAAATCGTATAGGGGGAACATGTGTTTCTTAGCTCTCCCTGCAGCCCTTTGGTTTAAGTTTGGCAAGGGGAGGTGAGGGTGCACATGAAAGCGCTTGGTTCTGAGTTCTCTCTTTTTGGTGCTTTCTTGTTGTGAAGGTCAATAATTTACCTCCTGTCAGGTTAAACCAGAAGATGAGTTGCATTCCTTTTTGAATGCTTGCATACTGCGTGCAAATTGATCTTGCCTTGTCCAAGCCCTCTTTGCGGCCCTGCCATGCTTTTGTGGCAGGGGAGCTACACTGAGCTGTGCTGGCTGAATGTATAAGTTTTATACATTCAAAGCGCTTTATGTGAATCAGCATTGCTGTTAGGAGGCAGAAAAGAAGGGGAACCATCAGCAAACCGGTGGTTTGATGGGGCTGGGCTGTTAGGCTGCTCATTGGATTGGATTTTTCACCCAAATTAATGTTCTTTTTGTTGTTCTTTTTTGTTTCTTCTCAAATACACCTTTTTGTTTAGCTCATCACGTATATATACATCACAGAGCTTTAGCGTGATTTCCAGTGCCTGCCAAAAGGCCTGTACTTCTGCACCGTTATCAGGGCTTCCTGTAATCCACAGTGATGCAGAAGTGTGCCCTAAATGTTCTGGCAGGGTATGTTTTCAGCTGAACCCAGAACAAGCATCGCTGCTGGTCCTGGGCGCCTTGGTACGGTGGCACCACGATGACTGAGGCATCACTAAGGCTGTCACCCTAATCGGTACTCGATGGATCCTGGTCCCCCCCTGCTCCTGTGCTCTGCCCCGCGTGGGGACATGTTCTTTAGTGACTCTCTGCATGGGGGTTTGGGCTCCCCCAAGCACCGAGGGGGAGAGATGCCTGCCTGGCATCATCCTCAAGGGTTGCTCAGATAGGCATTTTGCTCCATTGTATTCCTTGCAAACGCTTGGTAGCTATTATAGTGCCACCTAAAATGTTGCTTCCTTACATTATTCCGAACAAATGCTGGTGATAATCACCTAGCAGCAGGCAGCAGTTCCCTCTGTGTTCAGAGGCATCAATTGCCTGCTGCAGCACTGCTCTCCTCAGCAGCTCAGGAGCTGCCTTAGGCCCGTGGCAGCGCTCTCTTTGCTACCATGAATAAATGCGATTCTCCGATCGCATCTCTCATTAGTGCATTGATTTTGAACTAACGATGTGTTTGTGTGTGCATACCTAAGTGTTTGGACATATACCAAGTCTTATGTGCTAGGATTCCTCCTCTGGTTCAGACTGCATAGCTCAGGGCTGTTGTGGAGCTACTGCATGTAGCACTGCTGCTGTGCCTGGGTTTTTATGAAGTCCTTAGAAAGATGTAATTAAAACTGCTTTCTAGACTTCATCTTCTGCAGGAATGGTCTTTTATAGGTTCTACCCATGGGGTATTGTTTATCCAATGTGAGGTATTTAAATGCAGAATATTATCCTGGTGTGTTCATTCCATGGAAATGGAGACTGAATGTTTTTCCCCAAGCGTTTTGCTGTTCTGTGGAGCAGATGCAGTCCACGTTCTGCAGGTGCAATGAGAGATGAGATTGGAGTGAATTCGATTCTCTTCTGTGTTGTCAAAAGCCTGTAGGTTACTTGGCCTTGCTGTGTCTGAGCATCCTAAGTATTACTCATAGTTCTATTAAAATACTTCCATACATGTCTCTGTCTTTTATCTTATTCTGTATTTTAACCAAATTAGTTTTTCTCCTTGAGGTTTTCTCTGGTCTCTGTACTTCTATTCAGTTTGTCAGAGATACAGTCAGGTCGCTGTACCCCTATTCCTATACAAGCTATAATACAATACAATACAATCATACAATCCCTCAGGTTGGAAAAGACCTTTAAGATCATCAAGTCCAACTGTTCCCAGCGCTGCCAAGGCCACCACTAACCCATTCACTCAATCTCTCTTGCTTGCTTGCTTTCTTGCAGGGCTTGCTTATGAATTGACTACTGCTGTGTTCCCAGGAGTTGCCATGGGTGCCAGCAGGAGGGCACGTCTCTTGCACTGCCGTTGCACCAGGACGCAATTCCCCAGGTTCCTCAGTGTGCAAATCGGAGCTGACCATTCAGCCCAGTCATGAAGTTACCCGAGAATGTGCTGGTGCACTGACCCGCTGCTCTTCGCCTGTTGGGAAGACTCAGTTCCCCACAGCTTTATTTCCCATGCATCATCATGGGTTTGCAGCCTCCTCTGCATCACCACAAACACAATTGACTTCTCGTACCGAAAACGGAGCTACGGCCGATTTCTCCCCTGATCAGTTCAGTTCAGCCCTGAGATGCCGCTGGTCCTTTTCCTCAACCCCCAATTGATGCCTTCTCCCTTTGACTCACTTCTACTTTCTGCCTTAAGCTTGTTTGTTTTTGCAGCCAGATTCCCAGGCCATTCCTCTCCCTATTCCAAGAGATCAGGTTCGCACCTCTCCCGCTCAGGATGTCTCCAAAGTCAGAAGCACTTCCTTTGAACATAACATTCAGTCCTTCTATTTTTTGCAGATCTTTTCCCCTTGCCAGAAGCTCACCCCACTCAGGTACTCCTGGTCCAGTTCCATCTCCATCAGAGCCCTTGGTGGCTCTGTCATCCCTGGATCTCCTTCCAGCCTTCCCTACAGGGAAGTGACCAGAGCAAATCCTGGTACGTATCTAGTTTTGAAGGTACGAGTGTCTGCAACAGTACAATAGCTCCTAAATGCTTCATTTTCATTTTCTAGCATGGCTCTAGTTCTATATCGCTATATATTTTATGTTGCCTTTATCATATTTGTCAGTAAATCTCCGGCAGACACAAAGCAGTGGGGTGTGTTTGCAGCACTCCAGCTACCAGGGCTTGGCAAAACAGCAGTGTAAAAATCATTTGCATTAGAGATAATAAAGACAGCTGGAATGGACCCCAAAATATGTTCAATAAACCAATAAGAGTGTTTGCTGATTATACTCCTACTTGAGCAAAAGGAACTGGTTTTCATTCAATGTTTAGAGTACTGTAATCGTGTAGTGTAGTGTTTTACTCGCAATTTAAATCTAATATAATGGTCAATGCCTGCCTTTAAAGGCTGACAGTTTGCTAACATTTTCCAGTCTCGTGTCTTGTGCATTTTATTTCCTCCATCTAATGGGCAGGGTGAGTGTCTCACCATGGAGTTTGCTGTAACTCCTGGTAAACGCTGATTATTCCATCGTGACCATTATAGCTATCGCTTTGGGGAATGAAGGTGTGCTGGTGTCCCGTTCCCCCCCCCCCCAGTTCCTGTATTTAAGGTTTTCCAGAAATCTGGAGACATCGTAATTAGGAAAAGAATGAACTGAATGAACCGATTAATAGGATGATTTGAAAATCTGGTGCTAACATGCTGCTGTAGATTCCATCTCCATTCCCCCGTAGCAAGTTCAGCTCATCTATCCCATGGAAATGATTGATTTAAAATAGAAGTGTCAGACCTGGAGACAATAATATCCTACCAAACCTGCGTGTCTTCAAAATACGGGCTTATTCTGAAACAGGCACATATTGGCTTTCAGAAAAGAGCATGCCTGGCTTTTTCCTTGGCTGAGGCATGCCAGCAATTTGTATGAAGAGGATAACCGATAGGCAGTCTTTTAATGACAAATAAATACCACCTCTTTCCCACAGTGCGAGGATTCCAGTGCTTTACTATAGGCAGAATCACCATAGGCAAAAACAACAAGCGGCATTTGCCTGTACCCTGCGCCGTGTGGGAAACGACGAATCCATCCCCGCTAAGTTCATTTAGTCCCATTTTACACCTTCTAGAACTGGAATTGTGTAGCCTACAAAACAATTTCTATTTTATCTGTACCATCTAATTAATTAAATGGCCCCAGAGTACCAGGCTCACAAATCTCGTTAATAGCTGAATACTGAAATAAAGGCTGCTCACCCCTACTAGAATAATATTTGCATATCTCCACCTGCGATGGGTAATAAGTACCTGCCACAAATCAGAGTTATGAATTTTGTACGCCTAACAAAACCGCAGGGGAAATTATACCTCAGACATTCCATAATAATTGCAGCTAAGCTGTTTAGTGCCATCCACTTATTCTGCCTGAAGTGTTTAAAGCAGCAACAGTTGTAAATGGATTCAGGCACGCGTTCAAGAGAGAAGGTTTCAGAAAGTTTTTCTGTCTTGCCATCTGTAATTATCTCCATAGAAATGCTCAGCCGTGAGTTTGTAACACGCTCACGTCGCAAATGGCAAATTCAAAAGTGAGTTCCTCCAGTTGAAGTAGATTGTGGTGCTTTAAGTTGGCCGTGATGCCACAGCGAGCAGCTTGGGCCGTGTTTATCCCCTTGGTCTCCCAGCATCAGTGATGCGGTCTGTAATTGACCACAGTGAGGAGCCTGCTTTTGCGGTGCTTCCTTCCCCAATAACATGGAATTCCTGCGGGAGAGTTGAGTGCTGAGGCTTGGACAGAAATATACAGCAGTGTAGGCAGTCTTTCATAGGCCAGGGAATTGGGATGTTAGAGGAGGCAGGACGAGTTGTCTCCGGTTTGTTTATCTTCATGACAGGAATGAAAGCTGCCATACGGAGCAGAGCTGGGAATGAAGAGTGATGTGATGCTGGTAGTCCTAGCTTCTAGGATCGGAATGGAAAGGAATGATAATGCCATTAGGGCATAGTTATACTTTATCTATTGATCTGACTTCCATAGAGCCCCCAGGACTCTTTATAAGCGCAGGTCCTGCTTTAGACACCCCTGTTAAGACATGTTGAGCAACTGGAGCATCCTTTCCTTTGGGAGGGCTCCATGAATACAGAGCGAACCCACCCTCTGTGTGTTACCTGCCACTTATGGCACTATGTGCCAGTTCCCAGTTTACCATCAGAAACAAAGAGACTGGTGCACAGGCTGTGCTTTTGCAGCCATGGCAGCACAGGGTGTGTGTTGCACCCCTGGAATGTGGCTGGATGCGGTTCTGGGCAACGTGATCTGTTCGGAGATGCCACTGCTTATTGCAGGGGTGGACTGGATGAGCTTTGAAGGTCCCTTCCGACCTGAACCATTCTGTGATGCTATCATTCTGTGACTCTGTCTCTAGATGGAAGATAAGGAGACACAAGGACAGCACTTATCCCTGTGGGATCCCTGGTCCCAGCCTGCCTCACTGCAGGAGCTGGCAGGGAACAGGTCTTTGTTACAGCGAACATGAGGCATTAGGCAGCAGACCCGTGACAGTTCTGCCCCCTCTTGTGATGTGAACGTGTGAATTGTTATACTGCAGACTTGAGAGAAGGCACAGACCAGCAGAAATAACTCATCCTTCACCCTGGTTCTCACCGAACACCTTGTGTTGTATGAAGAGCCAGGCTTCCCCTCTCCACAGCAGAGGAATGAACAGCAGAGCCGAAACTGCAGTCTGAGCAGTATTTGGATGACTGCAGTCAGCCCATCTTTTTAAAGCTAGGCTTCTCATTTGGGGGCCTTTCTTCTTAGTAATGCACAGCATGGGCAAGTCTGGGGATGCACATTTAGGCTGGGGGTGGCAGTACCCTTGAAGGCAGCGAGACATAGGGAAACCTCATTTCCATCGGTTGAGATGGGCAGAGGCAGTCCAGAAGTGGGTGTGGGGTAGTGGGGGGACAGATCAGGGTGTCCCTAAGGAAGCCACCTCCTGGAGGGGGGCCGGCAGTTTGTGTAAGCATTCAAATGCACGGCTGTATGGACAACCAGACTCACCTTGGGGCTAGGTTTAAGCTGTTAGAACACAAGCTGCCTGATAAAATGAGACTATAACCTGGCTGTAGCACTTGCTGCTCCTCCCGAAGAGGAGAGGAGCAGGAGAAGCTAAGAGAGGTGGTGGTACCCTCTGCCGAGCCCTGCTCACAACACAGAGCCCCAGGGAAGAGGCCCTGTGGCCCTGCGCCTATCAATGTCCACATCCGTATGCTGTAGGGGCAGCAGTCATTCTGGCAGTGTTCTAGCAGAGGGTTAAAAGATAATTAGGATTTATATAGGTTCAAAACGAAGGGGCACAGTGCAGCGAGTCACCAGGAGGTGAGTAAGTCAGGTTGTCTGGTTCTGCCTAGACTGACAGCACTGAATCTGAGGTTTAAGTGAATAGCTGATAGCCTATTACCATGATGAGGTGTAGCTTAAAACTACATTTTATATGTTAGAGGGCTAACAGACAAGGTCCCTATGGATTTTAGCTTTTTTAGCTTTTTTTCCATATCACATAAAGTGGCTCTAGGAGCTGAACTGTGATCTCTCGCTAACTTACACATTAGCCCAGGGCAATAAAGATGTTTTTATTGGAGGCAGATTTCAGGAAAAGTTGTTTGGTTTTCTCTGAGTATTGCACTGTGTCGAAGCACTTAAGTATCCTGTCGGGATGCTCCATCCTGGAAAGCAGTTACTCTCAAAAGGACAGGGAGATCATTGGCAAAGCTCTCCTTTCTGCTGGAGAGCTGCAAGATCCTGCCTTTCCCCTCTGATCATGTGCTGCTGTTTTGCCTTATCTTCAAACAGAGGCCAGGCCACACTTTCAGACTGCAATCCCTGCTTGCACTCTGATGGATATGGATCCAGCAGCCAGAGGGAGGCCCTGGTCCTCAAGTCTTGCTAGCGGTGCAGGGTGTTGCGTCTCTCCAGCAAGGTTTCAGGTCCGCACCTCTTACGTGTGCCAGTCCCAAAACCAGCAGGCTGGTTTCCCTGCCATAAGTTGCCCCTCTTCCTCTTTTGGAAGCAACTCAGATGCTTGCCCCAACTCCCATCATCTTATTCACAACATCCTGTTCTCTAATCTTGACAAAGGCAGCAGCTAGTTCCTGGACATCATGGAGCATCATGGCAATGGTGAGCCAGCCTGCCTCTCTGTATGCATCCCAGGGTATAAAGCCGAACGCTTTAGAGTCTAGACCAGACTAATGGCTAATAGCATCAGACAGTGCTCGTTGTGCTGCTGTGTAAATGCAGCAGTGAATGGCCTTAGCAGCAGTATAACTTGGGATCAGTCCCTTTCCAGCTGTATTTGTATCAGCTTCCCTCTGTGTCAAGGCAGATGAGGAGCTGGCGTTCGTGGTGTCTTTCCGTAAACTGTTATGCAGAGGATAATCTCTGATTGATGAGGTCATGCCCTGCTACCTTACAAAGAAACACATGTGTCTCTCAGGTTTAAACCTAAGGCCATACTTGGCGATCAGTCAGCAGTTCTTCATTGATTATGACTGCAGGGATTTTTTTATTATGCTTATTTTTCGTTTTATTTCCTTCATTTATCCAAATACACAAAATATTTCTGTTTAATCTTTCAACCTATAAAAAGGTACAGATTTCACCTAATACGATGCTAAAAAGGCAGTTTTCCCTTTACCTTGCACTTCCCATTCATATTGTAATTTTTTGTTCAAGCTTAGGCAGGCCACATTTCATTAAAAACCCTTCGCTATTCATACTTCTTTTATCTCTATAAGATGGTAAAAGCAATGTTGCTTTGATGAAATTTGGCAGGTAAGAGGATCTAGTTGAATCATCTCAAACCCCTGGAGTTCTGGGCCTCCAGCTATTCTAGTGGAGCAGCTATGAGTATTCAGGAATTGGTCCTTTGTTTGCACTGAATTTCCAGGCCATCTGTAGCACACAAAAGCCACGGCTCTCTTTATAGTTCAGAATGAATATTTAAAAGTTCAGGTTTAGGTTTTATTTGTAACACTTCAGATCTCTCTATCCCATCTGTCTCGTGTCTCAGAGCGGTAGCATGAAACTGTACGCGGCAAAGTCAGAACTGAGGGTGAACCATGGTTGCTTTTCATTTGGTAGAGCAGAGTATGCACATGCGTGACAAGGATCGAATGCTCCATCGCTGGCGGTGTTCAAGACCGGGTTGGACAGAGCCTTGGGTGGCATGGTTTAGTGGGAGGTGTCCCTGCCCATAGCAGGGGGGTTGGAACTGGATGAGCTTAAGGTCCTTTCCAGCCCCTAACTATTCTCTGATCCTATGATTGTGTGATCTGTACAGAGTAGTGAGAACATGTACTTATCTATTCACATGCTTTTATTTATTCCCATGCTTTAAATTGCCATTTGAATATAGGCAAGCAGCTTGAGTATGGGGTCATCCAATCTGAACCTCGCTGTAGTAGCGTAGTAGAACCTTGCTCTTGGTGTTGGCAGATGCATTTACATTTATATATACATGCCTGCCTATTTCATGGTAAATTCAGCAAGAAATAACAGACCTTCTTTAAATTATAGGAAAATAACTCCTTGTGCTAATTTACCCTGTTGAAGTACCATCATCTGCTTGAATCAGATTCAGTATTTGCATCTGTCAGCAACATGCAATGTTTTTCTCTGCTGTTTTTAACACGATACCTGAAGTCACCTATTCTGAGTCAGTTGTATGGAAAAAGAAGCACCGTGTCTTCCATAAAAAGTGCGAATTATCTACCTCTCATTAGGCTGTTTTTCAGTTCTTGTACATCATTTATCCTTTGTTTTCATTCTCAGCCCTTGTCCTGAGTTTTAGTAGGATGTTTGTCAGACTCTTGAGGTGTAAATGTATCATTGTCCTTAACAAAGCTCTTTAATACTGGTTTTTAACGTAGAAATATATAAATAGATATGTATTTATAGATATGTATATCTAAATATAGAAATAGATATGTAATATATGTGTGTGTATCACCATCCTTTCTGGAGAAAATATGTACTTTGTGTATCACTATGAAAAACTTCTCTCAACAAGAACTTGAATATGCCAAGTATGTTGCAATTCAGCACGCTGCAGATGTAAAATCTGTCCTAATGGCTGTGTTGTCTTCATAGGTAGGAATCGACTGAAGGCTGGTATCCTGAACGGGGATTAACTGGAAAACTGGAGCTTGTAAACCCAGCAGCTTACGTTCTCAATAGTAAATGACATATCATCATCTCATCAGTTAAACTTAGGTAAGAGCTGTCCAGGTTATTGCAGTGTTACTGTTTAACATCATGAAAAATAGTTATTTGAGCATAGAAGCAATTCTGCTGTATTTGATAGGAATTTAAGGACGATTCGTATCTTTATTTGCATAGATCTTTAGAGAAAGCTATGTGCAAGCCTGATAGGCGTTTGTTTCCATTGCTTCTCACGCAGGTCTTCCCTGAGGCCAGATGCTTGCTTTGCCAATGAAGAGCATTTTGTGTAATGCTTTCACAACTTTCACACTAATCTCTGCAGGTTTATGCTACTTTAAAGAACAAATGGAATAATGATAAAAGTAATAGGCTTTTGCTGCATTGAATAAACCATGGGGACCTGAGCTGTTGCTTCTGGTAGTGCTGTACCCAATAGGGAAGCTCTGAACCTCACTGGGAGCTGTGGCAGAGAGCTTCCTGGCTGCATTCCCATGAGGAGAAGGGGTGTTTTTGTGGTGGTGGGTTGTCTCTTTTCCTAATAAAAGGAAGCCTTATCTTCTGGCTTTGCGTTTCCTCACATATTCCCATATGAGGTTTTTTCTCAGGCTTTAAACTAATGAGCTTCTCTTTACCACAAATCTCTGACATCTACTACTAGTGCTCCCTGGAGAACATGGTCTCGAAAGTGAGCTGTGTTTCTGGGTGCATATGGACTTCAGTCCATGCAACCATCCCCATAGCTTCAGATGAGCAGCCTAAAACAAGTCAGTATGAGAATTTGACTCCAAATGTTGATTTGATTATTGGTTTTATTTGGGTAACTCTTTTCTGTTATCACTTCTTGAGAGACTGAAACAAAATAGACAAGTAAAATAACACCAGTGTGCTAAAGCGCTTCTTACTGAGACCAGCTCAGCTCACATGGCTGCACCAGTGCCATGTGGATGAGAAGATGAGGTGCCACACACTTAAGTACTGTTTGTGGCTAGGAAGGAAGCTGTGCAGGAGTTGAGGAAGAAAACACCTTGGTAAAGGCGTTTATTGATGGTAAATTGTTTCATGTCAATGAGCATCTATTCTGTAAAGCTCCACCTCACTCTACTTTTATATGGAAATGGAGAGTAAGCTTTGATCTTCAGAGAGTAAAATCTAAGCTGGAAAGAATATAGAGAAAGGTGAAAGGAAAGAATAACTCAGCTGTTGGTTTCCTTCCTACTGGGAAATGAGTGGGGTGAAAGAAAGATGGAAGATGGCAATGAAAGCTCTTCCAGCTGGCGGCCTGAATTAGTTTGTTAGAGGCAAGAGTTGTGGAGTGTTGTTTGCTAACACAGCTCTGGCCATGGTTTAACTGAACATCAGGTTTTTGCCCTTCAAGTCAGGGGAATAAGGAAAATATCACTAATTCCTCAGTAATAAAACCTCTACCTGGAAAACATAATGGAGCCTCCGACCAAGCCTTATGAAGGAAACATGCTCAAAACCAAAGACAACAACAACAACAAAGTCTTTCTCTGGGGAGCTCCGTACCCTTTAGGCTCCAGCTGCCTAATATTTCATTTATTCTTTTATAAACCTTTTGTTCCTTCCAGAGCCGTGCATGGCTGAGCCATTGTGAGTCTTTGATCTTTGTTCTATATGGTATTTTTAATCCTTCTGCTTTGGGCGTGGAACAAGCTCTATATTTCCTATGCTTTGCCCATCTTTATCCTCAGCTCCTTCCACAGCAGTAACCTCCTTCTGCTCCGCACTGCATTTAAATGGCAAGATGGGTTTGGTTCTAGTCCAGGATTCCTAAACCCAGGAATTGGGAGTTAGGTGCCAAAGTGCATCCAGAAATACTGAACGCATTGGAGTTCTGACTGGCCTGAGGAAAGCTTCCTCACAGTCTACGTTTCACAAGATGGTCGGGTTTTAGGCATCTGAAACGTTGATTTAGGAACCTAAACTTTTAGACTTCCAGCCTTTTGGATCTAGCCCTGCAGTCCTCGGTGGGATTCCAAGCTGTTAGTCTCTAAACAGAAAGATGATGGAATAGAGCTCTTCTCATCCAGGTGTACATGTGCTCCCCTCTCCTGCCTCGCACACCAGGAGCACGCAGACAATAGCAGTGTTTTGTATCGAGTTCATGCTGGCTGATGGCATAATCCTGCTGCTTTATGTCATTCAAAAGGGATTCTGAAATGAGCAGGTACCGAGTGCTGTCAGAGCAAGCATTTAAACCCACAGCAACTGCAAGAGCCGAAGAGAACATCTAACCTCGGTTTTTCAGTCAATCCCACCCTTTTTGTCCTCTCCTTCAGAAAGTGGCTGGGGTAAGAAAGCAAGCACGTTTCTGCAAGGGCTTTCTGACATTACCTGGTGTAACCATTCTTTCAACACAAAGCAGTGTAATTTAGGGACCAGTTTCTTTAGGATTGCTTAATCCTGAAATGTTCGGCATGCTTTTATTGGCAAATCTGTATTTAATATCAAAATCCATGGTATTTAACAGCAAAATCTGTGGTATTTAGTATCAGAATCTGTGGTATTCAATATCAAGCAGCGCAACCAGTTAGGGTGAGAGGAGAAAGATGGCTAAGCTATTAAATCCCAAGCCCTATGAGGGAGCTGCTTTCCCTGCCCAATCTTCAGCACCATGCTGCTTTGAGGAGGAGGGCTATGGAGAGTGAGGCGGAACCTATTTTGGCCGTAATCACATTCCTAAGCCTGGTGTGGTCTGTGTGAAGGACTGGAAAGGAAAAAGCTAAAAGAGAGAAAGGTGACCCCCCTCACTCCATATTATTGGTGTATTTATTCGTTTAACCACGGTAATTTGGGAATGGGCAGGGCAGAAACATCTTCCATGCGGAGCTATGCACAGCCCGAGTGATAGCCTAAGTCCCATTAGAAAGTGGTGGAGGTCATCTCAAAATGCAGAGGACGAGGAGTACGGTGCCGAAGAGGTGCATTTGAAGTCACAGCATTAAGGTGCAAAGTGACTAGAGGGTTTTTTCCCATGGAGTTTTGGCTCAATTTTCCCTTTTATAGCATCGCCACTGTCTGGTGCCCCGTAGCTGCAGTTGAGATGAATATTCATGTGCATTTTGAGAAAGAATAAATGATAGACAGTGGGGGGTTGGCTGTGATTCTGATTAACGCTGAAAACAAGAGCGGGCACCTCAAGCCCCATGTGTGATTTTCACAGGCCAGTTGATGGAGTTGCAGAGAAGGAGGATATTCAAATACACATTTGCTTTTAGAAAGCTGAAGAGAGTTTTAGACCACATATTCCCTGGACTTCCAGAATTCCATCAGGCTGAGTTAGTTGGTAGTCCTTAGACAAGTAAGATGGCATTAAAACATTCATTGACACAGCCACTGTCTGCTGTAGCTAGATCTCCAACATTACTAATTCAGGTCTTCCTGCATTTGCATGCAGCACCTCAGCTACACGGCTTTAATGCTGTTCTCTGTTTTGTTCTGCTGTCAGGTATTCAGCTCCGGTGTCTTCTTCACTGAAGAATTTCTATATTACAGCTCTGAATACAACCTGTTTTGTATGCTCATGAACTAGCTCTAGGACTTGGAGAAAACCTGTTTTGTATTCTACTCGGGTTAATTCCTCATTCTTCTGGCACCTTGGTGAAAAGTAGTCAACACAGTTAACGATATACATTGTGCAGCAATAAATATTTTATTGGATGTATAACCCGCACAATTTACAAGTTTGATTTTTTTTTCTCTGGGAGTCTGAATAAATCTATAATTTTGTATCTTTGGTGCCAACTCATTTTTTATAAGTATATTGCTCTGTAACCGCTATGAAACGTGTGATTGGCTTTTTAATGGGAGTTATAGAATCGTAGAACAGTTAGGGTTGGAAAAGACCTTAAGATCATCAAGTTCCAACCCCCCTGCCATGGGCAGGGATACCTCACACTATAGACATTGCCTTCACTTTTCCCCCTAACATGGCTAAACTCTAATAAAGCTATTTTATGGGGAGGGTAGCCTGGAGTAAGAAATATGGAGGTTTCGTCCTGGGAACAGTTTATAATTCATATGCTGTTAAATTACAGTGTACTCCTTATACAAGATAACTTGAAGGAGGTTTGTAAAAATGTGTGTGTCTAAATACTTCTATATCTAGTTTATATATGACCCTGATGTACATTTGGGTTTGTTGTGCTGTTTGATGTACTGTTTGGGTTTGTTGTGCTTTCTTCTTTATTCTGATGGAATTAATAGGTTTCTTTGTCAGCTCGTGGTTCCTCTCCCTGTCCTAAGCCTATTGCAGTAAAGGAAAACTCTGTTCATTTCTACTCCAGCGTTTCTGCTCTACGCCTCCACATGTATGTTTCTGTTCATGGTTTCGTATACAGGAATGTAGGGCTGGAGATGGTTTGCTTGCTTTATGTATTAATAGATTAGGCTTTTCCTGTTGCACACACCTAGAAACTGTACTTGATCCAGGAGACAAAGAGATAAATTACTCCCTATTCAGTGTATTGAACTCCTCTCACTATATTCCGATACATGAATTCTTCTTTAATGTATTTATCCTCACTGTGTGCTGGTGAGATAGGGAGGCTAAGTCACGCTTATCTCAAAGATGGGGGATTAAGCCACAAAACCTCCCCCTAAGCGACTTGACTAAGGCTGCACAAGGTGTTTGTAGTGAAACAGTGAATGATCCTAGCTCTGAGTAGCGATGTTAAGTACGGGATCACTCACCCTCTGTTCTGAGGCTTCAGCTCTTGCTTCAGAAGCTACACTTCCCACTTCGCTTAAGTAAAATGCCATTGAAAATAAAGCAGCGGTTGTAAATGTAAGTATTACGGTCTGCAAAGCAAGTGAGGGGTTTTCAATACCATGTTACTGGCTGTGTAATTCCCCATCATTTTCCCCTGGTACCCTTGCTTTTTTGGAACTATTGACCAAGTCTCTTAATGGAGCACAGCAACATTAGTGCCTGTTTGAATATTAACACGGTTATGAAAGGATGTGGCAGCTGAGGATTGTGGATGGGTTTCAAGCATGTAGAGAGAAAATACCCTCGTGTCATCTAAAGAATGAGCAGAAAAGGGGAAAATGAACAATGCACAGCAGAGGAAAGTTACCCAGTGTAGCTGGCTGCCTTTAGGTTGGTAAATACCATCCAGGAAGGGGAAATGGAAGCTCAGGTGCTCAAACAGTTTGAAATTAGACTGGTGAATGTGTTCAGAAAACCATTTGTGATTAAAGCAGCCCTGTTCCCGTTCTAACATTTGTTTCTGAAGCTCATATTTGGTGATGCGTTTGTTCCAAAGCTGGTAACCTAAATATTGATGCATGGTCACAAAGTGTTCTGTAGGTGCACAGAGTAGCTGAGGTTTAAATTCTCTCGGGTAACAGGAACTATCAGTTGTGTCTCCCAGATGAAGATGAATGTGTTTACTGTTGACAAAACAGTCTTTATTCTTGTAATGGAGAACTTTAATACTGCTTCTTTTAAATGTCATCTGCCCTCCCAATCTCTTCTTTTCCACCTTCTCTGCTCTCAGGAACTCAAGGCAAAGTAACCTCACAGAACACAAACAGTTCTTGAAGTTTCATTAACCTCCTTTTGCCTCTTCTTGTGCGCTTAGTGACTGGAAGTTCTTTACAACCACTTTGAAAGTGATTATTGTTCTGACAGTAGCCTCTGTGAGGCTTGCTGTCTTGCTGTCGAACTGAATGGGCTGTGCACAGGATATTATCTCGCGTGTTAGCCAGGAACAGCACAGATTAAAGAATTCATCGAATCATAGAATAGTTTGGGTTGGAAAGGACCTTAAGATCACCTGGTTCCAACCTCCTGCCATGGGCAGGGAGGCCTCACGCTAGAGCAGGTTGCTCCAAGCCTGGGTGTAGGACACTTGCACTTGTGCGCATTCAGGTTCCTAAGATGATCTCGAGCCTGATCCTCTCTTACAGTGGGCCCAAGGTCTTCATTCTCACTGTCCCTGCGTTCTGCCTTGAGCAGCGCGGTCAGAGCATTTGGCAGTGAGGACTGAGGCAAAGAGGTCGTTGAGAACCTCAATCATCTCGCTATGCTAAGTAGTGCAATTTCTTTGATTTTAGACATGTAGATCTTTGTGTAAAACTCCTCCCTACATTTCGTATTCCTTTACTGTTGCCTTTTTGTTGCCCATTGCCCTTTCCCGGTTCTTCCTTTCCCTTATTTAAAGATACGGTTGTCACTGAGCCGCCCCTTGCTTATCATCAGCGAACCCACCTTTCAGAAAGATCTACCTTTTTGCCACGTCTGAAGTCAGTTAGAGTTAGCCTTGTCATCCTTTATGAGAGCCCCATCATTGACTATAACCCCATGGCTGACTGCTGTGTTATGCAGAACGAGGCAGGCTGCGAGGATGTCAGATGCAGTATTGAGTCTGTGCTTTGACAATTGGAAAAGACACTGAGAATGAGATTTCACAATCCCAGTAGACCTTGCAGTGATCAATGAATTCTGAGTAAGTGAACTAGTAAGTGAACTTCTGCTGGTATAAGGGCAAAATCAAATTAGATCCATCAGCTGTTTCTGTCCTGGATAGCCACTGTCGCCTAGAAATTATACAACAGAGAAGTAACTAAATCTGATGTATGAGACGGGGGATCAATGATGTGTTAGAATAAATGCAATGTAGCAGTAAATCAGCCACTGAAAATACAGACCGTATGCTGCAAATCTTGCCAAGGAAGGGACCTTTTCTGTTTACAGAATTCACGAAAATTAGGACTCAGCAGACTGTTGGGGGAATAAATCTTGTTCAAAGTTCGCTTAGTAAACTGGTAATGTTACGAGCCTGAGCTTTGATACGCTAATACGATACAGGCTTGTCACGTTACAGGGTGGCATTCTGATGTGAAACCGCTTGTCTCATTATTAATAATTGACAGAGCACATGATGTTATTCACTACAGGAGCCTATTAAGTGAGCGCTGGCAGCAGCATACAGTTGCAGGGATTAGCCTGCCCTCAAAGTGAACGGCATGAACTAACCTGTGTAGTTTCCATTGAGCTCCTAGGGCAGCATTCACCTGCCGCTATGGGAGTAGATTGCTGGCCGGCACCTTCTCAAAGTCTCTGCCAGACCTTGGGGCTTCTCCACTGTCCAGATGTTGCATTAAAGGGGAATTGATGCTGGTAGGACTGAAGTAGAGCCACTGGCTATAACTAGCATTTATTAACTTGTGTTAAGCTATTGCAGAGAGCCTCCACCAAGGACCAGAGCTGCTTGTGCTTGGTGGTGTGCTGATGTTCATTTTCTTCTCCCTCCTCATGGTGTGCTGATGACAGGGGTCATGAGGCAGCTGAGGAGGATCTGATTGCTATGGTTAGAGGAAGCTGAAGTCCTAATTCATCACTCAGATCCGAATTGTCGGCTTCACCCACATCTGAAGTTATTTTGGAGAGAGTTAAGAAGCAGAAAATTCCCCCTTTTTTGTGTTTGTTTTCTTTTTCCTAAGAGAAAGAAATGATTTTCACAGCTTACAGCTCTAAGGTCCTTAATTGGTTCCCAATCAATCTGCAATTGTTCATGGTTCTTCAGGGACAAGAAAGCCTAAAATATCCCGGTTTATCATTAAAATGATCAGATTTATAGAACCAGTATTTTGTAATCAGCACAGCCTCTTCTCCCCAGTGGCAGGCAGTATTGATGACGTGCCTGCAAAAGGAGGGTTAGATGTACCAAAGTGCTGAATACCAAGGTACTGATACCGGTGAAACAGAGTGTTCTGCGCCAGGAGGCAGCTTGGGAAGGGGCGTGGGGGGAGATGTTGTTTCTCTCTTTCAGGTTAATCTTATTTATAAACTATTAACTTTATGTCAGTTGACTGGCAAGGTGAAATTTTTGCCTAATAATAAGG
The DNA here is from genome assembly GCA_017639245.1 of Myiopsitta monachus. NCBI lineage: Eukaryota > Metazoa > Chordata > Aves > Psittaciformes > Psittacidae > Myiopsitta > Myiopsitta monachus. The sequence goes on along the minus strand of CM029923.1, from coordinate 2,265,335 downwards.
CGGCAAGAGACTTGTAGACATATACCAACTTACAGCATCTATGGCATCTCATTGTGATGTGGCAAATAGTCCCTAGATGCTAAGGTATATTCAGACCAAACCTATTCTTCTTCTCTTCTGTCCTCAATTAGCAACTAAAAGATAATAATTTGCTGTGATTGCGGCACAATAGCAATCAGGGCAAGGCTGTTCCCAGTGAGCTTTGTCCTAAATCCTGTAGCACTAGATGTTCAAGCAAACAAATCCCCCTGCACCCACTCCTTACTTTGATTTATTAACTTCAGATGAATGATTTGCCTGTCAAAGTCTGTCAGTGCCACTGCAAGGAAAATGAAATTGGTGGCAGTGCCCTGTGTGCGAAGCCACTCATGGTATCTAGCTTTAGACATTCAAACTGAAGCTCCAATCCTAGCCTGCTCACCACACCCATTCATTAGCTTTCTAAATCCCCCTGTCTTTGTGGAATCACTGCAGCAAGTTGGAAGTGATATATGTAATGAAAACCCCTGTCTGCCTAGTGCAGAGAGGGTGGAGGAAAAGACTGCGTTTAGCAGTCGCTGCTGTGCCGAGTCCAGCAACGATTAGCACAGACTTCGGTAGGGGAGCTCACCAGGAACTGAATATTAAGGCACAAAAGGGAAACTCATTGTTTGCGAAGGTTTGCCTCTGCCTGGCTGGTTTTCTTTCCTGTTTGAGCGCTGTGACCAAATGCACTTAGAGTCTGAAGTGGGAGAGAAATGCACTCTCGCAAATGGGAAAGAAAAGATGTATTTTAAGGCTTTGTTATAGTTTGGGGCTGTTTCCAGTATTATGCTATAAGTAGGTAATTGTCTTTTCATTATGGGTACCTGAAGAGCACGAAACCATACAGGTTCTGTTTCAAGTCCAGGCAGAGGGAATGGTACTGTCATACTGAAACATGATTCAACTCGGAAAATGATGGCTATGGGGAAATACCAACAGATAAATATGTCTGAGGGTTTGTGAACTACATGCACACAACAATATAATGGTTCTTTCAGAAGTGTTTCATACTCTTCTGCATGCCACACAAAAGGTTCGATTTTTCAGAAGCGCTGGATTTCACAGCACTAATCTAAGTCAATGACAGTGTGGGTGTTCAGCATCTCTGATGCCAAGCTATAATTGGACTTGATAAGGAGGGTAAGGAACCTACGTGTTTAAAAATCTAGTGCATAATAGAGGACTCAAGCACATCCTGCCTCATAATGTGAAATAAAATCTGTCTTATAACTATACAACAGTGGCTGTTTTCTTGGTGGGAATATAAATTCATTATAGCCCAGATGCAGCATAAGCTAACAGGCCACCAATGCAGCTTTAGGGCTGGAAGCTCTGTGGCCGTGACTTGAGTTTCAGTGAATCTACATACAAGCTGTTGTGGTTTGGGCACAGAAGGTTTGAGGTGCTTGCATTCATGCATACACCACCATGGTCTTCCTTCAGGTGCCTGGCCAAACGTTTGCCTGTTCCCAAAGCTCTTTTGTGCCACTGGACTGTTCAGTATGTTTTGAAGCCAGATGCTATTCTTGACTGCTGGACTTCATAGTCCGATTGTGTTGTTGAAGGGTTAAAGGTGGTTTTAATTGACTCGGTATTTGCCCACAGACAGCAAATAATCCAACTGTTGTTTGTATCCTGGTGTACCTTGAGATGTCTGTGGAGATAAAAGCTCGTTTAATGCCCAGCGTGTTAGAGAGTTGTATTAGGAAGAAGTCCTTGCCCTGAAGTGTTTTGTATTTTCAACTGATGTGATGTGAAAAACAGGAGGAAGCAAAATAGAAAGCGTGGGGAAGTGAAATGAGTTGCCCAAGTTCTGGCAGCTGGTTTCCAGCTTGTAATCCAGTCCCTGAGCAATGAATCACACTGCTTACCAAAGGCCAATTTGTGAAGGAATGAGCTCCTACTGGGAAGCAACAGGCTGGTACATGCCTATTGACATCCCTGCCAGATCTTCCCTGTCTTGGCTCTCTGCTGCACTTTACCACTCAGAACGATGTCCAAAAACGTTCACAGTGTAGCTCAGAGGTAGCAGCAGACTAAGAAGAAGCCAGAGATGACCCTTTTGTGTGTGTGTGTGTGTTTCTGGGTGCAGGCATGCAAATCCTTGTGATGGCAGAATGTTAGAAGCAGTTACGAATGCATTTGATTAATGTCTTTCTCCAAATCCACCTTGAAAAACAGCCTCAGGTATTAAAATAATGGCCACGCAGTGCTAATCAGAATGATGCATGCTTTTAGGATGCAGCAACACGGGGCTAAGTGTGCTGAGTCTGGAAGTGCTTGCTTTCTCTGGTACTCCAAATGCTTTTTACTTCTCCAGTCTCAACATTAGGCTATCTGCGCACATTGGGCTCTCTTTGGGATTGATGGTCAGATATTACTGAAGAACAGATGGCTTTGCCTTTTGAATTGATCAAATATGGAGATGTTTTTCCTTTCAAGTTTTGTGTCTTTTTAAGCTATTGTGTTGCTTAATAGACATTCCCCTAAAACTACTCGTTCTTGTCAAAGTAATCAGAATCTCTCCGTTCTGTTTGCCTTCTTCACCAAAAGGATTCCTCCGTTGCATATATTGGATACTGATTCTGTTTTGAGTGCAAATATCAGAGCTGTGTTTATGCCACATGCTCTCCAGCACTGAATCCTGTGTTCTATGGACCACAGGATGTGCTGCTCTATTCCCTTTTACCTGTCTCCCTCATGATTCTGTTTCAACATAGCCAGAGAGGAGGAGATGGCGGCCTAACAAACAGGCCACATCGTACCATGTCCCCTCCTCCAGCCCCGAGCCTCTTGTTCTAAGCAGACCTCCTTTGCTTTCCCCTTTGATCCACACAAATCTACCTTCAGAATGTTTCAGGCATTGCAGTGCATGAAACGCTACAGCAGATGGTGCTTTTTGACGATGCCTTTCTCCATGAAGCAACGTTTTGTAGTGTATGCTGCATGATCAAAAAATCAAACATGTAATTATGCAAATATGTATGCCTTTATAATAATCAAGTTTTATTGTAAATGGTTGATGCACATCAATTTGATCCTGTAGTGCTGCTTTAAGTGCAGTTTAAGTGGCTTTTCAGTGTACCCAGAGGCAACACAAATGCATCTCTGGAATATTAATAAAATCCTGAATCTTTGAGACACCAACTGGTACAGCATTGCTTATACTGATTGAAACTAAATGCTAATCCTTTCCTTTATTTAACCAAGAAAAAAATCCCCTTTGTTATTTAAAACACTGATATTAGTGCGATATGAAGGGCCATTTTATTTGAAATTGTATTGTAATGTAGTTGTTAAAATAATGCCTAATCATACTGCATTCAGATTCCACAATGTAAATTTGATGAGACAAGAATCCAGTCATTTTACAGCCCTGAATACAGAGCTGTATGTTAATATGTCCAGTTTTCCTAATTCTGTAGATTTACTGAGGGAATATCCGTGTTCAGGTTTCAATCCTGAACGCCTCCAGATAACCAGTTCCTGGCTGCTCGCTGGATGCTTTTGCTTGTGCAATTCAATGAGCTAAGATGTAGCAAGGATTTTGACATCCTTAATGAGGTGTAAACTTTATTACTGATCTGATCCTGGCTTTTATACGTAGCTTAACTTCATTGGTCTAATGACAGCTCTCTCTCTGACTGCACGCGTGCGCGTTCTGCTGCGGTTTGACTTAGCAGATGGGCTCTGGATACAGATAAACCAAGACTGTAAGTTGTGGTTTTGCCTGTTTGTTCCTCCTGTTCTGAAAGGAGGAGCCTGCATTGCTCGTGGAGAGAAGGCAATAGCTATGCCGTGTCCCGTTGCAATAGGCTGGGCTTGCTATAAAGAGGGGCTCTGTTAACCTGAACCCAGGTTGAGAAGGGAAAGAGATGTGTCAGGCTTTCCCCAGCGCGAACTCCTTATAAACTTTGTGATGCTTTATAAGTTGGGCCTTCATTTTTGGTCCCTGCATTCAAATGCCTTTCTCCACCACCTCTCTGCCCCTGCTGTTTTGGTTTCACACCGCTAGTTCCTGTCTCTGTGCCCTCTGTCCTTCCTGTGCCTCCTCTCAGCGCTATAGTTTAGACTCCTCTCTGTGTTTGTGTGTTACTTCCCTCCACTTTTCCCCCCCTCGCAGGTTTTGCCTCCTCTCATCAGCCTTCTGCTCCTCAGATCCTTTTCCAAGTGTTTCTCTCAGTTTCCCCATTTGGCTCCTGAGTCCTTCCACACGTGTGTATTCCCTCGCTCCCGTTCTGCTTTCGCCGTTCGCCCTTCCAGGTTTTACTCTCTCAGGTTCCTATGTTTATCTCTATTGTGATTCCCCCCCTTGCTTTTCCTCAACAAAGATTAGTTGAAAACCTTACAGGAAAAGCTGCTTTTGTGACGCTTCATCCCAGTTCCTGTCCTGGCATTCCCCAGACTGAGTCAAACCTGAGCCGAGGGGATAGGTGGTCCTTAAGGGCTCAAAATGCAGCTTCAGAATAGTACCCAAAATAGTGGCAAACAGAACGTGAATATCAAAACCACAGCCAATGGATTCAGAAACCTCTTCCCACAGTTTTGACCTGTTCCAATGTTTTAAGGTTGCTCTTTGGTTTTGTTGGGTTTCATTTCTGAAAGAAGGGATTTCTCTCTCCATATTTAGCATCCTCGCGACGCTGAAGCAGGGAAGAGGTGTCCTGCATCTTGAAAAGACACAAAGGCCCCCTATAGTTTGCAGTGCAATTTGGCTTATTTTAACGTAAAAAACCTACTTAAATACTAATGCTAATTTTCCTAATATTGGTAAAACCCTGATTTTTGAGGAACATTCTGGGTCAATAAACTGCCTTTTCCTTACTGAGAGAGCAGGTTGCTGAAAATAATCAGAGATGCTGAAGAGCAACAGAGAGATGTCTCTGACCTGAAGAAAGCTCTCCAGGAAGTTGCAACGAACAGAAGCATCTTCGTAAAACGATCAGAATGAGCTCTGTAGACACAGATTTGTGACAGTAAATGATGTTTGCCTGCAGATGTTGCAACTTGCTTCTCAAGGAAGCAAACCTGAAAGCAAAATGGATTAGCAGCAGCAAGGAAGCTTGCTGACCTGGCGTTTTTATCAGCTGTGAATACCGTCATCCTGGTTTAATTGTTACACTATGTTCTGTCTCATTATCTTAAATGATGCGTATGGTAAAGTTCTTTGGGTTTTAAAGCACGTGCAGTCTAAGCAATAGTAGCCCTTTAAACAGAGAGCCTGTATATGCATAGCACTGCACCAAAGAAGCTGCCTGAGTTAACTTATTTATCAGTCCCAGAAGAAACTGTCCAGACTTTTGAAGCTCGATGAGAAAATGGGTTTCATCAGTTCCATAAATCTGTTTGTATGTGACAAAAATCTCATAAGTACCATTACCTTCTGATTGAACGTAATATTCAGAAACCAAACAATACCCTGTGCTGCTTCCGGCTTTTATTTCAGTGGCATGGCATCGTAAGCCTAATTTAAACACAATAACAGCAACAAGGTCTGCATCCAGTGCCTTGATTTCACTTGCAAAGCCACCCAGGCAACCACACACTTCGGGAGGTTTCTTTGCAAAGGTGTTGTGGCAGAGAATACTTTAGACATGCTTTGCCTGAGTCTTATGAGAGGGAGAAGCCTTAATTAGAAGGTCATAGTATTTGAGTGTGATTTTGCACTGTTTAAAACCAAGAGAAACAGAATTCAAACTAGAATTTCATCAGTGGCAGTTTAAAAATGTATTTCTGATGATTTGCAAAGCTTGTAAAAGGAGTTAAAAGCAAAACCTGTGGTCAATTAATACAGTGTTTCATATGACTTTCCAGGCTGCATCGGTCACATAATAGCGAATCAAGAAGATGAAGGAAGGAAAGGTCAGTAATTGCCTGGTGTTTTGTTCTTTGTGTGTCAGATGTATATGCAAACATCTGATTACTGGTGGGGCTAGCAATTTGATAGAGGTTCTAATGCAAGCAAAGAAGCTTGGTTCAGGCACAAGTGATTTTACTTCTAGCATTATCCAGTGGTGTATAGGCTGTCCATACCTCTTGGGTTACTTTCACATGTTTTTCCCGACTATCCTCTATTCTGCCTGCTCTGGTGGTCTGTAATAGGCTTCAGTCACATCTCCTAGTTACAGGTCATGGAAGGAATGTGAACAAGGTTTTAATTTGGTTAGAGATTGCAGAGCCCAAACCCTTCGAAGCCTTAAAGCCCTCAAGAGCCACCATTCCCTGCTTAGCTTGGTACAAAATCAGCTCTTAACTTTATGGTGAGGGTATCTGATACCTCCTCAGTGAATACTCCTCAATACTTAAGTTGCTGAATTCCTCACAAGATCTTCAAGTGAACCTCCATTCTAATAAGCATTTCTTCTGGTGGGCTGAAATGCTTTAGCTCTGACCCTTTATGTATGTATACATTTGCTCTTTTGGGGATAACTTCTCTGAATCGAAGCCTTAGCTGTGTCAGTGCAGGTGTTGTTATATGAAGGTGGCAGGCTTAATCACTGCATTGGAAATAAATCTATTATTAAAACACTCGTTAGAGGAAACGAGATAAAGGCACTGGTTGTGTTCTGGTTGGTTTTGTTGGGGGGTTTATAATGAATCCTACTAACTCTCACCCTTTACCATTTTTCTCTTCCTTTCAGTGTCTTCACAGGGATATTTAAGTGTGAAATTTAACGGAGATTGAAATTAAGATAAATTAAATTCCTTTTCCATGGAGACATTTCAGAGCAGGAATATGTTGTTTTATACTGAGTTTTATACATGGTTTACGGGCCCGGTATGAAAAGTATTTTGTCATTAAAATTCTCTCTATAAAAACATGGATAAAACAGTTTTTTCCCTAAGCAGCTTCCTGGTAAGTTTATCTACCAGTGGAAGCCGAGGTGCTGTCCTCCACTCTGTCTTTGTCCAACTTACAGAGTCATAGAATCACAGAATGGTTTGGGTTGGAAAGAACCTTGAGATCATCCAGTTCCAACCCCCTGCCATGGGAGGGACGCCTCACACTAGAGCAGGCTTGCTCCAAGCCCTTACGTCCAACCTGGCCTTGAGCACTGCCAGGGACGGGGCAGCCACAGCTGCTCTGGGCACCCTGTGCCAGCGCCTCAGCACCCTCACAGGGAAGAACTCTGCTTTAGATCCAACCTGAACCTCCTCTGTTTCAGTTGGAACCCATCACCCCTTGTCCTGTCGACTTGCAGGACAATAGGAGACCAGGTCTAAGTCCCAGATATGAAAGATGTCCTTGAAAAGCTCAGTGCACTGCCCTGTCTAATCACAGCTTGGCTCAGCCACCAGCAGTATGGACAGAAGGGCTTCTAAGCTTCGGCAGTCAGTCATAGGATCATAGAATCAAACCAGGTTGGAAGAGACCTGTAAGATCATCATGTCCTACCTTTACTCCAGTCAGCACCCTTTAGGTGACATGACAAGAGCTATGACACAGGCACGAAAGAAAGCTTTTAACTATGCAGTTGGATTTCTCTCCCCCTGATTTTATCACTTGTCTTTCCCTCTGTTCCCCCTGAGGATGGCTACAGAGGATTCTATCTGTTGATTTACAGGGAGCAGTTGCAACCACTCCGCTCACCTCAAGTAGTACGGAAACGAATAAACCAAATACATAGGAAGTAGTTAAATAGCCCTGAAACAACTTCTGCTTCAGGCTGTGTTCAGGAACACGTGTGCTTGGTTACTAGGGTATTAATGCCTCAGTTCCCTTGAAAGAGTGAACTTCTGGCATCCCTGAGGTCCTGCTGAGAACCGTGGAACTTGCCATGACATTCTGCCCACATGGGACCAACTGCAACGTCTGGTTTGCTTTAATTGCCGTTAAAGCAATGTTTCTTGAGGCTCGTTCAATGAAATAGTTGTTCAAAAGAAAACCATGGAAAGCAGAATTCCACCCACATGGATCCCAGGTAAGCCAGATGCTTGGTGGCCTGTGTATTAGATAATGGTTTCGTCCAGACACAGTTACTCCTGTCCCAGGTAGATGGCTTTGCAGTAGGGTTCTGATTTTTCCTCTCTCCCTATCTATCGAAATATCCTTTGGAACAGAATTCCTGGTTGTTTTTTCTTTTGCCTAGGCCTGTGTTTTAAGTCTGGATTTTCTTCTGACTCCAAGATTGTTAAGAGATTGCTGAACATGTTTGTTGCTATGTTCTTAAGAAACATAGGCTGAATTTCAGGGATATTTCCATTGCTGCGTTGTTGGAGAAGGATTTATGTTTCTGGGAAGCAGTCCACAGCAGTTCTTTGGCTAACTCTCACTTTGCAGCTTCAGGTTTTAACTTTCGAATTTGGCAGGAGATGGGTTTTTTCCCCTGTTCCCAAACAAAATGAGCCGACTGCGTGGCTGAGCTGCTTTTCTTTGCGCCTCTTTTCCAGTGCCTTCCCTCAAATCACTGCTGAGCCAGAGGACCAATTTCCATCGAGTTTGATGGACGGAAGGTAGTTGTAAGAGACATGGAGTTTAGGAAGAAACCTGGTGCCTGAGTCTGTCCAAGGGATCCAGATTAGTGCTTTTACCTGGGAAAAGTGATCAGAAGCCAGGAGCCATTCACCAGTCAGTCCCTAGACTTTGCACCAGCCTCAACAGAGGCTGTTACCTGCCCAGAGGAGAGGTTAGGGAAGAGATCCTTGGGGAACTGGCATCTCAGGGACATGGGAAGGGATAATGGCACAGTGAGGTGTTTGTGAGGGGATTTACAATGTGATGCTGCTCAGGAGCAACTTGTGCTTGAGTCTTTGCAGTGCGCCAGCAGCCGTGTAATGTACTGTACGAGAGGACCTAAGAACATCCCTACCTTGGGGTGGCAAAGTTAGGCAGAACTGACAATCAGATGTTAATAATTAAATTGTTTCAGCTATTAACTGTAAGTGAATGTTGGGTTTAATTGCACTTTAATAATGCCGTGCCCTTTCTAACCAAACCGAATGTTTTCTGTCTCTCTGTTTTTGAAGTACGTGTCAGTTTAATTAAACTATTAATGGTAGACAGGTTTTTAAGTACTTTATATTCTTCATTAAATTGTATCTGTTCAACAAGCATAAACAGGAAAATAGACTCAGTTAGAAGCAGATTCGCGTTCTGCCTGATAAATCATTCATCATCAGATAAGATGATGAGGCGTGCTTGTTTTTCTGGAGGCTCACAATGATAAACAAATCCACTTTTATACTAGAATATTTATTGAGTTCCTAGCCGAATAAACAGGACTGTTCACTCTTAGGATCAGCAACAGGCCCGAAAGCTGTTGTTGGTGTTTATGACCGGGTCGGTGAATGGAAAAGCAGTATCTTGATGGTCTGAGGGTCAATTTTAGTTCATTTTGTCTGAGGTGCTTGTTAGCAGAATATTCCTGTGGTCTAAGATATAGTTCTTTCAGGGCCATTCGACTGCAGTAATGATGAATATTCCCACTGTTCCCGCAGTGTTACCTAATTGTGTCTGGAACGAATTAAACCATCTTTTGATTTGGCAGAAATGATATATTTATAAAGCAAATGTTGAGTAAGTCTCAGTCCTCGTAGGATCCATCGCAGGAAGGCTGATGAAAATGTTCTCTTTGAAGCTCGTACGAGATGGAATTATGGCAAGGTCATTTCTTCTCCGGTGGTAAAGTCTGCACATCCTAATGGGCTGTTAATGGGCTAACAGGCAGGAATTAGGAAACGCTGCAGCAACTGCTCATGGTACATTCCTGTGCATATTACCCAGGCAGACAAAGATGTAACTGGTTATAATAGAGACAACAACGTCCTTCCTTTGTGTGGCAGATCAATCAATAGCCAGGCATGTGATCTTGTTCACTATTATGTTAGTAATGAAACCTTCTTGTGATGTGACAACTGTGGAATAACATTTGGTCACAAAGCTGGTGTTAACAAGCACAACTGGCACTCTGGTAATTAGACTGATTTCTGGTCTACTTTCACAGATTGTCGATAACTGCAGTAAACAACAGGCTGCTTTCTTTGCAAGCAAGTTCTATGAAGTCATCATCCATTTGGCCGTATGTGCCGTGTTCTCCTTCATTTTCTAGCCCTGTGGCAAGGTGGGAATGTGCCTATAGTTCTTTATGAAGTCACATTTCACAATAGGAACTTTGTGTGCATTGTTCAGTGATCACCTAATTAACCTCAGCCTTTTTTCTCCTGGGAAGAAGGCTGATTTCTCAGTTACAGGTAGGCAATTAGATGGAGATGCTCTTCCTCAAATTTCCAATGTTCTCCCCCCGATAAAGCTTTGTCTGCTGTGGACAGCCATTATCCATCGTTTAAGGGTAAACTGGAATCTTAAAAGCCATAGATTATCCTTTGTTTTAAAGGCCAAGAATGTAGATCACATACGGTTGTATTATTCGTGATATCAAACAAAATGACTAAATTCTGCCCCAGATGTGCTAGCTGGCTTTTCCACCACCAAGTTAGGACTGGTACGTCAAATCTCATTTGCTGTGTTTCGCTCTTCCCGTAGACGTGCAATAGCGGGAAGCTGAACCGGAGTTTGGTCTTTTCAACCTGCACAGCAGAGTAAGAAGGAGCTAAAGCTCCTCCCTTAGGTTCTGTACCTCCTCCAAGCCCATAGCCTGGCTCAGCACATAGGAAAACGTGTGAGTGCTGTAGTCCTCTTTCCAAAGGAGACCGAGTGAACTGAGATAGGTCTGGGGAGCTGCTGAGTTTGTTTTGCATTGGCTACATGGCAAAGCTGAAGCTGGAGGTGTTTCGCCATAGGACGCTGTAATAACGCTGTATTTTCGCAGGGTGCCTTCAGAAACTGTCGATAGTGGGTAGAGGACAGTCGAGTGGTGGCAGTGTCATGATGTGTCTCGGCGCTGGTGCTGCCTGGCCCTTCGCTCAGGTCTGCTGAAGCCCAGCTCTGCAGACCGCAAGGATCCTTACTGGCATGTTTTGACTCCTAAGAGTTTCTTTCTTGTGCTCTGACCACTTGCTTTAACTAAGGTCACTTTATAGGATCAAGAGAGCAGTGAGCTGTTATTGATGGTTGCCAGATCCTAACTCCCTGTGCAATCAATGGCAAGCAGTGGGGAGGAGAATTTTACAGTAGGTACCTAATTTTATGCAGGGTTATGACAGGAAGGTGCCTCATTAGCAGTCAGCGAACATAAAAACTAAATCCATGCTCCTAAAGCAAGGAGCCGGTTTTGGGCAAGTTCACTCAGCCGTAGGTATCAAGAAGTTAGAGGGTATAAATAGCAGTGAATGCAGAGTAGTAATCTGAGTGGTTTGGAACAGAGATGAGAGGTCTGTTGCTGTTCCCTTCAGCGCTCCCTTCTTGTGAACTTCCAAGCTGGAGATGATACAGCCTTCCTGGGACCCTGCTCCACTGCTGTTGCACTGTCCAGAGATCACACTTACAGGTGAAATGTGTCCTTTGAGCAGCTTCTTCAGTTCCAACATGGTTTTGTTTGGAGCCAGTGCCTCCCAGGGCTGCCACACAGGTTTCTATGGCTGTATCTATTGATAAGAAATCTGCTGCTGATGCAGCACCGAGACTGCGTTCACCTGTCAATGGGAGTCCATCAGCAATCAATGCGTTTCACTACGGGAAGTCAGGAAGTCTTGGCTGCTAGAAGAGACCGGGTTCAAGCGCCGCTAGCTGCAGCAGATAACAGTGATCATGTCATTTAGAAGGAAAGAGGTAGTTGGTCAGAGCATGTGTGAAAGAATGACTTGTTTGGAGAAATGGTCTCTGAACTTGGGAAGTAGCTGAAGAAATGAGACAAGGAGTTGTTTTATCGTTCTTATCATTTAGGTTCTGCTGTTTTGAGAAGGTTTTGTCACACAAATGGCTTTGTCAAAGGATGGCAGTGGAGAGTGTTTCCAGCTATGTGGCTGGAAGATCTTAGCTATAGCTGCATGTATTTAGACCTTCCCAGTGCACTCTCTGTAGGAAAGGTTTTCAATAGAATCCCAGACTGGTTTGGGTTGGAAGGGACCTTAAAAGCTCATCCAGTTCCACCCCACTGCCATGGGCAGGGACACCTCACACTAGAGCAGGTTGCTGCAAGCCGCTGTGTCCAACCTGGCCTTGAACACTGCCAGGCATGGGGCAGCCACAGCTTCTCTGGGCACCCTGTGCCAGAACTTCTGCCCAGTATCTGACCTTGTCCTGTCCCTATGGGCCCTTGTCCAAAGCCCCTCTCTAGGACAGCCCCTTTAAGCACTGGAGCCCGCTCTGAGGTCTCCCCTTCAGGAGCCTTCTCTCCTCCAGGCTGCCCCAGCCCAGCTCTCTCAGCCTGGCTCCAGAGCAGAGCTGCTCCAGTCCCTCGCAGCAGCTCCATGGCCTCCTCTGGACTTGCTCCTACAGGTCCACATCCTTCTTATGTCGGGGGCCCCAGAGCTGAACTCCAGGTGGGGTCTCTTGAGAGTGGAGTAGAGGGGGAGAATCGCCTCCCTTACCTGCTAGTTACTGCCTCCTTGGATGCAGCCTAGGATACAGTCCTCCTGTTGTCAATGAGTGCTGTGTTTTCCCTTCTTAAGAGTGTATGTCACATTCTAAATTGATTTATTTGGTAAGATTGAATAAATTCGAGTTCACTAGCTTTGATGCTTAGGGAAATGGAAGGATCGGAGTACAGCTAGTGACAGAGAGGTTGCCTTGGCATTTTGTGTTTATTTGCCATCAGTTACTTCCATATTGAGTTGTTCCATTCGGTGTCTATCTCTCTCTGTATATTTATTTTTCCTAAGTGCCTGCTGCTGTGGCTGTTTGTGGGACATGAAGGTCAGTTCATGTTGTTCATGACCTCGCTGTGCTTCATCCCTAACCTTCAGCAAGTGTACAAGTTCTGGAATGAGAATAAAGCTTTGCTGGCAAAATAGGGGTAGCTATAGAGGCCAGTCTTCTCTGATTGGCATACCTGGTTTCCATTGACCTTCGTGACTAATGCAGACATGCACTGACAGCAGAGCAGACTACTTGAGGAAGCAGATAAGTGCAGAACACGATGACCTTCCTATAGTCACATTTCTGACCATCGCAACTCTAGAACAGCCATATAATTAAACGTTTTAGACTTTAAAAATAGGAAGATTTCATCATGTCTTTGTACTGCTTAATAACTGCGAACATCTAGTGAGGAAGTCCAGGCCTGGTCTTGACCTTTGAGAGAACAAGGTGCCAACTTCTCTCAAGCCCATGCTTAAGGCCTGTCCTCAGTAAAACACCTCTTGACACCCTTCCCACACTCTTAACAGTTCTCTTCCAGGTTTATTGTAGACTGGTTTGGGTTGGAAAGGACCTTGAGCTCCTTCAGTTCCAACCCCTGCCATGGGCAGGGACACCTTCCATTAGAGCAGGTTGCTCCAAGCCCCTGTGTCCAACCTGGCCTTGAACGCTGCCAGCGATGGGGCATAGCAGTTTTCATCTTCCCTGTGGAAATGAGTATTCAAAAATCCATTCAGAAGGAATCTTTGTCATTCTCTGGAGACCTCAAGGTTGTTTTTTCCCCCTTTTCAGCCTGGTTTTTGAAGGCTGTAGATTCATGAAAGAAGTTGTGGGGGAGAAGACTGACAGTCCCTGGTGTTCTTTCGGCGACGGACGGAGGTGTCGTGGCTCTTTGGGATCTCCAGAAGCCTTTCATGTCGCAGTCCAGACCTGCTGTCAAAGGAGTTAGACCATGATGGCTGGAAGGAAGGGATCAGCTCTCGCTGAAATGACAATGGTGGCAAGCATTTCCCCAGTCTTTCGTTTAGGTAACGACTCTTCCTTCTCTGGGTGTCTTCCTTCAGACATACAATAGGTCTGTCTTCCCAGTTTCTCACAGAGGCTTACATCCTGAATTTCAGACTCGGCTGGATAAGGCAACTAGCCAGAAGAAAGAAGAGATCAGCTGAGGAGGCTTCTAAACTAGGTTTGCTGTGGAGCCTCAGGCTCCTTCTGGCTTTTCAGGCTGCAGCAGTAGCCAAGAACATTTATTCCCATTTCCACTCGGCAAAGGAGATATTTTTCCTTATTTCTTTTCCCTTCCCCTTTTTCTTTCAAATATAGGCTTCATTCCAGCTACTTCACTGCTGTCTTTCCCGTGTTCTGTTACTGAAAAGCTACTTTTTGGATGCCTTTAGCTAATATTCTGAGTGTCCATTTAGGACAGCTCGGCACAGATTGCTAGTGTCATAGCTTTCCGGTCCAGTGGCAAAACTGAACCCAACCCAGTTGAATCAGAGAGTTTAAGAAGTTTTTTGCCAGGTTAACAAAAGAAAAAGGTAAAAAAGGTATTTTTATTCTACATCCAAAGGAAAGAGCTTAAATATTGGATGATTTCCCCCCCTGTTTTTTTGGTAAGTGTGTTTGTCAATCAAAACACAATTTCATTTCATAGGGGTAAAGTTACTTTTAGAATAAAAACCCACAACACTTTGGAATCTCATTTTTAAAGTGCTTTTAAAGACTATTTTAACACTAAAAGAAAGAAATCCCTTTCACTTCCTTAGCCAAAGCTATGTCCTGTAGTGAGCCCAACGTGAGTCGTCTCCATTCCCCTGGAACATAAGGCGAAGGCTGCCCTATGGGGCAGGGGGGCTGTGTAGCCCTGCCTGGAAATGGCGCTTGGTGCCAGCACTGCTGTAAGTACTGTGAGTGGTCTGCTCTGTCCTGCAGGTGTTAATACTGTGCTCCGCAGGCTCGCCAAATTGATTTCCATCATTTTCTACGCTCACCTCAATGTGCTCCATTTGTATCTATGAAGCGTCTGTGATTACGGTTTAGGCAGGGCATGATTAAAGCAGTACTTGTGCCCACAGCTCCTCCAGTGAGTTTGTCAGACTCTAACCTCCTGGTTTAAAAGTGTATCTGTAGAGAAACCCTTAGCTAAACATGCCTAACACCAGTGGTTTCTGCTGTGAATATGCAGCCAGCCTGAATCAGGGTACCAGAGATGGCCACATGGTCATCCCGCTGCACTGGGCACTCGTGAGGCTGCACCTCGAATCCTGTGTTCAGCGCTGGGCCCATCACAAGAGAGACAGTAGTGAGCTGGGGTCGGTCTCTGCTCCCAAGGGGAGGAGGGATGGGACAAGAGGAAAAGGCCTCAGGCTGCACCAGGGCAGGTTTAGATGGAGCTGAGGAGCAGGTTCCTTCCCCAGAGGGCTGCTCAGGCATTGGAACTGCTGCCAGGGCAGTGCTGGAGTGCCTCTTGCCTAGACTTGCCTGGAGATGATTCGTGCTGCCCAGCTGAGTACCACTGAACTTGTGGGTGAACTCAAAGCCACGGATTCACTTGTGCAGTGTTTCTGCTGGGGAGGTGGCTTCCTGACACATTGAGGATCCTTTGTCATTTGGAAAGATTGAGCCCATTTAGTTAATGTGTTAATTTTCGTTGGATTTATAATTGTCGTCATGTGTCAAGCGGTCAGTTTAGATAGCTTGGTAAGCTGGAAAACAGCAACAAATCCAATTAAGTGAATGTCCTTTCGTTTCAATGGCTTTTCCTCTCCTTGTTTCAAGGCCAGGAGGAGGCCTTAAAGTTGATGAGAAGATAAATTCAATTATACTTGCAGCTAACTTTGGCTCTTAGCTCTCATACTACCTTTCCCCATCTTTACCATCCATCCTACTGCAATCGTTTAAATTTGCCCCAATAGTAGTTTGCCTATTAGCTTTGCTAATGAATTTACTAGTGCAAAAGACCACTTGCAGGGCTGTCCTAAACGTAATGAATGTCATTATTTAGCACAAAACCAGGGCAGCATCTTTTTCTCTCTTGACAAGAATAATTCTTTATTCTCTCATTAGCTATGTGCCTTGGTCTCAGTAAACTAGTTATTGACCTGCTCATTTAAGGAGCTTCACTCTAAATGCTTCTTCCCTTATTTAACTCAGACAAGTTCCTGTAATTTCCCCTCACCGTGCAGTGCTAGCCTGTGAAATGTAAGCATTGTTCATTTGTTGTGAAGAGAGCTGGGAGACAGGAAGCTATTCTTAGATGGATGCTCA
Source organism: Myiopsitta monachus (assembly GCA_017639245.1). Taxonomy (NCBI): domain Eukaryota; kingdom Metazoa; phylum Chordata; class Aves; order Psittaciformes; family Psittacidae; genus Myiopsitta; species Myiopsitta monachus. The sequence continues at coordinate 2,249,347 of CM029923.1, read as the reverse complement.
GCCTCCTGAGCCCTGCTTGCTTGTCCCTGCTTATAATGGATACAAAACTGTATGGGGCTTAGTAGACATCATGTAAACTCTATAGGAAATCTGAGCCAATGAATCATGGAGACAGACCCCCACGGAGCATTGTGTGTCTGAATAGACTGCAAATAGATAGGAAAGCAGCTTAAGCAAGTGGCTTTCGTATGACAAGAATGCATAAATTAGAAATGAGTTGAGAGTAGCTGTTGTTTTAAGGGTTTGTACTTCCTGTGCTGTTTACCTGTTGTAAGAAGTCACTAATCAGTCAGATGAAGCTGAAGCCTTATGCAGGGTGTTTGTATGTGCATGGGTTTTATTGTTCTTCAAGTGTTCTCTGTTGAATTGACGGCGATGCTGTCCCGCGCTGTGCAGCTCCTCCATCCCATTTGGGGGGATCCTTGGAGAATCCCACCTGGAGCATGATACAGGAACCTGGGGAAAGCAGGACTCTTGGGGACCTGAGTACACTCCCAGGCAGTGTATTCAGGTCCACGGCACTGGTCGAACTGGGTCTGTCCCATCGCTTCTCACCCTCGCAGTACTCAGCGCTGGGAGGTGGTTGCCTCCTGCTCTCCTTGGGCCATTCAGTACACAGGACTCCTGCCCGTTCCCTACCTGACCCTTGGTTAGTGGAATGAAGCATGGCTCCCCAAAGGTGACATCCCAGTAGCACAGCCTGCTCGCTCTGGATCTGAGCTGTCCTAAGTCAAAGGGTGGGCTGCATGTAGAAAGGCTCAGCTCCAAAATGATGGCCGTGTAATGGAAGCAAGGATGAGGAGAGGGTGAAACCCCGAGACCTAACCTTTCCCCAGCTTCATGGTAACAGCGTCAGCCCAGAAGGGATTTAGGGACCCAGCGGGATGCTCTGAGAGGGATAGTCCCTTGCTGCATCCATGGTCTGCAGATGCCAAGCAGCCCTGACAAGCCTCATCTCCTGCTGATCACACATTGCCGCTCTCAGCTCAGCAGCAGCAAGCCCACCACCCATGCAGCTTCATCTCCCATGTGATGGTTGACCCCAGTTTTGTTGCTTGCTTTTTGCTTGTTTTCTGGCTTTTTTTCCCTGCAGATCGTGGTAATAGACTGCAGACGGATGGCTCATAGTCTGTGGTCCAGCAATCGTATGAAAGATGACTGATAACAGCCCTTGGTTGTGTTTATAAATGCTGGTGCTGCAGTTGCCATTATTGTGGCCTAGTATGGACCACATCACCTCCTGCTGGTATGACCCATGTGTTTCACGGTGCCATTTGTGCCAGAAGCCTGCAGGTGGTCCCTGGCTCTATATAATCTGTATGGGCCTCCAGATGGGCTTGCCCCACTGCTGATGGTACTGCACATGCCTGTGTCATGCTTCCCATTGCCCCGCCTCAGACCCGCTTCAGCTTCACTTGTCCTGCAGTTCCCAGGCCCTGTGGGATTCCAAACGTACCCGCTGAAGAAAGCCAGTGCGAAAGGTATTCAATGTAAGAAGGGAAAATAAGGCGCTGTATTTTAGTTGCCTGGTTTTTGCAGAATTAACCCCAAACCCTAATGTTTTTCATAGAAAAGCTTTTAGGGTAAGCATTTGATATGAGGTAGCGTACTTCGAAGGTGCTTTTCTACTTTGAAGGTGCTTTTCCGTTTCTCCCAAGTAGAGTCAGGAAAAGAAATGCTCTATTTTAAGCTGGCATTTGTCTGTTTGAATGTAATTGCGCTCCAGAATCGTAGCAATAAACACCTTCACCTTAGGGAAAAACCAGTTAACATTTTCATTGCGTTTTTAGGTTTGAATAATGACGCTTTAATGTATTTTTTCCTTGCCTGTAATTCCCGCTTTCCTTATGAAAGCAACTTGGCTTGACAGCGCATGAATTTTGAGATGAAAATGAGACAAATTAGGAAGCAGGCCGTTGGCAGTGAAGAACGGGCAGCAGGGCAGGGTGGCATGACTTAAACTTACCGTTCACATCGGTCTCGAGCCTGACAGTTAGAAGGTTGTGTACCTTAATTCCATGTAATTCCAGGTTCTGTGGGACTTCTTGGTGCGCGCGACTGCAGGACCAGGATTTGGTTCCCCAAAGATGGAAGGGACCTTAAAAGATCATCTAGTTCCACCCCCGCCAGCTGATACAAAGGCAGTAAGTACATACACAATGTGAACCCTTCGCAGTCCTCAGTGGAGTGAGTGTGGTGCTGGGGCATCGTGCTTTTCCAGTCAGGTTTTATGTCTCTCGCTCTGATATTTATGTCTCTGGTCTCTTTGCAAACCCCCAGTAGTTATTTCATGTGCAACATGAGTAAGGAAGGAAATCAGGGTGGTTGCAGTCGCTGATTTCTACTTGCAGATCTATTTCTTGGCAGCCACTGTTTTTCTATGAAGAGTGGTTTGGCACTAAAAGAGTATAAACTGGAAGAGGAAGATTAATGTCTCCCATCTTGTCACGTTTTCCTGTTGTATCATTAGTATTGAGACCTTAAATTTAGCTTGGTTTTAGAGGTTTGATACAGCTCAAAGAAGTTTGCGTTTCATTTTGATTTGCTGCATACAGACAGATTGGGTCTTTCCTTCTACTGGTCTTTAATGCAGGTTTAATTAATTTGCCTGCATTTTAACAGAGTCCACTGTGTATCAAGCAATTATTTATGACATATTTAAAGCAGTCCCACAATTAAGTGACTGCTAAAATGCGGAGCAGGGCAAAACACACTGTGTGCGTGTTAGGACACAGCGTTGAGTTACGAGTTCTGCCTTTGCAAGACTGAAGTGTGATCAAGGCGAGGGGAAAACGCGTTCCCCAAGATCTGCGTTTGAAAACGTGAACACAAGAGATGAAGGCTCCAGGATCATTTCTACTTTTAGAGGGAATGTCCCGTTGCGGGTTAAGGTGCAAGCTGTTTCTTCATCTCTAGCAGTGGGCTTTGCCTCCCACCCACTAAGAGAAGAAAGTGCCCTGCGACACTGCGTGGACCTTTGGTGAAGTTGCCCTTTTGAGTTGCTCTTCAGGAAGCCTTTTCTTGTTCTGGCTTGTGAGGCTCTCGGGTAGTCTCATCAGAGCTGTTAGTTCCAACCTCATTGCCCACTTCAGTTCCGTACCTGAGCCAGGTACAGCGGAGAGCACAGGGACACACATCCCCCATCCTTGGACTATTTAGCAGAGAATGGGAAGGGAGACAAAAAGCCCTGTAATCATTAAGGCTTTTTTGCTGTGTGATAACCTCGAATCCATGACTTATTTTTCTCCTCTGCAGATACATATTTCTATCTAAACCCATCCTTTCAAGCTCCTCTCACGAGACTGATCATTTCTTGGCATCCCAAGAGAATGGGGTCGCTGGTTGGTTGGAGGAGGAGCTGAAGCAGCAGCATTATACAAAGCATAAACACTTTTAAGAGCCAGTAAATGAAAGCGATACACTTTGCTCCAATACTCATCAAACAGAAAGCAGAATCTGTCTCAGCATGCTGTAGGATGATCATTAATTTTTAATAGTGTTAATGTTTATTAGTGACAGATGATTGACTTTAAGTGCTGTATGAATAATAAATAAACGATGTGGATTTTGGGCATCTGCCTTAGATTTGTATGCAAAGCCAGTGGGACCAACCTTCCCAGTTTCAGAGGAGCGCAGCTTCAATTCCTCAACATATGCCACAACGCAGGCTTTAAGGCTTCTCAGATTTTAGCTCTGATAAACCTTGAAGGCCTTTCCGTCCCCTTTCTGAGGGCACATCAATTGCTTGGGGGCCTCAGGGTGAGAGGGGAGCTCGCTGCAGCTCTTTCGGCTAAGGCAGGGCTGCTGGAAGGTGCATTATTCACTCAGAGGCCCTGCTGGATTTCATAACACTTAAACACCTGTGTCCATCAAACGGAACGCACAGGATCACAGCTAGAGCTGCTCTTGACTTTGTAATTTCATTGACTGACAGTTTAATATCTATTTATTTTCACATCTGACTCCAGCGGAGACAGGCTGGCATCCGGAATGTCAGGATATTATGCTGACAACTGTGTTTTTTCATTACAATAGGAAAAAAAAGGAAAGAAGGGCAAAAAAAAAGAAGGATTCTTCATAAGTAAAAAAGTTGTTTTCAAGCGCAGCGACTGCAATAAGGACCAAATTACACTGCATATAAATTTGGTAGTAACCAGTGATAGGTTATGGGTACATATTTATATAGGAACAAGGGCATACTGTTTTCAGCTTTCTGGTAATCTGTCTGTTCTATACTGTGAAATGCCACATCATCATATTGTTTACCTAGCTGGAACAACTGCCTTTGCCATGGACTCTCATGAGCAGCACTGTCTTTGCTTTAAATTCAATGTTTCACATTGGCCTCTTATTTTGCTCCTGTTCTGTTTGCATTCTAACCAGAAACGAGGGGCTTATCCCAGCTAAATTCTGCAATATTGGAACAACTTCAGAGGGCGTTTTAAGAAGAGGAAGGAGAAATACACATGTTTTGGTAGGGCTGTGCTGATGTTTAGAGGAAAGAAGGTAAAACTGCTTCCATATTGGGCACCGGCCAAATGGCTGATGGCTCTAATAATGTTCTCCAGATGTTAGGTAGTTAAACCAGAGCAAAATGGCTGTTGCTGTCTTACTGTCATTCAGTGCTTCCTATATAAACAGAGGATTTGTATTTCATTCCACTTTAGGTCCATAGACTGTGCTTAATATTGTACTTACCCTGATTCAGAGAAGTTTTTAGACGAGGACTTTCTGGGTTTTCTCAGCATAGCACTAGGCTTCAGCCCTGATTACATGGTACACCCATGTCAGAGCATCACAGTGTTGCATGCATGTGGCCATGCAGACACTGCCGCAGCAGTGCCCCTTCCTGCGCTGCATCTGCCTCCCCTTGCCAGAGCTGCCTTCATCCGTGCATCCATCCTCAACCTGGCTGGTAGCTCCTGAGCTCTGGGTTAGAGGGCTGGATTTATAGGTGGAGATCTAGGCTCCTCCTGTCCTTAGGTGCTCGTGGTGGGTTCCTACACTCACTTTGAGAAACAATTGCACAACCTGCACCCTAGGAGAGCATTGTGTATCACCCAACCCTCTCAGGAACCTGCCTGAGAGGGACAGCGTTCCTCACCTTTCCCCTGTCGGCATCTGGGATGAGCCGCCTCTCTCTGCCATTACTCATGCCAATATCTTCTAGCCCCAGTCACTCTGTTGGGTGATTTGCCATCACCATACTCTACAAATGCAGATGCACAGAGGCCCATCGCAGTGGCGGAAGGTAAAGGAAGCACAATGTTGGCACTTTTGTGAGGGCATAACCGGCAGGGCTAGGTTTTGCGTGCTAAGAGCCAAAAATGATTCCTGTGCAGCTAATCAAAAGGGCAGTATTTCAGGCCTGGTGCTCTGCTTGCGTTTGCAGCAGTGTCAAGAGTATAGCAAGGACAAACGGGAATCTCACATGGTCATAATGTTCCTATTTATATACACATAAAATAGAGCAGGGTTTTGAAAGGTAATGCAATTTTCTAGTGTAACGATACCCTTAATAACAATATGGTTTCACTGCAGAGCTGCAAACAAATACAATAGAAAATGAGCTAATGCCATAAAATAGATACATTATTTTGGGGATTTGAAGGACACTTGCCAGAAAACACTTACGAACTTATGCAACCCACAGCAAATGAAATGCAAACTTACCTTCTGCTGTCGCCTGGATAGACTGTATTTACTGTGTGGTTTTCTTATCGCTGCACATTTCTAACGTAATTCGCTCTTTCTGTTGTCAAGTGTATAATATCTGACCTAGAATTTACCAAAGCTCACTAAACGGTTGTTGGAATCAGGAAAGAAATAATACCTCTTGTTGTTAATTCACTGGAAGATGCAAAACTGATCAGTAAGTAGTGCGTCTTTCCAGAGAGCTATACATCAGCTAGATATGCTCTGATTATCTCAAGCATTTTATTGACGTCTTCTGCTTTGGTTTTGCATCTACTTTGCTGCTAGCTCCATTGAAATGAGCTGTACGAGTCAATTAAAAATGGGGTTTGTCTGCTTTCGGTTCCTAACGTTCAAAATAGCGGGGGTGAAGAGCCGACCTAAACCAAGGCGCAGCCTATGAGCGCGCTGTACCTAGCCTTTGTTTTTAGACAGTAGTGCAGGTTTTATTTATGAAATTAGCCTCCTGCCTCTTCCTGCTTGATTTGTCCCTTCTGTCTTTGCTGCTTTCGGTTTTGCTGAAACCACAGAATGCTCAAACTCTCACAAGAGGTGGTTGGTTTTATTTATAGCTTCCACTTCAGTCCTTGGCTTATTGTGTGTGTGTTTCTTTTAATCATTTAACAGTGTTTTGTCACGTAAATGACCATTCATTTCTCTTTCATTATGAACGACTATAACCAGGAGCGCCAGAGGACTATAACCAGAAGTGGATTGCTGGATGGTGTTTATTATCATGTGTTACTTTACCATGTCTTCACTTATCCACATTCTCAGCACGTCCGCAATCTGTGCCGCTTTGCCTTCCTTTTGGAGCTGAAGGATGCCTGGGAAAAGGTACATTTCTCCCACCAGATGCTGAGGTAGCTGGGCTATAACAGACATTAGCCAGGGGCGGGCAGGCCCCTGGGGTGGAAAGTGGTGCTGCAGGCTGAGAAAATGTAGGATTTAGAAGTGCTGCCTTTCCCCTCCTGTCCACAACAGACCTTCTTTATTAGTAGTATTTATTCTCTTTTGCTCCCGGTTGTCTTCATTTCACAGCTTATCAAGGCAATATACCAAGGATGCTGTCCTTACTGTAAGAAACGCGGTTAGGTATGTAAAATGTCAGTCTGAATGCTGCCTTTACCTGTGCAATGGAGGTTTAAATCTTGAGCAGGGCATGTGATTTCAACTTGCCTTGAGCGTAATAAGGAAGTAATTACTCAGCTGTTGAGGAAGACCTTGCTATCACTGCGGATAACCTGAATGTCCAGGCAATATCTGCCTATTATTTGAAATGGTTTCAAAATACATTTAAAAACAAAGGAAAAAGAAATCACATTCTAATCACACGGAAATAATGCAAGTTATCCTAAAAAGGGGTTATGAGATAATTCTAAATGTTACTTTAGCATATTTTAGCCTATTGGATCTTTAAACAGAGTTGAATAACATCTTTCATGAAGTAAGCGTCTTTTTGGTAAAGTGAAAGGGACAATAGTATTTAAAGGTCAGTTAACATAGAGAGTTGGTTCTAGTTATTATTATTATTAAAGATCCAGCTCTATTACCTTTGCACGACATTACCCCTTATTGAAGATTATCCTTACTGTGCTTATACTTCAAGGGCAAACCCCATCTTTCCCCCTTTTCCTCCCTCCTTCCTGCCACAATCCTGAGTTCATTGATTCTGCCTTCTCTTTTTATGTGTAGCAGTTTCTCTGGTGAATAGCACTGGATGCTTCTCGCCCTGCTTCTGCCATGCTGCATCCGAGAGAGTCATACATTATAGGCGCTGTCAATGCTGCCAACTGGAAAAAACCCTCTCATTTCTACATTCCATTTCAGCCTCCCACATATGACACGAGCTACCCTGCAAACAGTTGTTGAATAGTTCGGAGCTGCTTAGGAAATGGCAGGGGATTTCCACTTTTTATTTAAGGAAGAAGAAGCAGTAGTGTGTTGTACAACTGCTGCCGTGTTTAATTGAAAACAGGCAGGCTGCCTGTCTGCCCATCTAACTGCCCACCCATCTGGGACCAATCGGTATTTATAGTCTGCGCGATGCAGTGGCTCATTGATGCACGGCACCCTTGCGCACCCCAGAAGTTGCCTGGGAAGGACTTCGGCAGGGTGCATGCAGCCCTAGGATCCCAAGGGGATCTGTGGAAGCATGCTGCAGGCTGGAAGTGCATGGCAAGGCAAGGGGTCTGCACCCCTGGGTGACATCCAGCAGGGAACATGGCATGACTGTGGGGTCTTGAGGAGGATTTCAGTCCCCTTTGCAACTTGGCCCTGTGCTTGAATTGATAGGAATACATGGATAGCAATTAAAGGGCATGATAGGAATACGTGGATAGGAATAGAAATACATGGGTAGGAATTAAAGAGCAGCTAGCCACAATCTACTTTTAAAGCCTGCAGGAGCCAGTATGAACTGTAAGCGGGGGGAAAGGAGAGAGGAGGGCTTGTGCAAGGGATGGCAGAGCTGGGCCTGCACTTGTGTCTATGTCTGAACACAGCTCTGTGCTGTGCTTGCAGTCCTTTGCTTACCAAGCCAGCCTTGAGCAAGGGGGTGATGAGTTGGCTTTGCTGAGGACCCTTAGTGGGAATTCCCTGCCAGGTTTGGCACTGCGAAGGTAAGTGGCTGGGGGAGTGAGCAGGGCTGAGGCTGTGGTGGGATGGAAACAGGAATCGCGTACCCTGTGCATGGATCCCTGCTGGGATCCATGTGCTATTTGCTTTTACCTTAGAAACGGAGGTGGGAAAGCAGTGGCCGAAATAAGGACATGAGGTGGTGCCTTGCTTTCTTCACAGTGCTGGGGGCAGAGAAACCAAAGTGATTTGGGAACCCTTTCAGTCAAGCAGGGCTGGAGCAGGCTGATCCCTGCTCCTGGGCACGCAGAGGATAAGCAGGGACAGTATGTGCCAAGCCCTGTTCCTGACGGGCAATTCAGTTGTAACTGCCCTATTTTAACCTGTGGAGAGTTTAGGTGAAGAGATGTGAGCTGGATCTGATGGTGCAAGTGGGGGCCCTTTTCTCTAGTGGTGGAGGAGTAGCCTGTGTGCACAGAAGTGATACCTTAACGTCTTCTGGTGTTCAATGCAGTGGGTGGTCCTCTGTGCTGAGCAAGTCTACAAAGTGCAATGTGCAGTTGCATGTAGAGACTGCAGAAGCTGCCTGGCAGATCTTTCAACCTAAGCAACCCCCCAAAGTCTCATAGTTTCTGTTTTCACAACAGCAGGTCTGGTATGTAAATGGAATGGTCTTCTACAAGCTGTGGCTTCGATGGGACATGCCAGTGCCGAGTACCTGATCTCTTGTTACTGCTGATGTGGACTCAAGGATTGGTTGGTAGTCCTCCCATGAGCATGGACTCCAGGGAGAGGTGCTAGTCAAAGCAGAACACCACTCTCTGATGATCTGGCTGGTCTGCATCTAGGCTCACCTCTTCCAGGAGAGCAGGACTGCACTGTGGAGGTGATGGGACCATTGCCTTTCCTTTTAGGAGCTCTGTTGGCTTCCATGATTGAAGCCACGTCTTCCGCAGTGCTGCTGCAGGCTGGTGCTTGGGCTGCACAGTCGTTGGCAGTGCCCTTGCCCGGCCTTATTGCCCTTACTCAGGGTTTGCAGAAGGTGTTGCTTTATCTGTTCCTTTACCCCCCCGATAAGTATTCTGCCCTGTGCCCTCTCGATGTTAGGAAGAAAACCGGAATGAAAGAGTTGAAACGCTTTCATTTGTGATATATTAACTTTGTGTAAGATATATTCAAAAGCAGATACTCATTTAAAGGTTATATTTAATATAGCTCTGCTCCAGTTTTTCTTTTTTATTATATTCTTATACATCTTTCCGCTTTCTGAGGCAATGCTCCAGTGACTACTGCAATATAATAGCTGCTTTCTCTCTCACTACACAAGTTTGACAGCATTTATTCTTTCCTTCAGTGAACATAATTACTTCACATATGGAACCTGTGATAGCCTACAGGCATCTGAGAGAAACCAGAATCATACAATCTGTCCCCTTTGTGAGCTTAATTTACATTCACAAGTGTCATTTTAATAGTGCTGGCAACATGTAGGATAAAAATTACAGGTCAGCTGCAGCATGTCACAGGGAGCTGTGCTTAAGTCAATAACATGGTATTATTGCATTCTGGATAATTTTACAAGGTAGATCTCGCAGGAGGAATTTGACCCCTACTTCTTTAGTTTTCTGCCTTTTGGTTTCCTCCATAAGGTAATTCATTTAGAAATGGATGGCGCAAACACGTTGACAAAGAGGTTAGGCTGTAGTAAGCATTTCTAAATCTGAAAGCAACACCTTTCCCTTGCTGTAACTCGTAACAGCACTTTACAATCACCGTGCAGCTGGCATATTTAAACGTTTCCAGTGTTAATTCTTGATGCTTTTCCCCCTCTGATTTATGTAATAGAAATCCTGAGGGGCGCAGCCTTCTGCCTTCGAATTCCATAGAGTTGCCAGAAGTTTCAGCTTGCTGCAACTGATCAGGTTTTAGCCAACTAAAGTAGTCTTGGGCTAGGCATTTTGCAGACGTTCTGTCCAAGAAAAATAGCAGTGTCACGGGTATGTTGTGTACAGAGCTATATATAATACCCAGTTTAATTTAGATATGTATAACACCTACAAATAATGGCTGATTTCTCATCCTGGCACCTGTAATATAGAGGGGCAATAAATAATATCATAAACCAACAGGTGATTGATTTTAGATTTGGATTCAGCACTTTACTGAACCCAATCTCAGTTGATTTGCTGGTTTTGCAAACCCCATAATTGACTCTAGTTTAAGTTTTCCAAGTTTGTTTAGGGAATAATCGGGGGCTTGTATAGTTGTCTATAGGACTTGGCTATTCCAAAAGTCCATATATGCCCAGAGAAGACAAATACCCCCCAGGAGCTTCCCCCTGTGCACACGTACGCACGCACATCCATTCTCTGGATCATTTACTCCCCCTCAACTCATCCTTCTCTGGCTGCAAGCACTTTTAGTCATTCGAGCAGCACAAAGGGGATAATATCGGCAGTGATTCATTTTCCCATCACCGACAACATTGGAGTTTGAGTGGGGCTTTTTAATTAAAAAGCTAAAAAACAAACCCCACCCCCCCCTTCCCAAACTAAACCAAACCAAGAAGTGTTTTGTTCCTGTGAGGAGGCCACACAGAGCATCCTTGAATCCCTACTAAAGAATGTGATGAGCTACAAGCAATGGGGATGACCTCCGTGTATTTTCTTGGTGAGCCTTGTGCTGGAGTGCTCTGTCCAGTGAAAAGATGGAGAGAAATTCAAGTGGGTTCCAAAGACTTGAAGGGATGAGCTGAGGCCTGGGAAATAATGGCTTGTAACAATGGGAGCCAGGTCAGTTTATTAACTTGTCAGATACTTGGTGTAGCGAAGTCGTTACCTGCAGGCTTGTAACGTGGCCAAAGCTGCAGCAAAACCAAGCACAAACCAGATCAAGTAACTGAGATTAAAGCCAGGAAAATGAAAGCTTGAGTAAGTTTTCCACTCGCACATTTTGGGGAGTGGAGGTGATTAGGCGCTGGAAGGAATCCTGCTGGGACTGGTGAATTAGCTGTCAGAACTCCATGGCTTTCCGAAGGGTATTTCCCACTCAACTGGGGGACTGATGCTAAGTTGAGTCAGTTCTGTTTCGTTGTCCATGTTTAAGTCCATCCAGCCCGTAAATCCTCTGAAAGAGCACAGCCTGCCTCTGAAGTCTTTCCTTGGGAAAACGTCCACTTGGAGCGCTGGGAGATTTTTCCATATAAGACTCTATTAGTAGTGTTCTTCAGAGCCTGTCATAGGGAAGTGCTTGCATTTCAGGTACAGTTTACCTTAGGAGGATGCTCTGGTGTTGTTTTCAGCTCTCAGTTGCTGCAAGGGTGTAGGCTGGAAAAGAAGAGCTACAAAGGGCAGGCTGGAGAGATTCATTCCACCTCTGGAGCTCCCTCAGCATAAAAACTTCTCTTAGTGATGGACACAACAGCACATATACAAACATTAGTATTTCATATGCCTGATGGTTAAACTGTTTTACCCATGAAATATGTGAAACAGAAGTATTTTCATTCTTCGCTATGATCTACAGTTCAGTTGCAGAAGTGCTATCATTTGTTCCTCAGGAGATGTGCCAGAGTGTCATGTCTGCCTCTCTTCTGCTTCCGTCTTCCCCCTTGGCTGACATTAAGTTTATTGCTTGCTTGATTAATGGTTCCCATAACTGGTTTTCCTGTTTTGAAGAGGAAACGAAAGAAAAGAGTAACAAACAAACAAGAAGAGGTTTAGAGGAGAGATTTTGCTGACAGGAGCATGCCAAATACAAAGCCCTGCCTACGAACGGGTATAACTTCTACTCATAAGTTGGCCTGACATCTCACAGGTAGCATAGGGTTATGTTGATAACTTGTATGAGAAGAGGCTGAACGCACAGTAGGTGAATTATGTTCTTGGGCATCAGACTTGAGCCTTCCACCTCTCTTTATGTCAGCTTTTGATGTCAGGCTTTCTAGAGGTCCTTCCGCTGTCGCTGCAAGTGAAGTCTTTGCTGGCTGGTTTCAGCACACACCTGGTGGCCCGTGGACATAGTTTTGCTTCAGCAAAGTGAATTACTACAGTGAGATTGCCCAAACCTGAGATTTCCCTGTGGTAGGGAGATGCTGGGTGCAAGGCTAGGATCATGGTGCTTGGCCGTGCTCTCCTGGTGCAGTACCCATCCGTACCCCGGCATGGCCCCTCTCCCCTGGTGTGTAGCATTAGGATGGATGCAGGAGCCTGTATTGGTACACGCCATCTTTCAGATTGTATTTTCTGAGTGACAGATAAAGGAAAAACCATCTACAGCTTGTGTGCGTGCTGCTTTAATTTATCACTTAGAGGGTGAAGCTGAACAGAGCCTGTGGTTAATGTAAATGTAAACCAGAAAGATGAAACATCTTTGCTCCCAAGCTGACACGCAATCTTATCTCTCTTACTCCTCCTCCAAAGAGAAAACCACCCCACCAAGCTCTTGTCTCTGATTTGTTCATCAATACAACTTCAAACACCTCCTCCATGCCTCTGATGTACGTTCCAGTCCGCGTGCCACTGTGCTTATTCATCTGAGGATGCCCTGTGTGTGTGTGGTTTGGCACAGTGTGATACAGGAGAGGAGTCTGAGAGTGAGAAAGGCAAAGGCAGCGGCATCATTAGGAAGGATTTTTCCCCCCCTCACTCTGCTTCTTGTTATTTAGTCTTCGCTCCATGTTTGCCTTGGTTATTTCTCTTCCTGAAATGAAAATAACCTGGCAAGAAAGCAGGGTTTCCATTCTCATCGTTTCTTAGGCAAGGAACACCAGGCATGGCTTTTTTTAATGTGCTAACTGACAAATGATTATTCACCAGTACTTTTTGTTGAAGCAAGCAGGCTTGCTAACTGTGGTGACATTTTTAGTGATGCTCTGACATCCCCCTAGCATTTTTGCTTCATTTATCAGTGTCTAAAGGATAATGTTGTTGAAAAACTTGCTGTGGATCTTGTGTTTAAATGTGTATAAGCATGTGTGTGTGAATTTGTATGAAAATAAGGGGCAAAACTGTTAAGATGCTTCTTCTATTTTGGGCTTTTGACTCTGCGTTATGAAATACAAAACGTAGCTTTGAATTTGCACGCTTTAAAATGGTGTACTTACAAAGAGACATTTTGTGATTGAGAGCAGCTCAGCCACAGCCATTCTGTGCTTTGCATCTATTTACTCCTTCTCCAAATACCTAACTCACCTTCTCTCATTGCTGTCACGGGGCTCTGAAAGGTTAAAGCCAGTGTTGGAGAAGCAGGATAATAGTGATGTTGGGGAGCCTATGGGGTCGCCCCATAGGAAATGACCTGGAGGAAAGCCATGCTGAAGGGTTGGGAGTGAGGATCAGGAGCACGGATGTGTGCAGCAATGCGAGGGGCAGCTGCAGCACTGCTCTGTGCGCTCAGGCAGCCGGGAGACTGAAGTGATGAGTATGAGCATGTGAATGCTGGGCAGCTACTCGGAGATGCAGCAACCACAGGACCTTGATCCCTTTAAAACTCAGTGGGAGCGAAAGTGTTTGCATTTCCTGAGGAAGCTGCTCTTGGAAATTCTGGAATGGAAGCAGTGGAATGCTGTAAATGCATGAAAACCAAAGAAGGTAAAGGTTTCTCTTGATTAGGAAGATTAAAAAGCAAAGCAGCCTGGAAATGGAATGCCAGCCACAGGCAGAGCGCCACGGCTCCTTTGCTGTAGCAGAAGCGGATTTGCTAAGGGTAGGACATGTCCAGTCCTTCTTCTCTCCACTGGCACCCAGGTTGCTCTGCCTGGGTGAAACGTCTGTACTCCAAGGTGTGTGGCCCAGCTTGGATTGTACAGCCCTTCATATGTACAACCATAGAATGGTTTGGGTTGGGAAAGACCTTAAGATCATCCAGTTCCAACTCCTTGCCGTGGTGTTGCCAATCCAGCCAGTGCAATTTTATTCCCCCCTGATTCTAATGTGACCAAGGTGTGTGGTGCTAGCTGTCTTAGAGAGGTGCCGCTCACCCATCATCTCCACCTTCTCCAGACGTACGGATGCTCTCCAGCTCTCTGAATCAGGTCCACAGGGGTTTGTTTGTTGTATTAGATCCAGACCACAAGGTTAAAGTGACATAAAAGGGACAAAGCGCTTCATTCCAGGTAGGCCCTCAAAATCAGATCGGTTGTCAACAAATTATCTGGAGGAGAGAAGTGGGGAAAGGGAAAGGCAGAACACATCTTAGGGCCGCTCAGGACCTCTTTATGTGGGTTGTGGCCATTTAGTCTTCCATAGCAACGGGGGCAACCACCTCCGAGATAGCCATTGCTTTAATAAAGGCAGACGCTGGCTGGAGAAAGTCTTAGCAAACACATACAGAGCTTTTACGGTACTATCCAAGCAAACAATCACCGTGAAGAAGAAGTCATGTTTTCCCAGGAAGGGTGTAAGAGCTAATGCAGGATGCTGCCAGCTTTCCCTGCCTCTGCTGCATGCTTGCTCCTGGAAGCTGCTGCTATCTAAGTGGTTGGGGCCGGGGGTTATCTAATGGTGCAAGCAGTTAAAGCTTGTCCCAGACTCCCCACACGCACATCGAGTCACTGCTGTCCTGAAATCTTATGCCTGGCAGGTAGTGTCCTGAAATGCACCTTTTTGCTTTAATCCCCCTTAATCTTATCGAAAGATGCAGTGTCTCCTCTTTGCTTGGGAATTCTTGGGGATGCTCAACAAATCTGTGGGTTTTTATTCTCTTAGCCCAAGAACACGTTGGGGTTCCTTAAGGTGACCAGGTTTGGATATGAAATGCTAGTAGATCTACCTCAAAGAGGATGCTCTGATTTGTAAGATCTGAAGCAAAAGGTTTATTGAGGAAGTATTAGATTAGTCACCGATGAATTACAGTTGTCAAGTATTATTCACCTGTAATGAGAGTGAATTCTTCACTCGAGTTTCATAGCAAAAAAATTTCATTCCTTTTCAAACAGAAGTAATTTCAATCAAGTAAGACCTTCTAATACCACCATCTGTACAAGTAAATTACTTTCAGAGTAATTAAATATGCATATCTGGGCTGTGTGCTGTACTGATGAAGCAAGCTTTATGGGTGCAATATGCTTATAAATCCCTTAGGTATTAAAGATGAAGAATCCATGGCATTTTGCATTCATACAGCCATGAATAAGAAAAAAAAGTTTTTTTTTCCCTGTTGCATCATTTGGGGGAATATCTTTTTTTATTAACTTTTCCTGCTTAATTAATATCTTTTGCCAAATAGCAAATACGATCCCCATATTTATTAGGCTGACATTTCCCAGAGACTTAAAGCTCTGTGAGAAATTCCAGCGTTGTATGTGCCTGGATTTATGCTCATGACACAGGCACTCATCTCCTGCAGGTTCCCAGAAAGCAGAGCAGTGCGGTGAAGCCGAAAACATTATGTTGCCTGAATTCCTTACCGCCTGGACTTGCCCCGCCATGAAATAGCACTGCTCAGCCAATTGGGATTCATGGGCACGGCCCTTCGTGGGATCATCAGCCCAGAACAAATACAAATGCAGAAAGGAACAATAGCAGTGAGATACATCTGACCTCCTCTCCCACATTGCATTGTCATGGGTGCCAGAATAGCGAGTGTTTGCTTTCAGTTGTGCAGACAAATGGGACGCTTCATTAAAACTGGAGAGGAAAGAGAAGCCAAACCTCAAAACACGGCGCTGTTGGTGGAGTCTTCAGTGACTAAACGCCTTCTTTATGCTCACAGTACATTATTCATGATGTATGTAAAACACCGGTGTAGAGGGGGGCATTAGGAGGTTTGCAGAGAGCATCTGAATACTGCAGAAGTGTTTGGTTAAAGAAATGCCTGAGGCCAGTTCTGCGTTGCTCTTCAGAGGAAGCCTGAAGTCCCAGCTGGTCACCCCTTTCAAAGCAGCAAGCACGACTGTCTGCTGCTACCAAAACGCAAGAGTGAACTGAAGCATCATGACACGCGGTCAGTACAACCTCAGCTTGCAGGTCAGCCACTTTGTGCTGCACAACGGGACTGATCCGTAGGTGTTTTATGCCAATGCATACATTTCTCATGAAATACAAAGAAGTTCCCTGTTGGCAAGAGGTTTAGTCTGTGTACAGCACTTTTATCTGCTCAGGAGGCTGGCAATGGACATAGGACAATAGATTACTTCTTTCTGTACTCCTAAGGTAAAATAAGAAATGGTGACCTGTAATGCATATAAAGAGGGAATGACGAGGACTTGATTTCTCTTCTCTAAGCCCCATGCTAACGTGTGAACCAGCAGATTATGTCACCCCTTTGGGACCTGCTTATGTGTGGTTTAGGTTATGCTTTGTGAATAGATGGACTTAGATGTTTCTGTAGCCAAGGGGAAAACCATTAGAAATGTGTGTCAATTGCCAGTCCAGAAAGTATTGACATTTGATCATCATTTTTGACCTAGGTTAAGGTAATAATTTGATGAAAGATTCAGTTGCATCCAGTCTAATCGTGCACGCACGTTATGCTGGCAGATAGCCACTCTCTGCGTGTGCTTTCTTAATCTCTCCTTTGGGTGTCTTGTCGCCTTTGTCTCTATCCTGTCCCTGAACCCCAGCCTGCAGACCCCAGCATCTCCACATGCTCTGTTTTCTGGAGCTACCACCTGGAAGACAAAACACCTTGTTTCGGCAGATTTTCTGGCAGGGTTGAGATTTGAAAGGAAACAAAAGTGGGAATTTGGGTGCGGATGTGCTGAGTGAATCCTTGAGAAATAGGCTTTGGCAGGTAGCTGTGTGGGATTGCTCCTAGGAGGGCTGTATATAAGTCTTTTATCGTACTATTGAGCAGACCTGATTTGCAGGTCAAGGTTTGGCCTGTAATAGACCATTTACACAATAATACTGTTTTTAGGCAGTGAAGTCCAGGCTGGAATTTTAGGAGAGCCCTATAGCAATAATCCTAGGACGTATGCAAAAGAAACTGTACGCATCCAAGAAGGGAAAATTAAAATGTGGCTCTCTGTTCAGTTCCTGAACGTGTGCTTGTTTGTGACCACTTTGCCAAGTTTAAGCCCAGGGTTTGTGCTAAAGCATTCTCAGATCAGCATTATTAGTGTGGTGTAGCGCAATTCCCAATAATTAAGAAATGGATCTTCTTGTGTGCTTGGAAATGCCGTGGTAGGACAAGGGCATTAAAGTCTTTTCTTCCCGTGTCACGGTCTCTTGGGTTTCAGATACCTCCAGTTCTCAGTGAGGCTGGAGCATTATTTTCCGTACCCTTTTTCCCCCATTTAGCTTCCAGGTACTTAGACAAAATTGAGGGAAGAAGCCTTCACCTGAGAACCTTTTTACTGGTTGCTGTGCTTTTAAACCTTTAAAAGCTTTTGCTGAAAAGGTACCTATTTTCTTATCAGTCCTTTTTTTCCCTCTCCGGAAAAAGGGCATCATTTGAAGTTCTTTTTTGGCAGCTGTATTTCATCATGATACATTATGTCAGGGCACATCAGTTACGCGACCATTTTATGGGAAGAAAGCCCCCACCCTTTTAGATGACCCTCTCTGCGGCCCCCTTTAAAACACAGGGTGTTTTTCAAGGAGCTCTTCAGCTATCAACAGCATTACGATACTTGGAACATCACGGGTGTCATGGCTTCGTCTACTAGTTATGTAAGGAATATAGAATTCAACGTGATGAACTGAAAAAATGTGCTCATTCTCCCATTTTACTGTTACTGATGTTTACTTTTCAGTATTGGGTTTCTTCTCTTTGTAACCAAACTAATCCCGTGCTCTTCCAGGTTTTACCATCAAATGAATTGAGATGAAAATGAGGTACCTCGATGAAAGCGGGCTTCAGGTGTCGCGCACTCAGCATTGTGCGTTTCTCTTTGCTCTGATCCTCCGGCACACATCAGATTTCACCTCTTCACCTTTGAACAAGATTGCACTAACTTTGATCTTTTCAATTTTGCTCAACTCCAGGGAAGGAGCAGCGACTTGAAACCGTGTTAGCATTTATACCGTCAGAAAGGAGGAGAGAAAAGAGGGGAATTGAAAGCATGAACTAAAAGCTGTGGATTTTGAACACGAGCATCAGCTTTTGTAGCCAGGGTGTTATGTTTTAACATCAAACGCTGCCTCTGTGCGTAGAACGAAACAAAATGTGGATGATTGGAGAAGCACACAGAATTATTAAACAGAAATCCCATTTTATGTCAGCATTTTCCCCCCCGAGCGATGCGGCTATCCTCACCCAGCTCAGAGCATAAGCCTGCTGCTTTGCTTATGGCCCAAGCCTGTTATTTGAGCCTCTCTACTTCGGTGATATTAATTCATGATGCTGATGGTTAATCTGTTTTTATAACTGTTATTATCTGAGCAAAATAACAAACTCAGGTCTTTATTTTCTCTTCAAGTCTGAGGACAGGGAACAGTGGGAACAAAGTTAAAAGCATGGCGTTTGTAAGACCTCACGTGGATTAGCAATGTTCCTACACTGATTGCCACTCACTATGGTGGGGCTTTGCTATTATTTTGGTGTTATTTGGGGGGTATTTTTTGCTACTGCAAGCCAGATTTTCACCTAAGTACTTGATTTTCTATCACAGAACCCTATTTTAAAGTGCCCTTTACCTTTCGAAGAGCAGCGTGGCTGGAAGGTTTGAGGGTGTTTTATCAACTTTCTTCTTCTAGAAAGTGCTCAGAGTTTATATCTGTCTGTTTTCTTGCCCAGTTTACTTGGACTTGTGTCGTTCCCTCCCTGTTTGCTCCGCTGAGACTGCAGTTGTTCGGGGATGTTCATGGTAAGCAGTTCTTTGTGTCCATCCTCTCGCTTGATTCTGAGGTTGGTTTTGAGCAAGCAGTGCAAACGGGAACAGTTTCCCCCTTCTAGGATGTGCTGTTCTTTGAATTCGCTTCCATTAACAAGCTGTTGGAAGCGAGTTAATGCCACATTAATTTACTCTAACATCTGATTCTTGCTGCCTATTCTAAGGGTTGCTTAGACGACAAATCATCTCCTAAATGGTATTTCATAAAAGGTCTGAAGTCCCCTTCCTCCCAGATTGGTGCAACTGTGGTTATTAATTCAGAAGAATAACGTATGTAACACTAAAATACTGGCCACAAAAGGAATAAAGTAAAAGATGTTAGTATACTATATATGGTTGAAATTATTGACAGAGCTAATCTGTACAGAGATCCTTGAGGCTGTTACTGACAGGGACCAAGTAATACAGTTTCAATTCAACAACCACTTTCCACTCTCCTTTTTCTATCCAGTTTTCTGGGTGTCAGGAATCAGGCACCTCAAGTCACGTTTCATCCTCTAGTTTCCCTTAAAACGTCTATTTATATGTTGAAGTTACTGGATGTATGTGTTGATAAAGGTATTAGCCTACCCACTCCTTCTTAGGAGCCTTTGAGGGGCTGAAGCTTCATTGGGTCTTTTGTTTGCTACTTCTCGTAACTCCTTTGGGCCTGACTTTTCTAGGCCAGTCAAATAAGTTGCTTTGAAAAGGACTTGATTTTCTAGCCTCACCATCACATACACCTTTTGCAGGTAAGCTTTTCTTCTCAGCAGCTTCTACAATGGCCATGGTCACCAATGGGCTGGCACCTACTCGAGCATCACCTTGGGAGGATTGCGATGGAGCAGCCTGGGCTCTTTGGTAATACAGGACAGCGGCAGCTGTAGCAGAAAACTTCAGGTTCTCTTAACAAAGGACAGGAACAGGGGGATAATGCCGGTGTAAAATCAGGTGAGTGGAAATGGCCTAATCAGAAGTATTCTTGAAAGAGCCATTACTCACTGTCAATTTGAGGGAGAAAATAGGACACACTGTAAAAGCTGACCCTCTTCATGTGTGCACTGCTGCAGTGCGTGGCCAGGTATCATCTGCAAGTGAGACACAGGCTATTGCTTGCAGACCTCAGGGCCTAGCAAATGCTCTTTTATCATCCCAAGGTACTCCAAGCTTGTGGTTTAGTGAGGTTTTGGGGTAAATCTCTCTATCCAAGTTTAGGCACATTACTCCACTTCAATGCTATTCTTCTTTCTTTCCATTTTCCTATTTTTTTTTCCAGGAAAAAGTGCACAACACTGAATTTTTTTAAGTAATGCATGATAACTTTAATATTCCTGAGTATATACAAACCACTATAAGATGGTACATAGGACAGCACCTATCTGAAAGGCACTATTATCTATATATGTATTTTTTTAGAGGAGTTGGTAGTCGAAAGCTGTCCTTATTGCACCGAGGAAGTCAAATCTGCACTTGTTAGGCTCTTATTTCATCCTCTTTCCTATAGTCTCACCTTTCTGGCTCTACTAACTTTCATGTCCATAATGAACTCCATTTAGCTCCCCTGCAGTAGGACCTTGGCTTTGTTAATCACTGACCCAGCGGCATGAAGCTGCATGGGAGAGCAGGTTCCCAGTTTTTTTTCCTGGGGGGATTTTCACTTCTTCCTTCAACAGTTGTAACTTCTAAGGAGCTGCAGAACAAACATGTGGAAAAGATCAGGAAGAGGCCCTGAACAAAATAAGGTTTAAAAGATGTCTCATTGTGCTCAGTCCTCCACTGGCTGCCAGCTCCAGACTGAGGGCTGCAATCTCAGGAGGAGTTAATGAGATTAGTTCTTTGGCAGCTGATTGCTCGATGCTGTCTTCTCATTCAGAGGTGTCAGTCTCTTTTCTTCTTTTCAGTAGCCACATATAAACTTCTGATGGAGATCAGCTGGGACCTCATGGCAGAAACCCCATTTAAAACAACCGCTAATGACTTCACCTTGGCCCAAGTCACAGCGCAGCAGCCACCTCCTCCTCCTCCAGCCCTGCTGGGAGTCAAAGGTATTTTCTGGGCTGTTACTTGCCTGTGCTAAATGACCTCGAGCCTCTTCCTGTTGCCCCTTCTTTGCTTGGCTCAGCATGTGCATCCCTTGCTCTTTGTAAATACAGCTGCATGCTCATCTTAGCACTGTTCCTTTCTCTCAGCCAGCTGGAGGTACTGGTCCATTCTGGGGCATTGAGACTCACACGTTTTAGTTCATACATGCCTATAGTAATTTTCCAGCTGGGAATTTTTTCCACCTTTTATATATATATAAAAAATTATATATATTATAATTTATATATATATATATATAAGGTTAATATGTCACATACGCATGTCATATGATAATATGACATATTATGTTAATATGTCACATACTCAGCTACTGGTGCATATCTCAGGGCTAATTCCTTTCTGCCTGTGCGGGCAGAGTGAGGGCAAATCAGGTGAAAAAGGAGAGTGGTAACAATTCATCCTTGGTTTGCTCTGGCATAAATGACCACTGGATTTGTGATGTGGTGAAGAATCAGCCCACTGTGACTGCGAGCACAAACACAACACGGTTGGAAAGGCCCGGCTTGGGTGCTGTGCCTCCCTTCTGAGCTGACCTGCTGATAGACCCGGTGATGTGCTTCAGGTCATCAGAATGCTGGAGACTGTTCGTCCTCTCCTCAGAGGATTTGTGAGATTCACTAGGATGCTGCAGGGACACCCTATGTGTTTGCTTACATGGAGAACCTCTGCTGGGAAGCAGTGACAGAAGTGTGGGGGCAGCAGTGCTGTTAGGGGACTGGAAAGATGCTGGGATGCCTTCTAGTACAGAGCCATCACTCTTTCTGTTTTCTTTCTCATATTAAACACTGTGAAACAACGCTGCTTACTCTTTTGCTCCCAATCATCTTCTGGTCTTCAGCCTCCTGCTAAAAGGCTGCATCAGCCTTTCCCTGCGCTGAGCAGTAGATTTGAGGACAAGCTGAAAGTAACAGGGTGTAGGATGGGGAGCACACAAGCCTGAGTGCTGTACAACTGATGTGGTGACCCCAGTTTATACGTTCAGCAAGGTGGTCTAACGTGGACATGATTTCCAAGCATGTCCTGTTAAAATGGGGGGCGGGGGAGCTATTTGTGTGTATAAATACATGTGCATGCTTAAGTGTTCTGCTGGGTTAAGGCCAGGACATTCAGCAGCATGCGGATGTCTCCAAAGACGAACTGCAAAGCAAGCCACAGTCAGTCCCGGTTACATGGAGCACAGTCCAGCTTTTCAAAGGCTACTTTAATAATCAGGTGGTTTGTGTACTGTGGCAAGATGTGAATGATCAAACTGCTAAGAATAATGTAGTTCAGGCAGGACGGCCTTGAAATGAGACCCCTGGCAGGGAGGTTGTGCTGTGTAGTGGTAGTACAGTACCATTTGTTTCAACACATTTAGCACTTCAGAATGGGATTTTTCTTGTTAAGCACCAGATGTTCTACTGACCCAAGTGCTGACTTTAAGAGAAGACACAATGGAATAGCGCATCAAGGTCAACAGCACAAATTAATCTGTATTATCATGCTGTCATATTATACCGTATGCCCCGTATGAGCAAGATCTATGGCTGGTGCTTTCCTTACATGCAACTCAATGGGGTGTTTCAGAATAGAGATTTTGAGCTTCCCAAGCCCTCAAATCCCCCTGAAAGAAAACTGATTGTTGCTTTCATAGTTTAAATTGTAAATGTAACATCCGTACAGAGGGTACAGGATGTGTGGGAATGTAGCTGTGATCCCGCAGCACTGGAGCGACACACAGCATCAGGATGAAAAGTACCTCTGTTCATTGTCAATTCTGCATTTAAGGACCTTTTTTGGGGGGTTTCTTGGTTGTCTGCCTTTTCCTCTTGGCTTAAAAGGTTTTATAGGGCGCGAATGAAGAATCATTTACAAACATTCGAAGGAATCATTTACCTGAAATAGGTGCTTTTGTCTCCGTGATCCCCCGTATCCCTCCTCTTCCCTGCCCTGTGACTTCTAAGCTGTTCCTGCAAGATGGCAGGATGTCAGTGCCCCCCAGATTGAACCTGTGATTTGGTTTTCTTTGATTTATGGGCTTGTAGTCAATAAACTTTATAAAGGAAAGTATCAGGCCAAGCAATCAATCAAAGATAAGCAGATTCTTGTCCTTTAAAAGCATTTCACCCCAGTAAGCAAGCGCCTCATTCATCTTTTACAACCACTCTTGCAGCTTTCAGCTGAGAAAGGGCTTGCTGCTGACTACAGCCCCCTCTGCTCAGAAGTCGTGCAACTGAGCTGAGGCTTTTTAAGCTCATTGCAGCAGTGTGCTCCCCTTCCATGTTATTCGCTATCTCTAAAAGGGCAGATTGTTTGCGTGTTGTTACTGAAGGTAAATCTCCTTGCTGTGTGGAGAGGGAAAGGCTTGTGTTTTAAACCGTCAGAGGCATGGGCTGTTGTTTGGCAGAAGCACAATTCATTTTCTTTGTTATTTCACACAACAAAACATAAAACACGATTCCCATTTGTTCCTTTGGTAGTGTCTGAATTTCCCTTTGAGTAAGGCAAACGTTATCCTGCGTGTTTTGCTTCTCTGAAGCACAGATGGTGTGCATATGCAGATTGGTGATTTTCTAATCAATACAGTGACGCTTGGGAATATATGTAAGTATTGTAATAACGCATTAGTCAGGAGTGATGTTGTAACACACTGAGATCATACACATAAATCTGAGGCACCATGTCTAGACACCCCAGGGAAGATGGCATGCCATGGGTTAGAGCAAGCATTAAGGCCGTGCAATATTTCAAATATGATGGGAAAATAATGCAATTTGCAGACTTTAATAAAACCATTGGGGAATTAATTTCGCTAAGGGGACACTCGCTCCCAAAACATCCACGTTCCTGCGTTTGCTGCAGGGATAATCAGAACGAGAGGCGCTTTACCTGCTATCTCAGGCATAAACACAGCACAGGATCTGTGAATTGTGCGGTATCTTCAATGCGCTGAATAGGAAAATAATCCCTTTATAGGTAGTGCTTTAGTGGTATAAAACCGCATTATGCAAACAATGCACAGGCAGCATCAGCCCCGGAGATTCACAAGTTGAAGAGCTTATAAATTAATCTCATAAGTGTGGATTTGAGCATGCTCAGGGAGCGCGCTCTGCTGTGAAACCTGACCAACCTCACCCTCCCTGTATTAATTATTAGCTTTTTGATGATCCAGCAGTAACAGAGGATGGGTGATTTATGACTCTTTGCATGTAGAAGTTTCCTTTCTCCCCAAACATTATATTTTATGAAGCATCTCTGCTACCTCTGGCTGCTTTTGGTTGTTTTGTTGTCTCCACAAAGCTCTTGGCGTATAGTTTTCCTCAGCCAACCTCCTTTCGTGTATTTTTGCCAGCTGATAACTACTCACAAGCAAGTAACTTGCAGTACCACGCCGGGAATGTTGTGATAAAAATGTCAATTTAAACCTGGCCAAGGATGACAATCGTAACTATTTCCAAGTGAGAAGCTTGAACAGAATGCATAACACAATAGTACTTTTTGCTTCCTGCCAGTGAAATACATGCTGGAGCTCGAGGTTCCTGTAATGATAACCCTTGCAGTCAAAACCCCACTGAAAAGTCGGCTGCACTGGTAGCTCCATCAGCCTCATCATCTCTCGTCACCTGAAAAGCTGAGGGTAGGAAATCTTCACTACACCTGAACGTATTTAATTAAAATATAATCAAGTGGAATGCTGGCTGTAATCAATCCCATAAATTCTGCAGCTATAGGGATTAGTGAATGAGGGAGCTCAGGTTTTGCAAATAGTGGCAGTGGTTTATATCCTACCTGAACTGTGTTTCAGGGAATAAGAGGTGCCCACATTAGCATGGAGCAAACCCAAACAATGCCAGTGTTTTCCCCTCCCCTCATCACTCTGTTCTTCTCTACTCTATAAAGACATTCACTGAGTCCTGGTTTTGGTCAGTAATCTAATGCGAAGATACTTGGAACCCAAAACCTCAAGTGTTGAGACATAAGTGATATAGAATCATAGGATCATAGAATAGTCAGGGTTGGAAAGGACCTTAAGATCCATCCAGTTCCAACCCCCTGCCATGGGCAGGGATACCTCCCACTAAACCATGCCACCCAAATATATTATAATGCGCAAGAGATTCTTGGGAAAGGTGGGATGTCAGAGCTGGGACCATTGGCATGGCCAACAGTGCTGCAGTGCCTCTCCATGGAAAGACCACCACCTCCTGCAGAAGGTGAAGCAGTACTTACGCTTAAGCTCTTCCCATTTCAAAGTTAGGTTTCATCTTCTAGGTCCTTCAAGAAATCTTTCCCATCTAGCTGGTGCTACCCTATTATTATTATTATTATTATTATTATTATTATTCATTATTATTACTGTTATATTTTATTCATTGCTATATCTTCGTTTGCACAGTCCTCGTAATAACTGTATCAGTAGGATATTAATGATCATCCTGTAACCTTATTTTTGCCCTCAAGTAATGTTTTCTATTCTCTTCCTCTTTCCTTCACTTTCCCTTACTCTGGCACTTGATCTTTGTTGAATTTCTGCTGTGTTTCTATCATCGCTTCATCTGTGTTTATTATTTTGATCCTTTATGTCAGAGTATCCAAAGTCCATCCATTTTAACCGGCATCAAACACACTGATGTTTTAATTTGGAGAGGGTTTTGCTACTATCAGTCCTTGTGAAGGAAATAATTATCAGGTTCAATGAATATAGTCTTCACCATTGGCTAGAATAGAAACCAAATCCTGGGTTCTTCTTTTCTGTGGCAGCTACCATAGTTTAATTTTAGCCCTTTTCTCCCTATTAGATGGATCTTTGCTGTATCTCTTGGCATATATGGAGAGCTTCCACACAGCAGCTCTGGGTCATATACATCCTAGTTTATAACTCCTGCCTGCATCCCACCGTTTCTGTCCTTCAACTTGCGTTTCTCCTCCTCTTCCTCATGGAGATCTGCAATCAGAGGGAATGGGCACAGAGCCTCCACCGGACTGTCGGAGACGATCATTAAAGCTGGTCATAAGGAATAACTTGTCATCCTGCAGGAATATCAGACACGAGACAGAGCACTTTAACCTTGCTTGACCTTCTGCTGTGCTCTTCAACTAATTAGATGAATGGGAGTTTTATTGGTGTTTCTGACCTAGATCTTTTACATGGCAGTTCTGTGTATCTGAGCAGCCTAATGCCTCTCGTTTTGTAAATCAATGCAGCTTTATCTATTTTTAAGAAGCCAGATATGTTTTTTAGGCTCACTATCACATCCTCTAAATAATATTGATTTTGTTTAGCCTGACAAACTATCTAATTCCAAATTGGCTCACCTCGTTAGTCAGACACAGTCCTTAGGTGTCCAGGCATGATTCTCATACGCCACACTGCTTTTATCCCTTGTTGTATAGGGACATCTGATATCAGTAAGTTGAGAATGGGATTCTCCTGCATGTAAAGCACATCTAAATTTTCACTTCACGGAGGGTTTTCAGACTCTGGGGTTTAACTGACAAATACAAGAAAGCATTCAGAGCAGATTGTGCAGCCTCATGTTACCTCAGGTGATGCAGACGTTATGGGACAGTGATAGGCATACGCAACATTAAGCAAGCCTTAAATAGTGTTATATGAATTGCACTGTCTAGGCTGAACAGAGGAAGTTAACAGTTGATTTTATGTTCATGTACATCTTGAATATACCCTTTTCGTGGTAATTATTATCCTTCCGTCCTTCCATTGGCGGAACTACAAATACTCTGATTGCCATTTTATGTTCTGAAATGCAGATTTGAAGATACCCAAATAATTATATGCAAGGCTAGGGTCATTGCTCCATCTGTTGTCTGCTGTGTTTGACGCAACTATTATTACACTGCATGTACAGATAGAAGGGACAGGTACAGTGATGTTCCTTGCAGGTGTTTCAGATGCTTTTGAACCTAACTTCTGCGGCCTGTTGGCATTTCCATACCAGTGCATTCCAGACTTGTGCACCAGTGTTTTCTCAGTTTCCATTCTGAACACTATACATGATGTAAGTAACCCAGTTTTCAAATCAAGTCCAATGAGACAGTGTTTAAAATACATTTCTCATTATCCAACTCGCTAACAAGGTTCTTACCCAGTCCTTTGGATTGTATGGTAAATAAATACCCATTTAATCCGTTTGCATATAAGACACAAAATTCGGATTTGATTATCCTCTCATAACAAATGTTTTACACTTTAGGTAGCAAATAGATTAGCTGAAAATTGACTCCATGTAAGTACAGGATCGATTCATATAGAAATTCAGGTGTGATAGTGATTTTCAAGGCTTTCTTTTTTTATGATAGCCTTATACAAATGCAAGTGAGAAAGTGGTGGTTGTCTTTCTCATCTGGGATGTTGGTTTGTGTATTTTTCCTTGCAGCTAGCTCTTTAACTTTTACTGTTATTTGCCTTTCTTAGTGAAATATCCGATGGTTCGATTACATTTGATGTGGGAAGAAAATAGGAATTACAAGAAGGTCATTGTGTGACTGTTTTAGGGAAAAAAGCCAGAGTAGCTCAACAATTCCAGAAATTAAGGTATAATCTTGTTTTCCTAAAATTCAGCATAATCTCCTGGCTTTAAAACTTCCTGTTTGAAAAGGCACGGAAAGCCTATTTTGTATAGAACCTAAAGAGAAAGTATTCATTTCTTCTTGTCAAGGGGATGCCCATAAGAATTAGTGGCAGGCGTCTAAATGCAGAGGTAAGTAATAAGCAGGTATTGACTTCTGTTGAGATCAGGATCGAGATTTGTTGACCCAAAGAGGTTACAATTGACTGAAGAGTGGGGCAGTAAATCTTGTTATTGAACAAAAAGCTAAAGTCAATATATGTATTATTATAAACATTTTTCTTTTGGAAGAGATAATGAGGGCGGAGTGGTTTAAGACTTTAGACTTATATGGCCACTGGTAGCATCCAGCATCCATTATTTAGTCAAAGGATGGAGAATGCTTTTTTGGGGGTTGTTTTTAAAGAAGATCTATTGAACTGTTTATTGAATTTTGGAAGAGCACAAAAAAGGCGTGTTGTGATTTTTATATAATTCAATGTTTAGATTGTATTCCTTATTGAATAGCATTGTCTGCACAAAGCAAGGATTTACTTGTTCATGAAGGTGGAGACAGCAAATGCTCTTTCAGTGCTTTCAAACATTTGCTAATATTAATCCGCGAGTTGTATTTTTATGATTCTTATGTTTTAGTCCCTTCCATTATGCTCTGGTCAGTGCATTACATTTTCCATTATTGCTTGGAATAATAGAGGACTCAGAGCACAGAAGAAAACAGGAATCCATCCAGCTGAAGATATTAAGCTTATTAATTAAAACCACATGCATCCCATATTGAGAGCGACCGTGTGAAAAAATCACAGTTGAATTGCTGTTTTATAACATTTAATATCTTCCACACTGGTGGCATTGCTTGCAATGGCATTCAAAGCCATGAACAGCTCCACTGTGGCCCACGGCTGGGACCTTTTCTCTGCCATGCGCCTCCTTATCTCTCCTGCAGCACAGAATGGCATAGGACTGATTTCAAATCTCTTCTTCATTCTCCTGGTGGGTGATGGCCTTGGAGAAGTTCTCTTCCTGACTCTGTATAAGACAAAAACAGGTATCGTCATGGCAATTACCTACTGACCGTCAGGCCTCAGCATCTACAAAGAGACCTTGGGAATTGTATGTCCCACAGGAGCACTATTTGCAAATTCACTGCAAAAAAAGAGGCTTATTCTGAATTGAAAACTGTTTCTTCTCTCTATTTATGCATGTTCTGCTCTGGAAAATACAGGAGGGAAGTGCAATTGTTTCATCCCTAGTTTTGCCCCATCACAAACGTGCATATTAGCACTTTGATATAAATGATGTGACCTGGAGGCCTCAGCTACCCACAAAGCTGACCAGTGTTTAAGGTCATCCTGCTGTATTTGGCCCACCTTACTGCATTTTCTATCTGCTGATGAGTAATGAATCGATTGCCATTTCCAAGCTATTGTAAAGGCTGTTGATTCAAATCTTTGGTAGCTATAAAGTGCCCACAGATTTATCCAAACCTCCTGAAACTTCATTCATGTCTACTCACAAGACAGATTCCAGCCCTTCTGTATGGATATGCATGCTGTTTCGATGCCGCATGAATTAGCATGGCTGCTTGTTGGTACCGATGTGGTCATGGTGGCAGTTGCTGATACAGGTCATTAGGTGGAAAGAAAGGATTTCAACTAAGTTAATGGTGAAAATTTAGTAGGAGCAGGGCTGAGGATATCAAATGATGCTTTAATGTTTTGAGCTTCAGCATTGTCAGGTTCTGAGTTGTGGCTTCTTTGTGTGGGGAGATCTGTGTAGATTCTGGTTGGATGTATTTTTGGTGTGAGCTGCCTGAATGCCTTTATGTGTGCTGGTCTCAATGTAAAATGTGCGTGTAGCAAGTGAGCCGTAAGCTGGATTTGTGAAGTAGAAGGGAAAATCTGCTTATGGTGACATGCTTTTTCTGAAGCTCAGGCAGGCCAACTCTGCTCCTTCTGACTGAGATACCCCTTTTTGAATAAGAGAGAATTTAAGCGCAGTGTTAACGGGTAATACAAACATAGTTCTTGAATTGCCAAACGCTGGGATGAATGTCCCATCTGATAATGACATCTTCTAGTTCGAAAACAGTGTTTCTGTACTCATTTTCCCATAAGTACAACATTACCCATTTTGGTCTTAATGAGCTGTTTTGTCTTTATAATACAAGGTAGCACGGTGTCGGAGCAGTGCCATGCAGATAAACAACGTGGCTTTTAGAAGAGATATGCTAAGATGGTTTATACGGGGTTTATTGGTGCATCACAAAGACAGCCATGATCGTTGAGATCACAGTTGGCTCCTCCTGGTTTTCCAGTGTTCAAACTAGAGATATGCTGCTCTCCCCATGGTTTGCCAGAGTGGGATTCATAGAGAATAACGTCAAGCCAGACCAACTTAAACTGGTAAAAAGTGACTCAGTTCTTTAAAAGGGGATGGGCAGAATGGGTAATGGGGGTAAAAATCCTTCCAGCATCATAAGCTTTGTAAGTGCAAGGAACCTTTATATTATAGCCAGTGGGGGATGATTGAGGAAGGAGAAGTTGAAGAGCAAAAGTGGGATTCTGGCTGATGCTTGATCTTGCTGGGGGAGGCTGTGCTTTGATTTCTGCTGGGAAAGCACAGTGCACACCTGTGGTATTGCACAAAACACTGCATCCTGAATGAGAATAAGACCCTGAAGTTTCTCCCTTTAGCTCTGGCCCAGCCCATGTCTAATGAAGCAGCGAGCGTGTGATGGCTCTCATTCAGCTCTTTGTGGCTTGGCTTGCAAGTGCGCGGAAACCTATACCTGTTGCCCTTGGCATGTATATTCTGGTGTTGCTCTTGGTTGTTTTGAGGAGGAAGGACTAATACTGTTCCATTAAAACAAGTTCACTCGTCAGGCCAGATTATTGTCTTGTCTTTCCTCCCACAGCTGCAGCCTTATTGTATTTAATGGCACAGTTCAGGGTTTTTCTCTCTCTGCTCCTTGTCACTCAGAGGTATTTAAAAGAGGATTTAAACCGGCTATTTTTTGTGCTTAATCCTTGATCCCTTCTGCCCCCCGCCGAAGCTTGCTTATTCACTGGAAGTAGCAGCCTGAATCCACATTTTACAGCTCTAGTTTAATTTTTTCTTGCGCCTTTGCAGTAGAAATGATTGTTCAATTCAGACGTTCAAAATTGAAGTGAAGTTGCCAGTGGAAACGGGTGACTCATTATACAATGAGTGAGGACAAATAAAAAGGTGCCTGCTTTTAATAATCAGCAGATACTGCCTTTAGTTGAGGTCAGGATCACAGTTTATTAGCCCAAGAGGTAAATATTGACTGAAACTTTGGGTGCCTTTCCTTTTTCCTCCTTTCCTGATAGCCCAGACAAGAGCGCAGAGGATTTACTGAACACCTCCATCTGCCTGCACAGAGAGGTGTGCGTTTTGCCTGCAGTTTGATGCTTGTCTTTTGTGCTGGCTCTCTCAAGGGTAAAACGATCTCTGGTGTAGTTTAGAGGGGTATTTGAAGTCACGCTCATTGCATCTTTCTTTGCCAGGGATTCTGTTTCTGACAAGCCCGAACCTTTCTCCTTCAACAAGGTTTTGCTTCTGAGGGCTTCATGATCGCAGCCCCAGCCTGGCTGTCTGCATTCTGCCTCCTGCCCTGGCCATCCATCTCCCTTCCTGATGTCTCAGAGCCCCTTTGTATTGCAGCAGCCCTCAGAAGGGTGCTCCTTGTGCTGCTGACATCCTATTCACTTTCAAGAAAGGGCTCTTCTATTGAATGACTTGCCTGCTGTAGAGCACCTTGTTTGGCTCAGATGAGCCCCCTGAAACTGCTATTCTGCTATATCCTGCTTGGAAGAGCAGGTTCCCTCCATCTTTGACTCCTCCATCCTTCCAAGAGGCTGCAATGTAGGCTCCATCCTCAGATGCTGGTAAACATGCAGTTGACACAGGTGAGAAGTTCTTTAGTACAACCCTTCTAAGGCAGTTTGTGCTGAAAGATATGGTTTGGATTCCTGAGGCATTTATGACCCTTTTCTGATTAGGGATCTTGCAGGCTTTAAATGCTGGCACGTTTTTTGCTCGTGTTTATATGACGGTATTGCTGTTACTAGGAATTTATGGGACAACAGAAACATGGTTGGCACTTTGAAGGAGAGGAGCAGCGGGTGCCAGTTGAGCGCAGCCACAGCATCCCTGTCTTCCAGGCCAAAGGAAGATGGTGCAGTGAGATTCAGCATGGTTCTCTGAGCAGGCTGATTTCTAGGTTTGCATTCTTTTCTGTCCTCCTTTTCTTCCCCTTCCTTCTCTTTCCTCAGTCTTGTATCTTGTCAGGTAGATAATCTGCTGTTTCTTTCTCAGTATCCTTATTGCCCAGTGGCTTTTTTGCTCCCACGTCTTCCTCGGAGGATGGTTTTCTGTTGTTCAGAGTTTGATTGCTATGGGGCAATGCCACACAGGGTTTGGTTTCCATATATTGTAAGCATTGCAGTATAACTCCAGTAGTTGAGGACTGCTCAGTGAGAACTGAAAACATGCTCTGAACCTGCTGAAAAAATCCATCTGTGAATAAGGAACCATACTATAACATGCTATATATTTAGTGGCCTCAGGCTGCACCAAGGGAGGTTTGGATGGAGATGAGGAACAATTCCTTCCCCAAAGGGTACTCAGGCATTGGAACAGGCTGCCCAGGGCAGGGCTGGAGTCGCCATCCTTGCAAGTGTTGTCACCCCATGTAGATGATGTCCTCAGTGCCATGGGTCCGTGGTGGCCTTGGCAGTGCTGGGAACGGTTGGACTGGATGAACTTAAAGGGCTTTTTCAACCTGGTTGATTCCATGATCCTTAGGCTGGTTTAAGCATTGGTTTAATGCTCTGTAGGGTTAGAGACTGACGTGTGGCTATTGCATCTCAGAGACTCCAAGTCTGTTCTGCAGCCTTCTAAGCGACTGACTTGTGTCTGGTGTAGTGCAGCCTGTGTGACCTCATCCAGAGACACCCATTACCTCTACAGATGAGGCCCATAAAACACTTTTGGGCTCAGACCAAAGTAAAAGGGCCAGAAGAAATGAGTTTAAAAGCCTGAGCGCATTTCCCAATGGACACAGCAGTCCACATCACATAATTTATATACATAACTTGCAATAATTGGCAACTTTAGGAAGCAAAGCAAAGAGCAGAATGGAGCTACTTTGGGCAATTATTTGCGGCCATGTTTTGTCTCAGGTGCTTCTGCAAGGAAAGTCTCGCCCGTTTGGTGGTTCAGATCATTAGTACCAAAGCTAAACCACTCTGCTCCCTGCTCTGGATGAGGAGCACACGTTCGCTCTCTATTTAACACATTCTGGATGAGGAGCACACGTTCGCTCTCTATTTAACAAGCACATTTGCTGTATTCTTTAAAATCTCAATGATTTGGCTTCCTTTATTTCCCAGTGCTCAGGTGATGACACCTTCCCTCCCCAGACTCTGCTACCTGCTCAGTTGCCCTCCAAGTGTTTCATAGGAAAGGTCACAGTCTCTCAGTCCTCACTCCTTGTAGAGTTGAGCTGGCTCTCTTCTGTAGGATAAAGCCATTCCCCATCACCACTGCAAGGGAGGTCTCCTGGCAGCAAAACAAATGTGGTTAGTTATGTGTGGCGTGAACCTCAGCTGCGCTGGGAGCTGAGCTCTGGATAACATGTAATGGTAATGTATCTAGAATTACAAAGCTAACCCATCAGCCTCTCTCAAGAAATTTAACTATGAAATGCTTTATTTTGCCTGGGGAAAGTCTATTTGGGGTCCGTCATCTGGTTTCCAGGATGGTCCAGCACTCCCCCTACCCCTGTTCCTTGGTAGGATGAATGGCATATAAAGAGGTCAAAGAGACTACCGTGTCATGCCATAAATCAGTGGTTCAGCTCAGACGAGAGCCCAAAAGGCTCCTGCTCATCTGGTGTAAACTGACTCATTCTGCTACAGTCAACGGAGATCTGACAGCAGCAGATTTGCCCCCAGAGCTTCTGAATTCCCACTTTAGATTTATCTAACTGCTGTTTCAGGTACCACTTCCCCTGCTTTCCATAGGGGCATTTTATTAATACCCTCCTAATAACTGCTTTTCCACTACAGCTTCGTAGGATATCCATGCTTCTCCCCCGCCCACCAAAAACATTGCAAGTAGACGTGATGATAAAAATACCAGGAGGCAATTTGGTTTCATTTAAATTTAGCTTTTTTGCCCTAAACAAATCCTGATGTGTCCTGTATATTTTTACTGCCAGATCATGATTTACTAACTCCATTTGGGGGGTTAAAGAGAGCCTGACCTTGCCCCCTATTAATATTTAAAGATTACCGTGCACATGAAATCAGATGCTGACACAAGTCTCAAAGGACCAAGAGGTTTTTAATCTTCCGAAGAGGCAGTGCCACGCTGCAATATGGATTACTCCACTCAGAGCAGAGTATGTAACAAATGCCCCACTAGCAGGCATCAGAGACTGCAAATTTCATTCAGTGCAATCTGCTGCACAAATACCAGCTTCTTGTCTAGGAGGGAAATTGCAGTGCCACAAAGGCCACTGCTTGACATCATAGCAAAGGCCAGCAGCAGCAGCTCAGACATTGCAGCAGACAGAGTTTGCCATCGTGGCCTAAACGCGGGAGCCATTTAGTGCCCTTTTCAAAGCAATATATAGATTTTACTCGTTCAAAAGGGTGAAAGCTTACTTACAGTTCTGTACAAATGCAATTTAGAACAGTTTAGGAGCTGTGTGATTTTTGTCTTTGCAGCTGCGCAAGCCTGAAGTCTGAAAATCTCCTTGTTCCGTTTTAATACAGTTAGTTAACAGGAAAGCCAGAGCTGTTTAATAGAAACAATTGATGTTTAACATAAATGACTAAGGCTTTTTCTTAAAGCATAGGTATTTTCTTTAACAAAAAGTGCTTAGCCTATTACAATTTTAAGCTCATTTCTTTCCAGTACACCTAAGCCTCAAGCAGATACATGACCTGGGAAGCTGTAGATGGAACTACTTTCTCATAGCATTTTGGATGTACTCAGTTTGTACAGAATTGCCATAGATGTGGTTTCTGATTGGAAGGGTTCCTGTGCTTTGATACAGGATCTGAAAATGATGACAGAATGGCTCTTCCCAATCTCCTTTGGGGTGGGGAACAGAGGTGGCAGCCTGATGCTCCTGGTACCTTCTGTCATATTGCTGACAGATAGATGCAAAGGGTCACCAGAAAGCACTGATGTAGTTTGGAGGTAGCCAAGTCATTAGACTGGTATGGCAGAGTTGGGGTGTTAAAGGATTCCAGCCTTGAGGAATTTGGAGCCTGTAAAGGTGCATGAGCGTTTCCTAATCATCAGCTGATAATTACCAAGTATGTTTGCCCACGGTTTACATTCAATTGCAGTAGCCATTAAAATGAAAAAGAGCTAAACCTGTTGGGGATTTGTGGATTGATGGATCTGATGCAAGGAGAGTAAGAGCATCCCTTCTTGGACTTGCAACTCTTCTTGCCGTTGGGCGCTGAAAGTGACCATCGTTTCGATGTTGGCCGTGCTGTTGAATGTAGTATCATCATAACCTAACCCTCACCTGGCCATGTCACAAGCAGGGCACATCATCTTTGTTCCCTTTACAGCCATTAAGGCTTTTTAATCTTCTTTTCCCTTAGCACCCCTTTTCCCCCGAATGTTCCCACTCCCAGCAAGATAATGAGCAATAGGAGCAGATGCTGGGGAAACGCCTGCACTTCCTAATTGAGTGAAGACATTAAAGGGGATGGAGATTTTTGCCTTCAGTGCCTCCCAAACAGTTGGTCTTAGTTCAGCACCTTTGCTGGTCAGCTAATCTGTTTCCCTCTAAGTCTGGTTATCTTCTCAGGCTTATGTGGGGCCAACATTTGTTAGAAGCTTTTTTGGTCGCTGCGAACACAATTTGATCTGTTTTATCCTAAATGAGTGTTTTTCTTAGCGTGACTGCCTGAGAGCATCATCCTGCTGAGTCTCCAGGAAAGCTTTGCAGTGAGTCACGGGTGCAGCAGGATGGCATGATGCCCTTCACAGAAATAACAACTACAGATGCATGGAAAAGCAATAGAGAGAGTTTGAGAATCTGTAATGCTTTCCAAAATCTGTGACACTTCTATCATCAGCATTGCTGATAGTACGAATGGGGCTGAACCAACCGATAAGTGCTTTGGTCCAATAAATTCACTTACTGTTTCTGATCCCTCCAATCGTGTTTTTAATCTGTTTTGGCATTCCCTTTGAATCTTCCTAAGTATTCTTCTTGCTGGTTCAGTGCTCTCGACCAGGAAGCTGGTGAGTTTGTGAGGATTTGGACTTGATCATGAATGATTCATGAAATGAGCTTAGAAAACTAAGTTTAACATCTTATTCAATGCTGAGGGGAAAAAAAAGAGCATCTTCTCCCATACTTGTAACAACTTTGCTAAAAAGGAAGAGTCTCAATGTCTCATTTTACACACTGAAATTCAGAGCATCTGTTGCCTTTCCAGCTCAACATCGTATCTACTGAGAAGCAAGAGGAAGCGTTTTTATCTACTACTGTAGTCAGGCTGTCTTAGGACAACGGAATGTATAACCCAGGGTGGTAGGGATTGATGCCTCTTCTTCCTTCTTCTTTCTTTTAACCTTTTTGTGCATTGCAGATAGAAATACCCCGTTCTTTACTACCTCTTTTCTGATGTATAGGTATGGCATTGATAACCTGGGAACTTCCAGTGCTATTTTCCTGCTGTGCATGTTTTCTACAGATGATGTTTGAGCCTTGGTTTTCGCACCAGCAAAATGGGGATAATTGTGTCGCTTTGATGTACTGATAAAAGTGCTTTGTGAGAGCTAAATATTTCTTTGTGGAACATGCCGGAGCATGTTTAGAAGCTCTGTATAGGGATAGGAGGAAGAGCGAGGCATGGGTCTGATGAAAAACAGTGAGGACAAAACAGAGAAGGAGGCCTGTGGATATTCCCTCCCTGTTCTTTGTCTCCTATACCAGCTCTGCAAGGGGATGAGGGTTCTTCCTCTTCCTTTGCTCAATGAAAAGATGACAAGAGAGCAGATATCTAGGGACACCTGCTGAGAGGATAAAACACAGTAAACACGAACATGCTACGGTGGTAGTTTTGCTTGTACAATAGTGTCCTGGGTTTTGATCCAGAGTTATAAAAAGTTTAAACATAAGAAGCCATAAATTAAACCAAATTCAGACGCTTTTGTTATTCAACCTCAGGGTTGGGGTTGTTTCTGTTCATTGTTGGGCTTTGGGGTTTTTTTCAAGCTGGAAAATAATCTGATGTTGTTAAGAGGATGATGGCAAAAAGAAACAGAAGTATTTCTGAACAAGGTCTTCTAAGGTGTCCCCTGGGACTGCGATTTTGAACTGATCGTGCCTTAATTGCAGCTTCTCTGTGTGTTTGTTAGGCCATTGCCGCGCTGCGGTAAGGTCTCGATGCTTTTATCTAGCCCTCGCCTATTCTCTGTTTGTTCTTCAGCGAGGATGAGAGGAACCCTTGCAGTATGCAAATATGGAATGCTTTCTCTGCTTCTTTCTTTAGGGGCATAAAAGGATTTGTTTTAAAAGGCATGTTGAATATATGGCAATAAAGACTTAAATCTTCAGAAGCAGGCAAGTTACACTCCCTCCGCACTTCACAGATGAAGCCTGGCTTCTGCAAAGAAAGAGTTTGTTAGGAGAAGCACAGAAAGCAGCATTTCCATAATGATTTGCAAGAAAGACTTTTGGAACACATGGCACTGTCTTTCCTTCAGAACTGCAAGTCCCCGGAGACCAAATTCTTTACTACTTAATCACTGTGGTAATTAGAGATGATGTTGGCAAGCGTTCACTGAACGTTGTGTCATTTTTACATCTGAAAACATTTTGGCGTTCCTTTCCGTTCGCTTTATGCAGTGTGTTCTGGTCCGTCCCCTGGATGATTAGACACATCTGACCTTTTCTTGGGTCCAGGTCAGTTTTGCAATTAAGGGCTGTGTTGGTCTGCACTGATAAAACCAAGAACTAAATCATTCTGTTTACGGTTTAATTGCCCACCAAGCGTTTTTCATCCTGACTCGTACACAAGCAACAATGATGGGAAACGAGCCTCTGTGTGAAACAGGGATTCCAGCCACCAAAAATGGCCTCCATACGTGGAAAACGGCAGCACCAAAGTATGAATAAGCATCAGTCGGGATGAAGCAGAGCTCTGGAGATGGAGAATAATATTGAAGCATCAAAACTGGGTGAGAGATGGGCCTGGTAATGAGAAATGCCCTGGGGAGTGCAGGCAGAGAGTGGGGACTCAGGCCTCCTGTGCCCCAGGACCCACAAGGCAGCACCCTCCTAACGCTGCACCTTTCCCTCTTTTCCCCTCTCCACTGTGGGGACCTGCCACGTGATGCCAGATGAGGAGAAAGGGGAAAACGAAAGGGGTGCTTAACCCCCAAATCTGTAATTTGGAATGTCTGCTAGTAAAGCTGGGGGGGGGAGATTGTTTGTGTGGGTTTAATAGCAGCTCTGGAAAGAGTGCAGGCTGGCTTCTCTGTGTTCCAGGTCTGTGCCTGTCACTGCTACTTCAGGGAAGTAGGAAAGAATCTTCTTACAAGAGATCATAACAGCTGGAAACAATGTGCGTATCATTCTCCTTGCCAAAATCCAAGTATCATTGACCATGTTAACTGACTTACCAAGGCAGCAGTGCACACTGGAAGATCCCTGCACCACTCTTACGGGCTTAAACTCTTCACCTTCACTTTTCAAACTGTTTATGTAGTGTTAACGTTTTACTGTTATGGATGTTACTTTATAAAATAGCCTTTGATGGGTTCCTGAAGCCTTGCAAAAGTTAGATGTGGAGGGTGCAGCCATGGCGTGGCTCTGATGGACATCTCTCCCTGACCCCATGTGTTTGAGCATCCCTTCCAGCTGCCCGCATGTTGTGGTATAGCTCACGATTTGCTCAGGTGGTGGCCAAAGAGTGGTTCTTACTTCCACTTTCAGTCTCACTTCTTACAGGCTGCAATAGAAAATCCATAGACTTTAAAGTTCGACGTAAGTGACAATTCATGTGACTAATGACCTTTTATAAGACAAGGCGGTAGATTAAAATGTCTTCTGGGATGCTTTCGGAGGAGGAAAACACACAGGAAAAATGAGATGACAAACACAAAAAGGGAAAAGAAAACAAAGTTGGTGACATAAGCAAGCTCTAACAGCCATTATGCTTTGAAATTCTCTCTTCACAGCCTACAGATCTCTGCTTTGACTCACGCATACCGTCTATCTAGCAAAGAGAGAAATTACAGCTTTTTGCCATTCAGTTATAATTGATATACTACCAAATCGTTTCAAAATGTGGGAAAGCTGAAAAGTACGCCAAAAAAAATAACAAAGAAAAGCATAGGCAAAGGGCAGCATCTAAAATGTGATCGTTTTCTAAGCTAGGCTCTATACATCCCCCCCTTATATGTGTCTGTATGGAGCATCTGCTGCTCTATCAAGGGCTTGAGAGCCATTGTATGTGTATAGACAGGCATGTGTAGATGGAATTGTGGCATAGCCCACCCACTTCTGCGAGGCACTGGAAGTCTTCCAGCTTAATAGCAGTTAGATGTGTTGGAGAGTTTCTATACAGCTGTGTACCTAAGGCTGTGGACTGGTGTGTGTGTGGCCAAGCCCTGCCAAAATGACGCAGCCCAGCAGAGCGGGTGGGTAAGACGTGATGATAGTCAAGGGACAAGAAAGGAAAGAAGTGTAAGAAACCTATCTGAGAGCTGTAAAACACAAATTCCTGTGTCTGTAGGTAAGCTAGGAAAGGTTGAGCGCGTAATTCTAGTATTAACGTATCACTGTATGTTCTAGGACCAGGAAAGCTGGTACTGTGTAATAGCTCGAAAGCCACTGAAGAAAATCACCGCTCTTCTTAATTCCGCTTACAAGCCTTTTCTGCAGTATGGATTATTTCTCAGAGATAAGTGACAGTATCTGTTCTTTCTGCTACCAATCCATAGGTTCAGTTTGCATGGTGGTTTTAGGAGTCCACTGTGGTCCAGAATTAACAGGATACTGGTATCTCTAGAATAAAGCTAATTCTATGAAAGCGCCTCAGAAGAATATCTGGCCTAAGGCTGATCTCTGCTGCTATGATAAAGACATCTCTTAGCGTATTAGTGGCCTCATTTACCAGAGGACAGGTTCTGGAATCATTGGAAACGTCAGATTGTACCTGGCCTGATTGTTTCTTTCCTCCATCACTTAAGATTCCAGGGCTGTGGCTAATCAGCCATGTGTGCAACAAAACCGCCATTTGTCACTTTGTTTGCGACCCTCAAATAAGTTTGATTTCTCCTTTCAGTCTGTCATGTATGTAAATCTCCCAAGAGATGATTCTGGTTTTGCTCTGAAAGTTGTTTCAGCCTTTGTTCCATGTAGAACATCTGCCACACTGATACCAAAACGGATTAAATTTGGGGAGATTTTTATGTAGCCAGTTCAAAATTCAGGTGCCTCAAGCCAAATCCCTTTGTAATGGATGTGGATATTGTTTCCTAGGCTCTTATCATGCATATTGCAATATCCCATTATACATGTCTCAACCAACAAAATGTAGGTATTGTCTGAACCTTGAATTTCTAAGCATTACTCTCTGTTCTGTTTTTCCTCACTGACCATGGGGCAGTAGGTATTGTGGGATGCACCTTAAACAGAGCTGAGTGACTTGAAGGCTAGATCATAGAATGGTTCATCAGATACCTTGAGAGTGTGAACAGGGCTGAAGAGCAGTTCCCAAATCCATGGTGATGGTATAACATAGGCTGAGAAAGTTGGGGCTGTTCAGCCCGGAGAAGAGAAGGCTGTGGGGAGACCTCAGAGCAGCTTCCAGTGTCTGAAGGGGGCCTATAGGGATGCTGGGAGGGACTCTTCATGAAGGACTGTAGTGATAGGACAAGGGGTAACGGGTTCAAACTGAAACAGGGGAAGTTTAGATTGGATATGAGGAAGAAGTTCTTTGCTGTAAGGGTGGTGAGGCACTGGAATAGGGTTGCCCAGGGAAGTTGTGAATGC
Source organism: Myiopsitta monachus (assembly GCA_017639245.1). Classification (NCBI taxonomy): domain Eukaryota; kingdom Metazoa; phylum Chordata; class Aves; order Psittaciformes; family Psittacidae; genus Myiopsitta; species Myiopsitta monachus. The sequence continues at coordinate 2,208,585 of CM029923.1, read as the reverse complement.
TCCATCGCTGGCGGTGTTCAAGGCTGGGTTGGACAGAGCCTTGGGTGACATGGTTTAGTGGGAGGTGTCCCTGCCCATGGCAGGGGAGTTGGAACTGGATGAGCTTAAGGTCCTTTCCAGCCCAAACTATTCTATGATTCTATAGATAAGTTTCTGTATCTTACTTTGCCTTGGTTTCCACTCTTTTTAATGTTTTTACATCCATTAATTGGGTTAATAACAACAGGGTGTATCTGTCTTTGCTGTTCACCTTCTCCAAGGTAGCCTTCTGTTTCAATGAAAGGCTTTGAAAAGGTAAGCATGAATGTTTGCGGCTTGGCTCTGCTTTTAAGCTCAGGATGTAGTTTGTTACTTGCCCTGCGAAAACAAAAGAAGCCAAAATGCATCCTTTTCTCATTGAAAGAGATAACCTGCTTTTTCTCTTGAGGCTCTTACATTACTCAATCTCTGACTAACAGCTTAAGTGATGCATGCTTTTAAGAGATACACCCTGAAATGGGAGATCCATGTTTTCAAACCAGGAGAACAAGTGCAGCAGGGGTGAAAATCAGCAAGAACTGTGCTTGTAACTGTGGTTATATTAAGAGTTATTTGTACCCCCATATGTACTGTCACAAGGAGTACCCCTCTGGTTGGTAGCCTTAGCAGAGAGGTCAAGGGCTCGGTGTAGAAGACTGAGTTACCTTCTCAGGCTTTGATGGACTTCACCAGGTCTGTCTCTGTTACCATAGTTCCCATTTTGTTCTCTAGACAAGAAATAGAAGCATCTCAGTGTGTAGTTCACAGAGGCCTTGATCAGTCAGTTGACATAGGGTCTCTGCCTGTGGTGAGGTTGAAGGGAATGAGAAGTAACTATACAGAGGCCTGTTATGTGTAGGTAAAAAGCAGTCTTTTCCCTTCTTTGCTTGTATTTAGCCATCCCCCTGTGGGTGTGATTACATCTGGGTCACCAGACAGGTAGTGGCTTTCTTCAGCACAGCTTTATAAGCATTATTGTCTAATTACTGCATATTCCAGAAACTCGGGTGTCGCATGCTCTTAATTGAGCTTGACCCCTTTTAGCTATGGGCATTTTTCTTGGGTCTCCTATTCTCATCACTCTTTTCACTGCTGTTCCCTTTCCTTTCTTGGGCTTCCTCCACTTGCAGGAAGTCTCCTCTAAACTTTCAGAGCAGCAAGGTCAGTATCTTTACCTGAGCACTCTTCTTAGTGCTTAACTTCTGTTATAAAAACAGTGACTGCAATTAAACGCTAATAATGATGCCTCTTCCAGCAGAAACAATGGTTGCCTTAGATACCCTCTCCCTCCCTAAAATCACTGTTCCTTCCAGCACAAGAAAGGCTGTGGGAAGGGCGGGGACAAGCCTCTACTGCCCTACACTCTCCCTATTTTACTCAGTGGCAATTTCAGATCACTTTATTCCCATGCCAGCATCATTCTCCCTTCTTTCTTCATCTGTGGGCAGTGGCCATGACTTGGGAGCTAATGCAGTATTGTTGTGCAGAAGCAGTATTCTCTGTTCCTTTTGCCTTAATAAATAGATGCTATCTGCAAGAGAAGAAAGGCAGTATGTGTTTCCTTTTAATTTCTCTTGCAGGCACTGTTCAAAGGTAGGGCCCTCATTATGTTCCAGCCAGACATGAAGTTTTATTTACAGTTGCTTCAATGCAGCTGTGGCAAATGATATCAGCCTTTCAATCTGTGCATTATCATTACTTCCTTACTTTCATACCCTTGCCAGAACTAGGCTACCACTGACCTGATGAACCCATTTTCTTTCCAAATCACTCCTATTTTATGTTTAGAGACTGCTTGGGAAAAGCTCAATGGCAGCAGCTAAAAGAGTAGGCAAGTTGCCATGTATAATAAGAAGGTCAGAATCTGTTTTCAGGCGCTGGTTTGGGGCCACTGCTGAAGAAAGCAGGGAGCCATCCGTGCCCATGTAGGTGTCAAAAGTTAGTTCTCGCACACCCCACATAAGGCAACGCCAGGGGAAGCAGCCGCTGACTCCCTTGATGCCTATTGTTTGATCATGGATGCTGGAGAAGGCCTCAGAAGACACGCATGCCAGGACACAACCGATTCACCCCACACGTGCCCAGAAGCAGAGGTGCAATTCTTTGTGCTGTTGTTTTGAAGGAATTAGACTCTCATCCTTCCACAAACACTGACAGCTAGACTGATAGATGGGGCTAACGCGGACGGGTGACAGCATGATGGGGATCAATGGCTCTTTGAGGTTTACTTTTTCTGCAGCGATCATAACTTCCAGTAGGAATGGCCAACAGACAGCTGCTTGTGTTTCACCCTCCTGTTCAGCCATCCCTGTCAGCCACATCCCTGCGTCAGCAGGGAGCAGTAGCCAGCATCCTGCTGGGTTTTGTATTTGTGGGGCTACGTTTATGGCTCCAAGCTCCAGCATCACTGGATCGCTTCCCTTTTCTTGAGGCTCCTTTTCCCGCTTGTCTACCTGGAAGACTTAGGCATTAGCACTGGAAATACTCAGCCTCCAATTCTCCAGCTGAGCAAGGCAGCGTAGCAGGACTGAAAGCTTTGCCTTCTCCTTTCAATAGCTTTCTCTTTCCAGCCCTCTCTGTCTTCCTGCATCTCCATCTCCAACATCCATTTTGTGCTCCTTTTCCCTCTCACATCTCTCCCCATACTTCTGCATCTTGGCAGTTTCCTGCCTTTCCCTTCGGCAGCACAGCACAATGTGTCCCAAAGACCATCCTAATTACATGCTCAGCTGCCTTGTGTGTGGGGACAAAGAACGGTCACTGCTGGCACAACATTACAGGTTAGCTTAGTGCTCATCCCCATTACCTGCATTAACAGGGTGGTACTAAAAGCTATCTCATACCTGTCTTTTTTTCCCCCTAGAAGAATGACCAAGAGCTCAATTAGTTAATCTGAGTTACCTACAGTGACTAAGCGTGTTGCCAATAAGGAAATAGGCTGCTATTATACACCAGCTTCTATGGTAACTTATTAGAGACTGTACTGAAGAAATGTACTCTTTTTATTGAGTACACTCTGAACTGCTGCTGCTCGATTTGCTCCGAGTTGTGCATTTGCTCTGAGTTATTTTTACCATTTGAGAATTGCCAGGCTTTATAGCATGTTTTGCACAAGAACTCAGCTGCCCTTTCGCTGTTGTTTGTAGTTCCTTTCCAAGGAAGCTGCCTGCTGTTCCCAGGTTTCTCTTTCTCTCCCCCTCTTACTATCCCCTTTAGCTACAAAAAATGCAAATAAGTGATTTAAATTCTGTGTTTTGCAGGGAAAACTTCCTGCTGAGACTCGACTTAGGCCAACTGAATGCGTCTCCCTGCCTGGAGAGAGCCTTTGCTGATGGCAGGCGTTTAAAAGGAAACCTGCTTGGTCTGTCCCTATTAGCCAGCAGGGCTGAAGGAGAAAATTGCCCTCTACATGTGCTCACCACTTGTACAGGATTGGGACTGTTTATTTAGATCACTTTCTTCCTTGGTATCATCCAATGGGGCAGGCTAAGTCACCACTCAATTCTCATTTCTCTTCCAGGTCAAGGTTGCGTTTCCCTTGATTCCCGTAAGTCCATAGCAATGTCCCTGTTGTTCTCCTTAAGCTCATCCAGTTCCAACCCCTGCCATAAACAGGGACACCTCACACTAGAGCAGGGTGCTCCAAGCCCCTGTGTCCAACCTGGCCTTGAACACTGCCAGGGACTGGGGCAGCCACAGCTTCTCTGGGCACCCTGTGCCAGCGCCTCAGCACCCTCACAGGGAAGAACTTCTTTTACCCATCTGTATTTCTTATATCTAATGCACATCTTTCCTCTTTCAGTTTGCTGCACTTCTTACAACAGGGCAACCTTTTCCTGCAGATAAGGATGGATTAAGTGATTGGTGGACTTGCAGTTGTCCCCCAGAAGGTGTCAGTTCTTTGTTACTGTAGATGAGAGACAACTGCTGTATTCATGTCCTTATGCTGCAACAATTTTCATTAAGGTTGCTGATGGTCCCTCTCTGATGAACGGGACCTCAGCATAATGCTAAAGGGAACATTCTGCTTAATACTCTCTTTCCCAGCCCTTTGTCTTTCCTTCCCCCATAGTAAATGCCAGCACGTTTGTGAGCTTTTCATTTGAATGGAATTTCTTTCCAGCTGTGGGCACAATAGAGAAAGAATCAATAGCTCTATCGATACATGATATAGCTATGTGATGCTGCGGGATATGGGATACTGCTGATAGAAGAAGTGAAGACCATTTATTCATTCACATTCCCAAATGCCAGCAGTCGTTATGAGACCTCAGTGCCCGCGTCCTCTCTTCCCCCAGGTTTGCAGTAGGTTTTTTGTTGCCAAAAGCCGAGCAGAGGACGTTATGCCCATTGCACCTCACTGTGTTCTGTGCTAGTTCTGCTTCTGCAAGTGCCTTCAGGTGCTTTTCCAGAGCTCCCGTTTTTGTTTTGTTCAAGAACAAGTTAAGGAAAAAAAAGAGTTACCGGAGGTTTTAAAACCCATTTTCTTTTTATCTCGTGTTGGGTTAAAGCTTCCCTCCTAAGCAGCTTACAGTCACATAAACAACCTGCAGGAAAAACCTGGCTGTCAATCTGCTGCTATAAATTCCTGCAGGTCCAGGGGCTTCAGGAGCTGGATATTGCACCTCCAGGCCTTGGAGTCAGAGATAACTATCAGATAATTCACTCTTCCAACAAATATTCAGAGCAGGTGGAGAACAGGAAGGGAGAAGAGGAGGTGTGCTGGGAGCAGAGGCGAGAGTGGGGTACCTGGCTTGCGGGAGGAGGATGGAGACCCATAAGTCCAGTGCGTGCTTCTGCCTGGCACCCATGGCTTTGTGCTTTACCCAGCTCCTCAGGTACACATTTGCTCCCTCGCTATAAAACACGTTTCCTTCTTTCAGCTTGTGAGGGTGCACACCACAATCCCAGCCCCTGGGGCTGCTCAAGGAGTGCGGTGCCGCTCTGGCTTTCAGAACTGCTCAGGGATAATGAGCAAAATCTGATTCATAGAAGGTAAATTCAGTTAAGTCAGCTGTGTTGGAGTGCGAAATGGAGCTGTTATCCCAAAACCATCAGGGCTGGCAGGGATCTCTGGAGAGCACCCGGTCCAACCCTTGCCAAGGCAGGGCCACCCAGAGCAGGGCACACAGGAATGTGTCCAGGTGGGTTTGGGATGTATTCAGAGAGGGAGACTCCGCATCCCTCCTGGGCAGCGTGTGCCAGGGGTCTGTCACCCTCACGTAAAGAAGCTCTTCCTCATGTTGAGGTGACACTTGTGTGTTAGTTTATGGGATTGCTCCTTGTCCTGTCAGTTGGCACCACTGGAAAGGGTCTGGCCCCATCCTCCTGGCACCCACCTTTGAGCTATTGATCTGCATTGATGAGATCCCCTCTCAGGCTGCTCTTCTCCAGGATAACCAGGCCCAGCTCCTGCAATCTCTGCTCATAAGAGAGATGCTCCAGACCCCTGAGCATCCCTGTGGCCTCCACTCTTCAGTAGCTCCTTGTCTCTCCTGTACTGATGAGCCCAGCACTGGACTCAGCACTCCAGATTATAAAGTGAAACACTGTACAGCAGCATCTCAGGAGCTCTGTAGCCTTACAGTGATGCTGCCAGACTTCCCTGGCATTCCAGAGGGGATGCACTGGGGGAGAGCTGTCCATGTGTTGGATTATCACTGACCATGGCAAGGCTCTGCTGCTCAGCACAACTCCTGCTCAAAAAGGGCAGCAGGAGAGGCAAAGCATGGTGTGGGAGAGGAGGGACAGGAAAGGAGGTGATGAGAGAGAGTTAGCGCAATGGAAAGAGAAGGAAAGGGAAAGAAAAGCTGGGCAGTGAGGGTGTGAGTGTGAAGAGTGATTCAGCAGCTGCACAGATATACAAGTTTGCCTCTTCAATGACCCTCTTTGTTCTGTTAAAGCATACCCAGACCAACAAAACCAACAAACCACCATCAAGAAGCATCAAAACTCCAACTTTTTAAAGGTTGCAGCCTTCTGAGATCAACAGGTAGACCTTTAAAACAAGGGGATTTTGTATTTGTTCTTCCTGATGCTATTGTTTTTGAAATGATAGCGTTAATTCTACTATCTGGATTTATTGTTTTAATGAGAAATGGAAAATAAATCGTTTAATCTTGCTGGAAAAGCACCTTTTGAAACAGGCAGGAATGGTTGCAAAACCCTCACTGTATTTTTGGTGGTGATTTTCTACACTTAACTCTCCCTAAAAGTTGGAGAAAGGGAATCTTGGATGGCTGACAGTGAGCTCGCAAGCGAAGCTGCTTTCAAATATGCTGGGAAGGATATCCACAGTAATAGGATTAGTACAAAAAGAACACGTCGTCTTTGTACCTAAAATCCTGAGGCTAATTTGTCATGGTTCCACCCCTCCAAAACTTTGGTAACAGATTGCTTTTGTCAGGAACACTTAATGATGTTTCGCTGTTAAACCGCTCACAAGAAATATCTTAACACCTGCTGGGAAAATTATCTGCAAAGGTTATTGCAGTAAGGCGTGGATGTAAAATGGCAAAGGACAACTTCATCTCTTCCCTCTTCTTCACCCCAGCTACAGGCAGGAAAAACTGGGAGAGCTTTTGCAGAGCTGTCAGACAGACAGGAGTCTGCTTCCTTCCACCCTCAAGAGAGCCTTGGGATGTGTTTTATTGCAGCTAATGGGTGATCTGAAGGTAGAACACTGAAGGCAGAGAACATCAATAATTCACTAGAGCTTTGCTGGAGAACAGTCTGACAGGAGAGCTCAGTGTCTGCCTTCGTCACCTGAAGGACAACCTGACAGTGAGACCAAGAGGTCTCTGAGAGCTACACGATGCCTGTGTGGAGGGGAGCAGACACACAGGAGAGTATAGCAAGATAGCTGCAGAGCAACTTTTAAGTTCGTTTCCTATTTAAGCAGTTCTGTTATACTGAAGCCTTTCATTTGAAACAGATACAGCACACTGAGATGTTAAAAACTTCTGTTTGTTAACTGCCAACTTTCGTGTGTGGGAGACTGATGAATGAGATCCAGATCACTCATGGAAGAGTTACTGCAGGATCAGGTCTAGGCCATATCCCACTTCTCCACGGCAGTGAGGACCAAAGTCTCTTCATGCTTCTAAGATCAACATTCAGTCTCCGGATTCATCTAGGTGTTTGTTATTGGCATGCCCATCTCTGATGTGTTTGCAGGATGGAGAAGCGGCAGTGGGCATTATGATCAAGCTTGGCTGCAGTCTTTGGCCTTGATTTCTCTTCTGGTTATGAAGCCAGCAGTCCGAAGCTTGATGTCTTCTGCACTTCACAGTCTCGTTGACCTGTGCAAGCTCTCCCCTCTGCACCTTAGATGAGGAACTGCTGAAAGCTGAGCGCACTCTTCATCATTCCTACTCAGCGGCACTGTGCAGCAGTAGGGTCCCTCTGTGTGGCTGATCATTCTGGCACCTCTTTGTGAGCACTAGCTAGGGCTCACAGCTGTCTGTGCCTCTGTGTAGGGCAAACTGATTAAAATGGGAATGGTGTGCATCCATCAGGACCAAGCTAAGGCAGTTTTGCCCAACATTGTCTCTCTCTGTCTGTGCCGTATTTCATGTTTCTATGGAAAGATATTTTTCCTGTTCAGTATTAGGATTATGAAGTTTATTTGCTTTATCTGATAAAGGCATTTTGCACCTACAGTAAAGAATCCTGAAGAGAGGAAGTCTTTACGAAACCCAGCAGCTGTGAAAGCTCTCCAGGAAATGCTTGATGTGTGCCATGTGTATGCATGTTCTTGTCCATTGTGGGTTTAGATAACTGTGTTCATGTAAAACAGAAATATCTTGGGAGTATAAAGGGACTATTTCTGTTCCTTCAGCTTTGATAAGGAAATTACAGGGAGGGTCAATATCCTTTGCCATCTTTTCGAGTGGTATGGTTTGGAATGTTTCTGCTCACATGCCCTCTCTGTTTTCAGGTGAACACAGTTGTAGCTGCTCTCTTATGGGCACCTGTTTCTGTCTCGTGCTGTGTCATGCAGGTAGATATGTGACAAGTGCAGAACATGCCTCAGATTATTCACTAAATGCTGGTGGCGTGACAAGGAAACCTTTGGAAATCCCCCCTGGTTTTGAAACTTCATAAGAAGGAAACACTGAAGTTGAGTTCATAAAAGATGCCTTTGCAGGACTACAGGAAAATCCTCCCTGTGCTTATGGAGCTCTTAAGAGAGAAGTGAAACCTCTGCTATTGTTTGTGTAACTGCAAGCAAAGATTACAGCTCTTTCCGAGTTTATGACCTTGACAATACAAATGCATTAAAACTTCATCACTGGGATGGTCTCTTGTCACAGTTTCTTGCAAGCAGGCGTTTTCCCCTGCAGCCATCCCTTATGCCAGTCGTCCCTGCTCCTCGTCTGCAATGTGTGAAAACATTGGCTCCAGCTGTTGTGTTGTCTGGAAAGACCTCCCCACAGCTGGTGATTATAAGGGGAAATGTTATCTGATGGGCATAAAAGGACCTGACAGCTGCCAGCAGCTCTTTGGTCAGTTGAGAGGCCACATGCAGCGTCAGTCTCTGAGCCTGCCTCAGGGTACAGCAACACTGATGCCTGCTGCCTTCTCCCAGCTCCAGTAAGTCACTTCGCTCTTCTATTCAGTTTTCCCCACGTGTAAACCAGGGGTGGGGTAAATCTGTTCATGCTGCGTGCTGTTCGGCACTCAGCTAAATGGGCTACAGTGCAAAGCCTACTGAGAAATGGCAACTTCTTATTCTGGAACCTGTTTTAGAGTGTTGAGAATGCAAAGTAAGGAGTGAACCCAGCCTGTCCTCCAAGGTGGGATCCCAGTGAGCACTGGTATGTGGGGGTTTCTGTGGGTTCATCTCAAAAATGGAAGCAGGTTTCTAACCAGGCTGGTTAGGTTATTGGGTATCTTTGTGATTACAGGAGCATGAGCTGCTGCATGCACAGCTTGTACTTCCCAAATGACTACTGCAAAGGAAGCTTCTCATTTTATACTCAAGTAGGATGCCTACAGCCATCATATTGTTAATGTTCATCAGGGAAGGACATTGACTAGATGGAGGGTCAATAATAGAATCCACAGAAGGATTATGTTGTCACATGAAGCAGAAGGGTTGTCTGTTAGCATTGGAGTACTATGTATGTCCCATAGGTGTGTCTGAATTTGCACATCAAGGCTATCCCTGAAAGGTGGGGATGTTCACGGTGGTCCTCATGCGCCACATAAGCTCAGGCATTTACCCTCTGTCACTCACCCATTGCCTTCAGGTGGGCATTACCTTTCCTGCTCTTGGATTACATTTGGATTTATTAACTTGGAGGGTAGGGCTCATGTGTGGATGTGGCACATTGATACTGCAGGCAGCTCCTCTCTCTGAATATTTTCTGCACGAGTAACTCAGATAATTAAGCCTTAAAAGCAAACGGTGGAACAAAACAACACTCAACCCAAACTTCAGAGTGGTAGCCAGGTTTATTTGCAACCTCCATCAGCAATGCTGAAGTGAGCCGGGGCTTCTCTGACAGCAGAAGTTGTAGATGGAAACACTTCACCTAAACACAAAGAAAGCAAGTGCACAGCAGGCTTCTGAAACAGCAGTGCTAGAAGATGATTTTTAAAGGTCAGTGTTATTATAGGACATTAATTAGCAGTCAGATGATGCTCAGATTGCCTTAGCAAATGTAGATGCTGTGTGCGGCCACGCTGCAGAGGGTGCAGCCACCTGCAAAGAATTTGGCCACTTGAACAGAAAGTATGCCTTGCTCAGACCAGAGCCAGAAGAACAGAATGAGAAAACAATGTGACTTCCCTAAAGTAATTAGGAGCCGGTGGGGAAAGTAAATAAGCTTTTGCAGAGCAATGTGCTACTGGACTAAATGAGAGCAAATGAACCAGGAGCAGGGCTTTCTGCAAGTGCAGAAAAGAGAAGGTAGATAATCCTGGGTTAGAACAGTTGTACTTGAGATGCTGGCAAAGAGCAAAAGCGTCTTTGCAAAGAGGGGAAGCTGTAGAGTGGGTTGGATATACTTACCTTGTGATCCCAAACGTAGCCAAGTCATCAGAAGTCTTTCCATTGGCATCAGTGAGCCCGTCATTGAGAGCACAGGCAGGTAGCATACGTTTCAGGGACACCAGATGATGTGTGTTTTAAGGCTGGACATGCATGTGCTGCCTATCAAAGGTTGTTTTACTGCTTCTTTTGTTCATTTGACATTGACTAAAGGAAGATTTCATTACTGGTTTGGGGTAGTTATCTGCTTAGCTGGTAATTGTATGGGTAGCTTAACAAAATAGGAGCTTTTGGAGGAGAGTGATAATCAGGTTGCAAGTTTTCGTCCTTCTAATGGAAGGCCGAACTGCAGGATTGAAAGCGAATTTTGGAGATGTTTGTATTTAGGGAATTGGCTTCATTCCCTGTAGATGGATCATTTCTGAAAACTGGAATAGCATTTACCTTCATTTCTACCCTTTCAGCTTGCAAAAGTGCAAAGCAGGGTAGGTGTGTGGATGTCTGTGCTCAACCTCTATATAAATATATAGGCTTTGTGGGTTTTGTGTATAATCGGTATATAAACATATTGCATACATATCTGTGCATATATACCTCTTTTTATGCAAAGAATGTGTGTAAGGAATATATATTTCCTCAATATTATTTGCTGAGAAGTACTTTTAGCACCGCAGCATCATCTTAAGCTCCTGTTCCAGTTAGATGTGAAACCTACATGCTCATTTGTCTTCTCAACTGCGAGAAGAAAACTCTAGTTAATGTTTTACTCTGAGTGCTGTAATAGAGAGTATAAAAGGAGTTGGGAAGAGGATACATCTTCTAACCCATGGAACAGGGAGTTCGGCGTTAACTGTGTCTGATGTTTTTGCTCTCTGAATTTCCTTTGAATTGTCTCAACAACCCGAGATAAAACCAGCTGAAGATTTCTAACTTGTTTCTTTTCTCTTTGATGGGGCCATGTGGATGGAGGTGAGAACTCTCCAAAGATTATCTGCCAAGTGCCAGCTTTTAATGAATCCCATTTGTTTTCTTGATTAAATCTGCTGTTACCCCTGTTTAGTCTTGTCACGAGCCCATTAGCAGGAATTTTCATATCGTGGTTTAGAAAAGAAATTAGCCCAGAAGAGCACCACTCATCATCAGTCAATTTACTCCGTATTTAATGTAGTTTGCTGTTTGTGAATTCAGGAACCTTCATCTGTGTGTGTGTATGTATATAAAGCCAAACACTCTTCTTTGTGGTGAAACTCTTAAGCCAATAAGGGTTGCAGTCAAATATCAGTTTGCAGTGATAACATTGTATATCACTAAAGTCCTTAAAGCTGCAAGGTTTCTTTGGTGAGTTTCCATCTGACAGGTCTGTGGTTTGCGAGACAGGAGCTTCCTTAGGAAGAAGAGCCTCTCAAAAGGTTTGACCTCATCCTGTCAAAAGATCAGCATCCAGGAGGCTTATCAAGATTTGTGGTCATGAAGTACTCGAGAGCTTTGGAAGTGTTTAAAAGCGGCGTGATGGGTACGGTGTAAAAGGTACAGAGGGGATAGCATTAGGTTGGCTTTCTTGGGGATGTTGTGAGGAGAGCCCTTTAGGAGATCTCTGTTATCTCCATCCCTTTTCAGAGCCTCTGCCTGAAAAGAGCGGAGGAGGGCCGAAATGTAGTTTTTAAATGACATTTTGCAAGTTTCAAGAGCTGTCGTTGCAGCCTCTCCTGGAAGGGAAGACTTGGGCAGTGGAATTTGCAGAGCTGCCACAGAAGCATTTCATCAGTGAAAAGAGACAGAGAGGACCGTGGCTGAATCATTGTGTCGTGCCCTGGCATTATTCTCTAATGGGAAACATGGCTTTGCCAGGGACTTGGAAGCAAATATTTGGACGTGATGCCATTACTTGATATCGCCCATTCAACACCCTCTTTCTCTTTTCTTGTTTAGTTTGTGCCATTCTAAATGACTAGGTTGGCCTGCTGGCGTTTGCCTTTTTCCTTCTGCTTTCCCTCTTTGCTGCCTCCCTTTCTGTGAGTGCTGAAAGAGGGGAGGATCTTGATCACTCTCTTCTCTCCACTTAGAACTCCCACTTGTTTTCTATTTGATGAACAGTGGGAGAAACATCCCGTAATCAAAGCAAAACCAACTCCAATCATATCGCTATTCCTGCAGGAGCTCCTAAAGATGCCTGGATGAATTTGCTGCATTTCTGGGCCTAGAGGCTGTTACTGAGAACACCCATTGGTAATCACAGCAAAAATCAAACCAAGTCTCTGAGTTGCCGAAGGAAAATCTTTCCCATATCCTTACCAGGGTTGGATGCAAACACAAGGACCCATTTCATAACTAACCAAGTCTGAAAATTCAGCCTCCTTCCTGTTTGATTTCTTGGCTGTGTGGAAAATAAACATCTTTGTAAAGCTGGTAGATGACCTTTACTGCATCTCTAAAGGAGAATTCAGGTTGTGCAAGGGCAATGTACCTCTCCAAAAAGCAGCTTTTCCAGACCCCTGGAGTTTCCTGCACAATATTCTCTCTAGCTACAAGCCTCTTTTCCTTCAGTAAATGTATTCTAACCCTTTCAGTCTGTTCTTGCACTATGTTCTGCTTTACATACTTGGCACCATGAATCTCCAACAAGGTTAGAGGTGAGTAACAATTTGAAGTCTACTTGCAAATACAGCTGAAAAACCCATTATAGATGCAACCTTGAACTTTAATTGTATAAAGACAGCCTACTTTCTTAGCATTCGCATGAGTTTCTTGCTTGCAAATCTGCCTGGGCTACCTGCCTGTTTATTCTGCCTCCAGACTTTGAAAACATAAATGTATATGTTTACACACTATAGCGTTGCAGCGTCTATTGAAATCTGTAATGAGGAAGGCTGTTAACATATTTGAGTTGGAGAAATAAATCTGGTTAATTATATGTTACTCTTCCTGCTATTTTCCTGTGCTACACAAGAGGTTGCTGAAATCCAGCGTTTGTTTTCATACGTACATTCATCCTTTTTAAGGAGATGATTGTAAAGAGATGGAGAGCACTTTGAAGTTAGTTTGGTCTAAGATTTTCCAGGGCTGGCACAAAGTAAGGAAATAAGGGGAAGCTGAAAGCATCCAGGAAAGGGCAAAGAGTCTCTCTTTAAGGCTGGTTTGTAGTAGGCAATGGGAAAACCTGGGAGTGATTTTGTGGTCTCACAGTTTAAACCTTTCTGGTACTTCTGATATAAAAACACCCATCACCATAAAACCAACCTCAACAGAAAACCCCAACATAAACAGAGGAACAAACCCCCCAAAACCACAAGCAAGCAGAACTCCAGGTCAGCGTATCTGGCTTGAACTTCTCAGCGTTAGCTTCAGCGAAGGCGTTCGTACCCTTAGGGAAGTTAGAAATGAGGCTGCTGCTAGTTCACTACAAACAGCTTCCAAACAGAACTTAACCACTGGTAACAACTATGGCTCTGCTCAGCCCTTGATAGGCTGTGTGAAAGACCAAGTGAGATTTTCATGGTGTTCTGTTTTTACCAGTGCCAACAGATATGGCAATTTTGCCTTAAATGTATTTGATCAAATAATCGGCCTATTGTTTAGATAAGAATATATTTATCAACCATTAGTTTTCATTAAGACACAGATGATGTTGTGTGAGTGGGTCTGCCCCTCACTAGTCCTTTTCCTCCTGTAGTGCTAGAAGGTAGAAAGGAGAGCAGTACCTGGAGCATCACTTGAGTCTCCAAGACACAAAGTGATGCTCTGAGCCACTGATCTCTCTGTGGGAGCACATTTGATCTGGATTAGTTGAAGTCTTAAAAGGAATATCTAGGCTTTACAGTTTGATGATGTCTTTTTTCGGTCAAGAGATCCTAATTCAGGCTTATCAGAATGCATAGAATAGCACAGTGGAAAAAGGAAATGGGATTCATAGCTACAGTCATAGTTTGTGGTCCCCGGGCAGAGATTTGAGATCTCTGTATATTTCCTCTTCCTTCAGAAAATGAAAACCAACTTTTAAAAATGAGACACATTTTGGAAGATCATCATCCAAGTTGTTAATTCAGCTAATGAAATGCAGCTAAGTGAATACAGCCCACGATATTAATTAGCAGCAAGATGTATGTCCTCTTCATGATACTTAACAACACTGGTGAAGAGATGTCAGCAGGAGCACTGTGGTGTTAGCCCTGGGAATAGTGTGGGATGTTGCCAGCACCCATCCTGAATAATACTGATTTATGCTGACTCCTAAATCAGCTCAGCCCCTTCTTCTTACCTAAAGCCTTCCCATCTAGAAAAGAAACTCATTTCTAGGAGGAGTATAATGAGACAGTCCTCATGGTGTGGTCTTTTGACTGATTACGCAGTCATACGCCATGTCTCTTTGTGGTGCTGCCAAAAGAAGAAAGATTAATAAGTAAATTACAATTAATATACTACACTGAATAATAACCAGTGTAGCTCTTCAGCTACACTAGCAAGCTACTAAAAACTTCTAGAAATGCAAAGGCACATTTTACTTCCTTAAACGTGTTTTCTTCTGCGCTGCGTTGAGCAATTATGTCTATTTGGAGGCGGTTAATTTTGTGAGCTGAGTATTAATAATTTATAAGCATGTTAAAGTTATTGATCATCTGAGGGTGGAAGCATTGTGGTTGAGTTCTTTCTGTAATCCATTAAAAAGGAAGTAAATTGCTTCAGTTTCATATTGAAATAATGGGGCGAGCAGGCTGTAGTTTAAAGCAGGTGTAAAGTTGCTTTCCTGTTTATATGGCACTCATCCATTGTTGACCTGGTGGTGATGCACTGGGATTTGCTGGGACTCAGCTGCAGGCATTCGAACCTGAGACGACTCTTCTGCCAGTGTCACTCTTGTCTCTGTCTTCTTCCAGCCCTGACCATTTCTCTCATCTGAGCACGAAGTCCATAAATATCGTATTTGTGCAAGGTGGGTACTTGCAGCAAAGTCCGTAAGACTTGTATGGATCCAGGAATCTACCTGCATGCGACTTGTTGCGGCATCAGGGACTTAGTGTTTTCTTGACTTGGGACTGTAGTGATAGGACAAGGCGTAACGGGTTCAAACTTCAACACGGGGAAGTTTAGAGTGGATATGAGGAAGAAGTTCTTCACTGTAAGGGTGGTGAGGCACTGGAATGGGCTGCCCAGGGAAGTTGTGAATGCTCCATCGCTGGCGGTGTTCAAGGCTGGGTTGGACATAGCCTTGGCTGGCATGGTTTAGTGTGAGGTGTCCCTGCCCGTGGCAGGGGGGTTGAAACTGGATTATCTTAAGGTCCTTTCCAACCCGAACTATTCTATGTTTCTATGACTTTGAATCATTCCCCCATTTTATCATGAATTGCGTGAATAAAGCTTTAATCCACAGGCTTGGGACTATAAGGTGTTTGTGACAGGAAGGGACACTTGTGCTGAAACCAGTCAGTGTAATCCTTATTTTCCTAATCCTGTTCTAAGGCAGAAGGAAGACTGATATAAAGGAGAGGAAATAAATAACTGGTGAATAATTGTATTAATCAGATTCCTTCCGGATCCCCAATCTCATTATTTGTTGATCAGCCAGGCTTCTAAATCTATTCACAATTAAAACAAAAATTACTAAGTGAACAGTATTGAACTGGTCCTTAATTAGGGCAGCTGAGGTGTCTTGTATAATTAACTGGGCTTTGTTCATAATTATTTCCTGATAGTTGGAATTGTTTTCCACACGTAATGGAGCAATGGTAATGGTAACACTAAGAAATGTTTGATTTTTTTCCAGAGTAAAATAATGGCCAGGCTTACTGTGCTTAAGTTGTATAAGACCTATTTGTTCCCACTGGCAGATAAAAGTAGTCGTGTCAGTTCGGCTGGATCACACAGGGAAGCTGCAGGAAGGCTGGACGTGGTACTCCTTACTCTGGAGTACACCCAGCCCTCCGTGGGGAAGTTGCAGCAGATGTATGGGTCCTTTGGAAAGATGTCTTTGTTAGATCATTGCCTCTGATTTCGAGAGAACTGGTATCTGCTCTGATCTGGAAAAACAGTAGTCGTGTTGCAACCCGAGGTTGTTTGGGATTCATTATGAAGCTGCATGAAAGAACGTGTGGGTTAAACGGGTTCGCTGCTAATTAGTACCTTCACTCCTAACGAAGTAGCCCCTCGTTCCTGAGGGAAGGCAGAGTGTGAGAAGAAAAACAAGCAGGGAGCTGTCTGCAGGCTCTTTCGGGACTGAAGAAGCAGATGAGTATATGTAGAGCTCAGGAAGCCGAGCACCAGCATTCGAGTACCCGACTCTGGGCAGGAGCAAGGCAGCAGGACTCAGCTTGGGCAAACAAGCTCAGGCTTTGTTTCTTCAAGCTCCAAAGGTGGGAAAACAAACGGGTTTGGGTGGGTTTTGTGTGTACTTTCCTATGAGATGCGTTTCATGTGAGTGGTCGTCCCCAAAGGGGCCTTGGTCCGCACTGCGTTGCGCTAGGAAGCGCAGAACGAAAGTTAGGAGAATCATTCAGCTGCCTCCGCTCTCCGCCGGGCAGAAACTCCTTTAATCTGCTCATTCTTAAGGAATCTGGTGAGTTTGGCTCATTGCTTTCCCATCGCCCCGTTGCCAGCACCGAAATCCAAGTCCATAAGCAGTAGAAAGCATTCAAGGTGTCGGGATGGTGTGAGCAATGCGGCTCCTTAATCCCAGAGAACAGAAAGCATGGTGCCCCGGCGTGCCCTGACATTCATTCCTGTTTTCATCCCGTTCCGTGAGTCAACTGACCCATTGCTTCTGCGGTTTATTAGCTAATGCCTAATTATTTTTTCTCACCAGTTGAATTCCTTGCAGCTCTCTTTAAAGTTCTTCAGTAAGAAGATTAAAACATAAATGCCATTAAAAATGCTTTAAATATCAAACCCATTGAAGTATTTCCAGGTTCTGTATCCTCTTAAAGAATAATCCCCATTCAAAACAGAGCGGAAATGTCATCTGGATGAGTGTCTCCTGAGTTTCAGATTGGATTATACAGGGAATTATGTAGAGTAGCTTTGGAAATCTGATAATTAAAGAAATTTTGGACTCTTATTTATGACATTTTAAAGCCCTGTAACATTTGAGAAGTTTTCAGTGTTGTACATGTGCTGTTTAACCTTACGGGTAAAAAGTGCTTGGGTAACTTCATGCGAATTGAAGGTCATAGGATCTGAATTCAGATGCGGTCGAGCTGGATCTGCATTGAGGGTAAAACAGGTGTGGGGGTTTTGCTCTCAGCCACCCCATGGGATATTCTCCTGTTCCATAGGGAAGTCAGGGGGAGAGTAGCTCATGTTAGCTGCTTTAATGCCTTCCTGCGTCAGTCCTGTATGGGAATCCTACAACATCCCAAATAGAAAAGCTGGGCATTTCAGTGCCTATTAACACGTTAGTAGCACAGTGAGTCCTGGGAGTCCCTCTGAAAAGGGCCAAGCCAAGTCCCATGCCAGCCATCCCAGCTTGCACGTTCAGTGTTCAGGTTGGCTTTGGGAAGATGTCGCAATGCTGGGAGGAGAGTACTCTGGAGCTTGGCTGTGGGTTTGCCATTGAGTTCTTCCCTGCGTGTCCCAGAACAGGAAAGCCATATCTCTGTCTCTGTGGTCACCTCCACAGCTGGTGTTCATCAGAGCTGCTAGCACATGATTCCACATCCCTGGAAGATGTGTCCACTTATACAAGGACAAGAGGAAACGGCCTCAAGCTGCACCAGGGCAGGTTTAGATGGAGCTGAGGAACAATTCCTTCCCCAGAGGGTGCTCAGCACTGGAACTGCTGCCCAGGGCAGGGCTGGAGTCATGGTCCCTGCAAGTGGCCCTCAATGCCATGGGTCAGCGGTGGCCTTGGCAGAGCTGGGAATGGTTGGACTGGAAGAGCTTAAAGGGCTTTTCCAACCCAGGTGACTCTGTGTTTCTATGTAGAAGTGACCAGGGGATTCATCATAAATACGCCATGAGTCTGTGAGCTGGCGGGAGATGTTAACGCAAACATGTTTATGAGGACAGAGGCTTTCAAAACAGGACAGGAAAAGTCTCATCCAGCAAGAGGTGACATTCTTTCTTCAGCTGGCTAAGCACCAGCGGGAGCGTTTCCTACTAAACAGCCTCATTAGCATAAGAATAACTACAGGGTAAATTTTCAAGCTCATTCCAAGTGAATTCAAGGGGGAAGTGGGGGGAAATATTCTTTTAATATGTGCAACTCATGCAAACAATGCTAGAAAGCTAATTCATTTCATCATATTATCACCATATCATATTAACTTAAAGGAAATAATAATGCAACATGGAAATGTTTGCATATTAGAGAGAACTCTCATTGTAGCCTATTAGCACCATATCGTATTAGTAGTGCATTAGGCTATTATGCTCCAGTGCTAAAATGATGAAATCCCACTGTGAAAACTGATATTGAATTCTTGTAATGTTTCAGAACCATTTTTAGCGCTGCATATAAATAATTCATGGGAGCAGATCTAATGAATTGATGAACTGTCCCCCCGCCCCCAGCCCTTGACATTGTGAGAGTATTTACGAATGTAAAGTCATGAACAGTGGTTTTGATTTCTGTTTTTAAATGGAGATGGGCTGGGACTGAAATACCTGGCATAGCAGCAGACCCAGCCTGCCCTTGTCACACCGAGCATCGGGTTGGCTGGCCACATCTCTGTTAACGTGGCAAAGAAGTGGCCTAGCTCCAGGGTCAGGGGTGCAGAGCTCAGCTTCCCGAGTGTGCTGACTTTGGGAGCCCTCCCCAGGCACAGGGTCACTGCTGCTCTGCTCTGTCTGCATCGGCTTTAACATTATAGAACCCATGATTGGTTTGGGTTGGAAGGGACCTTAAAACTCATCCAGTTCCAATGCCCTATCACAGCAAGGGACACCCTCTATTAGAGCAGCTTGCTCCAAGCCCCGTCCAAGCTGGCCTTGAACACTGCCAGGGATGGGGTTGAGACTAATGGCTAATTATTAATGAGAAAATATGTATATCTCACTTCCAGGCTCTTATGGAAATAGCCTTTCACTTGCACAGCATTTGGGTACTACAGTGTGATCGTAATGGTAGTTATTAACATGGGCTGTGCTGAACTTTGCTTTATACAGATGTGTCAGTGGCAAATCAGATCCCAGTGAGTGTTTAAGGGAAGCAGAGGGCTGTATGTGAGACTTAACTCAGCTTTTAAGGGCCCCGTGAGGAACAAGCTGAACCAGACAGCGTTGCACATCCCTGTGCCCAGGAAAAGAGGGAATGCCGGGAGCAGATGACCTGCGTGCTGTTGGCTGAGTTATAGTCACTGATTTACACTCCGAGTTACTGTCACCTTGTTCCTTTCTTGCTGCATTCTGGTATCTCTTGGCTTGGTGTTCTGCTCTCTTCTCTCCTCTGGCAGCCTGCTTTCATGTCTGATCCTCCCCAGCACTGGGGACCCTCGATCCAAAGCACGCCTCTGCAGGAGGAATCATAACACACAGGGACCCCTTCATAAACCCATCGGCTTCCTTTTCACCCGGGTGTAAATTCAGAGTTGGAGATGCTCTGTGAGCAAAGCTGGATCATTGTTTGCTTTTCAGAAGGATGTGATGATGCTGGCGCGCTGCATGCTCAAAGAGGAGCCCTTCTGAGCCCATGGATGTCACATCTTGGAAGTTTATTGTGCTCTTCAGGCTTGTCCTTTCTTCAGTACTCTGGGATGCGTCTGCTGCTCTGGCAGAGGGAAGCATAAATCAGGGAGAGGGGAATGACTGTTTTCAGTGCAAGCAGCAGCAATGTGGGGGGAGCTTTTCTAAAGGTCAGCAGGAGTCACGCACTCCCAGTGCTTTCCCTTAGGCTAGAGTTTGCAAGGAATAAGATTCAAGTGGTGAGCTATGAGATGTTTGGGGATTGCGGGATGCGGGGTCGGTGCATTATGACCTTGTGAGCAGAGAAGGGGCTGCTGTGCTGTGAGATTCCAGGAGCTGCGTTACGCAGAGCGAGAGTCGGTGATGGAATGGGGAATCTAAGGGTATCTTACGGCTCTTCACAGGCACGCTGCGCACGTGGCTGGTTTGTCTAAGAATGGGCTGAGAAATGGATCCATTCAGGAGAAGTTTGATAGGAGTTGGGGAGTGTTTGTTTTCTCTCTGTTTATTTGTGCCCCCCCCATGCACAGTTTGGGTTTTCCATCTTTTCCTCCAGAAACCACGGCAGTGATCCTTGCAGAGATGCTGCAGGAGTTCTGCTTCGCTCCCGCTCTGTTTCTGTCCAAAACGCGAGAATTGAGGAGTTTATCCCAGCCATTCCAGCTGTTTTTCACTAATGGCACTAAATTGCACCTATGTCCCGAGTGAAAATCATCTCAGTTCCTCCTATAGTCAGTATATAAAGTGTACGAATAACGTACAGGCACTTTTTGTGCTGTAAGTTTCAGTGAAGCTGATTGCCAGTTTTCACGTACAAGGTAGGTAGAGTTTTCTTCTGTGAGCAGCAGAGTTGCAGAGGTGGTTGAATGTTCACCCAAGTCATAGTACAGCTAACAATAGATCTTTCTTTTCACATTGGTATATGAAGCACAATGGTAGCACCATCGGAGCTACGGTAGCACAATGGTAGCTACCAATGGTAACGTCTCTACACCAGCAAATCAAAAGGTACCATAGCTATAAATACTGAACCTTTAGAAAACACACCTCCACCTCCAAACATTTACTGCTCTAATTACCACCAAACAGCACGGTGAACTGGGGACAAGTGTTGCTAGTGAAGAATGCCATGTTCCATGGGGAAGGTCAGTGAGAACGGTGGGTGAAGCGCTCACTGCACCCAGAGATGAGGTGAAGAAATGGGCAGCTGTGTTCCTAGCTGTAAGAAATGCCTTTCCCATTATTAACTAAAAATGACCATATGCTTTATTAAAATTCTGGCAGTTCCAGTGAGATCTCGGATAGGAAATATTATGGCAGATTGGACTGTTTCAGTGCTGGAATTATTCTTGCCATTCCCGAACAGCTCTTCCAACGGCATATTGGATCTCCCACAGACATTGGTATTCAAACAGCTTAGTGTTTTCTGGGCACAAGAGCTCCTGTCTATTTGTCACTCTAAAAACATTCTTTAATCATGAGTTTGGAGCTTACATTTTGGTTCTGCTCCCCGTGAATGAACGCAAGTGGTGTGATTCTGCTTTTGCACTTCCTAGAATTTGGCTGCTGTGGGGATGGGGATGGCTGCAGTGCAAGTTAGCAGCTCCAAATCCTGTTTTCTTATTTCCAAGCAGGATTTGGAGCTCCAGCCTCCAGGGCTCTGTGCTTTCTATCATTCCCCTCAACTAAAGACTGCGGCCCTCCTCCCTTCTGCTGCATGCCTTGGTTCTCGTTGCAGGTGAGGCGTACCCATGTGCATGGCACATTGAAGTGGGGTACCAGGAATAGCCTTGTGGGGCTGGGAAAGAGCCTCATTTCCCTTCTTTTCGAGTAGCCTGAATCTCTGTACACCACACTGGTGCACTCCAGTGATAACAGGGCTGTATTGCTTTAGGAAAAATCCTTCTCGTGTGTGCTGTACTCTTTCATCTTGATGGGAGACTGGGGCAGAGGCCAATGTTCCTCTGGATATCTGTCCAGCCCTTTTCCTTCCCTACCTCGGATATATCTTCCCCATACGTCTCCTCCGGCCTTTGTTTCCCTCCTCATTCATGTTTCTGATGCCAGAACTCTAAAGCCACCCCCCTCCCCAGTGATATTGACCTCCTTGTGCCCGTCTCTGTTCCTAAATAGCAGGGGGGGAATTTCTATCAGAGTCCGAACGCACGCGGGTTGAAGGTGCCGGTAGCCCTGTGTGAGCTGGATAGCAAACAGCAATCCGACTTCAGCTGGGTTTGACTGTGCTGAATACAGCAAACACGTCTTGCGCTCCAGAGCATCCCTCCAACGTGTGCAGCGCTCAGCCCTGAGGAACCTGAGCTCTCAAGCTGGGTCTGTGAGTTGAGATCCCCAGGGAAAGGTTTCGCTCCGTGGGAGAAGTGATGGGTGCTCATTTGCTGCGCACAGAAATCCCGAATTTGTTGGATTTGCGGCTCCCTTCGGCAGCTCTTCCATTTGGAAGGAACATTGAGATTGGTGCTGGGTACGGGACAAGCGTAAGTTTGTGAACTGGGGGTAAATGGAAAGGCTGCCCTGGGGAAAGGGAAGGAACTGTTGTGTCAACTGTTCCTTCAGGGAAAGGAAGTCATGGATGTGATTGTGAGGGGCCAAAAGCAGGGGTGTGGAGTGGGTCCTTAGGCAGAGGGTGAGGTAGTTGTGAAAGCAAAGGCAATGAACTGCAAGGTTGGACTTCTAGAGGGATGCCGAGATTGAGCTGGTGCCCAGATCATAAAGGGACTCAAGTAAGGAGGAAGCTGTGTCCAACTATCGGTGTGTGGATGGGTGGATTTGGTAATATTGCTGCCTGGACTGAACTGTCTGGCACTGCGGAAGGTGTCTGATATATGGAAAGCAAGCAGTGGCTTGGCAATGCAGACCAGAACATGTCAGTGGGAGCAAAGCCCAAATCCTGGCTTTCGGTGGGCTCTCAGGGAGTCCCAGCTTGTGCCGGCTTGGGAGCATAAACTGGTTTAACCCCAGCTCCTGGGACAGGACTCGCAATGCACAGGGACAGCCCAAGCCGTAGCAGCATCCTGGCGAGCAGAAGATGCTCTGCACCTTCTCCAGCGCAAGGCTGTGCCAAGCAGTAGAGCAGAGCCCTATGGTAGCATGCCTATGGGTTTCCTATGGATTTCATGCAGCTTTAACAGGCTTCTGCACGGAGAAAACATCCTGCACTTGGCAGGATAATAGCTGAATTGCTCAAAGTCCTATGGCAATCAAATCTTGCTGCTTTGCGCCTGTAAGTGGAGATTCAGTGAGAATGCCAAAACTTTAGCAAGTTATGGAGTAAGTGGTACTCACGTTTTAAGCGTGGCTAATGCATTACAGAATTCATTATCACCTTACACACTTCTTCTTCACACTCTGGAAGAGGGTGAATGCTCTTAATTCATGTCTTTTGACAAGGTTTGTTTCTTAAACATCTTTTGTTACAGCTGATAAGTTTGTACTGTTAAAAAAAAAAGGTAATAAATTGTAATTAAAGCAACATAACAGCCCCTTCTTAGCACGTCTGTGCCTTTTTGGGTACCGACTGTGGCAGGCGTGGATAGGAGGGAATGTGCAGCCCTTCATTCTGCTCACAGAAGCTGTTGACGTAGGCAGCGCAGTGCGTGATGAGTCCTTTCTGCAGAGCAGCAGTACTGCTGGTTCCATTTGTCTTCCTGTTGGGGAACTGACGCTTTTTAAACAAGCAAACAAACAAACCAGCTCTCATTTGGCATAATACCTTTTTTGGGGGGGAATTAGTCACAAAGGAGTCTTTTTTTATCACAAGGAGGGCATCTCTGCGCGTGGATGCTTGGATGTGCGTTACTATACTTAAAATCTTGTCTGTTCACTGCTGTTCATTGAATAAGAAACACAGTTTGGAGGTAAATAGATTTGCAGGTCAGAGGCTTCGCAAGAAGGGGATTTGGACCGAAGTACAGCAACCTTGAGGCGAGGTTGCCCTTTGTTGAATGCCAGATGTGCAATGAGCTTGGTTACCATCACCCGCGCTTTGATGTGGCCACTGAACCTTCCTGCTCATACTTGGGCTGCAGACAGGCACTTCTCCCTCTCACCAGCAGCACAGTGGTTGCAGATACCTGTGTCTGCCCGTGTACCACTTGTAAATCTATAATGCATTACCATAGGTTAAACAGACTGAGGAAATAACCGGGGTCTTTTTGAGGAAATGGAATTGTCAATATAGCAAGCCCCCTGAATGATGGATCCAGCAATGATTGTTATTACAAGGATGGCGGTAGACAAGTATCATTTTGTCTATTAACCTTTTGCAATTCATAGTTTATTATGGCCTAGAACAATCCGTTGTTAAAGACTTCTTTCATATGGAAGTGACTCCTGCTGTTTTAAACACTACCTGCTCTTTAGCCTCTGAGCAGTCACACTTGCTTAGCATAATGTATAACCCTAGGCCACAAAGCTAAAGCAAACCTTTGCTAAAGCAAGGATTTCATTTTAGCTGAGTATTTCGAAGGTTTCCCTAACTTTCTGCTGCCGCATCAGGCCCACCAGGAATACAAACGTGCCCATGTTCCTGGGCCCGAACACTTTACCCTACCATCACTTAAGCTTTGATTTCATCGCCTGTAGTGCCCTGGCTACTTAGCAAAAGGCAAAAGCACTGTTAGTCAAGAGTGCGTAGTAGAGGATGCTGCTACAGCAGATAAACGGCACTGACAAAGTAAAATGATTCTTCCCTGAAATACTCCTAAGAAGCAAGATCCGTGCTGCAGGAAGGGGAACAGGCAGTAGTTTTGGTGAAAAACCCTTGGAAAAACAGCAGTAGGGTTTCTTTGCTATACAAATGCAGTGATTTTTCTGCTGGCGCAAGGGTTGCTGTAGCTGATGGGAGGAGGGCAGGAGGGGGCCAAGGTATGCCGGGAGAGCTGCTATTTCTTGTTAGAACAATTGATAGAGTTGGAAAGAAAAAACACCCCAAATGCTTTTAGGGGTGTCCGAAAGCTTTTCCTTCCCCTTTTTTCCCAGCTATATCAGCTGGTTTAATAAAAGCTATTCCCCCTGCTGCAAACCTTGCTGGGGCTGTGAAGCGCTGTTTCTGTGCGTGCGATTTGCCCTCTGAGAGGGCAGAGATATTCCACGCTTCTTAAAAGTGGGGTAATTCGGTAAGGACTGATTGTGACATGCTAAGAAAACCCCAAATGCTTCCTTAAAATGCTGAGAACTCGGGGCTGGGTCTGTGTTTGAAAGAGAAGGATTGCAGCTCACGAAGGAGCTATGCACACGCACTAAAATGTGGTCAACTCTTCCTTTCAATAGCTTTGAAGCAGCAGTAATCTAACAAAGCACCTTGCTCTTGCTGTGCTGACAATGAGGCCAGGGTACAAACACCCCCCCCTCCCCGAAATTAAACAACAACAAAAAAGGACATTTTAATTTCAAGGTTCACTGGGAAAAACATGAAGAAGAAGAAAAAAAAATCAATGTTTGCCAAAGAGAAAGAGAAACTCTGCAGGGAAATGGGGAAAAAAAATGTATTTACAGGATTTAAAGAGAAATGTATAAATAATGGGGCAATAAAACCCCAGGAAATGAAGTATTTGTCCCCCCGAAGTCCAAATATGCAGGTAATGTTGCAAATAAATCTATGTGAAATGACCTTAAGGAAGGATCCAATCGTGTTGTTACCAAGAAATTCGTCGGAAAAGGGAATCAAAAGGGTTACTGCGATCAGAAGGCTGCGTCACTCCAGATGGCAGCCGTGGACATCTGGAGGATGCAGAGTCCTGTGCAGCTCCATGGCCTGGGAATAGTGGCCCTGGACCATGTACAGACATGAGCACATGTATGTGCTTGGGACATAGGGATGTGCTCAAGCCCCTCAGCTTGGAGCTCCCTGGTGCTTGTGCTGTGATGCTGGCCCACGTCTGAGCTCAATGGTGTCTTAAGCAGGGCTGCAGCAAGGATGAGGTCTTCTGCAATGGGCAGCCCCACTCGTGCTCGCCCCCTTTCCCCATAGGGTAGTCACATCCTCCACAGGCCTGGCATGGAGTTCATGCACATGGAGCCTCAGCAGACACCCATAACCAACCCTACAGGGTGTGCTTTGCGGTGATGCCGGTCTGGCTGTGACTGCACAGCTACTGTACATGAAGCCTGTAGAGAGAGCTACAGCTTCAGGCTATGCGTCAGGCACAGCCCTGCTGTTCCATTGCTTCAACCCGGTAAAGCCGATCGGCTTTCAGGTTTAAATTAACACCCTCGTCCCTGCCCCACGTTTCTGCAGCCAGGGTGTGAGCAGTGGGAGGGCTGCAGGAACTGAAGGCGAGCAGAGGGAGGGCAGCAGAGCTGTGCCTGCGCATCCCAGCACTGCTGCGGATGGAGGTGCGTGGGGCTGGCCGTGGAGCATCCTTGGTGTCACCCACCCTAACAATGGCTGTGAGTGCAGACCAGGCCCGTGTGCTGTGGGGTCTGGCTAGTAATTAATATTCATTATAATCTATTTAAATAATATAATAAATATGAGTAATAATATTTGTTATCATGGGGTCTGGCAAATAAACTGCAGTTAGTTTTTAATCACATCCCCCAGCACATGGTCTTCCCAAGTGGGTAATGCAGGGGTGAGCAGGATCAATCTGGGGAGCACAGTGAGGAGCACTGGGGTAGCACATCACTCCCGAGGCTCTCCTCTGGGATTACATGGATTTGCCATAAGCACTGGTGTTCAGTATCGGACCCGGTCTCTCTGCTAGGTCTGTAATACCTTTCTCCCTGTTGGTTTTCTGATCTTCACCTACCAGAGCTTTCTATGAGGATGTTTTGCTTTTATGTATGTTTTGTCTGACATCTCAGACGCTTTGTAAACTTTATCCACTTCATTCTCCTACACTGTGCAGTGTGCTGTGGTGGCATTACCTTCGCCTTATTGATAAGGAGATTTAAATCCACACGCAGCCAGGCTGCACTGGGGTAAGGCCCGGGCGCACAGCTCCAGATGTGCCAATAGCCAATGCAGCGGCTGCATGTGTAGAATCGCCCAGCAGTGTGAACTAGGGGTTTTGCTAGGCTGCTCTGCACAGCGATGTGTCTATATATGAGAGGAGAGGAGCAAAGAAGAGGAAGCACTATGGCTTGGGGAGGGAACAGTGCAAACTGCTGTCCCTTAAGTGTTCCTGAGGCTGTGGTCCTGAGGAAGGTGCAGGGACTTACTGCAGACCTGTCATAAAGGACTATAAGAGAGTCTGTCTCTGGTGTTTAAGTGGATAAGTGGGAATGAATGCAGAACTAACCCCCACAACCCAGTACTGAATTTACAGCCCTTCAGTGGGAGTGCCTGATCGGCTTCAACACCAGTTACAACCCGAGGGTTCACCTAAGCACATCAGCTCTGCTGCACCTAGCCTCAGCCCTCTAAAGCATGCAGTGATGCTCTTGGGTTTGGCATTGGTGCTGCTTGGCTGGTTTGCATCTTCCTCCAAGGAGGTGTTGAAGAGCCCTGAGGTGGATGGAAAGGCAGTGATTTAAGTGAAGCAATGTCTTGTCAGCGGCGGAGTTGGTTCAGGCTCTGTGAATCTGATCAAACGGGCTGAATGCAGTTGAAGGTTGGATTCACACCTCTGGGAGGAGAAATCGGCTCTTTCTGGACAAGAGGATTTCATACCCAATAATTAGGCTAAATGAAGCCCTTACAAAGAGCGGTGGCAAAGAGCCATGTTTTGCTGGCCTGCTGTACCGCCACATCATCCGTGAATGTGGGGCATGCAGTAGGTGCTGCTTTCTCCTTCCAGGATTTTTATTACAGCTCTAACCACTGACACTTCGTTCTCTGCCAATTCCTCTGCTCCCTTCTCTCATGCTGGCAGAAATATAGCAGGAGACCTAAAGCTGTAGGCCTTGGCAGGATCATGTGAATATGCTGAACACATACATGCTGATTAATTCATTGCCTTAGCAACTGGAAAGTCTCAGCTTATTCTCCCTTGTTTATTGGCCCTTGTAGAGCTAATGTGAGGGGTAAAGATCATCCAGAGGCAAAACACGGCATCCATTGACTGCCTGCATCTGCAAGGGGCCGAAAAACTCCTTTGATGCCCAAAGATTACCTGTTCCATACAAACAAGTCAGGTTTGCAGCCCACTGCCTCTCGTTTGTGTGGTTTTGTTACTGGGGGCATCCAAGTGAAGCACCTGGACTGAAAGCTTTCAGATTCTCCTGCCTGTCCTCCCTGTATGTGCAACGGATGTCATGCATGCATAGAATCACAGAATGGTTTGGGTTGGGAAGGACCTTAAAGCCCATCCAGTTCCAACCCCTGCCGTGGGCAGGGACACCTTCCCGGTAGAGCAGGGTGCTCCAAGCCCCTGTGTCCAACCTGGCCTTGAACACTGCCAGGGATGGGGCAGCCACAGCTTCTCTGGGCACCCTGTGCCAGCGCCTCAGCACCCTCACAGGGAACAGCTTCTGCCTAAGAGCTAACCTGAACTTCCCCTCTTTCAGTGTGAACCCATCACCCCTTGTCCTGTCTCTGCAGTCCCTGATGCAGAGTCCCTCTCCAGCATCCCTTTCTCTCCAGCCCTTAGAACAATTTCACCACTTCCAGTGCAGTTGTGCCTCTGTTTCTGTGCAAACACAAGCTGCCCGTTGGTAAACTGAGCTCAGAAACGTCCGAGTGCTGTCAGGAGGAATCTACGTTTGCTTCAAGGAAGTTAGGTGACTCATCCCTTCTAGGGCTGCATGGAGTGAAGTCATCTCCCCCCCCCCCCCCCCCCCGCCAAGGTTGGGTTGAAGCCAGCTTCAGTCCCTCTATGAATAAGCCTGTAGACTGAGCTCAGAAATAGTGCTCCTTGACACAGAGCCACCATAGAATCGTAGAACAGTCAGGGTTGGAAAGGACCTTAAGCTCATCCAGTTCCAACCCCCTGCCATGGGCAGGGACACCTCACACTAAACCATGCCACCCAAGGCTCTGTCCAACCCGGCCTTGAACACCGCCAGCGACTGGAGCATTCACAGCTTCCCTGGGCAACCCATTCCAGTGCCTCAGCACCCTTACAGGAAAGAATTTCTTCCTCATATCCAATCTAAACTTCCCCTGTTTAAGTTTGAACCCATTACCCCTTGTCCTATCACTATAGTCCCTCATGAAGAGTCCCTCCCCAGCATCCCTATAGGCCCTCTTCAGATATTCAAGGTGTTGAAGTACAGGTTGTGTAAGCCTGAGGAAATGTACAGCATTAATGGCAGGATGTCTGGATGTCTTCACACACTTCTTTTTTGTGACATCTGTGCAAACCCTGATTCCACATATCCTAATAAATAAGTGAAAGCACTCTGACGCTGGTGAGACAACTCCATACTAGGATATCTTCTTTACCTTTGCAGCTGTTGGCTGTTAGGGTTGGAAGGCATTAGTTTTGAAAGCACATTTTTTCCCCTATATAGCACTTGCACTGCTCTTCTTGAAAGATGCACCATTCGATTGAGGTTTTGCTAAAATAATGAACATTTGAGTTTCAGGCGATGGCTTTTTAGGAAAGGAATGTAATACATCCTGGAGCTCAGAGACCGCTGGGGTTGCATTCATTGATACCCAGAGGTGAGCTCGTCTTTTACCTTAAACCAGTCCTCCTCCTGCAAGAAGGATGGGATAACAAGAGAGGCAGCTCTCAAGAGCACCAGGTAAATGCTGCCATGAGCTCTCCCTTTCCCTGGAGCTCTTTTGGAAACAAGCAAATGGGTATCAAATGAAAACATATTTACTTGATGCAAACAGAGTGAAGAGACTGATGTTTGCATATGCCTCTTTCTAAGCACAGTACAAATCACTGCCTCTGATGAACTGGTTTCCACCAAATAGATTTTAACCTCTCTCAATGGTTGGCTGCTGGGGAGGGGGAAGCCAGTGCTTTAGAAGCTCTCCTCAGCCACAGAAAAGGTGACTAATTCATGCCATTTCAAGTCAATGCTCTTCAAACAGAGCTCTGATAACCAGTTAGTTTGTCTTATTATCTCTACCTTTTGGTGGGAGAGCACGTTGGTTTCGTCTTTGGCCTGGTTGGCTTGAAGAGCACAGAAAACCTAGCTCTATTAGGTCAAGCAGCACTTCAGAACATTACTGATGCTGCCTTTGAAAGCCCTGCCTATTTTATGCATGGGGGGGAATACTTAAATGTCAATGATAGGAAACTAAGTAGATTTATCTGAAATATTGATTACATATATCTCCCGAACGAGGGTAATGGGATATTCCTGGATGCTGTGTGCATGTTTATATGTCTCTGGAATGTTTGATTCATGTGCACCTAATCTTTCTTTTTGCTAAAATAGACCATCGTATTTCTTGCTAAGAAATTAATTATTTGACCACTGGTACACGTGCCTGAGAGAAGACCATTTATAATGCTGCATCCAGTATCTGAAGGGGGCCTGTAGGGATGCTGGGGAGGGACTCTTCATTAGAAGCACAACGGTACAGGGCACTGTCAACCTGCAATCTGATTTAAAACAGAATAACATACCCAATTGAAAGCCTTTCTGGGAGTTGTGCCTCACTGACTTCACGTGGACTCCTAAAAACTCATTTTATAGTCATATTTGCCTCTTCTAAAGATATATCCCTGCTCTGCTGAGGTAATACACACGCAGGAGAAAAAGGAACTGCTTAGTTATAAGGATGCTGCTGTCACTGTACAAAGCACATACGTTTTAAGAAGCAGAGGGTAAATACCCTCTAATCTCTTTCGATTACAGTTGTCTCAAAGATTTCACTACAGCGTATTTCAGACAGAAG
The DNA here is from genome assembly GCA_017639245.1 of Myiopsitta monachus. Lineage (NCBI taxonomy): Eukaryota > Metazoa > Chordata > Aves > Psittaciformes > Psittacidae > Myiopsitta > Myiopsitta monachus. The sequence goes on along the minus strand of CM029923.1, from coordinate 2,178,199 downwards.
CCAATTTCACGTTGTTTACCCAACCTATTACATGTATTAATCTGCATATTTGTATATGCAACATATGTGTTTATACATAGAAATACATACACAGACCCTCAAGTTACGCACTAAACCAACATGATGAGGTGTGTGCTGTATGGTCTTGGTGCTGTAACCTGAACTCTTGCTCAGGAATAAAGCTCATGGCATTCCATTTCCAACTTTGTGTACTTCACCAAGCAACCAATTTAGTGGGAGGTGTCCCTGCCCATGGCAGGGGGGTTGGAACTGGATGATCTTAAGGTCCTTTCCAACCCGAACTGTTCTGTCATTCTATGATTCTATCTTCAGCTGGTGTTCCTTCAACAAGTAATCCTTGACTTGGAAACCTCTTTCACTGAAGGTGACGAGTTTTGCCAATGTTACTTTTTTGGCTTTGACTGTGTTTTTCTGTCTAATATAGCCTAAAAGACTTCTTTTATGCTTTCCAATACTGGTAAAACATAAATAGAAAATAGACAGTGAAAACTTTCACAAAGCAAAGCTTCAATTTGTTATCCCCGAACTTTGAATATGGAAATGCAAAGTGATGTGTTGGCAAGCAAAAAGAAGAAAACACAGACTTGACTAACTCATGCTTTTCTTTGTTCAGGAACTATGTTGTCATCCTACACTTGGTTTGGATTTTGCTTTCCCTTTTTATCTTAAGATGATCTCACATTTGACTGTCTTCATCTGTACCACTCTGTTTTGAGCAACACCGCTTTTCACGTCTCTCGATTGCTTAGTTAAGAGATTCAACAGATCTCAGGTAGTGGTAGCAAGACTTGCTCTGTGCCGGCCTCATGTATCACCTCCAGTCTTGCCATTTACTTGCTATGAGCAAAGTCTTCCAATGGGATGAAAAGACCTATGGGTTTGGTATTTTTTCTCAAAAGCTTCTGTTTGAGTATCTTTTTGAAGTGAGAAGCATCCCCTTTCTTTCCCATTAAAAAACATTGTCATCTAAGCCTGTCTGAGAGCCTGGCATAAATCTCTGCTCTGTATTTGGAGGTATCTTATTCCCTCTTGAGAGGAATGCATAAGGAGCTCGAACTCCAGTGAAGCTGATTCTGCACTAGTAAGCTATGGTCCTGCTGGTGTTTGCAAAGGAATGAGAGAGAAGCTTTCCTTGTGGAGGATGTTACAAGAAGTGATTTTAGAGGTTTCTTGCCTTCTCTATTTTGAAAGAGGCCTAGGCTTTTATTTTTTTACAAAGGGCCAAAAAAAAGTCAGTTTTCTTTTTATTAGTGAAGAGAGATACTTCACAGTGAGCTCCAAAGCATTTTTATCAGGCTTGATACTGAAAGTAAAGGGGAAAGAAGCGTTGAGCATAGCATATGAATAGCACGGGAAGCTTTGAAATAAATGGTTATTACAGGAAATATTATCATAAAGTACACCTCTCTTAAAAACAAAGCCAGGCAAAGACTGATCTCTTATCCTGTTGTTGCTGCTGAGGTCTGGTGTGCCTGGGAGAGGCATCTCCTTGGGCACAGCTCCTGTTAGAGCCTGGTGGCAGTGGGACTGCATTAGGCAGGTCCCTGATGAGCAGTTCTTGGGCTCAGCTGGGTACTTGGGTCCCGGTGAGCAAAGGGAATAGATGCCACCAAGCAGAAAGCTTCGTGCTGGAAGCTCCAGGTCCTGCAGGCTCATTAGATGGGTTCCTCTCCCCCTGGGCTGGCACCCAGCCCTGGGCAAAACCCTCCTTGAGAAGGTGTGAGGTGGCATCAGCGTGTGCTTCAGGATGGCACAACGAACTGCTAGTTAAGGGGAAGTGAAGGCAGCCACTGAGGAGGTGCCTGATTAATCCATAGCAGAGCAAAAGAGGACGTAAGTTGAGCACAGCTGTAAGGAAGCGTGTCCCTCTCCAGGCTTGCCTGTGAGACTGTGGATTTTGATACCCAGCAGAGGTGAAGGAAGCCTTTGATAACAATGGTACGGTTTTGAGTTCAGGCATGAGAGGCAGAAACATGTAAATACCTTCAGCTTTCCTCCCCACTTAATTGCCTGAGATTTCTTTCTTTTTTCAAGCTGTGATTCATATGTTCATACTCTTCTCTCTGAAGGGAGAGACCCAGTATGACAGCAGGGCCGTGGCCCTGGGCAGGAGTAAGCGCTGGTGCAGCCGAGCTGTGCTTACGTACCCAAGAGCTGGAGGGGATGTTGGTCCCAACTGGTACCGCTGGTCCAGGAGTATGTGGTGGCATGGGAGCAGCAGGCAAAGCTGCAAGATGGAGCACACTGCCTGCCACTAGTGCAGAGTAATAGGCACCTTCCCACAGAGGCAAATTGTGTGTCCCAGGAAATAACAGATTGCCCCATTTTTCACTTCTGCAGATGCTGTTTTCTCTTGTGCCCGTATTGATCTGTTCCACTTGGTTTGCTCTTAGAAATAACTATTATATGCATGCGGCTTAATCACCCTCAGGTCCCTGCTTGTCACTCCTCAGCAGTGAGGCGAGGTGGGCTATACCTGCCCAAATGGCAGTTGTACAGGCACATCTCAGACTGATGCTACTGGATGCACTCCACAGAGAGCAAACAAATAAAGCCCTTAAGGGGATAGTGATGCTGAGAATAATGACTATGTTATTCCAGGAGGAAGACTTGACTGGGTACTGGGGTGTTTAACAGTTAAATGAGCTGAGTTTTCTTTAATTAACTTCTGAGCCTTCCCCTTCCTCTCCTTAGAAGCAGAAGGGAGATCGGGGGAGCCCGTATGGTTCCCTACCCATACCCGAATCTACCTGTAAGGTCTCTGCATGTCACAAATCAAGTTTTTTGTCCCCCTTAGGTAGGAGCTATTTCAAATGCCAGTGAGACATTAGAAGTAGCGCAGGACAGGGATTGTTCCCTTCCTTCGTGCGTTCTCAGCAGCGTGGTTTATAAGCTGTCACTCATTTCCAATGATCTCAGGCTGGTGTTTATTCCGAGCCGATGTTTGGTGTAGCCGCAGCGTTGTTACTGATGAGCAAGTCTGAACGCTGAGCATGGGGAGTGATTGACGTTTCTTAAGGTAAAGAGGGAGACTCTTCATCCAGCAGAAGCTGCCACTGCAGCAGATGCTGTTATAGCTTCTGACACTGATCGTGATGAGTGGTGTGTAATGTCAGTAAAAGATGAGAGGCTACAACAACAAAGTGAAAGGGATACCTCTGAACAGGAATCCCATGGCACCCTGGTAGCAGTTAATAGCCATGACTTTCCCAGGCTAGAAATATGACTTAAAAAAGGTCAGGCATCTCTTGGTTCACTTATCACCTATTCAGTGCACTAGCAAGCGCGAGAGCTTGCTAATTACTCATCTGTTACTATTTGGGTTAATTTTACCTATCTACATTTTGGGTTATTTGTTGCCTTTTTTTACCCCCTTCCATGGCTTTCGGCAAATACGGTGTCAGTTTCCTTTTTTTATTCCACGTTTTCCTTTTGGTGAAATGTAATAGATATTTACAGAGAATAATTCATGGCAGAGCTGCGCATGGTCCGGAATACTGTGATGTACTCGAGGGTAATGCTGCATTTTGGGCATCTTGCTAGCAATATCAAACAGCCAGTTTCCATGCACAGCTCAAAACCTTTCTCCCTAAGCAGGAAGAGGTTTAGGTTTAATTCCTCCTCCCTCATTTTGCTATGGAAAATCCCTTTCTTGCTGTACTGGAGCAGCAGGAGTCTGGTGTAAGGCTCCCAGGGAGCAGTATGGGTTATCTGTGCAGAGCCAGACCCCAACTCTCAGCCTTAAGGAGATCTCCCTTGAGCAGCGGGCTTTGAATTACCATGGATGAGTTCCTTTTGGGTTATTGAACCCCGAAACTGTCGATAGAGTTCACTTAAGAGCACAAACAAAAGTGTGTGGACTGTTTTTTCTGTCCCTTTCTGGAGGGATGTTCAGCTTTAGGCCATGATCTAATTCTTGGCCTCCCGGCTTCGGTCTCGCAAGTGGAGTTGAAGTCTTTGAATTGTTCTCTAAGTTGTATACATATTTCCACCGCTGCCATGTGTAAATCAGTGTCTTGTATACACAGCAGTAGTAAAGCTCGATCTGGTTATAGTCATGTACCCTTGACATGGGTGCATGTGCACGTGATATAGTCATGTACCCTTGACGTGTGCATTCGATACAGTCATGTACCCTTGACATGTGTGTATGTGATATAGTCGTACCCTTGACATGCGTGCATGTGATATAGTCATATACCCTTGACATGTGTGCATGTGATATAGTGATATACCCTTGACACGTGTGTATGTGATATAATCATGTACCCTTGACATGTGTGCATTCGATACAGTCATGTACCCTTGACATGTGTGTATGTGATATAGTCATGTACCCTTGACATGTGCATGTGATATAGTCATGTACCCTTGACATGTGTGCATGTGATATAGTCATGTACCCTTGACATGTGCATGTGATATAGTCATGTACCCTTGACACGTGTGCATGTGATATAGTCATGTACCCTTGACACGTGTGCATGTGATATAGTCATGTACCCTTGACATGTGTGTATGTGATATAGTCATGTACCCTTGACATGTGCATGTGGTAAGAATGAAGTGGGTGGAGTTCTAGGTCCCTTGTCAGCCTATAAAGCTGCAGCCACATGCCTGCCCCCAGTGTGTGGATGTGGTCCTGGCTCCTCTCATAGGGATGTGTTGCTCCCTTTGCTCCCCGTGGTTAAACCCAAACCAATCTGTGATTCTATGACATCTGCCTATACCCAGGGTGCGATGGGGATCCAGATACATTGTGAAGGGTTTGATCACTGCCTCCCACCCCATGAAATGAGCTGTGGGGCTGGATGCTAGGATCTGGGTACATTTTAAGTGGTAATTTTATGTTAGTTATGCATCAAATCTGTGATCAGGAACACAGTTTTCTTCCTCCGATAGTGCAGTTTGTTGCAGTAAGGATGTTTGAGAGGCTGTGTGTAGGCACAGATTCCCTGGATACCTGTTAAGTGAGCCACGTAACCCGGTTTATTTCCTTCCTCTCCCGTTTTGGGGTGTTTGCCTTTATGAGGTAGGTAAGCTCAGCACTCTGCCCTCCGAGGACCATGCTGTGATTTGTAATGCATCTCCACATGGATCATAAGGGGTGGTGCAAGGAGATCCTCACAAAGTGACCAGTCTGCTCAGGGATGTGCTGGCCATCCTCATGTTCTGCATGCCATGAGCTCTGCCTTTTGAAAGCTGCGTAGTGCCTGGAGGTTACAGTTGGTTTAGCCCATAAATTCCAGACTCCTTCCAGCTTTCTGCGCTGATGGTGACATCGGACCTTCTCCACCGCTGCAGGAGACAGTGGCAGCGTCTTCGTGCTATTTGTTTGTCAAGCAGACAAACCCGACTCCTCAGAAGGCCTCTTGCAGAGGCACCGTTGCTCTCTGAGAGATGCAACCACCTCCAGGAGCTGCGTTCTGATGGAGTTCTGCTGCTTTCCACACACTGAACTCTCCCTTCTCCGGCCTTCCCCTCAGGAATTGTCCCTAGTTCAAAGATGCCTCTGTAGGACCACGGTCCTTCAAAGGCGACCCTTCCTTTGCGCAGCAGCTTTGACACAAGTGGACCGCAGAGGTTGAACTGCCGGATACAAGTGGAGCGCATTAACCCCCACGATTGCTCTAATGAAGTCAGGGTGAAGTTGTGAAGCCTGGGTCACAGCTAATGGATGAGCCATTAACACCTCTCAGGCGTAACAGCATTTAAAAGTATCGAACAGCAGATGCATTTAGTGACCTCCAGGTGCAGAACTGGCCATGAGAGCAAGGCGGCATGGAAAGACGGCAATTTCCCTGCCTGCCCCCACTCGGCTTCCTGCTTTCCATGCGTTTATGCTTAAAGTCAACTCCACTTGGGAAGGTTTTTGCGATCCTGGAGCTTCCAGATGGCAGGAGCCTGTTTTGTTGAAGTGCTTAATGCTTGTCAAGAACGTGTGTTGATCCAGAAGCTGTGTTTCAAGCACCAGCTCTGTGCGGGCAGGTATTCTTGCTGAATTCATACTGGAAGGGTTGGAGGTCTTCCTCTCCATCGGAAAGGATTTCCTAGTGGATAAGGTAACTTTGCTGCGCCGACGCCAAGGGATTAGGTTAGCTTTCCACAGTGAAGCTGAGTGCCATGGATGAATGTGCCTTCAGTGCCATGAGTGAATGGCACCCAGCTTCACTGTGGCAAGCTAATGTAATCGCAGCTGAGAGCAGGATTAGTAGCTGCTCAGTTCTCACTCCTCGGTCTGCTTGCAGAGGCACAAGAGCCTGTTTGAACAACCGAGATGGTGTTGTTTGATGGTGGAGGATGTTTTAGAGGAACCGGGTTGGAAGGGACCTATGGATCATCTGGTCCAACCTTTCTAGGTTGCACGTCCCAGCACCCTGTCCAGCCCAATCTTAACAGTGTCCAGCACCGGGGAATCCACCACTTCCCTGGGGAGATCATTCCAATGGCTGATTGCTCTCGCTGTGAAAAGCTTTCCTTGTGTCCAACCGGAATCTCCCCAGGAGTGACTTGTGCCCATCACCCCTTGTCTTTTCCATGCGACTCCCTGTAAAAAGGCAGTCTCCATCTTTGTAGCTACCCTTTAAATAGTGGAACGTGGTGATAAGGTCTCCCCTGAGCCTTCTTTTCTGCAGGCTGACCAAGCCCAGCTCTCTCAGCCTTTCTTCCCATCCTTTGACCATCTCTGTGGCCCTTCTCTGGACCCTCTCCGGCCCATCCACATCTGTTTTGTATAGCAAGGACCAACACCGATCACACCACAGGTGTGGCCTGACATGAGCCGTGTGGGATCATGATTTCCTTATGGCTGCTGCTGATGCCTTTGCTGATGTAACCCAGCATCCTGCTGCGTGGCTCTCCCTTCCAAAGCGTCCACTTCCCTCTCAGCTTGGTACCATTGGCAAACTTGGTCAGGGTGCACTTGATCCCATCTTCCAGATCATTTATGGAGATATTAAACAGGACTGAGCCCCATATTGATCCCTGGGGGACCCCACTGGTGACAGGTCACCCTCTGAGTGGTCAGTCCCACCACTGCACAGACCATTTGCCTACACCTTCCACTTTCTTTAGGAGGCTTGCTAACCTTTGTGATGCTTTTGTTACAAGATCCCAGAAACAGACTTCTATTGCACTTATTGAGCACTTCCAAACTGTAGTCGAGTGCATGCTTTGCATCTATGGCCTCACTGCAGCTCTGAGTTCATTGCACCCACCTGGGAGAGAACATGGCTCAGGGTGAAAGCTGGGATGGGAAAAGACTGGGAAAGGGCAAGCATCCATGCTGATGTATCAGACCCTGCGCCAAGAGAGTGCACCCAGTTTGGGTAATTGTATAAGGCTGTAAATGAGGAACTTCCTTGTAATTCACCTGCATGGGAAGAACCTCCCTTGTCCAGGGGAGAAGGTGACCAGCCTGTTGCTTGCAGTCTTATGGAAGCCCCAGTGAAACCTGGCTTTGCTGGGCTAGAATCTCCCAGCTCTGCAGATGGAAGAGATGCTTGCACTCAATGCTCTCTGCCTCTCCTTCAGCCTACAGGTGGGATTGGAGTTGTAAAGGAAAGCTGCACGTCTGAATTCCCTGCCAGCAGTTTGTTAGTCTATAAAAGTGAAATACTGAAGTGTTATTTAAGCTTTCTTTTCACCCTTGTTTTCACACTGAGCAATCACTGCACGCCGCGTTTATAGGGTAGGACAAGAACAGGCACTAGTGTTCCTGTTCAGACCCTGTATCCTGTGTCCGGTTTTCCACTTGGATGTCAAATTTGTACCCCTATCCACATACAGAAGGAACTGCTGCTGTAGAACTACAAAGCCTTTAGGCTTCCCAATGGATCCTTAGGGGATAATTTAAGGAAACAGGGTCATGTGTTGGACAGTGTGTCTTGTACGATGGTGTCATTATCTCTTATGTATTAGCAGGCGACTAATGCTGACATCTAATTAGCACCAAGAAACTGATTAACTCTCAATAGGGTCAAGAAAAAGAAGAGAAATAGATCTCAGGCAAGCAATTAGGTCATTTGTTTAATAAATTAAAATACTTGTGATGATAAGCTCACTCTGGTGAGCTGCTTCCTCTGCTGCACAGCCGATGGCAGAAATAAGGCTGCAATGCCAATAGTAAACGTAACCCCGTGTTAACGGCAGCATAATCAAAACAGAGCACACAAACCCCCACTTGAGCTTTTTCTAATGGACAATTGATCATCCCAAATGGAGGTGTTTATCTGAGGGGGGGGGGGTTATCTTCACATGCCAGTACAATGAATGGAGTCTGTTCAGATTCCTTATTCTTGGGTTGTTCCACGCTATGGAAGTCGAGTGCACGAAAGATGCTTCAGTCCGCACTTGTTACATGGCTTTGTTGCGTACCTGTGCAAACTGATTTGAAAGCTCGGAGATCCCAGTTGGATAATGGGACCTGCAGGACCTGGTTTTTGCTGCCCTCACCATAGTATCCCCAGAGGATTTCCCTTTTCACGCAGTAGCACTCCAGACCCAGAGCCAAGTCGCCCATACTCCTTTCTTGCATGCTCAGTTTGAGGCATTTCTTAATTGCATTCATTTAAATGCTAATTTTATTGAATGCAGGCTCCTCTGAATGACTGAGGTGAGTTCTTGCCAGTAGAACAAGCAAGTAACAATAATTCAAGGTGTTCCTTCAGTCGTAAGGACATTTCAGATGAGGTTTGAAGCTCAGGTTGGGATTGAACAAGCACTGGAAGGTTTGTTCTCATGTCCAGCTCTGACTGCAAAACATGAAGCTTCTCCCAACTTGCTTTCTTCCCCATTATCTGAGAGCTGTGCAGCCCTTCACAGCCAGCTTTATGGTTTACAGACAAGACTTTCTGGCATGAGAACTTGTGTTGTAGTGCCCCGCTGATGGCCCTGCATAGTTACCAGCACAAATGTCATAAATGCTCCATAGCAGGCACAAGCAGCATTTAGCACTCGTGTGCAAGTATCTGTGGAGGCTTTAGACTCTGCTGGAGGCTTAAGAAGTGTGGCCTTCTGTTGGGCTTTGAAGGCAAACCTGCAGCAAGAGGGTCTGCTGAAGGGAGCAACTGATGGCGTCCTTTCTCTCCTTGCTTTTCCTTCCTGGGCTGTAGCCATGTGAAGTGTGGGTTCTGCTCTTGTGCCAAAGAGGAGAGCTTCCCCAAGCCTTTCTTAGGTGATGGAAAGGATAGTCAGACCCTTTTCCAAAGGTCAAGATCAGTTTGGAGCTGGAGCGACAGACTTAGAGGGAGCTGCTTCATCCCAACTTGTTCCAGTTGCGGTGATGACAGTGGCTGGGAGGGACACGGTGGGGTCCTGCTCATGCCCCCATAAGCAGCCTCCAGCAAGTGCTGCTGCCCTGAATGTGCTCACAGGCCCATTTGGTTGGCCAAGGGGTATTGAAGGCAGGGCTGAGTGAAGCTGAGTCATGGATGTGCTCCCGGTAAGTGCTGGTCTGGTCACCCCCTGGAAGTGGCAGCGCTCTCTGACTGCCTCCAACAGGTCCAGAGTTAATTCAGGGCTGACATAACCACCTCTCACTGTAACAACCAATGCAACAAAGGTTGTTGGAAAGAATAGGAAAATAACCTCTCGCGGTGTTTTTCTTCTTGATATCTTCCTCTCGTTATTAAAACAAATCTACTGAGGATGAAGGAAAGGATGGAGCATCGAGCAGTGGGAAATTCATCATTGGTACCTAAGTCGTAAACGGTTGATTTCTTCCCTTTTCTCAGACTGTCTTGAAACAGTTGTCATAAACACCAACAAATGCAAAGCAGCTTTCAAGATGACTTTTTGTTATAGGCATATTCCTGAACTATTCATCTGTGTTAAATGCATTTTGCCTTGAATCATATGTCATGTTGCCAGAAAAGAGTTGTTTCCATGCCAACTCATTTGCAACATGGGGGGAAAAAATCAAAGCTACTAACATCTGCAAGATGTCAGGGCTGATATAAGCCACTTGCAATGAAAAACAGAGAACTGCAGGAGGCTTTGCCAAATAGGCACTATATATAGGGTAGAATGTCACAAACTAATCGCCGAACAGTGCGTTTCCATTCCTTTTTTGGCTGTATTCTTGATCTCGTCCCTTCACCAGACCAGGCTTGCAGCAAAAGGAGCATCAGTTCCTTCCACGTGCATTTCCCTTGGAAAGCAGGAATTGCTGGGATTCTTTTCTTTTTTGACCGGGGCCTTCACAAAAGCCACTGAATTTAAAACACAGAAGAACTTATACGAGAAACTGCCGCTTCACTTTCCATACTCTTCCCTTTCGGTTCCCTCGGCTGCGGGGTCTCTTTCTATAAAGATCCTGTTCATCAGCAAGATTAATGAGAGCTGATGTCTGAAACTGTGGCTTCCGTTTCACAGCTACTGTTCCCTCTGCATTCTCCCCCACACACCTTCTTCTCTTTCATAAAAGAAGATTGTTCGTCTATTACCCAAGTATTATGAAATGCCAGAGGCTGAGGCTCTGAAGCCTGAGCAGTTCAAATATCAAGGTATATTTAATTCTGAGGCGATCCAGGCATTGCTGTACTGGGAGAGACATCAGAGGTGGCGGGACCCTTTTTGGCTTGGAGGTATTCAACCAGTTCTGATTTTCAAGCCTTTTCTTTAATGCAGTGATGCGAATCCATTCTTCTTCTATCTGGAGATGCTTAAGTTACCTGGTGTGTGTGTTGCCATGTCCTCCTTGCTAGTCTGGAGCGTGAGCAAAGGAGAAGATGGATTCCTGGCTGGAAAGGCCGCCGGTTGCCTTCCAAACAGCCTTTCGCAAAGCCCATCCCCATGGCGCTGGTGCTCACGCGACACGAGCCTTCCAGTGATGTGTAATTGCTCGATCTCACAAAGGAATATTCATGCTTTCTGAGTCTTGCTTACCCTATGAAAGCAATTACCGGAGTTGTCACGGCGGCAGCAAACGGAAAGGAGTTAATTTCATGGGAGTCATCTTTGCATAAAGAGAGATTCGAAATATCAAATTGAAACGTTTATGGCAAACCCTTCTGTATAGGGAAGGTCCTGTGCTTGCTGGTGAGGGAGAGACGGATCTCCCGTATTTCAGATGGTTCCATCGTTTGGCTTCTGCTATTATTAGAATGATGAAATTGTCATACAGATCATTTTTGTACTTCACAAAGATCTCCATTCAAACTCCTGTAACTTTGCTGTGTTAAAGTGCTTCTGCTGCGGCTCTTCAATAGAATGTTGTCACAGACGAGCAGAATTGAGAGCAAATGTAGGAACTCATTCCTACAGCACTTTATTTACTTCACTGGGGTTTGAAAGCTAAAATACAAGTAAGACCACTTAAGGATAAGAATGAAAATGGAATGCCATGAGCTTTATTCCTGAGCAAGAGTGCAGGTTACAGCACCAAGGCCATACAGCACACACCTCATCATGTTGGTTTAGTGCGTAACTTGAGGGTCTGTGTATGTATTTCTATGTATAAACACATATGTTGCACATACAAATATGCAGATTAATACATGTAATAGGTTGGGTAAACAACGTGAAATTGGCTTCTGTCTGAAATACGCTGTAGTGAAATCTTTGAGACAACTGTAATCGAAAGAGATTAGAGGGTACTTACCCTCTGCTTCTTAAAACGTATGTGCTTTGTACAGTGACAGCAGCATCCTTATAACTAAGCAGTTCCTTTTTCTCCTGCGTGTCTATTGCCTCAGCAGAGCAGGGAAATATCTTTAGAAGAGGCAAATATGACTATAAAATGAGTTTTTAGGAGTCCACGTGAAGTCAGTGAGGCACAACTCCCAGAAAGGCTTTCAATTGGGTATGTTATTCTGTTTTAAATCAGATTGCAGGTTGACAGTGCCCTGTACTGATGTGCTTAGAATTAGAACCTGGGATTCTGTCACGCTTTGCCTATCGCCACTCAAACGAGTGCTGCATCTCTTTCCCTGCACACAAACGCTAATGCAACGAGAGCAGCTCCGTTTGAGTATGCTTTGCCTTGAAGATTGAGTATATTTTAAACAAGGTTTCACCTTGAAGGCATTACATGATGAGATAAGCTTTATGGAGAAGGGCTGAATGTGGTGTGTCAGTTCAAACTTAGCATGAGGTTGGTTGTGCCTCTTGACCAAAGGTGTTGATCATGCTATGCATTCAAAGCAGATATACGCTCATGCTTATATACAGAAATAGATAGCTTATTTCTCTTGGCTGTAGGACCCCAAAGACACAAGTTTCCAGATCAGTATCCTGTCTGAGCACAAAACGTGTGCAGGGAAATCTATATTGGTAATGATGCATAGGTATAGCGTATGACGCTTGCGACCATTCCTGCAGCATCCTCTGGTCCTGTTCTGGGTTTGGCTGCAAATGAGGTTGACCCGAATCATAAGTTACAGCATTAAGTAACAGTCGTGCCCTAATGGACTATTCTGGTAGCTGGGATTTCTTAAGGAGCAACTCTTTCATCCTTACGTTTCAGAGATGAATAATGGCAGATGAAACAAATCTGCTATTGACTGGTTTTAGCCTTTTGCTTCCTCTGAACCCTGTTCCCAGCTCCTGCTCCATCTGCATGCTGAGCCTTTACTCTCCATCTGATTCATCCCTGAGTTTTGAGCTGCTGCTTCTGCTGCTGTGTCGCGGCCGTTGCTCATTTGGCGTGACTCGCATTGCAGTAGGTCATTCAGCCACAGTGTTCCCCTTTGAAGAGTCTTGAACCTACGTCTGTGTGCTGGTAGGACATTGTCCTCACTTAGCCGAAGCACTTCGCTGATTTTGCTGTGTTGTGGTCACAAGGTTGGTTTTAAAATAGCATTTGTATCGACTACTTGTGTTTCCTAAGGCAGGGATCACTTGATGAAATCAAGGATTGCTACTGGGCTCTTTTACTGGAAGTACCTTCCTCACTTTTGGCTGTGGCAAGGAAAATCTAAATGGGCTCTCTTTAAAAAGTACAAGTCCAGAATAGTTTGATTTTTATCAAAAATCCTTCTGTTTCTGCTAACCAGTTACTGGCCTAAAGGTCTCGGATGCTTCAGTAAGAGGTGCCACTGTGATTTTGATGTTTACAGCTTGCCCAAGGAAGTGGTAAATGCTCCATTCCTGGCAGTGTTCAAGGCCAGGTTGGACAGGGCCTTGGGTGACATGGTCTAGTGTGGACCTCCACGGCAGGAGGCTGGAACTGGATGATTTTAAGGTCCTTTCCAACCCAACCCATTCTATGATTTTATGTTTCCTGTGTGAGGAGCGCGTGAACTGAGATTGGCGGATGATGTACGTTGATGCTCTTTCCCGTGAGGCCTGTGATACCAGTTTGGTGTTCAGGACAGGCCAAACACGCAGCTATCTGATCCTGTTCTTTGGTGCAGCCCTTGTGTATTTCTTCTGTTAATATATTACCATTAATATTGGTTTCGGTGATTTTTTTTTATGGCTCTTTCATTAGAAAACTTTTTTGATCTATTTGCATGAAAACTTCTTTGATCTATTTTGGAATTCACCGTTAAACTTGGAGCCTTTGAACCTGTTTTCCTGACCTGGATGAGCTCTCACATACGGACTTCAAGGAAATACTTCCTAGAGGGTTTCACTCCTATCATTCAAATGGGATCTTTACCAAATCGTTAATTCATCGCCTGTTGGAAACTTGGAATGGCTGTTGTGCCTGCCCGACCGGTAAATAAGGCTGTCATGAGCAGGTGACGGCGGGGAAGATTCTGTACCTGTAATTTTTCAACAAAATGGAATAATCACGGCACATGTCCCTCTTGCAGCTCTTTATCACCATCCTGAGAGTTCCGAAGGAGCTCACTTACTGTTTTGTACTTATTTTAACCATCGTGCACTTATATTTTGGATCAGCTGCTTTTTCAAGTGCTCAGCCACACTTAAGCCAGATGAGGTTTGGGAAGAGGTGCATTTATATCATTTCAGAGAGAAAGCAAACGTGGAAGCATTTCTTGGCTGAAGAAAGATATGTCTGCCTGAACTACTTTTCTCCCTGTATTCCCATGTGTAGCGTAAGATACTTCTTCAGCTTAAAAAACTTGGTTTGTTTTTCCCTTTAGATCATTAGAGTTGTAATGAATCTCATTGCTATGAATACATTTAGGCACTTAACATTTATTTCATTTGTAGTAGTGCCCACAATAAGTCCTATGTCTTTCCAACCACTTAAATGCAGGCTTGAGTTTATAATCTGTTCACAGGAATCAGCATCTTGCTGTCCACTGAGAGCCACACAAGCTCAAAGGGTACCTGTGCTCCCTCCATCTCTAGTAGATAAGAAGCATCTCTTGCATGTTTGCTCAGATGGGTTTGCTTTATAAGAAAAGAGGCTTTGATTAAACATAGTCTCTTTAGGTTGTAGTCAGGTTCGGATACTACCTGGTTAAGCAAGAAAGTACAACTACAATGCAGTTCACATGTTATTTTGTGGATATGGATTATGGATATGGATATGGATTTCCCCTCCAAGATGTCTCTGACTTGCTAAGCCTCCAGATGGTCTGAGCCGAATGAGCATTCGCGTGTCCTTTGAAATCAGACTCTCTCTTCCTGATGTAAATCTTCACCATGAATTAGATAGTGTTGCTCTGCAGAGATGCTAAAAGCACGGCTTTGCTTACCTCATGTAAAACCAGTCTTGTTCTACCAGGTTACCTGCTATGCGTAGGGAAGGCCCTACATCTACAATCAACATGATGCCGCTTTCTGCTTGCAAATAGGAATGGATTTGCTTCAATTTCCGTGTGTAAATGCTTTGTTCTGTATGATTTCACACATTTCTACCTTCCTCCCCTGTGTTAGCAGTTCAGATTGGAGAGCAGGTAGTGCAGAGGAGGGCCAGAATTAATTCTGTGCGAAAAGAGCTGCTCTAAACAGAAATACTGCTGATGCACTTTCCCTTTTCACCTTACAGGGCGAGATTACATATGCATCACCTTGGTTTCACTGTAGTCTGCACAAATATCACTTTGCAATAGCTTGAGGCTATGTATGCCATATTTTAATAGTACAAATATGCAGTTGTTATGAGCAGGCTTTCCTGATGTGAAATGCTTTGATCAGATGTGCACTAGATGCCATGACTGAGCAGCACAGAAACACACAAGACGTTAGTCGGTGTCACTAGTGAAAACCAAAAGGAAAGCCAATGTTATGTGGCACAGTCAACTCTGGAGATGGTATTCCCATTAAAACTGTCGTTATTAAGTTTAAAAAGGCCATATACATGGACTTCTTTTTAATCTGGTCCTCGAGAACCTTATATGAAGCCATTAACACTAAGAAGAAATCTACTGTCAAGAAATTGCAGCAAGGGACTAAATTGAAAGCAGAATGGGAGAGTCTTATTGCTCCAGTGTGCCAATTATATTGCCACTTCTGTTTCTTCACGGCGAGACTGATAGGGATCTACAAATGCTCAGATCCCAAGGGATTCGAGTATGTCTGGTGAAAATTGGAGATCAATAGGAGTCTATAATTGCAAGCAAACTGCATTGTTTTCACTGGGGTGAATGATGGGAGTCATCCACAGAGGTGCCACGATCGTGGGTCCATCAAGTGTATTTGTTGGAGCCTTCTGCTCAACATGAGAAACGCAAGGACTCAGATTCTTGGCAAATTAAGCCTCTTAATTAGCAAGAGAAGAGGAAAATATTCACTGACCTTTCCCTTCAGATGAATATGTTGTAGCTTAAAAGGAAAGAAGATTCATTTTCTGGATGTGGCTTTTGAATGTATTGGCAGTGCTGCTGAAGAGGCAAACACTGTTTAGTGCCCAGCCCTGTCAGTAGATTGCAAATTCATCCTGGGTCTGGCTTGAAGCAAGCTTCATCTCCAAAGCTGAGATGTAATTTAGTTTCTCAGGTTTTCTGCCCTGGTTTTGCTTAAGCGAAGGCTACCAATTCAACGTGACAATGAGAATTACTATCCACTAGGGGCCAAGCTATGCCCACCAAATGCTGCATTTCCCTTCTAAAGCACTTTTCTTCCCTAGCAGTTGAAGTTGCATGCTTTTTTTTCTCTGTTGATGGGGTTTTGGGTGGAGGGTTCTTCTTTGGAGCCTGCTCCTTGATCTATCCCATTGCACAGTCCTTGAGCTCTCCAAGTCTCGGGCTGAATCCACAAGGTACAGTTCACTTGTTCATGTGCAGCAATTATGAATATTACGACTGTATTTGCTATAAGGGCAGGCGAGCAAGATGTAAAAGTCAGTCTAGTTGATGAACGTAAGAGATGAGAGTTTTCAGAGATGGGGGAAATGATGGCTATTGAGGGCTCAACCCCCTGTTTTTCAGTGTATGTAATCGCTGAAGTGATCCTACTCACTGTGTTGAAGAAGGGATTGTAAAAGCTCCCAACAGGAGGTGGCTCTGTAAAGATGGGATTCAAAGCTCAATGAAGTCAGTGGGCAGTCCATCAGGCTAAACACACTTCTAGACCATGTGCCCCTTGTACATCTCTTTGCTTTCTTTACTGTTTGAGAAAGCTGATGAATGGAGGGAAGCACTGCTGAGGTGCACCAAAGCCTATATATATACACCTGCTTTAATGTAGATGTGAGTACTGTGTGCAGTTCTGGTGTCCTCAACATAAAAAGGACATGGAACTGTTGGAACGAGTCCAGAGGAGGGCCATGAGGATGATCAGGGACCGAAGCACCTCCCGTATGGAGATAGGCTGAGAAAGTTGGGGCTGTTCAGCCTGGAGAAGAGAAGGCTGCGTGGAGACCTCAGAGCAGCCTTCCAGTATCTGAAGGGGGGCCTATAGGGATGCTGGGGAGGGACTCTTCATGAGGGACTGTAGTGATAGGACAAGGGATAATGGGTTCAAACTGAAACAGGGGAAGTTTCGATTGGATATAAGGAGGAAGTTCTTTACTGTAAGGGTGCTGAGGCACTGGAATGGGTTGCCCAGGGAAGTTGTGAATGCTCCATCGCTGGCGGTGTTCAGGGCCGGGTTGGACAGAGCCTTGGGTGACATGGTTTAGTGTGAGGCGTCCCTGCCCATGGCAGCGGGTTGGAACTGAGTGATCTTAAGGTCCTTTCCAGCCCTAACTGTTCTGTGATTCTGTGATTCTATGTTCTTAGTGGTCATTGGCAAATGAAATCCCACGCTGTAGGCTTTTGGTGGGAATTTGGTGTAACCAGCATCCTGTATCTCTATCCTGTCTCCACATGCACTCCAAAAGCAAGGATTCCGAGGTTGTTGTTAAGCTTTTCTTTCTCCCACAAGGTACAAACAAATGAGCTATTGGATTAGTTACAGCTTTCATTAAAATGTAATTAAAAGATGTCATACTTTTATAGTCGGACTCAGCTGTAGCCAAACATATGGGCATAGTAAACCATTTCACAGAGCCGAAAGGTTCTGGGGTCCTGCTGAGAAAATGATCGCCTCACAGCCTCTCACTTCATTATTCTAGAATTAATAATAACAATTGTTCGAGTTCCCCTCCTTTGAACAGAGCAGCTCTTCGTGTTCCTGCCTGAAAAGCTCAGTGGTGGAGGTAGCTACTCTGCTGTGGAGACAGGGACCCTAGAGCACCATGGAAGAAGCAATAGGACAAGAGGAAACAGCCTCAAGCTGCACCAGGGGAGGTTTAGATGGAGATGAAGAACAATTCCTGCCCCAGAGGGTGCTCAGGCATTGGAACAGTGGGGGAGTCACCATGCCTGCAAGTGTTCACACACCGTGTAGAGGAGGCCCTCGGTGCCATGGGTTAGTGGTGGCCTTTGCAGTGCTGGGAATGGTTGGACTGGATGAGCTGAAAGGGCTTTTCCAACCTGGTTGATTCCATGATTCTATGGTTTAATTTAAATATGCATTACTTATTCCCAGTTTCCACTTGCTTGTAAAACTTGCTCAGAAATGAGAAATCACACCACGTACCTGTAGCAGGTGGGAGGAAAAAAGAAGGAGAAGATGTAATAAACAACCTTACTGCAATCTATTTGCATGGATTACCTGAACATTTATAAGTAGCTAATCTGCTCAGAGGAACCAGGATCAGCTTGCATACATGAAAAATGCAGAAGGTGCAGAATATGATTTAATATAGAATTAACGACTCTCCAGTAGCATCAAATATTGCTGGTTCCGGGAAACAAAAGACTTTGTCTTGTGTATAATACTGGGATATTAAAAGCAGAGTATCCTGGGTGTCAGGCCTTCGGCTGATTTGAAATAGTAGGAGGAAGCAGTACACTTCTGCACTCTTGTGACTGCTATCGTGAAGACGTTTCCCCTTCACAAGAGCTGCTTTCCTGGTGAAAGCTATCAAAGTATGACTTTAAAGAAGCTGTCTTATTCAAAGGGCTGCACCAAGCCTTTTCCATCATGAGCGTGTGGTTTCCAAAGGATCTGACCGTGAGCCTGTGCCCTCCAAGCACGGTGAATCAGGGAAGGCTGGAACGTAGAACCGGCTAAAATATGCAGGAGTTAGAAAGCAAAGAAGTTGTAGTAAAGTCAGTGTTATTTGGGGGGTGACCAACGTGGCACTGACCACATATTGTGGGTATCCATCTGGAGCTTATTCCCTAACAAAAGACCCTTAGAAACTGTTCGTACAGTTTGTATTCACATCAGGTTTTGGGCACAGCCAAATTCACACATTCAGCAATGTAGTTAATCTCCTAGATCCCCGCCGCACAAGAATAGGGATTAATGCATTTATCTTGTAAAACAATGCAGTCCTCCTCTGAATTACAGCCAGAAATTAGACTGTAGTTATCAAATATGCTCCATCAGGTTATGAATCAAGTCGCTGCATTGCTGAAATTCCCTATCTCTTATCACCTCCCATTTTGAAGGCTGCTGCCATCAGAGTGTCAGCTGCCAGCTGGATGTGCTGGAGGCAGGGAAGTGCTGCCTTCTCCAGGAGAGAATTGCTGCATTGAGGGCAGAGAGAGGGCTTTGCCTTGCAAATGTCAGCCAGAAGTCGGGAAAAGATATCGGGGAGACGCCCGGAGACGTGATGGTGATCCATTAAACCTTCATGAAAGTCAATGACCGTCCCGGCAGGGATTGAAGCCGTCATTTACATGGCATGCCAACGGTGATAAATCTGTCCTGCAGACACGTGCAGGGCTAGTGGGTGTCATGCTCCGTGCCTGCTGAAGTCTCTGTTAGCACAAGAAACCCCTACGCTAATCTCAACCTAAAATAAACCCTTCTTCTCGGCTCAATCTAAAAGCAAAACCCGAGCCTAAAATAGGAATCAGCCACTGCTAGCTCGAAGGGAGGAGAACCTCGTTTGGAGTTGAGAGAGGAGGGAGGAAGGGCTCTTTCACTTCTCATCCCTTCTAAGTGTACGTGGCACACATATTTATAGGTTAATGGTACCTTGGAGGAAGTGCAGCTCGTGCAGTGATTAACCGAATATTTATTGTCTACAAGCAGTGTTATAAAATACACATAGTTCCTGCCTCCTAAGTGATAATTAACCTGCTGGGGGTGCGTTGCCCATCTCAAGCCTTCTGCAGTGCAACCCTGGCATTCCTCATTAAAATGAAGCCTGGAGGCACTTGGTTATTGTTTAGAGTGGGAAAACCATTGGTGTTTTGGGTTTGGGGGTTCCCCCTCCCCGTATGTTTTCTAACACAGGAGGAATTTGGCACATGCTTTAAAGGGCTGCACGTTAAGAGTACATTCTTGACCATTGCTGAACGGTAGTTGCAGAAGTCAACAGCACTCAGGAAAAGGTGCTCTCCCTTTAATCTTTGCTACATAGAGATGCCCTCACAGTTGAAACGGGATCATCTGGAAGTCGAATGCTTCCTGTTTGATGCACGGTTCTTGTGCCTTTCGACAGTGCTTTCGGGGGTTATTTCAGCAGCATTGTGGATGGCAAGGCTGGGATTAGGGAAACTCTTCAATTCCATCTTTGTTTTTTAAAGGGCTGCCTGCTGTACGAGAGCTCTCGTGTGGCCTTTTTGTGCATCTCTTGCCATAGGCAGTTATTTATCAATGCAAACCCTGCAAGAAAGATTGACTGTGTCAAGAGGAGAGCAAGGAAATAATAACCTAATAAGAATCTATCCTGGTGCCCTTGTCTGATTCCAGTATGAGAATCAGGAGTTCAGTTTTGTTACCACATTGCATCAGCTAATTCCCAAATTCAAAAGCAGTTGAGTAGCGCTAAGACTGTACCAAACAATGCCCACGATTAGGATCTGCTCTCTGTTAATTGATCAGAGCTGATAACATTAGTGCTGTTCTGCATATGAGCCCATGGCAATGCTGCAGTATTTACACGATACAGAGGATTAGGGGTAGTGAGGCCGCTGGCAGTTGTCTGAAATCAGCTGTGACATGAATAAAATGAGCAGGGGAATACAGGCTAGGAAAGGGGGTTTACTCTGGGTTTACTTTTTGGTTTCAGTCCTGAACCCATCAGTGCCGTACGCTTCTCCCTCAAGTGTCATAGAACCGTAGAATCCCAGACTGGTTTGGGTTGAAAAGGACCTTAAAGCTCATCCAGCTCCAACCCCTGCAAAGAGCAGGGACACCTCCCACTAGAGCAGGGTGCTCCAAGCCCCTGTGTCCAACCTGGCCTTGAGCACTGCCAGACACGGGGCAGCCACAGCTTCTGTGGGCACCCTGTGCCAGCGCCTCAGCACCCTCACAGGGAAGAGCTTCTGCCTTAGATCCAACCTGAACTTCCCCTGTTTCAGTGTGAACCCATCACCCCTTGTCCTATCGCTGCAGTCCCTGATGCAGAGTCCCTCCCCAGCATCCTTGCAGCCCTCTTCAGACACTGGAAGCTGCTCTGAGGTCTCCATGCAGCCTCCTCTTCTCCAGGCTGAACAGCCTCAGTGTTCTCAGCCTGCCTTCATCCAGGAGGTGCTCCAGTCCCCTGCTCATCCTCGTGGCATCCTCTGGGCTTGTTCCAACACCTCCCTGTCCTTCTGATGTAGAGGACACCAGAACTGCGCGCAATACTCCAAGTGAGGTGTCACAAGAGCAGAGTAGAGGGGCAGGATCAGCTCCTTCAACCTGCATCATCAGGTAGTTTCCCTTACCTTGAGAAAACTTTGGGTTAGGTGCAAAGCAAAACTTAATGAATTCATTCTGAGGTGTTTGACTGTTTTCTTTCCCCCACAATGGCAAAATGCCCACTGCGATTCAAACCCTTCCATTCAGCTTCCAAAAAAGAAGAAACTCTCCTGGATGCCTGAAATATTAATTAAAAAGAAGCAAGAAAAAGGAGAGCTTTGGACAGATCCCAAACCAGCCACTCAAATGTAAATGTCTGCAACTGTCATATGAACTTCTCAGTAAATGAGACTATAATCCTTCCTTCCGAAAGTGGAAATACTACTTGATTAGCCCAATTAAGAGCGGATTTCTGACAGAATATTACTTTAGGGTGTAGTTTCCTAAAGGATGAAAAGGTGCCAATTTAGAAACAACTTTGTAACTCCTGTCATTAAAAAACAGAAACAAGGAATGACATAGTAAATTAACCACTTGGAATTGCACCTTGGCTTGAGTTTCCCTTCAAAGCAATATTAAATATGTAAAGCAATTAGGCTATTTTTACGCAGAGTGAATTGGTAAATCAATATCCTTCATTAAGCTTTACGTTTGCAGGAGGTGAGCGCGATCGCTGTTGGATTCGGGTTTGCTTGGGGTAGCTTGGATGGATGGCTCATTTTTACTGCTCTGTTGTAAGACCTGCTAGATGTGCTTAGAGAATGGATGGGGTGGGTGAGCCTTTCCTCCTGGCACATCCTTCCCCAGCAGGCTTTGGTGTTCTGAGCCTCCTTTTCCTCCTTGAATGATGGAGTATTTCACCATGGCATAGAACAGCTCAAAGCTGGAGCGCTTCTCCCACCTCTATAGTTTGTACTATATATTTTAATCTATATATTATATATATATTATGTATAATTTATTACATATTTTTATATATTATATATAAGGCCTTATATATAAATAATATATATAATATATATAATATATAAAATTATAACTGTATAATAAATACACAGGTTCTTATATTGCATTATCAGGCCAAGGAGAAACTGTTCATTCAAACAAAACCCCTTATTTCTTCCTGGCAACCTTCAGGGTTTAAGTTCTGAATTTGCTTTTGCTGCCATAATGGTCCATTTGTCGATAAGAGTTGTTTTCAGAGGCCTGTCTGTGTCTGCCTTCCGTGAACGGGCATGAAATGTCATGTAATGGTTGGATGGAGGGACTCTTCATTAGGGACTGTAGTGATAGGACAAGGGGTAACGGGTTCAAACTGAAGCAGGGGAAGTTTAGATTGGATATGAGGAAGAAGTTCTTTCCTGTAAGGGTGCTGAGGCACTGGAATGGGTTGCCCCGGGAAGTTGTGAATGCTCCATCTCTGGCGGTGTTCAAGGCCAGTTTGGACAGAGCCTTGGGTGGCATGGTTTAGTGGGAGGTGTCCCTGCCCATGGCAGGGGGGTTGGAACGGGATGATCTTGAGGTCCTTTCCAGCCCTAACTGTTCTGTGATTCTATGATTCTATGACTTGAGGGTCTTAAAGGTCTTTTTCAACCTATTTGATTCTGTGATTCTATGAAAGCATCTCTGATCTGTCTGCTTACGCTGCATATGGAAGACTGGGACTGCTACTGACCCCAGAGGCCTGTGTTTCAGTTCATTTTGCATACTCCGCTTTGCTTCCCCCATTACCACGTTAGCCTGGGGCATCCTCGCGTTGTTTGTGATACGGGGAACCAAACTCAAAACCTTTCCTGTTTTGTGCAACAGAGCGTATGTATTTCACAGGGTTGCTCAGAGTTCTGCTTCACTTCATCAAGGCAAAGAACATGAATTTTCTGGCACGTTTCTGCTCTGCACGAGCCCCAGCGTTTCCTAGTGAAGGATTGCCTATCCGCGCGGCCACGCTTGTTTTCCAGTTGCTCAAATTAAGACAATCTATAAAGAAATGTTCATTTATTAGTAACTGGTGTTTGACAGTTTATTTCATGTAAAGCCTCCAGCTTTCCTTGGCAAGCTGATTTGCATAATGTGTTATTATGTCTAAATGGAAAACTAAATGCCTCCATGTGGTCTTTAAATGACAACTGCTTGTCAGCTTCATGCAGTATTCAGAAGTAATAGATCCCAATCACAACAGTGCTCGCGATGATGTACAAGGAGGAAAAAGAAACAAAGCCCCCAGAAACTTGTTGCGTTTCCTTTTTCCTCGCCTCTCAAATTTACGCTTTGCTCCAGAACTGTCGATTAGAGTTTTCATGTGTCAAGCAGTTGAGTTCAGCTGTGAAGGAATTTACTGTAGCTTTACTCCGCGCTGCTTTTGAGTAGTTCCTATTCACGCTGACTTCACCCCTCTCTGTTCTTCCCCCCTTCCAAACAATGCAGCTCAGGGAATAATCTTTAGGGGACCTTGGCAAGTTGCATTCAAGAATTTCTGCCTTAACTGTGAGAACGTGAGTGCTCCCTGATGATGGTAAGAGCAGCTTGGGGAGATCTGTCGTGAGGTTCACATCTGGAATGGTCCCTGGGTCTGAAATCTGCAGTTTCATCTCGAATTAATGCTTTCTTAACATAGAAAAGCGGCGTGTTTGTGTGGTTCCAGCTTATTAGAGGCTGCAGGGGTGAAAGGTCTCGGGGTCAATCATGTAAACAGCCTCTTTATGCACTTCCCTTGCATGTGTACTGTGTGCTTCTCAGTCCCCTTCCACCCCAAGCACACCTGAAATGGCAGAGCAGCCTCCATCATAGAAGAAGTCATCTCCACTCTGCATGTTACACCACGGTGTGCTGGTACAATGAAGGGCTGAGATTCAGCCCGGGGGAAGACCCTGCTAATGGTAAAACTTGGTACACTCAAGGGCAGTTCTGAGCTTTTTCAGTGCTGCGTCCTCTTTTTTGGTTAATGCTATCCTCAAAGAAGCATAGAATGGTTTGGATTGGAAAGGACCTAAAGTTCATCCCATTCCATCCAGTTCTCTTCTGTTACAGGTTAGAAAAAGCACGCGGTATTTTACATACCAGGCCGATTTTTAACTTTAAGAATAAATGGGTATCTAGTTCCCTATGCGACTGCAAGGCAGCCGTAACCGATTGAACTGGTTTGGAGCGGGACATTTGGCTGCACGAGTTCTGTCTTCTTCTTCCTCTTTATACAACAAAAGTCCTGAGCGAAAATAGGGAGGAAACAGGGAAAAAAAGTATAGAAGGAATTTTGCTGTGTCTCAGATGAATCTGGTGGGAGAAGAACGAACAAAGGGCAGATACTGCACATGATTTTAGTACTGGTGTAAGACCCAGGACAGATGTATTAGTGTTGGACTGCTGAGTTTGCTGCTTCAAACCACCGTGTTTGGTTCTCAGTGTTGCAGAGCAAGGAGATAAGGAGACGTGGCTAAACAGGACAAAAGGAGAAGAGAGGAGATGTAAGGTGGATAGAAGGAAAACATCATGTGAGGGGCAGGGCAAGGACTCATGTCACACATCCCAGGTTGAATTTGGGGTTAGCCCACTTTCGGGTACCATCTGGTACCTGAAATCTGGTCATATTGCCTCTTAGAAGCTGAACAATGAAGGCTCAAAGAATCATGGACTCAATCAGGTTGGAAAAGACCTTGAAGATCAAGTCTGTCCCCAGGACTGCACCCCTAACCCATGTCACAAGAGATGCCTGGTGGTGTGATAGGTTTCAGGAGACAATGGAGGTAGCAGGGAAACAAAAGATAGCATCTGTGCTTCCTCTGTTCTCTGCTTCCTAACCATTGCCGTCGCCTGCTCCAAAGTTCATGGGGTTGTGCCTGTCTCTGCATGTTCTAGGTTACCTTTGTGCATGCAAAAGGGAGCACTGTTCTGGTTCCAGAAGCCAAGAAAGGCTGGAAACAGCTCAAATGCTTGTGGGAAGCATGGCAGCAGCGAGCAGCTGGGGGCTGGTGGGGCTCTGGAGTGAACCCTCATTAGGGGAGCATCAGGAGCTGCAGTTAATGAGGAGATGGGAGCTCCTGGCTCAGCAGCACTGCCGCTGTGGAAGAAGGCGGCATGCAGGTGATTCCCTTTGGGAGGTCAGGGGCAGATATAAAGTGAGGGAACAGTTCTTCAGTTCTATTAAGGAACGCTTCAGTCCCGGCCAGTGGCTCCCCTTGGTAATGTCAGCAGCAGCTCTGATTGATGCACTTGCTGTGATTAAGGTGACTGCATCCCTTATAGCAGGCCTGGTGTCAGCAGGGCAAGAGGCATTCCCAGTGCCGTGACCTCTGTCTCCTGGTGTCTTTGAGCACCCAAGCTGAACTGGCCGCTGGTGGGAAGCTGATGCAATGTCTTATGCAGGGCTTCAGTGATGAAGCCAGTTAAATAGGCAGTGGTTCGTGTTCTGGTGACCCGGCTTGATGAGTATGCGCTGTCCTTTGCTTCTTGTCAGGTTAAAACCTTTGCTCACCCAGTGAAGGACCAGTGAAAGGGCCAGTCTCAAGCAGCCAGGAAGGTTATAGAACCACAGACTGGTTTGGTTTGGAAAGGACCTTAAGATCATGGAGCGCCAACCCCCTGCCATGGGCAGGGACACACTAGACCAGGAGATGGCTCCTGGGAACATCTCCCTGTGGGCTGTGATGAAGCAGGGATCCCCTTTCACCCCAAACATGTCTTGTGTCATGGGCAGGCAAAGCAGGCAGATGAGGAGGCACTTTGGCCAATGGGAACCGGTGAGGGAAAGCTTCTAAAGAGCACACGGCTTTAGTAGGAAAAGCCGGGCTCACAAAGAAGTCACAAGTAGCCCATATGGTCTTTATAATGGACAATTTCATTAGCTACATGACCATGTGAAGAACACTATTAGCTATCGACACTGGGGGTGGATTCCATAGATAGTGACAGCAGGAAAGAAGCTGTGTGCTCCATCTCCGTCTCCAGTTGCTCTTTCAGCTCCTTGGCTCTAAATACTTTGTTCTTCTGCAGCTTATATCCCTGGGTACTTCCAGCAATAACATAAGAGTTATCATCTCATCTCAGTGGGGATGCCGTTTGTAGGTGCATGAAAATGAGGATGAACTGCCTGATGTTAGAAAACAACCAAACACAAAGCTTTCTACTGCATCAGTATGTACCTTTCCCTGATTCCCCAACAGAATAAATACAATTCCCTGAAGGAAATGGCAATCAACTGGATCTCAGAGTGAAGTGTCCAACAGGGTGAACTTTTCAAGGTACTGCCATGATTTTATAGCTATTAAAAACCCCAACGCATTCCTTAAAACATCCTCCCCTGTTTTAATAGTAGCTTTATTTGAGCATAATTGGGTATGTAAAATTCTCAATGAAGAATGCAGCATTCAAGGAACCCATGTTGAGTTTCAGTAGTTAGTCCAGTGATATTAAAATGAAACAGGACCAACTTTGTAGGGGGCAATTATAACACATTATGGTGTGAATTGCACACTGTGATTAAACTCATAGGAGGTACTCAGCAGCAGCATTTGCTTTGAAAGGGGCACTGATTACCATTTGTACTATGCATTTTGGTAATCAGAAATCATTATGGGAAATATTACATCAACTAAACAAATACCCCCTCAGCAGCGCGAAATACACAGCTTTTTTTATGCCTATAAAGTAGCCTTATGCATGTAAATAAATCACAGGACTAGCACTTGATCAGCACATCAGATCACTGATGTGGTCAGGCTACAGCAGGACCACGCACTGCAGAATGAATGGCTGGAAGTCAAAACACCTCCTGGGGCTGGTTTGTCTTCGGTGTCTTAACTTGAGACGGGTTGCAATGACATTATAAACCATCATTTATTTGTGATGGATAAGAATAGCCTTGTGAAAGAATTAAAGTGGCAAAAGGTGTTGACATGTGCTTTGAAAGTCCCGAGTTATTTCTATTAAATGGCTTTCCCTAGGATTTAAGATAGGGGAGTCTTAAGGTTCTTTCTGCCTGGAAGATACTAATGGGCCTGTGTTGCAAAGGTACTGTATTTTCCTGGACACCTGGTATTTGAAGGGATTTGGGGTGAGCTCTTGTACGGTGGCATTAACCAGTTTTATTAAGGCCTTTCAAACGTGCACACCGCAGCAGCACGTGGCTTTGGCATTAGCACGTGTCTCCCCAGATGTGGTGGGGTTCACTGCAAAGCAGCAGGGAAGGGTCAGGCTGGCAACAGATCCCACCTGCAGTTCCTCAGAGCAAACCTCTGGCACAAGCTGACACAACCCAAACGCTGCTCACTCAGGGATTTCTCTTTGGTTCTTTCCCTTTCTCTTTCCCTTTTTCTTCTTCTCCTTCTTTCCTCCCCTCTTTCTTTCTCTTTTCGTCAATAGGATGCAATCTACAGAAAGCAGACTGTGAATCCCATAACATTCCTGGCAGTCAGGGGCTGTGTGATGTGCTTTAAAGATGCAAACTCATGTTCACTGTATCTCGATGATCTTCCCTCCTTTTCATCCTGCCATACCATTTTGATTGCTTAACATAAGGTCTAATGTCAAGTAATAATAAAGCAATTACAAGAAATGCAATTCATTCTAAAGTGCATTAAGCAAGAACTAAATTAAGGCACATAATTAAGAACAACAAAGGAAAAGATACATTCAGGATAAAATGTTTTAACCCCTATATTTCTTCCAGTGTTAACTACCCTGGCATTAACTCAAAACTGGTAGGGGGAAAAGACATAGATTATGTGCAGAGACCTAGTAGGGCTTTTAGTGATTCATGGTGGGAAACTCACAGATCTGTCATGCACGAGTCTGTCTGTCTGATAATAGACTTAGTTTAAACTCTTATGCTATTTTTGGGGTGTTTTTTTCCCTTGTCCATCTGCTCCAATTGTTAGGGAATTGTACTGGAGAAGGCTCCAAAACGAACCCGAAGCAGCTCAATATTTCAAGTTGCCGGTATTCTTCTCATATTTGTTCTTTTTAATTAGAGCATACCAAGTTCCAACCGCAGGACCCGGGCGGTTATTAAGTGATAGAGAAGCAGCACTGTTTTATTGACTAATTCCCCAGGCTTTTATTATGTTTCCTAGCAAAATGGGATTTATAGGAAAGTTAATAAAGGTATCCTCACCTCCTGCACCTGGAGACAGGACATCTACAAGGGGAAGACGTTGAGACTAATAAGTGAAATCACAAATCTGGGAGCTGAAATTGGCTTTTCTTTCTGGGAGTGCAGCATTCAACATCTCCATTCTTAGCTCTCTTCTCCTCTAAAAGCAAAGGAATAGTTTCTCTGGATTTCCAGATGGATTCTGTTAACTGACTGCGGTGCTTACAACTTTCGACGCTGGCAAGCATCCTTCAAGTATTCTTTCTTATTACTTTTCATTTCCTCTCCACAAATGCCTGAGACTTCTGTTTGCATTGACTTCATTCCTGAATCCAAAGTAACTCCTTGAAAACTGCTGTTCCCAAATTCTTGTTGCATTTTCATTTTTCCCTTTTATTCCCCCCGCTTTTTATGGCAGTTCCTTCGTCATTTGTGTATGAGATGAGGTGCCCGAAGGGTGGCACCAGGGCAGAGATGCGCTGGGGAGCTGCTCTCCACTCATCCACATCCATCAACATCAGTTCCAAACCCAGCAATAACCAAAATCATAGTAGTACACCAGAATTGGACAAAGGCAATTGAAACTAAATGCATTGATTCAGATTCTTAATAAGGTTAGGCATGCAATTGTGTGACGACTAATTTGTGTGCCTAATTACCATGATTGTATGTGCAAATCAAGTAATTATGGGAGTAAATAACCATAATCAGTTATTTTCATGGGTAATTATTCAATTTTATGCACAATGGCAATAATTGGGTGTGCAAATTAAGCATGCAATTGTGCATGCATATTCAACACACACTTGTGTGTCTAATCTTTTCATAAATCATCCTTTTTTTTCCTGCGGATTTTCCTCATTCCCTGTCTGTTACTCTGATAAAGCATTGCTGGGACATTATTGCTAGGGGGAAGGATTTGGGAACTCTTCGGTTCCGAACCTTTCCTGACTTTTTAGTGGTTAGTAATTCCCCACTGCAAATGGACTGCTGTCCTGAAAGATGGCTGTTGCAGTCTTGTCCTTAGGTGATCTTTCTTCCTAATTGGGCAGGGAATTCCTAAAGATGAGACTGAAGTGGAGGTATTCCATCTCTCCATAAAATTTCCAGTGTGGAATTTTGTAACCTATTAAGGACACTTCGGATATGGTTTTATTAGGTTGGGTTTGGGTTTTTTTTTTGTACTCACTCACACAATTCCCTTGGCTTTGTAGACATAATAGTGTCTTTGTCATCAAGAGGGACTTCATGGAGTTTGATGTCCCTAAGCTGTCATTGAAGGCAAGGAGCACACTGTACCTGCTTGCTTACCACACAGGTGATTTCCAAAAGCACTTTGGCACTGACCTAGTTCAGTTCCCACATAAGCCATGTAGAAAGCAATCCCATTGACCTCGATACGAGTGAAGTTTATCACTGCAGAGCGCTTCTAACAGCATCACCTCATGTTGCTGTCTTCAAACCCGAATCTGTACGTATGGAGTTATCTTTAAGCATATAAGTTCAAATCCTTTTAGGGATATGGTCTGTGCAGTACCCAGATCCGAAGGAGCTGTTATTTACTGACATCTTTCCTCCCCATCTCTGCCCATGCAGAGGAAGCACCCTCCCTTCAGTCAGCCTCTCCCTGCTCTGTTTAACACAGGGATTTAATTGCTGTTGTTCATCTTTTGTGTCCCTTTTTGTTCCTCATAGATTTCCTCAGCCTCATTGATGCTAATCTCATTGTCCAGGAATCAGCAAAGGGTAATTAGCTGCTGCAATAATGATCTGTCTGTCACAAGATCATGGCCTTTCATCACACACCATCTCAGATGCGTTCTAACTAAACACAGGAATCACTGTCAAAAAGGAGAACAACCACTTCATGGTGTTCAGCATCAACTGCAGAGACTGCACTAGTGCTGGGGGCATCCTGGTCCCAGCCTGGCTTGTTGTCAGAGCAGGAAAGATTTCCCTGTGGACAGAACAGTGTAGGCCGGAGAACTGGGTAGAGAGAAACCTGAGGAGGTCCAACAAGAGCAAGCGCACCTGGGGAGGAAGAACCTCGAGTACCAACACAGTTTAGGGGTGACCCACTAGAGAGCAGTTCAGCTGGAGGGGACATGGGTGTATTGGTGGATGATGAGTTCACCATGAGCTGGCCTTTGAGCCAGGAGGGATAAAACTGTCCTGGGGTGCATCAGGAGTGTTGGACCAGATGATCTTCAGGTCCTTTCCAACCCAAGCCATTCTATGCTTCTATGATCTTTAGCTATACATATACAGACACACAAACTGATGTTGGATTATAAGCTCTAGGAGAAGATAGTATCCATAAATGAGGATGACCGTGCTGGGTTCCCCATAGTAATATGGCCACTGACGTTGGAGAGAGAAATCACTAATTATAAGTAATAAAGAGTGGATGTTGTCATCTCAGTCCTGCTGACTTCACAAAGCTGCAGCTGCCTTCTGGAAAGTCTTGCTAAATGTTTCTTTGTGCAGGAACAATTCTGCTTATCTAGCCTATATTTTCCATATTTCCTTATCCTTATTCTGAGGGACTGGGAGCATTTGCATTAAAAAAGTATCTTTGTTCCTTAAGGGTTCATCTGCTTCGCTGCTTGCCATGCACATGCTGAGAAAATGCAATCAGTAGCAACAGGAAGTGCCTGTATCCCCAGGTTAGGAAGTCTTGTGCCATAACGAGTGGCCTAGAGACCATACCTGATCTGGTGCTTTCTGCTTCTTCAGTCAGAGATGCTGCTCCAGCCTGACCGTATGTGGCTTTGGGGAACTCTGGGTTGAGTTCCAATTGTCCAGTTCCAATTGTTCTGGAATTCCGGACAAACTGGAATTCCAAGTGACTTAGTTGAAGCTGAAATATTACTCTGGCCGTTCATGGGCATTTTCCCTTTGAAGAGGTATTGATGTCTAATAATGGCAGAATACACAGGTCCTAGAATCCTAGAAAGCCAGTTTCAACTACAGTTCTCCCTTAGGAATGGGGGAAATGTGGCAAGTTCATGCTTGTTCGGAGCCTTTCCTCTGTGCCCTCTGTGTGGGGAGGCTGGGCTATGGTCACACAGCAATTTTGGGGGTGCTACCAGGTATAATGTGCACAAAAATGTGTCCCATTGCTGCTGTTTCTATTGCGGGAACACTCCCAAAGGCCAAAGGGAGATAGTTCAATGCAGCTCTAGGCTAGCAGTGAATGGAATGGAACGGCAGGTAATTTCCCCTGTGAGGTTCAGACCTTTTGTTTCTCCATAGCTTAACCAAAAGGGAACAGAAGTGCTTGCTGGAGAAGCGAGGGTGCTGCCCCACACATCTGCAGCCAGCAGTACAAACCAGAGCATTCACTGGGAAACAAAACCAAGGTTAATTTAGTAAAAATGGTTTAAAATGCCTTTCTATGAGAGGCAGCTAAAACCACTGACAGTCGTTTGTCTTGAAAATGACTAATCAAATCATGCCCCTTTTTTCCCCCCAGTAAAATGCTTTGTGTCCTGCTGTTTGTCACACTTGTCTTGTTACTCTTGATTATACTTGTTTGAGACTTCTGCTTTGACTCAAATAGAACAATGCTGTTGTCTCACTGAAGCCATTACTTGTTTCTTATGGCCACTTAATGCCATCATGCGGTGCACGGTCGTTCTTTAGCGTGTGCGTTACTCAGCTTATGTGGTATTAAAGTGTGAATGATAAATGGTGACTTGGGCAGCTTGTTTCATAGACAGCCTTGTCCTGTCCCCCTGGAAATGACAGGAGGGTTCACGATGTGGAAGTAGGACTTGGTTGATAATAGTGTCTTGGACAGCGGAGAGCAGGGTGACCACTGAGGGATACTTCATGCGCATTTAAGCCTGTCAAAAGCTAATTGTGGTGTTCACTTCTACTGGTTGTAAATGATTTCTCTATTTGCAGTGGCTGCATTTCACATACGAGGTGTCCACTGCGCGTTTGCACGTGCAGAATGACAGGGCTCTGGAGTGGGTGTCTGTAGGTTGCCACAAAGCAGAGCCATGAGAACAAGCACAACAAGAACAATGGAAGTCAAGAGTTAACCTAGACCTCTGGAAACCCATGAACTTGTCATTTGCCTGTGCTTATGGTAACAGCCTCTGAAAGCACTTAAGACACGTGAAATGTGAAGCTATGTAAACTAAAAGCTGTAATCGTCGGCTCACCCAAGAACTCTTCATTTCCAGACAGCAGAATTAGCTTCCATGTATATTCCCTATTTCACTTGTGTTGGGGACGACTTGAAAAGCATGGAATGGGAATTTTTAAGTTGCTGAAGGCCAGAAGTTCATCTGTAGCCATGAGCATGTTGCCTGGTAATGAACATGGAGAAACATGGAGGCAACCCCTGTCCTTCAGACTGAGGCAGGTACCACAATGGTACTGTTTGCATCCCCCAGAGAAGAGCCTGGCTCCTTAGTATTGAAAGCTGGAGTATCTTCCTCTTGTTCCTTACCTATAACGTAAGTTTGGAGTACTGCTTTAGAGTAGCACTGTGCTCGTAAAGCAATGAGGAGCCTCTCTGTGACCACTTGCTTGAGGGCAGGATTTGCCTCTCTATTTCCTTAGCTATAAAACACAGGAAGCAATCTTTTCCTATGTCATAGGGATATAGGCAGCTCAATTAAAGTTTATGAAGCATGATCTGAGATCCTCAGAGCCAGAGCATTATGAATATGCAAAGCAAGACTTTTAAGTTATTCATTACTGTTTAGGATACTTTGCATCTTATTTTTTGAAGCAGAACGGTAGCTTGATTAGGAAATGGTCTGATTTTATGGAAAGAAGACAATTTTGAGAAGGAGAGAAAGGTGGTAATTATTAATTATATATTGCAGCTTCCCCGTTGCACCATTTCATCCTCATACCTGGAATGCACTGCCGGATGGTAGGACTTTATCCTAGGGTTTCAAGAGATGTAGCGTACATGTCTCTTGACAAGTGACACTTGTCTGTTGACAGTGATCTGCTTGTGGTCACATCAATGACCTCCCAGCTTAGATCTGACAACGAGCACTGAGGATTTGTTTACGAATGGTTTAGAAGAGGAGATTTGCTCTGCTTTAAGGGCAGCTGGGAAGACTCGTTTGATTGGATTGCAGGAAGTAAGAGCAGTAAATAAAACCTGATCCCCAATACTTAATATATCAGCACCATGAAAGAAGGAAAGATTAACTGTCATGTCAAGATGCGGGAACTCTAAGTCCACTGGTTGGCTCTCTGGCTGGTAGAATTAAAGGAGGAGCAAACAGAACCCATCTGCCCACTCTTTGCTTTCCAGAAACCCCAGGAATGGCAGCTTTGGACTTTGACAGGCAACATGTTTTTTGTGGCTATTTGCCAGCTCCACGGATTGGAGTGGTCCTGCCAAATTCCATGAAAACTGTATCTTTAAACTGCCTCCAGACACTCTGCTAGATCATTGCAGCTCCGTTATTGCACCAGAGCTTTGTCATTTTGCATCAGCAGAGCGCTGCTCCTCTTTATTTATGCTCACCATTAAACCAGGAAACCCTTATCTAACGTATCTGGTCGCGTTGTACTCCTGCCATTATTAGGAGCAGGTGAAGCATCTCCAGCCTCCTCTCAGCTGCTAAATTGAATCTGAGTTTTCTGGTTTGTACTTTGGACAGACTGTAATGCTAATGCTCTTTTTCTAAGTTGATTTGAGCCTCTATCACAGCCCTGAATCAGTTGTGGAGCCCTTGTAGCCACGAGTAAGGTAAATTATGGACATGGACTAAAAAGAAAAGGGTGATACACTATGACCTGTCACAGGTTCTTTCTGCATTTAGATGAACCAAAATGCATTAGCAGTGAATAACATCCTGTTACGGAACTCTTAGAAGTGATAGAAAGCCAGTTTTGTTGGCACGGAACAGTAAGAACCGGGATCCTGACAGCCTATTTGATGGCACAGCTGATACGGTGGAAAAGTTCAGCCTCTGCCTCAGAACCTGCTGTCGTCTTCCTGAGATAACCCAACAGCTTGAAAACCCCGACATGTTAATCTGCTTTTGGCTTACATTGCGAAGTCCTGATGATGAATTGCTATTTGTTATTTTGCTGAATTATCAGGCATTGCCAAAAATGTAGCAGCGTGGCCATAATGACCAAATTGCATTACAAAAGCGGGTAACTATGATGGGTTTTCTACCATCTTTTCTCGGACGCTGTGTCAACAGTCTCCATAGAAAAGAAGTGCTAAAGGCACTTGAGTTGTAGGCTCAGTGTCACCACTTTGGCTTCCTGGCTTTTGAGCGAAGATGTAATCACAAAGCAGCAGCTGAACTTTGTGGCTGTGTACTTAAAAGATGATCAGGCACCTTTAAATCAGTTCAGCCCATGGGCCCAGCAGAGAGAGAAGTCAGCTCCATAGTGCACACGGATGCACTGAGGCTTTTTCATCCACATGTGGGCAAACTTTTATGCTGAAGCTATATTAAATTGCTAAAGGCAAACAATGCTACTTTGTTAGGTAGTCTTAAAGTTTATTTTTACCTCATGATGACATTTGCATTGGGAGTGAGGTACAGCAGTAGAAAGCCCACAAGGTCAGCATCGATGGAACAGATATTGAAAAGAGCAGGAAAAAAAACCCTGTTCTCTTTACGTCCTCCCTCCTTGTAAATGAGACCTATTGCTGCGACAAAAGAAAGGATTGTGAGCAAATGCACTGGAGGATGATGAAATAGCATAGATGTATGAAATACAGATCGTGACTTTCCAAAGTTGGTTTCAAACCAGCGCAGCCCAGCCTGGTCTGGCTTTGCCCAGGGTTTACCTAGGGAAAGGGTGACTATCACACTGCCTGGCTCTGGTATGGTATTTTCATCACTAGTGGGGCATTAATGACCGTGTATCATCGGATCATAGAATCAACCAGGTTGGAAAGACCTTTAAGATCCAACCGTTCCCAGCAGTGCCAAGGCCACCACTGACCCGTGGCACTGAGGGCCTCTTCTCCACGGTGTGTGCACACTTGCAGGGATGGTGACTGCAGCCCTGCCCTGGGCAGCAGTTCCAATGCCTGAGCACCCTCTGCGGAAGGAATTGTTCCTCATCTCCATTTAACCCTCCCCTGGCACACATCCCTGGGAGATGGAGCAGGATCTCTTCCTTCTCTCCAGCCCAAGTGGCCTTTTCACACGCAAATGTGAAATACAGGACGTGGTATTCTCTGATGACTCCACAGTAGTTTTAGGGGATAATAATCTGACCTTTCGCCTTTATTTTGTCCATAGAAAACACTACAAATTCATTAAGAGAGGGATCTGCAGGTTAATACTATCAGCATTATGGAAAACAACAAACTTTGTTGTTTACTGTGATTTCATACGTTGCCTACTTGAACCTGTTCCTGCCCCAAATTTAAAACGCCAGCATAAAAATGTCATAGAAGATGGAAGTATTACAGGCTTCTTAAAGTGACGTGCTATGAACAGCAACTACAAATAATGTCAGGGAAGAATCCCAATGATGTAAAGCCTTCTTGGTTTCTATTCTGAGGATAAACCATTCATTAATCACTGTTAGTCTATTGCCTCATTTAAAACTGAGTTGCATAGATGAAACAAGCTCACTTTTAGGTCATTCTTTTAATGAATAATTCCACTGGTCTATCACCACCCAATGTCACAACATGGTAATCAATAAAAATAATAAAACAGTAGCTTATTTAGTAGCCAAACATAACAAATCGCTTTCTAAGTAGATCAAAACTTCATTCCCACCCTAACTGCAGTACAGCCTTGCCCTAAGATTCAATATTGTTTCTCATTTCCACTCTTAAAGAACTGTTACAGCTTGAGAGAGAAATTTCTCTGGATGTGAGTTACACCACTTGTTCAAATCAACTGCACATGCTCATCATTGCCTGCTCTGGGATATTTAGGTCCTCAGAGAGGGATTATGGCCAATGCTTGTATTATTATCTCAATTGCTTGAATTCTCTGGCACGCTGTTTCTATTAGAAAAAGGTCTGAGTACACAAAAGCACAGTCCATTTGTAACTCAAGAAGAGGAAACTTGTTGGGAGGTTTGCTGACAGCCAATTTCATTTAGCTAGTTTCACTATAAGCAACTTATTCTACGTGTGCATTTTGCATTCAGATTGTTCTTTATGAAGATCCTTCCCTAAGAATATGAAAATGCTTTTGTACAGCCTGTTAAGTGGTTTCTATAATAAGGTTTTTAATGAGATGGAATATTAAATTAAGTTTTGTAGAAACGCTTGAGGTGTTGTTATAACTAACTTACGAACTGTACACCATTAACTTTATCACAAAGAGTAATTTCAGCTTCTCTTCATGCAACAGCATCCAGCTCTGAAGTAGTAACTGTCAGCTGTTTTGCACTGCAAATGCTGTTTCGGTGACTATTTGGTAACGCCTGTGTCTGGGATATCTGAGCCCTGCTACACGAGTTACTCAGCCAACCCATCCTGGGCTGAGATCAGTTCTCTATGCAGCGCCAGCTCTGAGGTTCTCTCTCTTTTGCTTGTAGCTGGGATCCATTATGAGTAAGAAATTGTGGGCCTGTCCCCACATGTCTGCTGTCTGAATGGCCAGCGCACAGCAGATAAAGCACATCTTAGCCTTATGCAGCTCGCGTGTAAACCAGAGTGATTGATGTGACTGCATACAGGCAGCAAGTCAGAGTTTTCCAGAAGTATTTTTGCAGCCTGTCATTAATACTGAAGTGTCTGACGTTAGATGTATAACTTAGATTGCCCTTTCATTACCATCTACTGGTGGTAAGACCAAATGTGTCTTTCCCGTGATGGGAATATTTCTCATTACCTGGTGGTCCTGGGAATGGGGAGTGTGCTGTGCTGTTTGCATAAGAGGCCAGCAGTGGATGAGAGGTGAAACAAGCTGCATCACACCTAATTTGGATGCAGGAAGTTGTTTAAAAGGGATGATGTGAATAACTTTCTTAGGTCTTCTATCTCGTTTCTAAATCTGTGGACATTTTCTGTTTGTTACTCACTTCATATACCCTTCATTCGCCTTCTTAATCTTATTCTTCTGTCTGAGATTTGTCATACCTCAGAGCAGCAGGCCACTGCAAAATCTCCCAGTGACTTGGAAGTATAACATATGTTTTGTCTTGATTTTGACTCCAAGAAGCTTGAAATAGTATGATAAAAGCTCCATTCCTCTAAATCCCTGTGCTGGGACAGCAGGGCAGTCACAATAGCTTATCCTGTCTCAATTCCTTCAGGTACCAAGTGATGGCAATGATATGTACCTCTGTCAAGGGCTAGGAGAACAGTATTATAAATAAACCCAAAGCATTACAATGATCTATGACGTGGATTTAGCACCCAGCATTAGTTGATGTTTCTAACCCCAGGGAAGCAAGGAGCTGCTAGCTATGCAGGCTTGCAAGTGTAATGCTATGTGTCACTCTCCAAGATCTACATCCTAAGCAGAGAAAACAATAGCTTAGAAAAGGTGCTTCAAGCTATAGGGGTGACAATGGCTTTCTCGACCCAAATAAAAGGAAGAAAATGAAATGGGGTTTTATGGCTAACGTTTGGTTAAGGCATATTTTTATTACCGCTTGCCTTTAATTAAAAGATATTAAATGCTACCAGTGAACTGGCGGTGCTGAGGAACACGGGGCTGCTGCTGAATATTCCGCAAGGCTGACTGCAGCTCTCGAGGAGCTACCATTGCAGCAAATGGGCTGCAACAGCAGATTTTAATATACAGGGGCAATGTTCTTCAGCTGCGGTGTAGCTCAACCGTACCGCCTCTCAT
Organism: Myiopsitta monachus; assembly: GCA_017639245.1. Lineage (NCBI taxonomy): Eukaryota > Metazoa > Chordata > Aves > Psittaciformes > Psittacidae > Myiopsitta > Myiopsitta monachus. The sequence goes on along the minus strand of CM029923.1, from coordinate 2,140,393 downwards.
CATGAGATTGATGGGGATTCTGCTGTGCTTGCTACACTCCAGTGCGGAGCACTGGAGGGCATTCAGCATGTTGAGAAAGGTCAGAATAAGACTACATCAGCTTCTTAACCTAAAAACTCTGAACTCTTTGCTACCTATTAGGGCGGACAAAGAAAAGCTGTGTTCTGATGTGTGACATCCCAAAGAATTGCTTGAGGCAGGTGAGAAAGTTGCTGCTACTTAAAGGAAGGAGTAGTTGTCTGCAAGCTAGATCTGTCTTAGCAGTACCAGGAGTACCAGGGCACAGCTCCAGCAGGCTGCCCTTTCAAACAATACTGTGTCCTCAGTAAACAGACTGAAGCTTTGGTAGTGAAGTCCTCACCTCAACCGTCAGCAGAACAGTGCCATCCTTGAATTTGGTTAAAGGGGGAAAAGAACCCCTTATTTTTAGGTATAGAAGCTGGAATAAACGATGTTTAAAGAAATACACCACATGTGCTCCAGTAAATCCCATTTTCTACATTTGAAAGGCTTCTAATATGCATAATTCCAGCTTGTTGTTGAGAGAGGAGCATCTCTCTTGGCAGAACATTGAAATAAATCCAAACTAAAGCTGGCTCGATATGCAAAACCTTGTCCATAGAGCAGGGGTGGCAGCATCTCTCAGGCCTGGACTGGGTCGCACGCTGGCTGTAATGCTTCTTATACCCTGGGGCTTCTAATACATTATTAGGACTGGTGTGTTTAAAAAATACATAGGAAAAAAAAGGGCAAAAGCAATATTTCTTTATTTGCTTATGTCCTCATCCATGCACACTCATTCTGATGATTCTGATACAGTATTTATACGCGCTATTTTTTTCTTTTTTAGAGCAAAAGACCTGCGCTAGTCTGGGTGCACAAGCAGCCAGGGACTGGCCCTCTTAATGTCATGCTGCTATTGATGATCTACTTAAGCACTGCTTCTTTCTTTATAAGGCTGTAGGCTGGGGCAAGGCAGTAGTGTGAAAGACTGCCACAGCGTGACTCAGGGGATAGGCATGTAACTAAAAGCTTGCTGCATCTGGTCTATGGTCAGCATTCCACTCGCCTGGAATTTCTTCTGGCAGCTCTACCAGGCTGGGAAAGAAAAAAACCTGGGGAAGTTTCTCTTCCCCAGCTTTCCCTCTCATCTGATCAGAAATCCCATTGCGTACATTTAACACCCTCACGGAAGGGTTTCTCTAGTTGCTTTCTGTCTTGGTCTTTCCAGCACTGTCGTTTTCTAGTTCTTAACATTTAAATGAAGGCTGAGTTAATACAGCGTATTATGTTTTTCAGTTGCGAGCCATGTTAGAATCTCTCCTAGTCCAATTACACTTAAATTAAATAAAACCCTGGCTCTAAGAGCAGCTTTCCCTGTCTTCCGACTACATTTGCTCTTGTGACATTTAATAAAGGTCCTGTGTATCCAGAATTAAGAATAACTTCAATTCTGCAGTCAGATCTGTGCAGTTGGTGCTGCTCTGCTGGAAATTCTACGCTACGCTACCCTTTCAGCTCCATTAAAATCTGCATGCTTTCATTAACAAGCTATGACGATTGCAAATGTAGAGAATAAGCCAGAACACAGTTCTTTTCCAGCACTCCTCTCTCCTTACTACACGTTTTGCTGCCTGCATGGCTCGTGCAAGTCATCCAAAGTAGTTTTGGTATCACCGTCGCCTAAACTGTGCAGCTTGCCTTTCAATACTGAGGGAAATGGAGAGTGGGCAACGTGGAAGAGTTCCAAGTAACCTGGATTTATGGATTATTACAGCTATGGAGCTGGGATGGTGTGATTTTAGTCCACTAACCTTGAAAAATTACTTCTAACTGAAGTCACGTTAAAGTAAAAGTGAAGTATTTCTTCACAGAATCTAAATTAGACCAAGTTACAATGGCCAATACCTGAAAATCGAATTGAATAGCTTGTCCTTCTTATCCTCTCTGCTCTTCATGCAGCTGATGGGCTGTGAGTGCCTAAAGAAGCCGTGCTGTAAGGAAATGCCCTCCCTCGGTCCCCAGGCTGCAGTAGAGCCACCAACTGGCTTCTTTTCTTTCCCTCTTTTCCTTGTGGAGCACTCAGCGGGTCATTCCAAATCAAATCTTCTCTCCCCTCTGCTTTGCCTCATGTATTATTGATTCTTAGCTAATTTAGGAGGTGATTTCAAATTTCTTCAGGATGATTAAGAGCTCCTACCTTTTTTTTTTTTTGGAGATGCTTATTTCCCTTTAGGAGACTTGGCACCAAAACCCCTTGTACTTAATGAGACTACTTAAAAATCCTTGACTGTTGAGAAGTGATATACTTTCTTGTTAAGGCAATGTCCAAATCTGCACTGAATCTATAAACGTGTCATACTTTATACAAGCCTATAACAGAGATTAATGCTTGTGGCTTATTATTGGCTCTTGATAGACACTACGCATGATAGTAATCATCCATTTGAGGATGATAATAGATTTGGGGTGTTTGACTTCATGTCCTGTGATTTAGAGATACTCTGATAGTCTCTAAACCAGTTAAAAATCTTGATACTTGTATTGCTAAGCTGAGGGTTCAGCTTCAATTTAGGAAGGCAGCTCACACATCAGACGGCTAATACGTTAGGTTGTCTGTACCTCCAGGAGTGAAATGCTTTATAAATTACCTTTCTGACCACAGCAGTTGGGATCGTCATATTTTTCACTGGAAACTGAGCATATAGAAGGGTAATACCACCGCAAAGGAAGGAGTCTGGAGCTGATCGGAATCTAAGCGTTCCTGAATACTTGGGTATTCAAAATGCACTTCTTGTAAGTCCCATAAAATCTGCATTTTTAACTTGCTTCTTTCTGGCATCTTTTATTGTTGCAGATGTGAAATTCAGAGGTATGACTGTCCTGTTACCAAAGAATCTCTCTGTATTGCACAGTGAGTATTACCACGATTTTGAAGGTATCAGTGCGGTTAAAATGAGAGACACGGGACTCAACTCGAAATCTCCTTTATTTCCTCTGCTACCACGCTGCTGCTCTGTGATTTGAAACGAATCAGTTTGTCCAACAATAAAAACATGTAATCATAATTACTATATGTCTTATAGAGGACTTGTGAGACTTAATTCATACTGGTACAGAATGTATGATCTGTGGATGAAAGGTGCTTCTGACACCTAAGTGCAGTGTGTTATTATACGTTCACATCTTAGAATTAGAGAATCAACTAAGTTGGAAAAGACCTTTAAGATCATCAAGTCCAAGCTTCTTCTTGTTGCAAACCTCTCCAAAATAGTGCTCCAATTAAACCTTAGCTGCATGTGCCTGAGCACCTTTGCCTTAGCTAATACTCAAACTAGTTTGCCTCAAGAAGGATAAGCCCTAACACATGAATGCTATTAAGTTGTTCATCCTGGGGAACCCTAGCCTGCTTTGTTTTCCTTGTGAGAAAAACATAGAGCAAACCCAACTGAAATTGAAGAGTATGAAAATTGGTTCTAAAGCTCTTGTTGGCTTTGTGATTTAGTTACTCTCAACCTGCACTATAAATGTACTGTCTGGCTGAGTACGGTTTTAAACAGGGCATTGTATAGGGTATCGCATCTAATTCCAACTGTGACAAGCTGAGGAGACACGCTGCAAGTAAGGAGCAAACGGAGGAGCAGATGTACCTTGGACGCTATTATGATAACCTTGTGTTTTAATCTACTGTCTGCCAGTACTAAGAACATGTGTTGTCTGAATATGTTGTATACTAAATCTTTTCAACTGAGCACATGTACCTGCAGTTTCTCTACCATTAGGAACATGCCTTTAGCACTGTTGGACAATCAAAAGTCAGAGGTTTTAGGGTTTAGGTCTGGTGGTCCCTAAGCTTTAAGTCTGGGATGATCTCAGCAGTATTTTAAATTAGAAATACAGTAAAGAAAGCAAATCAGTGCAGGGCAATTCGTATCTGAACTCAAATAACAATACACAGGTGAGAAAGGGGTCTAGAGATAACACAGAGTTTCTGCAGCTCTTAGGAGCAAGCTTATGCAGAGCCATGTTTTGTTCAGCAGTGCATGGCTTTAATTGGAGGGAGCTGCATTGCCTCAGGTTGGACTGGAGCTGTGAGATGTTTTGTGCCTCCAAATACCCTATTCATCCTGATGAGCACTCATATGTGTCAGTGGCCTTGATCTCAAACACACCAGCAGGGTTCCTGTGCCCCCTGGCTAAGGCTTAACTCTGCCTGCCCTGGTGCAGAAAGCAGGAGGGACATGACCACCCTGACACTCCAATCCCTTTGAAAGCCCACACCAGGACCGCAGCAATGCAGTGGTTTGATTGCTTATACAGAATGATAACTTCTACTTTACGTGCTCTGTGCCTACAATGGTTGTAGATTATGATTCCAAAAGGCCAAAACTGGTATTTTACCTCTGCTAAATCACGACATTAGACCGCAAGCACAATATTGGACTGATAGCTGAACTAAAAAATAAGTAAAAGACATAGACATGTAAATTTGACATAAAGGCAATTGCTATGGTCCAAATCTTGGCGAGTCAACACACCACCCGAGCGCACCTCATCCTGTTGTTGCCATTTGTTAAAGGTTGCTGCTGTTCATGCCGGGAGTTGAGATGCTAGCTGCTGTTTATTCTCACAATGCAGATATTGCAAAAGGTTAATGAGATATTATGTCACACGTGGCCAGAAGCCCTCTGAAGTTTGCAAGCAGACACTTCGTAATGCACTGTGACAAGCTGCTCTTGTTCCTCAGCTACATCAGCACTCCTCAAGGACAGCAGGCTATGCAGAAGATTACTCTCAAAATTATAAAGTATATTAGTTTGGGGGATGACAAACTGAAGGGTTTTGAGGAAATATATCCATTCTGGAAACATAAGGAATTTAAGAACAGGATTACTTCTGACTTCCATCTCTAATCCATTGCTTTTCTGTTCAGCACCCATTTCAGATTTCCGAAGTTGATGTGCTTTTTATCATGACATAAACTGTTTATGCAACACAAGAGAGAAAACTGTTTCTGCTTTCTACGGCTGATAGAGCAAATTACAGTTTCCAAATAGAAGATACCATTCAGTCTAGAGAGGAGTATTTGCAACATCAGAAATGTTTGGATTTTTCTGTCATTTCCAAATTACAAAGCCAAGAAGAGTTAGGTTCGACAAGGAAAACTACTGAGGTGCCCACGAAACTGTTGTCCCTACTTTGCCATAAGTGAGGTTTTTAAAGCTTTGGCTTGAACTACTTTTTGTGGTTGTCTGTTTTTCTACATCCCAGTTATTATACAAGAACTCTGTTATCTAGGGTACGCCATTTGGGTCAAATTTGCCTCCTATGTAAAGATACTGAACTTCCCACTAGTGCATGCTGCAGGAATCACAGTTCTGAGAAACTGATATGCTAAATCAGCTTCTTTCAGGATCTACTCCCATGAGTAGACCTGAAAGAATTATTTCATCTAGAGTATTTAATACAAGATGTTTAAGTTACCCCAGTTAAACTGCTGCTAGAAAAACAAAAAAGTGGGGACAATACGTATAGCAATTAAAGCTCAGAATACCACAGTGCCTCAGCTTAGCTGCATTGTCCTAAGGGTGTTTCTGATACCCAAATCTTGAAGTGAGGAACATGTGAGGGCAGCAGAAGACGATAATAAGGAGGAGTGGTGGAGATGCTGTGCTGTTTGATATTGTATTTACTGTGGAGTGTAGGAACTGTGTGAAGGTGGTTGATAACCATTGTAGGTTCACACAGCCAGGGACAGAAGCTGACTAGAACACTGCATCCATGACCATCCGTAGGTAGGACAGAAGGTGGCCACTCAGGTGGTCAAATAGGTATTTTATCTTCTAAGTTCTGAATGTCTCAATTCAAAAGAGCCTGTCTCTCCACAGTGCTATGAACTTCAATGTCTCACCCCCAAAATCATTCTGGCTTGCCCTTAGTTGAATATCTAGTGGCACAGCAGTCAGCCTCTTTAAGTGGTCCTATATATCCACCTCCTTGCATCGCTGCTGCCTCAACAGCAGCCCTCTTTAAAGGCCGTGATGTTTTGGCATGGCACGATGAACAAATTGTTTCTTTGTTGTTTCCTTTCTAACCTATATATATAAGCTCTTTATTGTAACATCCATGCTTCTACATCACTTTCCTGCAAAGCTTTTAACCAGAAATGATTCCATGAACTGTGCTACTTGGAAAACAATTGGAAATGGGATTCCCATCCTGGAAAAATAGTCCAGATTCCAGACAACATACTATTCTGAATTGGAAAATATGCTGTGAAGCTGCCATTTTCCATTAAAAATCTTTCTTTTACAAGGAACTATTATGGGAATGTAATTCACAGAAATGCTCCCAACAAGCTCCAATCCGTGGACTTTCCCAGTTATACCTTTAAAACTGAAGAAGCTGTTTTCAGGTCAACAGTGTGTATGAAGCTGCCTGTCCGCTGCTGAAAGATCCTGCCACCAATGCTTTTTATTGTTAAAGGGATTGTCATTATGTAGTTTAATAGCTTTGTGATTATGATGGAAGTGTTTTTAGTCCCTCTTGTAAGAGAAGCAAGGCCTGATCACCTCTGTAGTTAACAATGCCGCGGTCATTTCTGCCTCTAAGAACACCCTATACTCTGCCAAAGAAATATTGCCTTCAACATTAGGAATGGTTTATTGCTTTCAAAGTTTTCCTATCAGTTAAGAGATTTCAACAATTCTCACTCTGGAAGAATGCCCCTTTGAGGATTTCCTCACAGAAAGAAGTGTCTGCTTTGAAGACGTTCATGTTTTTCAAACCCAGGCACATTTCCGGGGTGTCCTCTTTGAAACCATTTGTCTGTAGCACTTAAAAGGTTTCCATTTAGAGTATCTTCCTTGTCATGGGTTCAGCAGTAGCAGACATTTTTCTCCTCCTGGTAGCTGGTGCAGCACTGTGGTTTTGATTTTCGGGCCTGGGAGCAGCGCTGATAACACCAGTGTTTTCAGTTACTGCTTGGTAATGTTTTGGTCTGGCCAAGGACTTTCTGAGCCTCATGCTCTGCCAGGGAGGAGGGGGAGCCGGGAGGAAGCAGAGACAGGACACCTGACCCAAACTGACCAAAGAGGTTATTCCATACCACAGCACGTCATGTCCAGGATGTAAAACCAGAGGGTAGAGACCCGGAAGGGTGGGGGGTGCACTGCGGGGGTGCACTGCGTGGTCAGGCTTGATATCGGGCGGTGAGCGGTTGTATTCTCTTTCCTTGTATTTCTCTTGTATTATTACTGGTGGTAGCAGTAGTGGTTTGTGTTATACCTTAGTTACTAAACTGTTCTTATCTCAACCTGTGGGAGTTGCATTCCTTCTATTCTCCTCCCCATCCCCCCGGGACTGGGGGAAGAAAGAGAGGGGAGTGAGTGCGTGGCTTGGAGGCTTAAACCACGGACGGCATTCCTCCACCGTGGACAGCATCTATTTGAGAATATGTTTCCTCTGTGATATTCTTTTTGATAACTGGTACAGTCTTGTAGGAATCTGTAAAATAATCCTTATTAAAAGAGCCCAGGAATGTAACACTGTTCCTACATAAGGTGCAAAAGGATTTGGAAGAACTTACGTAGGATGGAAAACTGGACTAAAAAGGATTCCATTTTCTAACATCAAAGAGGAAAGGTGAGCTCATCTGTCACTTCCATGACCTTATAAAAATTACTGCGAGACACTTTTTACTCCTTTTAAATTATCTGAGTTCAGAGTTCAAGTTCTGGTATTCCTGAAATCAATAGCAGAAATCCCATTTCTGTCCAGCTGTGCAAAGACCACACTCTGAAATTGCTGTAAAGCTTGCTTTCTTTGAGAACACATTGCTTTAATTTACTCTGTTATCGGGGAATTGGAGTCTTTTCCTTGCTGGTGCTGAGGTTTGGGGTTTTCTAAATGTATCTTTTCTCCATTTCTTTTTAGTAATGACAATTATCATGTCTGTAAAACTGGGCAAGCTCACGCCTTGTACAAGGCTGGGCTCACTGTGTGTACTACATAAAGTCTTCTGTCTGATGCTGGCCTGTTAGATGGAGGGTGAGTCAAAATACATCTAAGCCATTCCTTAAGCTTACATCTAAGCCTGGTTTGGGGATATTTACTCAGGCTGTGACTTAAAACGTCTGGTCTGAGCTCGTTCCTGTCTGCAGGGCACAGACAAGGAAGGGTTCTCGCACTGCAGATAAGCAGCTGGAAGCCCGAGGGTGGGGACCTTGAGGTTCTCCTCTGATATAAATGACTGTGAGTCTCTCTATCTAGACAGTGCAAAGCCAAAACAGATGAGTTTAGATCACGTGCAGCAGTGGACTTATTGATTTTGCACTGGAACAGAACAGAAGAACTGGAACACCTGCCAAAGCAGGCACACCAGATGAAGAGGTTAATCATCACCACCCATCACCACCTACCTGCTGAGGCATTATGCCAGGACTGGACACTCATCTGCACAATGCAACAGCTTTGCCAGGGGGTCGCTGAGCTAATTGCTTGAGCTCGGTCAAGTCAGCCATACCCTTACATAAGGACACCACAAAATTCAGCCAAATTCAACAAACTTCTACTCCGAAGTAAAAATCATGTTAAAGCCCATACATTTATATTGTGTTGGCTCCTCAGCTGGAGAACGTCTATAACCTGCAATGCTGACTGCCAAATGCTATTGTAATAATGAGGGAGTCTCTAAGAATTAAAGCTGCTCTTTCTGTAAGCCACACATAGAAATAAGCATTCAATAGCGGTTTTCAAAGTATTGTGCTTAGAGATTTTGTAATGGGTTGTATGACTGTCCCTGTTGGGTGACAGTAGCTATGCTGTCTGCAATGTAAAGATCCGCATTCAGAACAAAAGTGACTCATTTCACTTCTTTCCCATGACAGAATGCAGTTACGCCCTTCCCAGAGCTGCAGCCCTGGCTGTACACAACCCACAACTTAATCTTTACTCCACTACCTATTAGCTTAGGCAAAAACCCAAGAAAACCTGATAGTATGAAATAGGTTTGCAATCACCACTGTTTGTAATAAAAAAGCAAAACTGGTCTCCAGCCCTGAAGAAAGTAAATGTACATGTATTTGATCACAGTGCTAGGAAAAGGTGAATGTGCTGTGGAAAATAGATTTCCAGGCAGATACAGTACAAGCAAGAGAGGGAAACTGGGCAGGCAAATAACAATCTAGTTGTCAAGAACTGACCTCTGGACTAATACGAATGTTTACTGAGTTTTTGTGTTTGAGATGGTAGAGAGCAGTAACGCCCCCAGCCTGTCCCAGATAAGCTCTTTCTAGCAAGGATGCTAGACAGAAGAGGCTGGAGAGCAGTCTGGATTCAGACCAGCAAGGCAAGTTCTGACCTGAACCTGAAAAAGTGACTGAATCTGTTTAGGGCATTGTGCTTGTAAAAGCTACTTAACAGCTTCAAAACTTAGTTGAATAAACCAAAGTAAATCAACAACATAGATTGCTGGGAAGAAATGCTGATCAAGGCTATTGTTTACAGGGGCACAAAAAGATGAATAGCTACTAATAAGTGCTGGCCCTTTGCTCAAAGGCGTCTGGGGAATTTATGAAGTTGGTAAGAACTGAAGTTGAATTTATGAAGTTGATGAGAACGTAAGCCAGAATAATGTGGTTTCATATAGCAAAGGGTGGTAAACTGAAGGATCAACCTTTCCTATAATATCCAGAGGATCTGTTGTACTGAACCACACCATGCAGTGACACTGCTGTTAATAACTACAGAGACAGGGCTGTTTCATTTGGTGACAGGGAGAAATGAAGAGCTGCTACTGTTCAAGTGCATCTAATAGCCAAAAGTGTCCTATTTTTTGAAGGAGTTGCTAAGTTTGAGTTTTAGCATCAGTCTGATTAAAACATGATCTGAATTCAAGAAAAGAGTTTATTGCAACTCTGCCCCAAAGCTCTTGAAACTAAAGTGATTCAGGATCAACAGGTACAGTCTTTGATATATTAATAACTTATGAGTTATTAATACTAGATTATTAAAAGCTATTAAACAGAGGGCAAGAAAAACAGTGTATTTTTTACAGTAGAGGGAGGCTACTGGCAAGGTACCACAGGGACCTGCACTGTTCAGCATATTCTTAACTGATCTGGTAAAAAGAGTGATTATCAGGGTTACCAAGTTTGCTGATGATGCTGAATTATTCATGGTAATAAAAACAAAAGCTGACCGTGAAGAATTGTGGAAAAAGCTCTCATGATACTGTGTGACTGAATGATAAAATGGCAAGTTCAAGCCCGTGGTGAAAAATGGAAGTAATATGCAAGGGAGAAAACCAGCCAAACTATACATGCAAAATCCTGGAATCAAAATGAATTACTTCCACGCAGCAAAGAGTGCTTGAGTTAGGCAGGGGGTCTGTGAAAATGTCAGTTCGTGGCTTAGCAGCTTTCAAGCATGCAAAGGAGACTGGTATTATGAGAAGGAAAAGGATGTAAACCCAGAAATAAACCAGAAAGCATTTCTTATGCAACTTTATAAAGCTATTTGATTCGTAACTTGAATAATGAGGACCATTAGGGGCTTCTAGAATAGGATTAGGAAAAGGCAAAGCATATTATTGAAAATATGGAATGATCCCTAACAGAGGAGACATTAACTAGGACTCTTGAAATATAACTGAGGGTGAGCTGGTGAAGGCATGTGCATTCATGAATGGCATGGTTAGGTGAACAGGGAAAATTATCTGTCTTTTTTAAAGAAAAGAACTAATGGACATTGAAGGAAATCCTCAGGCAGTGGGCTTGAAACAAACAAAAGAGAGTATTTGTCACACAGTGATTTCTTAAACTGCATAACTTGTTGCCTTAGAATGCTGCAGATGTCCAAAGTGCTCTGGCAAATACTTCGACAAGATATTCTCTGGGAGTGTGGATGCTGGTTTTTATCCCCAGCAACTCCAGGGACTCAATTTGGGACAGTGTGTTGCAGAAAATACCTTCGTGTGCTTCCTCAATTCTACAGCATTTCCTGTAAGCATACACCATTTATACGGCTACTGAACTACACACACTATTAGTTATTAGATGCTCTTGAGATAAAAAGGAAACAACCAAAGTGAAACATCTAAATGAGTCAATCACAGAATCAACTAGGTTGGAAAAGTCCTTGGAGACCAGAAATCCTTTTGGAAAACAAAGTATTCTTTCAGCAATAAGATTACCTGGATTTAAAAAGTATGGAATCTTTGTACAGCTAATAATAATATCGACACTTAAATTTTTATCAGCAGAGGATATAAGGCCTCATGTTTCATAATTTAACTATGGAACGTGGAGGGTTTTGCTAGAGGTGTTTTACTGAATGAACAGTTGCCTGGTATTTTATTAGTAACGCACCAATTGTCGGTAGCTTTTTTCCCTCCTTCTAAAATTAAATGCTGTTGGTAAGATTCAGATTTATTATCACTTTTATGGATGGCTTCAGGGGGACCAGAGTTTTACTCTACGAAGGCACCTACATTATTTCACCAGGATTTGCAACCTCAGTTCCAATGTCTTTTCTGCTATAAACACGCAACTCCTCAGTCTTCCTTATACGGAAGAGTATCTAACTCAGAGGATAAACCGAGTGAGTATTAGCTCACTTAATCAAATGGATTCTTGTAGGTGTCATAAAAGAAAGAGAAAACAGAACTATTAAAGAAGAGAAACACGGGTTCGAAGATGGCATTATTATTAAAGCGAAGGAGGTTAAGCAGGACAGGCAGTGAGATAAATCTGATGGAAAGACAGGTTTTTTACTAAGAAGTAGAAGGATCAATACTTCTACCAATAAAAACCAGACAAGATTTATTTAGATTTACCAAGGGTAAGAAACACATTGTGTTGGCAACACAATGTGGCAACAAACAGGAATGAAACCAACTATAACCCTGACCTCCAGTGGTGCGAAGTCTACTAAACATGCCAGAATCTATAGGTATTTTATATATAGATATATATATATATAGAGAGAGAGAGTATATATATAAAAATGCACTGGATTTATAGAGATGGTGATAAGCAATTCTAAATCTCTGAAGTCTTTTGATGTTACTTTCAAGCGTGTTACTTAACCAATGCAATCAGTGAAGGACGCTCCAACCAGGTAATCTTTATTTTAAAAAGTATAATAATGTAGAAAGCAAGAAAGAATCAAATAAAATTTGGCATGACGAACTTCATAGGCAATCTAAGCAAACGTAACGGTCAAGAGGGTGGATAAAGAACTGCCTGGATGGCCATACGCAGAGAGTTGCGGCCAACAGCTCAATGTCCATGTGGAGACCGGTAATGAGTGGTGTTGGGACCCATCTTGTTCAGTACCTTTGTCAGTGACATGGCCAGTAGGATTGAGGTGCCCTCAGGAAGTCTGTGATGGCACTGAGCTGTGTGCTGCAGTTGACACGCAGGAGGGAAGGGATGGGATACAGAGGGACATGGACACACTGGAGAGGTGGCCAAAGCCAACCTCATGGAGTTCAACCATGCCAAGTGCGAGGTCCTGCACCTGGGTCAGGGCAATCCCAGGCACAGCTACAGGCTGGGCACAGAAGTGATTCAGAGCAGCCTGAGGAGAAGGACTTGGGGGTGTTGGTGGATGAGAGGGGGACCAGGTAGAAAAGCATAGTGGAATTTTTCCAGGTATAGATACATACATGTGTAGGTTTTGGCTCTTTAATTCTTTGACTTCAGGTTTAAATGCAGTTCCTGTACACAGCCCTTTCAAGAAACTGCCTCAGTGTGAGATTTGTGACAAAGCAGCCAGACCTGAATATGAATAATGAAGGGAAAAGTGTATTTCCAAGAGGCCGTGTAGAGCGAATCCTACGGCAGTTTAGAGATATTCTGTGACCGGTTTGGTTGGAAGGGACATTAAAGATCATCCAGTTCCAAGCCCCTGCCACAGTATCTCACTGTTTAACACCTCACTGTTAGAAGCTTCAGGCTTAATGTCTCCTTTAGAAAGGCTCGTTTGCGTGCTCCCTGCCGGCGCTCGCCCTGGGGGTGCCGGGCCTGGCGCGGCCTCCGCACAATTCCATGAGGAGAAGGAACCTGCCCCCGGCGCCGGGAATTGTGTTCCCGCTCCTGAGGCGGGAAGCGGTTACCGTGGGGCAGCAATGGCCGCCGTCATCCCTCCCCTCCCCTCCGCCAGCTTCCCGCCCTCCGCGGGCCCCCACCGCGCCACCTCCGGCACCCGGCTGCTGGCAAAGGCTTCAGCGCCGCCCGCGGCGCATGCTCGGCAGCGCGGCGCATGCTCGGTAGCGGCGGCGCGGGAAGGGGGGGCCGGGGAGTGGAGCGCGGCGCTCGGTTAACGCTCGGCGGTTTCCGTGCAGGCCAGGCCGCCATTTTCTGACCGCGTTCCCGTCCGCGTTGCCCGCGCGGCTCCCAGTCCCGCTTGCCCGCGATCTGTCCTGCTCGGCGATGGACGGGTGAGTCGCGATCGCGGCCGGTCGCTGGCGGGACCTGTCCCGCTGCCAGGGGCGTCCCCGAGGCTGTGGGGAGCGGCCGCTGCCCCGGCGGCGGTGGAGGACGAGGCGGGCTTCCCGGCGCGGGACAGCGGGAGGGAGGAAGGGCTCAGCCGCTCCACAGCGCGGACCCCTCGGCCGGGTTTGCCGTTTGAAGCGCCGAGGGCTTCGGGCCGTCTTCTACTTAGTGTAGAGGCGCCGCATGTACAGAGGGAGCACGATCTGCCCCATCTGTCCCCTCCATCCCGTCGCGCTGTCGTTCTGTCCGGCCTTTGCCTACCCCCAGCCCCGGGTTCCCCCCTCCTCAGCCGCGGGGAGCCCCTTCGGGCTGGGGTTTGTTTTGGAGCTGGCTGGAGGGGAGGAGCGATACCAGCAGGAGCCAGATGTCGAGCTCTTTTGTTTTCAGAAACTGCCTAATAAGCCCTCTGGCTTCTCCCCCCTCCTCAGGTAGAAAGATGCCTTTATGCGTGCCGGAGACTCGCCTTGAAGGCCATAGAAGGGAAGGTTTAGAAGGAGGCAGCCATTCAGGACGGAGAGGGCCAGGGCTGGGCAGTCATTATCCACAGGCCTTCTTTTTGTTCGACCTGGTGGTTGTAGCCTTCCTCAGTGTAAATACGAGTCTTCCAGCTCCTAAATGCCCTATTGAGTTGTTTACTCTTCTTCAAACAGAGAAGCAATCTCTTTGGTATGTTGTAAGCACGCGGCCTTTCCACTGAGAGTTCTAAAGGCTTTTTATGGTTAGTTGTGGTTGTAATGGTAGGAGTTGAAAAGCCCATCTGAGGAGGCTTGTTATTAATGAGTGTTACACTGTGGAATGCTTTCTCATATCTTTGTTTTGCTTTTTCTGTTGATGTGGGCTTAGGTTCCTTTTGGTGTGAGTTACCATGTCACAACCTCCAAGAAAAAGATGGGCCTTGATATACCCGTTGCAGAGTTTCGTATAGGTGTACCTGGTTAAACTTCATATGTGTGTACCTGCCAATGTGCCTTTTTTTACAGGCTAATAATTTAAAGCAGTGTGTTCATTGCTTTCTGCTGTAAGATCTGTAGGGTAAAGCTGTGTTGCTGAACTCGCTGTCTAGTTAACAGGGGTGTGTGGAAAAGTTCTGTACTTACAAATTCTTTCACTCTGTGATCACAGAAACTCGGAATTTCCTCTAAATAGATTCCCTGGCAGTGCTGCTTGGGAGTCATGCTTGCTTGAGACTTTGGACTCTGGCTTTTGGAAGTTGCTTTTGTACTTGCCCTCAGCCCTGCCACGTTCTTTGAGCCCGTTTTCTTGATTGGGGTAATTGTTGGCTATTGCCCTGCTTTGAAAAGTTGGCTTTATAAGGATAAATTGGTTGACTTCTTTTTTTTTCTCTTTTTTTTTTTTACAGCATTGTCACCGATGTTGCTGTTGGTGTTAAGGTAGGATGCGCACTTGGCAAATAAGGGGGCAAATTGTTGATACAAAGTGAACTACTTTCCGTGTCAGTAATTTCAACTTGTAAGATTTTAGCTCGTCATTGTCAGCTGATATTTAGTCAGCAGTATATGCTTTATTAACCAAAAATCCCTAGAGATAACATCCAGGCTGTACACAAAAGGCTTTGCCAGGCACTGAACTGTAAACAGTGGCACTAGATTAATGTAGTGGTGTCAGCTTCTTATTTTTAAAGCTTAATTTTACATATTTTTTTGTTTAAAACCCGTACTTTCTCATTGTTGCATGGCAGCTGTAAAAGACATGTTTTCTTCTCCTTCCCCCCCATAAAAGCAGTTACTACTGAAGTTAAAAATGACACAGAGATATGGGAGGTAGAATTTATGTAGACAGAGAAGGGGGCGTTTGCTTTACTTTTTATTTCTGAAGTTGTTATGAATTTATCGTTTTTATTAAAACAAGGGAAGAGCGTCCAAATCATTGTTAATTTACTATGTACTTCACTTCTGTGTCCACATCTGTTGTGGGAGTTAGATCAGTACTTTGTAGAAGCAGACTGTGAAATAATGAGAATGCAAAGATAATATAGGACAAGGGAACTTGAGCTTATATTAAAGAATGCATGCGAGCAGTCCTGTTTCAGTAGAAGAAACGTTGAAGTTTTCTAGTGCATGCAGTATAGTCTTCACATTTGTCCAGGGACTTTGTAGCTATACTACATTGCTGCTTTATCACCTCAGGCTGCTCTGTATTAACTGCTTGGTTAGCCAGATTTTGTCTAGTAAAGCTCTTTGTTTCAGGTTCAGCTTTGGTCCTGCTGGATTTGGACTAGTTCTTATATAATACAGCTAGCTTGTAGATGCAGCAGCTATTCTGCCAGAATCTATACCTATAGTATGTTTCTCAGCAAGCTTGCTTCTAGGAGAAGCTATAAGAGGTCAGTTACAGATCTGGATCCATCTGGCCCCACAGGTTCATGCAGTATTGAAGACAAGCTTAAAATAATTCTCTGAATCAAGAGGAAAGTGTAGTTCAGGTACTCTGTGGGAGCTGATCCCAGTCAGAAACGCAAACTGGCATGATTGTTTCTTTGCTGATGGGGAGGAAAAAGTGTCAGCTGATTAAAACTATATTTAATAGTTTGGAGGGATACCTGAGGAAGTTCAAGTCTTTCAGAAGTAAACTGCCCCCATAGTTGTGGGGCAAAATGATTTATAAATTGCCCTTAGTCATGTCTAATGGAACAGTTTCAGGTAGACCATGTATTGCTTAAGCCTTAAATTCTGACATTCTCACTTCAGGAGAAGTAAATGGATATAGTATCCCTTTCATTTGTTACTATGAGTGACTGAGGAGAATTTGAGTGTTCATGAAGCATATTGTGTGTAGTACGATATTGGAGCCATATTTTCAGATACTAGACACGATGAAATGAAGACACTTTGGATGACATAAGTGCTTCTTTTTGTTGATTGTAGAAGTTGTATTATGAATGTAATATAAAAAAGAAAGCAAGCATCAGAGGTAGTGATTAAAATCAATACAATTGAAGGCTTGTCTCAAAAAGTGTGCTTTTTGCCTTGTAAAAATGGACTTCCTCTCTGGATTTTAAAAGGAAACAATCCATTTGTGCATGGAAGTAGTGGGAATAAATATAAAGGGTGATGGTTTTCTGAGGAAAGCTGTTAAATACGGGAAGAGTAAACTGGATTGTATTCTGGAGCTCCTGTAATGATCTCAAGATACTAATAGGAATGGAAATTGGAATTTCTTGCTAATTGTAGGTATGCAGTTTGGGTAGCAGTCTTATGAGAGCTTCAGCAGTGTTTCATGGAAGGCCATGTGAAGCATTTGCCTTTTACGTTCTCCAGGTGACTGTTCGTAGCTCTTGATGAACTGATGTTTTGCAGTTGAGGAATGCCTTATCTGTAGGTGGTTTATAAACTACCAGGAACATTCGTGTGGCCTTTTCTTGGCTGTTATATTTTCTTCGGGGTGTTTTGGGAATGCGTAGGGAGCAAGTTTTGAGTCCAAGGAGTTGCATCAGCAGTGTTAATGCTCTTTTGACGCTGCTTTTACTGTGACTGGATAGTTCTTGGAAGCGGATGGGGATTTACCTGGGTGAAATCAACTTACCCAGGACATCTGTTAGACCTGACGCTTTCCTGAGATACTCTACCTGCTGTATTATGCTGATCAGTCGGTTATACAGCATGTTTGTGATATATTCAGTTGTACTTAGGAGAAAGGAATTGTGATATATGACACTTCTGTTTGGAAACAGGAAAGTGAACGTGTTACAATTTTACACCCATTTGTAAAAGAGTAGAAGTTAACTACTGTAGCCTAGGAATTGCCTATGAGTTAAAAAAGGGCTTTTGAGCTTTGGGGGCTGCATGCGGGCAAGGCAAGTATCAAGTAAAAGGAATGCTTGCTTATAATGTTTTATTAACAGTTTTACAGTCTTCGAGTTATAATGAGGCTGCTAAATTTGAAGCTATTACCAGTTATTTGTGCTGTTCGTGATTTGATTGAAGCCATTTTTGTTCATCAAAGTGTTGAATGTGCAATCTTGGGTTTATTTACGTGTTGAGTCACCAGAAATTAATGCCAAAAGCTGAGGAAAATAGAAAACTCAAAATGGAGGTGGAAAAAATGACACATACTCTTTGAAAACTTGGTTTACACAGAGTAAATGTGGGGATTTGCACAACTCAAAATATGCAGTGGGAGCATGCTTCCAGGCTAAAACCTGTCAGAGGAGCAGTGTGCTTTAATTTCTGAAGGCGTTAGAACATGTCAAAACCCAGTTATCTACTAAGCACATGTGAAATAATTCATATTTGATTCGGTCTTTAGTGTCTTGTTTTGCTTACCTGGAATTCATGGAGGCAAGGAAATTGCACTCTGCATAATTTACCCCTTGTTTTCCAATTTCCAAAAGAATAGGAAAAGAATGAGCTTTAGCTCTGGGTCTGATGTGACTTCGGGAATTCCCGTTGTATAGAAGCAGTTGGTACAAAGTGGTTTTGAATAGAACAGAGCTAAGGATTCCAGTAATGATAATATATTACATAGTTCATAGTTTGTTTGAAATGACTTGCTAGTAATTTACTAATCTCAAACTTGTCATTGCTCACTGGCTATATTGGTTTGAGTATCAGAATCTGGTAACTGCAGCTTGAGTTGCTGGCTTGTGTTCTCTTTGCAGCTATGATGTTCTCTTTACAGTTATGATACTTTAATCTCGATAAGTACTGATTCGCACTTGGAGTGATACAGCCTTTTTTAACTGTTAAACTGAACATATGAAGTATATAATGTAGCTTTTCTCTGAGTAATTAAAGGAATCTTTGGAGGGGTATAAAATGTAATATAAAGAAGATACACCACACAGGTGCAGGTGTAAGTTTGGTGACATGCTTATTGAAGGTGATATTTCCCTTTTACTGTATTGCAGTGGGTGCCACTTCAGTCAGATGTATCATCTTTCTCCTGCATGGCATGCGTAGCTGTGCTGTAAATGGGGACTGAACAATTGAGTGATTCATTTAGTGTATGTGCATTGCACATTTCATGTGCAGTGACTGAGGTGTACTTCTGCCTGCTGGGAGAAAAGCAGCAGTCAGAAAAGAAGCGGTCATTCCTTCATGAATGTATTATTTGGTATATAGCAGTTGGGAATTTGCAGTGCTGTCATCGCTGCTTTGGGCTGTGCTGGCCAAAAACCGAGCTTCAGCTTGCCAAGTGTGGACAGCCCCAGCTGTACTTAGGAGGGAAAATCCTCATATATTCCTGTAAACATAGTTTTGTAATGTCTAAAGATTTGGTAATGGCCTTTTTCCCCTCAAAGTCAGGACATAAGCCCTTGCATTATGCTTAAGAAAAGAAGCAATTCTTGGTGTGTATGTAGTTGGTTATGTTATGGTTAGATAGGAGATGCCAAGAAGTGCTCTCTTAGTACTTTCTGGTAGGTTTGCAGACCATAATGTGTCCCAAAGTCCCCCTTTTTCAAGGTTGCTGAAATGTGATGTGGGGGACTATAATGGTACTGGGGAAGGGGAACCCATGAGAGACACGAGCATAGAGACATAGAGAAGAGGGCATGAAGAAGAGGTGTTGCTACTTTTTTTAACTTGAATTCTGAGGAGTAATCTCTCTTCTCACAAAATTATAGAGCCCTGACCCTTTTCTGCTTCTAATAACTGAGAGTGTCCCTATGGTGGAAATAGAGACGTTGTGACTTCTTATTTGAACTGTATGCTGTATCATGAAAACGTGTAGGAAAAAAAACTCAGAAATTCTAGCAAGCAGGTAAGTTGAGGCTAAACCTAAGAAATAAGAAAATATATGTAAATAGCTTTTTCCTTTCAGTTTCTTCTTCGCTGTTGTAATGCTAGATATTTAAAAAAACTCCATGGAGTGGCAGGTTAAAAAACCTGGCTGACCATTTGAAAGGTTGTTTTATTGTGTTTAAACTATTAGAATAATACATTTGAGCTATCTTTGCATGTCTGATATAACTACTAGTACATTCCTGGTAGATTAGACAAAGAGTTGGCTGAGGCAGTGATATGAGAAAAATGGGTTGGTTGTGAATTAGATGAACTGTTTTAATTTTGTGTTAGCCAGGATAATGTTCTTAAATCAAATTTGGTGTTCAGTAATACTTAGTTGTAGCAACAATAGACAGTAAAAAATGTACAGGACATTCTAGCAGTGAAGTGGGAATGAAGTGTGACCTTATTCTTAAGTCCAGAACTGGCATCTGGAGTTGGCTTTTCAGCTGTGGAACATGGCCGTGGTGACAAAAAGTCCCCCAACTTCCTACAATGAAATATGTCTGCACTTTTTTTTTAACAGAACTTCTGTAAATTTACCCTGTTGAAAGTTATTTTCATACTGTGTAATGTGTGTGGAAAAATAAGGAGAGCAGAATGGAGAGGAAAGAAAAATGTTGGAAATTAGTGTGCGCTGTAGCAAGTATGCATCAGTGTAGGGAAGGCTTAGTGTACCTGTTTGATTTGTTTTGGTGTCTGTCACTAGTTGGAAACAGAACACTTCTATTTGCCTCTTAATTGAAGGGGTTGTAGAAGGAGAAATGTGATCACCTCCACCATCTGAAAAATAAGAACCAATACCAGCATGAAAAGACCTTTCCCATTTCATAGAATTATAGAATGGTTTGGGTTGGAGAGCACCTTAAGATCATTCGGTTCCAACCTCCTGCCATGGACAGGGACACCTTCCACTAGAGCAGGTTGCTCCAAGCCCTTTCCAACCTGCCTTGAACACTGCCAGGGATGAAGCAGACACAGCTTCTCTGGGCACCCTGTGCCAGCGCCTCAGCACCCTCACAGGGAAAGAGCTTCTTCCATTTAACCTGAACTTCCCATTTCATTTTGAACCCATCACCCATTGAGTATTTCTCATTTCTTAGAGCTTTAGGCCATGTTTTCACAAGCAGATCAAACTGTGTTCCAGTTTTCTCTGTCCCTGTAATGTCCATGTCCCTCTGTCCTTGTTGTCCCTTGAGCAACAAATGCTTGGGTAGCCACAAGCCTCTCTTGGGAACTTAACCAGGATAAGGCTGAGCTGATGCAGTAGTGAGTAATGTCTTCTTAGTTGGGTTTGTACCAAAGTGTGTGGTTGCGTAAATGCTTGTAGCACATAGAATTGGGGAGGACAGAACATGAACAAGTTGCTTGGGTCAGGGAGAAGGTAGGACAGTTGATTTTGTTGGTAGTTGGTTCAATGAGGTTCTAGTTGCACAAGCTATTAATGGGACTGTGATGTCTGATCTAGGGGGTTGTGTTTTAATGCTGCAAGTACATAGGTTCTTAGCTTTTCTTAAAATTAGGGTTTTTATGAATGTGTAACATCAGTATTGAATTATAGACAAAATAGTCCTAAATCTTTAAGTTATTATTGTAAAATAGCGGAAAAGTAGAAAATACCTTATTTTCATATTGAATCTTTTCTTAGTGGATCTTACTTTGAGATGTAGGAATTGCTGTTAAGGGACCAAATTGGTAAATCTTGGCTCCATGGCTCTAACCAGAATGCAAAGAACACATCCAGGTGGTAGCTCTAGTGTGTAGTTCTCACCTGTTCTAACTTACTACCAGTTATGTGCAGCTGCTTCATAGTAACACTTTCTTCCCTGGTAAAAGTGGAGTAGGAAGTCTGAAATGCTGGAAAAAGTCTGCTTCTTCCTGGAAATTTGAAGCCATTGGTTGGTGTTGAACTCTATTCTTGCCTGCTCTCTTTCATTACAATTGAAAGTTTGAAGATTTCTGAATGAGGTTTAAGTGCAGAATTGATTCTTTTTTTTTTTTTTACTCTTCAGTCCAGCTTGATCTTCAGATGCTTTGGAGAAATTTGGCTCTTTTCCACATTGTATTTTGAGAACCTGGAAACTTTTCCGAGGAACTGAGCCTCGTCTCCTTTCAGCTTAAAGCCTTCTCAGGTTCCCTTGATTGCGCTCTCAGTATTTGCCAACTTTGTGTTTGCACAAAGTAGGTTTGTGGCATATGCCATGCTTATAGTTAAAAAGAATGAAAGCTTATTTTTCTCTTAGATCCTTCCTTACTGAAAGAAACGAGTGTAAAAATGGTGAAGCTAGTTGTTAGGATATATAAACAATGTATGCTGCGCTGAGGACGGCATGAAAGCGAACTGAAGTAGGGAAAAAAGGAGAATGCAGATAATAAGCATTGAAAGGTGGTCATATTCTACCCAGTTAATGTGTTACTGAATTAAAAGAAAGTGATGTTATCCAGGTAAGTAAGGTTCTTGTGAAGTGGGAAGACGCATACAGTTTAAACTAGATGATTTGTAAAATACTTATTAACCTGCGTGGAATTTGTTTTGGATTGCATATTTGGACATGGCTTACCCTGTCCTGAATGAGTCTTCTATGATCCTAAATGTTCAAGAGATGTAACAGCCTGTTCACCATGTAATTTGGATTAGGTGTTTTGACAGTAGTGCGTGCAGTCAGAGCGTAAGGCAGATCCAGTATTTCTTCTTCACTAAGAAGTATGTGAGGGTGTATTTATGCAGTGTTTCATTAAAAATGTATCCTGTCAAAATGAAGCATTCATCAAATTCTGAGCCATCACATGTAAACTGAATGAAGTTTAGAAATGCTGCGAGAAGGGGTTTGAAGTGTGTTGTCCTGTCCCGCAAGTTAAATTCAGACATTGAATATCGAAGCAGTGTGCTTACAAGTGTGTATCTATTAGAGGGGAGCTTTTCATGTCTGTGTTGGAATTCCCATATGCTTTTATTCCTCTCCCAAACCATCAAGTTTCTGTCTTTTTCTTTTAAACTGTTCCCAGATGTTGTAAGGAATGAAGTGTTTTACAGGGCTGTTAGATTTCTTGAAATCATGAGATCTGTCTCCTGGCTTGTCATAGCCCTTGGGAAATTTGTGCCTGTAGGCTGAGAATGACTGTAGTAAATGTGCAGTGCAGCTTAAGTTCTCCTTTTTCCCCTCATCCAGGGGAGGAGTAGGGGAGAGAGAGGAAAGTAGGGTGGGCAAAAGCATCCTGTTCTTGAGAGAGGTTCGTAACATAAGCAAATTTGGGTACCATGAATGAAAGGATTTATTAGAAAATGTATTTTTCAGTATCTTTGTATTCTGTCCTTTTTAGTGGGAATTAAAGACATTACTTCAGATGATGCTGTTGAATTTTTAACAAAGTGCAGTTCTGTTACTTGTTTCCTGGTTTTAGTAGTATTGGTTTAGTGTTCATGTAGTGTATCTGGGCTTGCTTCTAATAAGCCTTTTGTAATACGCTCAGTTAGGTTTAGCCAGAACTTTTGCTAAAGAGTCTTCATAGCCTGGAATTATTGGGAAAAGAGCTGGTAATGTTTCTGTTCCATAAACAGTTGTCAGAAAGGTACTTTGCTTAAAAGACTAAACCTCTTTGGTAACTCTGAAGCCAGAGTTGTTACTCTTGAGGTTTTTTTTATACCTTGGATGTAATAAAACCTGGGGACTGATTGCAATATTTCAAGCCCTATCTGGAGGGTGAGGGGAGGATAGTTGGCAGAGACTTCTAAATAGTATAGTTTTGTTTAGCCTGGAGGGATAGTATGACTGGAATGACTTCCTGACATTACATAGCTACTTAATATAACTGGTGATAGCATGAAGCTTCATAGTAATCGGTGTGTGTGTGTGTGTGTGTGTGATATCCAAAATCCAGCTTGTGTAGTGAAGAATTCTGAGTTAGCTATGACGATTAAAGTAAGGAGCTAGATCTCCTTTATGTAATTCCACCGGTTGATGCCTTACATGAACATGCTGCATGCTGGTCTCACACCAGCAATGACTGCAACACAATCAAGGTTCACTCACTTCCGGAAGTTAGTTTGGCAATTCTGTAAAATTGTAATACTGTAACAGTATTTTGGCAGATGCTGGCTTCATGAAGAAGTGTTCTAGATAAACTCCTGTTCAGATCAGAGCTATCTGTCATTGAAGATTAATATATATTAATGTTCTAGACATTGGCAGGAATAAAAGTACAGCATAGAAAACTTCTGCTGTTGAGGACTAGCTGTCAGGCGATGACCTATTAATAGTATAGTAGCAGTTTGTACTTCTTTTGTCCTTTATAATTTGCTTCCTTCATGCTAAAATGGATATTCAGTTTGTCTGTACCATGTTGCAGTTGTAGGAGGTATCCTTTACAGTCTATGCTGAAATAAAATCACTGTGTTGTTTTCCATTTGTCTGTTGTTTTAACTTAGATTTTATGTTTCTGTGTGTTTGTGATCTTCAGTCTTGTTATACAAACTCAAACCTGCTTTGATTCTTTAGAACACAGCAGTTTGTACAGATGGGGAAAAGAGTTAACTGAGCATTACTCTGGGATCTTGCATTCTTCACTGAATTTGATCTGCTGTGTTCTTCAGAAAGCTGAGTTCAGATTCCTTACCTCTGAAACACTCGAAAGAATTTACCCAAATAGGTTGAAAGGTTTCTTTGCTTTGCATGATTTGACTAGCAGAACTGGTATGCTTGAGAATAAGACTAGGGGATGTTCAAGATGCTTGGGGTATGGTTTATCATTCTGAAATTCATATGTGAGAGCTGGGTGATGAAGAGCTTTGCCTTTGGAAAGGAGATGCCAGTCCTTTTTGGCTTAGCAGCCACTAAAATAAGATGCACGTAAACCCAAAGCCAAGCACCCCAAACTACTGATTGCATAAAGACTTTTCTCTGCTGAATAAATATAAGTGAAAGAATTATTTATGTCTGTGCTCTAATTCAGGGGGTGCTTGTGTCACACAGTAGTACCAGTCTTAAAGGGAATGTATTTGCTTACTTGAAATGCTTATATTAAACAGCTTTACCAGACAACTGTCATCTTTAGATAGCCCTTTTTGAAGTAAGTGACGATTACCAGACAGTTACTGCTTTTGATTTTTGTAATTTAACTGCTCTGTGCCCAAGTACATCCTGAATGAAGTGCCGAGGTATCTAGGCTGCTTAAGAACTGATAAGGAAAAAGAACCATGTATATTTGATTGCTCTCATGGTAAGAGATACCTTTGTCTTTTCCCAATAGCTTGTCAAATACATGTGGGAGTGAGTTAGCAGATATTTGCTCCACCTTTGTGGTTTCATGGTGAACTGGAAGAACATCCCATATCCAAACCTGGACATCTGTGGATCAGACTTGTGAACACTGATTTGTGACAGTAAAACAAACGCAGAATTGATAATACATGCCAGTATGAGGAACTCACATTTGCTTGTTCTTCTGAAACAAAACTGGTGAAACTTTTCCAAGTGTAATGACTAAGTCTTGTGATTGACTCTGAATGTATTCATGACATTCAAAATGATGTTTCAAAATGAAAACTCTTCACTGTTCATGAAACACAAAAATACAGTAACTTAATATCCACTCTGTTGAGTAATTTGTGCTCCTTTTGGATCCTTCTGATGAGAGTTAAGAAATAAACAGCTTCTTGAAAGCCCGATTTACTAGGAACGACAAGTTCATGGAACCACGCTTGTGTGCTGTTAGTTAGCAGCTGCTGAAGTAAGTTCTTGAAGCTGAAGACAACTAAAATTTGAGATATTTCAGAATTGTAAAGTTCCTGCAGGCTTGGGGAAGAGCGTTCATTGTACTGGGGATACAATACATAGTAACTGCTGTGCTATTGGAAATGAATGCCTGGCATATTAAGGGAAGAGAAAAGTGCTGCTGAGTTATTTTAATATGCCTGACTATGGACTGATTAAGTCTCTGCTGCTACTTCTGCCTATTCAGTTGACCTGTCCAGGCTACAGACAGGGGCCTCCAAACGAGGAAGGAACTGCTGTTATCACTGAGTGAGCTAATACTGGTAGCAATCTTGAACTTTGCAGTATTCTAGCTGTGTAAATATTATATTAGAAAACTAGAACCAGTGCCTGGGTTGGTGTATTATATTTGAAGTAGAAAGCAGGGCAGTGTAAATAGTGTAGAGTTTCCATAACTTCACTAATTTGTTTCTGAGTTTCACCCAGCTACATCTGATTAGAGATCTGTACTTAGTCTGAGAAGGACAACACATGGTCCTTCTCATGGTCCTACTTAGTCTTGATATCAGGCATTACTCAGTTGTGAAGGAAATCTGTTTTTGATTTGATAGGAAGCTTTGTTGACTGCTGTGTACCCTTAAGAGCTTAGAGTACTCAATAAGAGTCTTCAGAGCTGATGTTGGAAAGTGAGTAAACTTTACTGGCTCTGTGTGTGCAATGCACATACAGAAGCTCTTAAAAGTAGTATGTATTTCAGGTCTGAATTAAACTAGCATGTTGTTCTGTGTATGAACACATACAGTGCACTATGATTAAATGGAAAAGGTTTGATTTTATGCATCTTGCAACCATGCTGCCTAGAAGGGTGAGATCCTCCTGTTATTTTAGTGTGCAGTATTGAGGTGCCATGTAAACCACACGTGCTGACTGTTCTTGAGATGCTCTTGGAACGTCCACAACAGGATGAAAACCACTGGGGTTTTTAGTTTTGTTTTGATTGGGCTTGTTTTGTTTCGGTTTCTTATAAATAGGGGTGTTAGAAGTGAGTTAAACACTGTATTTCTATCTGTATAGATTTCCCTTTTAGTTTCAGCTAGAATCATGTAGTATGTACATATATTCTAATAGTAAACCAGTAAGTGAATTTAAATGTGACTGAAATAGCCTGAATATATTTAATTCTAATAATATTTTAATTGGAAATGCTGGACACTATTATTGTTCAGTTCTAATTGTGTTTTGAGGCGGCTTCATTTCAGTGGTGGGTGAAACAACTGTGCTTAAGCTGCTCTCATTTCAAAGCTTGCCATATAAATATATTGCTTTACTTGGATTTCAAGTTGTTGCACTGAACTGAAAAGAGGAAATCTGCCAAATCGGGAGAGGTGTGGTTGTGCTTGCTTAAGTTTTTCTAAAAGTTTTCCCTGTCAAACTGACATTTTTAATATCTTCTTTAAAAACTCTCAAAATAGAGGAAAAAAAATATCTCTGTCTCTTTCTTTTTAGAGAGGATCTGACGAACTTCTTTCAGGCAGTGTACTCAATAGCCCGAACTCTAACATGAGCAGCATGGTAGTTACTGGTAAGTGACACCCTTTCAAAGGAGAAATCTATCATTTCTACTTGGACTCATTTCCTATTTACAGGGGGAAAACACTGAAACCAGAATCCATTGTGGTATAGAGGGATAAACTGTTGGCATGCTGTAGTGATCTTGTATTTACTCACAAACCTTTGGGTATCTGAGAAGAAGAATCCCATAAAACAAGAGGCAGCTTTCAGCTGTCTGTACACTAAATTGTTGGTGGGTGATGGGATGAAAAATTACACTTGTCTTGCATAGCTGCCTTCAAAGTAAGGAATTGCAACTGCCAAGCACAGGTAAACAGCTTAACAACTCCGGGATGACCTCCTTTTTCACACATGGACGTCTGTGAGTCTGGGCATTGCAGGGAAGAGCACTGCCAGTTTTATAACATGGTATGGATTCAGAAGAGCAGAGTTTTGCTCTGTTCTGGTTTAGACTGCTAAAGCAGGAAACTTCTCACTTTGCTCCTTCAGCCTGAGATTGCAGTGGTAGAATCTCAGAATGTCAGTGCAAAGTGGGCAGGGTTGTTCTTTAGGCACATTGCTGGTGATGCTGGGTAGAAAGACTTCATGAATTGGCACACGCTAAAAAGTCTTCTGTTGCAGTTAAGGCTTCCTTTATGGTGAGCATGCATTGAGTTCCCTTGGAAGGCTCACTTGAGAGGTCTTTTGCTCTTCTCCCCCTCTTCCTGGGTGTGGAGGAATTGGTCCATGGCATCAGAGAGGGGTGCTGGGCTTTCCAAAGAATTGCCTTGCTTAAAGCTGTCAGACCAGTTTTTCTTTGTGCTGAGCAATAGAGTAGCTGATACTAGTAGCAGACTCTTTCCTTTTAACCTAATAGTAGAAGTCTGGGATCTAGGGTGCAATTTCTTATTACATTTAGGGTTTTGATAGCAGCTGTTGATGGGTAGTTCTGTGCTTTCTCATCCTACATCCTTAGCACAGGCAGAAACCCTCCCCCAACTCCATGAGTTTCTGCTCCATTCTCTGTTGGAGTGCTCATACACTTGCTAATCCAGCAGTAAACTGTACTGCCAAAAAGTGTAGTTTCCCTTGGAGCAACTTACTCATCAGTCCCGTGGCTGCACAGGTTGCTAGATTCACTGTGGGGTGGAGGAGTGTGGTGGAAGAGAGGAGGACCATTTCCATTGGCAGTTCTATAACCAAAGGTGAAGAGATGATACTTCTTTGGAATAGCTCAGAAGTGGGATACAGTGCATTCATAGCCATGTTAAAACTCGAGAACATTCATTTATCTCCCCTGCTTTTCTTACTTCCTTCTGCTTCTGAAAGAGCTCCTGTGTTTTTATTTTTTGATGGCCTCTGCATTCCTGGATATTAGTGCTTCAGCACTTTGCCTTACCTTAAATGA
The DNA here is from genome assembly GCA_017639245.1 of Myiopsitta monachus. Lineage (NCBI taxonomy): Eukaryota > Metazoa > Chordata > Aves > Psittaciformes > Psittacidae > Myiopsitta > Myiopsitta monachus. The sequence goes on along the minus strand of CM029923.1, from coordinate 2,112,480 downwards.
GAAACTGGAATGAAAAGGAGTTTGGGTTGCGTGTGTGTCAGGGTTTGGATTTGGGCAGTGGGAGGGAGAACACTGTCAGCAGGACTAAATCCTCAATGTTACCAAATTTTCCAGTAGGATTTCCGAGAAACTTCTAGTTCAGGAAAAGTAAGTGCAAGTGAATTTATCAAAGGGAAAAAACCTGCAATAAGAACAAATGTCATTGCAAGTTGTCAGACCAAAAAATACAGAAGCTTCTCTAAGACACTCAAACTTGAAATAGAAATCATTTTCTCCTGAAAAAGCTCTTAAAAGAATGCTTTGATTCCTTTATGTGAACTTAGGAAGTTGATGTATTTAACAAATAGGGTTTTGTTTCCCCCCTCTTTAAGTTGATTCAGGTTTTGGGTTTTGTGGGTGTTTTTTTGGGGGGGTTTAGTGTTGAGGGTTCTTTTCTTCTCAAAGAATAAGCATTTGTGAGAGAGTTTTCAAATTAATTGATTCATTACATATTAAATAAAACCTTGATATGTCTCCAGGCATCCAGAACCATAACCAGCTTCTCAGAAACTCATTCACAAACAGCAGTGCTCGTGCATAGTGGCCTGGTTCGTCTAGTATCAGTTCCCTGTTAGATAAGCTTCCATATTAATTGTATAGTATATAAAGGAGGTTGATGGAAAACAATCCTAAACTAACAAAACACCCTAATCTGAATGCAGTGTTCTAGTTAAAGCCATTCTCTATAGAAGTCATTGGAAAGGGGGCTAATTTGGTTTCAAGCAGTTTGTTGGGATTGTGATCAAATTTCTCTTCTACCTCCCTGCCTTTTTTAAAAGGCATTGAAAAACCCCTGTAGAGTAGGGTAAATACATTCAGCAATAACACTGAACTGTGTATCCTCCCAAAGCTGTCATTGTTATCATGGGGCTGGAAGTAGTTTTTCTAGACTTACAGAGTTCGCAAGTTCAGACTGTAGACTTAGAAGTGATTAGATCTTAAATGGAAACCCACATGTTAATTTTTCCATACCCATCTCCTGAAGCCAGATGACTTCAAGTATTTTTTATGTCTGAATTAATTTCTTCCTTTTGCTTCAGTTTTCTTGTTACTCTTCTCTTCAGAAGAGTGTAAAACTTCTGTGAACAGGGTTGTTTTTTTTTTGCTGTAGCCAAGGTTTGATAGTGATGAATCTTCTCTAGGGCTTAGTAGAAACTGTATTCATTGATTAAGTTCTTTGTAAAGGAGACAAGTTGTAAAAATTGGTTTACTCTTAAAACTAATACTTGTTCTTGACCTTTATTCTCAGAGTTTGGAAGTGTAATGATTTTATGAGGCCTGGTCATTGTTTTCTGGAGGACACAAAATCACAGAATCCCAGACTGGTTTGGGTTGGACGGGACCTTAAGCTCATCCAGTTCCAACCCCTGCCATGGGCAGGAACACCTCACACTAGAGCAGGTTGCTCCAAGCCCCCTGTGTCCAACCTGGCCTTGAACACTGCCGGGGGTGGGGCAGCCACAGCTTCTCTGGGCACCCTGTGCCAGCGCCTCAGCACCCTCACAGGGAAGAGCTTCTGCCTTAGATCCAACCTGAACTTCCCAAGTTTAAGTTTGAACCCATCACACTGTGTCTTATCACTACAGTCCCTAATGAAGAGTCCTTCTCCAGCATCCTTGGAGCCCCCTTGAGACATTGGAAGCTGCTCTGAGGTCTCCACGCAGCTTCTCTTCTCCAGGCCGAAGAGCTCTAGTGTTCTGGTTTTGACCTTGATGTTTTCCACATGTAATTCCATGATATTTCTCCAAACACATACCTAGATGAAGAAAGAGTGTTTGTCTTTGCAGTTCTTTAGCCTTATTGATAAAAGCACAGACGAAAACCCAGTTGTCGCTAGCGGTGCCCTAGTAGGCCTGAATTTAGAGCAAAATCTTGTAGTTCACAGCCTTATTTCTTACTAAATACCTACCGTAGAATTAATTTTTATGTAATTTTTAATATTATATGTTATTAAGTAATATAAATAATATTAATTATTGTTCTACTATTACCTACTGTATTATTAATTGCTGAATACCTACTGTAGAAACTAAGTTTTAGGGGTGAGACTGGAGATGTTTTTCCATGTGCTCATCTTATCCTTTTATCATGGTGACAGTTCCAGTAGGGCTTTTTGTGCCTCAGCTGCCATGCAGTTAGGATACTGTAATACTTTAATGCTTTTATGAATACTCTTGCTCTAATTCTCTTTCTTAGAGAAAGGCATGAAAAGTGCCTGCTTTCACTGCCCTATAGGGAGTCTCATATATGAATTCCTCTCTATTTTTGGTGAAAGAAACTTGCAGAATTGTTGGGCAAACGTTTAGTTTGCATTCTTACTGATTATTGAACCACTGGCAATTTAATCATATAGAATTAAAGGAAGATGCTAGCGTGTTCGACTGCTGTCCAAAAGGCATTGCTCGAACTAGAAGGCAATACTTGAGCTTTTTCTAACCAACTTTGTCATCAGTATCCATCCTACAGACCATATAGATGAAATTGGCAGTGTATTTTACTGCAAGTCAAGTGACTGTCTTAAGTTTTTCGTTTGTCTTTTGCAAAAGAACAGGCTTAAAAGAAAGCTAAAGTTGGATAACTTCCACATGAGTTGTGGTACCAGCATAGTTCTGATCTTGTATTTTCTGCTCTAGACATAGTTTGATTACTGTTCTTATTGTTGTCACATTTCATTTCAGTTAGGCATTTCTATTTAAACATTCAAGGTTATTTTTCCTTTTCCTGAATGAGTTTGAGCAGTATGGCGGAACAGCAATCTGCAAACACCGAGGAAACAATCACATCTATTAGCTCACACCTTGTTGCAAGGGAGGCCAGCTTGTCATGGTCTAGGTCAGCATTAGATGTTTGAAGTTTCTGACACTGATAAGTTGAAACTGCGTTGTCAAAACCTGCTACTTCTTGAACTTCTCCTAGTGTTTTCCTTCACATTTTCTGAAGACGTTGTCAAAGTATATGCTGTTTTCTATTGGAATCTTGCCTGGGTTGACCTCTTTAGAGAGCACAAGTCATCCTCGTAAAGATCTGTGAATTAACTGGTTTTGTTTTGATGCCCAGCAATGACTGCAAAGGCATTTCAGGTAAACTACAGTATGATTTGGTAATGGGATTCTGAGAAAGCAGAGCTGAAGCAAAGATATTTCAAACGTGTTTTTGCCTCCACATGTTTTTAAAGTCATTAGTTATGTATTAATTAATGTTTATAAGGACCTATAGTGACAGGACAAGGAGTGATGGGTTCAAACTGAAACAGAGGAGGTTCAGGTTAGATCTAAGGCAGAAGCTCTTCCCTGTGAGGGTGCTGAGGCGCTGGCACAGGGTGCCCAGAGAAGCTGTGGCTGCCCCGTGTCTGGCAGTGTTCAAGGCCAGATTGGACACAGGGGCTTGGAGCACCCTGCTCTAGTGTGAGGTGTCCCTGCCCATGGCAGGACGTTGGAATGGGATGAGCTTTAATGTCCTTTCCAGCCCTTGTCCTATCACTACAGTCCCTGATGAAAAGTCCCTCTCCAGCATCCTTGGAGCCCCCTTCAGACACTGGAAGCTGCTCTGAGGTCTCTGCACAGCTTCTCTTCTCCAGGCTGAACACATCAAAGTAAAATTGGGTATTAGTTAACATTAATGATGCCTAAACATAGATAATTTACTTCTGAAGCTTGCAAATTGATTACAGTTAATAGTAATTGGAAAGATCTGAAGGAGAACAGTACATGTGATTGGAAAGTATAAGAATTTAATACTAGGCTGTAATTTAAATTTTTCTACAGATACGCATAGGTGTGTGGATGTGGATGAACTAAATTAATGGTTGGACTCAATGGTCTTAAAGGTTTTTTTTTCCAACCAAAAGGAAAAAGGTTTTTTTTGATTCTGTAATTCTATTCTATGAGTCTATAAATGTTAATACTTTGTATCTTCTTAGAAATTAAGAAACTTTAAAAATCAAACAAAACTCTCAAACCTTCAGAGAGCCTCAGAATCGAAGAAGTAAGTAGTGGCTATTATTATTAATTTAGGTAATTTCCCCTTGTCCTGTTCCTACAGCCCTTGTCGAAAGTCCCTCTCAAATGAAGCTCACATTCCTGATAGGTGATATTCTTTGTACTATGCTGTTATTGATTGGTCAAGATTTTCCTTTGCACATTGCCCATGTGCATGATAAAAACCCACCTATTACTACTGGTTATTGCTCTAGTTCAAGTGGTGAGATTTCCACAAGGTTATAATGGCCAAGCAAGGTGAGGATGATGGGGTATAAAGTACTTGCAAGCATGAAGTGTTGCAGAACACACTTCTGCTCCCCACACCCCAAAACAAGAAGAAAAAAATCCCACCAATCAAAAAAGCATAAGTAAAACTGAACATATAACCTTTTAATTGTAACATTAACAAATCCAGCCCTTGGAGAACTTTGTGTTCTTCTTGGTTTTATCTTATTTTTGAGTGTAGTATCTCCTTTTTTTTTTTTTTTTTTAATGTTCTTTCTCCCGAACACTTCACAGGCCAAAGGGCTTCTCTTCCTATTTTCTATTCGTGATATCAGGCTGGGTATATATATTTAAGAACCTCAGAAAGAATACCGCAGTGGTTTTTTTTTTTCTGCAGCTGGTTGTTTAATGCAGATGATTGTGTTCAATAGACACTGCAATATTACATCTTTCTGTCAGGTCATAATCCCCGTTTATAAACTAGAAGAGGGCTCCAAGGATGCTGGAGAGGGACTCTTCATCAGGGACTATAGCAATAGGACAAGGGGTGATGGGTTCACACTGAAACAGGGGAAGTTCAGGTTGGATCTAAGGCAGAAGCTCTTCCCTGTGAGGGTGCTGAGGCGCTGGCACAGGGTGCCCAGAGAAGCTGTGGCTGCCCCGTGTCTGGCAGTGTTCAAGGCCAGGGTGGACACAGGGAGCTTGGAGCAACCTGCTCTAGTGGAAGGTGTCCCTGCCCATGGCAGAGGGTTGGAACTGGATGATCTTAAGGTCCTTTTCAACCCAAACCATTCTGTGAGCCTATAAATCTATTATTCCATTGCTTTTCTCTTGGTCAGATATTTACTGCATGGATAGGTCTTACATTCTACTTGTTGGTAGCCTTAGATTTCATCTATATCAGCTAATGTGAAACAAGAAGTACTTTCTACAGTAGCCACAGCAATGGCTAATTAATAACCATAGCAATGACTATTAGTAAGCTTCTTTCATGTATAAACTGAAATGAAAGGATGAAAGAAATGTTCTGGAGAAGCTTAAATATTTACATTTGGGTTTGTAGTTGGTTGTTGGTCTGGTCTGACAGTTGTGAAACAGAGAGTGACTCCTGCAAAATGGGTGTTTATTAGTCAAGGATTTCAGTAGTGCTGAGAAACAGAGGCCAAAAACCAGCATCTTGTGATGAATTTTTAACATAGTTTCCCTTTATTTCCAGGAAATAATAGGTGAAAGCAACTTTTTACTAGATGCAAAATCTTAGCACATAGCTGCATCATTACATTACTATGTTAGGACATTTTTGAATATAGAAGAAGGTTAGTGTAAAGAAAAATCACACATCTAAAAGTCTTTATATATTTTCAAGGCTAATGATGTGATTTTGGCCACAGAACACTTTTGAGAGTTTTTCTATTACTACTTTTTAAGAAACACATAAATCGTGTGCAAAGAGAAACTCCTTTCGGATGAAGTCTTACTACAGTGTGTTTCCAAAAGTAGTTACCAGCAGGAAGTAAGTTACTCGCTGTTTGCCAAGAGTTAGGCTGAACTTTAAGCTCAGATTTTCTCCATTGAATCTTCATAGCTTGAACCATTGAATGCCACAGACTTAGAGTATGCCTTGTGTACATTCCACTTCATTTTATTGCTTATTTGGATAGGTTTCTGCATTTAATAAAATAGGAGTTTCTAACAAAAAATGCGAGGGGCCAAAGTTGTGTAGATAACGGCCCTTTATAGGCTTTGTCAACTCCTAAGCATTCTACTTGATTTATGCTAAATTGAAGGAACTCCTTGCAGCAGGGATGTGGCTTAGGTATCAGTTATGCTTAGACTGGAATATCCTACTTAGTTAGAAGAATAATGCTTTGGACATCATTAGTGCAGAGGAGATTTTGTTAGAAATGGACAGCTGATGTCCCATGGAACCTGGATTTTTCTTCTCTTTGGTGCAGAGCCAAAGTTGGTTTACCTCAGTGCAATGGCTGTTACAGAACAGGCTTGGTTTCTTTGTTTTGAGGTTTCTTTGGCAGTCTGAAATGACTGTAACCATCCCTGGAGATACTTACAAGATGTGTAAATGTGGTGCTTGGGGACATGGTTAATAGTGGACTTGGCAGTGTTATGTTTATGGTTGGACTCAGTGATCTTAAAGGTCTTTTCTGACCTAAATGATTATGTGCTTCAGGGTTAAATTTCTGATTTTATTATTTTAACTCCATATTTAAGGCTGTAACTTAATAAATGAACTAATCCTAACACTGTGTTTGGGTCATGCTGTTCTCACAGGGGATTTTTATTTATTCCCCTAATATGGATACTGTGAGCATGGTGTTCTTCAGTCCTTCTTTATATTTGTTTAAGGTGTTAGTAGCAAGAGGTTTGAATTGGATCAGGCTTTTCAGGTCTAATGAAAGCCAGACTTACCTGATGAAATGACTCCTTGCCAGTAAGCTTATAGTTTAGTAACAGTTCCTCAGTAGTAGCTAGTAGTTCTTAGAGAATCATGGAATTAGCTAGGTTGGGAAAGACCTTTAAGAACATCAAGTCCAACCTTTACCCCAGGACTGTGAGGTTCCCCCCCTCACCATCCCCTTGATGCAGTGAAAGTTGAAGAGCTGTGTGAAATGCAGATGATAAAACCAGTTATTCAGGTAATGCAATAATTATTAAAGGAGCATTTATTTCCATATACATATATTGGAGTGATTCTATCTGGCTAGGGATGCTTTTATTAGCATTGGGGTTACCTAAAGCCTAATCCAAATACAAGCTGTAGTTTAACAAAAACCCCCTTAAATTCTTAGATGTTATGCTGTGGAAGAGTTAATCTGTCCAAATGATATGTTGAAAACCACACACAAGATCACACAGCTCTGTAAGAACTGATCTCATGGTACATACTTTTGTGGTGATGTAGTAAAACCAGAGGTTTCTTAATCAGTTTCAGAAAATCTGTTAGTTTCAAGCCTTGATTTTCACTTCCTCATTTCTCACTGTGAATGTTTTGTATTTAGTTTTTGAAACCTGTATGAATTCAGATTATTTAGAAAGTTTAAGTCTGACAGGCACTGGAAATCTAGTTCCAATATCACTGTCTCTTGTTCTTTGCAAGTTTGTGTGTCATGTGTTGCCTGTAATACATTGTGAAGCCTGACAAACTACAGTGTTTTCTTCTAGTTTGAGAACTAGGGAAGACTGGTGTGTGATGAGCCTCAGCTGAAAATGAAAAGGACATTTTCCGTCTTCGAGGATTAAGTGCACTATTGTGTCATTTTGCTACTTGGAAGCCCGGTCTCACTGTGTTAACCAAAGGGATAGAGGTTAGAGCCTTGCGGAGACTGAAGAGTGGACTTCAGATCCTAGTACACATTATGGTGTCTGACATTTTATTCTGTGTTCCATCACAGTTTGTCCTTCTGTGCAGCAGACCAATACAAAGCGCCTACTCTCGCATGGATTGGCAACTATATGGCAGTTGGAGGTTGCTGCTAGCTGAATTTCGACCCTTTCCAATGTAGTTAGGTTTGGGTTGCTATTTTAGGTTATGTAGTTAGGTTGGCTGCTGTTGGAAGTTGGAAAAGACCTAGAAAATGTTCTGCAGTGCAAGGACTTTTGAAAAAGCTGTTTTGGAATCTTCTTTCTTGAGGGAGAGAGGAAGTGAAGGGATGACCTGCCTCTAAGGCATCCTATTTTTAACTAAGAGAGTGGCTTGAATTTTACATTTAGCTAAATCTAAAGATAAATGGCTGAAGTAGAAGGTAGAAACATTCATATTAGAGGTTTAGCTGTTAGAAAAGGGTAGAAGGGAGTGGTGGAAACAGTTCCTGATGTATAGATTTATCCCTTTCCCATTAATTCCTTTAATGGAAGTATGGAGAATGGCCTTATTCTTGAAAAAGGAAGAGATACATTCACAGGTTTAGTCAGAGACCCTGAGTTTGCCAATTTTCGTAATGCCATTGGAAAGGTACTTAAATGTCATACCTGGCTTTTCAAATCCACATCTGGAGTGTGGATGTTCTTGACTTGTGAAAGTAAGAATCCATTTCGTTTTGTGTTTTAATCTGGAGTCAGTTGGCTTGGCTACGGCAAACGGAGCTAAGAACTTGAATTCCTCTTTCTGTGGTCAAGGTGGTCGTAAATGAATGTGATATTTTTACACAGGGAACAAGATAAGGTAGAAATGACTTTCCTGGCACCAGTTCAGCATGAGGTTCTGTAGTTACAGCTGAGTGAGAACAGAAGACTTCTTCTTTCACTTCTGTCTGCAAATTGCAGCCATCAACTTTCTCACAAGGATTTAACACCTGTAAATGCTTCCTATTGATTTCCCTCACACTGCCCTTCCCCCGTTTATTGTTTCTGCTTTTTTAGTGAGTAAATAAAAGCAGTCCTGTACTTTTTATTTATTTATTATTCCTCTTTGGTAGAAGCCCTCAAGAATTTGAACCCTAATAATGACAAGTCTTTTTCTTCTAGTCACAGTTGGTGTGGGTTGTTTTGGAAATGCACGGAGCTGTTCAGGTGCTTTTCTAACATGCAGTCAGAGATTGAGTAGCTCATGCACTAACTTGCATGTTTTACAGCCAGAAGTAAAAAAAAAGGAAGTCTTAGCACTTGCTTCTCTTATGTGTAATTGCATTCTGATCTCCAGCGTTGATTAATTCATTAATATCCATATATCTTAGGACAGTGTTGTACTTTAGCTCTTGACTCTAATGGTCACTCTGCTGATGTATTTGTAGCAGTGGTTGTGTTACTGGCCTTCTTTCCAGAGCAACACTTTTTCCATCCAGCTGGCTAGGAACTCCAGCTGGAATTCTGTACAAGAATTCTGGACAGCATTCCTAATGATACCTTTCAGGTGCTTTATACAGTGATGTTAATGCTTCCCTGCTTCTGCTAGGAAAGTCTGGTCTGTCTCTTCCTACACCCCCTTCCCCTGTGTTGGCTGCATCATGTTTATTAGTTGTTTTTTATCTGTCAGGGAGCTTGTAGTTCATAATGGATGGTTTTGTTCTTGGTCCTTAAATTCCGAGGCTCAGGATTTCATCAAATGTTTGCAATATCAGTCCTCTGGGTCATCTCCTTTCTCCAGTGTGATCCTTCTCAGCATTAATAATGCTTTCCCTCTTGCTTTGATTCTTCTCTACTTTCTGTGTCTGGTTCCTTAGTGCAAACAATCCTTAAAAGTTCCCTTTAGAAGCTCTTCTGGTAACTATTCATCACCATTTTTCTCCTGAAAAATAAAATTCTGGGTAACCTCAAATTGTTGGGTTTTTTTTAATAGAATTTACAGTTGTTATGCAAGCCCTTCTGAGTCATCATTAATACTCTTGCATGGTATTACATGAGATACTTCACTGAAAGAGATGGAAAGGATTTGAGTTAGTCCTGAACACACCTTTTCTGAAGCCCTAACATCTGTCTCTTCAGAATTCATCCTGAACCCTTGACTTCTATTTAGATCCAGCTAAGAGGTGGCTTACTTAAAAATGGTATTTCTAATTAAAACCATTTTATCAGTCAGCTTTTCACATCTGGTCTGACTCTGTCTTTCAGCAAATGGTAATGACACCAAGAAATTCAAAGGGGAAGATAAATTGGATGGGGCTCCTTCTCGTGTTCTTCATATCAGGAAACTACCTGGGGAAGTGACAGAAACAGAAGTTATTGCTTTAGGTTTACCTTTTGGTAAGGTGACCAACATCCTGATGCTGAAAGGGAAAAATCAGGTAACTTGTTGCTTTCTATTTTTCACTATGCTTTCTGTGTAATTTCAAAACATGCTGTTAAAATACTGTTGAAATAAGTCATGGAACAGTAAGTATTAAAACCAAAAAGCCTCAATTTTTCCTTTTTATGAACTTATACTGTCTTTTAGTAAATTATGGGGGGAACAGGGTATGGTGGAGCTGCATAAAGCAAGAGGTTAACTGTGGGAGAAATAGTCCATCTTCAGAGGTGGATTTTTCAACTGGTAAAGTTGGTATATAGTGAATGACATCTGAAGACTGGTATTTGTTACTATGTGTTGTCCAGTGCTTTAGGTGTTTTTTATATGCTGCTAATTCGACTACTGTCTGCCTTGTAAGTACTGAAAATTAATTGTTTAATCTCAGGCATTTTTGGAGCTTGCCACAGAAGAAGCAGCTGTCACCATGGTGAATTACTACTCTGCTGTGACACCTCATCTTCGGAACCAACTTATCTATATCCAGTATTCCAATCATAAAGAACTGAAGACTGATAACACACTTAACCAGGTATATTTACTGTTCTGTAGTGTTATAAATGCAGGCAGAAAATGAGGCTTAGTGTGTATTCTTGGCTTATGTGGCATATGTTTAAATCAGTTAGTTTTGTCCACATTCTGATGCTACTGTAGTCTTCCCTATGATCGTTCTGTTTTGTGATGGTGAAGGGGATTGGCTTTCTGTGTGATCTTTCCATTATGATGAAATCTGGAGAGGGGCTTTTGACAAGAGCATGTAGTGATAGGCCAAGGGGAATGGTTTTAAACTGATGGTGGGGACGCTGAGATTAGATACAAGGCAGAAGCTCTTCCCTGTGAGGGTGCTGACGCACTGGTACAGGGTGCCCAGAGAAGCTGTGGCTGCCCCATCCCTGGCAGTGTTCAAGGCCAGGTTGGACGGGACTTGGAGCAAGCTGCTCTAGTGGAAGTTGTCCCTGCCTGTGTCGGGGTTGGAACTACATGATCCTTTCCAGCACAAACCAGTCTGGGATTCTATGATAGCCTTTAGAAACAATACCAATCTGTTGAAAGACATCTTGGTTCAGATTAAGTATAGTATGGATTTTCCTGTTGGTGCTTCTAAACTGAAAAGTTAGAATCTTGTGATAGTTTGGCTTCTAAATGTACTTTTTAAAAATTCAGGGGTTTTGTGTTCCCCAAGATGTCAGTGATAAAGAAAAATAAATGCCTTCATTTACTTAGAGGATGAATTCTCTCTGCACATCCAGGGAATGGACATAGTCCTTTAAGAAGCTTTCTCTAGTGTTGTCCTCTGGCTTCCGTGCTAAAACTCTTTTTGTACTCCATGTGTCCAATGTAGAGGATGTGCTGACTTCTCAACAGCTTTTATGCCACCATACTATTTATACCCAATTTGAACATATTCCTAGTCATTCAGGTCTTTATTTCTTTAATTTTGAACTAAATAATAGAAATAGGTACTTGGCAGTGAGTATTCTGTTACTGGTGTCTCCAAGGCGTTCTATACAACACAGGGTGGTTGGACATTCTTTTGTTTGTAAGGAAAAATAAAGGTAGTGCAGATGTCGTGTTAGTCTTCTTTTGGTTTGGATTTGAAATTATCTTTGTTTCTGGACGTTTAAGCAGGAGGATATAAAGAAGTCAGGATGGTAGTGCATGCAACTGGAAAGATAAAGAATTTGAAGAGGAGTGCAAGTGCCTTAACTATAAAGAAGATAAAAAACCCTTTAAAAATAATGAAAGTAGGAAAAGTTCCATTAAGCTGTTTTCTGAATTCCTCAATAATAGCAGCTTCCAGGACTGTTTTTAGTTCTGTACTTGGAATGAGTTGGCTCTGAAGAAACTTAAAACGGTCCATCTTGAGTGTTTTCTCTCAGCTCTGTAATTCTATGTAAATCATTTTCCTGTGAGACATCAAAACACTGAGAGGAGCATTTAAACTCCTTTAAACCAACCATTTCTTACCTTGCTTTGTCTGATATGTAGACTCGGGAATCTAGATGACAGTGACTTCTGTAACTGTAATTCTCTTCAGTCATTATGGGTTTATTCTTCCTGCTCAGACATTGCAACCTTTAGAAAGAAATAAATACTACATTTAGAAAGACATAAATATTAGATTGCTTTTTATCCTTACTTGGTAATGTTAAGTCCTGTATTCCTTCATGTATTCACGTTAAATTTAGTGGAATAAAATATGATGCATAAGCATAGATGGATAGTGCTAACAAGGGTTAGATGTTCAAACTGACTTCACAGATTTTGGTTCTTTTGATTATACAGTCACTTGAAGGAGTGAGTTTTAATTCCCATGTGCTTCTCCTGTGCTTACAGAAGGAATAGGAATTAACTGTGCAACTTGGCCCAGTATTTGGCCAGCTTGAAAGTTACGTATTGCATACATTAGGGAACAGAAATCCTGTTTGTTATCCGAAGATGTTTTTACAGTTACAGTGCTGTTAAGTGTAGAGGTAAATTTTGTTTTCCCAACTAGTGTTTTCCAGGTCTGGTTTTTGTTTTGTTCCCCCACCCCCCCCCTCCTTACTCATTGATTCCTTTCAGTGTGAGGATTATCATGTAAGTTGTAAGCTATAAAATCGTGTAGTAGCTCTAATACCTTTAAAATATGCAGTATACATTCATATGGTGGTTATTACTTTTACCTGGCATGCGCACCTGCCTCTTTTTTGTATTGTTTTGCTTCATAAGGCTTCTGCAATGAAAGCATTAAATGGAACCTCTTTTTCCTGCACTTTTTCTGTCTCAGACAAAGACATCTCATCTTTCTGATCCTGTCAGTTTGGGCAGTGGAAGTAGTGACATAGCCGTGTGGTTTTGTGCTGTCATCGTGTGGTTACCTTTGGATTTCTAAAGCCCTGCTTGTGTTTAAACACGCCAAAATCCCCACACATGAAGCGGATTTTGTTCTGGAAGAGGGTGGATAACAAACACCAGTTTGTTTTACCTCTCTGTGGGTACTACTTCCTGACATTTGTCAGCCTTGTGTACAATTCCACTGTGTTAAAGCTGAGAAGTTTAGAGTGTTAGCTTAGTATTAGCCCTTTCTATCAGACTTTAAAATGGCAGGGAAATGTGAACTGTAATAGAATCTCCTGGAAAATAGGTTCAATCCTTCTGGTTTCTATGAGCTTGTGGGGTTTTTGTTGGGTTTTGGTTCAAGAAAAAATCTCGAAGCCTACAAAATCCTCACTTACTTCGTCCTTCCTAGTACAAGTAGGATTGATTGATACCAGTGCCATTTGAAGCCCCTCTTTACTGTGACATACGGGTTAATTGATATTTTCATTTGTCACTTCTCAGAGAGTTGGACTGCCTTGTACTGATGTTGTCTTCTGTCTGTAGCTCTCAGTTTGAAATCAGTGGCCAGTTTTCTGTTTCTGGACTTAACTATATAAATATTGCTAATTAATTTCTAGCTATCATCTTGAAATATTAACCAAGCTGTCTTGTCTTTTGTTTTAAAGCGGGCCCAAGCTGTTCTTCAGGCAGTGACAGCTGTGCAGGCAACAAATGCTCCCATTAGTGGGACCACTGTTAGTGAGAGTGCAGTGACTCCAGCTCAGAGTCCGGTACTCCGAATAATCATTGACAATATGTACTATCCAGTAACCCTGGATGTTCTTCATCAGGTAAGCCCAATTTCTTTTGAACTTGAGCTCTCATTTGGGAGGAACATTGTGTGTAAAACTTTACCATGTTTCTTGGCAGATATTCTCTAAATTTGGTGCTGTATTGAAGATAATCACATTCACAAAGAATAACCAGTTTCAAGCTTTACTGCAGTATGGTGATCCAGTAAATGCACAGCAAGCAAAACTAGTAAGTAGAGTTTTCTTTCAAGGCTGGAGACCTTCCTGTACTCTAAATGGTTGGAAGATGTTAATATGGCAAGTACTGACCTTAGCAATTTGTCACGCTCCTCCACCCCTTGTGTGAATTCTTTGAGATGAAAAAATAGTTGGGAGGTATGATATTACTATTGTATAAAACCAGTGTTTGAAGATACTATGCTTAAGGATTCTATGTCTGAAGATTTGTATACATCTATAATTATGACTAAATATTTTAATAAGACTTCACATATGCAAGACTGCTGTAGTGCAGATGTTAACAAGCAGTAGAAATGTAGGCTGTGATGTTGGTGCAGAATTAATTCACTCGAAGCAGGAAATTCTGTAAGATAGAATCATAGAAAAGTAGGGTTGGAAAGGAGCTTAAGATCATCCAGTTCCAACTCCCTGCCACAGGCAGGGACACCTCACACTAGAGCAGGTTGCTTCAAGCCCCTGTGTCCACTCTGGCCTTGAACGCTGCTGCCAGGGATGGGGCAGCCACAGCTTCTCTGGGCACCCTGTGCCACCGCCTCACACTCTCACAGGGAAGAACTTCTGCCTTAGGTCTAACCTGAACTTCCCCTGTTTCAATTTGAACCTGTTGCCTCTTGTTTTATTGCTACAGTCCCTAACGAAGAGTGAATTCTTGTTGCTAGATCCTTTCTAACTGTCAAAACAAAGATGTGATTTGTGGATTGGATAGAGATTTGTAGAAGTATTTAATTATAGTGTCCAAAAAAAAATTACCTAGAGCTCATTATAACCGTAGATGCCCAGAAGAGAGAGTACAGTCTTACTCATGGGATCAGACTAGGAAGCGGCTTTGGAGGAGTGACAGGTGAGAGCAGGATCTTACTTGTGTTTTAACGGAGGTGTCCCTGCCCATGGCAGGGGATTGGAACTGAATGATCTTAAAGTCCTTTACAGCCCAAACCATTCTATGATTCTGTGAAACTCTCCTATCCTAGGTAGGAAAGGCAAGAGGAGGTAACTGGTTTTATTCGTTACAGAGAGCCTATGGATAAATTATGACAGATCAACTGCATGTAATCTGTACCAGTTGTTTGGAATTAGTTGATTGGGATAATTGAATGAATCTGTGGCAACAGAAAAGTTGAACCGAAGAGGGAGGCTGGACTTTTTTATTATATTGATTTTCAAGAGTAAAATGGAATGAATTTATGTTTTCAGACCTTCCCATAGAGTCTGAATTTGTGGGAAGCTGATTCAAGTTGACGTGCCGGTTCGGTGTTGCTTGGCAGCACAGAAAGTGCTTATTGCCTGTAGATGACAGAATAGCTGAGAACTTGAAGCAAAAGTGAAAAGCTTGCACCTCAGCCTGAGCTGGCAATGAGTATCTCTTAGTAGAGGAAAGAAAAAATAGGCTTAGTTTTCTGTTACTGTACGGAGTGATGACTGTATTGAAATCAAGACCATTATGATGAAGGATGGTCATTTTTATCCTCATCACCAAATGAGATAGCGGTTATTGATTAAAAAAGCATTTTAAAAAGGTGGTCAAGACAGGAATCACAAAAATTAAAGGGGTTTTCAAAAAGCAGAGAGGAAGCTTTTATGCTGTTGGGAATAGTAAAGTCAGTCAGAATAAAGTTACAAGAATACAGGTGGTTTACAACTTGACTGACGATGATGCAATGTAAGATAATCTGCTGCAGAGCAGTCTGGAAGTATTTGTATATTTGGAGTATAATTTAAAGTAGGGATATTCTTCTCAGAGATATGAATGGCATCAAGTATTAAATGGTGTTTCAGTAGAAGGAGATGCAAGGATGTCACTGTAATAGGTAAAAGTTTTGCTTGGATGGGATACACCTTTCAGGTTTGAAGTAGGTTTAGAATAGTGCAGAAAAGATCTTTAACCTACAATTGCTGCAGAAAGCAACTGAAGTCATTTAGGTTTGTATTTGAAACACTTTGTTAACAGTTGGATGCTCATGTGTTTGTTGCACAATGTTTTAATTCAGGCTTGGTTTGTGTTTGGGAAGTTATTTTTCAGTAACATGTTAATGCTGTTTTTGAAGTGCTTTTCTAAAGCAAAATAGGATATTAGGTGGTACATTTCTTTACCTTTTTTGAGCCTTAAATACATTATCTGAAGATTTACTGGAAAGGTGATGTCTGTGCAGTGGCCTGTAGTGATCTGAAAATGAATCAGTGTCATTCTAGGGATATATTGTAAGGAAGTAGTAGAATAACAAAGGATGAGGTGTGTGAAAGTATGGAAGGAACCTAAGGATCTGTTGCTGTTGTTGACTTCTGACAGACTGGTACTAGATCAGGGGTTATAGTATGTATTTGTTGCTCCAGTTCTTCATGTTTTGATTGGGGTAGCTGTTCACTAATAGTGGCTCATGGGTGAATGACTAAACTCATTAAGTGTCTCCTGCACGTACAGGCATTGTCAGAGTGATCTTGGAGCCCATCTTGATGACAAATTGAAGTGGTCTTCAGTTTATAGTTTTGTGTTTTAACCAATCTATACATAAATAGGCAAAATGCTAAGAGTGATAGCCATTGCAAGTATTGAAGAATGCCAGACTAGAAGGAAGGTTTAATTTTCCCCCTCTCCTCCCGAGCTAATAGTATAAAATAAGTACAGTTCTTAGGGTTGAGCTACTATGGTCAAACACAAAGTGCCACCACAAGAAAAGTACTTGAAAGAAGAGTCGGATGATAGGGAAAAACCCTCTGGTTTAAATATATCTGGAAATAGAGTATGAACAGGAGGCTGTGGTGGCTACACTTCAGTTGCCGAAGTTCAAAATTAAAAGCATACTAAAAGAGGAAAGAAGTTTTCAATTTCCTTTCCATCAGTTGTTACTATAGAAGATAATGGGGAAATCAGAATGTGGCCTTAATAGAAACTGAAGACTTATTAAGGAAGTTAAAGAGCAATTTGGAAAACTGAAGGGCTGGAAGTACCAAGGAGAGAAGCTATTCATTCGAAGGTTCTGAGAAACCAGTGACAGTGACAGGAATGTACAGTACCAAGCTTCTGTGGGACCACTTTTGCTATTTGAATGAGCAAGCAGTGAAGAATTGCACTCACTTGCTCATTTCCCATTGAGGTAGATGATGGCTACGGTAATTTGTGTTTCATCACCACCCTCAGTTTGGACTGTTACTGTCTGTTACACTGGCAGGTAAAGGTGAAGGTGGCAGAGCTCAGGTTCTGTGCAGTGCAGCAGTCTAGCCATGGGTTGGAGAAAGTACAGCGTATGTGCGGTAGTAGAGCGTGTTGAACTGCTGTACTTCTAATGAAACAAAAGGTGATGTCCTATAGATGTCTGTATGCATAAGGAGATACTCCAAGCATCAAAAATAGCTCATTTTCATAGTAAACAATCAATACATTCAGCATAACCAGCAAACGTAGATTTGAATAGCAGTAATCTGGAATCCTGTAGAGAGAGATTGGCAGTTACTGATGCCACATCTCTGGATGATTAACTGAGACGCGTGTGTAGTGCATGCCAGTCATCTTGGCCCAGCATAGGTCGAAATGGAGAGTTTCTGCTCTAGTTGGCCTGTAGGTGATTCAGAGTACCTCTACAGAGGTTCTGCTGAGGTTTGACTCCACATTCAAGTTGTCTTCTTTCCTGTTGATGTGAGTGACAGCTACAGGGTTGCTCTGCACCGGTAGGCAGTCTACAAAAGATCTCTGCTATTGCCGTAAAATCTGTAATAGGAACCTCAGGTAGTTGTTGCCAGAGTGGGAAGTAAGGACATCTCCAGATAAGGTATTTAGCTTTAGGGCAGTTATCCATGATTATTGCATTCAGGATTTTCAGGCATCTTGAAGAGCACAGCTTGTGCTAGGAAATGGTAAGTTTATATCCCAACATGATGTGCTGTAGTATGGAATACCCCTTTGGCTGCTTTCAGTCATATGTCTCAGCTGTATTTCTGTCCAGCTTCTTGCACCCCTCCTCAGTGGCAGAGCATGGAAGACTGAAAACATGAGTGTGTTTATCAACATTGTTCTCAAACCATTGGTATAACATTAGGTTAGCAGATAAAGTTGCTTTTCTTTAACTTTTTGTCCCTAGTTATATTGAATGGGGGAAGGAAAACATGTAGGAACAATGTGGATGCTCCACTGTATCAGATAGCTGTCTAAGATGGTATTTAAGTCTAGATGTTTTAGGGTGGTTTTTTTTTTTTTACTCAGGTCAGCTTGCCATGTAAAAGAGCACTTGTGTTATTTTTGCTGTTCTTTTTTCCTTTGAGCAATTTAGTTGGCATTATGTCCATATTAAAGTTACACCGTGGAATGCAGGCAAATTAACTCCATTCAACAGACTGAACTTCTAAGTTGGACTGCATTGCCCCTTTGGTGCATTAACAGGTTCTAGAGAAGAGAAGGAAACATCAGGCTTCCTGGAATCGTGTTAAGAGAGGTTAATGAATATGTTTTAAGCTGAACTGGTTTTCAGATGGATATATGTGTATACACGGGCCTTGTTGAAAACATAAAAGTACAACTAACCTGTATTGTGTATTATTTAAGTAACTTGACTTCCTTTTCCAGGCCTTAGATGGTCAAAATATCTATAATGCTTGCTGTACCCTACGGATTGATTTTTCCAAACTGGTGAATTTGAATGTGAAGTACAACAACGATAAAAGCAGGGACTACACTCGTCCTGATCTGCCATCTGGTGATGGGCAGCCAGCGCTGGACCCAGCTATTGCTGCAGCATTTGCAAAGGAGACCTCTCTTCTAGGTATGGTTCTTTCCTTGTTCTTTTGGATTGCAAAGTCACTTGATGAAAATAGTTGTTAATTCTTCTTCTAACAATTAGAGATCTTAGGTTGCAATAGTGTCCAAAGGCCCATTCAGGGTTCAGTCTCTATTTTGAGCTGAATTGTAGTAACACAGTGATGTGCGTGTTCATGCTAATGCTTATTTGTAGTGTCATATTACGAAAATAAGCTTGTTGGTTTCCTTCAATGAGGAAAGATTATGCTCTTTGCTTAAGAAATCTGTATTTTCGCTTCTAGTCCTGTGGTAGATAAATTCTAATGTCCTGTCAAGTTTTGAGTTCATCAGAAGTAGTAGGTGAAACACTCTGAGAGAGATAAATGTATTAGCAAAATAATTAATGCTTTGGGAGGGAGTTGTGTGGTTTTAATTTATCACAATTCATGGCCTCAGTTTCTCTCCTACTTCTGCAAGTTACTGTTCTTCAAATTGAATAGTACTTGGGCATGAACTGCTGACTTCTGTAAAACCTGGTTTATTCTGTTGTGATCATTGTTCTTCCCACTTAGTCTTTTCCCATATTTTCTTCTTTCATCAATTCCCATTTTTCTTCTAATGAAAACTTCAGAGCAGCATAGCTTTCATGCCTTGGTTTTGGTACAGGATGGGTCAGCTTCGAGTAAGTCTGAGCTAATGTAGTAAAAAGGGACCTCTGCTCTGTGTGTTACACAAGTTAGGAGGAGGAGTTTATTGAATGATGTGAGCCCAGGAAAAGGGTGAATATTGTACTTAAGGCTACTGAGCAGTGTGCTGTGTCTGCCCTTTTCTAAAATCAGATTACTTGAAGGGTGCATTTCCTATCTACTTGTAAATTCCACATACTCCCACATCAAATTCCACAAATTTTGGAATGGTTGACTTCACATCCTCCAGACTGACTTGCAAAATGGTGTATCACTTCTAGCCTCAGCAGGAGTTTGGGGAAGTAAAAATACTGCAAGAATCTAAAGTCTGAAGAGATTTCCTTGTTTTCTCTTTTAAATTCCTGTTGTTTAAGTATTGAAACCTCTTTTCATGGATTGATAGGGCAGATGGATGAGTATTTTTAAGTGTGACACCATAGAGATGAGTGCTGCAGAAGCACCCTTGGGGCTGTTAGTAATTCTTTGGTCAGCATGTAATGAGTAGAATGTAGACTTGGGGCTGCAGTCATATTAGCTTAAATGCACCTCTTTAAATGCATTGTTTTTCCAAGCAGCAGGAAAATCGAAGGCGGACAACATGAGTAACATCTATTGCAGTGAAGTCAGTCATGTTCGTTTTGATGAGCAGTGCAGATACTATGACATGGTTGTTACATTATTTTCTCTCTCTCTGTAAAAGCATTCATTGTTTGCAAAGAGACTTAAGGGAGCTGGAGCCATATTTTTAACTCTGCTCATGGCCAGTTGGGAGTGCTTTGAGTTGTCAAAATGGGAATGGTGCTTGTTTGAATAGGGAAAGCGTGGTTCTCAGTCTGGGCTCCTTACTGTGCAAAAAGGCACAAAATAGAAGAGATATAAATAAGAAAGGGCAAAGGATAGAAGAAACCCTCAAAAGCTTAAATGGACACTGCAATTTATAGCTGCATTTTTATTCAGATATTCAAAAGGAGAAGGTTGAGAACACTTAGTTATAATATGGAGGTTGGCACACTGTGATGTGTGAAATATGGCAGAATGATAGCAGTGACCTTCCTCCTGCTTCTTCCTTTGAATATTTCATTTCCTTTTATTTGCTTTAGAATTCCTATTTCTATAATGTCGCTAACGATACCTTCAGAGTGTACTCAGTCAGTGTCTGCTCTGCCCTATTCACAGATGGCTCCCAAAGGGCATGTTTCTCCATGAAAGAGTGGAGCTCCATTTTGAGCTTCGTGTGATGCTCGTCAGGTTCTTTTAACGTGCTCAGAAAGAATACCCTAAATTGAACCTGTAGCATTCTTGTTAAAATCCTTGCTGTACCTGTTCTCTTCTATGTATATAATGAGATCATTAACAGAAAATGTGGTGAGGACTCGGGTCTGGCTTTTGCTTATGTTATGCTATTATATGGTGGATAGTTGTACATTGGATGTGGTTTTGTTGTTGGCTTTTTAACTCTATACTGTAGTCTGTATGTCAGAAGTGAGGTTTAGGTTTAACATGATTTGGTGAGCTGAATTTTAGTGACAGGATGTGAGTCTTGTTAGTCTTGGTGTTTAGGTCTGCATTAATACTAAACCATTACATATCTCCATTTCCTTCTGGATGGCATGAACCCTTTTCTTAGGAAATGTAACTTTATGATGCAGCATAGGAGCACTTGCAGCTTCCAGAACTGTTACGCAGAGACTTCAGAAGAATTTACTCCCTCCCCCAAACCCACTTAGGCTCATCATAAGAAGCAGGCCAGTAACAGATACAAGAAGATGGTGGTTACTTGACATAAAGCCACAAAAAAGTTTCATACCAGGTATAGGATTAAATCCTGTTCCAAGTCACAGTTATGCACACCTGCATTAAGGTGACTACTCCTGCTGCCTGTGGTTTTCACACATAAATTCATCATCAGTTTTTGGTCTAGCTTTAATTTGCCTCTTATTAAAATGTCATTACTAACTTGCATTTTAGAGGTAATGCACAAAGATACACTGAATGGGAATAAATAATGTGCCATGCTGTGTTTAAGCTTCATTGAGGACAGAGACCTCAGAAAGCTAGGAAGAAGGTGTACAATAGTTGTATGTTTTCATTAATATCCAGAAAAAGCAAAACCATGTTACCTGTGATTGTTCAAAGCCAAGATAAAGCTATCTGCCAGTTGATCACATTCACAAAGAAGCTAATGTCTTAAAGTAGTTTCAGATAAGTCCTCAAATCTTAGTGTGTTGCATGCTAACCAGTAATCATAAACCAAGTTGTTCTTACGTTTATTAACTATTTTTGATTGCTTAAATCAGAATGGCAAATCAGAGAGCAAGAACTGTGGTTGCTGCGGGTTTGAATTTGTCTGACCTTTGCAAGAAATGAGGGCTTTGTATGCTATGGAATCAGTTAGAAACGTATCAATCAAATAGATGATCCTAGCCCACATGCATTGTTACTCATTCGTCTACTGCATGCTCAGCTGTGATAAAATGGTGTCAGAAATCTCTGAGACTGAGAATTGGGCATCTTTTCAGTGAGTCTTTTAAAAAAGAGGGAGAAAATGGTCAGAATGAGCTGGTTTGCAAAAAGATACGAAATCTCACAGGAAAACCTGTAAATAAAGCAACTGTATTATACTGAACTGCGAGGAACAGAAGACTATCGTAAGAATGACTCAAGGTTTTAACTACTGCTATGTGATAATTCTTAAATATCTAAATAGGAGTTAAATGTTACAGCTGGAAATACATTGCTGTGGTTAGTGCTCCCATAGCTTTAGCCCTTGCTGTCGTTGCTGGCTTCCTTTGTGGGCACTTTCCACTAATGCCCCTTAAGATTCTTATTAAATTTTCTATTTCAAAGAATCATAATTGTATGAATGGTGTTGGATTAATCTTTGCCAGCTTTGCTCTTCCCAGCTATAGAAAGAGCCATAAAGACTTCAGTAGTCATCTTCAGATTCATTCCTATAAATGCTGGACTGGCTTTAAGCTTCTGAAGTTAGGGAAAGGTCTGTACACACATGAGAAGATTTGAAATGCTCTGGTGTCTTGTCATTTTCTAGTACCTAAATGATTGCTGTTGATCTGGTGTAAAATAAATTGTTTCCCTTCAGGTGGACATCTGTCACTCCTTACTGTCATTCTTCACATTTCTGTCTGCATGACCTCGACAGGAGCTGAGTGTAACTAAACATGACAGCATATGAAATACAAAGCACTCAGAAGGACATTTCCAAAATGATGTTTTAGAGCAGAACTGGATTGTTATAAAATTGTTTGAGGGTTTTAATCTGACATTCACAGCTTTCCCTGTGTGTTACAGTCTGATCTGGGGAGTCAGCTTCTTCCAGTTCAGTGTTCAGGGCCGGGTTGGATGGGGTGTTGAGCAAGCTGGTCTAGTACAGGGCTGCTTTATTTAACTGCATCCTTTTGCATTTGTTTTTTCTTAAAGCTGTGTTCTTCAGCTTTAACCAAAGAGCAAAACATGCATCATATTGATGTTATACTTTTATGTTGCTATTAATATACGTAAGTATATGGTATTATACCAAATACATTTTGAGAAACAAAATTGCATCACAGTGGTCTATCTAATTTTATATCCTTTCTCTTGACTGTTAGTGTTACTTCTGCCTTCTCTGCTGGGAGACCTAGCACAGCCCTCTTAATGGGTACTCACACAGTAGGATACCTGGATAGAGAGCTTTCCTCCCCAAAGGGTGTTCAGGCATTGGAACAGGCTGCCCAGGGCAGTGCTGAAGTCACTGTCCCTGCAAGTGTTCACACACGGTGTAGATGAGGCCCTCAGTGCCATGGGTCAGTGGTGGCCTTGGCAGTGCTGGGAATGGTTGGACTTGATCTTAGAGGTCTTGTCCAACCTAGTGGGTTTTGTGATTCTGTGAAGCAGATTGTATGTTACTTTATTGCGCATGTAATGTAACTGGCTGTTGTTTACATGGACCGTCTAATGTGGGCTCAGGTCTGTTGGGTTTTTGCAGGATGGAAGGAGTAAGAGAAGATAAGGGCTTTTGTTCTTTTTAGGTATTCCAGTCAGTCCCACAAATACCACATCTAATGCAATAAAAGATGGTGTTTGTTGCCTTTGATTCATGTAGATCTTCCGTGTATCTCATGGCATGAGAGATGAGTGGAATTGTCATTACTGATAACTTTCTGTTCCTCTGGTTTGACCCCTGAATACTCATGTTTTTAATCTTCTAAACTTTATCAGAAAGCATTCTGTATCTTTAATTTCCCTTCTTAGAACACTTAGTGGTGGGTTTTCTTCCAACGCGCCTTGACAGGAAATAACCACAAAATACTTTCCAATGCTTGATCAGTAAGTAATACAGTTAAGCACTACCACAAAGTAGTGATGGATGTCCTGTTCCCTTTGAAGGGGGGTATTTGTCTAGCACTTTTCACAAACAAATTGGAATGAAGATGGAAATCTTGTCTTAAGTTGTAGCTTACTGCTCCCCTTCTGCCCTCATGTGTGTTCCGAGAGTGTAATTGCAGTAAAAGACAATAAAAAACTCAACTTGTACTTCTTTTTTTACGTACTTTGCTAAGCCAGTGTCTTTTTACTGAACTCTGTAAAATGCGCAAATAAAACGTGGATCAAATACGATAAGAGCTGTTCCCTGTATAAACTATAGACAAGGCATATACATGACAAGAACCTTCCACTGATCCTGGGAGTAGCACAGTCACCTTGGTACCCCAGTGACTTGACCAGGCAAAACCATCAGCTCTCTACACAATCCATGTTTCCTTGGAAGAAGACGACTAAAAGCACAGCTGAAGGTGTAGCCTAAGGATAGCGTGCTGCTTCAGGGAATTGGATTACAGAAGTGGTTCTGCCTAGAATCTTGAATTGAGGACATTGCCTCCTCATCTCAGTTATGCAGAGGTTCTGAGTGACACAGAGGCCTTTTCACATGACCAGCTCCAGTGTTGCAGATTGAGTTTGAAGCATCGAGTTGAGGTGTTCCTGCCCGTGGCACAGGGTTGGAACTGGGTGATCTTAAGGTCTTTTCCAACCCAAACCATTCTGTGGTTCTATACAGGAGCAAAGTTTTGGTGCACAAACTGTTCATGTGAAAAGCAAGTACTTTTTACACCTCCTCCATTCTTTGAAGACTTGATCTGAATAAGAGCTAATTTTCAGTTTGCTGCTTGGTATGAATTTAATGACCCTTTCCCCCAGCCTTTGGAGGACGTTAGCAGTGAATGGTCTGCTCTGTAGAGTGCTCTGCGCAACACGTGTGCTGATAGAGGGTCTGTTCTGTACAAAATGACTTGTGTGTGTTTCGTAAAATATGCTTTATTTTAAAATTAGGGCTTCCTGTTGCAGCTGTTCCAGGAGCTCTGAGTCCTTTGGCTATTCCAAATGCTGCTGCTGCAGCTGCAGCCGCTGCTGCCGGCCGGGTGGGAATGCCTGGAGTTCCAGCTGGTGGCAATACTGTTCTCCTGGTTAGCAATTTAAATGAAGAGGTCAGTGAAACCCCTTTACTACTGCTTTTGCCCTCTTTAGTCACCCTTCATTTGTCACTATTTTATGATTTCTTTGCGTTTGGCCTCTTACATTTGGATTTTAAACTCAAAAGTATTTTTGCTGGTTTTCTTTAGTAATCCCCCCCCAAGTTAATTTTAAAGCCCTTCTTTTGTTTTCCCAGGTAGCTAACAACTTAAAATGTCCTTTGATAGTCGGCTACCTATTTTTTCTAAGAACAATGTGGTAACTACTGCATGTTTGACCTTGGAATTGAAAGCTCTTCTTTTTTTTACACCTCTGCTTTCTTTTGCAATTATAATCCCATAAGCTAGAATCTTCTGTTTTGTTTCTTCTAACGATTTGCTGTTTCATTCCATGCTTGTAGCTCACATTTGAAAGTCTTTAATTTCTGTGACCTACTCTAACACATTTTTCTTTGAAGGTTCTCCCAAAGATCTTGACGGGCCACTCTTCCAGTCTCTCTTAGTAACTTTTTCCTTTGCAGTAACTCCTTTGTCTTTAAAATTAACACTAAGAAGAAAAAAAACTGGTGGCAAAGCATTTTCACCTTAACTTGTATCTTTCCTGCTAACTCTGAAATCTCCAGGGGTTGATTTAGTTTTGCATTTTGACTGTCCTTTTACATTTCTTTTGATGGCTGTGAAAGCTGGTATGAAATGTGGGACGTTTGTATCAGTCTAGCTGTTCCATTTTTAACTGGCCTCTGTCACTGTAAATCATGGAGCTTTTTTTATCATCTGGTGCTATTTTGTCATCCAGTCTTGCATGTGAAGATGTTTTTGGTCAGAGTGCCGTTTGGAAAGAGGGTTTGCCTCCATTTCATAGCCAGCCATGCTTACGCAGTTCAAGTTCCCAGTTGAAAAGTTGTATTGCATGCTCTTTTTATTTATTTTCATGTTGAGATGAAATGCTGTAGTTGACTCTTGATATGAATGTACTTTACCCATATTTGTCTTGGGTGACTACATTTTACTCAGTTTTTCTTGTACAGTACATAAACCAACCATTTTCTGACCAAATTCCTGCATTTCCTATGTACTGACCTATATTTTATTTTGTTTTTGTTCCCCACTTCCTTATTTTTTTTCTTCTGCATTGCTGTATCCCCTTCCCCATTTCATCCTTTTCCCTTTGTGTTCAACTTCCCTTTTCCTTGTCTTTCCCCCAACTCCCATACCCTTCCCTGTCTTACCCTTCTCCTCGTCTTTTGTCTCCATTCCCTGTCTTCATTCCCTATGTTCATGCTTCTGTGCTTGAACAAAATGTTCCTCGGACCAACTTGCCCCAATTAACCGCCTTGAAACCATGATCCATGACCACCTCACCATTCTGCGGGAACCACCCTTCGTTATGGATGATCTGTTCATCTCCGCTCTTCCTCGACTCTTCTCTCTTCTTGTCTTACGCTGCTTGCTCTTCTCTCCTTCTAAAGATGGTTACGCCCCAAAGTCTGTTTACCCTCTTCGGTATGTTATTGTTAGCACTATACTTTTATTATTGATTTGATTTTGGTTTCTTGTTTGGTTGGTTTTCTATTTTTTGTTTCACCTTAATTCTTATTTGTAGCTAGCACTTTGGCTTAAAGTTGAAGAGTAAATCTCTTTGCTATTTTTCTTTTGCTGTTGAAAACTCTCCATAGAACACAGATTGATTTATTGATTTGTTTGTTTTCTTTTAATGCATGCTAATATATTTTGCATGGTCTTTAATTTAATATCATTCACATAGCTTTGAGGGTTGATCAGAAATGATTCTTTTTCAAAATTCACTATTCAAAAATCTTTTATCTCCTTTATTCATTTGTGAGAGCGTTGAGTTTGAGTGAGTGATCTCGTTGCTGTCTGAATGTTCCATTGATATGTCAAAATGTATTACTCAGGTGACTTG
Source organism: Myiopsitta monachus (assembly GCA_017639245.1). Lineage (NCBI taxonomy): Eukaryota > Metazoa > Chordata > Aves > Psittaciformes > Psittacidae > Myiopsitta > Myiopsitta monachus. The sequence continues at coordinate 2,085,841 of CM029923.1, read as the reverse complement.
GCTTTAAAATGAACTTTTTCTTTTGGGTTACCTCTGACTTTGAAAAGGTGTTTATGGTGATGTGCAGCGTGTGAAGATTTTATACAATAAGAAAGATAGTGCTCTTATACAGATGGCTGATGGAAACCAGTCACAGCTGGGTAAGATTAGTTTTCCATTTCTATTCCTGTTAGTCTTAAGTGCTTGAAATTATGCTGTGTGAAATGAGCATGTTCACATTTGTCAGTTTGTCTTGTATCCTGGTTATCCCCAAAATCCAAAGTCTTATTGCATGCACTTGTATTCCAGAAGGTCTGCACAATAGCCTAAATGAATTCAACAGCTTAATCGCATGCGATGGGCTTTAAGTAAAATGAAATATTCGTGCAGATTCTGCAGAGCTGGAATCAATTCCAGCCTTTTAGCTCATTGACCCTTTGATTTGCTTGGGTGGTGGTCTTGGTTGCTTGGCTGATGTACCACTTACTATCGTAAAGTCACACTGAATTGAGTAAACCTGTCTTTTTCAGCGATGAGCCATCTTAATGGACAAAAAATGTATGGCAAGATTATTCGAGTGACCCTTTCCAAACATCAGACAGTACAACTACCTCGAGAGGGGCTTGATGACCAAGGGCTGACAAAGGATTTTGGTAATTCACCTCTGCATCGCTTCAAGAAACCTGGTTCAAAAAACTTCCAAAACATATTCCCTCCCTCTGCAACTCTTCATCTGTCCAATATTCCGTAAGTGTTGGCTCTGGGTCACCAGTTGTGTTAGTATGAGTCACAGCACCCCAAGCTGACTAATAATTTCTTTCTTCTGCTCATTTCCTTTCTATCTATAGACCTTCGGTAGCAGAAGAGGATCTACGCACATTGTTTGCTAACACTGGAGGCACTGTGAAAGCGTTTAAATTCTTTCAGTAAGTAACTTTCCTGTACTACGTAGCTCTGCCAAAAGACTGTGTGCGTTCTTGCAGCGTGTCTTACGGGCAAGCAAGCATCAGGAGAAAACCCCCTGTTGTGTTCGAGTTCCTAATGCCATTATTTTGTTTCAGAAGAGATCACAAGATGGCACTCCTTCAGATGTCAACAGTAGAAGAAGCTATTCAAGCTTTGATTGATCTTCACAATTACAATCTGGGAGAAAATCACCATCTGAGAGTTTCTTTCTCTAAGTCAACCATTTAAAAAGGCAGATTGGAAAAGGAGGGTGTATTGCATTGTTTGGTGTTGTCACCTATTGACTGTTCAGGAAAGTGGGGACCAGAGTTTGTCTTCTCTTGTTTCTTGGGTTTTTTCTTTTATTCTCATGCTGTTATCATTCCTTGATTGTTTTAAAAACATAAACCCTTCAAAGCAGTGATTCTAACTGCTGGTATTCAGCTGTTGTTGATAAACCATCCTTTTGTTGACAAGGTTTCAAGTTAATACCACAAGTTTTCAACTTAGTTGACGTACGTGCCTTAAAAAAGGAGAACTAGTACTGCTGGAATTGCATAACTAGTGATAAAGCAGATTTGGTTGTCTGGGGCACATTGTTACATGATGATTTCAATATGTTTTGGCAGGGGTGTGTAAAAAGGTTAAGCTTTTGTTTCTCCTGCTTGATAGATTGCTTTTATTTGCTGGCTTGTCACTTAGTTTTCTTTTTAATCGGATAAGATGAGTTACGCTGAAAGAGTTAAAGGGCGTTATTTGATTTGCTGCCTATTTGCTTTGTGCTCATTTGTTTGAAAAAGGCCTTTAGTATTCATCGTTCTGGTCTAGATTCAGTTCTGAATGTAGGCATTAGTTAAAATTAACAAGGTACAGAATCTTAATTTCTTCAGAGGACAAAAAGTGACTTCTGTGACTTTGAGCCCTACATGAAAAGCATTGTGGGATCTTAACCTTTTCATACACACTCTTGTGGGATGTATCATATAAATGTCAGCACTAAGTAATGTCTTGTTTGTGGCTGAATATTTTTCGTAGATGTTTTTTGAAGTTGACATGACTTACGTGCATTTCAGTATATATTGCCATCTTTAGTTTGTAATTAAGATCTGGAATATGGTTGTGGATTTCTGAGCATGTACAGACCGGTCAAGCTAGTTCAGGAAAGGGTGCATGTATTTTTTCAATGAAGAAGAAAGTTTGCTGCAGAAGCTGGCAGGAGATTTTGAGGCAGTTTCCTCAAACTGACAAACCAGGTGGGACCAAAGTTTATGTGCCTTTAGTCTTAATTTACCTTGCATTGTAATATTGAGTTTTAATAAATCTCTTCAAGCTATTTTGTATTTAGAAATCGATCTGACTTTACTATAAACATGGCTCAGAATCTACAGATCCAGTTAATTTGAAAGCAGTTCTCTGTCAGGCTGAACTGTTACCTTGATTCTGTTTCAATGACCAATACTTTTTAAAATTGATGTAACTTAGTTTCAAGATCCATAGATTCTGTTATCTATGTAGAAAAGAAGAAAAAAATGGTCATGTATATTTTCTATTAGTTGAGTTTTTACATCTTTAGAATTGTAAAATTCAGTCTAGTTTGAAAGTGGCACAATTAAAAATTAATTTTCTAACAAAGTTGGGAGGTTTGACGGTGGTTTAATTTCATTTTGTGTGTACTCTGCTTACCTCTGTAGCATGCTCAATAAACACTTCTGTAGCTCTGTATTCACCTTTTCTGTCTTTCTCTGCTGCTTTCTCTCTCTCCTCTTCTTTGTTTTTTCACTTCTACTGTGCTTCTAAATTCATGTTTATTCTCTGCCAGGGTGGGAAAAGCGTAATACTCCAAAATCCAATCTATGGCATTTTACCAAAATCTGATGCTGCGAAAAAATACCAGCTCGTTATTTTCAGAAAGCTAGTGACCCCTTTGCAGGCGTATGCGCATCTGAAACATTTCCCACCCTGTTGTAACTTACTGCTTTAAAGACATAACTTTTATTGTAGTTCGTTAGCTCTCTCTTTCTATCTTTTTAGTTTTGAAGCAGATTTATGCACTAATAGATCTCTCAGGTTTGCCATGCTCTCTTGCTGCAGTTTCATCTCTCATTTTTTTTGTGTCTGCTAAAGGTTTTCTACTAATCGTACAATATACTCATGGGCTACACTTACCAAGTTGGGCTTTTTTTAATGCTAAATTAGTGGACCATATATATTTCTAGACCAGGTTATTCCACTTCATCAGAGACATGGGTTCAAATTGAATGTAAAAACAGTGGGGGCACTTTAATAGTGTTTCTTCATATTACTTTGAACTGATTGTTGTGGGGGGTTTTTCCCCCCTCCATTAGCAATAGGATTAAAACTTTAACACAGTCCCATTCGAAGAGTAACTGTATGATCCCAAAGCATTACATTGGTGAAAGGTGTCAGTGTTCAACTCAAAGCGTATTTCTGTCACTTCTCCAGTACAGCTACTGTAGATTTATTGATGTCAGGTTTCTTTGTGACCTGATGCCTGTCCTTTGGGTTGGCTTTCAAATCAATAGCTATCGGCTTTTTAAAGGTCACGGTACAACATTAGGGGGTGTGCATCAGTCTTCACTACCTAAAATAAAATACATTTATCAGAAATACACCAAAGATATGACTTGAGCTATATTGCAGTGATCACCCAGTCTGAAATGCCAGTAGAACCAGATTCCATCCATACCTGAAACATAGGAATCAACATCTTCTTAGAACAATGCACCCAAACACGTTGATGTGACCGTCTCCCAGTTGACTCGATTGGTAGCGAAGGGTCCGATAGAGCCGATCTTTCCAATTTTCCATCTATATGGTATGATTTCCCATGTTTTTTTAAAAGTTAAAATGTCTCTTACTTCCTTTTGCGTATCAGAACGTGCCTGCATGTTCCAGCTAGAAACGTGAATCTCTTGCCAGGCTTATTTCCTTACAAAGAAGTGTCTGTACTTCTCTCATTTTGAAGAGTTCTGTGGCAAAAACCTCAAGGGAAAGAATATATATTGAATTTGATTTTTTTTTTCCATCAATTCAGGAGCTTTTATTAGGAGGTTATATTTGTATCAGCCAAAATTAAAAGCAATGAGAGTCATAATTGTCATGAAAGCGTTTTTCATTAACTCGGTGAAGAAAATCACTGCTGCGGTATTGATATGTAGTCTTTAAAGTGGGATCTCTTCAGAATATACAGGTTTCATATCCGAACTGCTCGAACTTTCCAAACCTTGTTTTTCTTGAGACTTTACTGCATTTTGTATAGTATTTTGTACCTTTTTGTTGTTATCAAATGTAAATAAGTTTCTGTATTTTTAGCTCTTTGGGATGTGAAAATGCAAAGCATCATTTTTATTAAAAGTTTACTACAAATAAGGTTCCTTAGACTAGATTTTTCTCTCATGGAGCAAAGACATCAGTTGGGAAAGTCCAGAACTGAGTCTTCGACCAGGTAACGTCCACTGGCAAATGCAATAGAGAAATGAAGTAACCCAGAACCATTCTGACTAAAAATAGGGGCAAAACTTCGAATTTAAGTGGATGCACTTAAAAGGATTTCTTGTATATTGTGATTTCACATGTTATTAAAAGACACCTTTGCCCTGCAGGAATAACAGCTCATATGACTAGTTGTAAATCACCGTTTTGGATGGTTTACATTAATTTTCAGTTCTATATAAGCCATCTTACAAAAGAAAATCCCTTTGATTCACTGTGAGCGTCCTTGTGCTTATTACAGTGTTTTTACGGCACGACAGCACCCATCAGGCATTCATCTGCAGTATTTAAAGCCTTGAATTTCATACCCTGGTTTACTCTAGATAGTTGATCTGATTTTATGCTTAGATAATAAGAAGTTCCGTTGAAGCACTGGAAAAAAGGTGAGAATTGTGGCTTTCTGTGCACACAGGTATATAAATCCACTCGTCCACCTCAAGGAGTCGTTTTCCCTGTATGAAATGGTTTACAGTGAGCAAGGCTTCTTAAAAAGATCTCATTGTGTTAGGCAGGGATGAGGCTGAAGCCTGGATCTGTTAAGGCCTTCCTCCATCCCAGAGCGAGAAAACCTCAAGTTCAGAGTTTTGCCGAGTTGACCAAGTTTTCCTTTAAATGGTTTTACCAAATATCCCATCTCCTGTAGTCCTCTGTGTAAGAAGGGCTATGGGAATTTGGGAATGTGGTCAGGATTTGAAGATAGGCTTTCCCAGGTCGTACAGCATGTGCAAGTTTTCTTCCTCATCAACACAAAGGGCAAGGAGAAAGACTGAATTTCTAGAACAGTGGTATTTAGCATCCCGTCTTCTCTTTAATAGGCCTTGGGAGACATAATCAGTGGGCTGCAGTCATCTAACTGTAAAGAGTGAGCATCTATTCTGTGATTTTAGTCCACCATTACCTTGCTAGAGCCAGTAACAAAGTTGCTGCCTTGCTGAAGAATCCCACCACATAATAATGAAGCTTCTGAGAATTTCTTTAACTTGTTCTGTTGCTCTTCTTTTAATGTAAAAATTCATTCAGAACGACCTAATCTGAGTCTTTGGAATTTTGCAAGTCTCTGCAGTGCATCTACACACACACGTGCACATGTGTGTTTGGGCTCTTCAGAATGGTTAACAAAGGAGATGGGTGAGTTCCTGCTTCATGGTTAAATGGTTAAAATGACCTTTTTTGCTGCATGATGTTGCCATCTTTTGAGTTTACTGAACTTTCACAGCTCATTTGAAAGGTTGATGGATCCTTTCTTGTTGAGTTCTGCATGCAGACGGCAAAGGCAAAGGACTTGATTTGTTCCTCTGGAAAATGTGAATTAAATGTGGATTGGCTTAAATACCTCAATAATAATAATAATAAACCCCCCTAGCTCAAAATAGCACTGATATTATTGAAGAGCTCTGCATGTTTTATGAGTTTCAGCCCACTTTTGCAAGGAAATGAGACATGCGTAATTGCACTGTCTCCATGTGAATGTCCTGTTCCCTAGATAACCCCTGTCACCTCCCTGTCAGTCCTGCAGCCTTTGGCTGGGTTCCTGTCAGAGAGGGGATGAAGGTGTCACGTCCTAAGGTGTTAACTATTTCTATGTTCATGAGTAGTTGGCTTGCTAGGTCAGTCCTTCAGTACTGTGGGAAAGGGAAGGGATAATTCTGCTGCCTTCTCCTGTGTTTTGGCAGGTATTACTGAAGGAGCATGCACATAGTTCTCTAACAGGCTTGTGAGGTAGCAAATCTCATGGGGCTTGGGGATGCTGGGTCAGAACACAAGAAACAGGAGGGATGTTTTGCAGCAGGAGCAATATTGGAGCAATGAGGGAGTTTCTGTAGGTTTCTTTAAGTTGTTTTCGTGCATAAATAGCCCTTAAAAATGGTTGTTAAACGGAGAGTTACTGGTTGAATTATTTGAGGAGGGTGGGTGTTACTTTACAAACAAGTCTGGTCAAAATCAGCTCATGAGGTAAGTGTTTTCACTTCTGCTCAACAGGTACAGAGGTGTCAGAGCTTGGGAATTGCATGCGGGCTGCTGTGAAAGCTGTTTTCCCCAGGATGAGCACTGGTCATCCCTGGAAGCCAGAGAGACTGAAAGCTTGAAGCCTCTAGCCCGAGGATAAGCTACGTGTCAGGATAGTTTAGGGTGGTTGACACTGGTGGCTTTCAGGCATGGAACAGGCTGCCCAAGGCAGTGCTGGAGTCACTGGTCACTGTCCATGCAAGTGTTCACACTGTGTAGCCGAGTCCCTTAGTGCCGTGGGTTAGTGGTGGCCTTGGAAGAGCTGGGAATGGTTGGACTGGATGAGCTTACAGGGCTTTCCAACCCTGTTTGATCCTATGACAAAGCGAGCTAGTGGCATCTAGTAAGAGATTTGCAAGAGGAATCACAAGTGACACACTGGAAATGTCATTTTTTGGTGAAAAATGTCCACTGTAAACTTCCTAACCATGTGTATTCCATGGAATGATGCCTCAGTATCCTTTGGGCTGATAATGTTCCTGAATGCCCTGGGCTTACCTCTTGCAGCATCAGCATCCTTTGTGGACCCAGAATGATGTTAGACTATGTTCTTCGCTGAAGCGAGAGATACATCTTGGCAGCTGCACTTGAGAAGCACCAGTGATTTGCTGCCTGTGGTGGGACATCAGCCTTGCTCCTGCTTTAAGACAGTGACAATCCTCAGCTAGTCAATAGCCACAGCACTGTGCCAACAAAACACTGTCTTCAGCATGCTGTGCTTCATGTCTGAACAGTCACCTAAAGGTATTACCTTTAAGAGTTGGATACATATTTTGTGAACAAGGGTTGTGTTTCTAACTTCCAGGTTTGGGTAAGTCTCTAGTACATTTTGGTCCACAAAGGGATGGTTGTGATAACCATTACTGCCCCTTATCACTCCGAAGTGACTCGAGTTGCTCAGTAAAATTGGAGTCTGTAGAGTACGAACATTCTTACAGATCAATATTGACATTTACTTGCAGTTTTCTTATGGATACCTGTTAATGGTTAAAGTAGTTCCTTTCCCAAAGCAAACACAGTAGTGTATTGGAACTCCTTTTCACAGGCTGTTGGTTTGTGTGGCTCGGATCTTAAGTTCTACATTGGAGTCCTGGGTTCAAGAAGCCATGAGGGAGCAGAGACGGGACACCTGACCCAAACTAGCCAAAGGGAGATTCCATATGTCATGGGTTCAGCAGCAGCAGTCATTACAAAGACACCATACTGCAGCACATCATGCCCAGTATAGAAACTAGGTGGGAGTTACCTGGAAGGGCAGATGCTGCTTGGATCAGACTGGGTATCAGTCGGCAGGTGGTGAGCAGTTGTATTGTGCATCACTTGTGTTTATTGTTTTCCCCTTTTAGTTTCATATTCTCTCCTCTTTTTATTCCCCTTATCATTCTCATCTTTGGTAGCAGTAGTGGTTTTGTATTATACCTTAGTTACTGGACTGTTCTTATCTCAACCCGTGGGATTTACATTTTCATTCTCCTGCATAGCTACAGAAAGGTAGAGATACTCTTCCCATAGTTGGGAGGAGCTATCCTGAGCTTTCCTGACAGATTTACTGCACCGTAAATATAGCGTGCTTGGTGTACTTAGACTGTTGTTATAAAGCCTAAATTTTCCTGACATCACGGACATTACCTGATACAGCTACTAGGTTTGTAGGGATCCAAGACTTGCAGATTCAGTCGCTTCTAGGACTTCAGCACTTTTGAGATCCTTCCATCACCATAGCAAGTTGCATCTGTGATTTCAAGACTATATGCTGCAGAGTGGAATTAGGGCTGTATCAATTTCAGGCTCTTGGATTAAGATCCTGGGAGCCTTGTTTTGAGACTGTTCCCTCATTGGAAACCCTTGAATCTTGGTTAGTCAAATAGATTTCAGCTTCACTTAGTATTTAGCACCTGCTAGAATCCTGAATAACATACTAAGACAGAAGCTCTTCAAATGCTTCATATTTTTGGCAATGGTTTAGGAACTTGAGCAGTGTTATGCTTGGAATCATTCTTTTATAATAAATAATAATGTTATACTTAGTCCTGTACTATTTTTGGTACATCTGTCAGGAAGTGTTACTTACATATATGTTAGTAGAACTCTGTCAACACAGAAGTCAATGGATTAGTGCATGGAACAACAGGCGTTATTTTTCTGTGCTGGAAAACCTGAGTCTAGACTTGTGCCATTTAGGAGGTTGTATCTAGGCAACTGCTACTGAATGCTGAGACTCTCTCTTTTGCAGACGTCTGCTCTGCCCTGCCAAAGCCTTGTTTCCAGGGAGAAGAAAAAGTGCATCCAGATGTAGTGACTGAGTATGCAAGGAGAAGGAAACCGGGAGAAAACAGTGGAAGTATTGAATTGCTGTACAAGAACTTCAGCTCTCCAGAGATAAGACTTGTAGCTGAGAAGCTTCCTCTGCATGGATCAGGTGCAAAGTGACTGCTACAGGGCAGGTGATCTTGGAGCCAGATGCTTTCTGCACCACTTTGTATATGAATTCTTTTTCCTGCTTTTTGTCATTTCAGCAGTGCGTTTGCAGCTTGTTAAATTACCATGTTTAAAGTTTGTTCAGCTGGTCAAGCAGCACGATGGAGATGAGCTGCTCAGCGCCGAGCCGCTTAAATCATCTGAGACGCTGAATTTAGCTGAGACGTTGCGGACTTGATTAATACAACTCTGACCTATAGTACAGAATCTGAACATACATTTTTGTGCCTCTCTTGAGTACTCGTACATCAAGTTGCCTTTCTCTGTCAGGTAGCAGCATGCCTCTTTACTACCATCCTATTGTTCAGAGGCACTAACAGCTCCTTCCAGTGAGAGAGCTGATGTTTTAAACTGCTTGATTTACAGGAGTTACCAGCTTTGTTACTTCTTTATTCTTCCCCTGTACTTGGCAGCTTTACAAGTGTCAAAATGCCTTACACTTGTTAACATTTAACCTCCTTTTGCAATCATTTCCAGCAGTAAGGAAGATGGAATACTTACAAGATTCAAATAGTTTGGATGTCAGCTTTGGTCCAGATTTGAATTTTGCTGCTTGCAGTTAGAAGATGATCTCTGACGTTGCCTCACTGCTGTAATGAATTTCCTTGTACTGGGCACACAACAGTCAAATTTACTTTATTGTCACCAGAAATAAGTTGTTGATAAAATCTCCAAGAAATGGGTAACATTCCTAATGCTTCCAATGCAGAAGTAGCTTAACCTTAATGAGGGAAACTTGCAGTTTTCCATCCACTTTCTGAGTAATTAGAAGCTGGTGTTAGCTTATCAGTAACTAAACCATTGGTGGCTCCTCCTGCATGTAGGCAGGGTGATATATGCCTGATCTTTAGGAAGGCGAATCTGGTGAAGCAATACTTGTATTCCTATGGATAACTACTGGAGAAGACAACACAAACTGCTAATTCAGTGATGCTGAAACGTGGCCAGTTTGTGCATCTTGTACTAGTGCAACTGCAGGGTTTATAGGAACCGGTGAGTGTAAGGAAGAAGTAGTATTCTTAATGCTTGTAAAATCTTAAGTGGATTTTTAAAAGCTTTTAACACGTGCAACCGTCTGATATCTTGACCCAAATGTGATGTTCTGTGACAGATTTAGTTACACACAATAGGCATATCACTTCAGATATCTCTCCTATCCCTTTGTTAAGGTGGCTATCCAGGACAGGAAGGTGTTCCAGATGCTCCTCTTGCACTGCAAGAAGTAGCCAGGAATTAATTGTTCAGGAGGCGATTCCACTTTTTACTGTTCTTACAGTTGAAGGGTTAGTCCTGCTCCTCCCATTCTTGGCTGAGTGATCTTCTGCCTGTCTTGTTCTTGCCCTTCACCTTCATCATTCAGCTTGCTAAACTGACAGCCTACCTCCCAAAGAGTACTTCTCCCTTTTCCCCTTGTGGTGTCAGTTTTTGCCCTTTAGTGGACTGGACCTGGTCACTGAGCAGCTAGAGAAATGCCAGAGTAGGTAGAGCATACTCCTGGGAGGAGGGAGAACACAACACTACCTGCTTCAATACACGTCAAATATCATCTAAAACGTAATGAAATCTCAACTTTAAAGACTTTATGCTGATATGATTGTTTCAGATATGGGTGGAAGTACTGAGTAGCTCTAGGACTTGAGTTAATACACACTGTGATGTTCATTGACCTAAGTGCCCATATGAACCTCTTCAGTCTCTAGACACTATAATTACTGAACTCTTGAATATTATACAGAGCTGTAATGTAAATTAACATAATAATCGCATCACTTTACAACAGCATCTTATGAAATGGTTTGCTGCATGAGGCCGAAGTAGTGAGTTACATCAGCTTCATGGGCTATTGCTGAATGTGTTGCTTAAATACAGTTATTCTGAATGTGTTTTTTCCTTCAGTGAGGCAGGCAAGCATATTTGTAACCGTGGATTAATGATGATGGTCTCTGGGATGCTGATTATTCTGCATGCGGTTTTGGGGACTTTCGTCCCCCTGCCTTTAGCTTGTCTTGCCATAATGTGTTACTTCCTTGTTAATCATGATCAAAATGACGTTTGCTCTTACCCAGTGGAGCTGGGCTGACATTTCTGCCTGTACTTTCTTGAGGCAGAGGCTCTCTTCTACTTGGAAGTGTTAATCACCTTCTCAAAGAAACACTTCTGATTTTTGCTCCCTCATTGTATAGTGTAAGAGGAGAGAGGCAACAGTGCTTCGTGAGCCAGGCTTTTACTGTCTTGTGGTGACAGATAATGGTAATATTTACTACTTATGAGCCATGCACATAAATCTACATATTTATGTAGCGATGAAGAAAGTAAAATATTGTGGCATTTCCAGTTAGAACATAATTGCCATGTATCTGAACACAGATCTGGGATGTGGATGCCGCAGAAAGGGAGCCAAAAATAAAGCTGTTTCACCAAATTGATTCAGTCCTAGGAGAGTCTTTTAAGAGTGTGGAATAAGGGAGGTTCTCGAGGAATAAACTGAACTGTTTCTGTTTATAGCTAATGACAAAGTCAAGGTGATTGATAAGCACCGTTGTACTTGCTGCAAAGGTAACTATAGGCTACTCGTACTACATTTCTGAAGTGTATTAATAGATCTGTTCTGTAGAGTCAAAGCAGACTGAACATTAAATGAAAAGAAGTTGTGCTAAACTTGGTTTACATCCTGTGTGAAACTCTGCCTCTCTCCCCCCTTTACTCTTTCTCATCTTTCCCATTTTCCCATATAGCTCAGAATGGATACACCATGAACGGTTTTCTTATCTCTACTACAATACCTGCCTGTTGTTGCACTCCTAGTCCCAACCTTAGAGCATTTACACCTTTTACACTCTGCTTGCTTTTGAAAGCTGCTCTCCTGATCTGTTCTCCATCCAGCGCTGCTTCCCTGCACCTTATTGCCCTGCTTCTGCTGCCTCCTTGTCTTCTGTGCACCATCTTTTCCCTGTGAACAATCCCCACGTGCTTGCTAGCTCCCTGTGCTCCTTGGTAAAGGTGTAATGGTCCTATGGCAACCCCAAATCCTGTTGTGGGCCATCTGCAGGTATAAGCACACTGGGAACTGTTGAGTAAAGACTGAGAAACTGCTTATCTTCCCCAGCCAGACCTGACCTGGGAGGGCTGAAGAGATCTAAGCACGGAAAGCGCTACCTTCTGATGTGCCATCTTCATCCTTCACATCCTACGCATGAAGAGCTGGCCCCAGGAGACCTTACCTGCAAGTATATCAGAACTTGTGTAATGGGAGGCTTGAGCAAGACCCGTTGTGTGTGATGAACACTGCGAGAAGCAGCAGCAAGGAGCCCAGCTGATGGGGACGGTTTGAATGCTTAAATGGGAGGTGGGAATCACAGAGTCCCAGACTGGGCTGGGTTGGAAGGGACCTTAAAGCTCATCCGGGTTCAACCCCTGCCATAGACAGGGACACCTTCCACTGGTGCAGGTTGCTTCAAGCCCCTGTGTCCAGCCTGACCTTGAACACTGCCAGGGATGGGGCAGTCACAGCTTCTCTGGGCAACCTTTGCCAATGCCTTGGGGTTACGCTTTCTATGGATGTATATACAGGATGAAAAGAGATCCTGCTGGATAATGTTGCAGTGTTGGTAGCAGCACTTCAGAACGACACTCCAAAGCTTTCCATTGTATTGATGTGCAAAGCCAAATGATGTTTGTTGCCATTCTGACACCCCACATCTGCCTGGGCCTATTTCTCAAGCAGGGGATTGACTTGATATGGCAGAATTGCTAGTTAGTTTGGTTGGGCTTTTCTTTTAGGTCACAAAATGCTACTGCTGCACTGAAGTAAGGGCAATGAGAAAGGCTGAGGTGGCAGGAGAGAGGATGACTGCTTCGTGTCATCCAGGGATGCATGTGCTTCTCCCAGGGCTTCTTGAAAACAGCTTCTTTCAGCATGTTCACTTGAGGAGATTGAAGGTGAGGTTAATTTGGTAATGATCAGATTAACAACTGTAAAATCTGGTAAATAAAGCAATTAATGCAAAGTAGTGAGGAGGATAATAGCTTCCTGTTGGACGAAAGTAAGGGGAGCTTTAACGTAAGGAAGAGCAAGATGCCATGACACTGCTGATGCTCCTGAAGTTACAGATGAAGTTGTGACTACTTGTTAGAGAGAACATTGGTGGACTTGATGGTCTTAAAGGTCTTTTCCAACCTAGCTGATTCTGTGATTCTAACTTCAGTTCCTCCTGGAGGGGCTCTTTGTGCTTTTATGCTGTTCCCCCTGCGCTAACCACCGAAGCTTAGCAGAAAATAAGGTCTTACCTCCCAGGATTTCTATTTGGGTCGCAGGTACCCAGGCTTTCCTTACAGGCTTGTGTTTAATTAGTCCTAACATGGCCCAGGAAAGCAGAGGATTTTGAGCTGACTGTATCCAGTGTTACATCAAAGTACAATAATATTGTCATGTTTTAGGTTATTGGAAGAGGTGGAAGGGGGCTTAGGATTTAATGGGCCTGTTTCTGAGCTGTGGCTGCAAACCTGGAGTCAGACACAAGTGTTCCTGTGTTTAATATTCTGTGTTCTGCCTTCTTGCTGAAGATCCTCAATATGAGGGCAGCATATGAAATACACATTCCTATTTCCTTTGCTTCTGCAAATCCTGAGTCGCTCCTAATGAGTGCATCTCTCCAGAGATGCTGGCAGGCCATGAAAGTAAACTTAGCAGCACGCCGAATGCACTCCTGGTGTCCTCCCAGTCTACAATCCTCTTCCAAGACAAACCCTGTAGTCTGTTCTGTAGAGCATGCTCTAGGAGGTTTATGGTGCTGAGGTTTATGGGAAGCTCCACAATCCCAACAGGAGGAAGCTCCAGTTTGCATTGAACGCTAACATCTCAGTGGAGGCTTTAGGCAAATGCTTTCTCCTGCTGTTGCTACTTTTTGCATCCTTTACATAGAAGATGATGTGAAAACATCAGCAAGTGAACGCAGACCATTAGATTTCATGCAGTGAGCAGGGACTGCCCTTATCCCATGACTCTGCTGAAAGGCCTTTCACATTCCTATGTTAGAAATAACATTAGCAGGGGGGGAAATATCCTCCCCCCACTCCACACGTTGCAGTTGTGGCATCCTTTCCCAGGTGCCTGTTTTGTTTCTAAGGAAAATGATACTAGAAACACTAGTGGGGAAGGACAGAGCACGAGCAATTCCCACTCCTCCCTTTGAAGTGAGAAGCTCAAAAATGGGCTTGTTTGGTTAGAATTCAGGGTAAGTGCTTTTCAATAGACGAGAGATACTTTTGCTCGGTTCCAGTGGACTCCAGCAAATTGAGCTCCCACTCAATTCAATTAATTCCCTCCCCCCTGTGTGTAAGGAGCAAGGTTTGGCTATAAAAACACTGAATGCAAGATTAAAATGTCTGCCCAAATGATCAGAAGGGAGTCTATTTTAATAACGCGCTCAGATTGCTGTGCAGGAGATGTGGAAGGAGAAGGTTTAATCTCAGTGCAGTGCCTTTACAATTATAATCAGAACTGAGCAGAGTATTGGTCAATAGGAAATGTGCTCCTTGGGGTAGGGCGAGTGCTGGAACACGAATTCAGTCTCAGGATGTTAGTGAAGGAAGCCATCTGGAAAGAATAATCAGCTGCAATGGAATGGCTCTCGGGTTCACTGGAAAGGGTTGTTCAAAACTAAACAAAGCCCCAACACGAGAAGCGGCAGGAAATCACGAGGCTTAGGACATCCTTCTGTGAGCAGAAACACCAGTTCCACCTGCAAAATGCTTTCCTTTGGTGAATTTTAGCTTCGAGAGCTTTACAGCTGGTGCCGAGGTAAAAGCACAAAGTTACTCGCTCTGGCTTTCCTTAGGGCCAGTACTGGTTCCTGTGTTTCAGTGCAGGGTGCATGGAAGTTGTCATCAGTTTTAGGCAGGTCATGGGTTGTGGAAACATAGGAGGTGCTAACTGAAAATGCTGCAGACCTTTTCCTTCTTAATCTCCCAGGCTAAACGTTTGCTGAGCTTTTCCTCTTTTGTCACATAATACATGTTTAGTCTCTTTTAAATTCACTTTGGGCTGCTGCTGGTGGCTGAGTTGTTATATAGAAGCCAAGCTTAAGACCCCCTTGTTATAAAGTTTGCCCCTTTTTTTCCTGTTCACATCTGTAGTGATAGGACAAGGGGTAACGGGTTCAAACTTAAACAGGTCAAGTTTAGATTGGATATAAGGAGGAAGTTCTTTACTGTAAGGGTGCTGAGGCACTGGAATGGGTTGCCCAGGGAAGCTGTGAATGCTCCATCGCTGGCGGTGTTGAAGGCCAGGTTGGACAGGAGCCTTGGGTGGCATGGTTTAGTGTGAGGTGTCCCCTGCCCATGGCAGGGGGGGTTGGAACTGGGTGAGCTTAAGGTCCTTTCCAGCCCTGACTATTCTATGATTCTTATGTGCGTTATTTGGAATAAGAGATTAAATGTGATTAGCACGAGTTCACTACTCCTACGTAATACTTTGTAGGTATGTATATAGTACCTACATATAATACCTCATATTAATGTGCTTTGTAATGAAAATCTTGTAGCAGCTATTAAAACTCTTGAAGGCTGAGGTGAAGTATAACTTTTTAAGGTGCTAGAATCAGCTTTACAGATGTCGCTAGCTAAAGACATGCTCATGAATTCAAACTGAATGCTCATTTCTGAAGCCATCGGAGAGAACTAGAAAAGCCGTCAGTGGAAAAGAAGGAGTTGCAATTTTATGTCTTTTAGTTAAATACATAAGATTACAACAGACACGAACCATTATGATAAGGAATATAAACTCTATTTACTCTTAACTTTATAATGAAGGAGTATAGGCTCTGCAGGTACAATAGTGCGGAGTCCCTGAGCATCCTGAATACCAAGGTTCTATGTATGCAAAGTGTGAGAAAGAGAGGGAAGTTGTGGGTGCCCGTGTATGTATTTGTAAGCTGAGACCTGGATTCCATTTCTTGTATCGTTTGCTACCCTCCCAGCAGGGTTTGCGCTCAAAGAAAAGCTGTAAATGGTATGAGTTGTGACAAAGGTGCTTGGATTTTTTCTTCAGACGCCAAAGAGAGGAAGCAGTATTAGCAGAAGTGACTTGACAGCCCAAATTTACTTGAATTACAGTGCATATTCATGCAAAACATGTTTGCATTCCTGCGGGTTCTAACCTTTTATAGCATTTAGCACTTCTGACTTTCACATCCATCTATAAACATTAACAATTCAGGGTGCTGTTAATGCTTAATGTTAAGGCCATTTTCTTTGGGGTTAAGCTCCTGCTTCAATGCCTTTCTAAAGCTGAAGTTTTTTTTACCCTCAGCCATTAATCACAACTGTTAGTCCTCCATGATTTAAATAGTGCAGTACAGATGCCCATTTCTTACGCAGCAGCAACAAATACAGAGTGTGATGTTTAGTCAGCATTTCCTTAAGTCAAAACTTAGTCATGTAATCAGATACTTGAAATTACTGCTTCAATTAAAAAGAAAACCTTGTTTCAAAGAGCTGACAGTTATGGTGTCTTCCCAGTATATATGTGTATATATCACTGCTTCTGGTTAATCACTTACTGGGCACAAGGAAGCAGGATCAGGCTTCATCTGATCATCTCATCAGAGGAAGAGGTATGGCAAGGTATACTGAGCTCCCCATCTTACTGCAGGCTACAAGGAATCACCTCCTGGCACAGGTTGCCCAGAGAGGTGGTGGATGAGTGCAACTAATCTAGATACAGATATACTGGTTTTGCTTAAAAATAGCACTGAGATTCCAGCAGTGCATCAATCAGATGTCAGCAGTGTAGCCTATGTGCAGCATTGCCTGAGCTGTCTCTGCTTCCCTAGAGCCTGAAGCTGCAGCACGTGGCACGGTGCCTACCACAGCCAAAGCGCCAGCTTGAAGTACCGGTGGGAGAAATGCCATAGGTCTCACCCATGTGTCCACCAGGGCTCGTCTACCCTCTTGATAATGAAGGTTTCCTTTCTTCAGACAAGAGAACAGACCTGACTCAAGGTCCGTTGCTCCCAAGAGCAAGGAAGAGCTATACTTTGTGTCACTCTAACTATCCTAGGTGGATTATTTGGATGATTGCAGGATCATTTGGTGTCTCTCTCTTATAAGATACCTTTGAACGCAGACTGCCTTAATCTAGTGCTGAATAGAAGTTAATTTAGAGCTATTCAGAAGCTGATTTAGAGAGATGCACTGAGATCTCTTCAAAGGAGCAGTCTGGTAGGATTCCATTTCTTAATCATGATTTCTTTTTCTCTTTATTGTGATTTCCAGGCTTCTACTTAAGGGAGAAATGTCTCTGCTACTATTGCAGCACATCACATGGTGGTTATTTGGTATCTTTTAGGCCATGTTCAGTTCCGGAAACACTGATGCTGCCTTTACAAAGGGACAATCCATGTGTGGCACATCTGTGATTCTTGACCCCGCTCGTATAGGGAAAGATCCCAGCTCCTGGATTGCAGCAAACACCTGATCCTGACCATTTTTCCCCAAGAATCTCACAATTGCCACTCTCATTACATACATCCTGCCTACTGTTTGTCACCTTGCCACCAAACAAGCTCCAGAGGCCCAGTGATGCTGTTCGAATGTTCCCCTGGCCACCCAGGCCTGAAACGTCCCGATGTTCCTGGGAGGATAACAGGAGAGGGAGCCAGGTACCCTTTAAAAACACTGAGTACTCCCAATAACGACCCTGGCACTGGGTTTTCTGGAATGCTTTGGATGCGTGTTCCTTTCCAGCTGTCTGAGGACTTCAGATGAACCTCATTCAGAGCTTCAGACTCATGTCTTGAAGCCATCGGAGGCGTCAGATGCCAAAGGAGGAGCAGCAAACACATTGGAGGCCATGCAAGCACCACAGGATGGGCATCTCCTCTGTAAGTTGTCCCTCCTGTGATTTCTTTTGTGAGCATAGGGCCTTTGGGCAAATTATTGCATCTCTGCCAAGCTCAGGACAAGGGCTGTATTGCATGAACCAGGATAGAAACATGGAGAGATGAGTGTTCCCTGTGTTAGTACCTGGCTGCAAGGCAGGAAAGGTTGCAAAATTACCCTTTGGGGCATTGAGAGGAGGCCTGCTTGGGGGGATTAGTGGGGTTTTTGGTCGTGCATCAGTGCTTTCTGATGGAAATGACTCTAAAATAACAAGTCTTTCTATTAGGGGAAAACAGAAGGGATGTGGTGGTGAACCTGGCCAGCAACACAGGACTTGTCTCAGCTCTTGCAGGAGAATAGGAGGAAGCAAGCCCAAAAGGGCACAGCAGTGCTCTCAGATACATCAGGCTGGTGGGTTTCCAAAGCAAAGGCTGTGGGATGACATGTGTCTACTTGCGTTTGGGTGCTTGAACACTTGTTGAACACTGAGTTACTGACGGTAAGAAGTGTTTCATTGCACTTGGTTTGGGAGCATGCAGAAATGCAAGACTTAAAAGGTGATACAAACCTGTAGCGCAGGCAGGGTACATGCATGGCTCTGGATTGGGAATTGCATTGGAAGGAAGCAAACCAATGGCTGATTTTCCCGTGGTATTTTTAATGCTTCCTCACTTGCTGCAGTGTCCAGTGGATGTCAGATTAGAAACATAGAATGATTTGTGTTGGAAGGGACCTTAAAGCTCATCCAATTCCAACCCCCTGCCACAGGCAGGGACATCTTCCACTAGAGCAGTTTGCTCCAAGCCCCATCCAACCTGGCCTTGAGCACTGGCAGCAATGGGGCAGCCACAGCTTCTCTGGGCACCCTGTGCCAGTGCCTCACCAGCCTAATTCTGTGCCTGGGTGTGAATTTGGCAGCATTTCCCAGCGAGTGTTTCAGGTGTAAGCACTGCACAAAGCACGAAGCTGAGGTTACCCTGACCCAGTGCACTGGGACACACTTTACGGCATGCGTTCAGGGTTTACCTGGCCTTAATTCTTGTTTTCAGAGAGGACCTTCTCAAAAATGCTGAGATCTTTCCTGTTTAATTTTTTCCTTCCGATCAGGTAACCGAAGTGAATTGAAAAGCTGTTTTTAAAACCCTGGATTACTCAGACTTGTACGGTTCCCTTGACAAGGAAAACGTGCTAAACAAAAGGGAGCCTGAGGTTTCCAGGAGAGAGATGCGCCTGTAATCTTTGTGTGTGGGAAGCACTTGAGAATTGCCTCCTACGGACAGAGGAGTGACTTGTTGGTAGAGGGAAGTTTCTCACAAAGGATCCTTTGCATAAACTTTACATTGCAGAAACCACCACCATCCACTGTGATTTTCGTTGTTGAGGTGCTATGGAACCAATGTCAGGCTCACAAACCTGTGATTCCTCTGCCACTTTACAAATGTTCCAAAGGTTTTCACGTTAGCTGCTCCAGAAACTACCTGAAGATGAGGGCAGGTTTCGTTCTGTAGTGTCATTGTTTTGGCAGGTGCACAGAAAGTTGAGTGGGCTCATGTGCTTCCCGTCTGTCCGCCCATCACTTTTAATAGGTGCTTGAAGGAAAATTGCAGTTCCTTCACACAGCACTGGATGCTGAAAGTCCATGTGTCAAGAAAAGATGGACATGGAAAGAATAGGAGGTGGTTTAGAACAGACTTTATCTATCAGAAGCGTCCCTGTGCTGCCATGTTTTGCGCACAAGTGATCTTGGCTTAATTTGGGCTTGCTGATGCTCACTGAAAAGGACATTACACTCAGTCTGGGTCTGCCTACCCTGAGGCACTGAAGTGCAGTGAAACACAGAGCAGGATGTTTTCCAGCAGTGTTGGAGTCCACCTAAAGGCTGACAGAGTCCTGATTTCCTGGAAGTCCAGCTCATTCCTAAGTGCCAGCTGTTGACACCTCTCTCAACCATTGTGTCTATGTCTGTTTCTTACCCAGAGTTGTGCAGGAGCAACAGTTCCATTCGAGCATCTCCATATATCCCCCATGGATACAGGTTTCTCAGGATGCAGGTAAGACTCTACAGCTGTACTGATGTTAATGGCTAAACACAAACTTTCCATGCCTGAAAAACAGTTGGAAATGCCCAGTCGAATCAGTCATATCCAGCATGGTGGCTACAGAAAGCAGTGCTTAACCTGGATTATAGGCATCCTGGATTATAGGCATCCTGGAGTATTTCGAGGGGTTCAAGATTTGGAACGGCATGTTACAGCATGAAAGCAGCATGACTGAGTTGTTAAAATGGCCAGTTTGCTGTCGTAGGGCACCACTCCAGTCCAACTTGTATTGACTTTGAAGAGCAGCAAGGCAGGCTCTGCGGTGTGATTCATCCCCACTAAATTTAGCTGCCTAAACATGAGACATCTCATGCGAATCAGTCATCCAGCGCAGTCTCAAACTTAGTCATCAGAGGTAAGCAACTCACCAGGACAGTCTGACCTGTGTCAGGGTAGGTTTCCAGCAGAGATAGGGGTTAAGTCATGTCTGGAGGTAACTTTTTCTCCACTGCTTATGACTTAATTTAGGGACTTCTGACAGCAAAGTGAGGAAAGAAGCTCTATCATTTGCTCTGCTTTCCGAAAGTATCAGTTCAGCTTCAGTTATCAATATCCTTCCTTTTAATCAGAAAGGGATGTCTTTGTGTTTGAAGCAGCGATCTGGATTTGCTGCCATTATTTCCTGCTTGTTTCCTCTTATTTTCTTACTGTTTCTTCCGATTCTGAATTAGAATGATTTCCAAGGTGGGATGAAAAGGAGAAATGTTCTATATTCTTTATTTAAACACATTTTCCAGCGATCAATAACATTACTAAAGCTATGGGTTTCAATGTTTTCTCCTTCAAAACATAGATCAGAGAGTATTGTGAAGCCATACATCTTCCCTGTCAAACATTTATTGTGCTGGTCATTTATAGCTTGAGACTAGAGAACTATTGGTTGACAAAAGAGGATGGATGGCTTTTTTATTGAGTCCTCACACAGCTGGCAGAAGATAGCAAATGGGAGATGGAAATGTGCAACACTCATTTCCAAACTCCTAATAAATCGTGGATGGATCACTGGGGCTTGATGCTAACTTCAGGAGCTATTGCATTGCGTTCCCAAAGACTGGGACTTGACAACCATTTGTCTCCTTCACTGTGGTTAAACTGAGGTTGAGAATGAACTTTTATAGTGGTACACAGCAGCTATATGGATATACACAAATAACAGCATGATCCATTTCGAACTTAGCTATGGCTGTTGCTTCATCGAGTTGAAGCAGTATTACCATTAGAAGAGTTCTTGTGTGGTATTATTTATCCCATTATAATCCAGTTAGTGGTTTATGGTAGTGGGAAAGTGATTTCAGCAGCTTACTTCTCTGACAGCTCTGTTTGTTGAGTTTGTAGCATCATTTGGAGCACCAGATGCTGCTGCTGCCTCAGTTCTTGGTTACAAGGCAGCGAGCATCCCTGAGCCTGCGCTCCTGTAATCTATATTCCCCTGACAGTGGTAAGACCCTTATGTACTTCACTATAACCAAAGAATGCAGATGTTTATTGGTTTGAACTAATACTTTCCTGGTTTGAGTATTTTTTTCTGGTTTTTGAAGTGTCAAGTTGTAGGCTTCAGCTTCTGCTTTGGAGGCCTTTGTGACTCTGCTCTTCTGCTTTAGCCTCATCTTCCTCTGTATCCATAATGATGTTGCTTCTCTTTGGTAACATTACTTCTCTGTAAACTTCATATTCCTGCTGAGCATCCCATAAGCATGGACACCACCCTTGATTGACTTTGTTTGCAAACTGACACAGTCAGCATTCAATGCATACTCTTACCATGATCCCTAAGGGGAAAATGAACAATTATCACCATTATTCCTGGATTAGAAAAGCACCATTCTTAGCAGGAGAGGGGAAAAAAGTTGCAATGTAAGTTGCCTGTTTTAAACAGGTAATTTCTTTAATGATCACAGGTTGTCAGTGGGTGTAAGCCTTGTGATCTGAACTTCAAACTGCTTTGCTATCTTGCATCCTCTGTCCCTTTAGCCATAAAGAGATTGTGAGATTGGTTCCAAGTTTGACATCCTGATCGATTGATTAGAATAGAGACCTGCATTCCGTAGCTCTCTAGTATTCCCGAGTTCCTTGTGTTTCTCTTGTTCTTCAATGAATCTTTTACTCAGCTGTGTTAAAGCTAATATTGCAGTTTACACACATGTGCAAACAAGGTGTAAATGACTGAGTAGCTATTAGCAAAGAGGGCTGCAGAAGCCACGAAGCTAATAGAAGTGTTTCTATTAAACAGGAGGTAAATGAAGTGTTTCTATTAAACAGGAGGTGAATGAATGTATCAAATAATAATTCTCTTCAGAATGTTAAGCAGTGTATATAGGAAGCAAACCCAAGGAAAGTGATATCTGAGCTTTTTTTAAATGAAGGGGGGTTTCTGCTTGGCCACATCTTAATAAGCAGGCAAAGACACATTTCTTTTATCTGCACAGAACGAAGGGCGTTTCAATCAATAAGCCCAATAGTGAAGAGTAAGCGGTTGTAAAGTATGGAGCTGCAAATGTCGCATATAGGAAGTGTTTAGAAATGCACCGACAAAACTGGGATTGGGACATATGTTTGTTTATTTAAGGCAAAATGTACATGCGTAGTGATCAACACTGAATGCTAATGTGTGACTGATGCTTTTATATCACAGCCTCATTATCAAACAATCAACCTGGTAACATCTCAGAATCAAACGGGACCTTTAAAAAGACCTTTAAGGTCATCAAGTCCAAACTTTACCCCAGCACTGCCAAGGTCACCACTAAAATAGTACGAAAGTGCTTATACATGACAGCACAAGTCAAAATAATGAGTTTTATTCCTATTCTATTCAGAAAAGGTCCTGTGTAGAATCATAGAATAGTTAGAGTTGGAAAGGACCTTAAGCTCACTCAGTTCCAACCCCCCCCGCTATGGCCAGGAACACCTCACACTAAACCATGCCATCCAAGGCTCTGTCCAACCCGGCCCTGAACACCGCCAGCGATGGAGCATTCACAACTTCCCTGGGCAACCCATTCCAGTGCCTCACCACCCTTACAGCAAAGAACTTCTTCCTCGTATCCAATCTAAACTTCCCCTGTTTCAGTTTGAACCCATTACCCCTTGTTCTATCACTACAATCCCTAATGAGTCCCTCCCCAGCATCCCTATAGGCCCCCTTCAGACACTGGAAGGTTGCTCTGAGGTCTCCACGCAGCCTTCTCTTCTCCAGGCTGAACAGCCCCAATGTCCTCAGCCTGTCTCCATACAAGAGGTGCTCCAGCCCCTGATCATCCTCGTGGCACTCCTCTGGAGTTATTCCAACAGTTCCATGTCCTTTTTATGTTGAGGACACCAGTGCTGCACACAGTGTTGCAAGTGGGGTCTCACAAGAGCAGAGCAGAGGGGCAGGATCACCTCCTTCGACTGCTGCTCACGCTATGTGACCACGTTATTTTGTTCTTTCTAAACTGTTTCATGGTAGACAGCTCTGCCTTCTTGAGTTCTCATGAAGAAAAAGCACAAACATGGAGGTGGAAAGGTAACCCCAACATACAAGCACCGTTGCAAGCTTTTGCCCCACTGCAATAATTGTAAGCTACTATCAGACTTCAGGTATTTCTACTTTCCCTTTCCTCTTCCTTTCCTCAGTAAATGATGGACTTGTTCAGTAAGTGAGCCAGGCTGCTTAAGGAGCCCATCATGTAGCTGCTTTTTTGCTAAACTTTTGGTTGTGCTTTCTATACCACTGAACCCCCCCCCCCACAATCCATCCTTGCCAGACTGTTCTTCACTTTAACTTATTGCAAATGATTTGAAAGGTTTGGTTTGTCCCAGGTGCCTCTTAGGTTCAGTGCAATAGATACCACTGGGTCCTGGCTGGCAGAGGGAGATAAAACATAGCATGGCTGGATACTCAACACTCATTTCTGAAATTCCAGCTGTATCCTTCCCCTCACTGCCTCCCACTTCTCCCCATCACCTTCTACACAGGTTGACATGCATTCTGAAGGAGTCTTTTTCTCTCACAAGGTAATATAAACCCATTTTCCCACTCTTTTTAATGTCTAAGATATACACTGAGGAAAACACAGGGAAAGGTTTTGTTTCAAATAGCCTCAGCAGCATGGAGGCAGCTGATGTTTTATGATGTTGCCTGCTGAACTCACCCTAGAGCAAATCATGCAGGAAGATGAATATGTTTTGAAGGCCTTTGAGAACAGTGATTATTCTTCAAACTGTATCCTAACCACAGAAAGATGCCTAAGAAATAAATGTTTGCTGATTTACACTGAGCAAACTTAGCCAAGTGTTCATTATCTGTTAGCAAATTCTCATTGCTTGTCTTGTGGGTGAGCCAAACGCTTACCTTTGTGTCTCCACCTACCTAAATGTTTCACAGCCTCTCCTGTTGCAGCCTTTGCCAGTTTGATTTCCAGTCTCCACTTGGCACTCAGAGCTAGGATGGTGTTCAAGTACATACATGTTGCTTACGTGTAATAGCCACTTCCAAGCGTAGGTGATGAAGCAAGTCTGTGTGCATACCCCAGATACTGCACCCACCAGTTAACTCTTAGAGTCATAGAATCATAGAATGGTTTTTGTTGGAAAGGACCTTAAGATCCTCAAGTTCCAACCCCCTGCCATGGGCAGGGACACCCCACACTAAACTGAACTCTTACCACATCAGTGTAATGGAGTCTCAAGCACAGCAATCAAAATACTGCCCCTTGGAGGCATTTTATAGCTGAGCCTCCATCACACCAAGCAACGTATCTTTTTCGCTATGAATATCTTACTTTCCTACCCGCCACAATCAACCTATTTCTCCCTCCCCAAGCAATCCGCAAAGGAAGAAGATAGTATTTCTGAAGGTAAAATGCACGCTAGGGTTTGCTACATGTGTTTTAAGCTTGAGCTGAATTTCAAAGCTTGGGGGAATACATGTAGAATATTCACTTTTTCTTTCAAATGTCCTTAGAATTTCAAAGGGCGAGGAGGGTTGTGCTTTTTGTTCTCCATTGCTGTCTTTTTGGTGCACACGGGGATGTGTTTGTCTTTTGGGAAGTTGGCAGGGTAAGTGGCTGGCAAATTAACTAATAAATCTGAGGTTAATAGGGCTGGAGACAGCAAAGTACATAGGCGTAGGAAAGATCACCAGCCACAGAGTGGTCACATCTAGAAGCTGTCAATACACACTATGAAAAATGCAAAAGTAGAAGTTCCAGCTCATTTTTCTGCTTGCTGAAGCAGTGTCTCCCATCAGCATGTCCTGGTCCTCTAGGGAAGACATGTATTTAGGGCTTGTTCTTGCTTCTACTCATGCCAAAAGTCTCTTTTTTGAACCCAAAGTGGACAGGATCAGGTCACTTATGACTGTCTCCTCAAGAAATAGAAGCAGAAGTAACAATGCTTGTCTGTATAAGAAGCACTTCTTGTGTAAAAATGAGCTTGAATTCATTTAGAGGTATTTAGAGCTGGGTATTAGAGCTGTAAAGCTGATTATTCTACTTCTCTTAATTAGTGGACCAAATGCCTCATACAGCTGCTGTGCACTCATGGTATTGAGGGCAATTTCCATCCAGGGACAGTGTGGAAGGAATTTTCTGTGCAGTAAATGAAGTAGCTTGAAGTAGCTTGTGGCTAGGAATCTGAGGAATTCAGCAGCATGTGCTCTTGAATTGAACAGAGCCACGCTGATGGCTGTCATTGGATAGCGCAATGAAATTATCTTCATGCATGAACACAAGAATGAAATAGGAAAGGGTGAAAAGATGCTACCACATAAATAATGATTGCTATGGAGTTGTGTCTTCGATATACTCTCCATTTGTCTAAAGCCCCCATAAAAACCGGCACTGGAGACTTAAAGGTGTGCATGCCAAAGCAGTGCTGGGGAAACCCTCCCTGCACTAGGAAGACTGCCAGGCTGCTCTGCTGGTGTCTTGGATGGTGCTCTGAAGGGTCGTTGTCCTAATTTCCTTCCCTGTGAGACTTCGCCGGTGCTTTTCGATCATGGCAAGTCCTTGTCCAAGGGTCATTACTTCAAAGGGAGCTGGATGCCCCATGCCAGCTGGTCTGGAGTAACCTCCTGCCTCTGCATTCTTCCCAGGTACTGTGGACATCCGAGCACACATGGCCAGCTTCTCTGGGCAACCTGTGCCAGTGCCTCAGCACCCTCACAGGGAAGAGCTTCTGCCTAAGACAAAGGTATTAACCACGTAATAATGTTCATATAGCAAAGTCTTGTTCAATTAGTAAAGGGCAATCTGCAGGTAGATGCTCATGGGAATTGTCACATTAGCACATTAAGTGTGTGGTCAAGACTGGGGTCTTCAGCAAAGCTTGACTCGTAATGTTACCTGAAACAGCATTCTCACGTGAAACTAAGGTTCCCTGATGGGTCATGTGTCCTTTCCTAAAAGAGGTTTCCACTACAAATATGACACAAGGCAAAGCCAGGGTGTTGGTGTATTCCCTGGGCCACTCCTTGGGCAAAGTGACATTGCGGTAACAGAGGTGATGATGTGTCTTCATACCCTCAAGATTCCAATTCTGTGACAGGATTCAGATTTGCCCATGCCAAATTTATACTGGCAGCTGAAATTTCCTTTCTTGTCCATAGACTCTCCACTAAGCTATCACATAGCAAGAAAGAATTGTGCCTGTCATTATTGATTCAGAAGAGGACATATTCACACACATGTGTGCTGACACAAGGCCTGCACTTGATTTAGTAGGATATGGAATAGAACACTGAGACTGCATTGTATTTGTCTGAGGGTTTGGTGTGGGTTTGGTTTGGGTTTTCTTACCTGAACATTAAGAAGTGTTTTGACAACACAGATGTTGGATTTGCAAATCGAGCAACTTGTGATATTTCTCAATATTGGAATAAGAAATAGATGCTCTAAGGGGAAAGTGCTGATTGCCAGGCCCTGAACCTCATTGCTAAGCATAAAATATGGACTAGTGTCAGTCGAGGGAAGCTGTATTAATAAAGCTTTGCTCTGATATAACATCCTTTCTTAGGCTTTTGAAAACAACAGAAGAATTACATTTACACGAAGCCTTTAAACTTACAAAGACCTTTGTTTTCAATATTGACGATTAAAGATGTTTTCATCTGTTCTGAATTTATGCTCTCGTCTTTCATGCTGATCTTCTGCAAAGAAGTTACAACTCTTGTACCTGTGAGTCCAAAAATCACTTGCCACAGAAAGAAATGTGATGCCGCGGATTCAACGCAGGACTTTGGTGCCGGATCAAGTGCAAGGAGCAAAGGAGAGGACAAGTGGCTGTCTAAAATTTAATGTTTAATGTTGTAACTGCACATGTGGCAGATTTATTCTGCAGGAAGGTTTGTCTGGACTGCACATTGAACATGCTGAAGGAATATCATGCTCTGATCGTAGCGCTTACTTGCAGTTGACTATGGCAAGGTTTGTAGAAGCCGGGTGGGATCGGCTTGTCGATGGGAAGTTCAAATGAAACGTGTACTCTCTTTAGCAAACCAGAAGTGGGGTTGGAAGCCTTTCTCTGTCACCTACAGGAAAAGAGCAGTCAGCGAATGGTTGTATTTTCACTGAAAGTGGGTTTGATGCTTAGAGGGGAGATGGGTAATTAAGACTTCATCTTCCAAAATATTAAATATTGATTTGTAGGCATTTAGCAGCAGGGATAAAGCTCTTCTGAGAACTGGCAGCAAGTGTGGAAAAGATTATAGAATAGTTGATTTCTCCGGGTAGGATTTAGCATTTCTTTCTTATTTATTTAAAATTGATGAAATGAGAAGGAAATAAATCAAGAAGCAACTTCTAGCCCTGAGCGTGTGCGTTAGTTCTGCTCTGTGTGGCCATTCAGAGCCAAAAGGAGTTTGGTTTTTCAAGGTTTGTATTGGCTTTTATTTATTGAAGTGTCAGGAGGTTTCTAAGCTCTTCAACTGCAATTTTGATTGTTTTATCCAACTACTGTCACTTCTTATTGGGATTAAAGGCAGAAATCAAAGCAGGGGACCCATGGGAAGGAGCGTTTTCAGTGTACACCACCGCTTCTTTTTGTCCCTGTTCTGAATGATGCACCTCTGCTCCTGACAGCAAACCCACCACACGATAAGGAGACGGGTTTCATACTTCATTAATTCATCTGTGAATTAAACAAAGGCTTTTTGAATGGGATTTTACTTCTTTCTATATGCCTAGTCCTCTCTTTGTGACCTGCACAAACTGCTAAAGCACAGCGGCGCCCATCACACAGGGTAGCTTTGCTGTAGGCAGCGGGTAACCCAGATGCATTTGAAGGCTTAGTCCCAAGGGTGGTACTTGCTGGTCTGAGTGAAGTTAACCAGATGTTCAGCTACCTGAGAGCTGCTTGGCGTGGGCTGCCCATGTAATGTACCAAGGAAGCAGGTCTGGAGTGGTTGGAAAGACCCTGCCTCTGCAGAAAGTGAAATACCTCAAACTAAAGGGAAGAGTTCATTCTCACTATGCAGTGTATGGGTGGGTATGATCAGGTGTTACATGTGGGGTCTTTCCCTATCACAGCTCAGCCTGGAGAAGAGAAGCTGCATGGAGACCTCAGAGCAGCTTCCAGTGTCTGAAACGGGCTACAAGGATGCTGGGGAGGGACTCTGCATCAGGGACTGCAGCGATAGGACAAGGGGTGATGGGTTCACACTGAAAGAGGGGAAGTTCAGGTTGGATCTAAGGCAGAAGCTCTTCCCTGTGAGGGTGCTGAGGCGCTGGTACAGGGTGCCCAGAGAAGCTGTGGCTGCCCCATCCCTGGCAGTGTCCAAGGCCAGGTTGGACACAGGGGCTTGGAGCAAATCTGCTTGGAGCAAATCTGTTTGATTTGGGTTAATAAGTGCATTAAATTAAAGAGATGGCATTTTCTCTGCTTGCTTTGCAGTAGTTTCAAGTTGATCAAATCCATTTCAGAATGTTCCTCATTTTATGCAGACTCACTTGAAATAAGTGTAAGCAAAACATGTTCATTTTACCACTAGGTAAGCTTATTAGGTTTTTAAAGTGCATTTCTACTGTACCATCAGCAGCAGTAAAGGCAAAAAGGGAGGAGCAGTGAAAGAAAACCTAGCTGATAAATAGTTTCTTTGCATGTATGTAGGTAAAGGTGTGTGCGTTTATATGGGTGATGGCACTGATGGAGCAGACAAGTTCTAGCATTATAATGACAAATCATAAAAGGTGATGCACTTTATTAAAGGATGATTTTTATTGGAGGCGTGGTTATTTCCTACCCTCACCAAATGGGACATGGATTGAGACAATCCGGCAAGTGAGGGGCCCAACTGAAACACTAAGTCATGTCTACGCAGTAAGTAAAAGAGAATTGAAAAGAAGCCCCCAGTTTGAGAGCAGGGAAGAGATTTCTGATGTTATTTTTGGTTTGACATGTCTGCTGTTAAATGTGCACTGAGTTCAATTCTGCTTGTGCTCCAGTCCAGGTATTTGAATCCTGAAGTCCTTTTATTCATCCTGTCGTCTGTCATTGATGGAACTGACTTCTGTGACACTGTTGACAGGATTTATCTGAGAGTTTGCTGGATGGCACATTTCATAAGATCAAATAGAAATCAAAGGGTCCATCATCAGCGGGATGTGGGATTGGGAGTCAATGGGTGTGGATGGTGCTTAGCTTCTCAAGAAGCTAATGGAGAACTCACACAATCCCCTCTTGCGGGTTTATCTCTCTTTATATGTGACCGTGTTCATAGTGCCTTCGGATTGGGAAGCAAAATGTTGGTTTTCTTCTTTTCTTCCCTAAAAGCTGCCGGATAATCAAATCTGTACCTGCATTTCGTTGTGACATTTCAGAAATGCTAAATATTGTATTCCAGTGATAATGCTTTTTGAAGAAGGAAGGAGATGGCCCATTTAATAATGTATACTTCATTTACAGTTTGGAGCGTTAGCCAACTACTTGTGATGATCCTTCTTCCAGTCATAATAGTGATCTATGCGGAGTCCTAACTACATTTTTAAATAGAAAAACAACTGAATGATACATTCAAAATAATTCATGGCGAGGAAATAGATGTATTTCAGCATGGGAGAATATTTATGCATTATTTAACAGCAATAATGTTTGAATTCATACATTATGCAAATGCCATTATAATCAGGAAAATGAAAGAACTTGGACTGCTGCAACATCTTTAAATCTACCATTAGGTACTTATTTGTGCATATCATTTAATAGTGCACAATGTTGGAGTGTGTCACTGGAAGAGAGAAGTTATCAGAGCCTCACAAGGTTGAAAAGCACAGCTGATAAATCCTGATTACTACCTTGATGCTAATGGCTATAAATTTATCAGCAAACAAGAGTAAAGGCTTTAATGGTAATTTACATAAACGGGGGTTTTACACACAGTTCACACTTGGCGTTGTGATCCTTATCCATCCTCATCCCCCCACACAGCAGCCCGGCGCACAGCGTGGGCTGAGGCTGCCAGATTGTGTTTTCCTTAATGTATCAGCAGCTAGGTTCCAAAGCTCTCAAACCCAGCGAGCCCGACCACATACACTCAAAGCTGCTTCTGTCTCCTCTTAGCTTCAAGACAAAATAGGTATTAAAACCAGTAATCAAAAAGCCTGTCATTTGGTGAAGAGCATCAATAGACCTTCCCTCTTCCTAGTTAGACCTGTTCCAATTCCTGCTTAACTAACTTCATAAACCCACATATCTGTATGCATGCACTTCAGTGCAGCATTTTTGTGCCATGTTTCCTTAATCTTTCTATTTTCATCAATGGTTTCTTTCCCCTCCCTCGTGGCCTCCTCTGGACTTCCTCCAACAGCTTCTTATGTTGAGGACACAGTACTCCAAGTGTGGGCTCAGGATATATGAAGTCATCTGTAGCATGTTGTCCTCCCATGTTACGAAACAGAATCACAGCTGCTCAGACCCACGTCCTCAGAAGTGCCTGGGGATATTAGCTCCTATTTGGAGCCTAAGAAGTGGAGGGTTCAGCTGTGTTCAGCTCACAGGACAGATAAATGGGTCCTCCTTATCTTGTGGAGAATGCTGGAGCGTATGGATCTGGTGGTGATGATTAACAGGAAAAATCCCCAGATGCAATTCTTTCTGGTGTGTTCTTCTTTGTCCTTATGGGAATGGGAACTTGAGAAGCAGCAGTGCTGATTATCTCCTGCTTTTCAGTCTCCAGCCTTTGACAAATACATCCTGGAGGGAATGGGCTATGGGTGATTCAGCCAAATTGGAAGTAAACATTGCACCTGAGTGTTTTCCTACCAGACTTCAGGCATGCTTAATACATTGGCAGGAACGATGGAAAACAAAGGAGCTTCCTAGTCAAGAATGGGTTCTTGCCTGAGATCAGCGTCTGGGAAAACAAAGCCCTCAGTAGTCACAGGGGTGCACAGGGATGAAGAGAGAGCAGGATGAAGAGTTCCCTTGGAGTCTATGAGGGAACAAAATCCCTTCCTAATTATGCATGTTGCAAAACTCCTCATTGGTTTTTTATACCCAATATTTCTGTTAATGATAAACAGGAGAGCAAATTAAAGTGAAAAGCGATTGCACTGAGGACAGTCCATTTTCTTAACCCATTCACTAAAGCTGTCCCATCACTTGTCAAGGAGTGAGCTACAGAGGCGAGTTTCTTCTCTGATTTCACGTGGGGTGTTGTATGGCAAGCAAAAAGCCTTTGCATGCAGATGCCATTAATCTGGCCTGTCTCAGGAGCACTGTATTCCCATGGGAGCTGAGGAATTCAGAACAGATCTTCTCGCAACTGGGTGGCATTTAGACACATTTTGGGCACTCACCAATTTGACTCCAGTCCATCCCCTGGAATTCTGACTTGTGTTAGAGGCTTCCAGAAATGATTGCTTGTCATGGCAGAGTGGATGCAATACAGTTTGCTCCTCCATCAGAAAGATTGTGCCAGGGCTTCTGCTGTATAAACCTCAATTGCTAACAAGAAAACACAAATTCAACCAACGTATTGTGCTCCTGGCTAAGAATTGGCGTGCAAGAACTCATCCTGGGAATCTTTATTTGCAGCGAATGACGCTAATTTCTCAGAGTACAAAATAATGCATGAAGTCCCTTTTGTTGCATAAAACTAAGTAAGTTTTATGGCCTTGTAGCAAGCAGTTGTTATAAAGCTGGTTGGGAAAAGAGAGGTGGGGACAGTGGGATGCTGCAGGGAGGCAGTAACAACATGTGTCCAGTCCAGTGCCAACTAGAGATCACCAGCTGATAATGAAGAGGAGACAGGGCTGGGCAGACTGGGGTGAATACGTTGTGCAATGGCAAATCAGTTAAATGGAGATTAACTCTGGAGTAGTTATCGGAATGTCTTTACCATTACATTGCAGACCATTACATAGTTTTGACAGCGACTGCTGAGTGCTGCCTGTACGAAAGATGGTTATCGCTACTGTTGGTCTGGCGGTTGTGCTGCTTGTGAACTGAGGTTGAAGTTAGTCTCAGGCGGGTTTTCACATCCACAGCGCCTGAACACAGTGAGGAAGCCCAGCCTTAGCTGGAGCAACGCGTTCACATCACTTCCGCGCTTCCCCCTGGATGCTGCGCTCCTTTTGGCCAAGCAGACGGTGCAGCATTCAGTAGAAGCTGTCCAGCATGGCTGTGTTCTCCCTCTGATTGCAGCTCCTGAGATGAAATAGCAGAAAGTGCCAAATCCAGGCAGGCCTCTGTGTGAACAAGTGTCCTGGATTCCATCCCTACCACAGAGAAGTGCAGCAATCGCGGTATGGGGAACTCTGAAGCTGTTGCGCTGCAGAAGTCGTCTCTTTTGCCTAATGCAACCCTCTTGTTTTGGCAGCATGGGCGAACTCCAGCTGGAGGAAGCTCCTTCTTGGCTAAGAGAATACAGCCCCCTTAAGATCCCAGCTTTAGATTTCTATAGACTTAGAAGAGCGCATTCTAAGTGATGACGATGAATTCTACACAACTGAAAAACGCCAAAGGGGTTTTGTTCCAGTGGTTCAATAGAATGCCTGCACGTGGAAAAGCATCTCTGGGCTTTGTCAGCTCTCCCTTAATTAGAGTAGGACTATTGCAGCTCTTCTACTAGTTTCCAGTTGCCCTGAGGTCATGCTCCAAAATCCACTGAAGCCAATAGAAACATCCCCCGAGAGCCCAAACTTCAAATTGCTGTGGTTTTCCCCATTCGGGATCATTCAGTGTCTGCTCCCATTGTGCCAGGACAGGGCCAGAGTACTTGCTTTTTGGAACAGAACAATTCAGCCCAACAGGAAACTTGGCACTGGCTCCAAAAGGACTGTGGCTGCTCCGCTGGCTGTGTTCTGGCAATCCTTGCTTGCAGCACAGTTTTAACATATGCTATGCTTTATGCTCATAGTTTGCATGTATGTACACCGTGATGTAACAACAATTTACATCTCATCTGACATTGTTTCTCTGAGGAATCTCCTCAGCATCATGAGACAAATAATGCTATTTCAACCTAGCAGAGTAATTCAACTTCACATAGTCAAAATGGTGTATCTTTACCATGAGGTTCTCTGTGCTATGGCTCTCCTAAGCTTGCTAATTCCCTTGGGTTTAAATTAGAACCATTTCAGCCACCCTAAAACATGCAAATGCTGAGGCTCCTCAAAACACCATTGATAAAATGGCTTCTTAATTGGTTTTTCTTTTGGGGCAATTTGCTTCTCTCCCAGTTTATTGTAGCCACCACTGGCATTTGTCGCTTCTTCCAGTCACCGACGCTTCCTGCCTTAATAAATGCACATATCAGATGCTATTCTCTTTCTCTGCTTGATAGGTGTATAGAGCCAGCAGGAGAAGGTCACAATGATGTTAAATTTCCTGCGAAGCAAAGGATCAGAGTGTAAATGAAATCTTGAAAGCTGGGAAATGAGAATGTGCGAGTGTAAATAATGTATTAATTATTGACAGCTAAGGGACCGAAGAGTCCTGTTTAGTAATGACGTCTTCATTGTCACACTGCCTGACACTGTCTCAGGTAGTTGGGGTTTAAGAACTGCTTTTCCCCCCCAAGACAGTCACTCTTTCAATTTACCAGGGTAACTATTGCTACCTTTTTGTTTTCTTTGCCTTTTCTTGTACTGCACTCTGGGTGTTTCTTTCGTGAGGGGAGAAGCAAATCCTCTTATTTCCTTGTGGCAAGTGATGTTACGATGGTACAAAATGGATTTCTCTCTTACTAAAGGCTCATGATAAAGGTGCAAAAGGAGATTCCCCCTCATCGGTTATTTATGGAAGTTAAGATATAGTTTAGGAAAAGACATACGATAGCTAAAGGGCTCAGTTTTGCCAACGGGCCTTCCCAGCAATGACTAGTACTTTAACCCATGCCAGAAGCAGAATTGATTTCACCACGGTGAAGCACTAGTTAGGTTAAGGAAAGGTGGTTCTGAGGTAAAAGGCTTTAAGTAGTCTGCAGTTTTCAAACATCACACAAAGTCTGGGAATAGCTGTAAATTCTTTAATATTTTATTAATTTTTTAATTATTATTTATTATTTTTTTATTATATTATTATTTCTTATTGATCCTTATTACAAATCAGTGCAGTAAAAATTCCCATGATCCCAAAGAGGTCTTGGTGTAGCAGCTGTTTGCATAAGGCTGCTGGATGTAAAGAGCTGGGAGCTTCCAAATACCCAGAGTTAAAGAGAAAAGAACCAAACCCCACCAAAGACACCTCCTGACCCGTGTTTGCCAAAGGAACGAGGAACTTTTCTGCACTGAGGAGTTTAACCGCTGCAGGAAATCTGGTCTATTGCTTCCCAAGGCCCCCCACCCTGCTCCTCACTGGGACACGTGTGACCCCCAGCCCAAGGCAAGGGGGCTAAACTGCCCTTCTGCACCTCCGTGCCACCTCCAGTGCCCCTCTTGTCCCTCATTTCTGCTTGATTTCACCTATAAGAGCAGATTTTGCAGATGAGCTTTAAGGTCCCTTCCAACCCAAACCATTCTATGGTTTTATGAGAGCAGTGGCCATTCGTTTCCTGTCTGGGAGTGCTCCTGGAGGCATCTCTTTAATCTGAATGGTTTAAGTTGGAATTGGTGAAACGTTCCACTTGGAATGAATTTTTCCTCTTCTCAGCTGAACAAAGGGTCACTGTGGCTTTGGCCAGCAGTGTGCTATTGATTCAGTGAGCAGGTTCTGCTGGTGGCTCTGCTTGCCCAGATTCCTGTCACAATGATGCTTCCAGCTCCACCACCCACTTCCAAGGTGTTATTTGCAGGTGCTAATTCCATGTGGGGAAGATGCGGCTCGCTTTCCGAGCCTGTTGTTATTTACAGAGCCTGTCTCTCAAGTACTAAAGCCCTGCCATATGTGATGCTGAATATAGGATGGGCCCTTCTTCCTCTGGCCAGGAATAGAACTTTGTCAAAATGAAATTCCCTGCTCATTTGAGCCAGTCTCCATAGCAACAGCACTGTACACCTGTGATGTACAGGCAGAAGCCAATGCAACCTCTGAACTAGGCACAATAAGCCATGCCCCATCCCCTTGTCAAAGGGAGAAGTGCGTTCCCGATGCAGATAGCACCTCATTCTATGCGCTTACGGACGCGTGGTCTGCTTATGCGATCCTTGGATTCAGCATTACCCTGCTTCCATTTGGTAAATAAATACAAATATGCTACTTACACAAAGTTATACGCTTGCAGGAATTCAATATATTCTTGTCCTGAGGGAAGCCTTTCTAATGCAAACGCTGCGCAGAAATAAAAGCTTGTGCCTGCATTTGTTCCTGTAAGGATTTCTTAATTCAAGGAATTCATAAACCGCCTCACTCTTGCAAATCGGTCAACGTGGTAATAGCACAGCAATTGGAAAAGGCAAAAATAAAGCAGGCAATTGCATGCTGAATTATTTAAATATTGTTTTAATAGGAAACTAGAACTAATTTTGCACCTTTGGGTATCCAATACTGCGGATAGGCTATTGCTGTTCGCTCGGGAAATTGAGCTCACCAATAAGAAACAAATGGGTGCATTTTAAAGAAACCTGAAATGATTTCCCCAGGTCATTCATAAGGCAGATCATTACAGAGAGACATTTTCTTATGCAAAGAGAAAAACAGCTTACTAATGCAAGGGAAATGGTATTTTAAGCTCCCTACATTTATTAGCTTATTTAAGAAGAGGCAAACTTCAAAGAAGGATGTGATTTGAAATACGTGCCGCACGGCGATCTACATAATGACGGGTATTGCTCTCAGAGATGCTGTATATGGCTAAACGTATAGACAAGCTTCTGACATGGGCACACTCCTGTCTTGGCTTTCAGATCTGCCCTCTTAACTCAGGTTTCCCCATTACTGAATACAGGACAAGCTGTGAGCAAAAGGAGTGGGATATGATAGATGCTACATGCATCTTCCTACAGCTGATTGCAGCTGGATTTTAAACACTGCTCCTTGATATGGTTTTAATGACAGAAGACAACCACAGAAAACACCCATCTCTGCTTTGGAGGGGCTTTATAACAACTATTTATTTTGGGTTTGGTTTTTTCCCTCAATTCCGGTTGTTTCTGGATTTTAGACTGGGAAATCTCCGTCTTACATAAGCTGCTAATACTCTCCTTTAGGCAGAACACAGTGCTTGGAGCTATGTAGGCTGATTTCAGGGGAACCAGCAGCATTATTGATTTTCATCGGGCTTATTAGGATCAGCCTAACATGCATTTTTGCTCGACCAGATTGTATTTGGCTTTCATCATGAAATCTCATTACACTAAAGAGAAATGGAAACAAGTTATGCAAGGAAGAGATTTTGCGGAGTGTACCCTAATGGAATTACTCTGCATCTGTGAAAACACATTTCGGATGTAGGTCGTTCAAACCCTGAACGCTGCTGGTCAGACCCTGTTCTCATTGGCTTTGGAAAATGAGGAATGAATTCTCCAATCTTAGTGGAGTTATCTCAGGTTGATGCTAGCACCACTGAAGGTACAGCTTGGTCCTTGCAGTAGGCGTGCTGCCTGAATCCCGATGCTGAATCGGTGCTTTACTAGGAAAGGGTAATCCCTGTTGTTTGCTTGCGGCAGGGATGGAATATTAACATTACAAATGTGTGAAGTGCTCATGGCTGGGGGTGCACTCCCAGACCCCCAGCCAGGACGAGGAACCAACAACAAGCTTGTTTGCACCCTTTCTGCTCCTGCAAGACATCAGCTGGTTGTGATTTGCCTATTGACAAGGGCAGAGGAAGCAGCACAGTGGCATCTTCTCAGGGCAGCATCAATGGCATAAAATCCTCCCTCCTGAAGCTCAGGAGAGAACCAGTTTCTAAGCCCAGTTCAGCAGCAATGCTCAGATGTCCAAACTCTGACTCTCCTCCAGTATCCCTGTTGCTGCAGGCAGTGCTGTGATTGTCTCCTATTCTGCTGGCAGGGTTGTTTATGTGCTTCCCACCAGCGTGAGAAGAGTGAAACTCTCTTGCTGCGGGTGTCCCAGTGCCATACCGCATTTCAGTGGAATTAGTAGTAGTAGTATTTCAGTGAATCTCAGTATTTCAGGGGCAGAAATGGAATGCTGTGCCCAGGTCTGCACAGGACCGAGGATGGCAGTGATGGGGGTAGCAGCATGTCTCTGTGGGGCCAGGACTCATCTTTGCCAAACAAGTTCGCAGGGTTGAGGTAGGTGCTTTCTCTGTTTCTCGTCTCATTTTCTTCGCACTTGAGATTGGCGGTAAAGGAAAGCGTTGCCCCAAGTTCTGCACTTACTCTTTAAGAGTGGATCAAAACTCTTGAGCTGTCAGGGAAAAAACCTCTTCCTTTGTCACGTTTTGATGGTCCCTCTTAGAATAGCACACATTTCCTAGCGGTCGGGATGCTTTTTGTTCCGTAGATGTTCTATATCTGCTGAAAGCAACGCTCTTTTGAGAAAGAGAAAATGAATTTTGAAGAAATCTGAGCAATTACTTTCAGGCCCCTTTCTTAATCCATTTGAGATCATAGCAAATGAGCTACGGAAGCTACCACCGTTAGCAGAAAGCCCCAATTTAAACCCCAGCCTACAGACGAGGCGCTAAGCAGCACAAATACAACAGACAAAGCTGTAACTGCAAAGTTGCGTTATCGGCAGGCTGTGATTTAATGACATTGCATAGTCAGCTCTTGAGTCATTCCCTATTGATTCAGTGACACTGTGCTCCTCTGCCTGGAATTGCATACCGTTTTGGTGGGATGTTTTAATGGAGAAACTGGTATCACACATGGACTGATCGTGTCCTGAGGAACCTTGAAGGCTTTTCTCCAGGTTTTCTCAAACCCAAACAGCAAAATCCTAAAGGGGAAGATCTCCTGGATAGATGTGTGACTGTCTTATGTATTTGTGACAAGGGGCCTCAATCTGCTGAACACACACTTATGGGATGGCGCTCTCTCCTGTGCTGCTGACAATTAGTCTGCTTCTCACTTGTGAAATGACGCTCTCTGCGAATTCTACAGTATAGTCATCAAAAGCACCTAATCCAGCTGATTAAAACTCCCCTGTTGGGCTTTGCTGACCAAAGGAATACGATTAATAAGATGTTTTGAAGCAGAGACTTTCCTGCAAATACTGCTATTGGTAGGCTTCACATTAAAACGATGAGAACTGCCCATCAAATGAAGAGAGGTCTCGTTCCCTGGCGCAGCTCACTGAGACCCATTGCTGGTGTGATTTTATTCTGTAAGTGCAGGTAAGCTTTTCACGTGGGCCTCAGCTTCCAAATCAAGTTGATTGAGTGATGAAAGCCTTTCTTTTTGACCTCCTACCAAAGGAACCTAGCGAAAAAGCTCCCCTCAATAAGTTAGTTCATGTAGGCAATGGTAACAGGTGCTGCGGGTTGTTGTTGGGGTTTCGTTTGGTTGACATGAGCATGAAAGTAGTGGAAATGGCATCTTTATAGTCCGATTTTGTATCTCTTCTTTCGAGTCTTAAAATCAGCGCATTCCCCTCCGCGCAGTGAATAGGGTCAGTCTGGGAGCCTGCGCTGGTTACCATGCCTTCAGTCATGTGCAATCCAAACAGCCATTATAATTTGTTTCTAAACAGATCAAGAGCTATTTACCATCTCAATGTTTTGTGCACAGCTGGGTGTCTGGCAACCATCCAATCTCCATTAACATTTAAAAATTAGTCCCATAATGCATCTTTTCCGTGGCTTGAGGAGTATACACGCTGACACATGTTGGGAACCAATTATGTTTGCACCACCATTAGTCTGGCTGCATTCAACTTCCCAGTAAATGAGGGCTAATTTAGTTTCCAGAATGGTGTATCTTAAATTCATGCGATGACCTTAGAGAAAGAGGGGTATCTGAAGATTTAAAGAGGAAGGAAATGTTCAGGAAGAATAAGGCTTCCCTTTTTTCCTGCCTGAAACGTGAGTACGTCATTGTATGGCTGTTCCCTATATCGGCTGCGAAAGCCAGATTCCTCTAATGCAGCTCTTCCAACATACGTGAGCGGGATTGAGTTGGGAAGAAATCAGACTAATAGAGTAAACCAGCACACCTTGCTTGCTCCAATCAAAGCGGCTAATGGGCCTTTTTGTAACAGCAATTGAAGCCCTGCCTGTAACAGGTCCAACTCTTCAGTTCCCAACTGGTTTTAAGTGTCCAATTTTCCTGCCAGCAGGAAAATGGGAAGTACAGATTTCACAGTAAGCGCTGTCTGCGCTGCTCATGAAATATATTCTAACAATGCAAGCGAAACAACCCTGGCAAGGGGGTTTAATGAAAACAAAGGAACACACAAATGCGGTCTGAGAAGGGGAGTTGCCAAACCTCTGCTGCCAATTCCACCAGCAGCACCAGAGGTGAGATGGGGTGTCTGGCCTGGGAGATGAGGAAGTGAGAAGAGGGAGTTTTAACACCTTTCCTTGTCAGCACAGCCCTCGGTAATCAGGTTCTAGACTGATTGGCGTCTGCTGCTGCTGCTGACTGCTGCAGCGTGCTGCACAAAGCTTACCTTAGCTCGCTTCGTCTATGTCATGCTGCTTAATAAAGCTAAATTGCTCTTACAAACGGAACACTAGTTTGCTGCCTTTTGGAACTGAGGTGGCTTTAAAATACCATTTTTCCTTAGCATTCATCCGAAGGCAGTTAGAAAATCCGGAAGGCAGGATTTCCTCAGCGGCCGTAAAGCAGTGCTGGGGAGCGAGCCTCCACGTGAACAGACTGCTTCCTCCTACGACGGTGAGCACAAGCAGGTCCTCTGGTGGGAATGGAGTAGCTGTGGGATTCTGTCTGGGGTGAGGCGGCAGTTTATGAAGGTTTAATGATGGTGATAATAATATATATAATTATATATATGATTGTGTATATCAATAAATACTTATTGATATTTTACATTAAATAAATATGCGTTATTAAATATTAAATAATATGTATTAAATGTATATTAAATTGTCATATTTGTATGTATTAAATGAGGCATCATTAAATAATCTATTGAATTTTTATTTACAGAATTAAATTTATTTAAAATGCAGTGTTTAATATGTATATCTATATAAACAACCATATTCTCCTGTTGCATCCGCACAGGTCAGAGTTGACCTTTTCCAGGTGCCTCTTTATTGCATTAACGCTCTTTTGACTTAACTTTTTTGTGCAAGAAAGCAGCTTTTCAGTGAAATGGCTGAAGGCGGTCTTTTGAAAAGTTAATTGTAGAGTCAATACTTCCAACTGCTGTTTATACTGTATTTCTCTCCAAATGCATGGCTTTTCCTTTTATTGCTTCCAGTGAAATCCATGCTCGCAGTTCTTAACAATAATACATTTTCATGCATCATTGGCAATACAAGGCTTCATTTAGACTATCGATTAACGTTCTGATTGCATTAGGACTTGTTAGTGTTTCGTGGCTTCTTATTGTTTGGTGATTTCAGGAATTGACCTTTGCAGATTTACAGTGCAGAAGCGATTAGCCACTGATAGATTAAATTAATGAAGAAGATTCCCATCAATTCTGGGGCCTTCATGAATCTCTCAGGTTCTGGTACTGTCCGGTTCTTCCTTTCTATTCTGCAGGGCTGCTGTTCCAAGCAGATGGAACTTGATGTTCTTGCAGGAAGACTCTTGATGTGCATGCAGGAAGAAGATGCTGCATGGCATGTTTAAGATGAGAACTGGCATGGAAGGTGCAATGTTCCCTTCTTCTGCCTTGACAACCACTTTTGTTTTTCAGCTGTAGATTTAACGCAACAAAACTCGAGCTGGTTTTAGTTCTTAATTCAAGGCTCACGTTCATGCCGGTGACGTTGGTGCAAGAGAGAAGAAAAGAAAACGCAGAGAGGAACTTGAAAGAGAAGTGCATTTCTTCAGCTCAATTATTCAGTTTCCAACTAAGAAACAGCTCTGCAGAGGTCGATTATCCTTCAGGGATATCTTAGAGGAAGGGAGCAATTAGCTTGATTTTCTGTTGAATATGTAGCTTGTGACTCAGTATGCGATCTATTACAAAGATGATCATTCCTTTTAAGCTATGTCCAGATACACATGGAGTCTGTTGCTGAAGGTAAGTCAGTGGAGTAATCCAGTCCATCACCACGAGACACAGTTTTTGTGTCTTGCTACACAACAGTCAATGGTAATTTTACATCTTCTAAGAAGTGTGAGAGCGAGAGGAGGGTGATGCTCTCCTCCTGAAAGGTAACCTGGAAGCACTCTCTATAGCTTGAAGCATACTTCCCCTGAGAAGCAGAATCTAAAAGAGGGGCAGAATTCCCTAGATGTCAATGTTTCACATAGGAAAAGCAGAATGCACAGTGTTACAGTACATGTGTTGGGGTTTTCTTTGGTTGGTTCATTGTTTTGAGGGGTTTTGGATGGTTTCTTTTGCTTTTGTGGTTTTTTTGGTTTCTTTCTTTTTGCTATTGTGATGTTCACATTCTACCACGGGAGAAACTGGAGTGTCTGAGCTACAAAATGAGCTTTAAGTGACTTGTATGAGGATGTACTACAACCTCAGCCCTACTTAGAGCCCCTCTGTCTGTCCAGCCATGCTCCTCCAAATACACACCGAGCTGATGCTCAGCACTTGGTGGGCCTGCAAGCACCTGGATTTCTGCTATAGAAGCTCCCATGCTCTGTGAAATCCTGCATCTGGTCACGTTCGGAAGTGTTAAGTCCCCTTTCACCTCTCCTCCAACAAAGTTAGCCCTGCTGTGGACTGCCTAGCCTAGGGAGTGATGGGATCCAACCCATTATTAAACTGGACACAAAGAGGTCTTTTTCCATGAGTTATAGTTCCAGCTCATCTATGGAAGAATAAATCCAAGAACTAACATTCCATCTTTTTCTATGTTTCTTTGCAGTGATTGCGCATCATGAGAACTACTGATACAAAATAGCATGTCTTTCTTAAAGATAGATATAGATATAGGTATAGGCATAGATATAGATATGATATAGATATGGACATGGATACAGATATATAGATATACATATGATGATATAAACATATGATGATATAGATATAGATATCAAATGCAATATATATATGGATATAGATATAGATAACACTGGATAATGATAGTGGCACCTACTCCCTGCTTAAATGCAGCCCAGCACAAACATCCTGTGTGGTTTCCAAGGCTCCCTGCAGTCCAGAAGCAAATTAGGCATTTTCTTGTGGCCAGGAGCCCAGGCTAATAAACTGCAGACCTAAGCTGGCTTTTCATACAGCCAGTTTGTGGCTTCCTGCATTGTGTTTCCATTTGTATGGAAAATTATGCTGGATCTGGCATCACTGGAGTTCTGCCAGGGATAAATAGACCCATTAAGCTCCACGCTGAGTCCTGAAGAGCTCCTTAACTCGTTCCTGCTTTGCTGTTCCTGGTTCCTGCACGCAAGGTGTGTGTGCAGGAAGCCCAACACAGGATCCTGAGCTTTCAGTATTTATTCTTTATGTCTATTGTATTCGCTTAGACACCTCGTGGCTCTGCTGGCTTCGGGAAGGTGCTGTGCTCCATGCATTCAGTGAGTGGGGTAACGCCAGTGTGATAGCTAAATCACACCTTCCATTCAGCCATCCTGACAGTGGACAAAGCTGAAGAGACTTCCCATGTCATTGGTTCACTGAGGGGTTCTTTGGTGCACCTGACACAGGGAAT
Source organism: Myiopsitta monachus (assembly GCA_017639245.1). NCBI lineage: Eukaryota > Metazoa > Chordata > Aves > Psittaciformes > Psittacidae > Myiopsitta > Myiopsitta monachus. The sequence goes on along the minus strand of CM029923.1, from coordinate 2,042,857 downwards.
TCGAGCCATTTATTGGCCAGTGTCCTAGTCACTGAAGAGGATGATCCCTGAGTAAAGCACAGGGAAGAGTTGGGTAGCAGCGCTGCGCCTCCTCTCTGCGGGAGTCACTCTGCTCTGGGGTTTGCTTCTGGATTCTGCCTCAGAAATGCCACTGGGGGGCAAAAGGCACATGGCTTACATGTCATTTACATCTCCTTTTCCCAAGTGAATGAAGTGCCCATGAAAGGTGGTGGGTTTTCTGGTTTTCCTCAAATGAAGCCATCTCTTTTCTCAGGATGTACAAACTGGAATGCTGCAGCTGATGCAGCTGTGGTGGTGCGAGTGGGAAAGGCTCAGCCTCTGCTTTGCTCTGATTTTTCCCTCTTGTGTTTGTTCTCGATAAAGCAGTGCCCGGTTTAGCTTCTGTGCCTTGTCCTGGAGGGAAAGGCCTTCCTAAGTGTAAAGGACAAGCAGCGTGCTGAGCCTCCCCAAGGCAAACTGTGCCTCGCTCTGCCTTTGCAGTCCTGCTCTGTGAGGGTGTGTGGTTACATCCCTTTCTCCTGTGCTGCTGGAAATGATGCTCCTATGCCTCCCTTCCCTCAGACTTTAAGGAAAGGCTCTTACAGAGGTGGGTGGGAGCATCCCCAGCCCATGCCCAGCAGCAGGAAGAGGGCTTCCCATCAGTCAAGCAGTCCAAATTGCTATGGTCAAGGTGATGGGGCTTCGCAAGAGGTTTGAAGTACCCCAAGTGCATTCCTTTCGCAAGTCTTGCTTTTACATCTGAAACGAGGAATTAAATCAGTGTGTAAAGCCATTCCTCTGTGTTTATGCTGAAATGTTACAGTGGAAATGTTCTGACCCAGAGAAGCTAAAGTACTCTTTTTTCCTAAATGCTTTCGTAGGGCAATAAAGGTATAGCTTATTTCCTTTTGCATGTCCTTATTCCAAAATAGAAGGACGGGAAGGATTTAAAGCAACAGGGCCCCTGTCTGTTCTGTATGAGTCAAGCTTAAAGATAGGATCCTGCTGCACTTTCACTTCAAGCATCACTTCACTGATAGTCCTGACATTTCAGAGTAGCGCAGTGACAAGAAATGCAGCTCTTTTCAATCCATGGAGAAGCACCATCATGGTTGTTCCACCAGAACGCCGAAAGACATTTCAAGGAAATAGATATGCTTTTGCATATATACATATATATACATGGTAATGTTAATCTTGACTAGAGCCAAAATTCAGGGGAAAACAATACGACAAGCGCAACTACTGTAAACAGTCTAAATCCATTAAAGAGTATGAGTAGCAGGAAGCTGCTGTTGTGTGGAATGAAAGGTCCCACAATCTAAGGTTGCCTCCAAATACAGAACTAACCCAAGGGTTTGGATTTAACACTGGCGGGACCTGTCACATTTCCCCTTAATGAGGCCTCAGCTCTGCAGAGAAGGAGGGGAAGGAAATGGTCAGTGTGATAAGCTGGATACTGCAGTAATTGGATCAAGCTGAGGCACTGGTGGCCTTTAGGAGCAGCAGCAGGAGAGGCTCGTAAGCAGGTTGGCATATGCAGATTGTGTTCTCCATAGAGTTTCCTTAATGCGATTTTGTTCTTTCTTCAATATAGGCAGGGAGTAAAATCAGTTTCTTGCTTCACATTCTACTCCTCAGCCTGGTGGGACACGGGTGGTTACCCCTTTGCCCAGAAGACAACTTTTCCATGCCTTGAAAGCCATTCTCTGCATTGCTGAGAGGCTGAAGGGAAGTTTGGAGGCTCTGAGTTTGGAGTGGATGCCTACAGGAGGAGTTAGGTGACAGCTACATAGGTTCAATCTGCTCATCCAGGTGGATCTAAACCTCAGTGCAACACCGGAAGCAGAGATACCCTCTGTGGGTGTTTGCAGCTCTGATCAAGAGCTCATGAAGAATATGTTCAGGTGGGATAGAAGCCCATAGAATTGTGCAAATGAATGGGGTTGGGACTGGATGAGCTTTAGGGTCCTTTCCAACCCAAACCAGTCTAGGATTCTATAGTTCACCTGTCCTTAACCAAACAGTGATTTTAATAAGGTTTTTCCAATTAAGAAATCCCAAGAATCTCACCTTAAAAACCCCAATGAAACCCAAAAAAGACCAGAGAAAGAATTCAATCCCCAAACCATACAGCTTGTACCTTGTTTGGGAGAACACCTGGGATGGAGCTCCCTTAAGTGTCCATTGTGATCCCCGGCCCTGATACTCAACGCTGCAAATAGAGGGGATGCCACTGTGCTCCCCTCACGTGTTTCACATTGCTCCTGTTTCTTTGCTTTGTCAGGAGCACATCTTCTCCAGGTAGGTAGGGCTGATGTGCCATCTGTTGGGGAGATCAGCATTCCCGAGCCGGAGCCCTGCAGTACTCCTGAACAATACAGGGAATGAGAACATAGCCACTTGTATTTGCATTTCACACATTTGGCTTTGCTTCACACATCCCTCTCTCTCAGACATGATAAAGGGAGCGAACGCTCCCTTTCTTGTCAGTGTGGATGGATAGCACCCCTAGAAGAGTCTGCATTCGCAGCAATATGTTCTGCATCACTGACGTCAGCTAAGATGCTGTTAAGGCCGGTCAGGTTTGTTTTCCTATTCAGTGCAGGGCACTCAGGGACTTGGTGTCCTTGAATTTAAAGAAGATTGAAATGTTGCATTGTTCACAATGAAGGGAACAAGGAGGGGAGCAGGACGATGCTGCAGCAGACGGTAAGCACTTGATTTGCAAGAGCTGAATGGGCTTGGCCTACGTTTCTGATCTCACCACGATCTCTTATTTCACCCATTTGTATTCCCTGACAGTTCCAGGTTTGCTCCTGTAGTTTCTCCCACATTTTCCTTCAGGTCTGCAATGCTGATTGTGCACCCTGCAAAAAGAAGAGGCCATGCCCAAGCATTGCTGAATGAGGGATGCCGGGGCAGCGATGTACGCAAGATCATTTCACCCTATCTGCGTCTTGTCCTTTCAGGACTGACAATTTGTCCTCACGAGATTCAACTTCTAAACCCGTTGTTTTACACCACGAGGCAGGGCTCTAAGGGTCATGGTGCAGAACTGTTACCAGCAGCAAACCCTGTTCTCTCCTGCCCTACTCACCAGCAAGTCCATCACTCCCTCCTCATCTCCCTTTCCACCTTGGGGAGGCATCAAGGTACTGAATGCTATGCACTGAGCTCTCCTGCAACTTGCTAAGGCCACTTCTCTTATTGTTTGTTGTTGGAACAGCTAATGAAGAAATACAATGTGATTGGACTAGAGACGTTCACAGCGCTTGTGGAATGGTTTTGCTCCTGAAAAGAAGTCTCTAGAATTGCTAATTACAGCTAGATTTATAGGTGCTTAGGGGAACTTTTGAACCTTGTCTCCTGTCTCCATTGGATAGATGATTAGAACAGCAGCAAACAGTCCTGACTTACTCATCTTTTCATTGTTTATATACAAACTAAAATGGGTTTTGTCATCGATCCAATACCTTTTAGTTGATGCCCAAGGTATCCAGTAGATACATCCTTGAGCATGGTCATCCTTTAGAACAGCATCTTAAAAACTAGAGAAACTAAGACCTGTTACTGTGTGATGCAAACAGATACAAAAACCAAAGAGGTTTTGAGGGTTTTTTTGAGAGACATTGAAGAATGATGTCTCCACTCTTTGAAAACAGCAGCATTTGCCAAAGCATCTTTAAATGTCAATCAACAGTCTCCGTAGGATGGGTTTACAGCTACACTCCCATCACTAATTCCTACAGATATTTCCCTGGTAATCACTGCCATTGTGGTTACCACATCACAATCAGTCCAAGTGGCTCCTGCCTTTTGGGTTTTGGAAAACATTAGAAGTAGGTCAGTATAGAAACTAATACACCAACTGCTCTTGGATTCTGATTTCATCTGCAGTTCAGGGACTAAGGGCACCACAGTATTTATAGAATCATTGAATCATAGAATGGTTTGGGTTGAAGGGACCCAAAAGCTCACCCAGCTCCAACCCCCTGCCATGGGCAGGGACACCTCACACCAAAGCAGGGTGCTCCAAGCCCCTGTGTCCAACCTGGCCTTCAACACTGCCAGACACGGGGCAGCCACAGCTTCTCTGGGCACTGTGTGCCAGCGCCTCAGCACCCTCACAGGGAAGAGCTTCTGCCTTAGATCCAACCTGAACTTCCCCTCTTTCAGTTTGAACCCATTACTTCAAGGCACGTTTATGCCCTGCTGGTGCATTGAGCGATAAGTGACTTTGGGTGTTGAATGGGTGGGATCTGGTCTGTGGATCTGATCTCTGGCCATGCTTGCACTTTGGACATATCTTGCTTATGGCTGTTCGGAGAGGTGTTCAAGTCTGCATCAAGCAGGATGAGGATGAGCAGGCCTAAGGTATGGCCTCATGTCTGACTACCACCTTCACCTTGTAACATGCCCATCACAGCGGGAGACCACAGTCTAATGCGCGACGGTTCCTACAGTGCCCTTTAATGCTCACCTGCAACTTTGATTGGGGAAGGGGGGAGGCTTGAGAAAGACAGTTTGAGACCCAGTGAATACATGTGAAGATCTTGCTATTCAAACAACTAAATACAAAAGGAAGAGCCATTGGGCTGGACACGAAGGAGTAAAGCCACCAGGGTTGAAGCACTTCTTCCACAGGTGATGCTTGGAAGTACCAGATCTACAGCTTAAGATCAGATATCGTCCCAGAGAGATGAGAGCTTCCCTTTCTCCCATTGCTCTGCAAGGCAGCCTTTCAAAGGCCTTGGCTTTGTTTCACTCTCTATGTTCATTACTGCTTTTTAATGACTGGATTCTCCCTCAACCATGAAATAATTTAGGGAACACTGCATCAGCAAAGCAGGCTTCCTAAATCCGTCATTACGATATTGTCAAATATGATGAATGGAAATCAGTAATTTAAGAGGAAACCGGTGGCAAGTGTGCTAGAAGGTCCCTGGAGGATCTTAGGAACAATATCAAATGTCCTCCTGCTCCTCTGCAGCCCAAATGTTGGGGCACATTTCCTATCACCTCTTCCATGGAAACTGGGAATGGAGCCGACCAGGACACGGGCAAGGAAAAAGGCTTTGGCAAGGGAACATAAAGTTGTTTCGGTGAAACGCACTCGTTTCAAAGGAATGAGAGGCTCCCGATACCTTTGTGATCGACAGAGAAAACCTGCTTGAAAATGTTCTGCTTGGGCTATTTCGGTTTCAGAGAAAGGAACGAGAATGTCACATGTCTGAAAATGGCTTCTCAGTTTGGCTGCTGTCATCTCAGGGCTGGGAATGAATTGAAACAGTCAGCTTTTAATGCAGAAGTAATTACGAGCTCAACGTGCTGAAGCTAAGTGGAGAAGCTGCTCTAGAAAAGCAGCGATTTTCAAGGCCTCGGTTCTCACTGCAGCCATCCTCGCTGAGTTAACAAGTGCCATAAAAGAATGGGGAAATCTCAGCATTTCTATTACATGGCGATTCCAGTAGATGATGCAGTGAACTCACTATCCCGCAGCTGACCTGGCACGATGGAAGGGAAAAGAAGAATGACAAATAACCCAAATATCTGAAATTGTGATTAAAATCATTTCAATTGGGTTTTTTTTTCCCAGATTTCCTGGATTTTAGGAGAAAACATCTTTTCTTTTAACTGAAACAATCACAAACTTCTCCCAGTAAGCACGTCCTGCAGTTCTGCGTTGCAACAGGCTGCCTTGAACCGGTATTAACCCCAAAAGAGCACGAGCTCACTGGGAAATGTGGGTGACCCATCACTGAGATGTGACGTCAGGAGGCGAAAGTTAGGGATGGAGATGATGTGCTGGCTGACCACAGGCACACTGCTGCTGGTTTTCCACACCTAAAGCTGCCGTCAGCCTCCTCCTTGGAGGATACGATGTATTGTGGGGTTGGGATTGGGGATTCAGCTACCCCACGTGGGCTTTACAGTTGTGTTCAGAACAGGCTGGCTTGTGGGGAGAGCAAGAGTTAACAGCGAGCATTGTTCCATGGCCAGTACGTGCGGTAAACAGGATTATCTATAATGAGATTAGCCTTGGACAGACTCAACCACTGATGAGTTCATCGTGGTCTGAGGCAAGCCTGAAGCAATTGGAACACCAGAGAGGGTCTGAAATGGTGCTGTGTCAGGGGGCTGATGGGAGGAGAACAACCTCCACAGGTAACAGGCTGTGGGTAATGCACCCTGCTATAGGCATATGATGCAGATGGACACAATATGCTTCCAAGAAGGTGAAAACTGAGTATGGGTAGAGCTGGAATTACTTGTGATGTGCCTGATGATGAGAGGTTTGCCACCAGTGCTGGGGAGTGGGACACATGGACAGAGGTGGGAGCTTTGCTGGTGCTGCGCGCAGTATGAGCCCAGGTAGGGCATGTGGTATCCCTTCTATGACACAAGGAGGGTCAGGCACTGCCCCACACGCTCAGAATGGGGACAGAAGCTGTGGCCTGCAACCCACCCAGGTACCAGTGGCTGGAGGAACATGCAATACTTGTTAGCAAGGGGCAGAGGAGGGAACTGACGCAGCCTTAAACATAAATGGAGCAAGAGACGGGGCTGTCCTTGGAAAGGCACATTTTGTGTCTGGGATGGATTCTGTTTGTTAGTTATAAGTAAAGATGCACAGGGAAGGAGGAAAAAGAACAACCTGGTAGCAGAGTGAAGTCCTTGGCTTCAGAGAAACAGTTGTGCTCCCACATTATTTTCTCAGCCCGTTGCCTACAGCCCCTTTAGAAGGGCTTCCCATAGAAAGAAGCATGGAAAGATAGAAACCCAAACAGGGATTTAGGAGAGAGGGTCCAAGCCTCTGGGGTATTCCCACTGAAGACATGGGGAGAGCTGGATGAGAGCTGGACACACACTCTGCAGACCCATCCTCAGACGAGCTGATGGAATTCAAATCACTGGTTCTGACCTCCCATACACTTAAACCAGCCATTAGAGCTCTGTGGTCTTATGGCAAATGAAATCAGAATCTGTCCATGTACTGATGTTGCAATGAAGAACTGATCCGGTGGTGGTTACGCGCCAGCTCAGCGTTATTCATCCAGTCTGTCCCAGTGGTTCCCACTGGGAATGCCTCCCTTAGCCCCAAGTCCCCGCTCCAGGAATGCACAAAGCAAATGGAGAATTATCGACCTCTTAGCAAACATCGTTTATATTCCTGCCACTGCCACTTGCTGGGTTCGGACCCTTCATTTCCTTGGCCGGATCCCCCTGTCATACATCAACTTCCTGAGGTTCGAAATCTGAATCAATTTGGTAATTTACTTTTTCAATCAAATATTAAATGGGTTTTCTACTTTCAGTAATTAGTCTGTTTCAAGGCATTTAAATTCTCTTTTTAACAGAAGGAAATACGACCTCGAAGCCTTTGAAGCCAACCTATTCCTCGCTTTTCCTGTTGCCTTTCACTAAACACAGTGTCTGTCGTGCCAGACGAAAATGATGCTGCTTCAACTTTTAAGTACTGCATCAACAACGAAAAGGGAAATGAAACAGTGAAAAAGAAGGGAAAGCAACAAACTTAGAAGCTTTTCTTTCCCATCTCACATTATGCAGAGGGCAGAAGCATCCAATTTGGAAAACTGACTCAGAGCAAACAGCTCTGCGAGCCAGCAGGGAAGCAGATGATAGAGAGCTGCTCACAGGCTCAGCCTGAGCGAGCTGCTGGCCCCTGGTGTATTACAGATTGGAGGATGAAGCAAGCTGTGTTCTGCAGCGTGCGTGTGCAAGGCAGGTCAGGAGCATCATGAGGGACACAGCTTTGTCTCGGGGGTTTTGAGGTCCCTGCATCCCAGCATCGCTCGGGTACCACTGCTCTGGGCAACGTTTCCTTGCGTGGTGCTGCAGATACAAAGTGGGTAGAACAGTTCTGCATATGGAATTGTCTCAGTGCAAACCGGGAGTGAGGGTATGAAGAGGGAGATTGGTGTTTGCTCTACTTCCCTTTCTCCGAAGCCCTATTAGTGATCTCCCAGTCATTGGTTAGACGCCATTCTCCAAACGCCACCATGTCACGGAGGGAACATCAGCCCAGCAACAATTAGCAGGGCAATTTGGCACTCGCTCTGCACATTACATCTAGCAGTTGCATGCAAAATTGTCGGCAGAAATCATCTGGCTCTTACCGAGAGTTAGTTTAATAACAGAGCTTGTTTTGTTACTGCCGTTACTCTGCTGCAGTCTGGTTAAGATTTGTTTTCCCCTCTTGCTAATGGAGGCACCTTCTAGCAAAAGCCTTTTCTGCTACCCTACGCTTGGTTGGAGTGAGGAGTTGTGACTTCATGTCTGTTCAAAGTACCCCTCCCCAGGAGGAACCAGCCCGTTACTGCAGTGAGATACATTGTCCTCAAGTTGAATTCCATAGAATCATAGAATCCGGTTTGGGTTGGAAGGGACCTTAAAGCTCCTCCAGTTCCAACCATGGGCAGGGATGCCGTCCACTGGACCCACCTTTCAACTACCTTACGAAGTGACCTTGCAGTCAGCCTTTCCTGCAGGAGCTCCTCCAGCAGCTCTTGTAGGTGGGATTTTAAGAGGAGGAATAATGGATAACTAGCAGTCTCCTGCCAAAGGAAAATCCTTATGGACACTACGGACACTTACTTCTTGAGTCTGCTTTCAAAATGTGCCCAAAGACAATATCCAGCAGAGCAGCACCTCTGGAAAAAGGAAACGGGCAGGTAACGTACTGGAGATCAGTAAACAACGAGGAATGGGGTGATTTGTGTGTGTGCACGTTTGTGTTCATCCACTTGTGCTTCTCGGGCTTCACACATGCACACGGGAGTCACCAGAGGACAGCAGGAGCTGCACATCAGCTGATGCTCCGCAACTGTACCCATGCACATCCTTATCCTGCCAGGCAATGCAGGGTAGTTTGGGCATCCTCCCTTGACTTGCCCTGCAGCTCAGCTGGTGGGAAGTAGGCTTAGATCCTGGCACTAAGGATCACCTGCCCTCGGTGCCACAGAGGATGTGGTTTTTAGAACACGTGGAGAAGTGAACAGCTTTAAATGCTCACTGTGGCTATGCTTTCACATATCCTTCAGCTCTGTACTGTTCGGCCACTGCTTACGTCTCATGCGTTGCTTTCTCCCTATGGATTTAAAGAAATGAAGCCTGCTGCCATGCTATCCATGTGGCCAAGGAGCTGGGTGGGGATGGACATAGGAAGGTGTGATTGTCAATGACCTGTCATTCCTTGGTGCCGGTGCTTGCTTGAACCGCACTGTCATTAACAAAGCACCTGATGCCAATGCATTATGGTGTTTGTAATGGTATTAAGTTATGAGCCCTCATGGAATGGGGTGTTGCTCTAATTGTCATACTTTTCTTCTGGCAGCCTTTAACTCCCATTGGATTAGTAGTTCCTGTAAGGATTATGAGTGCCAAATGAAGCCATCTGTAAGCACTAAACTTGCAGGCTCTTCCCAAATTCACAGCGGTCACGGTTGGGAAATGAGTTGTGCATCTTTTCGGCTGGCTCCAGTGGCCAGCACGTGCCCTGGTGCCTTCTTCTGGGACCATCCTCTTCCCCATGCTACTGCAGCCAGCATCCTCTCCACATGGCCCTTGGCATTAGCACCCTCAATGGCATTGACACGCCGTGCTATCCTCGCGTCTCAGCCTTCCCGTAAGCGTGTTTCGGCAAATGCCGTAAGGTTTGACAACACAGTCATTTGAACGTGAAGGACTAAAGCTGAAGAGACAGAGGAGCTTCACCACTCTGTAGCTGCTGCTTGTCAGGTTTACTCTACATACACTGTTACTGCAGCAAAGTGTTCTTCCTCTGTGAACAAGTGAAATGAAGGAGGAAACCTTCTTTGTTGGTTTCTTCTCGTCACTTGTGCAGCAGCTCTGGGTTACTGCAGCCCCAGCTGGTAAGCAATCAGCTGGCGGAGGTCATGGGCATCCCTGTAGGAAAGCCAGGCCAGAGAAAGCTGGGGTATAGAACCATAGCACCACAGAATGGTTTGGGTTGGGTGGACCTTCAGTGCTCACCCAGTCCAACCCCCTGCAATAAGCAGGGACATCTTTCTCTCCACATCTTCCTTATAGGCCCCTTTCAAGAGCTGAAAGGCTGCAGTAAGGTCTCCCCAGAGCCTTCTCCAGGCTGAACAACCCCAACCCTCTCAGCCTGAGATAGGACTAGCCTCTAGGCTGCAAGTGCACATTGCAGGCTCATGTCCAAGCTTCCATCCACCAGTACCCCCAAGCCCTTCTCCTCTGGGGTACCCCGCATCCCTTCATCCCCAGCCTGTACTGATCCTGGGGCTGCCCTGACGCGGGTGCAGGACCCTGCACTTGGCCTGTTAAACCTCATCCATCAGGTTTGCATGGGCTCACCTCTAATAAGCCGCCCTGAGCAGCAGCGCAGCATTCATGGCTCTAAATTGAGTCACACAGGAGTTAAAGCCTTCCCAACATGTATTTAATAAGCACATGTATTTAACATGTGTATTTAACATGTATTTAACAATTCAGGTGAGAGGGACTTTAGCCTTAAAAGCAGCCTGTGTTCTGGGATAGGAACCGAAGGCTGTGTGCCATTCATCCTTCCTCCTTGCAGCAGCTGTGGAAGGTGTGACATGGACAGCTCAGGGCGGTGTCACCATGCAAATCCCCCCCTCTGTAGCTGCTGCAACCTTGGCTGCACTGCAGCAATGATCAAGCATTGCTAACCTCCAATGGCAGCCAGCTTTGATGTAGACAGAGTCCCTGCCACGCAGCTCGCCCTGTTTGTAAGCGCTGCATACAGCTAATGATGCACGCAGAAGGTGCAGTGGCTGGCTCGCACCATAGCAGCAATGCTCAGTGCCTCCAGGCTGCTCTTCAGGGGGGAGGATGGTTGCAGCGGGCAGAACTGCTAAGGACAACCTCATGGACAGGCTGTTGGAGCTGTCTCCCTGTTTTTAAAGGATCAGCCACGGGTATCCCCGTAGGAAAGCCAGGTCAAAGAAAGCTGGGATATAGAGTCGTAGCATCACAGAATGGTTTGGGTTGGATGTGCCTTCAAAGCTCATCCAGTCCAACCCCTGCAATGAGCAGGGACACCTTCACCTAGAGCGGGTTGCAAGGAGCCACATCCAGCCTGGCCTGGAATGCCTCTGGGATGGGGCACCCACCACCTCTTTGGGCAACCCCTGCCAGTGTTTCCCCACCCTCACTGTGGAGAATTCCTTCCTCACATCCAGCCTGAATCCCCTCTTTTAGTTTAAACCCATCACTCCCCATCCTGTCGCAACAGTCTCTCCCCAACAGACGTGTTAAGGACTTTAAGTGCTTTAAGTGGTGACGGTGAGATTTTGCTCACCATCATCACCACCGCAGTGACATGAGTGCTGTAGGACTGGCTCAGGGGCTTGGCTTGAAAGCAGCAGAGCAGTGGTGATGGCACCCTGCTGCGGGTTATCAGGATGGAGGCAGTCACTGAGATACCCTGCCCTGAGAGAGCCGAAGGCTTTGGGAACGCGTGAGGTGACCTTAGCTTTGATTTGGGGTGCGCAGTAATGAGCAAGCGGGGTGATGAGCGCGCGGAGCTGACAGAAGGCGCTGGCGCCTGTGCAGGAATAGGATGTGCAAGGTCAGGAAAGGTGTGTGTGGTGCTCCAGAGGCAGCGAGCTGACTCATGAGCTGAACTGTGCAATAATCACAGGCCATTACCGCACACCAGCCAGGAGAAGGGCTTGCAGACACGTCACGCTGGACCCGTTTGGGCTCTGGCACGCTCTGCTCAGAGCTCAGGGCACGCAGGCAGAGAGGTGAGGAGCCATTTCCCAATAGAGCCAATGTTCTGGTTGTTTCCCCATCCAGCTTCCAGGCACGATACTGAGCCACGTCCTGCAGGAGTGAGGAGATGGGGAGCTGCTGCCTTCAGAGCAATGAAGGGCAGGGAATTGCGGCTATTCACCCCCTCAAAACACGGCTGTGCTATAGTAATGTGCTTCTGAATGAATAGCAAGGAATTCACTTTTAAGCCAATATATTTTTCCCAGACATAAAACCAATGGGAAACCTGAAAAGTAATGAATTCCTCTCAAGTGACATGGGCTGCAGTGTGTGTGTGGTGATGGACAAATCCCAGGGTATTCCCATTGCCCCGAGGGGCAGGTTCTGAGGCTGTGTCCTTGCAGTAGGAAAAAAACCTCAGTATCTATCTCCCCTCTGGTGCAGTTCAATTGTTTGATTTGGGTTTAATGTCACCTTACCTTCCCTTGATCTCGTCCAGATACGCAGTGAAAGCGCGTGTCGTGTCTAAAGACACGGCACTGATAGCCCAGAGTGGTTATCTGAATGCAGAGAAGAGCACAGATTTCCTGAGCACCTACGACCAGACCAGGCCTTGGAAGAGGAGCAGATCTACAGGTCTTGGTGCTGAAGGGCAGGTAAATAACCACAAGCACTGGGGAGGGGAGGTCTTTGCACCTCCCTAACGCAGCTGCAAAACCCCCACGAGTCCCAGTGGCTCATGCTAGGGATCTTAGGGGTGCATCCATCCAACAGCATTTCTGTTCCCCAGTTAGGCATTAAGCTATGTCTGCTGTTATCAGAAGTGATAGCTTTGGAGATAGACAGCCTTTTATCAGCGTCTCACATGACTTAGAAACATAAACTGAACTGTGAGCAATAATTAGCATCTCTCTAGACATACATGAAATGTGCAATATGCCTATATATAAGGATATATATATAAATATGCACACAATGTATTGCAGATACAGCTAAGGCACTGCTGGTACGCCTAAAAGTTCATGCAGAAAAAATACCATTTCAGCTGAAGTAATATGAAGTCACACTCTTGCAGCTATAATATAGACATTTCCAACCTATTTTTAGCTCTGTCTGGCTAATTCAGCAGCGCTTGGGTAACAGTAATACTTTCCCTTCTCTTCTTCCGAGGTTAATTTTAGCCTGGTATCCAAAGCCTCTCTGGCAATAGCTCTACCTCCTGTTTCATCTGTTCTGATGGCCATTGGGAAGTTAAAATACACTGTGACTAACAGCACAGCACCTGAGCTGCTGTTTGAGTGGGGAAGAAAGGAAATGCCACCGCATCACAGGTTGATACCCGGTGCTAAATGACTTCATTTAAGACCTCAAGTTGATACGATGGATAACTGGGATGAAGCCAGGCATCCAAGGAAAACCAAAATCCCCCTGAATGCGGAGCCTGGGCAGCAGGGACGCTGTCATAACCTGGAGGCTACACCTTTCATCCATTACCAAAGGGCAGCTGCAGCCTGCGCTGGAATGGGGTATTCAACCATTTATGTGACACCAGAGGTACCACGTCAGGAGCAACACACACACTGGGGTTGCACTGCACCCCCGCGTATCCTGGGGCCGTGGGGGAACCAGTTAAGAAGCTCAGAAGCGCCTGCTGCAGTGTGCGAACAGGCTGTCCTGCCATGCCTGCTTCATAGCTGCGAGGCAGGCAGTGGCTTGCACTGCGCATTAAATCACTCCGGACTCAGACAACGAGCAGGTTCTGAGCATTGATGAGCTGCAAGGGGCTCAACCTGGGCTCTCTGCAGTGGGAAGGGGCCGGCTCCGTGCCCAGAGCTTTTCTCCAGCTCCACTATTGCCACCTCTGAATAGTTGATCCAATGTCCTCACGTCTGTTAACCCTGCACAGGTCAGGACACATTGGAAGGTGGAACTGGATGAGCTTAAGGTCCTTTCCAACCCAAACCAGGCTGGGATTCGACCATTCTAGGCTGAAAGCCCAGGTCTTTGTTGCTGTTTGGAGGGCTCCCTGTGCCGGGCCTTTGCAGGGCTCCACTGCAGATGTGGATCTGTTGCTTCCGAAGCAGATCGTAGACAACATTGCTGGTTTTATGGCTGCCTTTTACAGAGCATCTTTGACAGCACTTACACATTCACAGGCTGGGAGACGCCACTGTTACCTGAATTATACAAGCTCTGCACTAGATGGTGAAATAACACCCGGTTCGGTACAGACACAGCTTATTGCTCAAGCGTTAATCAACCTTAGAATAGCCCTCAGGAGAGAGGGAAGTGAGTTTTTAACCTTCGTTTTAGAGAATGTAAAGGGAGGTTAACAGAGGATAAGGACTTGCTTTCCTCTGGCAGCTCTGGAAGCCAACAGGCATTTCCTCAGCCACAAAGGTATGGGCTTACCCGGAGAGCAGGAGCCCAGGTCCCAGTCCACCATGGGAACACAGAAGGCAAGGCAAGGCCCCCGCTTTGCTTCAAACAGTTATTGTAAATGCAGTTATTCCTTCCTCATGGTTGGACAAGAAGAGTTCCGATGAGTTGCAGCTAAGGGGTGCTCCCCCTCCGCCCCCCAAATCACTTTACCTTCTCAAGTATCAGATTGCCATTTTTAAAGTGTGCCAAGTTCTACTAAAGGATAGAAAATGGCTTTTAGTATGAAAAAAATAAAGAAAGAGTGATGTATATTCATCATTTTATCAGTATTAATGTCTGTGCAGGGGAAACGGTGTTCAGATGCAATGCTTTTGGAAGCCGCAAGCTCTCTGTTAATCCTTACAGGACATAGTTCTCCTGCTAAACTCAACCAAATGACAAAACGAAACACCAGATGACAAACTCACGGCAGACCTCCTCAAACTCAATCCTTTATTCCCATGTCTGATGTTAACATGACATTTACCAGTCCACACTCCTCACCTACAACATCATAGTATTGTGCTTGGGTATTTTTACACAAGGAGTTGCCTAGGAGGAAGCACTTAAAATGTAATTCAGGTAGGGAAGGCAGCACATGTGAATGACGCAGCCTCTACTAACCCTGCAGTGCCCCAGTCACTGTCCCTGGAGGTCTTCACACACCATGGAGACGAGGCCCTCAGTGCCACGGGTTAGTGGTGGCCTTGGGAGTGCTGGGAATGGTTGGACTGGATGAGCTTAAAGGGCTTTTCCAACCTGGTGGATTCCATGATTCTATGATCACTGGTGCAGAGCAAGACTAAACCCAGCAGACCCAGTCCTGGGGTATCGCTGGCACCCACCTGAGCACTGGGGCCCCTAAGTCATAGGCGGCGAGTTAGAGCTAAGGGGGTCTCCAGTTCCATCTGCACATACCCACCACCATCGCCTCCACTTCCTTCCTCTGGTGGGCAGGGGTATTATTTCAATGAAGCCATTACTTCGTGTGGGCAGGGCTTGGGAAACATTAAACCCAAGGTAAGCAAAGAGTGTAGCACTCCATCTGCTTTAAACACCCCTTGTTTCAGCAACACCACTGTTTGGGAAGCATCCATAGCTGAGTGCTGTTTACAGTATTTACAGTAGGGCACATCATGCCAAGTCTACAAGCTGATCGCAGGCATGAGCTGTCGTGATTTTAAGGGGTTTATT
Source organism: Myiopsitta monachus (assembly GCA_017639245.1). NCBI lineage: Eukaryota > Metazoa > Chordata > Aves > Psittaciformes > Psittacidae > Myiopsitta > Myiopsitta monachus. Next base: position 2,027,497 of record CM029923.1, on the reverse strand, counting down.
CTGTTCTGATGCAAAGAACATCACTTCTTCGCACCGAATGCTGCCTGGGAAGTCTGCTTTCCCACTTAAGGGATGTAAAGCAGAAGGCAGCCAATGAAACCAAGGTAAACATCATTGGAATAAAATAGAACATTCCTCAAAAACAACAGCTCATTCTCTCCAGCAAGGAAAACCACCAATAAACCCCCTTTGGCAAAGCTGAGGACATACGTGGGGCTGAGGCGAAAGGGACACAGCTTGAGGAGCCTGCTGCAAGCTGCAGGAGGATTACCCGCGAGTGCAAAAATGAAGAAACGTGGTTTATGCCATTATATTAATGAAATGGTTAATTCGGTTGCTATAGCAACAAGGAACAGCCATGCTAAAAAGCTAAAGGGCTATACATAATGCCAGATACAAGGTCCCTCTAATTCTAAAGCTGATTTTCCTAGCTACAATAGAAGTGATGTGTGTTTTCAATATCATCTTAAGCTTCTGCATCAAATCCTCCAGGTAATCCAATAAACAGGCTAGTAGCATAAAATAGCACGTATGTTTGCACCTCCTAAAACTTATGAAAGGGGTTTACCTATGCAGTCATAAGAAAAGGTCCACAGAGAGCAGTGTGGAGCTCTTCAGAAGGACTGCTCTGCATGCGGTGGTGAACCAGCAAACGTGTTACCCTGGGATGTTCCTACAGTTACAAAGCAGGTGACTGCAAGGGGAAATCACTGCAGCGCTAGCCCAGCCACTAAGAGATGATTGCGCTGACCATCCTGCTAGCTGTTTCACCCTATGGCAAAAAGCCTTCTTAGTCTTTTAACTAGCTTCCACATGATTTTGGTTAGAAATACTAATTCGTACAGGCTTCGATAAGGAATCCCGCAAAGCTTGCTTTTGTTTTAACAGTAAGGTCATTGAAAGGGTGATCCGTGGCCCTGCCAGCAGTGCAGAAGACAGACTCTTATTATTAAGGTCTATGCCAAAGCAAAAAGGAGTGCCCATTCTGCCCTGGGGCAACCTCTTCATAGCAGAGGACCTCCGTCACTGTCTAGCCCCGATGCTTTTATCAGGCTCGAGCCCTGCGCCGCATCACAGAATCACTGCTGTTCACTTTGGCTCCCTTTGGTTCTAGTGCGATTTGTCAAGCACTGCATCACTCACTGCAGAAAAGAAATGAAGGAGAATGCAGCACACCCATAGGAAAAACAGAAGGCAGTGACTTCCCTCGCTGAACTCAAATCCAGTGCCTTGCACCTGCACAAACAAAGTGGGTGACTTTTATCTGCAGGCCATCTGATTTGCATGATAATGGGACTTCAGCTCCCAGGAAACATCATTTCTCAACCACTGAATATGAAGATTTCAGTGACAAGGCCTAAGCACAAGTAAAAGCTGTGACAAGAAGTAGTCTCTAGACTAAACAGGTGAGAATAATGTCCTTTAGGATGGTGATTAGCTCTAATTGGTGGCGCGGGACTCTCTTTGGCAATTACCAATGTGAGTTGCCTACTGGAGGCATTTGATGCTGTCTGCCTTGTTCCTGGCTGAAACACAACAGAAGAGCTCTGGCCATGGAAGGCAGCCATACTGAGGAGCAGCTTCTCCCTATCACATTGTTGAAGAACATAGTTTGGTCTTAAAAAAGACAAGGCAGACCAATGGTTGCCACTGTTTTAGTCCACTTGTATGAAAACTTAACCATAGAACCACAGACTGTTTCGGGTTGGAAGGGACCTTAAAGATCACCTGGTTTCAACCCCCTGTCACGGACAGGGCAATTTCCCATTACACAGTACCTGAAAAACAGGCGAGCAACAGCTTGAAACTATTTGCTACCCTTGTCTTAAGGACCCTGGCTGCCAAATACGTGGAAAGGCCCACGAGATGCAGACACAAACCATGGAGTCAGCATCCCTACAAGTGTTCACACACCGTGTAGCCGAGGCCCTCAGTGCTATGGGTTAGTGGTGGCCTTGGCAGTGCTGGGGTGCGGTTGGAGTGGATGAGCATTAAAGGTCGTTTTACCAATCCAGCTGCTGAAAGACTCTGCCAGGTTGCCAGATGTTGCCCCTGAAACCCTATCTTCCACAGCTCAAAGCAGTGGAGCAGCACGGTGAAGTGAAACCTTTGCCAGGAAAATGAATATTTTAGCTAAAGAAAGAGTATTTTCCACTAGGAAAAGTGTCGAAAAGCATCAAATTTTCACAAGGTGCCCAAGCCCATGTTACAGTACATAAATAATGCAACAGGCAGAATATGCTGGCAGGGACATCTTCATGATAGGAAATACCTATGCTTAAGATGGTATTTCTAAGGCTACGGGTCTTGGATGTGTTAAACAAAGTGGTCTGATGAGGGTTAACAGCAGTCACTGGGGTTTGAATAGCTTTGCTTTGAACCTAGCAATCATTTTTGCCACCTTTAGATAAAAGGCTCAAAGAGAACAAAGCCGGAGGAGCCAAAGGTGACAGTAATACATGCTGGAAGGTGGGGAGATGGCAGAAGTGCTAGCAAGGTACTCAGGTGGCTATCACACCTCTCCCAGAGGCCACACCGGGCCTGACCCCTCCACCACACAATGAAGAGGAGCAGCAGCTCTGCCAGGTAACTCATACTTTGCTCCTGACAGGAGGTTGTAGTGAGGTGGGGCCGGGCTCTGCTCCCAAGGAATAAGGGATGGGACAAGAGGAAATGGCCTCAAGCTGCACCAGGGAGGTTCAGATGGAGCTGAGGAACAGTTCCTGCCCCAGAGGGTGCTCAGGCATTGGAACTGCCCAAGGCAGGGCTGCAGTCACTGTCCCTGCAAGAGTTCACACACCATGGAGATGAGGCCTCAGTGCCATGGGTCAGTGGTGGCCTCAGCAGTGCTGGGAACGGTTGGACTGGAAGAGCTTAAAGCTTTTTCCCAACCTGGTTGATTCTAAGGTTCGATGCTAAGATAGCTTCCCCCAGTAAAGCATCAGAGTGAGGAGCAGTACACACGTTCTTTGGCTTTAACACTGGAGATCCAGGCTACCCATCAGCTTCATGATGGCTACTTTAACTTGGCTAACAGATCAAATGAATATTTCACTTAAAATCAGAAAATGAGGGATTTTATATTGTAACTCTTCAACTGTGGCTCCTAAAGGTGCCAATCCATTGCTTTGGAAGTACTATGTCTGCTCATCCTAGAGGCCCAACCCCAAACTGCTGGTACAGCCTGTTAGCAAGGCAAACCATCTCTTTTCCCAGTGAACATGTATGGGCGCAGCGGGATTCACACAAGCACATTTGGCAGCTTTTCCAAGTACTACTTGGACTGCAGAGCATATACGGACCATGGGAAGCTTTTTCTGTTCAGGAATACGATGGGAATAAGAATGTGCTACTGGAGGATGAGCTATGGCATTTCTATCAGAATTTAACATCTCAAAGATAGTTTACAATATCTTATATTAGTAATCAATAAGGAAACATTGCTAATACCTGCAAGGGCGGGGGGGCAGGATCTTGCCCAGCATGTCTTTAGTAATACATATATGATACCTTAACTGTGCAATTAAATCACTGAAATAGATGAGCTTCATTTGGAACCTTTTACACTTTGAAAATGTATCCCTCTTTTTTAGCTCCAGCATCTGCAGAATAAGACTCAATAGATCTGATTTGTTTCCTTGGCTCCTGAATGCACTGAATGGGATGGATTCCCCAAGATGGATGTGTAAAAACCCATAAAGCCCAGAAACACGTCCTTTGTGGCTCTCTCCCCTGCCTGCTCACACCTCACCTTGCCCTAATGACTTAAAGACAGTCTTGCAGGAGGCTCAAACGTGGCCATTTCTCTGAGCTCCTGCAGCACAGATTTATTGCTGGCTGTTAGAATGTATTCACATTCAGTTGGGAAGGCATTTCCTGAAGCTGCAACCAGACTTGGCAGAACAAGAGTGGGGGAAAGGGTGGGTAGTGAGAAAGAAACCTGCATAATATAACCTGTTATTCCTTCTTGGGTAAATGATAGTCTTGATTATAACCTTGAATCAGAAAGAATGTCTTTATTCCTCCAAAGATCACTTTATGACTACTTGGGAATACTGGATGTCCTGTTCCTTCTGAATACCCTAGGAAAAGCTCTACTTTTGCTGCTACATTCATGATGTACATGTGCTTAGATACTTAAATTAGATCTCCTGACATTACCCTGCTGCCAGATGTGATGCCTCCAGGATAAGAAGGGAATCAGGCCTGAGGATGCAGCAAGAACAGCCCTGGAGAAGCTGGCCAGCTCCGCCACAGGGGACACACTGCCTCACCCTCAGTGGTCATGGTAGGTAGGATACAGAATAGGAAGCAATTCATAACAGAGCTCCTTTTCCTTGCATCTGCAACCAAGAACAGAAAACGTGAGCTGCAAATGAGCTGATCTTGAGGTTTCTTCCTGCCCCATTCAAGGGCATGAGGCCTGTCAGTCAGCTATCTCCATACTTTGCCCCTAGCAGCTTGCTCTTCCTATGAGTCCTCTCTAGCTCTCATAACATAAGAACTACCATAAGGCCAAGGGCTTTAAAGATGTTTCAGGCAAATATTTCTAAGCAGTTTCTGTTTCTGTTCCCATCTGCGCGTGATAAACCCGCAACGATGAAGAGAAACATTAAGGGCTGAAGAGAAAGCTACTAGTGGAAACACTGGGCTTGAGCCTGTTAAGGGATCTCGTCAAGCAAGCCCAAAGTGTCAGCAAAACAGTGTTGGTGGAGCAAGGATGCCAAATGAAATGACACTGGAAAACGTTGGAGTGACACAGAGCGTACACATGTGTGCATGAAAGGAAGAGAGTCAAAGGCAGTGCCAGAGAGGGGCAAAGAGCATCTTGTATTTGGCACTGTAGGCAATGAATGGACTAACGTACACATGAATTAACTCATTAATGGTTCCTGGAGGGAATCTTAGAGATCAAGAATAAATCTGCTTAGTAAATGGAAAAAAGAAGCCCCAAACAAACCCAAGTTGCTTTATCTATCATTTATTTCTGATTACGTGCACAATTTAGAAGTCAGAGCGTATTTTTTATCAAAGCTTTTGGTGAGCACAATATAGGGTATAAGAAATGGAACTGTTAGATCATTTATTATTATGATGAAACTAAAGGCTGTAGAGTCTTAAGTGGAGTAAAGCAGACAGCAATACATTCATATCAGGAAGTTCCTACTGCGAATGCAAACCGGATTAAAACTGAGTTATTGTTTTGCAAGACAGACAAATCTGTGTTTCTTTTGGGTTGTGGAACTATTATAACCATACAGAAGCAGGAAGAATTGGCACTGGGGGGAATCATCCTGCCAGTGTGCCCCATGTGTCTGGGTTTGGCAAAGGCAGGGCATGCATTTCACTTGCACGTAACCAGATCCCTGACCTGGAAAGTGCACATTCCGGAGCATTAATTGGCACAATTACAAAGGTATTTAGTGGACGAGCTCGGAGGAAAACCACGCTGTCACATCCCAGAATCCTGAAATGCAACCTGGACTCCATCAGAAGCTGGTTTCACTGGTTTTAGAGGGATGCTGCGACTGGGGGAAAGGTGACTTTCAAGCTAGCCGTGCAAGACACAAATCTAAGGAGTCCAGCACGTGTCAGTGCACAGCAAATTTGTTCTACAAAGTGACTAGTGTGAGGAAGAATTAGAAAGGATTATAAAACCACGCTACCATATGCTGGAGTAGTTGAAAGTGATTAATCCAGTTCTTAAATCCTATTTTAAAGTCCCTTTCATTTCTTCCCATAGAAAAATAGAAGCCCCGTTGCTTTGTTTGAATGCTATGTCGTTAATTACATCTTCTAGGAAACTCTTTTAAAGCTAAATGCAATGTGTAATTACAAAATGCCTCCTTGAAAACAGCCAGCTCGCCCATTGATTGGTAGTTCATTCAGAAGGCTTTGAGACAGAAAATACATAGAGATTCAAGAGGAATCGTGAAGTTACAGCGTGAACCATAAGGAGAAGTTACACTTCAACCAGTCCACAATGACAGCCACCACTAACTGTAATTTCAAACCTGAACTGTTGCGAGAAGAGCAATGCGGAAAGGCGGCGGCGCTCATCCGAACAGCTACCAATGTGATACGTTCTTATAAGAGCAGGTTTTCAAGGCCTAATTAGGAAGCAAATCAATCGCATCAAACAAGTGTAAAGTTGAGCTGAGCACCTCAACACGCGGGGTTCACGGCTAAGGGCAGCCCGCGCTTTGGTTCGTAGGGTGTTGTCCTGGAAACCATGCGGATGCAGTCGATAACGGGGCAGACGCTGAGACACAGGGTGCAGCCTGTACAGCTGTCGGTAACCACAGGCACGTGGGTTGCGGGATCAAACTGGATAGCCTGGGAACAGGAATAAACATTTATTGATGGCGCTCGCAGGAAAAGGTCACAATTGCTCCCGTTTTAGCGGCTGCTGCAGCACTTGGAGACGTCTCGGTGTAATGCTGCACTGCAGCTATAGTAACTGTGGGACTGGCAGGGAACAAACCAGCCCCATCCCCTCCCCACTGACATTTTAAAACTAGAAATAGGGGTCAAATTATACCTAGGCAAAAACTCACAAGGGCTGGTTACAAAAGGAGGAGTATGGGCCATGATGCTGAAACTCCCAGAGGGATGTTTCTCCTTTGCGTGAAGGAAATAAGTCCTAAGACAGCAATTCACCAGGGTTATGGGTTCAGAGGAGACAGCAGACCATGCCTGGATGGCCTCAGCACAATGCGTTCTTTTGACTTCAACATTCAGCGCAGCATAAACAATTTAATGTAATAAACAGCAGAGAAAACACAGCACATGCTGCCTCGCATGATTGTTTTCCTTTGTACATCTTGGAAGGGGATATCTGAGTTGTGGGCAGGCAGAGCTTGCTTTAGTCTCCATGCAGTGAATCCTCATTACCAATTAGGGTGATAAGTGTATTTGAATGTGAAATAACAATTGCAGTCGCGATGAAATAAGCTCCTGGTATAATGGAAATGGCAATTAAAAGCAAAAACAAAAGCACCACGCAACTGCAAAAGCTCCGATATCTAAGCAAGCCAGCCTAGAAAAGTGAGAAATACAAAACCCCCACTGAATGTCTACTTTCGAGAGGTTTAGGAAGGAAAAAATCAGGCCTGAAAGCTGAACTCTCACTTCTCTGCAAGCAAGTGGAGCCTTAGCAAACCTCCATCACCACTGTCAACAACTGGAGGAGCCAGGGAGGAGATGGGAGGTACAAGGTGATGCTGCAGGTTGCCTCCAAAGGCAGATTTGGGGCATTTGAGGTTTCTCTACCAGGAAAGCACACAAGTTGCTGTAGCAACCAGCACAGGGCATGCAATAGGTACTAACTGCCCTGAATCTACAAGTTTTACTGTAGCTTGAGCACAAAGAGAGCTTTGGTTTCTGAGTATTTAAGGGCTTCTTCCTCTCTCCCCAACACCACCACACATCTTGAAAGGGAGCTCAAAGAGGGAGAGGAAGTCAAGACACCAATGCTAAGCTGAAATTAAGGAAAGCTTTTCTACTCAAGCCACACAAGGTGATAGCTCTGGAGAGCAGCATGGGTATTTCTGAAACAAAGAGAACCATAAAGCACATGTCACGATGTGCGAGTTCTTTGCAATGAAGGATTTCTTTGCAATTCAGTTCGATTTCATTAACTAAAGAAAAAACATGATTTTTTGTGCTTAGAAAACCTCCTGGGGTTTTAAACTTGGCTTCTTTTGGTGCTCTTTTTATTCCAGGTATGAAAAGAAAGTTGTACTAAATATAAACGTTATACAGTTTTTAACGCTATATAGTCTTAACGCTATATAGTCTTTTGCTCTGCAAGGGCTATATCCTCCTCTTCTCTGGGAAATCTGATGGAAGGAGAAGATGTGAAGACTGCAAGAAGAAATTGAAACAGTTAAAAGGCTACCGTAGTAATCCAATTTGGTATAAACCCCGCATTAACTTTCTCATATCAGTGGGGAAAAAACCCATCTAGCTTTGCCCTGACACATTTGTTTTAATTGCAGGAGTTGATTTTAAAAGGGAAGGTTTCTTTCTTTGATTGTATGTAGTTAAATTCATCAGACTTGCTATTGTTTAGAGGGAATTACTATTGTTTAGAGGGAATTACTATTGTTTAGAGGGAATTGAGGCTAAACAAAAGGTCATGGCGTTAACCTATTTGCTTCTGACAAACTATATGTGGACTGGGATGAATGGAAATCTTAATGTAAAACTTATTGCTTACTGCAATATGGAGGTTATGTTAGATGGAGCATGGGTTTTCTAAAAGAACCTGAACCTTCCTGTAGTGCCCTTTTCACTGCAGAACACTCCAGCGTGCACGACTGCAGACATCAGCATTGGTGGCCATGGCAAGGAACGTCACGTAGATACGTACTGTACAACTTATTTAATCAAAGAAATACTTCGGTGCAAACAGGAGCCTCAGCTCAAAATGCTGCAGACTTCATCCTGCTGCTCCCACCATAGAATCCACCAGCTTGGAGAGATTGGGAGGGTGACCTGGAGAGGTACACTCAGCATAGCCCTCCAGAGGAATCTGTGCTGGGTGATGTTCTCACCACCATGCAAACAGCTCAGGCACGGCTTGCATGGCACAGCCTGGGAGCACGCTGGGCTTCCAATCCAATATTCCATACATCTGTTTTTGCCACCTGCTCATTAACAGAAGGGGGATTCTTTCTTCCCAGCAGCAGAAAGATAACTCCTTCTTGCCACTCTGCTAATTACAGCTGTGCTCTTACCTGGTAGCCAGAATCATTACAGGTCATGTAACATTTGCCACAGTTGATGCACATTTCCTCGTCAATCAGAGCCACGACTTGCTCCGTGTTGCAGAGCTCACCATATGTTCCAATATACTGCAGTGCTTTCCCAATTACATCCTAGGGGAAAAAAAAGAGACGTTATTGACTCATTTAGAAGATACCTAAGCAGCTTCTATAGCTGCGCAGGAGCATGCTCTAGTACTTTGATATGGAAGATTTGGCAACGCATTGGAATGATGTTCAGGATCTCTATTCTAAGTTTCCAAGTTGCTGACCTTCATGCCCCCTGTAAAATAGGAAGAATACAGGCACGTTTTCAATGTAGGCAGCACTGGGAGTATATATTTGTCTACAAACACATTCCACAAATAGGTGACACATTGAGTACTTTATTTTGGCTATTGTTTTGCCATGATTATGTGAAACGTCGAGGAACAAAATGGAGCACAAACCAGGAGAGACATGCTACAAATAATCAGATCATCCTTAGTCATTTCTCCTTAGCACAGACTGAGGAACTCACATCAAGAAAAGAAAGGTGCATAATCAAGTAAATGGACAGAACAAATGCTTTCTCTCTTTAGTAAGATGAACAAATGACACCATCCTCAGTTTATTGCACATGTTGTACAGAAGTAAGTTGTGGGTCTCATCCTGCAAGTCTTGATTCAGTTCTTCTAACTTTACATGGAAGAATTTGTGCCATCAACCTTACATATCTGTGCTGCAGACAGCCCATGGGTACATATCATGGGGAGAAGACATCTCCTCGAAAAGAAGTTGTTGGGGACCTACCTGATGCAAACCATTTCCTCTTTGTATCAAGGGAAACTGCGGGGTTTAGTGGCAGTTCAGCTTCACTGAGCCAATGGTAGAGATGGGACAAGTCCCGGGTCCTTTGGACAACAGCTACCCCTCAGTTAAATCAGTTTAACTTGTGGAAGTAGAGCTCAGGTGATGAACACGACCTACCTGATGCAAACCATTTCCAGGGGGGTTGGAACTGGATGATCTCAAGGTCCTTTCCAACCCAAACCATTCTATGATACTATGATTTTAAGAGATTCACTCTATGGTACAGTACTGGTTGCCTGGATATTTTGTGAGTTGCTTTTACAACAGTTCCCATGCTGCAAAACAAGCTTGACTTTCTGTGCAAGATTTTACATTGATAAGATAAAGGTGGGATCAGTAAATGAAGGTGATGTGATGCAACGACGGGTATGTTAAGTATTAAAGAAATCTCATTGAGTGATAGGAGAGTAGAACTGGCTTCAAAGCCATTCTACTGTAACAAACCATGATGATTTTGATCCAAATCAACTGAAAAAGGCTTAAGATCAAGCCAAACATGAGATGGACAAATCTGCCCAGAATTCCTAAAGCTTCAGAGTGTTTACCTTTGGTCTTGCATTGCCAAAAAACATGATAAGGACTTCTTTCTGTATTCTGTTTGTCAATGCCTTTGAAGAAGCAATACCGACCTTGCTCCTATCAGTCCTATCCTGAAATGAATAGCTACCATTTTAAGTATGCTATATTTAACCTCTATAATTTCTAATTGCATACAACGCTCTATATATTGTTTCCAGTTCTCACTGCAGCAGAATTGGATTACAGTAACTTAAGTTTCCATCGCGTATTTTGGGCAGCCTTACTTTCAAACAAATAAGCACCCCTATGCCAATAGGGTTATATGGCTTTATCAATGTTAGCTCCAAAGGAAAGCTCTGCTACATGAAATAAATGAAGTTTTAGCTTTTTATTAGTTTTAGGATCTATGAAGTTGCTCTTAATCGCTGTTGAGGTAGGAAATTCAACCCTATCCTAAGCCCAGGAAGAAGGACAGGGGAATTGTACTGTTTTCTTGTTCCAAAAGCACTCAAAATGCTTTCTGTCTGCCAAAACCCCTACATTGCTGACATGTGAAATACCTTGGTTGCATTCATTGAATGTTAAAAGCCTTCCAGTTCTTCTCAGCAACATGTAGAGAACATTAATGCTCCTCCAGCATAAAACAGCTATGGCATGTTGCTAAAGGCAGCATGATGAGTGTGGACAGACGACTGTAAGTGAGCAAGTTATCACAGCTTAATGACTTAGCACTCATCAATAGAGCTGTGCAAGCTGATTATGTGCATGGTCCAAATTCACTGCAAATTTGAAGGGAAATCTGTTTGCTTAAAGGACTGTAAAAGGTCAATTAACTACTATGAAAGGGTTTCAGCTAATACTTTTTACTTCAGGATTGCAAATGACTAGGCTTGAACACACAGCCCTTTAGTCTGCCTCCACTGCTGAGCTTATAGCAACTAAATCACATGGGATATCTTAGGAGCTGCTCTTTTCATCCCCATGGCTTTTCATTCCCATGTCCCTCTCAGAAATGTTCATGGATCGACTGGGAACTGCTCAGCAGTTTTCAGCTTTCTGCGGTCTTTTGCACCAGTTGAAAAACTGTAGTTGTAGAATTCAGCCCCAGCTTATTTCAAGTCTCACGTAGGCTTGTACCAGCTGCAGGTCTCAAAATACACGTGTCTTTGGGTGACCGACTGCCCTCAGCAACACTAAGGATCCTACAAGCCTCTCTTCTGTGTACAGAACCCTCAAACATACCACTGTATGCCACAAATGCACGTGCCCCCTGCAAGTACTGCTCTGTGTTCTGAAGAAATGATGTAAAACCCCTACAACATACAATGCAGTAGTTTTCCACTGCCTGCTCGTGTTGTAAATGCATCGATAAGGGGGGGGGGGGGGGATTCCTGATAGCGAAGGGCTTTTTAATTGAACAAAAGCAGAGGTTTAAATAGAAGAGGGAACTAACAATATCCTCAGGGAGGCTCTGGATTCACATTTGTATTCCTGAACCGTTGTTTGGATGTTGCGGAGATGGGATGGAGACCTTGCTTAAGAGAGAAGACAAAAAAGATATTTAGCCTAGGAAGATGAAAGCAGAGCAGGAATATGATGTCTCTTTATATATAAAACAGGGAGGGAAAAGAGCTGTTAAATGACAATGTTGGCACAAGAGCATAGGATTATAAACCAGCCAGGAACCAATTTAAAGCTGGGAATAAGAAAGGGCTTTTTAAATGGGAAAGGAGTGAGGTGGCTAATGTCCTTCCAGAGAAACAGCTGGGAAACAGCAAGGAGAGAGTCCAAGATTTAGGATAGCATTAGATAGCTGAGGAAATGGCTGCTTAGAAGAACATGATCAAAATATACTTTTCCAGCTACAAACTTAGAAAGGGAATAACAAACCCAATGCATATGGCATGGTGATTTCTCAATGCACAACCAAGTCTCATTGCTCACAGCACGCAAAATACACTTCTGGGGTCTCAGAATCCCAAGTAGAAAGGATGATGGCATTTTAGAGGTCTGAAAGGGATTTTGTAAGACTCTGTCAATGATTTACTGCTCATTTATACTCCTGGGTGTTGTGTCTTTTCATCACTTCATTCTCCCAAGCAAAAACTGTATCCTCAGTCATTTGCAAAGTTTCAAAGCTTTATTGACTAAAAAAGCAATGGTACTTTACTTAAAAGATGTTCTGCAGGTGCACTCTTTTACAGCATCTCAAGCTACCTCCGAGCTTCTTGTTTCCATCAAATCATAAGCGTCTGGAACAAAATAAACAGTGCAGCAAGAAATAATGAGCCTTTTTCCCATTTAAAGTGCTTTCTTTCCAGAAAAGCAACTGTCTAAACCGGCACTCTGAGATGCCGCAGTTGGTGGATCTCAATGGGCTCTGCATCACAGTTGCACTGTTTACAGTAGAATGGGTTTTGTTGCCAAGTGGCAGACCTGCCAACAGGAGCCAGGTTCTGCAAGTCAAGCTGTGCTCTTCCTGGCTTACATACCACCAGAAGCAATTAAAAAATAGACTTCAAATAACAAAGCTGGAAGTTCAATTTTGTCCTAAGTTACCCCTTTGCAACCTCAGGGACCTAGAGTGCTCCTTTTATGACTGCTGTGCTGTCTTCTTCTTCACAACAAAACCATTCAGGATGAACTGGAAGAGGAACTGAGGCCTGCAAGTGGAACTGGCAGGGAATTCAGTCACTGTGGAGACAACCAGAGCAGAATCAGAGCAGTTTTTATGTTACTAATGATACTTGTCACTAACCCAGGCAGATGTGGGTTTCAGTGTACATAAGGAACAGATCTGTTCAGTAGGGTATTATGTTTACAATGCTATTTTTTTTTACTATAGCTGCATTTTGAATGTGAATTTATCAAACCTTTAAGGGCGATTAGCTTTTCATTAGCCATCACATTACTAAACCTCTCTTTGTAAATACAGCTCACGGTTCAGGTTTGGCTCCTGGTAGACCTGCTGTGCCCATGGTCATACAGACCACACTAAAAGACCATAGCATGCTCTAGAGATGATGCGCCTCCAAGGGATCACTGACCATGATACAAATACTGAAGCTGATTCACTACCAAGTAATGCAAAAACCTCCTACCAAAGCACATCACATCTCTATAGTGTGCTTGATCCCGGGTACTCTGTTCATTGTTATTTATGGGGTGTTTGGGCAGTTGTCAGGATTCAATAGGTTATGAAAGAACAAGGGGGTATGCAGAAGTGACCTCATTAGGATACAGAGAGAGCACGGAAATGGGATGAAACATTGCAAAGAAAGCAAATGACTCTCTGATCCGACTCTGTTTATCTCTATTAGGGAGATACCTGCCTTCCACCTTACAGAGGTGATTGTCCTGCTGTATTCAGCATTGGCGCAGCCTCACCTTGAGCACTGCGTGTAATTCTGATGCCACAGGTAAAGAACGCTCAGAGGAGGGCATGAAACCTGGTAAAAGGGCTGGAAGAAAAGTCCTATGAGGACTGTGGGCTTGTCTAGTGTGCAGAAAGGGATGCTGAGGGACCACCTCATTGCTCTCTACAGCTTCCTAAGGGGACAAAGTGGGGAGGGAGGTGCTGAGCTCTTCTCCCTGGTATCCAGTGATAGGAAACGTCGGAATGGTTCAAAGCTGTGCCATGGGAGATTTATACTGGACATTAGAAAACACTTCCAAGTGTGGTCAAACACTGGAATGGGCTTCTTAGAGAGGTGGTTGAAGCCCTAAGGCTGTTAGTGTAGGAGAGGCATTTGAGCAGTGCCTTTAGTAACGTGCTTTAACTTCTGGTAGGCCCTGAAGTGGTCAGGCAGTTGGACATGATGATCGCTGTAGGTCCCTTCCAACTGAAATTACTCTATTCCATCCTACTCCATTTGGACTCTAGGATTTCTTCCCATCTTTGAAGAGTAACTTCAATTTGCTTATGTATGTTCTCTGAGGTACTGTGATAGAGAAGGGATCATTATGGGCTATTGCAGGACTGGTTATTGCTGTGATTCACTGTGGCACAAATACTTGGGACAAGCAGATTTAGAGTCCCATAAGTTATGGGAGACACATGCACAGTCCCACCTGGAAGATGCAACAGCTCCATGTTCATAATGAAGACTACGGTCTCGTCTATTGCAGGCAGGCCAGCACAAGCTAACACTGCTCCTGTTGAGGAAGTGTTAGTGCTGCACCTAGATCAATATACCTCACCTCTCGAGAGGGTTTTACATACTATGCACAGCATGGGACTAAATGTGCCTTGATGCCTCCCAAGGTGCCAGCTTCCAGCGGGTGGCTTATGGCATCAGCATATAAAGACTTGCATATGTGTATGTGTGAAACGCCATGTCAACACATTGGTACACACAAGGGTGAAAAGTAGTTCAAACGTAAGGAAGTTCAGCTTGAAGGCATCTATGGATGTTTGCCCAACGTGTGGAACAACAGGTCATGTCCTAGCTAAGCTGACAGAGCTATGTCAGAGTGGTTAGACTGCCACAGAGGGCAAGCAAGACTTATGGAGAAAGGAAGAAGTAAAGCAAGCAGATAGATGGTGACTGAATATTATGGTATAAACCCTGGAGGACAATGAACTGAATTTGTAGGGAAAAAACCACAGGAATCTGTAAGGAAAGCAACTGAAGCAATACGGAGGTTACCTGAGGTAGGCAAATACATGTGTGGGAGCTGCACAAAAATGCAACTGAGAAGATCCACATATGGCAAAACTGCTGGTAAGTGAAAAGAGAACCAACTCTGCTCCATAGCCAAGCACGCGGTTCCAATTAATAGTGAGAAATAGAATCAAGAGAAAAGGCATGGGAGAAGCCATCCAAAAATTAAATTAGATTTGGGATAATTGCAGAGGGCTTTGAAACCTATAAAAAAAGGCGCTCTGGCAGCATGTGGAATGGAAACAAATGTTGGAATTCACATATCACCAACCAAGAGCCGAGCAGGCAGATGAGGGAGTTCTGGGCAGGAATTTGCAGCAACCCTCCAAAACCACAAGCAGCCAAGGCAGGGGTCACAGCTCTTCCAAGGGCAGCTACTCCTCGGTTCCCATCAGCTTTTGTACATCCTCACTGCTCCAGAGAGCTGGAGTTAGCCTGGGAGCAGCTCTAAGAGCTGACCACTCCCACCTAGTCTGATATCTGGATGTCAGGATGGATCCTCTTCTCTGTCCTAGAGGGTGAACCAAGAGAGAGCTGCTTGGAGATGGTCTGGGATTTGTAATTCCAAGTGTGAATGCTTCTTAGTTACAAATACACCACTCAGCTCTGAGCTCCTCTGCCTCTCTCTGTGGAGAATTCCTGAGCAGGGAAGGGGATCAGATAGGTCGCCTTTATTCATTAAGCTTCACTCAGCTTCCTTAACGAATGTCCTGAATCTTCCTAGCAGTTTTTCTCCACAATAGAATAATAGATGGATCTATTAATGATAAACTTTATTAAAACCTCCCTTTGTTGGGGCAAGGTCCCTATTCCAGGAAAAATCCAGGTATTTTCCTATTTCTTAGTGGGCATCTGTGGTGGGGTGGCCCAGGCTGGATGCCAGGTGCCCATCAAAGGTGCTCTATCACTCCCCTTCCTCAGCTGGAAAGTGAAGAGGCTCTGAGGCTCCTTCCTCCTTGGGGGAGGGCTCCTCCACTCCTCCCATCTCCAGTGTGGTCCCTCCCCGGCAGACAGCCTTCCACAGACTCCTCCATGAGTCCTTCCCATGTGCTGCAGTTCGTCATGAACTGCTCCAGTGCTTCACCAGCTGCTTCCATGGGGGGCAGCCCTTCAGGAACAGGCTGCTCCAGCATGGGTCCCACGTGGGGTCCCAGCTCCTGCCAGCAAACCTGCTCCAGCACAGGCTTCCCACGGGATAACAGCTTACTGCAAGCATCTACCTTCTCACAGAAGCCACCCCTGTAGCTCCACCACTCCCCACACTTCCCTTGCAAACCCAATACAGCATCTCTCGTTGCTGTTTCTCTCATGCTGGTTAAAGCACTCCCGTCTAAGGAACAGTCAGACTGACAGACTGTCAAGAACTGGCCTCGGTGTTTCCTACCTTCTTCTAATTGCTTCAGTCTTTTTCAGCCTTGTTTAATTGAAGGGGTGAGGAAGATGCTAACCTGATTCCTTTGGCCGAGAAGCTCCCCACAGTCCCCATACAGAAGTATTCAGCATAAACACAAGTTTTTGTTTGGGGGAATTCATTTTCATCCTTCCTGCAGCAGGGCCTCTCTGCTTTTGAATGTCTCTCCGACTCCTTGGTTCTTTCTTGCTTTTGTACCTGGAGTTAGGTTTGATCAATTATTAACCTCAACTTCTCAGTTATGGTTTTTTCAAGTCTTTAGGTCTCATTTTGCCTCTTGCTACGCTTTTTTCTCCATTCAGTTTATTTGCTTTTGGACGATATCAGTTCTTTGCTTTTCAGAAGCAAGCGATCGCATTGAAAATGCAGTTATTGGCTGTTGCTTCTCCCTTCTCTTTTTGCCCACATCAATCCTCTCTCTCCAAAGAGAACAGAACCACAAAAGCTCTGAGGGCAAGCAGGCTTTGAACAAGTGGGCAAAAATGAAGTAGTTCACTGCTCTTTGGAACTTTCTGCATACAGAAAGAAGGGGCCTTCAGCACAAGAGGAGGGGAGTGATTTTCGGGTGCCATAAACCACTATAAGCACTCCAAAATACTGAGAGGCCTATAGAAGAGAGGCCTGTAGAAGTGGCAAACTGCTTAACTTCAACAGGAAGATGACTCAGCGTTTCTCCCTGGCTGCTTTTGCAGTTTGGAATGCTGCATGTGTTGGTAAACTGCAAAATTCCCTTGGGAACGATGCGTTATTTTGAGCCACTGCTCACGCTGTGTTTCATGTTTGGCATTATTTTGGCAATTCTTACAGGTCTGATCATACAGTGGAAGTACCCATTTGTAGAGGTGTGATATTCTTACCTATATGAGGAAGACTGTCAACAAGCTCAACAGATCCAATTTTCACACTGCTTTATGAAATGTCCTATATGAGTATTCCGATTTTCTTAGCTTCCCTATTCATAGAATCCCAGACTGGTTTGGGTTGGAATGGACCTTAAGCTCATCCAGTTCCAACCCCCAAAGGCAGAGACACCTCACACTACAGCAGCTTGCTCCAAGCCCTGTCCAACTTGGCCTTGAACATTGCCAGGGATGGGGCAGCCACGGCTCCTCTGGGCACTCTGTGCCAGCGCCTCAGCACCCTCGCAGGGAAGAGCTTCCTAATATCCAATCTAAATCTCTCCTCTTCCAGTTTAAAGCCATCACCCCTTGTCCAATCCCTCCATGCACTTGTAGAAAGTCCCTCTCCAGCTTCCTTGTAGGCCTCCTTTAGGTATTGGAACGCCGCTCTAAGGTGTCCCTGGAGCCTTCTCTTCTCCAGGCTATTCAGACATGAAGTTTTAGTACGGTCTAAAGGGAGTACCTAGAATTATTAGCTTATGATGGTTCAATCTGTTGACATTTATTGGCTACCTAAGGGAAGGGAAAATCTCCAATGTATGGATTACGCAGTAGATGGGGTCACAGGTTTTATTCTCACCTTGACATTTACTCATTGCAGACAGTGGATCAGCTACTTAGACAAACATTCTCCAGCTTTAAAAGTTCTGTCTGAAAACCAATGACACAGCTTTCCTATGTACCAAACATAGACCTTTCCCATTGATCTTACGTGAGAGGCGAAGCTACTCAGCACACAGCAAGTACTCCAACGGTATCACGCAAACCTGAGCTCAGACTGCAGCATTACAACTGAAAGAAACTGTTAACAGTTGAGGCATTACCCACGCCTTGGTCTACAATTCCCATTCCACTGCCTGAATATCTTCATTTTGAAAAATGACATTAGGGAAATACTGACACGTGTACATCACAGATCACTTCCCATCGATGTCGGTTAAAAGCTAGGAAGCCCGCATAAACAGTAGTCTTTGATGCCCTCTAACAAGCTTAAAAGCAGTAATAACCAACTCAAACTGCTAGAAATGACTGTGCGTGTCAACCGTCTGATGGCTGATGTTTTCCTATGCGTAAGCACGTATTTTTGTTACCTTGATTGCTGGGATGGGCTTCTTAGGAACGAAATGCTTTTTCTGGGGAAGCACAGCAGCCACGCTCTGTTCCTTCAGTTTCAGCTTGGTCTCAGCTATGATCTTTTTGCGTTGCTCCAGGTAAGGCCCAAAACTGGGCAGTTTCTGAAACAAAACCCACGACATACGATGATGTTTAATGAGCAGGTATAGCAAAAAGGGGAGTCCGATCCCAAGAGCAAGATGCCAAGTCCTTGCTGAGGTCCTTATTCAGGAAGCTGGAACTGAAATCAGTGAGATCGAAGTGAATAAAAATCAGGTATGAACCTCAGGTTCTGACTGGAAAAATATCTATTGAATATTAAAATATTAACATAGCACAGCAGAAAAAGAGCCGAGTTGCAGGTCAGCTTCCAACAGCCTGATATTTCCCCACTGCATACTTGCTTAGATATAAAAATGTATCCTGTTAAATAATTCAAAGGTGTAACTTCACTTCTATAGCATGTGGAAAGGTATCATAAAACTACCAGTTTATTTGGAAGGGTTCCACCAGTGTTTATGGACTATTTGTATGGCTATCTAAATATACCTATATATAGTCTTAAAGCTCACGAGCCTGTATTTTGCATTCTGATAACAGATGGAATGTCTTGACCTGTCAAAGTAAGGCTAACAGGCACCAAATGAACTGCAAGAATAATAGAATCATAGAATAGTCAGGGCTGGAAAGGACCTTAAGCTCATCCAGTTCCAACTCCCTGCCATGGGCAGGGACACCTCCCACTAAACCATGCTACCCAAGGCTCTGTCCAACCCGGCCTTGAACACTGCCAGCGATGGAGCATTCACAACTTCCCTGGGCAACCCATTCCAGTGCATCACCACCCTTACAGTAAAGAACTTCTTCCTCATATCCAATCTAAACTTGACCTGTTTAAGTTTGAACCCACTACCCCTTGTCCTATCACTACAGTCCCTAATGAAGAGTCTATTCCCATCTTCTCATTTACCTCTGTGTCCCACCCGCGTTCTTTTCTGCAACATTTAATCCTAGAACCCAATTAAACAACATCGAGAGGAAGATTTCAGTGACTCACAAACCTCATTTCTCACCCAAGAACATGATCTCATAGAACACCCATCTTCCTGAAGGAAAAAGCCCCTTTACTCACCTGGCGGACATGGATAGTATGCCTCAACCACGGGTTTAGGGTAATGGAGAAGTGTAGAAAACACGGATTTTCTCCTGATGCAAAAGAGCGTGCCCTTTCTCCCCCAAAACTAGTTTCTTATTCTGCAAAAGTGTTTCATCCACAGAACCAAACCCAGAAGCTACTGCAGTACTCCAGAAACTAGCAGGTAGTAACAGGGGACGCATCGCCTCAGCAGTTGCTAGCATTAGTTCACGCTAATAATACAACCTCAAAGAGCATACTGAACAAGATCCAGGGCTGCTGTGGCTATCAATTTTTGAAGAGGGAATTTCAATGTGAATTTTAAATCCGGAATTATTTAAAAATTTAGAAATGATTATTTTTTAAAATGAAGTCAATCCAGAAGAGGTTATCCTGTGCTCCTGCTAAGCCTTAGGAGAAAAATCCCTCAATGAACTCTGTCAGTCACAATACCCAACCCTGGGACCTCAGGCTTCTTGTTATGACAAATAAAAGCTTTCTTGGCTGCTAGGGTTTTGGCTCTCTGAGCACATAGCCAGAGGGTGAGGTCTTTGGAATGCTTCCCTGCTTCCGTGTGTGGCCTCCACACATCTTCAACTCCAAGGCAGAACAAGGCTGGGGGGCTCGTGGTGCTCTTCAGAGAAGGTGCCCTCCTGCAGGCTGGGACTGAGCCATACTCAGGGACAAAGCCTCCATCTAGACAAAGCACAAGACCATGGGGGATGCTGCAAACCCCACCTGTCCCAGATCAAGATTTAGCCTAAGTCTGCCTGCTGGCAAAGGGCTCCTGTTTTGTCTGTTCCATGGGAACTTGGTTCCTGAATGTCATGTTCAAGGGCATCCTTACAGACATCAAACAAACTCTTCCTTCAGTGCAGTTGCCATACATGATCTTGGAGAGGGAATTTTCTAGGATGCCTTAAAATAAGTCTTTCGATATTACTGCAAAGAGCAGCAAGATAGTGGCCTTACATACCGAAGTCAAGGAAGAATGCAAAGCCAGGATTATTTTAAACAGGAAAGAGTAGAAGAATTTGCCTGATTTCAATCTAATCAATAGGTTCTTAAGCACACACGTAAAGACTCAGTTCTTCCCATGACTTTTAGAAAGCCAGAGATTTTTGGCAAAGATCTAAAACATACAGATTCCTATTAAAAGCGTTGATGTATGTCTGCTTGGCTGCATCAACTAGAAATACATTCTGGCTGTGAGTTAAGCAGTAGCTGTGTCACTGAGAAACTATTTTCACTCCATAATTTATGTGCTGATGGCAACAACTTTGGGCTCGAGAGGGCAGGAAACCTGATGACAAAGCACTTTTGGACTCTTCCCTGTCTGGCCAGGAATCGAACTGCTGACTTTCAGAGCAGGTAGCAAAGCTAATTCTGCTGAGGTTTTAACTGAAGGAGTAGAGGAGACAGTTGTTCATGGCTTGACTGATCGAAGATCATCTTGGGGAAGAATAGCTAAGTCTTTGCAGAATAAATCCTTTACTTTTCTCTTCATGTATGACCGATCCCCTAATTTCTATAGACAGAAATACGGAGCGTACTGAAATGAAATAGGTGATCCAAGGAAAAGTGTGGAAAAAAGAATTCATTCTTGTGTACAGGGGAAAAGCCAACTATAAAAAAGACTCACATTCTATCTATCATGAACTTGGAAGTATGTAGATCTTTGCATCTAACATAGGTGGATGTACAGCAGACAATCTGCAAAACGTGCAATGCCATCAGTACCGTAATTCAGATGTTTAATAAGAACTCAGTTACATTAAGCTGCAGATTCTCTAGCTTTTAAAAAGAAATGAAATGATGATTAATCTAGTAACCTAACGTCCAACTTTACTCCTTCCTGCTTCTGCACTGCTGGTTTTCCATCATAAATTGATTAAATGGAATTTAAAATAATTAAGGGAACATGTAGGTCTGGTTATTTTGTGTCTGAAGTCTGGTCGTTCCCAAGCAGCCAAGCCAAATTTCATCAAACAGCACTGAAAACAATCAATCTTTTCTATAGCAATAAATAATACATTAAAATGTAGCCTCAAGAGCTTAGGAAGGACTTATTGATGGTTCCCCTTATGCTGATGAGAGTGCTTATTGTTCAGAGCTGGGGTTTCGAGCATTTGGAAGGCAAAGGCCATATGAAACAGCAAACAACATTTTAATGAACTGAGTTCCTGGAGACAGCAAAAGTTGAAACAGGCTGAGATAACTGCTGAAGAGATGGGTGTTTAAGAGAGTTTAAAGTGTAATCACCTTTAATCATTGTAGGGGCTATCTTCCTAAGCACACGGGGCATTTAGTAGCACAGTTTCCAGTAAAGCACAAGCACAGAACTTGGTGAGTTTGACTCCGCTTTGGAAATCCTCCTAACAGTGCAGTTTGTTTGGGTTTTTCTAATTTCCAGATATTCCAACTTCAGTAAACTCCCCATACACTGATATCTTTGTTATATCAACATCTGCCTAGAAAAGAACAATTCATATGAATAAGAGTGAATAGCAAGTGCTTAGAAGATTGCAACAAGCAGAGTAATTAGATAATTCTTGTGTACTTATAGATCTGTATCAGTGATATCTATAGCTGCATTATTTGCATCCATCTGTCTCTATATAGCCATAATTCAGCGTGTTTCTATTGGAGGGATAACATCAAGAATGGAGCCAAAATAAATACATTAAGTGGTATTATTTACTCTTTTATAATTACATTATCACACAACTGGAAGCTTGAAATGCTGGAGAATTTTACAGACAGGAAGGCAAAATCCAAATCCTCTCGCTGCCAAGACTTCCCGAAGCCGCCTTTTAATTGATGAACTGCAGAAATCTCCAGCAACGTTGTGAGTTTGTTTCAGTAGTTTCTCCAGGGATTCATCACTGAAGGATCTGTTCTTCCCCGAAAAGCTAAATCCTACTCATTTAAAGATAACAATATCTTCCACTAAAACTGTCTCTATCCAGATACATAAAAGCATTACCCTGCCAATAGAGAACTGACAACATAATGAATCAACAATAAAACCTTAAGCTTGCAGAGCTTTAAGGTGAATAAGTCTGGTTTGATTATAATTTATTCAAGGATCAATCTAAAGGTAATTGAGCATATTATAAACTAAATAAGGTGCTTGTTTCCTAATGGTAAAAAGTAGAGAGAATCCTCCACTTCAGACTGCTGCAGTCTTGATGGGCACTCTAACAAGTAACCTAACTGGTGGAGCAGGCTGGTGAAGAGGGCAGTGCAATCTGCGCCCGATGCCCCAGACTTGAGGGTCCCTTCCAACCTCAGCTATTCTATGATCCTACGACTTTATTTCTAACACTGAAACTGATCTGCTTCTTACTCTACACATATGTCTCCATGATGTCGTCAGGGGTTGCTTATCTGGGAGCTGTCTTCTGTTATATGGGGCTGGATAGTAGCTACTGCTAGAAGCCCCAGATTTCAGGTGACACATGTATTGAGTTTGTGTGGCAAGGTTTTGGTAGCAGGAAGGTGGATGGGAAACAGGGGTGATAGAGCATCTTTGGTGGGCATCTGGTATATGCTGATGGAATAGAACATCAAAAAGAACACTGGAAAACAGTGATTTTCATAAGAATGCTTTCCAGGGAGCACTGGTCACAAGGTAAAGAAAGAACTTGCATGGACAATTCCATAAGCACTGGCTCATGGAAATCCAGCGTAGCTGTATCATTGAGGTATGAGGCAACATGCTTCAAACTACTGTTTGTGAAGAATTCCCCACATTGAATGCAATGTCATTATCAATTCCTCTTATACCTGAGTGTTGCCTCCAGTCTGAGGTATGGAGATTCATCCTCTACATTCCTCTTGTGCACTCCCAAGACGCAAACAATTTTAAGTGACACTGTGATGTCCCTCATGAATCTGGAAGTGGAACTGAAGCCAAACTGTCTTACTTCATGTACTTGACATTTGTCAAGGGTAGATGTTTCTGCTTGCGCATAGCAAAACTAGATGAGAAGAAGAATGAGGACTGAAAAATGTCTGACAAACAGAACTGCTAAAAGAGTACAAACTGCTGCACTGAAATCTTCTGTACTACTTGCAGTGGAGATGCAGCAAACAAAAGCCCACATACCCTGTACCTGTGCAAATGGATGGTAATTGTCACACCCAAACTCTGCCAGGTAATGTTTTAGAAATCAAACAAGAATTGGCTCTTCGTTGTCTGCTTTCTGAACGGATCTTTCTCTGGAATGATTTGAGGAACTGCTCTCTTCCGGTGAAGGAGAGAAGAAATGAGGAGAAAATACCAATTCTCTGAATGATTGGAACAAAGGTGGTCATTAAATTTCACAGAATCACGGATAGTTGAGATTATCCAGTCCAACCCCCTGCTCAGAGCCAGGGCAGCTATAGCAGGTTTCACCTCTTTGTCTATGAGGATGCTATGGGAGACAGCGTTGAAAGCCTTGCTGAAGATAAAACTTCCTGCTCTCCTCTCATCTACCAGGCCAGTCATCTCACTGTAGTAGGCTACGGAGTTGGTTAAATGTGGTTTTCCCTTTGTAAATCCACGCTGACTACTCCCTTCCTACGAAGAACAGCTGATCTGTAGTTAGCGTACCTATCCTCCCCAAACACACATGCAGAAAGGCTGAGCTTTATCCTTTCGCTGCTCGGCAGGATTGTATCTGGGAAGGTTTCTTGTTGGCTTCAGAGCAGCAGCTGGATAGGCAAAAGCTAAGAGTGAAAGAGCCAAGTGATTACCTCAGGCACAGGTAAAGCTGTGAAGATTGCAGGCAAGTATGAATAGCTCTGAAGAGGGTAAGAGTTAAGCAGGACCCCTGAAAGTGGGAGCATGGTTCTGAAAGGCAATCAGATAAGGGAAGCATTAACACTTAAGCGAGGTAGACATCTGCCCTCACCCAGGAGCTACAAGAATGTTAAGCAGGTTTGTATGGGTCACTTCAGGGGCCCTCAGCACAAAGTTTTTAGTGATGCTTGACCCCTATTTGTTCATGTGGAAAATGTCTATATTTGATGTGGAATGTTTTCCAGAGAAAGCAGATTCAATGATTTTTTTCCCAGTTGCTTCTCAATCCTTCAAGTTTGTTTGTTCTAACGTGCTCTAAATGGCTGCACATCTCTAGAATCCTGGTTACATCCTGCATGTTCATAACCATACCTTTCACTGCACAACAGCTTCCATTCAGTGGTGTGCCTCCGCTCTCTTGCAAATATACACCACCAAACCCGAAGATTAGTGAGGTTTCCTGAGGCAGTATCTGCTTTCTGCCTTGTTCTCAGAGAACACAGTGAATCCAGTGTTTCCAGAGAGGAAGAAAACGCAAAGTCCCAGTACCAAAGGACAGCAACAGTAACGACAACAAAGTCATGTCACAACATCAAGGTACCTTGTGCTCCTCCTGGGGATCAGCCCCCTCCAACCTTACAGCAAACCCTAAAGCTGAATTGCAGCACTGTGTGCAGTTCTGGTGTCCCCAGCATGAGAAGGACATGGAGCTGTTGGAGCAAGTCTAGAGGAGGCCAATAGGATGATCAGGGACTGGAGCAGCTCCCTTAAGGAGAGAGGCTGAGAACATGGGGCTGTTCAGCCTGGAGAACAGAAGCTGCGTGGAGACCTCAGAGCAGCTTCCAGTGTCTGAAGGGGCTACAGGGATGCTGGGGAGGGACTCTTCATCAGGGACTGTAGGGATAGCACAGGGGGTGATGGGTTCCAAGTGCAACAGGGGAAGTTCAGGTTGGATCTAAGGCAGAAGCTGTTCCCTGTGAGGGTGCTGAGGCACTGGCACAGGGTGCCCAGAGAAGCTGTGGCTGCCCCGTGTCTGGCAGTGTTGAAGGCCAGGTTGGACAGGGCTTGAAGCAAGCTGCTCTAGTGTGAGGTGTCCCTGCCCATGGCAGGGGGTTGGAACTGGATGAGCTTTAAGGTCTTTTCCAACCCAAACCATTCTATGATTCTACGAATTCTGTTCCTGTGAAGGTGGCAAATAACACAAATATTCATACTCATATTCATATTCGTATTCACAGATATACACAAAGAATATTTTGCATAAGCTTTTCCAACTAATTGTGTGAACTGCTTAATTAATAAAAGCGAAGTATGTACAGCAATGGGGAAAGTGAAGCTATGAACCCTTTAGACACTCTTTCAGACATTCAAAGCTAAATTCTCTTAAGTAGCTGCTTTTCTATGTGTCAGCCTGAAAATACATGGAAAGGGCCCATGACACCAAGAAGCCATTCAGATGGAAAGACTTCCAGCAAGGAATGCTGCAGGAGCCCTCACCATGGCATGGAGGTAATGTGCCAGTGGGAGGATGGGACACCCCTCCATCATTTTCCACCTGATAGAGAGTTTCTTGGGCCATCACCATTCGGCACAGTCCCCAGAGCTGCTGTAGTTACTTTAGTAAGAAGCCGCAAAGGATCTGTCCCTTGTATTAAAGGGTTCACACATGGTCACATCTCTGTTTCTTATTGCTGAGACATCGCTGCCTTTAATGGTGTGGAAAAGCCTTCAAAACAAAGGACAGAACACAACGATTCTCCAGGAAAAAAGTGAACTCTGCCTTTCAGTTATGTGAATTTCTTTTTGCTCTTGGAACTTTCAGTTGCTTCGTCAACAGCACTGGCTCAATACTCTGTAATTACTGCTCATAGGCTTGCTCCTGTAACCTCTGCTCCCCACACTTGGTGTGTGTATACCAGAGCAGTCAGTGCATTCAGAGCATTTTGCTACTCAACTATTCCGCCTGCTCTTTAGCCTATGATTATTTAAAGCGGGTGAGCGAACCCCCAGCCCTGCAGTAATTCTGCGACTAAAGGGAACATTAATGTGTGTTCTAGGAAAACATATTGCTGTGACCTCGCCATGAGATACATAGTTCCATGCTTGAGCGTGCAGATAAAACCATTATTTAAAATAACAATTATTTCTCCTTTCATCCTTTTTCCTCACCCTGCCAGCATTTCCTCTACCAGCTCAAAAACACGAACAAATCATTC
This sequence comes from Myiopsitta monachus, assembly GCA_017639245.1. Taxonomy (NCBI): domain Eukaryota; kingdom Metazoa; phylum Chordata; class Aves; order Psittaciformes; family Psittacidae; genus Myiopsitta; species Myiopsitta monachus. The sequence goes on along the minus strand of CM029923.1, from coordinate 2,001,131 downwards.
TTCATGTTCTGCCTCAAACGTTTGGTTTTTAGCAGCTTATATATATATCTATATACACACACACCAAGTGAAGGAAGAGATTCTAGGATTATAGGCTTACTGTAGTGCAGCAACAACTTCCATTCGACAAAGGTACTGAAGTCATGAAATATTCATCAATAAACCAAAAAGGAGTTAATATTTGAAGCAAGCTTAGACATTTACAATCAAAAGCCTGGATGACATAGATGATAAAGAAAACGTTACCTTCTGAGGTGAAGAAAAGAAGATACTGATACACATTACTGTGCTACTTCATGAACATCTGGCAGTCTGTCACTTAATAGACAACAACATCTCCTCTAAACAGAAGAGACTTGAATTCATCAGGGATTCCTGTAGTACAGTATGTGCTTAACTTAAGTACCTGCTTTCTGTGATTTCCATAGATTACCATATTCATGACACTGCGGAGTGAAAGCATTCTTCTCACTCTCTAAGCAGAACATGCGAAAGGAATTAAAACACTGGCAGGCACTTTGTCTCCAGTTTGTTGGACGGGTGAGGAAAGGACTTTCCACCCATTTATGCAGAGGAAATTCTTGTCAGCTAAGCAGCAGCAGAACAAAGATGTCAGCAGAATGGCTATTAACAAATATCCGACAGGCAAGCAAATACAACTGTCTTCAAATGCATTTGCGAAGCAGGGATCAGCGTCAGCTGAGCCTCAGTATTGGCAAAAAACTTTGTGCAAGTTAAGATGCACTTCTACTGTTCCAGAAGTAACCCCACAGCAACCCATTATTCGTATTTTCATGTGTCTTCATATACCATAGCGCATCCAGAGCCATACATTCAGCACTTATCAGTGTCGCAAATTACCCGATGATACAAAGAAATGCCATTGCTAGGTACTTCTACCCACCTTCTCCTCCAAAATGGCTGGCAACTGAGCTGTTCAGAGCAACCCTAAAATAATCCGTTTCTGTGGATTTAACCATCATCTTTTGGGGGTATATGTGCTGAGGAGACTGAACTCTAGCAGTAACTGATGCCTTTTTCCAGCTCCTTCCAAAGAAGCTCCATTGGTGATACCTAGACTATTAAAAGGAAACAAACCCACATCTCTTCTTGCAACTGAGAAAGCATGGATTCCCTTGCTGCTCTGCCTAAACTAATGGTTACCAACCGACCTGTCAATCACCGATGCTGCTAACCCAGCGAGGGGAGTGGAGCCGTATTAAGCTGAACTTGCCAATTCCACTCGTTCCCAATGAGCTGGGGCAGGCACCAAGAGCAGCCTGACCCTGTTTCTAGAGCCTCGCAGCCTTGTGAAGCTGCATTTCAACCGCCTGCACGACCCATGGGAACCTGCTCAAAAGCTCCTTGAGCAACTTAACACTACCACGCTGCCCGGGGCAAACTACATCCTGTGGGCAGGATGAGGTGAAATACACACCTTCTACGTCCTCCTTAGCTCTCCCACCTTCCCTTCCAGCATCTTCCTGGTGGAAATGCAGCCTTAGACACCCTGCAGTACTGAAGAGATAGGAAGTCTATGTATGCAGCATTTTCTATACATAGAAACACACATTCTAATCAATCACGCCCATCAAATTCGTGCTCCTGGGGGAATGGGAAACTAGGCAAATAGCAACCACCTCTTCCAGCCTCCGGGAAAAACCCTGAGGTTTTGAACACCACTCTATAGAGCTTTGAGTACATCCACTAAAATAACCACTGCTGCCACTGTGTGCAAAGAAAAGTGCGTTTTCACCATTGCTAAATTAGCTGCTACATTTGCAGCTAAAGCAAGCTGCAAATTTACCTATCCAATACATTTTGCTAACAGTGAAACTCTACACAGGGGGGAAGAGCATCCACTTCTTCCATCCGCTGCCACCTTTGCAGATGCTTTGGGTTGGTTTTGCTGATTTTCATTTCTCCTGCCCTTTTGTCTTGCATGGAAGATCCAGATTTATTCCCAGCTTGCCTGTATTGTAAACAGCAGAGCATCTCAATAGATCTAGAAATAAACCCTGCTTTCCCCTGGTAGATTACACATCACGTAACTATCCTTGGATTATTGCACTAATAGATTACTGAGATGCAAACCACTGCTAATAATTCTTAAGCAAACCTTCTTCCACTTCAGATTCATTGTAATCCATCTCTTACGGCAGAAGAACTACAGCACTTATCCTCCTTTTGCACAGACGACAATGCTTTCCCTCATCATCACACAGTAATCCTTCCATCTCTACTTCACACAATCCTAATTTAAATGTAAAGTATTCAGCGCAAACAAATGAGCTCTACTCAGCTCTTGCAGGTCCGACCAAGGAGCCCATCACTGCTTTTAGAAGCTTCAACCTCAAAAATACAATTCCTTTTTATCGTCCCCTCAATAACCTAAACTCACTAGATTTCATGCTAAGAGTCAGAATACAAATAGATCTGGTATTAATAGCAAGTGCTTCCACCCCTAGATAGTCAGAACTCCCACTTTGGTTAGTGAGAGGTAGGATGAGAAAATGCTGAATGCTCTCCTATGAAGAGTTTGGCTATTCTGGTTTGATTAAGGCCTCGCAATAGCGTTGGCTATGTGACAAATCAACACCTCACATATGACATTCACAAAGAATGATGAGAATAGAGCCAGACGGTGAAGTTGGACTGGTCCACGGACAGACAGGGAGGATGAATTTTGATCATCTGAAGTTATCAAAAGTTTTAAACAGGTCTGAAAAGAAATAATTGCTGAAGTGTTGGAAGTTAATATTACAGCAAATATCAGTAACGCATCACAAAATTGATGCCTTCACTAAACTGATATAGATGCTTTCTACACCACCATCCAGCAGGGAGGAGCGGTCAATGCATAGGCACAAAAGCAATAGATGCTCTACAAAAAGCTCATGTAGACAAACAAGGAAGTACTCATTAGGATCAACCTTCCAAGTCCCCCTCCAGTGCCTTTCTCGCGCATTTATCTGTCTTTATAACAGCTAAAGCACAACTTCTAAAGTATCATTATATTCTGAAAATGACATTACAATGGACCTATATTCTAATATTCCTATATTCTATATTTGGTTAGATTTTCACTCCAGTCCATCAGAGAAAGAATTTGATTTGAAAGATCTAACATGGATATCATGGAAATACAGATCACATGCACATATCACTGTAGTTTTAAACATCGCTTTCTCATAATAGCTTTAAAATGAGTTCTGATCATCTTGTTACTGCAAGACTTCATGGGCTTGTATGCACAGTTAGGTTTGTGAGTATATGCACTCAGCTTGCTCGCTGCTATAAAATATAACCCCAACCACATACTGCTTCATCCACTGTTTCACTGGTTATATGCTCTTCACAGATAAACAATGGAGATACCTTTCCCTTCTGTCCTGATCCTACAAGGTTTTATGCTTGACTTTCGAGCATGCACTAGTTACACTGCCTGTGGTCAAGCCTCCATGTAGCCATGGGGGAACCAGGACCATGTCTTGCTGGCTGACCACAAATAACCCACTCTTCTTGGACATGATTCCACCTGACTTCATCACAGGAGTTACAGGTTCCCAATGAAAGAGAAAATGGAGCATACAGGGTACATCTCTTCTGCATCATTTGACATATCTCCTGTCTTCAGCAGTTCTGCACCCAGATAGCTCCAGATAGCACACCTCTTCATGGATTCAGTGATCACGCAAGCCCTACAGCCCCAAAACCTGCCTTACTTAAAAACCTCATTTCACTTCCAAAAACGAAATGATTTTTGTTTCTTGACCTAATTCATCTTGATCAAAGTTTACGCCAGGTATTTATAGTGCTTCAATCTACTGCTCAAACAAAACCATTGACAGCCTTTCGACCATAGGACAGCAAGAGAAACAATATTCTCTATTTAGCGCAGCCTCTCCACATTAATGCTGTCTACAACAGCGCTGCTGCTCTAAAGGTCACAGATGACATAATTTATATTATTATAGATCATCCATGTCATCTGTCTGCCTGGCTTCTTTTTCTCCATATTTTACAGAGGTGCTGCATATTCTGCCAGAGAAAAGTCCTTGGAGAGATTCGGAGTGGCTTACAAAGCCAGGAGCAGCCGCCACACAGGAGAGATTTGCTGCCGGGACCATTTCCTGCATGAGTGAACAAGGAATACCCAGGCTCCGCTGTCTCCAAATGCAGCTTGATCCTGATCACACCATCTGTAGCAACTGCTGCAAAATGACTGTCAAGCCACAGCAGTTTGACTAACACAGCAAAGGCTTGGTTCTGAGATTTGTGCTTTTGCACCCAGACGGCTATGGCAGCGATCCCAGCCAGCTACTGGCATTCTTCTACCAATGGTGTGATCTCAAATTGCACTTTCTTCCACCTGTATCTGCTGTAATGGATGCTCAAAAAGACTGAGAGAATTCCTTTATTTCTTCTGTCTAATGCATTTGTAAAAATATGGGCATTGTGTCCGAAACTGGAACTACTTTGACGTTTTCAAGATGGAAAGCATATGATCTCCTGCAGGACTATATAACGCCTTGTTAAACTGCTAAAAGACTGTGCATATGGACAGCTTCCCATCTCCTCCTCCTTCCCGCCTGACCTGTGCCTCTGGAAAACCTCAGCAACGAGACGCGTCCTTACTTTCACTTGCCTGATTGCTGTTTCTTCGGGTGCAAGCACTCCCCTGGCTGCATCCCTGTACCCATTTCCAGCTCCCATCTGCCTGGAAGATGCCCCATGCCTTCAAAACGCCACGTAGATACTTTACTACAGGGCTCTTGCTGCTTAGAACCTATTAGCGTTAAGCTTTCTGACTTTCTGTATGTATCTTTCATGACTTGTTTGCCCCAGTTTAGTCATATGCCTCATTCATTCACTTCATTTAGTTAAAAGCAGAGATTTTGTGTGCTATCGATATTTCCTGGTATTTTAATCCATTCAGCTTGGTAATTTCCACTGTCCTGCTGGGATTTGGATTGCTCTATTGTCCAATCTCACGCTGTATGTTTTTGTCAGCAGTTTCAGGTTCTCACAAAATGCCAACAAAGCCTCTGGTATCTAGCTAGTATTTACTGCTGTTGAACCGGCCAGCTGCCATTCAGGCTCCTCTCTTAAAGTTCACGCTTGTGCAAATGGCACCGAAAGTGAATTTCCGCCCTTGTGCAGTGCATCAAAGCCTACACGAGAGTTGCAAAATCACGTTTTCTGAGCCAGTTTGTTCCCCTGATGTGATGCATTTTTACTGTTTGCTATTGTAAGCAAGCTTTGGCAAAACAGCTTTCTTGCCAAGGCGAAAAGATCCTGCATGCGAGACAATCACCAGCAGATTTGTCTTCTCTGCTTTGTGCTAACGCATTTCTGTTTGCACAAAATTCTTCCCTGTCTATGCAAACATCTCCTTTCCTGAGTGGTTAAGGGCTCCTGCTTCTGCTCCACTAATGGTTGGCCTCGGCTTGTACACAGCAGCTCTGCATTGTTCTGCACCAGTTCTCCTGGTGCCTCTACATCTGTGTTCTAGTTCAGATCGGGAGTACACCTTTGGAGGCCTGATTATCTCCATGTGTTGCACTTTGGTTCTTAGAGCAGAGCAGTCTCAGAGAGCAAAACCTGCATTCTATTTTGGATGAAACGAAAGCCGAATGTGTACTCCAGGAGTGCACCTAAAGCGAGCTGCAGCCGATAACGGGCATTAAGGCCATGAGGCCAGACCAGAATTAGAACACAGTAAAACTCCCTGGAATGTATGTTGTACGTATCAACCATTTCATTCTGCAACTCCATTCCTATTTGGCCTACTTGTATAGAATCACAGAATGGTTTGGATTGAAAAGGACCTTACGCTCATCACCCTGTGCCAGCACCTCAGCACCCTCACAGGGAAGAGCTTCTGCCTTAGATCCAACCTGAACTTCCCCTCTTTCAGTGTGAACCCATCACCCCTTGTCCTATCGCTACAATCCCTGATAAAGAGTCCCTCTCCAGCATCCTTGTAGCCTCCTTCAGACACTGGAAGCTGCTCTGAGGTCTCCACGCAGCTTCTCTTCTCCAGGCTGAACAGCCCCAATGTTCTCAGCCTGGCTCCATAAGGGAGCTGCTCCAGCCCCTGCTCATCCTCATGGCCTCCTCTGGACTTGCTCCAACAGCTCCATGTCCTTCTTATATCCGTACAACTTCTTAATGGAAACACAGCTTCTAAGTGCTTTCATAAGAATCAGTGCAACTTCCATCCTAATTCACTCATGAGGATGCAATGACCTCATGGGTTAGCTGCTTTATAACATTTGGAAAGATAGTGAGCTCTCATTTGTTTCTTGGTCGTCCACACTTGGACACCACATATATACACATAGATACTAGTCATAGCACACAAAAATATGTATATTGGTCACACATTTCTATTATATTCCATTCCATTATATTTTAGATAGAATCTATTTCTTGAGCTTTTCCACATACCCTCACTGGTTTCCTTGATTTTGGAGCCACAGGCTGCGAGAGCTCTTTTTCCCAGTGCTACTTTCGCTACCATCCAATACAGCTCATTTTTATGTCCATCTGTCCATCTTTCATGCCCACTCACATATGACCATAATCACTGCTTTCTCTTTTTCTTTCCACTCTTTTGCAAGACTCAGTCTATAGCCACAGGAGTAAATCAGTGCTTGGGGATGTTCCTGGGAATGAGGATGTTGCCATCTACGCTAACAAAGCATTACCCCATTTTCTTGCCCGCTTTTGGCCTGTGCTGACTATCACTGTCCCAGGCAATTCCTGGAGAGGCTTTGGAAGTTGGCACGCTCCAGGAGCTGTTCCCAGCAGGCAGCCTGCCTGTAGCCAACCTGCTTTGGAGACTACCAGCTTCTGATCATCAGCACAGGCTGCTTCGTGCCAGCTGGCCTAAGCATCTAGGAATATTCCTGGGCACATTGGATCTGAAAGTACAAACGGACCTCTCCTTTCTGAAGTCAGGTGCCTATAGGAATCGCTTCTGATGTCAGTGCCCAGGCAGAATGGAGTAAAGCACTGTAACCTCCACCTAGGTTCAATAAACATTATTCTCTGCCATCAGGGACTTTCTGGAACGAGACTTACAAAGCCGAATGCAAAACCATGAACAGTATGTCCTAGTGTGGAGTTATTTATCACGGATATCACCGCCTTTGTTGGCATTTAAGGACATCGCTTTTGTCTTATTACTGTGAACAGCAAAGTGCAAATACAGCTGTAAAACCCCAAGAAAACAAACCATTTCCAGCATGAGGCAAAGTATGAGCTGCATCTTCAACCTAGATGCTCCTGCATCAGGTATGTCTTTAAAGCAAATAATTTCTCCTTTCTCCAGCTACTTCCCACCACAGAACTCCTTTCACACCCTACAAAGTGCTGCTGCAGTCTTCATTAGGAAGCTAAGCAGCCTCGGGATGCTATAACATTTTCTTTTTGACACTTTAACCAGTATCAGTGACACTGACATGGGTACAGACGGATCATAAAGTCATAATATTTTGATTTAGCTCTCCTTCGTCAGGGGCTGTAGCGATAGGACAAGGGGTGATGGGTTCACACTGAAACGGGGGAAGTTCAGGTTGGATGTAAGGCAGAAGCTCTTCCCTGTGAGGGTGCTGAGGCGCTGGCACAGGGTGCCCAGAGAAGCTGTGGCTGCCCCGTGTCTGGCAGTGTTGAAGGCCAGGGTGGACACAGGGGCTTGGAGCACCCTGCTCTGGTGTGAGGTGTCCCTGCCTGTGGCAGGGGGTTGGAACTGGATAAGCTTTAAGCTCCCTTCCAACCCAAACTAGTCTGGGATTGTATGATTCTAAGGGAAATATCAGCTTCGAATGTTCGTGTTGGTGATTATTTCCATGGGAACGCAGCTCATTCCATAGATTTTGCTATCAATTGATTTTTTTTCCCCAAAGAAAACTTTGCTTCAAAGTCTTTACGCATTTCCCCAGCAGGAATGAGTAGGTCTGGGGGTCTGCCGACTCCTTTCTATAACAATGAAACTCGGATGAGTTATGCCAAATACTTACAGGTTACGACTGCTGCGTTGCAAGACACAACATGCAGCACTTCCTGCAAGCTGAAGTCTTCCACACTTCCACAACTGCTGCTACTTCATACTTGCCTTTCTTTTACCTCGCAGTAGAAGGTGAATCACAGCGATAATAAAGCCTTCTACACAAATACCGAGTTAAAACTGGAATTGCTGCGGCAATTTCCATTTACCGCTTTCCCTGTTGTTAATTTCTACGCAAGCCACGTGCCATAAGTGTCCCCTGGAAAATAGTTTCCTCCCTTTCAAGCATCCCTCATGAAAAGCAGGTGCAGACACTGAGTTTCAAGCCCTAAAAGACTTCTGATTTTCGTGGAGGTTGGGGAAAAGAAGCTCCCCCTGTAGCAAGAAAAAGAAAAGCACGTTTTGACCTTTCTCTGGAGTCTCTGATTGCTGTGGTAAGGGGTGAAGAATAATTTAAGATCCCATCAGCTATAATAGATCACAGTAAAACTTACAGTAGCCTCTTTTTCTAAAGTCTGACTGTTCTTATGTATATAAAGGCCACGAGGGACACAAACAAAGCTGCACTTTTGGGCTGAGCTCACTTCACAACCAGCATCGTGGTTCCAGCACGGATCAATAAGCTACATATTATCCTTCAGAATTCCTCAACAATTTAAGAGCAGCCTAACTCCACAACATGTAATATTCATCACCAGCCTGCCTCTTTTATCCAGCCTGTGGTCAGGGCCGAGCCATGAGGGTTACAGGCTGCACCAGAGCAGGGTTCATGACTCAGGGCAGGGCATCCCCCAGGCTTATACTCACAGGGCAGGATGGGCAGAGGGTGGCAAGAGGGCCATGGAAGGCAGGCCAGGCACAGCCACTGTGGAGGAGCCAATGTAAGAGAGAAAGCCCTGAAACAGTTTGAAGCTCTTGGCAATTATATCTGAGAGACCTTCCATGGGAAAAATTCAAGTATCAACGACTCCCAGTGTATCTGGGAGGGGAAAAAGTCACAGAATCATAGAATGGTTTCGGTTGGACATAAAGGACCTTAAGATTGTTCAGTTCCAACCCCCTGCCATGAGCTGCAGAACCGTCTGTCTGGCAGAATGGAGGGAAGCTATACTAGTCAGGTCCAAAGACTTCCCCACTGCCCATCTTTGCCTTCAAGACGTCCATTTGGTACATTATTCACTTGTCAACAGGAAGAAGAGGGTAGCACTGCTGAGAGCAATCGTGGGGTTTTCTCTCTGGGTTTCCAGTGAACGGGGCCACATTTTGGGTTGAAATGGATTTTAGGTTAAAAAAAGGTAGCTGTGATTCGGTCACCACCGTTATCGTGCTTTGATTGCAGTGCTATTAAATAACGTTAACACTTTGGTCTGTGCGGGCAAAACCTTTCCCCTCTGAACTAGAAACAGTTTCCTAAACCCGAGTAAAACCGTTTCAAAAGACAAACTTAGAAATCAGTTTTGCACTGATTGAGCTAAAACTAAGCAGAGCCTGCAGCAACGCACTGCCAATATGGAAGCGTTTAAGCAGGCTTTTACAAGTACTGTTAAAATCAAAATCCTTCCTTTTCTTAACTCTAGAAAAGAATTCCATCCCTTCATCACTGTAAAAGCCAAGCACAACCCGAATGCAACAAACCCATCCCAGCCTAATCTTTTAACGCAGTTGTTCAATAATTTCTATTTCTTTGCATTATTTTGACTTGATTATACTTTTATAATACCCTCAAATATACCCATAAAATTTTACAGCCCTTTTCCAACAGCATATGGTGTGTGTTGTGAAGAGAAGCATGTTTATGAGCTGCAAGACAGGAAGAAAATTCAAGTACCCTTATGGGACTGAGGCAGGGAGAGTTGACTCCGGTTATGAGCAGAGATTCTGGTGCCTCCACTGCTGCCTCTCTAATTCTTGAGTCTCCAGTTGCATTATAGAGTTATTTTGTGGTGGGCTGATAACACTGTACAATCTCTCACTGCCTGAAACTGAAAGCAAGCAGTTTACAACACAGTCCCTTTCACAGCAGGAACCTAGTATATCTTGGCTAAATGAACAGAGCTAGCCTTGAGTGAATTCAAAATGAGCTTTAACTGAACTAACATTTATTCCACTAGAGACGTGGAAGCAAATACTCAGTGTACCTAGGTACCATTTAAGAACCATTTGTCATATCCTGATCCAATATTGCCACTGTGTGAACATCCGTCAGTTGAGATAGGACCTAACAACAGCAGCTCACCTGTCTTTGAGCTAGATGGGATTCAATGCGGCTGCTCAAGCTTGGGTTTCTAAGATGAACTTTCAGCAACAACGTCTGTGGTTGACACTGCTCTGGGGCAGAGTGACCACACGAGGTGGCCGCATCAGCTGTGGGATCCAAGCATTTGGAGATTTCTGCCCAAGATTCTGGGCAGAAACAGGTTCATCTGCCCCAGCACAGGTCTCTAATGCCATGCTCCAAGATCCAGATGTGTAGAGATGCCTTAGGTACCCGTAACTTCCTAAACCACATCTGGAGGTAAATAAATCCCACTCTGTGTGCAACATTTGACTATTCCCACCTCTTTGATACCTAACTTCAATGCTTGCATTCAGGGACTGCATTCTTCCCTGTGAGGGTGCTGAGGCGCTGGCACAGGGTGCCCAGAGAAGCTGTGGTTGCCCCGTGTCTGGCAGTGTTCAAGGCCAGGTTGGACACAGGGGGCTTGGAGCACCCTGCTCCGGTGTGAGGTGTCCCTGCCCATGGCAGGGGTTGGAACTGGGTGAGCTTTAGGGTCCCTTCAACCCAAACCAGCCCGGGATTCTATGATTCTGTGGTATCAGGACAGTTAAGCTGTATGCTTATAATAGACTGTGCTAAGACTCCACTGCAAAATAAATGCTCAATTGTGTGCTAAGAGCTATGTTCCCAGTGAGTGCTGGATTATGAACCAATACTCACAGAGCCAAAACAGTGGTCGGGACTGCACAGAGACATCTCCTAAACTGCCATTTAGGAACTAGACAACTGCAGACACAGGCTGGATGTGAAGGAAATGCTTTATTTAACTCAAGGCAGACTTTCAAGCCTTGCAGACTGCATGTTCATCACTCACATGTTGTTATAAATACCTCTGTAAACTATTCGCGCTATGTAGACAAAAATACCTCAGTGCTAAACAACAGACAAATACATTAAGTCCTATGGGAAAATGTAAACACTGTACTTCGCCTCCATCTGCTCTATCCTGGTCATTAAGCTCAAAATCCAGCAGCAGGCACAGAAGCCCACCCACAGACCGGGCACTGAAAGTCAAAACCCAAGCACTAACAAAATGTCTATCAAATGAATGATTATGACTTTGTTGTGAAGGGACCCTTCACCAGGGACTGTAGCAATAGCACAAGGGGTGACGGGTTCAAACTGCAACAGGGGAAGCTCAGGTTGGATCCAAGGCAGAAGCTCTTCCCTGTGAGGGTGCTGAGGCGCTGGCACAGGGTGCCCAGAGAAGCTGTGGCTGCCCCGTGTCTGGCAGTGTTCAAGGCCAAGTTGGAGCACCCTGCTCTAGTGTGAGGTGTCCCTGCCCATGGCAGGGGTTGGAGCTGGATGAGCTTCAAGCTCCCTTCCAACCCAAACCATTCTATGACTCTATGATTGTAAGAGAGAGGGGAGTTCTGGAGCATGAGGCCTTTATTAGCCCTGCTCTGTTCCACCCAGAGTGACATCGCCGAGGTACCATGCTCACTCCTTCCGGCTGCTCTTTAACAGATGCCGGTTACTAAAGGCGCACTTGTGCTGCGGTTGCCAAAGGACTTCTTGTAACGGGTAAGTTTAGAGGGATCAGAAGATCAGTTACGCTCATGGAAATGGCATGTGAGCTGTTGACAGTTTAGCAATGCATTACAGAGTGATGCTAAAAGAGGAGACGTAGTTACGTTTGTGCTTTGCGGGGTTACAGTGAGCCTCCTGATGTCCAACTGACAAGTGGGACTTTGTGAAACGGGCATTTCAAGGTGTCAGGAGTGCTCAGCATTTGAAAGAAGACTCAGGGAAGGCAGTGAGTACCTGGCTTAGTCTTTTGGTGTGGAATTGTGAAGTCTGCCTTTTGGCATGTATTTAACATTTAAAATGAGAGCACGCTCTTCAGAAACCGGCACTGCTTAGCCTCCACTCCCTACACTACAACAATGGGGAGGACAATAAATACATTAGAGTTGATAGGTTCTAGAATTCAACTACTTTGAGCCTAACTGCAATCTTGAATGATCTAAACAAAAGGACTATTTCAGTGATCCTCTTCTGGGTTTCTCAGGCATGCAGACAGACTGCATGGAACAAGGGATTTTATAGCTTTTCTGTACAAATAAAGCAGCAACTTGGAAGAAATAAAACATAGTAATAGAAAACAAAAAGAAAGCATTAATTATTCCAAGCAGTCAAACGGGGAAGAGACCAACTGATGAATGAAAGAACAGATGACATACCCTGACCAAGAGATGGGTTATACAGTGACTTACACTGCAGGGCTCCCAATGTGGCAATGGAAACCAGAGCTGTGGCATAAAAATTAAAAGGGGGCTCTTTCACTAAAACCTCATTTGCTGAGTTGAATGAAGGGCAAACAAGGTCTTACCTAGGTGAAGATTAAACCCACCTTCTTAATAACAGCCAGGGTAGGTGTTCTTAAACATCAACCATCCGAGTAACCAAGTGCAATCAGCTGAATGAGATCCCAAGAAATCAATACAGTTCTTGCCAGGCCCCTTCAAACTATTACAGAGCCCCAACGTGCTGTGGAGCAGCAGATTACAGGCTGGCTGTAATTGTTCCCTGGAACAACTCAAACACAGGTCCTGGCCCTTAATGAATTCTGTACAGCATGAATAGGTCAGCAAAGTGCAGAAATCTCTGTTCTCGACTTCTACATGCGGAAATGGTGTGCCCAACAGCACTGCTCAGCTACTGGGGGCAGCTGCCCTGTGCCAATGTACGACTAATGGGCAACGAAACAAAGACATTCTTAGTCTATCTGTTCATAAAAATACTGCTCTGACTGCTGAGGCATCCATGGGGTTGGATCAAAACCACACAAGATTACAGAAAAAACCCTGCAAGGGCTTTTTATAGCAGTACAAACAGGCAAAGGACATACTCCTGTTCCTTAAGTATGATCTTAATCTTTAAGCAAAAAAAAAAAAAGCCATTTCAATTGCATATTATTAGCTACTGTTCGCTCCAGTGGCTTACACTGAGTCACTATCAAAACACTTTGTTAGGAGGCAGTGGCTTCCAAGGAACCCTATTGTGCAGCTGAAATGCTGGAAAGGGCCACAGGCTTGTGCAAATCTGACAGGAAAAGTCTACCAGCCCAGCACATACTCCTGCAACCCCAAATTTCTCCCAGCAGTACTTAGGCTTCATGCGTTCCAGCTTTACAAATCTTCCCTACTTTTAATTCAAGCTTGAAAAGTCTTCCCCACCTTTAATCTCAGCAGCCCAGCACGAAACCTCTGTCATTTCTACAAAGAGGCTTTCCTTCCAATCAGGGTAATTTTTCTCTTGCTTTTCCTGAACAATTCCTTTCTTCTTCTCCTATTCAACTCATCAGTCTTGGCGCAGTTCTCACTCCACAGCATCAAATCCCCCTCTCTCAATTGATTGCAAACGTCAAATATTTGTAGACCACTGAGTTCTTCTGTTTACGCGCATCATTTAGGCAGGGCATATGGACACCTAAGAGTCTGAGCTTCTTTAGCCTCTCCCCATAAATCACTCCTTCTAGGTTCCTTGTACTTACTTCCTAACTACACTTAGGGCTGTGCTTAAGGGCCAAATCTATTCCTAAGGGAATTAAGAGATGCTGTAGCCCATTTTTTCCCCCCAAACTAGCACAAGAAGAACACCAGTCTTGGCAAACAGGCTGAAAATGAATACTCGGTCTGCTGTCTATGACCAATACCACACATTTCATTTTGTACCTTCCTTGCACTGCGGCCCACAGAGCACCTTGTTATCCAAGGAAACAGCTTGCTTAGATAAGAAGTTTAAAGGGGCAATGATTCCTTCAGAAGCTAAAAGCTCAAGTCTTTGCATGCACATCCGTAATGTGTCCGTGACTAGTACCATACAGAAAATGGGAATACATAAATAGAAGTAGGTTTTACTAATAATAGCTACCTGCAGATACAGAAGAGACATTTCTGATTTCATAGATGTTTCTAAGCCATCTGGATGCCTGTAGGATATAGCCTGCAACTCTGTAAGACTACACCTCATATAAGATCAAGCTTTTTACCAGTGCCTTACGAATAAAGAGACAGTTAGAAGCACTGCTTAGAAATATACAGTACTGTTAATAAACAACTTCCCTCACTAGGGGTAGGTTCTAGAGGAAGAATTTCCTATCATCAGGTTCTCAGACTAGTAATTACAGCTTGCATTTTGAAAGGCACAACCTTGCTTCCAGGGATGTAATTTGCATCCAAATCTGCACTTAGAAAATCAGGGAGAAGGGGTTTGCACACATAAATTAATTGCTGGCCACATTTCCTAGTGCTTGAACTGCAGACAATCAGCTACCCATCACTACTGACCAGGGCTTTACTCAGCAAGGACACAAGGAATAAGGCCCTGCAACTAGTACCAATCCTGCGCACGCCGCAGTGTCTTAAACATCCCCAAACTCCACGAGCTTCGCCTGACAAAGAAAAATCTCCTTGGCAGTAAAAGCTGGTAGAGAACTGAAGGTTGGAGAGAAAGAGGGTGGAGAGGGAGAGGGAAAGAGAGAGACTGATTTGCTCTCAATGAATATGAAAAAGCTGATCTCTGCCATTGAGGAAAACTCTTGCACCAGCAAGTGCTGACTGATTGGGATGAGGAATGCTTTATCACCCAGATCCAGACACCCTTTCATATGGTGATTATAATTCCTGTCATGACCCTCTGGTCATCAAGCCACAGTGGCTTTTGTCACGAAACAACTATCCAAGAAGGCATAATCTAGGAATAAGCCTGTAGCATAATATCTTCTTCTTGCTTATACACACAGTGGGAAGAGACAACTCTTCTTCCTGTGAGTTATTACCTGCTCTAATCCACTTTGGAAAAGAGCAGTATTCCCTTAATTTTGTGAAGCATGCAAACCTATTTTTCACAAGACACGGCTACCTGAATAGCTCAGCCCAGAGCTGAAAGCAAATCTGAAAGCTCTTGCAGGTAGTAACAAACAGTCTAACATCACCAGAAATTAACTATTCCCATTAAAGCTTGGTAAGAGCATGCAAAGGCTGAACTGTGTTTTACTACATATTGTCCTCTATAGGGCTGAGGTCTGGCCTGATTCCTGATGCGATTCTTGGAGCAAAAGCTCAGACGAACAGAGGTAACGCATATACAAATGCGTATACAAACAACATCTATCAGCATTTGCTGTTTCAGTCCCTATGCAATAAAACAATGCTGACTTTTTCAGAATAAAGATATTTCATATTAATGCCACCATTATCCACATTATTATTACCAATTAGCCAGCTCCAATATTCTGTAGAATGCATGTAACCTCGCATGCATTATTTCTCTGGCTTTTCTAATTCAGCTCCTCCAGCAAGAGGCTAACACAGCAGTTGTAGACAGTGGACGCAGCCTTGAAAGCACCCAGGGAAAAAGGGTTGGGAACCCCTGCTCTGGGAGCAGATGTGAGAAGCCACGTCTGGCCATGCAGGCCAGTTCTTTTTACGTCTTTTCTGTCCTTATTGCTTATGCAGATAGCTTTACACAAGGGCTGTTTGGAATGGTTTCATCCAACCAGCAAGCTAACCCCGAGTAACAAATACAACAATACACATACAACTGTAGAGAATGAAAAATTAATGGTGTTCGAGGAGGATGATGCACAGAGACATTCTGTGTGACACTGGGGAGGAAGTGGGGGGTAAGTGCGCATGGTTAATATGAAAAGATGTCAAAAAAAAAAATGAAGCATAATAATAGTGCAATTTATCCTTGCTAAGCGCGCTGCGCTGTGCTATAATTAAATATGAAAACCTAAATTTATCTCTATGTTTGGCTGTCATTAACTTAACAGGGAGTGCACATGTTCTAATCTAATGGCTGATTTTTTTCTCCATGTGCAGCATATTAAAATGTATATTAGCCTCAAGGTGCATAAACACAAAATAATAGACCAAAGGTTTTGGCCTGTGGAGAGAAAAAACCCATGCTCAAAGGCCGTCAAGTAGCTGGTGATGCAGGGGAGACACTCACTTAGCCTCATTAAGCCAAAGCTCTCTTTTGCTTGTCTTTTGTTCTGCATGACAGCAGCCTCTTTGTTGGATAATAATTCATTCCAAGTTCGTTCGGAGCTACCGAAACTGGTGAACTGTGGCCATTTTAATGAGCAGGATTGGTGGTATGCATAATCTGGGAGCCACGTGGCCCGGGCAATCACAGAGCACCGCAGCCAGCAAAATGAGATACTGTCGAAATCACAGATTTGTCAAGTTGTTTTTGGACAGGGGATTCTAATAAGCACTAAAATATGCATCTTATTACTCTGCATCTGCCAGTCAAAGAGCACCGTAATGAATGCATGCTGCAGGGTATGACCAGGCCCTTTCCCCAAGTAAAACCAACCGCAGGGTACACAAAAAGAATGATGTGTTTCTGGCACTGCCTGGATGCGTTGGGTTGGGTTTTATAACCCTTTTGCACGAGCAGTTGGATTTTCCTGGCTTCCTGTCCCTTGCCAGCACTGAACACGCTAAACCCTCCACTGCCAAGGAGTTAACATGAAGACACTGTTCCTTAATAGCCACGTTTACTGGCTGTGAATATGGAACTTTAAACTCGGTGCTTGAAGCACATTTAGCAGAGAGTACATATAAAAACCCACAAAGATGAAACTACTTTAAACTGGCTTTAATAATCCCACTTCCTTTTGTTTTATCCATTTCTGCTGCAAATGGCTTCACCGTTAGGGAAAGATCTATTTTCTGTAACAACCTGCAGTCACTGTGAGGAACAGCACTGGAGATAATCACAACATAAACTTCCATAATGGACCAGTTAGGGGGGAAAAAATAACGTTAGGCAGGGCCTTTCTTCTACAAATTGTTCAGGCTCATAACTGCTTTCGGCTTGCAAATGCTGGGAGGTTCTCACAGTATCCTAAACCAAGAGGTTTCTTCATCAATATAGGCTTACCCTGAAGAGGCTATGCCTGGCTGACAGCTCTATTCCAGGCCTTAGCTAATGGAAAAAAGGATCCAACAGCCCCCAGATATTTGTTTTTCTCCTCTGACTCTTCTTCAGAACTAGCTAGGCAAGACAGGAGAAAGGGTTTCTCCATCAGCACTGATTTGATTACAGCAATCTCTACACTACCATGTGCTCTGCCCTTCTGGATATGGCCACAGATACTGTTTTCTTCTGGGTTCTTTATGCAGCGCTGGAAACAAGGGGACAGTTCTTTACCACGCTGGACAAATTCACCTTCCTAAACAACAAGGAGAGCTTCCAATAAGATAAAGTGTGAAAAGCTCTGCTCAGTGAAGGCAGTTGGAGGTCTTGAAGAATGTGAAGCAGCCAAAGCTTGGTACATGCATTGCAGTAGCGCTCCTGCAAGGCTGGGAGTTGCCATTTAGTTTAATAGAAGAGCTAATGAAACATTTTGTATGAGACCTTGGTGGTACAGCAAGGTTTCTTCTCTGCCATGCCAAAGGCTATTGAGATTTGACTACAATCAAGGTAGAATTAGGAGGTTTGTACTCTTCAGAAGACTCGGTGTTTTGTACCCCTAGCTACTTCAAGGAAGGGCGCATTTGAGTCTTAATGGGAAGACCATGCGCTCATGGAACAAATTAGCTTGCTAAATACAAGGGGATGAGAATTCTCACTGAAGTTCATACGCTATGCATTGGATCATTCTCTCCCATCCGTCTGCTGGTGTAAACCACCTTCGATAACTGTGTTTTTATCAGACATGGTTTTAACATTTTCATTACAGCACAATCTTAACAGCTGAGGAGGAGCCGCAATGAAAACAAGTTTGGGCTGCGTTTTGGCTTTGGGTTTTGGCTATTTCTGGAAGCAAGATGCTTCAATTCTTATTTTTTCTTCTTTTTATTTTTCTTTTAACCTTTAAATATGATCAAAGAAATGTCAGGTTTTGCAAAACTGGTGCTGAAAGCAAGGTATGAACCATCCGTATACATTTATATATATACCCACACCTACACTGCCCTATTTTTCATGCTCAGCTACCTGGCGTGTACAGAGGCCACTGCATGAAGTACAAGTTTTATAGCTGACATTAGGTGGAAGTTTATACAGGAAAGTGCTATAGTGCTTCAGGGAGCACCAGCTGACACCCTTGCATTTTGGGACATAATCACTTCAGCTCTCTGGAGTAAGATCAGAGAGCAACTACAAAAGAGTCCTGTAATAAACAGACAAGGTGACACGGGAGAGCAAATTGTACCTCTGGGGAATACTGTACTTACGTAGGTACCCGGTGAGAACAGAGTGATCTTTATCACTCTGGTCATGTATCTTCCTGGGAAACTCAGGAACGTTATTTTAAGCCATAGCTTCATTAATTTTGGATTATAGGGATGCTACCTGTGCTCTTCTTTCTTATGCAGCAACCCTCATAACTCTGGGTGATAAGACCATGCCCTACATCTTGGCTGTCTTCCTGATGGCATCATGCACTTGATCTCAGTCCTAAATTCATGCTGAAGTAAGTGTGCTTTTATGAAGGGTCCTCCTCGAGGGAGTCAGTGAGCAGCAGTGTGGCATCATCATTACCTTGCCATTCTCCCACTCAGTGGTGAGGTTTGCAAGCTGAGATTATAGCTGAGATGAGCTGGCATGTTTTAATTCCATTCATTTCATGGAAGGGTGATTTAGAGGGGATGTTAATGACAGTTATCTGTGCCAAGGCTTCAAATGTCAGCTCCTCCCCCAGAAAAAACAAAGCCACGACCAAACACAAAACTAAAGCCAATCAGAAAAGCAATGAGGAAGGAAGCCCAGAAGATTGGCTTTGTCCACCTTGGCGAGTCTGACACAGCACATGGGCTCAGGCTGTCTTTGGAGCAATTATGGGTAAGGCTAGAACCACAGGAAAGAACAAATGGAATTGGTGGAGCTATGGAAAACAGTATCACCCAGGTGACTGGAAGCCACAACTCAGGTTAGCACTTCAAAGTGGGAATCTCGCTGCTATTACGGGTCACAGCTTGGACAATGGCAAGCATTGGCTATCAGCAAGTATCTACAAGCTGGCTCCGAGGTGATAAATTTAGGGTTTATATACCAAAAAATGCATTCTGCAATAGCGAAAAACATAAAAACAGCACTCAAGTTTCCAAATGTTTTCCAGTGCAATGCTGCTTCTCATATCTCACATACGGCCAAGAAGATGGGGCCAGACCCTTTCCAGTGGTGCCCAGTGACAGGACGAGGAGCAATGGCCATAAACTAACACACAAGTGTCACCTCAACATGAGGAAGAGCTTCTTTACATGAGGGTGTCAGAGCCCTGGCAGGGGCTGCCCAGGGTATTGTGGAGTTTCCCTCTCTGGAGACATCCCAAACCCACCCGGACACGCGCGTGTGTGCCCTGCTCCGGGTGGCCCTGCCTTGGCAGGGGTTGGACCGGGTGATCTCCAGAGGTCCCTGCCAACACTGATGGTTCTGGGATTCTATCTTAAAGGCTATAAATTATATGATGAAAGTATTAGTTTCACTAATTCAGAAGCATGAACAGGTACTAATCAACATCATTCTCTTTTCCAGCCAGAAGCTGATGTTTGCTATTACACTGCTTATTAGAGAACACTATATTTTTCATATTCTTTCTGTTTAGGAAGGAAATTATTGTGGTAAATGTAATAACTGACAGTGATAACCATTCAGTCTGTCCTTTATCTGGTGACTGCATGGCAAGACAGCTTCAGCTTAACGTTATGTGTACCATTGAGAAACAAACATTTACCTTTTAGTTTGGTCATCAAATACTACAAGGTTTCATTACAAAACTCTCTCGTGCCACTCTTCCGTGGCAACGTTCTGCCGCTCAGCATCCGTTTGATGCTGAAAGCAGGACAGAAAATGAATTATCAAAAGAGTAGTGCACTGCTATATGAAAATATGGGTATTAACATTCAATAATGTACTGCGAATCAAAACAGATGCTATTATGAACATATTTAGTTGGGAATAGGATTTGTCCTAATGCTGTAATATATTCAAAAGTGCGAGAGGCTCAATGAATTTGTATACAACCAGAAGGCAAGTGGTTCTTGAGGCTGCCAAAAAGAATTCTCCCTCAGTTCCTTCTCATTGAATTGTCCATTGCCTGAACTTATTATCCCTGTGATTCTCCATTAAAATAGACAGGAATTTTATAACAAAATGGAGAGAGATTCCGTTATAGTTTTGCATTTACTGCACCAAAAATATGACAAATCAGAATTAGCATCTTTCCTTTCCTTTCCTTTGAATGCAAAAGCTCATCAGGATTTGCTGTTTAGCTTCTTGCAGGGTTCCACTGAAGAAGCTGTGTTTCATCTCCCAGTAAGACCAAGACAAACTTGGATAGCTCCTTCTAAGCTTTTAAAATCATAATGCAAGATGATGGCTGTCACATTTTATTCCATGGATAACATATACTTTCCCACCCATCACTTTTATCGATGAGAACACATACATCACATCAACAGGCTATCTTCTCTTTTCCAACAGAGTAAGGACATGCTTTTTAGTGACTGTATGTTAGAAAGGGGATCAGAAGTGAGCGTTATGACCTGCTGCCAAGCAATCTAGATATCTGTGTTTGAAACTAGATGAAACTCCAGTATTGAATTAAATTTACCAGGCACAAGTGTATGAAATCCAATATTGATAACAATTTATGAAAGTAAGAATACTGATTCTTATAATACTGCAAACCTAGTTTATGATAACATAATTACTTACACTAATAACACTGCTTAGGCACAGTCTTGCTAATTATGATATTATAAATATTAATGACATCAACCCTTTGTATTTGATTACCCCTGGTAGGATTGTTTATTGTCGTATTTCCTTTTACCTGTGTTGTATTATTTTCCTTCCTTTCCCCTTGAATGCTCACTCGTGGACAAACCCATCCTGAGCGTATGCCTAAAACACATCACTAACTTCTCAGTGGTGCAGCCTGGTTAACCTTACATGTTATTATTTAGTAGCAACGATCCCATGGTATAACTCAGCGCTAACGGCAATCAAATATACCACCAGTTACATTCTGTATGCCTTGTTCCTTTTCAATGCCTAACAGAGCCAGCTAGACAAGATGACACAGGGCTTTGTTTTTCATTCTTTCTCATGTGACCTGTTTCAAGTTAAGATTCCTTTGAATTATTAAATGCTTCCTTAAAGCGCCTCTTCACGCTACCTTTTTAAAGTTAGTTATTGATGGAGTGACAAGTGGAAATGACTAAGAACAATTTTTCCCTCATTCAAAAGGACATAAGAAACATCTTTGACACGGGTTGTCTGTTTAGTAAAATACAAAGGTAATCCCAAATAGAACACTGAATGCAGCTTTAAAGAAGAATTACAACAAATCTCTGTTACATGAGTTGGAAATGCTGTGGATGCTTCCGCAGGTGTTAAAGGAAGGAAGATGAGATGTAACCCTTTGAGCCTGGTTTAACTGCTTAACATAAGCAGATGAAAATGAAACTGCTTATATCTTGGTTTATTTCTAAGCAGCGTATTATCCAGAGCTTTAGGAATAGGATTGCCTTTTCTCCTCACAGGTAACGTTATAATTTTCAGAGCTCCGCAGAGAACAACAACAATGCGGGAGTCTCTAATCTCCTGCTAAATCCAACTCCAGTCATCAGCAACCGTAAGTGGAGATCTGGAGGTGCCCGACCCTCCAAATCCTATTCTTTTGTAATTCTTTACTTTTTACAACATTTTCAACAGTGTTCTATCAGAGTTTTGGAAGGATAATCAATAGGCATGATGTATCACTGGAATCAGTCTTCAAAGTGGGCCCCTCTAGTAACTAGAAACAAAAGCTCAGCCTCCCTGCTGTGCAGGTATTTTGCTTAGAGCAGGAGCAGCAGGGCATCAGTAGGAAGCCAGTTACACCTCCCTGCTTCTCAGCATGGATGAGCCTGTGTCCTGGTGGAGGGGGGGAGCAGCACTGGCTTAGCTGCAACCCATTGCAGCTGGCAAATACCTCCAGAGGTGCTTTTGTAGCAGGTAAGTACCACAGCGGACAAGAGAGGCAACCCAGAGGTTAGGGTTTCAGAGAGACCACAGTTTCTGTTCCTATTCCACCACATACTTTCAAGGGTGTCCTGGGTTCAGCAGCAGCAGTCATTTTTCTCCTTGGTAGCTGGTGCAGCGCTGTAGTTTTGACTTTCGGCCTGGGAACAGCGCTGATAACACCGATGGTTTCAGCTGCTGCTCAGTAATGTTTACTCTGACCAAGGACTTTCTGAGCCTCATGCTCTGCCAGGGAGGAGGGGAAGCCAGGAGGAAGCAGAGACAGGACACCTGACCCAAACTGACCAAAGAGCTATTCCATACCACAGCACATCGTGCCCACTATGTAAACTGGGGGCACTTACCCAGAAGGGTTAGATTACTACTGGGGTAAGGCTGGGTATCGGTCGGTGGGTGGTGAGCGGTTGTATTCTTTTCTGTTGTTATTTCCCTTATCATTATTATTACTGGTGGCAGCAGCAGTGGTTTGTGTTATACCTTAGTTATGGACTGCTCTTATCCCAACCCATGGGAGTTACATTCTTTCCATTCTTCCTCCCATCTCTCCGGGAGTGGGGGGAGTGAGTGAACGGCTGTGTGGTTCTGGGTCGCCGGCTGGGCTTAAACCATGACACAGGGTTTCAATGATCTTGCATTATTTGGTGTCGCCATTCCTCACTCTGCCTTGCAGGTGGCTTGTGAGTCAGCGCACATGAAAGACAATGAGATGCCCAGGTACAATGACCAAAGGGTCACTCCTGATCCAGTCCTCCCATTAACTCCTGGTTTGTGACAAGCTTTCTCAGCTTGTCAGCTCCAGTGCTAGAGAGCTTTCCTATCTCCTGACTGGAACACCCAGGAGCTTCTGGAACAGTATTAGCATCAATCTGGAGCGAGTTGATCTTCATTAAAACAAGCAGTTCCAGACCTTGTTCCAATACATTTGTCCTTTTACCTCCGACACTTTCTTTGCTTTTTAAAGACCCGGTGTTATGAACGAAGGGTGTCATGAATGATCATATTTATAGTACAGATGTTATCCTACATCAAGTCCCTTCAATTTGTCTTCTTAAAGCTGCCCTCAGATATTTGCTTTACTCAGAAGGAAAAAGACTTGGTGGCTACTCGTGACAGAAGCATTGTTTAACCAAAAAGCAGAAACTGCATACAATGCTTATGAAATTGCATCCAAAGCACAGTGTCACAATGCAGGAATGGCAATGAAACAACATACCTTTCCCATCAGATCAGCAATACTAGGTACTGGTTTTCCTTTCTGATGGCGCATGGTTGCAGGGCTCTGTCCATTCCAGTCTTCGAGCTCCTCGATGCTTTTCAGGTAAAGAAGAGCTTGCAGTCCAGTGCAGAAGTCATCAATAACAGTGAAATCTTGATTCTGGACTGCACTGCACACCTACAAACAGTCAGTCCATTATCAGCAACATCCTGGCACAGGAGCATATGGCATTAGCAAATTCTTTGGATTCACTGATTATCAGAGGAACCTTTCTGCAACTTCACTGGGAAAGAATGACAAGAATTCAGGGTATGAATTGGCTGCTTAGCCCTATGCTATAACACCACCCCTGCAGTTCAGTAAAAGAAGGACACAATAACACTAGCTATGGCAAGGTTTCCTAATCACAGCCCTCAGACCAGACCTGAAGGCTGTTCAGAAGTAAGCCTGCAAGCCCAGCCCCAAGCGTGCCTTCTGAGGCGCTGATGCTGAGCATGCCAAACACAAACCACCCCCGGCCCCTGCCTGCAGACAGACAGTGGCATTCCCTAGCCTGCTCTGTTCAGGATGCACAGACATACCCAGTTAGCTTCCAGTCAAGCAAATCACAGAACCACAGACCTGTTGAGGCTGCAAGGTATCTCTAGACATTGCCTTGGCCAACCTCCCAGCTCACAGAAGGGTCAACTAGAAGAGGTTACCCAGGACTGTGCTGTCATGGTGTGACTATCTTCACGGATTGCACAACCTGGCAACCTAAATCAGTGTTCAACCTCCATTGCAGCTTTTCCTTCTATTTAAATGGAGCTTCCTGAGTTCTTCTTTGTGCCCATTGCTTCTTGCCCTTTCAGTGCATACTGCTGAGAAGAATTTAGTTCCAATGGAAATGTCTCAGCAAGCAACACTGATTAAGGTGACCCGCTAGTACGGGTGAGTATTGCCAGGTACAGAACAGGACGGTTCCCTTCTGCTAATCCCCATTTGCCATGCAGTAGCACTGGAAGGCCAGGCCACTTTGGTTTAGATACCTTAGATAGCAATATAGCTTTATAAACATACCAAACACTGATTCCTGACCTGCAGAGTTTAACATGCAAACACAAAACTACTGAGAGCAGGTAATAACTGGCCATTTATACATGTAAAATCTGTGTATATTCTATGATTCTATATCTATGTGCTATATATATACATGCATAATCTGTATACCTATGTATATATACATGCGTAATCTGTATATATATGTATATATACATGTATAATCTCTCTCTCTATGTATATATATACATGCATAATCTGCATAACTGGCCATTTATAGAGATTCTTCTGGACCACTTTGTGGATTCTAACTCAGATTTAAACCCAGAGAGATGCAAACTGACAAGTGCATGAAAACATCCCTGACTCTCCTCTGAACACCTTCTCATTAGCTAAACTCTAATCATCCATCAGTGACGAGGTGCAGGGCTGGTTGAATC
Organism: Myiopsitta monachus; assembly: GCA_017639245.1. Classification (NCBI taxonomy): domain Eukaryota; kingdom Metazoa; phylum Chordata; class Aves; order Psittaciformes; family Psittacidae; genus Myiopsitta; species Myiopsitta monachus. The sequence continues at coordinate 1,976,154 of CM029923.1, read as the reverse complement.
TCATTAATTGTCAGTCCCTGGAAAGACTCTGAAATTCCAGATGTGTCAGTGTTTGCAGAACTCCGATTCAGCTTTTCTTCTAAAACCTACAAAGAACACTCCTGGTAATACCTACACATACACACGTAATGAACCCCACAATGAAATAGCCACCTTTGTTAGACCATGAGTATGTGCACGTGCACAGGCACATCCACACTCCTTGGACACGAAGACACACCTTGAATGGTAACTTTGAGACTTAAAAAATACAGGAGATAGATATAATTGTTCTTTCCAATCTCAGGAATGATAACGCAACTTGCAGTCCTGAAGATAGGTACGCGTCCCATTCTGCTTTCACTGACTTCACTGCGATAAAAGCAAGGGCTTATGTTTATGGGCCTTTCTTGGAACAAGAGCCATTCAAACCTATGAAACTAACAGAAAGAAGTTTGCCATGGTTTTGGCCAAACATTCCGAGCTTGGGAATTTCTTACATTACACACATCAGATGTGAGGTTAAGGCTTACAGTATCTCCCATGAATCAGCGGAGAAGCCTTCGCTGCGTTTCAGAAGGTGGTGAGCAAAGTCAGCCATAAAACTTTCTACACCACAGAGGCAGGTTTTCAGTATCATACCTTCAGCATCACCAGTTTAAATGACACTGATCTCTCTTTTCAGCATGAGAGAAGCGGCAGGGCCATAAACCAGGTAAGAATCAAACTCACATATCTGGAAACATCGCAGAAGAGCTGACTTGACCCATCTCCACACATCATTAACGTTCCCACTTCACTCCTGCTGCCTGCACTGGGAATAGGCATGCTTCCTCCCCCCCACCTTGCAAACCTAAAACATCCAGGTCTTGCTCACACTGATCAGAGCAGCAGCATGAAACTGAACTGCAGCCAGCGCTGCCCACTCAGCTCCTCCCCTTGGCATCAGGCTTTTATCAAGCAGTCATTTAATCCCAGACTGGTTTGGGTTGAAGAGACCTCAAAGCTCATCCAGTTCCAACCCCCTGCCATGGACAGGGACACCTTCCACTAGAGCAGGTTGCTCCAAGCATGGCAGAGATGGCATCTACTTAAGATCCCTTGATCCCAAATGATCCAAGTGAATCTGTGTAAATTAACACTCAGATATTCACTGACCCAGGCTTTCACCTGAAACACAGAATCACAGTAACAACTAGGTTGGAAAAGACCTTTATGATCATCAAGTCCAACCTTTACATTTAGGTAGGAAGTAGCTTTTTCTTCTTTGGAAGGGAAGAGATAGGCCCTGTGAGCAAACTAAGGGGCAGAGTGAGGTCCAGACCACTATGAGTTAGATGTCCTCACGTCTGTGTTTGTCTCTAGCTTTGGACTAGAACTTGGGCTAGAAGAGAAAGGTGCTACATTTTTAACGTGTATTATTCAAATTGCACTAATATACAAGGAGATCATTTTGCATTAGCTTGGTTTTCACGGCTCTGTAGAACTCTCACAATCCCATTTTAACATCTGACCTCCTCCCCTTTCGCTCCAGGGCAAGACTCCAAGGATTGCCCTTTACATCCCACAAGAGACAAGCAGGCCAACATGCTACATCTGATCAATTATACCATGCTCTCAGTATTCCTGAAATCTAAACCTGTCCAGTATAAATTGCAACCGTAGGTTACAGTTCTAATCTACACAGACATGTCTGAGATACTTAAGGACACGGTGCCTGCTTTGCTGCTGGTAAGTCAAACATACACCGGATGATCTCATTGGGGAATGGGGATGAGAAATGAATCACACACTAAGGCTCTAACTAAATCTGTTCTGCAAAATGCAATGACAGGAGAGGCATGCAAAGGTCCCTGCTGCTGTCTTGCATGAGAAATGACCCGTTTCCTGTCTCACTAAATAAACACAAATACTGAGTCCAACTTTGTCAAAGGATCCAGAGCCATTACAATCCTTACTTGAGGAACTGGAGTAAGCTGTCAGGAGATTATCATTGTGTGAAAAGGATTCTGCAGGTGACAGGATTTTCATTAATCACTCACTTGGATCTGAAACTTCTAATTCACGTGTTTTGAAGAACAAGTTCATTACTGGTGACAGGCACGACCACATCGCTTATAGGCCACTGTAAATGCCTTTGTAGCAGAATCATTACACCACAGAGAGATGGCGATTTCTGAAGTCCTTACTGAAGCAAAGGGCTCTGTCTGTGTCAGACCCTTTAGCTTCTGCCCATAGGCCCGGTTTCTAGGAGCAATGGGGAAGACATTGCATTTTGGTTTTGTTGCCCCAAACTGGATGTAGTTCCTGTCCAAACTTTGGCATATCCTGAGGGTCTGTGTGGAAGACCTGTGCTATCCGTGAAGAACATGGACAACGTAGCTAAGGCATTCCCAGCCAGATCATTCACTAAAGCAATTTCTGTTCAATGATGCGCTTGCGTTTTCCCACTGGGGGATGTTGCAGAGGAGAAGACATTTTCTTTAACACTAGAAAGAGGAAACAATGCACCCCCCTTCATGCACTGCTCTGCTCCCTTTCTCTTGCCCCACTACCTTCAGTTTTTATATGAACTCATTATTATATGGTCAAATCCCAGCTGGGCAGGTGATGGTTGGGAAGATGGTGCCAAAAATGGACCTATTCCCCACCTGCATTCTTTCTGTTCCATCAATAGCAGAGATTGCAGCAGAGGAGATGCAGATCTAGATATGCTTGTATCAGTTCTTCCCTACGCTACTTTTAACTAACAAGAGGTAGCGCGTGTATAATCTCATGTACAGCTAGTTCACCACGAGAGGCTGGAGCAGGGCAGAGAATCCAGCCTGTTTAATAACATGTTGCCTCGCAATGAGTGTAAGTACCCTTGGTGTGACTAAATCTGCGGGAACAAGAACGCTGCAATGTTTGGCAGCAGTCATGGCCCTATTCAGAATCGACTCAAAGCATTACTAGAATCCTTTGCCAAGAATGAATCTGTGATAAGGACACAATAGCTTGGAGGAAATGTTAGTTTTTACACCCCTCTGAAACAAACATTTCTCTCAGCAGAACATGGGTGTAAAACAACTGTCAGTTCTGGAAAACAGAAGGAACAGTACGGAGGCAAATGGGTGGCAGTGATACACCGCCTAGAAGGTAGAAGATTGACGGGTAGAGATCCGTATACATAAACACAAATCACATCGCTTGACTGCTCTACCATATTAGTTTCCACTTGTTGTAGCTGTACAGCATCAAAGGGACATCACTCATGTCCCCATATACTGCATTTAGTGGTAATGGAAAGGACTACCAAAAAAAAAGGAACCCAGAAAAAAGAAATCAAAGCAAGAGTTTCTAAGTAGTTTCCTGGCAATTGAGACAGAGGCTCTTTCATCTGTGCTCTAACTGTGGCAGGGCATTGATTTAAACTCCTTCTGAGATCTCAAATGCTTTTATATTCTTAGGTCTTGCTGGCTGCTTTCTTTTCCCCCTTTTTTCCCCCCACTCACATGATAAAATTCCAGCATTTAGCAGAATGGCATCTTGCTTCCCCAGAAGATGGAGACTTAATTCAGCTTTGGCTCTAAACTGCAGAGGATCTCTGCAAAACATAGCTCTCAAAATGCCATCGGATTAGGAATTTAGCCTTTGATTTCACAATTCTACTATTCTTACCATAGCGAGTGGATAAACAACTATTGTACCTGTGAGTGGTTTTACAATGGGTTAATGATTCCACATTTACACTAATAGGGTTGACTTCCTTTGAAATCCTTTTGGCTGATATGCCCAAACGGTTAGCAAAAGATCGACTGGTTAGAGTTTAGATGATAATATATTTCCAATTTTAGCATTATTTACCATCTTTTTCTATTAAAAATCCTTCCTGATAAGCATTGAAGACATAAATCCACCTTCCTGTTAGACAAACGTTTATGAATGACTCCAAGCTGGTTTTCCACGTATAGCTGAGGCTGCTGCTTTTCTGATTAGTGTCTATTGATTTAGATTCTGGTGGAAAAAGACTGAAGTTGTAAAAGAATACAAGGTGCTTCGGGAAGGATTCTGTTTGTGCCCACCTGGGTATCCATATGAATCCACAGCCTTTATTGGGGTGGACAAGAGCATGATTATAAGCTGGGTAGGGAACACATACAGGGTAAAATGTATTCCCAAAAGCAACTAGCAAAAATTGACTCAAGTAAAGGGAGATCTTCCTGGGCCATGCAATCTATATGCTGCAGAGCTCTTGCCTATGGAAATGAAAACGCACGCTTTCCAGCCCCTGTACAATGATTTAGATGTGCCCAGCTCTACCAAGTAAAAAGCCTTGGCTGGCTGACACAGGACTCATAATAATGCGCTATGGGAATAAGGAGACAAATAAAATACCCTCTGAGAGAGGTTGCTGTGCTTCCAATCTTCAGGATGCCAAGGTCTATGGAAAGGCTGCCTGTATAACAGTGGCTCCTCCTCCTCATGTCGCTTTGGACGCTGTCTTGGCACCACATTAACTGCGTAGCCTAAATTACCCTTTCTAGAAGCAACCGTTACTTTTGTTAGAGGATGCTGGGATTAAGAACATGAGGGGACGTGGATTATCGGACACCGCCGTGCGCTCTCTGGAAACAAAGTGGGATTCTTTGTTTTAAAGAACAAATCTGTAAGTAAGAAAAAGCTTCCCAAATATTGATACCGTACAGATGGAATGATTTGATTCATTCACATTAGCTGCTCAAATGACTCTAGAGACACAGGTTAGCAGATGGGATGTCACTTAACACGGCTTGAGTTACTGGGTCGGGACGCAGGACTGATTCGAATGAGGGACCACAAGTAAGGAAATCAGGATGCAGTAAACGGGCAGCAAGGAGCCCCCCAGCATGCGCTGAAGCCGCAGCAGCCTCCTGAGATGAAAAGATTCCCTAGCACCAAAGTGACTCCCACTGGCACAGAGACCCCAAAGGACCTGATTTTGGGGGGTGAAAGACAGACCCTGTTTGTGTATTGCACTCCAGAAACCTTGGGCAACAGTGAAGGAGGAGAAAAAAGTCTAGACTCCATTAGCCACTTATCAGATGAGGGCACGGCAAGGGATAAGAGCACCGTAAGGGATCCTTTAGGAATGTTATCCAACGCATTAATTCCTAGACTACTCAGATGTATTTTTCCTCCCCTTAAAGTCTTCTCTGCCAATTAATGTATCTTTGATCTAAATTGCTCAAAACTGGGTGTTTGGGAGTGGAAAAGTGGCACTTATCAAGGGAGCCTGAGTGATGCAATTCTGCGTCCCGTGCCTTTGAGAGGGGAAAGGCAGAAGAAATCAAGAATATTCAGAAGGCTCCCTGAGGTAACCGTGGCTTTTTTTTCCCTGTCAACCACCCCTAGAGGAATGGGTATATTTCCTTATCTCACTAAAGCATTCTGTCTGTTCTTGGAACTACAAAGTGGACCTTTATGCAGTAGGTGGGCGCACACACTGATAGAAGTGCTGATCGTGATCATCTTCCCTAAGAAAACAATATGATTCCACGTGCCTTGAGCATTGAGGAGTGTGGAAAACCGCCTCAGAAGCAGCCACCTATAGCAAATTGTATCGCTGTGCTGTAGATCTACGAAATGAAAGGTATCTTTGAAAGCAGATGAACTAACTCCCTTGTGTAAACAGCCCAAACACATACAGAGGCTCTACAACTATCGCTATATATAGGTTGAATATAATTCCATATTGCATTTATTAACACCCAGAAGTCTTGCCTCTATCTTTACTCTAAGTACTGTTGTGGAAATCCTCCAGCTCTCCCAGCAGTTCTACAGATGCTGGTACAGCACCAGAAGCAGTGCCAAGTAGATGTAGATTTAATTCACTCATTTCCATAGGCTGCATCCTCCAGCTCCTCCAAAGGTATTTCCAAAGCAGGTATCAGCTAAGCCGCTCGGATCTGGTGGTTTGATGTTAAAGGTCATCAAGCAACATAACACAGAAGTCAGCGATGTTTTAAAGATTGGGTTTTCTAAGAGCTAACCAACAGCAACACCATCCGCTCTGGAGAGGGCCTGGAGCACAAGAGTGATGAGGAATGGCTGAGGGACCTGGGGGGTTTAGTCTGAAGAAGAAGGAAGACTGAAACAAAGATCACAGTCACCCAAATAGGTTTTTTTCTTTAAATGCGTTAATTCCACACATTTTGAGAGCTTTGATTATCAGTTTAAACTGGAAAACACTTCGACCTTTGTGACAGAGTAACTATTTCCCGATTGGTGGTAACACTTGGGTTCATTAACGCATCCTGGATCCAGCATAAAGCTTCAGCATTCCTCATCCCAGGCCACAGCATCCCCATCCACCAGACCCAGCAGGGCCTTGAACCCACATCTGTTTCGATTAAATGAAATTGGCCAATGAAAAACACTTTCCCCAAAGAAGTTTCCAACAAACCCACGGGAGAACCATGCACTGAGGGACATCCTCCTGCGACCACGAGGTTGAAAGCTGCAAACCCCTCATAATCAAACAGAAAAGCAATCTTTCCATTGCGGAACCTCAGCTCAGCCCTGCAGTGATTAACCCCTCATCCCTGGGGGCCTTTCCCTCTAGTACTCACATTGTATTTCAGCTAAAATTGCTTCCATCCTTTATCAGCTTGCCTGTCCAAATCTGTGCAGTGGCTGCTGTGTCCATCGAAGAATGAAATGCACGTCAAGAAATCAGTTTTGACGCACTGAAGTCTTTCGTGGCTGAGATAAAAAACCCACTTCCACATTTCCTTAGGGATTGTTTTACCTAGCTCTGTTCAAACAATAAACAGCAGCAAGGAAAGCAGAGACCCAACTGATACTAAGGGCAGTTATACCCTTACCTACGTACTGCAAGCATCAGATGAAATGGTTTCTGTTTCTTTCATTCAAATTGCATGGATAAAAGGACCTCTCCATAGCCGGATCAAGCTATGTTTCAAAGGGGGCCCGTGTTGTAGCAGGAAAAAGCCTTCGAAAGAGCTCATATTCCCAAATGGCTCCATCCTTCATGGGCTCCATCCTTCCCTGAGCACAGCCTCCTCCACGGCTTGCTCCCCCTTTCTTCCTTCCACTGCCAGCTACGGCTTTCGACTGAAAGATCAACAGAGCTGCTTCCGTACGGAAAGGAAAACTCAGGATGTCCCCTGCAGTTACAATACATCTGATTTAAAACAAGACACAGGGAATTCCCTAAGTAATGATTGGAGGTGGCAGGAACAACAAAAGCATCTTCCTTCCATTGACATTTTCAACGTTCAACAAGGAGCTGGGTACATTTCCAGATTCAATTTCTAGTCATCACCACACTGAGACGCAAGGGGAGCTCAATCTACAACAGAGCTAGCTTTGAGTTTGAAAGCAACCTGAGCTGAGCAAAACAGCTTGCCCACAATGCCTTCGACACTTCCCCGGGCCTCTTTTGAAGAGTTATCATCTCCGTGTTGCTTTTCCTTAGTGAACTTTGAAACCAAACTCACTCGATGTCAGTTCACACCACGTGGTTTAATCTACAGGGGGGACAGATCTCCGCTTGCTCACACAAGAACAAGCATGGGCCATGGAAATCCACAGTGTCCACAGTGGAACACAAGCAATACCGTGGATCCTCGGGAGACATGGAGAGAGCATGCTGCCAAACTGCTTATTCTTCACATCTCCTCAACCCTTCGAGTACCCGTGTCACCAGATCCAGGGAAACAGGGCAGGCACCTGGGCAGAATCATGGGATTGTCTGGGTTGGAAAGGACCTAAGATCATCCAGTTCCAGGCCAGGGACACCTCACAGTGAAAGAGCAGCAGCCTCAGTGTCCCCAGGTATGAGAGCAGAGAACAGATCCTCTGCTGGGAGTGACGGGTATAGGACAGCATTGGAGCAGACGCTCAATTAAGACCTAATTGTTAGTAAATAATGATTACCATTCAGCAATACTTAAACCTACTTTGCATGAGAATCCGCTATGAGAATGACAAATAGCAACTGTTACAGAACGAGCTTGAATTCATTCTTGTAAAATCCTGAACTAACAATCCTATCAATGCAGACCTCATTTACTAGCTGGTGAAATGAGCAGAAATAAAGGTAAGCTAATAGATAAATCCCCTACGTATGAAACTACTGCAAAACTGCACAAAGTAGAAGGCATTATTAGCTTCGAGTTCAGTCCGTAACTTGACAGTACGCTGATTTGAATAGTGCAGCTTTCCATTAAAAGTCATGACGAAACTAAAGATCAATAATAATGAAAACCTGCTCAAATCTGGTATTTTTTTGCCAACTTTATGAAGAAAAAAGAATCGAGATTTTGTTTGACAAATTCTGATTTCCATCAAAAGGAATTCTCACAGCAAATCCTCACTATCAATTAGCGCTTTCCAACCCAAGCATCCGTAATGGAGCAAGCGTGGCACTCCTCTAATGACTTCTTGTTCTTAGCAAAGACAGCTGAGAACAGGCTGAGCTCCTGTCATTAGCACCAAGCACCAAGAAGCAGCAAACACTGGAATGTTTATCAGAAGCGATCACTTGAGCACGGCTGCCCCGACTTCTCTCTCTCACACACATTGCTTTTCCTTTTGATTTTATGGTGACATGTTCAAACGGCGCTTTGTTCCCTCTTTTGTTTCTGCATGTCCTGTAAATCCCAGCTCTGCAGAGAAAGGCCGCTCCATCCTGCGCCGCAGCCATTGAAGGCGTTTTCAAGAGCGCGGCTCTGTGAGCCCTGGAACTAATGATATCTGGCTTCCAGCAGCTCTGCGTCTCCTGGTTGGGTTCTCTGACATCTAATAAGGTGTGACTGCCAATTAAAGCCTTTCCTGTGGCTGCCACAGTCCTAACAGCACTGTCCCATGTGGATTCTCAGAGGTCTAATAAAGGTGAGCTCATAGCGCACTCGTGCTTGTAGTGAGGGAATGCAGGAACATGCTCTCCTCTGCCTGACTTTGTTGCTTTCTCAAAACTTGTCATAGCAAACTACTTCCTATCTTCCAGCAAATTCCAGTGAAAACGGCCACTAAACTCCAACGAGACTGTGGGTACTCAAAAGGACATACAAACATACACTGAGCTTCGTCAAGAATACGGGCTGAAACCTTTTTCTCCATGAGACTACATATATCTCAATAAAAGGACTTGCATCAGGAAGTGGGTTATGCCTTAAAATTGTTGGTGGATGTAAAATGCCATTCCTTGAATCTCATCTTGCATCATTTTGGTGGCCTGCCACCGCATTCACCAATCTGCTCTTCACTCATCAATTTAATGGGCAAGAGAACAAACAGCCCAATCTTAACCTCTCTGCATCATGGACAGGTTTGTACAGAATGGTTTTGTTCTTCTACCCCTTGAGCCACAGAAGTTTCACAGTGTCCAGCTGGTGCCGAAGTATGTTCTGAAGCTTATCTACCCATGGAGCACACTCTGATTGGCACAAAGCAAAGCCTTCAGCCTCTTTCCCTTCCATGTGCTGGTGCAAGGATGGGCTAGGGGCAGAGGAAGGGTGAGCTTTAGTGACTGAGCCCTTCTTCTGCGTTCAGAATCGCTGCTACTCACTGCAAGACATAACAGTTTTTTCCAAGTGCTATCACAGAAGCAAAGAGGTTGGAAAAGATCTTCAAGATCATCAAATCCAACCTTTACCCCAGCACTGCCAAGGACATCACTACTCAGTATAAACTCCACCTGGAACTGCAAACCACAAGGCTAGCTCCATCACTGCCCTGTTCTGCACCCGCACAATTTCAATCTCTGTTAGTTTTTCACTCTCCATACCCTTCAATGGCATAAACAGTAATCCCTGAATGAGAATTCTTTTGGTCTCATCTGGTCCTCATTTAACCCAAGTATCTGTGTCTTCACTGACTTGGACAGACACTGAGATGGTCTTAGAAGAACACTAAGTGTTCTTCAGCTCTCTACATTGCAGTTCTGTAGACATAAAAAGTCATAGAGAAATTGCATCAGTCTGTAATTAATTAATTAAGAAATTTATTCTTAATTAAGAAATTAATAATAAATGAAAAATTCAATAGGGAAAAATAGGATAAATGATCCCAGAATACATTTCATGGGATTTTCGGGGTGGTGGTGGGGGTGGTTGGGGTGCTGAGAGTAGGGTGGAGAAAATGGGAACATCTAAACATTAAGAGGTGACATAATGCTTGTAAAACTGTACTCTTCTTTTCCACCCCGTCATTTCACAGTGATGGCATTTTCAGCGCCTCGCTTTTATATCCTGATACCCAGGGCACCCTATGCCACGTAGAGGGGTTCTTCACAGGGTTTCACATTTGCACACATAAAATAGCAGTGCTCTCTCTCATCGTTCAAGTCCCACTATTTTGTGATGGAAAAGCTTGTTTATTCCCACACAAAGGGCCATCCTGCTGTTAGAAAAATCCCTCAGCTCAATGCTTCAGTAAAAAGCCTGCTGAAGGAAAAATACTCATCAAACTATCCCGAATCCCTTGAGACTCTGGCTCTAAAGAGGTACCAACAAGAACGCTCCTTGAAAACATCACACAAAACACAAGTAGTCTTATAAAAACAACCACGTTCTGTAGTGGAGGGAGATTTTATCTCACAGAGGCAAAACCCCCATCACTATTGCTTTCATATCATGGGCTGTCATACTTCCCGAATGGTTTTGTTCTCACAGATCCCTGAGGATGGTATACACAAGTGGTGTGGGGCAGGAGAGAAGGGCACAGGGCAGACCCAGCATCCTGGAGGCCCTGTCTCTGCGGTGGTGTATATTCCCACATTATCCCTCTGCTCAAGAGATGAGGAGGGTCATGGTGCAAGGTTCGGAGGCTAAAGACAACACAGTGAACACAAGAGTACAGCATCACAGGGCTGAAAGGTACATCTCATCCAGGGCAAATATCCTAGGCTGCATCAAAATGAGTGCGAGCAGCAGGTCAAGGGTGGTGGTTCTGCCCTTCTACTGTGCTCTTGTGATACCCCACTTGCAGCATTGTGTGCAGTGCTGGTGTCCTCAACATCAGCAGGATACTGGAGCTGTTGGAGCAAGTCCAGAGGAGGCCAAGAGGATGAGCAGGGGCTGGAGCAGCTCCCTTATGGAGAGAGGCTGAGAACATTGGGGCTGCTCAGCCTGGAGAAGAGAAGCTGTGTGGAGACCTCAGAGCAGCTTCCAGTGTCTGAAGGGGGCTACAAGGATGCTGGAGAGGGACTCTTCATCAGGGACTGTAGCGATAGGACAAGGGGTGATGGGTTCAAACTGAAACTTGGGAAGCTCAGGTTGGATCTAAGGCAGAAGTTCTTCCCTGTGAGGGTGCTGAGGCGCTGGCACAGGGTGCCCAGAGAAGCTGTGGCTGCCCCGTGTCTGGCAGTGTTGAATGGCCAGATTGGACACAGGGGCTTGGAGCACCCTGCTCTGGTGTGAGGTGTCCCTGCCCATGGCAGGGGTTGGAAGCTGGGTGAGATTTAAGGTCCCTTCCAACCCAAACCATTTCATGATTGCAAGTGGGAGACAGATAGGTGAAGGTGGGTCTGAAATAGAGCTTGTGGCAAAGCTGACCTGCTGGGAAGCAGCATTATCTGGGTGGGTTTAATACCTGCTGCTATGCAGAGAGCCTTACAAGCAGCCACGCTAGAGCAACAGGGAACATGTGTGGCCCCCACACTTCTAAGCAACATAGAACTAAGAAGAGCAATTTGTTTGAAAAGGAACACATATTCTTTACATGCTAATGACTAAAACTCAAGTTGAACAAAAGTATTCCATTCCAGAATATGACGTTAAGAGACTCTACCATGAAACAAATACATTTCAGGAAGTTCCCCTTTGGTCCACCTTTATTTTGTGTTACATCTGCTAGAAGTAATGAGTACAGAATCTCTTTCAACAAAAGGTCATTTATGTCAATGGCCAGAACCCAGAGAATCAGATCACCTGCGGTAATTGCAAATTAATGCTCTACTGCTAATGCATTAACTACACAATATTGATCTACAATTGAATCATACAGGCTGCTGTGAAGCGACTTTTACTTGCGTATTTTTAAGCTTTTATTGCTTTTTCCATAATGCATTTTCTCTTTCCACTGGAATTTGCTATAATTGTCCCCGGTTTTAATTTCCTACAGCAAGATGACTTTGAAAAATGCCTGTCTCTTGCCAAGGCTTGCAGAAACCTAACCACCCATCAGTGTGACAAGGGTAAATCACACCCATGATACAAGAGATGCAAAGAAACATAATCCAATATGCATCTTATCTTGATAAACTGGGGCTTTGAACGAGTTTACTTACATTAGAACACCCAAACAACTTCAGCCTCACTGGAAGCACATAGCAATGAACTGCACCTCAGAAAGATGCGGCCAGATGTATCTAGAGCTTTTGGTATGCAATGAGTGCAGGGTTGTCTCCATAAATAAAGTTATTGGGTTTATTTTTAATTCCATGTCTGAACTTAAAAGGGATTGCTGGATTTGAGTACATTACAGGAAAATATAGTGCTATCGAATCAGGAGTGACTGAAATGGTCCAGCATTTGTAATGAAGAATTAAAGAACAAGCAGGGCCTTTTTGCAACTGATTCTGAAGTTCATAAAGTGGAAGAATGCTCTGTTAAACTGCTGTATAAAATGCGAATCCCGCTTACTACTGACTGCCAGGATCCAGGCTCTTTGCTACCCCGGCTGCAAAACCTTCTTACACACAGACTTGTAGTAGTAACGACACCGAGATGTTGTGCTCCATAGAATCATTAGACTCATAGAATGGTTTGGGTTGGAAAAGACCTTAAGATCATCTAGTTCCAGCCCCCTGCCATGGGCATCTTCTAAAAGAGGGATAGAACACACTTTGAATACTGACTCTATCTCTCCAAACCATTCCCGAATATCCCCCTTAATACCACTTGAGGTGGTTATAGCATATATCGAAACATGGCTTTGGTCACTCCTGACTTGCATTTCTGTGTATGATGATTTTGTAAATGGAAAATAAATCCCCACATCTTCAAAATAAAAGCAATTGGGAAAGAAAATAATGGAGAACTGGTTGTAACTGAAATAGCTGCAGAGGAAAACCTGATCTTGCTTTTAATGGAGGCACATTTATTATTCATAAACCTCTTCTCTAAGAGATATGCCAGACTGCAATTAAATCAACCCACAAAGCCTTTGTATTATCTTAGCCCATGAAGGTCTGCCTCTCATGGCAGAGAAGACATAGGACTCTCAGCTAGGCAAAACAAAGGGAAGTCCAATGGCTCTGCAAGTGCTGCTTTCCCAGTTCTGCAGCTGGGCTCTATGGATGGACCGGTACAATCTGTGCTGTTCAGTGGTATCAGACTGCATTTAATGTTGCATGAATTGACATTCCCTACCCTTTTAAAAAACAAGGAAACATCCACGTGCTGTTTTGTGGAACAGGGTGGTAACAGTAGCGGTAGTACCCACTCCCAGTAGTGGCAGTACCCACTCCCAGTAGCTGGTACTGGGAATGCACCCACTGCTGAGCGCAGAGTTCACTTCCATCACCACCAGTGTCCGGGCTCCTTACTTTCTGTGTTTCAATCAGATGAACCATGTCCTTGTGGTGCTGGATCACAAAATGTGCAGTACTTTGTCAGTCCAAGTGTCTACTCAGCATCATCTCCAACAGCATCCGAAGCAGACACTTAAGGCTATAGGATGCATAGATAATTCTCCCAGTACGGTCCCAGCTTCTACCTACTGAACTTGGGGCCTGTGATATGTGTAAGACTTGAATCTTACTAGACTGAACCATTCAGTAGATCACTTTATTTGATGCTATCTCCAGATTCTGTACTTGCCCTGCATTTTGGTACTGAGGAAGCAGAAGTAAACTGTCAAACCTGGTAGGATAAGAGACAGAGGGTCTGACTGCTGAAGGGACAACTCAGGCATTTGATACAAAGGACATGTGAGAGATTGGGATTCAGGAAAAGTACATTAGGTGGCTATTTGGGTATCATTTTAAGAAAGGAAAACAACAGCAATGATTCTCTCAATCCTAATTAGGTTCCAAAGCTGACCTACGAAGATGAGGGTGCCTTCTGTCTATCACAACGTATCTTGCCTGAGCAAGTCTAGTCCTGGTCAAGGGTACTTCTTGTAAGACGCTATAGAGATTACTCGTTTCCTCTCCCTTCCATTTGCCTTTCCCATGGTGAGGGAAAGACTTATGGCCTGGACTCACAACCCTGCATGAAGTTTACTAAAGGCTTATGTTAAAATGAATGGAATTGAACTAGTTCAGACTTTACCTACACAGCAGCTTTAGAACTCATTTATCTCAGATTACTTTCAATGACTTCCCTCCATTAGTGAAAGAGAAATAAGCCACTCAGACTGAGGATAGGGGTGATCCAGAGGAGTTTAACGTTAGCCCATATAAAAGTGCACAAATGACATGAAACAACTTCATTTTTCAGTCATCCAGAACCAGAGAGAGCAGATGCAGACCAGAAACTCATTCCACATTGAATGATGACAGCTCAGATCACGCAACACTGTTAAAAACCCAACCAAAGCACTGAGTTGGCCTGGTCTGGGGGCTTGTTTTGTCTGAGACACAGCAAACAAATGACCGAATCTCAGCAGCCACCAGCGCTGTGCACAAAGGATGGTCACACTGAATCTGATTTTAATGTCAAAGAAACTCGTGGGAATGAAACCACTCCAGTCATCCCGCAGCGTGACACAAAGCTGACATCCACAGAATCCACAGCTGCTGTTGGCTATGATGGGAACTCCAGATCAAGGAGATGAGCATCAACCGGAATGTAACAATATACAATGGAATATGACAACATCACCACCACCCGCCCCTTAGCCATTCTAACTGCAAACCAGAGCAGGTAAGGGGCTGATTTCCAGCCAGTTTCCTAGTGCCCGTAATAACAGGCCATTGAGGCTTCATTCCATGACAGGGGCTAAATAACCACGCCAGTCTGGCCAGGATCTCAAAACAACACAGGCAATGTAAAAAGCCTCAGCTACTATATTCAGGGGATTGGAACCGGATAAGCTTTAAGGTCCCTTCCAACACAAACCATTCTGAGATTCCATTATTCTATGATCCAGTCCAAAACCTTACTCCATTGCAACAGGCTACACCACCAGCCTCATATGTAGGAGACAGAGCTCTGCACCTCCTGCTCCAATAATCATGCTTAAGGGATGTAGATGCCTGGGTAAGCAGGAATTACTTTAAACTGGCTCCCAGTGGGACCAAAGTAGTGTTCTTTGAAATGCCTCTCCCCTTGAAAAGGCTCTTTGCAGAAGACAAAACCCAAGAATAAAGGAACATCAGAGAGCTGAAGCTTAACTCTACATCAACGCTGCTTGTATAACAAGGGAGCGATGTTTAATGTTTAAATCCTATAGGTCAGAGAGAAAAAGTGATAACATACTCAGGGCAAGCCTTTTCCCAGGTTGGCATTGGAACACCTGAAGTGTTATCTTGGCAACTCCTCCTTCGTCTGAAACGAATGTCTCTTAGCAAGAAGCACGAAGCTTCACAGGGTAGTGGTGGAATCACTGTCTCTGGAAGTGTTCATAAACCATGAGGACGAGGCCCTCAGTGCCGTGGGTCAGTGGTGGCCTTGGCAGTGCTGGGAATGGTTGGACTGGATGAGCTTAAAGGTGTTTGCCAACCTGGTTGATCCTATGGTTCTATGAAAATTCCTTTCAATGGTATAAACCCAACACTACCCTAATGCTTGAAAGGAAGCTACATTCTGGTTTTGATTCCTCTAATTCTAATGCTTTAAAGAAAGAAAGGATACCTGCAAAACAGAAGCCCCGCTGTGCAGAAACTGAAGTCCACTTTCAGCAGAATCAATGCCTCCTGTTGCTAAGATGGGAAATCCAGGAAGAGCACGGGCTATGGCAGACACTGCACGGAGGGCGATGGGCCTGATGGCATTTCCTATGGAAAACCAGAACATGTTGTCAGCAGTAGCAGAACACACCCTGATGTCATTTGCGCATCCCTCATGCTAAGGAACATCAGGAGCTAACATCTAATTCTGAGATGCAGAGGATGCATTCATTTATAAATTGACACCAAGTGGGTTTCAAGTGCTATCAGTACTTGTTAAGTACTATGAATTTGGCTGAAATACAGGAAATCACAGAAACATTTGGATAAACATTGCAAAGCTGGCTGGAACATTTTAGCTGATGCTCAAAACAAAGACTAACAATGTCTGAGACAGAAAGCAATACTTTCCCATACAGTACATTGTAGACAGAGACCTATGTTTCTACATAAAGAATCAGCTTGGCTTTTTGAACACAGACCAAGTCAGAGGGAACATCTCATTTACTTGTCTGAGTAAAGACTCTTTAAAAACCCCATTTCACTGCGTTTGATGTTTCACATCTTATTTAACGTGTTTCCCCTTTGGATGTTTGTAGATTCGGATAATTCTTTAAATAAGCCCCCTTTACTCAGAATCTGAAAAGAATAAAGTATATGCATTTAGAGCCCCATCTCCAAGACTGGAGCTTGTATTGTTAAATCATATCTAGAAGTCGAGTCAGACAACTCCCTGCTACATTTAGAGGAATGATGATTAAAGTCTCCATGCGCTGTGTCTGCAATGCTTCTGCTTTGGCTCCATCCTATTCATGGTATGCAAGCCTTTAAAATATGCATACAGATGCTGCTCATTAAATGATAGGAGGGAACAGACAGCTGACACTTCCGCTGATGTTTTTTCTGAGGCTGGTTGGGATTTCTCTGGATAACTCCTGTATTCTTAACATTCCCAATTCATTTAGAGAACCTTTAGGGAAATTTCCATGTTATCACTGGGCAACACTACAGTAGCGTAAGGGAGGCACACATCACTCCCAGAGGAACTGCCTGGCTGTCAACCCTGTCAGCCTACACAGAGAAGTGCTAGTGCTTTTGGGTTTGTACTGTACTAGGTAATTCGGGGAAATACAATGATCTGAAATGCTTCTGAACACCCTCCACGGGTATTTTCATAACCTTTAAAGCTCTGACCTTCTGCAAAAGCAAATAGCCAAAAGGGAAGAGAGGAATAAAACCAATGCAATGAACAACACAAGAGGAAAGAAGAAGCCACAGTTTGGAAGCGTGGGAAAAGAGCCTATGTGGGAACAGCAGCTGCTGCATCCCCACACCTCTGCTGAGATGCCTGACCAACCTCTCCTGCAGGCAAGACTTCGACCCAAACAAGCTGTGCTGCAGTTCTTTCTCTACCCTTTCTGAGACAGAAGCCCTGCAGGTCTGCTGCCTGGATTGTTAATAGAAGAAAGACTTTAGTAAGGGATATACTGCTTTTTCCAGCCAGTACTGTGTCACTGAGCCCAGCCCCAACCCTCCCTCCAGTGTCCCCATCGGTGCTGCCTCTCAAGCAGAGGTTTCTGGTCTCCACAAAGGACCTACCATCAGCTCAGGGTTCTGCTCTCTGGAAAGAGCCTCCTCCTTGCTTGTGCATCAGCTCAGACGTCCCAGGCCTACGGGTCGATGGGGAGAACGACCCCACCACGAGTTCAGCTCACAAAACCTGCCATGTTTTGCTATAAATAGGACACTGTCACTTTGCCAAGGAGCTGTTTTGTCAAGGTAATTTTCCACTACAGAAAACTGCAGTCTGGTTTGTCATAACCATTACAACCCCTGTGTTCAGCTCACGTTGCCATTTGCAACATACCCCTCACTGTAACCCTGATGGATCACACTGAATTCACAGCAGACCCTGGCCCATCAATATTAAACACATTCACACCCAAAAGCACAGCTAAGCAGCCTTCATTGACATCTGCTCTGGATTCAGCATGGAATTATCTTCTTGGGCAAGGACAACCTCTGCTGCCTTGGGATAGGCACCTTCTCATTACATACTTAATACAATACCTCCTCCTTCTCCTATAGATGATCTCTGCACCCAGCAAAACCCAGAACACTCACTATCTGATCAGACAGACTCCTCACTTGCCAGCAGGACCATAGCAGATGTTCTTGGATGCCCACTTTAGGGATCAGAACTGCTCGCAGGCTTTGCACAGATACCGGTTGTCTGTAGTTTAACAGAAACTACACAGACATATAACGTTTTCAGCATCTAAGCTTCCATTTGCATACATGGGCAACGCTAAAATTCGCCCAAGGAAGTGGTGAATCCCTGGCAGTGTTCAAGGCCAGGTTGGACAGAGCCTTGGATGACATGGTTTAGTGTGAGGTGTCACTGCCCATAGCAGGGGGTTGGAACTGGATGAGCTTAAGGTCCTTTCCAACCCAAACCACTCTGGGATTCTATGATTCCATGACAGCTTGACCCAAGAAGCATTCTCAGTGTGCTCTAGTGAAAACTAGAGCCTGGTTCATAAAACTTTGAAATCTCACCAAAACTGCCTTAAAGAATCTACCATCAGAGCAGAACATGTCACAGAAAGGAGCTGGAGCTGAATAGGAACTTTCCACAGGACACTAATGACTATTTGCCATTTGAGCTAGATCAGTCGCAAGGTGTTTGAAAGGACCAGACTGGCTCTTTGAAAGAGGATGACTGCTAGCATCCAAAGAGCAAATCTTACAACAGAATTGATGGCACAGTCTTCGAGAAAGACTCGAGACAAAAAACTCAAATGGAACCATGCTGTATGCTTCCACACATTCACTTATAAAGCTTTTGGAGGGCCATACATGCCAAGACATCCACGACACAGCAAAATCACTGGGAACAACCTCACCCAAAAGCACTAGTTCATGGAATTCCTCCAATATTCAATGTTTGAAACTGAGGCTACAGGACTTGTTATATGCTTTTATATATATATATATATATTGGTTTTGGGCACTGACACAGCAACTGCAGAATCTCACTGTGATGAGGCAGTTATGCCTTAGAAAGGTGAAAGAATACACATGCTGTTAACTCCATAATCATATGGCTAGAGGAAAAACTCTTTCCAGTCTGCAGGAGTTGAAAACTGACATCTGCCTTGAGGCATGAAGGTTTCTATTCTTTTAACCCCAATGCAACTCTAAGAGGTTGCATTCCGTCAGCTTCTAAGCCTTACAGATCCTTGACCTTAATGGTATCCCATAGCAAAGAGTTCCACAAGACAATATTTCTGGAATATAACCATTCCTTTCTTCATTGTGATTAAACAAGCCACCTTCTCACTTAAATGACTATCTCTGTACAATGGTCAGTAGAGGAAAAGGAGCAAATTACAGTTTATTTAAGGTTCAGCACAATAAGTAATCAGAAAGGCCTTCATTCAGCCCAAAGAAATCAAGCATATGATTTGATGACGCCTAGCAGAGATGGCAATGAGGCTTAGAGTTTATTATGGAGCATAGGTAATTTTCAGTACTAGCTGCACTTGATATTCATAATAGGAGTTATTTCTTGCGTTTGGTGATTAGTAAATTAGTGATAAATCGGTATGATGGCAAAAGTATTCCATTCATCTATAACTCCCCCAAATGAATGTAAAAACATTTCAGGAGTGCTACTGATGAGAGTAAATAAATGGCACTAATGACAATCAGAGGGTTGACTGAGGTGTCACTATCTTCTTTGCTCTACAGAATACAGAACATCAGAAGGTGCAGCCGTTCTCCCGTGCATTTCTTGATCAACAGCTCAGAAACTTCCCCTTCTGTAAGAAAAGCTTCTGGTCTGGAATACAACGTGACTGACTTGTGATAGAGATCCTTCTGCCTATTGAAACGGTGAAATAACCATCCATAATAACCCAAAAGAAAAGACAGAATACAGCAAACAGGAAGGTAATAAATTCCAACACAGATATGTGTGGAGACTCCGTTTTTCAAAGGCTGAAATAAAGGAGATTTAATGAAGAGCCATATGTAGTAATGGAAATATGCAGAAGTTTGCCTGAGAAATCAAATGGTATTTAAGAAGCCTGAGGTCCAAATCCAGCATGCATATGAAAGACAGCTCAATGCCAAGAAAATAAGCATCTACCACATACTTCGATGTGCTTGGGACCTGTAATTCCACTAGGTAAGCACCCTGTAGCTGGGAAACTGCTGATATGGTACTCTTTTGATAGTAGCATTAGAGCTGCTACCAGATGCTTGATATGGCTATCATTTACCTTGCTGTAAAAGAATGAGATTTAATAAACAAAGTCCATGTATCCAGACCTCAAGGACAGGAGTGAGATTAGAAAATGAAAGACAGAAAAATACCCGGTGGAGATGACACAGTATCATAGAATAGTTAGGGTTGGAAAGGACCAAGATCATCTAGTTCCATGCTGCCCATGGCAGGGGGGTGGAACGAGATGATCTTAAGGTCCTTTCCAACCCTAAGTATTCTATGATTCTACTCTATGTTGCAAACTACCCTTTTGAATCTTTCATTAATTACAGAACAAATACTTGCGACTAAATAGAGATTTCAACAATTCAATAAGCATCTGATGCCAAAGTTCTCGACCTTCTTCTTGCCTTAAACCGAAGAATTTTGGTTTTCTTTCTTTTTTAAGTCAGTTTTTCTGCGACTCTCAGGGATTGCAGTCAAGGAAATCCAATAGAGCAAAATAGAGCATGAAGGAGAAGCAGAACTTACGTTGATCGAATGCTCTGATCAGTGCAGGCAGGCAGAGCTGCTCTGGTCCTCTCAGGACTGCAGGCTGATGGAAAACTGGTGAGAGGTATTACACCTACTTAAGAAGTAAAAAACCCTCTACCAGTGCCAGAAAACACGCTTTATTACGACTTCAACACCGAAGACATTCACTAGGTTGAGGACTGAGGGCCAAATTTAATGCCTTCTTCTAGGAGAAGCCTGGGGTTAAGCTTCAGGCAGATCAGTAGCTTTGGCAATTCCCAGCAGAAACAATTCAGATCTTCTTGATCCCAGTGATCCACCAATCTCAAGTCTAAGAAGCTTTGAATGCTGGCCTACATTCTTACTTGCAATATAATGCACTAATGTGGTAGCTTAAAGTCTTCTACACGTATCTGCAGCAGCTCTACGTGGACCTTTAGGTAAAGATGATCCAGATCCGTAAGAAACCAGCCAACAGAACTGAGGTTAGCCAATTCACACTGACAATGCTGAGTCTGAACCTTGAAACAGGCTGAATGGTCTTTATCAAACTCTCTATCAACAAAAGCAGCAGATTCAAAAGGGAAACTCTCATACCTTTGGTTAGGAGATGACTTAAAAGCCAATTTTTGTATCTATGGTTACTAGATGGAATAAAAAGGAATTTGGGTCATAATTCTCCCCATTCTGTGCACTGTAAAGCAAAATGAATTCTTCATTTGCATTATATTATATTACACTTCAGTCCTTTACAAACTGAATATCAGATTTAAAACAGTCTAAATATTACAAGGAAAAACTGGCTGATAAATTAGTTTTTATTACTAAATCCCTGATGCAGTCTGTTCTGCTGAAAGAAAGAAACCCTCAAAACCTTCCTCCCTCTGTAAATCCATTCTTGGAAGAGAGCTGACATTCCCATCTTCCTGACCGTTCAAATGACTCAACCTAATGACAAAAGAAGCCAATGACAGCAAATACTAGTTTGGGAGATGAAGACTGCAGGAGGCAGTTGGTCTGGGAAAGCTGAGGTGTTGGAGATGATTAATCCAATACTGCGGGAAGGAACCAGGCAAGAAAGTTTGGAAATTAAGGAAAAAACCCACAAAACCTGATTCTATATTAAGGAATTTTTTGCATAATGGGTATGCTGCCTAGTTCTGGTGATCAAAGTGCTTTATATAAATATATATAACATCTGCACCTGTAAACAGGCCAGGGAAACGTGCTATACACACAATTCCATCTTATACACATATATTGTTATACACCAGTCAGCCAGCATAGCATTCCTCCCGACGGGAATGCTCCCGTGCCATGTTCTTTCCCTCTCCCACCTGTAGGTGGCCATCATAAGCTACACTTATCAACGAAGTCATTAGCAGGGTTTTCAATACTGTCATATCCAGATAATTAGCAATTTATTTAAATAACCAATTTCGGTGGAAATAATTGCCATGGAATGCCCTGAACCTACTTTTTATAAACTATAATAAAAGTGTTAAGATAATCCCTGACATTTGCAAATGCCATTAGTTCACCTTTCCTTTTGATAGTGCTATGGCATTATGTTTAAACAATTACCCGATAACGCAGCGGTTTAATGAAACAGTGTAGCAGGCACATCCTTCAAAATGGCCAGAGAATGCATTTATATGCAGAAGAAAACCCAATAAACAGACATGTTTAGAGAGAAAGACTACCCACTGCTGTTACGAGGTTCACCAGATGGGACACTCAATATTCAGCAAGCTGAAAACTACAGGTCAGTGCGAAAAGACTAAGTTCAAGATGGTCTTGCCACAGCTTTAATGGTGCACCTTGGCATGCAGAGAAGAGTCTTTCACTGCTCCTCATCTATTTCACAGCCTGGGCGGTCCGTCAGTCCATTCCCACTCACACAGTAACAGCCATTTGCCCAAATCACTACTAATAATGTACTATTTCCTCAGGCGCTGGCCATTTCCAACCAAAACTTTAAATTATTCATTTACCAAATGGAGCAGTTGAGGCAATATTTGTTTTATGGGGGGGTCTCCACAGCAGTTTGCCAACATCCTCAAAGCAGTGCCTGGCTAATGCTTCATTTGATCCATAATTTGTGATGGGTAACGTGCCAAAACTACTGAACCAATGGCAAAGGTTCTGCTGACTACAGCGAAGCCAGGACTTTACCTCAATAGAATAAAGTGAATGATTCTGCAGATCTGAAACGGTTTCTATCTCACTCTGCCATCGCTGGCTCTTGAAACCACATTGACTGACTGCATTCTACTTGCTCTTGTTAGTGTATTGTGACTACCTGTGACATGTATGGATTGAGAAATGGTTGGTTAATATTAATATAAAATGTGGTGTTAATACTTTCCCTGATGATTATTTCCCCCTTTTCATTTAAGAGCTTCTTTCTCATAGGATTCTCTTTGGGGATACTCATGGGATTGAGTTGAACCTGTGACTGGAAAAGAGAAGTCATCATTTGGCTTCCTGTTTCCTTCACCAATAAAAACGCTACCCAACCAGAAAAGAATGGTGGTGCTTTGAGAGGCACAAAGGAAAAGCAGTGTCCTTTTCAGGGTTTCTTTTGACCAGTTTTGAACGCATGCTAATGATTATTTATGCTCTTGCAGCTCAAAGTTCATCAAATCACCAGAGTTCTCGCTCAATAAATGTTTGGCAGTCATCAGAGACTCTTCTCAATTAAAAAAAGGTTCGAATCAGAGAAAGAGAGAGGGAAAAATTAAATTTTCCTTATCTGTAAATATTATTTATCCAGAAGACCTGAGGGAATTCTCACTCATATTGAGCTTCAGCAGGAAAAATCCTGAGGACAGATACAAATTGGTTTGCGATTGCTGCATGAGGTGGTTAAACATTTTCAAACTGAGCTATTCCCTCACTGAAAACCACAGAGCCACCAAAGATCGATCCTTCTGGTGATCTGCATGAATCCCAGCAAAGCATTTTCTGCTGCACTTTATCAGCTGTTCATTATTTAATTCCATTCAGGCTTTCTACTTTGGTTCCGCTTGAACCTGGGGATTGTCTCACACTGTGCTCTTCATGTTCTTTCCTCTGCTCACTACAAGGAGAGGGTCCAAGCTGGGGCCACAAGGATGCTCAGGGGTCTGGAGAATCTCCCTAATGAGGACAGATTGCAGGAGCTGGGCCTGGTTATCCTGGAGAAGAGCAGCCTGAGAGGGGATCTCATCAATGCAGATCAATAGCTCAAAGGCGGGGGTGCCAGGAGGATGGGGCCAGACCCTTTCCAGCAATGCCCTGCGACAACACGAGGAGCAATGGCCATAAACTAACACACACAAGTGTCACCTCAACATGAGGAAGAGCTTCTTTACATGAGGGTGTCAGAGCCCTGGCAGGGGCTGCCCAGGGGGGTTGTGGAGTTTCCCTCTCTGGAGCCATCCCAAACCCACCTGGGTGTGCCCTGCTCTGGGTGGCCCTGCCTTGGCAAGGGTTGGACTGGGTACTCTCCAGAGGCCCCTTCCAACACTGATGGTTCTGGGATGCTGCGATGGTGTTAATAAAATCAAACAAACAGCAATACAACAGCAATGATGAAACAAAAAAGGGCAGTGCTAATACCTGAGGTATGCTCCCAGCATAACGCAAGGAAAAAGACGTGTGAATTAGACCAGCATAAAAGCTAAGGGGACAGCCCATCTAGGAAGTATTGCCACAGTTAGTAGACAAGACTGTTACCACAGAGGGACAAAAGTGTTTTCCTGCTGGATTGTGCTGGGCAATCCTTCCCCCCAAAAGATGCAAGTGCTTCACTTGAACACAGGGTAGGTCTCACGACCCATTTATATCCAGAGACAGATGTGTTTAACTCAGCCTAGTACCAGTGTTCGTGGCTATTTATGCAGACGCTCAGAGATCCGTTCAAAGGCAGCCTTGCCTCTGTCAGCCTCAGACCTCAAACCTTTGCTTCAGCTGGTTTTAACCTCCTTAACAAAAACAAGTACCATGGTCAACATGACCGTGGTGCCAGAAAGCAGGATGCCTGCGTATGTCTACCAAACCTGAAGCATCCCTTGCACTGTTGAATAACGACTTGCCCAAGAAGACCACTACAGAAAAGGAAGGAGAACTTATGAAAGTACAGTGAACTGAAGAAACCAGGTCTGGATACCCAGAAAGCTCAGATGACGTATTTCCTTCTCCCTTTACATAAGTCAGGATCATTCTTACCCTATTTCAAGATTCACTGATTTGGTTTTATCTATTTCTCTATTTTACCTACCTCACTCTGTTGCTACCATCTAGTAATACACAATTTTATATAGTAAAATCCAACTTGATGTATGGATCTATTTAGATCTATTTATAGATACAAAGAATACGTGGAAAATGATGGCATGAACACAAAACGTTTGTGAAACAAATGACACCATTTCAGCAGAAAACCCTTTGTCTGCCTGTGCAATAGTACGTGTGTCTGTACACACATCTACCATATTACTATTACATATCCACTATAATCTCTGTGAGTGCATATATATATACGTGCACACTCAGTAGCTGTATTTCCATATTCACATATACATAAAACAGTGGATGACACGTCCCCTGATAAAACCTGTTATTCCAACACTTCCAGGGAAAAGTGTTAAAATAAATGGCTCATCACATACAATGTGTTAAAATAAATGTTTATTTCAACACGATGTGTATCATAGCCATTTATTTCAACACTTCCCGCTTCTCAAGACTCACACAACCAGGAGAGCTGATAGCTATACCTAAGGTAGTTGAAGCACACAGCCACACTCATCTGCTTGCCATAGGATGAGTAGGAAGCCATTTGACACCTTTTTTTCCTCCCAGCAATAAATGGAAACTACCTACCTTGACTATTCATGGGGATCTGCATGTGTCTGTAAGCTGGTGGGCTGCATCATCATTTGGAAAGAAGAAGGGCCATACCGGAGTATGGTGAGATCTTTGGGAAGCAAGCTCCTGCTGCCAGGGCAGGCTTGGGAAAAGCAGCAAAGCATGGGGGTTTTGACAAGTTCTCGTTGCAGTTCTGGAGTGCGACACAAAGGGATCTGGGCAGACTCCTGTGAACAAGAGCAGGAACTAGAGCTGTTCATGCTGAAGGCTGGAAGGGATGGGATTTTGGTAAGGACCAGTTATAATCTAACAATCAAACGATGGGTTGGGAGAGCACAGCTGGGTTCCTGCTCTGTCCTTCTGAAAAGAGTACCTTGGGAGGATTCTTCAGCTCCCAAGACATGCCACAGTTACGTTAACAAAGAATCTGAAGGATCTATGGAGCAGAAGGGTTACAGCTTTAGGTGGTCTCTGAGGTCAAAAATACAGAATCACAGAATCAACCGGGTTGGAAAAGCCCTTTAAGCTCATCAATTCCAACCACTCCCAGCACTGCCAAGGCCACCACTAACCCATGGCACCGAGGGCCTCGTCTACACGGAGGGTGAACACTTGCAGGGATGGTGACTCCAGCACTGCCCTGGGCAGCCTGTTCCAATGCCTGAGCACCTTTTCAGTGAATATACAGTCATTGGGAGCTTCATGTTGGTGCATTCAGGCTAGTGTCAGCATCTGAACTTGCTCCTACACATGGAGCTCAGGACGGTGTTCAAGGCTGGGCTGGACAGAGCCTTGGGATGCCATGGTTTAGTGGTAGGTGTCCCTGCCCATGGCAGGGGGGTTGGAACTGGGATGATCTTCAAGGTCCTTTCCAACCTTGACTATTCTATGATTCTATGTCAGTGTTAAACCAGCATCAGTTACTTTCTCTGCCAGATTTTGGGAGGAAAGCACAGGAAGCTCCCATTCCCTGGTAGTTCCTGCTGGAGCTGGAGGGCACTATGCCTTTCTAGCTCAGTCTCTAAGGGACAGAGGCAGGAGGAGGAGGAAGAAATGCAAAGAATGCACAGAACACACACCAAATCTCCCCAAGCCAAGAGTCCCTCTGAGCAGTATTTACCACTAACTCGCCTGCAATGTTTTCTTACAGCTTTCCTCCTTTGAAAAGCTCTCAAAGCACGATTAGAGATTGCCTGGGCCATAGCAAGACAGCATGGCCTTAAGAAGATAAACACTTGGCGGGGGGTGGGTGGGTGTCTCTTTTCTTTTGTTTGTACTTTCTCTTCCTTGCAATTGCAGATCTGTTTGCTGCCCTGGACAGAGCACAAGCCCACAGATTAAACTAATGCCATGGCAGCAAAGACTTCGCAAGCAGCACGTCCCATCACAAGACTGTTTTGCACCCAGGCAATGAAAAATGGAGACCACAGTTTCATCAACCCGCAAATCAATTCAGTGCCTCGAGCCAAGCCCCTGCACAGTGCGAGTTGCCTATCCTCAAACGTCTCTCTCCCCATAAAGTTATTTTCCTCCACTGTCACCTTTGGCAGAGAAAACGCTCCAATCATTTTGTAGCAGAAGAGTGTACAACGCAACGGAAGTTCTCCAGAAAACAAACCATGTTTTCACCCTTTCATTCTCTTCAGATGTGATTAGATCCAGAGAGAGGAGAGATCATCACTCCTGTGAAGGCACCGCAGATTAAAAGATTGGGCCTCAGGAGTTGGCAAGATGTAATAGAAGTGCTTTATCCCTAACTATCAATCAGTTTCAAGAAAGGCAATGGCTCACAGAACGGTAACGATGGACATATTCAGCTAATACCCACTGTAGATGGTAAAACCCTGTACGACAGACATGCAGCGCTCAGTGACACAAGAACACTTTCTTACGATTAGGGTGTTACAACCACACAGGTTTCTAAATATTTAGCTCCTGACATTTTGGTATTGTTGTAATGAAATTACCATGACAATACTGAGTTTTCCAGGAAAGAAAAGGACCCCGCACTCCGAGAGTGAGTTGATACCTTGGCTTTACCTGGCACTTTGGTTGCACAGGGATGGCAACCTCAAAGAAAGGCTTGTTCTTGTGTACCTCCTTCTTCCTAACCTTCACTGTCACAGGGAGCTTCATGCCATTTCTTTAGGTGAGAGCTTAGAGCAAGCTAAAGAGTTAATGTCCATGCTGTGCAAACTGTTTGTGAAGCACAAACCTTATTTGTGGAGGCCTTTACTAGCTCTGGATACATTACGGAGGGCTGGTCATTGAAACGTGGTTCTATCAGGCCTGCTTTGTGACCAGCTATGCAACTCAATGCTGATCCCAAGATGAAATTAGACACCTGTATCATAAACCTGATTTCTGCATTAATAAAAAATAGCAGCATTAATAGGACTAAATACTCATTTCTTGGATGCATTCAGAGCAACATAAGGGGATGTGAGGGAATTTAGTGCACCGCTCTTTTCATTGTTATCCAATGAGGGCATCTCGAGGGGTGAAGGGAATTAATTTATGTACTTACTCATCCCCTTGGCTTCCACTGAAGTAAAACAGCAGCCACACAACTCCTAAACTGCCTTCACTGGTCTTTTTATCTCACTGAAGAGCAAAGGTGGAAGCTGAGTAAATCTGTGTGTGAAGAGCAACTCCACTTGAGCAGAAGAGGCAACAGACACCAGCCCTGGACGCAGATCCCACATTCTTGTTCCAGGACGTCACATTGCCCTTTTCTCTAAACCCGTTGTTAATTTAAAGGATAGCTTTGTAGAAGTATGCTTTGCAAATCAACTCAAGCGGTCTCCTTTACATACCGATGTCCTGGGCACCTTTTCCTGGCACATTTTCATGGATAAATCTTTATGCCCATTAAAACCACAGCCTCCAGCGTGGACAGAAGGCCGTTCGCAGAAGCACACAGGACTGTTGTTGACTGTTGCTGTCACCCACAAAGGAATCACATTCTCCTTCCTTCCTGCTTTTCTCTAACCTAAAGTCAAACATATCTGAAGGAAGCGATTCACTCTGGAGGCAGTGCATTTGTCACAACTGGGTTGTTTTCTTCTCCTTGGTCCCGCAGAATTACTAGGAATGCTGAAGGTTATTTTAAGCAATCCATGCACACATGAAAATGAAGAGATCCCATTTGCATGAGCTCTCGCTGACTTAATACTGTGCATGGAAAGCTCCAAGACGAAGACTCGCAAAAGCAGAAACGTTCCGTGTGCAACTCTAACACATCTGCTCAGCACTGAAAAGCCAGCATTTAAGTCCAAAGCACCAGAGGGCCAAGACAAGTGCACTTCTTGGAATCAAAACAAATGCTGGCCAATTTAAGGAAATACTATGAAGCACGCAAAGACCGAACAATGCCATATGTTGCACGATGCAGCTGGTAATCAATTTAGTGTATATGCCAAATTTACTAGAAGCCCAAATAGGCTTAAATTCTTTCTTCACACGTTCAAAAAGCGAACTGCAAGCATTAGAAACAGAGTGCGTTTAAAATCGGGGGGGTGGGGTGGTGGGGGGGATGGAAGTGGGTTTTTCTTTTTACCTACAGAACACAACTGAAAATTAATCTCCTAAATTCTAAGCTGTAACAAATCAGGTCCAAGCTTCACTTCTGATCAACTGCTCTCATAGACTTAGAGTTCCGGGCCACGGTGTGTTCCACTGTCTGACCGAGAAATGTGATTTAAGAATCATTTCACATACTTCTACTTTAAAAGATTTGAACTCGGGATGGTTTCCTGCTGTCATTGGTGATTCTACACACAGCACATTACTGAAGATCTCATCAAACACAGATGCGCAA
The DNA here is from genome assembly GCA_017639245.1 of Myiopsitta monachus. NCBI lineage: Eukaryota > Metazoa > Chordata > Aves > Psittaciformes > Psittacidae > Myiopsitta > Myiopsitta monachus. Next base: position 1,946,937 of record CM029923.1, on the reverse strand, counting down.
GCAACCTTGCGTGCATCGTGGTCCTAGTTCAAATACAAATCCACGGTTGCAGCATTAAAAAGAGGGTAGAAATCCTTAATTCAAGTGGACAGTATCACCTCTAAAGCCAAAGTAAATGGCGGAGGATAACAGTTTTCAGACTTGGGTTACAGTGTCAATGCAGGGACTTGAGCTGTTTTAACCCACCAAGCTTCATCTTGCTTGCCAGAGCATGCTTGTCAATATTCAGCTCCCGGGGAGCACGTCACGAGCCTTTACCAAAACCAGCTTAAGTACCAAATACTCTGGTGGCTGCTGTGATCCTTTTTCTAACACTGAGATTAAATTGCTGGAACTTCCTGCGAGCTTTACAAACCAGAGGATGTGTCCCATACATACCTACTGTAACAAGAATATGAGAAACAGCATTAAGGGATTGCAGTGGTGTTATTGGGGCTTATTAAAACACAGACAAATACCGGATGCTTTACATTAACTGATTGGGAGATATTTCAACGTCAAGCATACAAATGGCACTTTCTCCTGTGATATCACATTGGAAAATGGATTGGGCTAAAGAAAGATGTGTTTTCAAAACAACCCCAAAGTCTGGCCTTCGCCAGAAAACCCTGACACATTTACATGCTTAACCACTGCCGTTTCATCACAAAGTGGGGTATTATCTTAGACACGACACAGGCACCGACATTAGGAATATACCAACCTCAAGTTTCTGATGCAGTCAATAGAGGGAGAAAGAAACCCACATCATCTCAGAATGCCCATCTCCTTCCAGGGACAAGGGAGAAGTTATCAGTGCCTCTTTGGGAAGGGCTCTCAGGCACAGAGGTGATCTGGTAGCAACTGCAGCACAGGAAGGCAATGCAGGTAGCATAAGCAGAAGAGAGCACTACTATTGCCTGCCTACTCTGCCTGCAAACCTTTAGCTCAGTGAATCTTCTTGAGGAGGAACAGAGAGAAATAGCCAAGGACATTGGAGACATCCCTGGAAGAAGCCAAAGTTTGGGAAAGAGATTAAGAGCGGCAATTCCCTTTTGCTTTAAAAGACACTTTTACCACAACATAATATCTGACCTTAACTGTGACCTGAGGATGTTCTTAGAGCTGCAAAACAGTGAGCTTGAAAGAAAAGGAAAATACATAGGAAAGACATCTGTGTGCAGGAGGGAAGCCCTGCCTAAAATTCCACTGAGCAAGACGCAGCAAGGCTCAGGGAGACCCCCCTTTATGGATACCTTCCCAAGGACTGATCCTCAGATGTGTTTTGATGAACACCAAAGATGCAAGAAATCTCTTCATTATTTCAATCAGATTGTCCCACGCTGCGGGCTTTTTCAGATCTTTCTTAGGGAAAAGAAGTTGCTCCCAGATTGTCCTTGGAAGTCTGAGTTCTTCAAATCCCACCTTCAATATGTGCTGAAGAAGCGGCTCCATTTACAACACAAAGCAATTGATTCTCAAAAGCCTCATCTGGCAATATCTTCTTCACTGCAAGTCCTCCTGATGCATAGAACTTATGAGGTCAGAGAATGAGGAGGATTCTCTGAGCATTCCCTATTAAAATCTAAGCAGCTCTGGAGTGGGCAAATATCCAAATGTTGGTATAAGTGCTGCCAAAGCTGGTGTATTCAATAGATGGGCTGCTGACATGGCATTAACAGTGTAAGCACAGCAATAACTGACAGGGAGTAGGATAAGCTCAGCCGAGCCAAAATGTGGACTGGAGTAATCATCTATTCTTTCGAAAACCAATAGGTCACTCAGTGTGAAACATATAGAAACGGTCTATACAGAATAGAAATGGTTTATATAGAATGTATACAATCGTATAGACACAACCCTAACCCAGTTCCCCATCAGCATGCCCGCCTGCAACAAACCCTACAAGCTTTCTCCTCATTTTGAGCTGCCTCTAACAAAGCTCTTCACGGCATCAGCATCACCTCAGTGCTGAGTCAGGTGGGGTACCAGATATTCAAGGGACAGATCTCATACCATTAAAAGCACTGTCTCTACCTGCTAGAGCTGCACAATGGATTGCTCATTCCGAAACAGTGGGACACTGTGCTCAATGATTCTCACTCAGCTCTCACCTAACCCCAATAAAGGTGGGCCAACCCCTGACTATGAGTGTCTTTGGGGATATAGAAAGGACTTAGTAAAGACTGGTTATACAGCGCATGTTAACAGGGAAGACACTTGCAATTACCTGGCAATAGAGGAACTGCAAATGGATCATACATTGGAAAACCAAATTGCTACAGGGGGTTTCCTAAAAGGTTTCGTGGGATCTGTTTGTGTACCATGGGTGTGAGGAAGGTATCTGCATAGCTCATACTATGCATGGTGTGCTTGCATGAAAAAGCACATTAAAATGCAGGGCGCCTAGCTGGCTACTATATATTAGTTGCATTCTTTTGAAAGGGAAAAAAATGGCTGTGAAATACTTTACTAAATGCTTCTGGCAATAACTCATCAGGGATGCTGTGAGGCTCGGTGAAATACAAACCCAGGATCTACCCAGTTAAACAAATCTGCTCTCTTCTGCGTCCTGTATTTTATGTGTGAAGTCGACATTAAGATTCATTCATCAGTCAAGTAGGATACTAAAAAATCCAGGATGTTAGCAGGATTTGGGTGAATTTAGATGTATTTTCTGTGCTGAGTTCATCAGAAATCACAGCTAACCAGTGGTAGAACTTTCAAAGGCTACCCATTACCACATGAGCTTTAAGGTCCCTTCCAACCCTAACCATTCTGCGACTCTACGACACTCCGACACGGAAGCAGGACAGCAGCAATAACTCCCTAACTATGTCCTTTTGGTGCTGCTGGATGTAAAGCAATGCCCTGGGCTGAAGTTGTTCCAAGGATTATTTCTTCTTATTTTCCCTAAATCCCCCATATCTGATTGTCAAAATACCTGCAACTGGATTAACCTCAGCAAGAACAGCTCCATGGAACTGGGAAACCTGTTCTTCAAGCCACTTCCTGACCTACTGCTAAAACACATTGATCCAGTGCTTTGTTAGCAGCACGATGGTGGGAGCCCCAACATCCTCACAGCGATGCCGGAGCCACTGAAGCTACTGAAGCAATGAAACCAGGTGGAGTAGCACAGAGTACACAAGCTGGGGTTTACTGTCAGCAGTGGTAGTATCGCCAAACTGATGACAGAAGACAGTAGTCACTTGGCCCACTCTGCAATATAAAACCATAGAACCCAAGCCTAGTTTGGAGTAGAAAGGACCTTAACATCATTCAGATCAGGAACACCTCACACTAGAGCACGTTGCTCCAAGCCCTGTCCAAGCTGACACTGAACACTGCCAGGGATGGGGCATTAACCACTTTCTTGGGCACCCTGTACCAGCACCTCAGCACCCTCACAGGGAAGAGCTTCTGCCTTAGATCTAACCTGAACTTCCCCTGTTTCAGCTTGAACCTATCACCCCCTGTCCTATCGCTACAGTCCCTGATGAAATGATGTTTACTCTTCAGGCATGATGAGAATAGCCCTTCTAGTGAATACAGATGGGCTCTACAACCAGTATATGCCACTTGGTGACTAGAGCAAATCAAAATGCATAGTAAGCTATAGAAGAAAATGAACATGCTTAAAACACACCAGGTCAGTACTCCGGCGTTTTAACCTCTGCTGATTAATCAGAGTTGTTTACAAACTCTGCCCGATTCCTGGGTTTTGGGGGAATTACAATGAGGATTTCTGCTCTGTGTCTGAGAGGTACAGTTGATCATTTCCACAGAAGACCATTGCCTCATTGATCACTCTCAAGTACCACCTGTACCACAAACCCTGCTGTTGGATCAGGTGCCGAACAACAAGTCAGCAGAAAAGAAAATGATGGGCCACGCACAATCAACAGCAGGGAGCTTATACACTGACAGGTATTCATGTGAATTGGGACCCTACTGCCTTTGTCAGGTCTTTCCTCTGCCTCCTGTACTGAAGCTTCCTAAACTTCCATAATGGAAGTCTGAATCCACCACGCACATACGCTGTAACAGCGTCACATCGAGTTGGTGACCGGTCACTAGTGGTGTCCCTCAGGCTTCAATATTGGGTCAGTGCTGTTTAATGTTTTCGTTGATGATCTGGATGAGGGGATCGAGGGCACCCTCTGTAGGTCTGCAGATGACACCAAGTTGGGTGGGAGCGCTGATCTGCTGGAGGGCAGGAAGCTCTGCAGAGGGATCTGGGCAGGCTGGACCCATGGGCCAGTGGGATGAGGTTCAACAAGGCAAAGTGCTGAGCCTTACTTCAATGCCACATACTTTTCAGATAAATAATTCATAAGATACCTAATGTGGTTATGTTAAATCACCTCCAAAATGAATGGTAATAAGTTTTGATGAGAGAACCATCACTTTTCAACACGACGATCTCCGAAACACAACGTAGTTATAGTTTGCATGGGGTACATTCACTCTACCCCCTACTGTAACCAAGTTTAAATACAAGCCCCTGCTTTATAATTCATCTCTTTTGCTCCCTCTGGTCACTTCCATTCTTTGTTAATCAGACTGTGTCTCAAGTCACCAACTAGAAGAGCCCCTTTACTTAACCATGTTGATCCATACCACTATATGAACTTATTTCCCATTTTCCTTACCTGCATCCAGACTAAACCTGCATGTTCTTTCACCCATGCTTGGGCAAGCTTGGCCACAGTCATTCTCTCGTATTTCTTCCCACATTATGTCCAAGTAGAACTTATGATTTCATCTGAATCACTCTCTGCCATTTGCCTTTAGCAGCCATCGGTAAGACTCAATAGCTTAACAGTTATCTGTTTATTAAAAAAACCCGCTCATCTGGAAAATTAATGATTTCAATTGGACGTATTCTATAGGAGCTTTGATGCAAACAGTAAATCCAGAGTGTTCAACAACAGTGGTTTAGAGATTAATCTAATTACAGGCTATTAAAACAGGAGAAGATCGTGACTGCGTTTCTAACACCCTGCGCAGACCAGCAACAGTTAATGATGATTTGATGGTCTTCGAGCGGTTTGGAACAAACACTTGGCTTTTACTCTGAGAGCAATGCTGGCCATTTCTATCTGATGCTTGGGGGATTCAGCCAACTAACAGATACATTTGGTGAAGAATCTCATTCTAGTCATGCCCTCCCATCCTAATTTCCCTTTTCACTGTTTTGTCGTCTTTGCCTGTTCCTCAGGGAACCGAGTGATTGATAGCCTAATCCAATGACTGTATTACAGCTGCCTCAACTTGGACTCTTTTCCTTATCATTAGCAGTTAGCCTATGGTTAAATTCACAGCTCACTGCTTGGTACAGCCCCTGAGATTTAAGGGTCTGGCCTTTAGAAAATATTTAACATAAAATTGAAATCTTGACACACTGAGAATTCAGTTCTCTGCAAGGCTTCTTTAATTAATCCAACGCACTGTACCATTGTTCCATGCGAGGCTGCGACACAGTGAACTGTCACTGGAGCTCACGGAGATGTGTAACTCCAAATTAAACACTCACACGGACCTACACCGCGTTTGTTTCCCGCGGACGCGAGAATTTAAATGCAATCTCTAACAATACTAAACCACAACCCAATTACACGTTGGGAGCAAAGACTTTTCATTCATTTCAAGCTTGGAACGAGCTCTCTTTTGCGAAGTGAGAGGAGGAGGAAACCACAGCTTTGTTCAAACGCTGCGTGGAAGGACTCGCGCTTCATTCTTGTCCCAGGATTTGTTTCATCTTTGGGTGAATGAAACCAATTCCCATCATTCTGAAGCAACCACGAACGCTTTCTGCGCTAAAAAGGTTTTCTTTGGGGGACAGAAATTGGCTCCAAAAAATATGGAAAGTGGGGGAAAAATAATCCGCTCCTTTCTTGGTCCTTAATCTGGAGAATAATACTTGGTTTTAAATAGCAACGGGAAGGATGTGGACCTTGGTCTACGCTGCAAACCTTTGCCCTACTTCCAGGCAGTCGATGAGCCGCAAGCTCCTATGAAAATGGCAGCTGAGTCCCAGATGAAAAATTATGCATCTCATAAACTGCTGTTCTGCTGAAATGTCAAGCTATGGCAGGGCTGCACCTCAAACTCAGCGCTTGGCATTTTCCTTCTGTCTGCTTTGTTGCCATGAAGCAAACATGAACAGTGAGGATTTGTGTAGGGCAGGTAGCAGGCGAGCTCCCTGTCAGAAATCTATTATTAGGGCTTTGATCTCTCCTACACAGACCAGTGACGGCGGAGCACTAAGAGAAACCACTGCTGCAAGGACACGGTGGAAAACAGAGGGCTCTTTGTGAATCGGACATAATAGATGCAAATAAGGGCTTTTAATGGCTGAGCTACACTTAACAGCAATAATAAAGCAAAATTAAAATCACACTATGGCATATAGATTTTATTTTACTCCTCTCCACACTGTTTTATAACTATATCTTAATGCAAATAGTCTTTAACTCCCAGTAAATATTTCTATTAAACAGAAGTGCCTATAGATACATACATTTTGTTCTGTCGCCAGTGCTGGGCAGCTTTTCATTCTTTTCTATTGACCAAACTCCACTGAAAGAACTGGGGTTACAAAAGTGAATGCTCTTGGGGTTTACTTCACCCCCCCTTCTCTTTTAATAATGTGCCATAAAATTCAAAGGCAGCCCTTATTATTAGAACTTCAACTTTGCCTCTTCCAATGTAATTCATACATTTCAGATTAGAATATACGTCCCTATTAATAATGTCCATTATTCATAGAACATGTATATTTGAATGCAATGAAGTACCACCTGCAAAGCAGCCCCTTAAAGGTCACGATTGCTGTTGGATGGTGTTCTTTCTTTAAAAACCAGACAGCTCCACTAACTTACCTCAAAAGTAACTCAAATTAACTGCAACAATTATAGGTCCCCCCGTTTAATGACTGAATCCGCTACCTAGGAATATTCATGCTGACATCCCTCGTGGTCAGCTATGAAGTTAGAACACACAACTTTCTGAATGCCTCTTGCTCTGAAAACCACACAAAGCTATGTACAATCTGGTCTGTGCAAATAATGCCAAAAGTACTGCGGAATGGACTAACCGGACAAAGCGATAACAGCACATCGACACGAGGCGTTTGAGCTACTACTGTAAAATACTGCAATAGTTTGGCATTAAAAGCATCCACAGCGAGTGCACCATGGAGAGATTTGCTTTTAACCCAAGTTTTTTGCTAAGTCCAGTGTATAGATTTATAAATGTATCCCCTAAGGATCTGGCTTCCAGACAAAACCAGAGAAACAAACGGATGACAGAGAACAAAAAGGCCCCGTGGAAATTCAAACAGCAGCGCTGTTCTATTTTGCCTGCAATAGATACCCTATTGTGCTGCAACGCGATGTGTTTTATAAAACACATCTGGAATATGGAAGCACAGGATGAAAGCTGATGGAAAAACTTTTGGCTTTCAGTTTCAAAAGGCATTTAAAGGAAAGAGATCTTAGGAAAGCATGTCGCTGCTGACAGTACAGTACCATTCCTCTGGGGAACCTGGCATCTTATTCTAATAGCTATAGAATAATTTATACTTCTATAAAGTAATCTATATTTATACAGGCTAAAAGAGAGCCAGAGGTCATTATTCTTTATGGGGATAAACCCCAGCATTAGCTTCATTTTAAGAAACAGTATTTCACAATATTAAACAGTCATTCATTTCATTGCATGTATATAGGAAGAACTCGGGGTAAAATCCCATGTCGAACCTGAAATACTGCTGGATCAATTCTAAAAGCTCCTTTTAATGGAAATCAAACTGTGCCTCGAATCCTGTAAACCCATGTGATAGTTACACAGTTTGGGGAGCCAGAGCTTCATTTTAGTTTTCTTCCATCATAAGGGCTGATTTCCTGCATCAAAGTTTGGAGGCTTCACTCCCACTTTTTGGGGAATGGGCAGTTCCTCGAGCCTTATGAAAATGGATGAAGACTGGAATCCTCTGAGCACAGGTCCTCTCACATAACAGGGCCACATAGGGCTAACCATAGCCTTTGGGCTCAGCTGAGGCTCTGTAGTGCCAATTAGAAATGGGTTTTCTTTAGAAAACAACCATTTGTCAAAATTCAAGGGAAATCTTTCCTGCAAATCTTGGGGGGGTTGGGACCAGGATAGAGGTAGGACGTGAAAAGGAACCCCAGGGAGATTTCACCATGTCAATAGCTGGGAGGGCAAACTTGGAATCCATGCTCCCACCTGGGATTTAAACCTGGCTCTCCCAAGTCAGGCTCACGCGCGGGTCAGCGAGTGTGTATCCTCTGAGAGCTGCTCCACTTTGCATTAATCATTCAGTACTCGCAGGGAAGGAGAGAAGAGAGAGCCTTATCCTACAGTCTAGCGGTCAAACACCCACCTGGGATACAGGGATCCTTCCCTGCCAAACCCACCCAACCGCACGGAGGGGAGGAAGGAGGAAACAGCGATGCCGCTTACAACTTAGCCATTTTCAGCTGATCAAATTACAGCAAAACAGGAAGAAAACCCTGACTGCGACAACTCAAAGCTAAATGGGGGGTTTTAAAGTAATCTCATTAAGTGTCTCTGGCTTTAAAGATGTTCTCAAAACACAGCAGGGCCTGGCAGTGATGTTCAACTATTTTTACTTGTTATTTGTATGGATGTTACACAAACCATAGGAAACCATCACTTAGGAACTGAAAAGAAATTCCCTTTTCAGTATCTCTGGAATAATGAAGGACCCTCCTCCTGTATACAGCTGCTTCCGCATGAGGTAGATGAGAAGAAGAGGGAAGAAGAGGCCAAGGGGAAGTTATATATGACGTATTTGAATCATCAGATTGTGGCAGACAGAGGCTGGCCTGCAGCCTTATTCTGGGGTGCCAAGTGCTGACTTGCGCATTTTGAGCTGCGTTCTGCCTGCTTCCTTCTCACACACTCTGTCCCTCTATTGAGGCATGGGACTCCAGCTCCCTGGGGAGTGAATGGAAACACAGAACACACAGGACATGGCACGTTTCTCTACGTGGCATCGAGGGAGGCTGCATCCCTGCTGATGGACCCTGAGCACTGCAGGTCCTGCAGCAAAAGCACCCTTTCAGATGCAGCAACCCCTGTAACTAGCAGGCAGTGCTACTGGAGGTTGGGAGAGCTTCCTGTGATTCATGTGTAAAGAGAAGATAAGCAAGCCCAGACTGACCTAAAATCCAGTTTATTCCATAATACTCCATAAACTATACACATACAATAGTACCCCATAAACTGTGAGCAACTCCACTCTGGCTGAGTGATACTGAGGGCCGGCAGCTCCGAGCACAGCTACATTTCAGACCTCACCAGTACCCTTGACCACAGTGACTCTGCGCTGAGGCCTCCATGGATGATACACCACCGGGATCACTGCACCCTGTGGGACACAGCCTCTTCCTGTACCTCTGTGCCAAGCCAGCCTCATTCCTAGTCCAGAAAAGAACTGAAATCTGTGCAACTGGAAAAAGTCCAGCATTTGAGATACAGCTTGGCGATGCGCTCTATCTGCCCTAGGTTTGTGCACTAGAGAACATGATAAACCAGCTGTGCTTTGGTAAAACACATGGAAAATGGACCAGGCTTACTGCTGTTAGAATAGCACTGCCTTTCACTTAAAAAATTAATTCTCTCTTGAGAGGAATTAGTTGCAGAAACACCAAAAACTTCCTGACTCCATCAGGTAATAAACCAGAAACGAGACGTTGAAGCACGTCAAAATAGAAACCCAATACTTTACACTAGGAAGCAACTTTCCTGCTGGGACTGCAGAGCACTTCCCAGCACAGTAGGCACTGACGTGGTGCTACTGCCATTTCACAGACAGGAGGAACAAAGCACGGAAAGGTCAAGTGTCTGGCTGCAGGCCATGCATCTCAGCGCTGGCATGGCCGGAACAGACCTCAGAATGTGGTCGCCCTGCCCCTCGCTCTGACATGACAAGACGGTCTGCTTGTAAGCATGCTAGCTCTCCTGAGTTAAAATTGCTTTCCTGCTCGCATTAATCTGTCTGCTGCTATACCCTGATGGCCAAGGAGAAAGCGCTGTGATGTATCGCAGAACCTATTGACGTTATTGGCTACATATTGACCCCCGGTGGTTTTCATGTATTTTAAAGAACCAGATTTGCATCATGGGCAACGGTGTATCCAAAAATGACACTGTCTATTTCCTCTGATGGATCATAGAATCAATTACGCAGGAAAATACCTTTAAGATCATCAAGTCCAACCTTTACCCCAGCACTGCCAAGTCCACCATTAAACCACGTCACTAAAAATACATTTTGATACTACATCCATATAAATATCAAATAAAGAACTTTTCCACAAGTCCCACTCATAGCAGACTATAAACTCCAGACATACTGGTGCCCCCTCCCTTATAGCCAAGCACCCAGTTGCCACCGCAATCTCCACTACATCCATGTGTCAGCTTTGTGACATAAGAGACACTTTTCCTAATGCAGTCATTTGATAGATTTTATTAGACAGACTTATGGCAGGAAGGCCTATTTAGGAACTGCAACTTCAATGAGGCAACGTGAATGGTGTTACTTCTATAAAATACTACTGCAATAGTTCTTTTATTAATTTTTAATGCACAGCCCCCCCTGTGACCTCCTTTATTCTTTGCCTGTCAACATGGCAGGCTAGAGAAATTGAAATGGGCTGTAGCTGTTCTCCTCTTGCTCCCCTCTCCCTCACGTTTTGCATACTATGAAGATATAACATCTTACTGGCCTGCCACTGTGAAATAATCACCGTGCAATAGGCACAACGATTGTTATCTCTTTCTTCCTTCTCAGCCTCCTTGAAAAAATCCCAAATTCCACGTAGTTATCGAAGGCAATGAGGCAATTTCCCACTGAATACACTCGTCTGAATTAAAGTTTGCTTAATAAAAGTTCTCTTTTGCTACGCTCCTTACCGCTCTCTAAGGATAACACCAATCACATAAAATGCAGCATTTTTTGCCTGTCTGGTCTCTTCCCATTATCTTTTTTGGGGAGAGGTAGGAGGCACGTCCGATAAAATAGTGTTTGACTCAATCAGGGGGATGCTATTACTTCTGTTATGTATATTTACTGCTACCTCTATCACCAAGGAGACTAATCTCCATACCAGTCAAGTCAAGAAGCTCACAGTATTGTCTTTGCAGGGCCAAGTTCATGTTGTCACAGCAACAGAGTGCACAAGGTCAATAGATTAATACATTAGTGTGCGCACGCACTGAACTGGAGTGCAGAAGTTTTGCTGCTGGTTTGAAAATGAAACTGTGAAGCAGGACTTGGAACTATGTCTTACACAAGCTCTTCTGGTGGGTTACAAGAAACAGGCCACAGAATATGCATATGTTTGCCTAATACAGTCCATCGTTTTTACCCCAGGGGGAAGAGGAGGAAATAACCTCCTTGGCAGAGGTGCCCTTGGTGGGAAGGAGGGAGGCTATGAAACATACACTGCATTTGGGTTGTTGATATTTCCCCCTGCGATGCCCTTTCATTAGCCTCTGTCTAACGTGGGGCCTGACAATTGTGACAGAATGAAAAATCTGAGGAAAAGCAAGGGTCACCAGAGAAGAGATTTCTCTCCCTCTCCAGTGACCCCATCACAGGATTCTGATGCAGCGCTTCACCATTAAGGAAAGGGCAACCCAAGAGCCTTCACACTTAATCTCTTCCATCTGTCATGGCTTCGAAACATTGACCAGCAGTGAGCTTTAAGGACTCGGTGTGACTGCAGACATGATATTCTAGCCCACTACAAGGACCTCCTGATGTTTTGAAAGCCTCCAAGGAAGCAGCATGCATCAAAAAGGGCAACACCTACCTGACACGCCGCCATATGTGGTCCTCAGGCCTCCGCCGACTGCTGGCCAAGGTGTGCTGTCTGCTTTCAGTCCCATCAGTCCTGACACGGTGTTGGTGGCTGTAACACCATCTGCGCCGCCTGTGAAAGAAAAGGTCAGTCGCTTTTTGTTAAATCGTGTGTGTAAGGACAAGAGAGGCAAAAATACAACAGCAAAACCGTGAAAGCGTGAAAGAACGACAAATTCAAACAAAGAGCTGAAGACAGAAAGCAACCGACTGAACGGGGAAGCACAGAGGGGTCTTTAGGACCAATTCTGGGCTGCTAAATGCAATACGAGCTTCAAGACAGGCTGCAAGAGCCATGAGGGATATAGGACTGCATGAGGGAAGGGCTGGGGCTGACAGGCAGATCTCTGCCCTGCGCCTGTGTGGGACAGAACCTGCTACAGTGGTTGGTTGATCCTTGGAGGTGCCCCAGCACAGAGGTCACCTCCTCCAACCTTGTGAGGAGCAAGACGAGCGATGCGACAGAGAAATGATGACCACGGTTCAAAGTGATGGATTCCTATTTGCAAACTTCATTTCCTGACATGTGGTACTTTAAGCTCTAAGGAAAAAAACCAAACTGCATACCTTCAAATGGTGTATTTGTTTCCTCAGGACAGACACACAGTTTTCACTATTAAATGGAGGAATAGGGGAATTTACAGTGATATGGCAAATGTAAAACTGTAATAGAAGTGTGCAACTAAACACACATATAAGCATGTACAATTTATTGTCTAATACAGTTCTTGTCATATATTGCTACATTCTAGAAGCATGGACGTAATTACGAAGCCTTTGATCACTGTGCTGATTCTACACAGCTCAAACTCTCTTCACATTAGCTTCTGTTGCTGTTTGTTCTTACGCCAGCAACTGCCCTGTCTTACCCCACCCAGCAAATGAGTAAACCTGCACAGCTTGTGCACTGGAGTCGGTTACCTTCCTGCGCAGCCACTGCAATATTCACAACATCAGTGACATTTGGGGTCAGCTTGGCAAAGAAAGGAATCTCAACAGCTTGTCTAACCCAGCGACAGATGTTCCGTACCAGCTCTGGATCCTGTTCAAATAGGTCAGATAAATATAGGACATAATTAAAAGTAATAAGAACAAAAGACAGATCAAGGAAATAGAAAACTTTGCTGTAAGTGGCTATGCAGTGATTTTGTGCAATTACACACCAGGGCTCAACCTCATCTCATTAGTTAACTTATTGCAGACACATGGAGGAACTGCAAAACCACTGCAGAAAGGTTAGACCGCAAAAAAAGGAAAATCAGCTTCTTTTTTTTTTTCCCCCAAAAAAGACAGAGATGTCACAAAATGTTCCCTTCCCACAGAGGGGAAAAGATCCTTTTGGACGACAGAGACTTCTCTTTACCCCTCGCTTTTCAGTTGTAATGACTGAGTCTACCTAACATACACTGAACGTAATCAGAACCTTATAACGTGAAACCAAAGCATTGGCTGCTCATGCCTTGATCAGAACAGCAAGGAGGAGGCGAGGTTGCAGGGCTATCGGAATGCAATTCAGCATTTCCGAACTCTCCTCTGACTGAAGAGAACAGCTTGGGATGGCCATAGCGTAAATGAAAGATCGAAATCATCTCTGCTAAAGCCAGAAATCGAATCAAGTGTTGGCTTTTCCTGATTTCCAGGCATCTACTTCCCTTACGGAATACATCTCATGTAGACAGTAATCAACTATTCCTTCCATTGCAAACAGCTCAGTGGAACTAACATTCTGCCTCTGGCACATATAAAGGTTGCTTTTCAATATAACTTCCAGGGCATGGGTGGTTGTTTTTCCTGTTTGTACTGATAATGCTCTTCAACAAACACCTTAAAATCTGCAATAGTGATGCACGTAGAGGTGATGTGGTTAAGAACTGAATGGTGCTATTACAAGAGTCAGTACAAGTGTAACCACAGGGTAGGCAAATTGGTACCGCAGCACTGGTACCGCAGTGGGAAAATCACTTCCCGGTCACGAAGCGATTTTCCTTCACTTGCTATTCCAAAGATAAAATAAGAGGAAATAGGGGAAAAAAAAGACGAACAAAAGTTAACACAGCAGATATTTACATTTACTGAATCTCTCCAAAAATAGAGTCTGTTACATCAGAACAAGTGGACACTGTAAAACCTCATAGAGCTGCATTGCTATGTCATAACTGAGAACGGGATGAGCCTACAGGAAGTTTAAAGAAATCCAGTGGAAACACAGGAAATAACTCCTGGTTCTGTTTTCTTTCTACACCACTGGTTAAGCACAAACAAACACACCCACACTCCCCCCCCCCCCGGCTGTGTTCCTCGAGAGCACACAGTGCTCGACATGAATAGTAAAACCCTGAGACTTAGCTGTGCCATTCCAATAAAGACAGTGACCTCCCCGCCCATGCAGCACCCATGAAATATGGATGAGCACTGCACTGGCAGGATGAGAGTAGTTGTGGCTTTGACTTTCATTTCTGTTCTGAATTTCCTTGAGGCCCGATGCAGAAATGAGACACCCTGCAGAAGACATGAATTGTGTATCCTTTATGTTAATGATTCTCAGGAATCCTTGTGCTACCGGTCAGGAGGCTGGCACCACATAACTCATTACGTTGACTTCAGGGTGCTCGGAGTGCTGCCATAGAAATCATACACATACTAACACTTCCAAATAATACAATCAGTTTAATCCATGTTAAGTAACTTACTGGGAAGAGCTCTTTCCTTTGTACAAGCCCAATTCCCATCCTAACGAGTTTGCCTTTCTTAATAAAGAATAATTGGAGCTCTTTTCCAAAAGTAAGTAAAGACCGAAATTTTCCATCAATTCTGCTTCTCCCACACCCGGATTCATGCAACACATGCAATGAAAGGGTCTTCAATTTCTCAAGCTACTAAACAGATTAACTATCTGATAGCTTGGCACAGGCTTAGACAAAGACCTTTTGAAAGGCTCGCTTGTATTAGCCTTGGAAACCTGCCCGGATTTAGTACCCATAAAACCACAGGTAAATTCATAGCAAAATAATTGGAAAACTCAACTGAAGGAGGTGAAATCTTTGATTTTCCTTCACTTCAAATCCCAAGGAAAAAGGATGGTTTGTGAGGAAACAGGGGAAAATGAACACAAGTTCAAAGTGCTTTGCTGCAGAGTCACTGAGAGCAATGGGAAAGGTGTTGAATAGCACATAAAAAACCTGAGAGATTCCATTAAATCTGACAATTTTGGAAAAAAACATATATTAAAATATATTTCTAAAGCTGATCCCCCCCCCCCCCAAATAATCCTTTATCTAATTTGTTGCTCATTAAATAAGTATCTTATAAAGATAATGCTAGATACCTTTAAAAGAATACTGGTTACCACCGTGCCACCCCAGAGACAAAAGATTCACAAAGAGGAGTAACATCCCCACTGGGTTTTACCTGTAACGTCACACCTTATTCTTTAAATCATCAAGAAAACCCCATTAATTCCTTTAGGAAAAGTCATAATTTTCTATTTGGGCTGAGGACTTGGAAAAATGCATTATAAGACATCAGATGCTGGAGAGGGACTCTTCATCTGGGGCTGTAGCCATAGGACAAAGGGTGATGGGTTCCAACTGAAAGAGGGGAAGTTCAGGTTGGATCTAAGGCAGAAGCTGTTCCCTGTGAGGGTGCTGAGGCGCTGGCACAGGGTGCCCAGAGAAGCTGTGGCTGCCCCGTGTCTGGCAGTGTTGAAGGCCAGGTTGGACACAGGGGCTTGGAGCAACCTGCTCTAGTGTGAGGTGTCCCTGCCCGTGGCAGAGGGTTGGAACTGGATGAGCTGAAGGTCCTTTCCAACACAAACCATTCTGTGATTCTATGATTCATTTTGCCTTATTAATTTTGCTGATTCAAGGTTTCACATCTACTTGGCTTTCTGAAAGACTGACCCCAACTTCCAAATTGCACTGACTGATTCTAAGCAGAGATTAGATTTATACAACATTCAAGGATGAGCATGTTACTTGTAAAAGAATGAACCTTGAGGCCGGTAAATCACGCTAGAACCAAAACCTATCACTGCTAATACAACATAAATCGCTTCTTTTTACCACAATCCAACTTTATGAAAGTGCCTGCAGCTTTTACCATTGATAAAGTGCTTGATAAAGCCTGCATAGTTAAGAACCATTTTCTAAATGGCTTGCTATGTAAAATGTTATTAGGTGTAACTAAATCAACAAACTAAAACATTCTTCTGCTTCACGTCGTACAGGATTTTATTGCTTTTGTTGCTACAAATTATCTTCTTCTATTACCCATAAGTAGGTTTGTTAGTTCCCTCATTAATGATGATACAGTGCAATACATGTTCAGCATGGTTTTCCTCTGCCTGTCAATCCAGATGAACGAACAGTGTTTCAGTGGGCTGTAGCCTCAGCTGGGGACACAATTCATTTATCTGCTCTATTTTTGCTATCATTTCCTTTTAAACAAACAGTATTTCAAACAGAGCTTGGTCAAACGACCATCGGCCAAACCTTAACACTGATTCATGCATGGTACCTCCAGGAATCTGTTGGCAATTTAATACCATAGAAAGTCTCTTTTGGGATGAGACGTACAGAAGTGCGTCTTCTGTCTTCCTGTCCTTAATCAAATACTGCTTGTTTATTCCAAAGGCACAGGAGATTTGAATGGTAGAGGCGTTGTCTTTATACTCCCCTAAAGCGGCTGTAGAGAATCATTTTGCCTGAATATTCATTATAGCCTTGGGCTAGATGGAACTTTTAATCCTAACTAGTCATTGCCAATGGGTGGATATACTAGAGGAAAAACAACTATTCACCTTTTTTTTTCCCCTAAATGATCACGATAAGCTGAAGTACAACCGTAACTATAAGTCCCCAGAAATTAAAGCAGCAAGTTGTCTACTGATTGCATTTGGCACTGGTAATGAGATGAATCCCACGTCCTATCACCCCCAAGGCAGATACATCCTGCTTGTTTAAAAAGGAGTGTGAAAACGCTGCGCACAGAGTAGGTCACCTCTCCTTGTATTTCATGGAAAGAAACAAATTCATGACGAGATTACCATAGAAATGTCTGACTCTGGGTTTCTGGAAGTCTTTATCACGCCCTATTTTCAGGGTTCTTGCAGACTCCTCGTTTTTACACTATGCTGCTACTGCACAATCTTTACACTGCATCCACAACACCTCTCAGAGGCAGGGAAGTACTATTACAGCTGCTTAGTAAATGGGAGAGAGGAAAGGCAGACTGAGGTGTACCTCCTCAAACTCACCTTGCTTCAGTGCCCAGCTTTTGCTAAGTCAATTGCACATAGGTCAGAAGAGGTTTGTCTGGTAGAAGAATGCCCTTGACCCTTCAGAAAACCTTAAACCGTGCGACACTTTCTACACCCACAAAAGAAATGTTCCTAATATTTGAATCTAATCAGTTTTTCAGAGTATCTGAATAATGCAACAGACAGAAAACACAACTGCTTTAGGGTCGAGAACATGCTTTTCTGACCTACGCAAACAGTCCGTGGGAAGCACAGATGTGTGAGTGAATGTACATATGCATGTGTGCATATATAAAGAATACAAATGTCAGTCTGAAAGATGCCATAAAAATAAACCTGTGACAGTTTGCCCCAAGAACTTCAGAAGGAAGGTGCCCACTCAGTAGAGCAGCCGAGCTGATCCAGCCTAATTCATGCTACAGAATACGGCCAATACCATGCAACCTTCAGTTCATCCCCTAATTACTATCAGGGTGGCAGTTCCGTCTCACTCAGAACAAAGAAAGGATCTTTGCAATTGTGGAAAGCATAGAAATACAGCTCTTCTCAGACTGAATCCTGATTTTACACATATATGAAGGTTTTCTTGCATAGGACCAGAGCAGTTCCTATTACAGGTCATGCTGGTGATTTGTGCAAGTCCATTCTCCTGACTAGCAGGAACAGAGAACATTGCAAGATACATTAGGACCTTGCACGTGAAGTTCTTAAATCTCAGCTATCACTGACTACAATGAGCTAAACAACAAAGATTCGGGAATTAGAGCACTTGATTTAATGCAAGCGTAAGCCTCATCTTCCTCATAAATCCTTCATGGCCACAGAACTACTCTCATATATATCTCTTGCAACTGAATTTCATGGCTAAATCATGCATTATGTCAGTGTGTTTGCAATTTTAAATGCTGATTCTAAGTTACAGGACTTATTTTACCTTCATATTAATTGAATACACGTGAAGCTGACATGGGATTTGTTGTATATGGTTAACGGGTAAGTGGCACCGAGAGTCCCTCATCAGTGCGTTCTTCTGGTGATAGAACTTCTTTCTGTACTGGCTCTTCAGGAAATACATCTTGTAGCCCTCTAACATCTATTAGCATTGGAGCGATCTCCGCTTAACTTCCTCACTCAGCACAGTAGATCCATTTTCCAAAATCATATGGATAGCTATGGGAAAAGGAGGGAGTGCTTTTATCTTCAGGGAAGATGCAGCCTCAGGAAAACTTTCTAAGTGAGAATTTGCAAGCTCTGGCTTTTCAATTTCATTCACATCCTATAATCACTTTACTCTTTCATTCAGTAGTCTACAAGGGAAGAGTTAAACCTGTTCTCAGTCAAATTGCTGTCGGAGCGCCCACGAGGACTCAGATGCACCCTCATGTGGAAAACAAGAAAGGAGAGAAGAATCTTCCTCCATCTGCAAGTAACCTCCATACAACAGGACCATGCTACCCTTTCCTTGTGAACATTACAGCAGCACTACCTGCCACAACCTGCACTTGCAGGAAGGGCTGGGACGCAGTGGGGCAGCTTTGGAAAAGAAGGAATGATGACTTCTATAGATTCCTCACTAAATCCATGCCAGCAGCTCAACATGTAGGTCTGGATCAGCGTCTTTTACAGACATCCCGCAGATGGGCTGAGCCTCATAAGCTTTAAGTTTTCATATGTGTCTATCACATATTTCCTTTCCAGAACAAACATGAACCCAGAAATCCATTAGGAAATCAGAATTAAAAAACAAGAGAAAAAGCAGGGGAATTTCAGCTTTAAGCATTGCAAATTAATGACATAGAATCAACAAAAGCTACTAGGTTGGAAAAGACCTTCAAGCTCATCAAGTCCAACCTTTACCCCAGCACTGCCAAGTCCACCACTAACCCATGGCACTGAGAGCCTCGTCTGTCTTTAGCATTCACCCTGTATTACTATTGATCTTTTCCACAGCTATATTTTCTCCCTCTTCCTACAAGACATCCAACATTGCCTTCATAAAACCCTCTCTCTCTCGAAACCTAGCCCAAATTTCAGCATTACCTAAATATAGAACTGCAGTCGATCACTAGAGCAAAAGAGACAGCATGCCTGAATCTCCTGGTTAATTTTACTGTCTCCTCACATCCAGAAAAGGGCAGTTTGGGTTATGCAGTTGTCCCATTTCAAACTTAATTAAAGCTAACCATTTGTTTAAATCCTGTCAAACGAAAGGGAGGATTTCCCAGGATAGAAGATGAGCAACTCTCTGCTTCCCATCCGGAGTGAAAAAAATGCTCCCTCATTCCTCGGGAAATCTGACAGCTTTTGGTTAACATCTATTGACCGCAGCTGTCAGAAAGAAAGAAATGAGGCAGTTTAACCCAAGGCAGGAATAGCAGTTTTCACTGCCGTGTGTGAAACTATCTCTATATACTAGGATGAAATTAAGAAAATGGCTAAAAAACTTCAGAGGCCAGCTGGGTCACCCCCCCACAACTGTAGCTGCTGGATGAGAGCTTGTATCCTTCTGGCTAGAATCTAGGATATGACGGGATGTGACACCAATGCCACAAAATAAAGCTTTGAGATGACGGCACGTGAATTCAGGGCTCTTTTCTGGTCAATAGTATCGCCTTTTAGCATGAGACCCAAAGTGTAAGAAGGTAGTGGAAGCCTTTACTGCTAGCAGAGAAAAAAGAACCCCCAAACCAAGCTAACAACAACTTCAAAACCTCATTGGACATCTTCAGTACAATGGGACAGTAAAAACCTCTTCAGGATAAAAGTCCTGAGATGTCCCTGAATGGATGATTTCATCTCTTGTTCTGGGAGCATCAAAAGGGTTTGTTCCAGTTCAGCTTTTATTCACTTGCACTTCGAAACAAAAGGTCTTTGCAGTAAGAGGAGAGGTTGCAGGTTTGGTTGTTTCGGGGGTTTTTGGGGAAGAATTCCTGAATCGTCAGAGGTTCATATGGGAAGAATTAAGCCATGTCCACATAGTTACCATTCAGCTACACTACCATAGCAACAATATGCATTGTGACTTTTGCTCACTGGTTTAATTCAAGGATACACTTATTTGCTACTCTCTTACAGACTCTGAAATGCTCCTTTCTTCCACAGGATCTTTTAGAAGAAGTCTACCAGGTAAATGAAGACATTTACATTATTTCTTTATACTGTGGTCTCTTTAGAATAGGAAAAACCCTGTAATGTTTTTAAACGGAAGAGATTTCATGCAGCTCATATAACTGAGCGTGTACTATGAGCGAAAGAAGCTTAGTTTTTGCTTACTGCAGATTAAAATGCAGAGCTATAGCATGGAAAACTCCCATCAGCTCTTACAGACTACATTCATTTTGGTAGAGACCTTTCCCTTCAGGCCCAACATGACCACTGGAAGACCATGCAAAGGCTACATTGATATTTTTTATGTTGATTTGTATTTCTTATATTTATATGGAGCAATGACTCCTCATTTCATAGAATCTCAGACTGGTTTGGGTTGAAAAGGTCCTTAAAATCATGCACTTCCAACCCCCTGCCACGGCAGGGACACCTTCCACTAGACCAAGTTGCTCTAAGCCCAGTCTAACCTGGCCTTAAACACTGCCAGGGATGGGGCAGCCACAGCTTCCTTGGGCAGCACGGAAGATGTTTTTGCCCCAAACCATCAAAGTAAGAGCCTAGAGATTTGATTCAACTCTTTTTCTCTGTGGTTCAGTTAGAAGAACTACAACCTCTGCCATCTAAGCTCCGTTCTTGAAGGCCAGGGCTTCATTACGTTAAAGTAAAGCAGCAAGCATGGTGTCATCATTTGATTAGCTACTCTTCAGAGTAGTCACTGCAAGTTCCCCTTGGGGACCCTAACTGGGATTCTCCCTTTTTTCCCAGTGATACCAGTGTGTCATTAGGTTCAGATTTTGGTTGTGGCTGAGTTGAGAAGTCAAAGCTCTAAGCCCCTTCAAAGCTCTAAGCCCCCCTCTAGCAGCACTTAGTGAGCAAAGCCAACCTGAGACTATGATACCGCCGAGGTTCCTACTTCCAGAAAACTGGAATAAAATAACAAAACCAAACCAAACCCCCCAAACCTGGTACACCTAAAACAATTTAGAACTTTAAATTGAATAGCGTTTAACCAAAGAAACCTTAAAAGACTCATAAAAGGTTTTGACAACATCAGAATTTCAGCAGATTCCAATTTTAGCAGATCCCCATCTCCCCCTTTTTTCTTACTTTGGTATCACAATCACTACTTCTCCCTTCTCCAGCTCTACAATTAGAACCTTGGAAAGATGTTAAAAGCATTCGAGAAATAGCCTCTGATCACTTCACCTTCTTCCAAATGACAAAACGGGAACAATACGTTGCTACAGCATTTCCTTATTGCAGTACACTGCTGGAGCTCCAGAAATAATGTCTGAATAACAGGATGTTCAAACAAACAAACCAAACTCCTACCTCAAAGCTCTTTAACGTATTTTATCTACCAATATTAACATAGGTCAACGTCCCAACTCAGGCGTACATTCATCAAAGTGCTGTGTGGGAGATACCTTATTAGCAGCCCAGCACTCCTACACCCCTGCTTGAATAATGGAGTACCTAATGGCTTGGACAATCACTAACATGAAGGCAAGGTCAAAAACGAGCTGGAGAGTTTTGAGTTTTGATCAGGAGACAGAAGTACCAAACACAGATTCGTGCTGGGGGCTACAGAAACGATGAGAAGGAAGTCGAGGATGGAGAAGTTTGGGGCTGTCTTTATTCAGCTTTGCAATTCCTCCCTTTCCAGCTCACATAAAAGCTTTTTGTTTTCTCAGCGCTAAAAACAATGGAATTTGGTGTGGAGCCATAACGTTTATCCTACCTTTTTCCTTATTCCAAACGTTTGGGGTTTGTTTGGGGTGTTGGTCGGTCGGTTTGGATTGTTTGCTTTGGTATCTCTCAATTTCAAATGTTAATCGAAGGAACCAGAAGAAACATCAGCGTTGGAAAACTCCCTACTTTGAAAATCAACTATAATGCTTTTGAATTGTTACGAGTTCCCTTATATGACAGGAAAAGCTCTTTGTGCTTCACTGAGATGGGTCAGTTCAAACTGGAGCAATCACTGTTTACAGCTATTGATTTTAATGCGATGTTAGAGTCAGATACAACCCCTATTTTCTCTGATTATGAGAATAAAGGTTAATAATAGCTGTCCTGAAAGGGTGAAGCACAGATTGCCAGTTCGAATCAGGAAATGATTTGTTCTGATACCAACTGGGCCTAAACATTCCGAGAAACTGCACATGTCCATTTTATAATCTTCTTGGAGTTACTACATGGAAAGATTTCATTATCAGCACCATTGGGGAATGTAAAGTGTTGACTAATCATAGAATGATAGAACAGTCAGGGTTGGAAAGGACCTTAAGCTCATCCAGTTCCAAACCCCCTGCCATGGGCAGGGACACCTCACACTAAACCATGGCACCCAAGGCTCTGTCCAACCCGGCCTTGAACACTGCCAGCGATGGAGCATTCACAACTTCCCTGGGCAACCCATTCCAGTGCCTCATCACCCTCACAGTAAAGAACTTCTTCCTCATATCCAATCTAAACTTCCCCTGGTTAAGTTTGAACCTGTTACCCCTTGTCCTATCACTACAGTCCCTAATGAAAAGTCCCTCCCCAGCATCCCTATAGGCCCCCTCAGATACTGGAAGGCTGCTATGAGGTCTCCACACAGCCTTCTCTTCTCCAGGCTGAACAGCCCCAACTTTCTCATCCTATCTTCATATGGGAGGTGCTCCAGTCCCCTGCTCATCCTCATGGCCTCCTCTGGACTTGTTCCAATAGTTCCATGTCCTCTTTATGTTGAGGACACCAGAACTGCACACAGTACTCCAAGTGAGGCCTCAGAGGAGCAGAGCAGAGGGGCAGGATCACCTCCCTCGACCTGCTGGTCACACTCCTTTTGATGCAGCCCAGGATACGGTTGGTTTCTGGGCTGTGAGTTCACACTGCAGCCGACTCATGTTCATTTTCTCATCGACCAACACCCCCAAGTCCTTCTCTGCGGGGCTGCTCTGAATGTCTTCTCTGCCCAACCTGGAGCTCCAGCCCAAATCTTCCTGCTTCCTTTTGAAACAGCGGCAGGTCACTGACACTTAGGCTAACCTGACATCTGCCATCCATAATGTAAATTCCAGCTGAAACGCTTCCATCCCAGTGAGACTGAAAAGAAGGTTATCCCCAACTTGCTCTCGTGTCTTCACCAATTTCAATGGAACAGGATCACTTTTATATTTTCTAAGCAAATGCCTTCTGTGAAGAACGGTTCCCATATAGAAATGAGAAGTCATTGCACATAAACAGCATTCCCAACCTTCTGAACAACCATACCGCACCACTAAAATGTTTCAGCAAGCCGACAGCCACTGTCCTATTTATAATCTCTTTTTCTTTTCCATTCGGTCTTTTGAGCAATTCAATTAAAAATCCTTCAAAGCAATAACAGTGGATTAAACGCTGTCAAAAGCGCAATATAAAATCACAGAACATTGTTCTGACGATGAATTTATTAAACTTTGCATCTTAATTCATTTCTTCTCGAGTGCAGGAAAAACACAATTCTTAAGACAAAATACCAGTTAACTGTCACAGCTCATTGTTAAGTATTGTCTCCCTTTACGTGTTACACAAAATAGACTCCATGAGCACATAAAGGATATAAGGAACTAAAGACATGGAAGAAATCCATTGAAATCATGAAATTTCATCACACCTGAATCCTGTGTGGGCAACAAAAAAGGGAACGAAGCCTCAGGTACTGGAGGGAGCGAGTGCTGGAGTCACCGCATAGTCAACAAGCTGCTCCTGTGCGGATTGCCCGTGCAACAGCTCACGAGTCAATTGTGACTTTGAAAAACCTCAGCGAAGGGTTGACTTTATGAGGAGGCTTTTAAAGACGGAGGTAGTGGAAAGAGAAAGGGAAGAGACATGTATGAAACCACAGGAGGTGAATAACACATCCAAAGAGGTTAAAGCAACAAAACTGAACTAACATAAAGGAGGATGTGCGGCCATGATCAGTGTGGGAGCCAGGAAGATAAGCCCACAAAACACATACCCTGGCCTGAGAAAAAGCGTGCTCGCATCTACGTTTGCAAGGGTTGGAGGAGGCAATCAGCAGCATCCCTTCTGCCCAAGCATCCTAAATACTCTCCCAGATAAACAGCCCCCAATGCAGCACAACTCTGCACGTGCAGAGTAACACCATCACCACCTGAATGAATGAACCCTTGTTTCTGAGGAGCTTGTGCCCTGCGATAGGATTTCCTTTTCTCTCAGCTGGCCTATTACAGCTCATATCCCTCAGCTTCGGGGGAGACAATTTCTCTCCCCTGCCCAGCTGCCCAAAATTCAGCATCTTTGAGAGCCTTTCAACTCCCCGAAACACGACTGGAACAGTTCATTGGGTTGAAACATGCCCCCCAAAGAAGAGAGGGTACCGACAGACACAGAGATGATGAGATCCATTGGGATTTACTTCCTTAAGATCCCAGCTTAAGATCTTCCTTAAGATCCCAAGGGTGACATTGGTCAATGGAAGGGAACAACAGGATACATAAACCCTGAAACTCCACCACGAACAGCAACACAAACCTCACTTGGATGCTCCTAGTTCACACTGGATTTGGGGGAGAAGCTGCTGCTACAGCACAGTGCAACACCACCCCGCTGTATTTTGCATTAATTTGTTGCGGTAACCAATACAAAAGAGAGAGAACTAATGCTGCCTGCAGGACCCAATGAATTATACTTAACCAGCATACTATTGTAGGCTGATAGTAGAATGCCACATGAACACAAATATAATCAAATTCTGGTTGGGGCATCATTTATTTAGAATACTTCCAGCTCCTTGCTGGCAGAGCAGCAGTGAATTAGCATGCTATGCTGTGCACTTCAATTAAAAAGCAGCCTCATCTTTCCTATTTCCAAGGTACAGCAGAGCAAATCTAATTGTGCCATGCAGCCAGCTCTCATCTGCGCAGAGTAACCAGGGCTTTGGGGTTTTTTTGCTTTCTGCTTCGGACAGATTTGTCTTCTCCTGAATGAGGCATTGTGGGCTTATATGAAACTTGCCTCCTAATTGCAGGCAATAAGCACAGCCAGCAGCAGAGGCTGCAGCAGCTACACTTGAAGGCAGATGAAAATCAAGGTAAGAAAAGAACCACAAAACAAATTCATTTGATGGATGATCTGAATAGGTAAACCACCAGGACCTGGATTTCAATGCTCACAAGAGATACAGACATGCCTCCTTCAATAGAAACAAACAACCCCCCAAACAATCCCCTGAACCTATAGCTTAAATGCTGAGATAGGCAGAGATTCTGTCCCTATTTTAGAGGTTAGGAGGTACAACTAATTAATGAGAAATATTTATAAGCCAGGATGTTATTAACTTTAAAACTAGTTGCTTACCGCATAAGAAATCTCTGCCCTTGCACTTGGGCGGAGATCTCTCTATCACACTGCTTTTCCCACCCCAAGTGAACAGATGAGTTCTTGTGTTTCCTTTTATCCACTACTCATTTCCAATCCCCAGTACAAATAATGCAGTACCTTTGGATAGGAAAGGAGCAGGTTGAATCCACAGACTCACAGAAGCATCTGAATGGATCAAGCTCCCTCACCGAGTGGGACTAACGCCAACACTAGTTGAGCTTGGTCATGGCTTTGCTGCCTTAGCTCTGAAAACTGGAGTTTGAGAGTACACAGCCCTACCAGGCAACTTGTTCCTGTACTGCATAACCTTGGTGATGCTTTGCTCAGCGCCCAGTCTGAAACTTCCGTCCTCCAATCTGTGGCCGTTGCCCCTTGCTGCATCATCTAACACTACAGAGAATCATCTTCCCTCTTCGTAGCTACTCTTCCAGCACCTTTGTTATTACCTTCCAAGCAACTTTAGGCTGCTCTTTTCTTCCCTCCAATACTTTTCACTCCCCATTAGGCCAAGGAAATTCACTTTGGATATAACTCATCCCAATCGGTCTTACTGCAATGATTCTAGGTGACACTTACTAGACCTGAACAAGAAAGAATAACATGACACGTAGCAGGAATGCAAAATAAACCCCAGATTGACACCTCGATTCAACCATTCATTCTTACCAGAGCAGCTGCAGAACCTTGTTGACTTCTGGATCAAAAGCAAAGAGCCAAACACTGAGATTTGTTGATTGCACATCATGGTAATGGTTCTGAATGCTTAATGCCACTTTTTAGAGGGATAAGTAAAAAAAAACCAAACAAAACCCCATCTTTGCATGGATTCCAGTGAAGAGACAAAGAATGCCCCACAAATCCACCCCCAGAAGTTAGACATTGAGATGTGAGTGCTACCAACTCCAATGCTTCACTTGATTTCTTATTCTCATAATTTGATGCCGTAATTGCTACAGTAATGAACTATATTGGGAAAGTGATACTGTCATTTCTTAATGATCTGCTGTTGGCTTTATGTTTCCTATGAAACGTTTGGTTTTACGTTATCTGAGTCAAAGAAAACCCGTGAATTAGTGCTGTTGAACCTCATCATGGAAACTGCATTACGATTTTTAATGATAAGCCACTTTTATACAGTTGCAGATTGTTATGAAGTATTATAAACCTTAACTTTATTACCATTAATCAGAATTAGCAAATATAATTGACATTTTATACAGAACCAGCTTTAAGTAACTTATTGGCAACAATACAGATGCCTCTTAATATTACCCTCTGGCTAGCTATGCTGTTTGGGCGCCTGAGTGTCTGCACTAATGACTTGGAATTGAAATCAAATAAAAGCTGAGCGCTGTGGTTCAGTATAAAACAAACAGCCATGCTTAGAACAAATTCCTTTATATACATATATATATATATATATAGGATACCTCTAGAATCCTTAAAATTTACAGGAGGTATAAAACAGTGGAAATGTTTGAGACGAGAGAACAAAACAGGAGAGAGAAAAACCCAATCTGACGTTCCCAGATTTCTACGCTTACCCTTAGGCACACCATAGGGATTGAAATGAGGAGGAAAAGCAGACAGTGTAATTAACCTTTCTTTCCTTTTTTTTTCCTAAAGAACAACCACCAAAAGGCAGAACATTTTAGCCATTATCAATGGTAAAAATCCGCATGCGGTTTTCTGCCCTTACTTTTCATCTCACCCCTTTCTGTAGTTTCCTGAGGATTTGCCGTGCTTCGGCATGAAAAGGGACCTAATCCTTACCGGAATTTCCTATGAAGACGTGGATTATATTATCAAAAAGGTTTAAGAAAACCTATTTCACTGTACAAACAGCAAAGCTGCTCGGCCTCTCAAAGCCTCATGCCCTGAGTTCTAGATATCAAGTGGCGGTTTTATCCCAGGGCATATCCAAGCCCTCGCTTCCCCACACCACCTACGTATGACCTGTCTGACTTCAGCTATGGCAACCCCCCCCTCCCAAAATGAGGAGCAAGGCCAAAATGATTCCTAGCACTTTCCTATTTTATGATGGGGCTTCCAGAGACCACCAGATGTGGAAGCCCCCTGAATGGCTACTGATAAATCTCATCGAATCTGGTTATTTTATCCCGTTTATCCTCACCCTTTGCTTCAATAAACTACATTCAAAGCAGCTCTAATAGAATTTTAGCCAGCTCTGAGGAAGATCCCTAGGATCTGGCTCTCTGAAGAGGGCTTGTTTTATTCAGTCATTTGTCTAAAGAAGTACATTTTCTTTCTCTTTCGGTGAGACAGTAAAGCAAACACGAGGATATGCTTTAGCAAGAGTCGTAGATATTAAACATTCAAAAGAAGATCCATATTGTCTCGGAGAGAGGTTTTATTATTATACAAACATATATGTATATATAACGTAATCTTCTTCTTGCTTTATGGATCTGATCTCCTCCGCAGAGAGTCACAAATCCACACGATAGCCCTGAGTGCTCAGATTTTGCATTTGGTTCTCTCTGATTTTACAATAGCTGAAAGATATGTAAAAACTCATGTAGCCAGACAGCTCCCTACTGACTACACATCTAAGCAACTTCACATGCATATATTATTCCAACCAGTGAGAGCTGGAAATAACATATGCCTAAAGAAGAAAAAAGAAACAGGATGCTTGAAAGGAGCCTGTTCCAGCTTCTGTGCAAAACCTTCAGGGTTCTCCCCGACCAAACTGCACCCTGCATGCTGCCAGCTCAGGTGAGGACGACGCAAACTACTGAGAGATGCTCTGCAGAGTGAAGGGTGGGAACTGTTTCCTAAGCTTACTGGAGCTTAGGCTAAAGGAGCTCTTTGGCTGGAGCTAAAGGCTCCTGGAGCTCTTTGCTACGGGAGCTCTTTGCTGTTGAATACAATTCAGGGTAAAAGATTAGTAGTAACTACGAACATTTTGCTGGTGTGGTCCTGGAGGGTTGGCATCATTCTCTTCCATTTTCAACCATAATTTTGGTAAGGGACCAATTCCGGCTCCTATTGCCTCCCTCCTAAAAGTTGTAGGAAGTTAATGGTTTAGTTCTCCACCCACCTCAGGTCTTAAAACGTTTTGTGTTTAAGTGAGGAAGTGAGGATGAAGTAAGATGTCTACTAACCCCTACCAGGTTAGGGTTAACCCTGACCCTAGTAGGGGCTCAGCTGAATAGCATCTGTCCAGTTCAGTGCTCGCAATCATGATTCCCACTCTGCATCTCCCTCTACCTCTTTTTCCCCCTCTCCCCAAAATGCAGGAAGATGGAAAATCAAACAGGATTCAGGCATCTGAAACCTGGATAGTCAAACCCTAGGAAACCTCTCCCGGTAGGCTGTGAACCAAGGCTTTTCAGACTTCCAAGCTCACCACATTTGGGCACCTTTCAAAGCCAAAACAAACTTCAAACCATGAACAAAAGGTGAAAATCTGAAAGCTTCACGAGGAGATTAGTGTAAGAACTGCCTTTTGTGCATGCTGATCTTCTTTTCAGGGGCAAAACAATGCCCATTCCTCCTCACTGAATCATGGGATGTATCTGCATCAGAACTCCGCAAGGCAGAGATATCAGGATAATTCCAACCTAAATTGCATCAAATCTATAGGCTGCAGAACACAGGCTCTTAGTAGAGAAGATGTTAAAACTGTAGGTGGCACTACCAGAATGTCTGCCCTGTTCTGTGATTCTACAACACTGTGAGGTTTGTATGCTGAAACTGCGAACTGAAACGTGTTTATCTCTCATGTCCTTCAAAATCATTATTGATATATGCAGTACTTACTGGCTTGTGATCTGAAAGATATCTACAGGGCACTGAAATGGAACCCAACACATTCTGTCCGAGCGCTTTTGGGAAATTCTTTGTTTTCATCTTGTTCCTTGTCAAATACATAATGCATTTTTGTTCTCAGTAAAAAACCAAGTGTTTTGTATATTCTCAGCTTCTCCCTTTTTTTTCTGCTTTCAGCACTAAATATTTAAACACATTCAACCTACAAAATCTCCAGCTTGTAATCTCCTGCTTGTGTCTTCCCCCCGAGGTGTAACCAGCAATGTGGTGGTGCAGGATGGCTGGAGAGACATGAAAGAGATTGCGGTTACAGTCCTACCTGCCCACAGGCCAGGCCCATGCCTCTCTCCCCCATACCATGAGGACATGATAAATTTAACTCCAGTGCATCTGCTCCAGCAACCTATGAAACATGCAAAAGGAGAACAAACGCAGAATTAACTCCCAGTAATGTATCTTTTCCTGTAGCATTTACTGTTCGTGTGGTACAGATTTCTCTAGCCTGGATGTATTGTTTTTTTGCAGAGAGAAAGCCTGAACAAGAAACGGTGCAAAAATGGATATTACAAAGACAATTAAGTAAAAAACAAATGAAAAAGAGACAAGGAGATGGTTCTGGAAAATGCTACAAAATGAACTGTAATTAGAGGGCCTTGGGCAGCACTGAGAGTGAGGTTGGGAAGGTCAGCGTTACGTAGGTGCTCCTGTGCTCTCAAGACCTGTGACTCAGGAGCTAAATTTCTCCATTCGCATGAAATGCATTTTAGGCTCTCAATTTCCTGCAGGCACCCGTAGCGTGCCATAGCTTTTGGCATTAGGTATTTTTGTTTCTGAAGTCAAACAAGAGGGTATAGCGTTACGCTGTAGTATTACATTATAGTATTTTTACTCTTGTATAGTAGAAAGCCTATCCAAACACATGATTCATGATAATTTCTGTTCAGCACCCTCTATTTGTTACAATCACAAGGGCGAGGGACCCAAGGACAGCACACAAACACACTCCTCTTCCTCCCTGTTGAGCTGATCCAGCCTAAGATGAGAATCTCCCATTGCCTTCCACGTGGCTGTAACTAGCATTTTGTGTTTTGCATTTGCATTTTGGTCCTTGCTTATTGAACGGGAGTAACTTTGCCTGCTGTGTGGCCATGGTTCAGCAGCTTCCTGAGTGCGTGAGCAGGGCAGAAGCCATCCATCACCTTCAGGAATGCTCCACATCCTGGCCAGCTCTGCAAGATGGTGCTGTCGGCCTCTGTGACAAGCTTGACCTTTTGTATGAATAGGTCGTCCTCCCGCTGAGAGGCTTTGCGGTACCTTCTGGGGTTGCTGCTCTTTGGGAAGCCACAAATCAAACCTACCTCCTAGGCAGGATCCTATGCATGCGATTAAATATCACTGCTCTGAGCAGAGCATCCCAAACGAGCGTGCTGCTCTCCGCAGAGCAAAGACTCACAACTACTCTGTTGAAGAAAGTTCTATCGCGTAGGTTACACGCTACAGAGTGCATTTAAATAACGACTTATTTTCTAAAGAGGTAACATAAATACAAACCCAGATTGGAAATCTCTGTCTTCAACTTTGATAGTGGTACCTCTGCATTCAAAACAGAGGAGCACATGGCACAATAAAGCCATTCATCTTAGTCAGGTTAAAAGCGGTACTGCTCCTGTCAAGCACCGATTCCACAAAAGATTTCATGGTCAATTAAGTAAATACAGGTATAAAACGGACTGGTGCTGAAGATCACCAAGCTAATTACTGATAATGTTTCATTTTGCTTCCCTAAGTCCCCAAAGTGATTTTTTCCCCTCATCAGTTTAAAATGCCCAGAGAAAATAGAGAAGGGCTTAGGACACTGTGAAGAAAGGAATGACAGTGCTCAAACATGCACGTTCATAGGAAAACACAGACTCAAAATACCCACCCCCGTATCTACACATGTATTAGATACAACCCCACAACTTAGAAAACATTTAAAGCTAAAGCTGGAATAATGATAAAAGAATCTTTGTCTTTGCTTGACGTTGTTCAAACCTTTCTTTATTCACCTGAAACTATGCGTCGCATTTCCTCTAGATACTCCATGCGGGAAAAAGCCCCCATTTCAAAACAACAACCTTGCATTACATTCAAGATACAGACACCTTTCTGAATGAAATTATCGCAGTCTTAATCAACTATTTCTTAGACTATTCCCTATGGACACAGGGACATGTTTTTCAATAGGTTTTTGCCTTCAAATTGAATTGAAATTTCAGGGGCATAGTCTGTTTGCGTTTGCGTAAGATTGGATTTATATTATAGGATGCCTGCTGACTGCTATTACATATGCTGGCTTTCTCTGCTATCAGTTTGGAAAGTCTATATTAAAACTAGAATAGCATTAAATGAGCCTTTTATACTTTAAATATTCAAGAGTTTTATATCCAGGGTTTCTTCTGGCGCTGTCAAACTCCCGTGCCCGTAGGCAAGGTAAGATCAAGTTTGGCTCTCAAAGGTAGAATTAAATTTTATCAGGGCATCCGTCACAATATACAGCTGGCTTAAAATGCAAATAAAAAGTACATAGATTCAAAGACTAAAGGCTTTGCAGGTACTGCTGCAAAATCCAAGGGACCATTTCTCTGTAACAAGTTGCCTTTCCATTTACGTTTCCATCACTTTAATGAAAGCACAGGATAAACAAATGAGAACGGACACGCTTGGAGCCTTTTTCTGTCAAGAAACTCCTTAAATTCCTTATTGCAGCTCTTGGTTTTAAGGGAAATAAAAAGAAAAGGCGCAGACACCCATTTAGGAAACCATTACCTGAGCCCTTTGTGAAAGTTCAGTCCAGTCCTCCCTGCTATAGCTGCACATGATACTGGCAATCAGGATCTGAAAAGAAGATACAGGCAATCATTTTAAGCCATGTTACCATTGTAATCTAGTACTTTACTGTGACTCCAGACATTAACTACCACTACCTACATACGGGAACTGTATACTGCTAGAATGTATAGTGAAATACAGCCGTATAATTCACTGGGGATGAGAAAGAGCACACAAAATCATCTGGTTTATCCCTGCTTTTTAAGTCATTAAGGAAAACCAGTGGGTCTAGTCAGACACATAGAGAACTTTGCATTCTTTTTCATGTTTGAAGGGAGAACAAGGGCTGTGCTAGACACAGAGCCCACAGAATGCCAAAAATTCATGTTTCTGAGGTCAATGGAATGAAGCTTTTCACTATTTATACAACGCCAGAAGTAGCTGGGGCTCTTAGAGGTAGGTAGGACACAGCACAAGAGTTTGCAGTCTGATGTGGCAGCGTATGACTGTCATATTCCAGCTGACTTCAGGAAGCCACGACACACCAAAACCAGCCCCCTGGAATGTCATGTGTACAAGTGAATGACAGTGATGTCGTAGGATGTGGGGTAAATCTGAGAGGACTGGGAGAGCGGCAGAGGGATATTCCAGCTATTGTTTTTCCTATAACACACGTTCCATTTCCTGTTTGTGGTCCCAGTTTCCCAGAGCTGTTTCCATATACTGCCTTTCTCCTCACTGCAGTGAGCATCTCTGAGGTCCAGGTTCTGCCCCTAATATCTTCACTGAGGTACAGGGGTTTAGGTAAAATAAGTTCTAATAGTATCTGTCTGGGAGAGCAGCAAGACACACAGCTTTCCAGTTCCATACAGTGCTATTTACTGTTAAACCAATGTCAACTACTCCTCCGGTCAATGTCCACTTCAACGTCAATCCTATTTAAGACTAAACAAAATCACATGAGAAGTATGAAGGTTTCACATGTAAGTCTGATTCGTAGGCAGGATGAAACTCAGATTTAATCTTTTCGCTTTCCAAACATGTTTTACTATTGGCATTAATAGCTGGGATGAGCTTAATCTGTCACTCCCAGGCAGCGCAACAGTTCTTTTGATCTTTCCCATAATGCTGTAAACTCCTAAGCTATACCCATAACAAGAGT
The DNA here is from genome assembly GCA_017639245.1 of Myiopsitta monachus. Taxonomy (NCBI): domain Eukaryota; kingdom Metazoa; phylum Chordata; class Aves; order Psittaciformes; family Psittacidae; genus Myiopsitta; species Myiopsitta monachus. The sequence continues at coordinate 1,913,532 of CM029923.1, read as the reverse complement.
TAGATAGTCAGTACCTTTAGAAGGGAGGTTTTACAGTATAAAGAGGCAGGCAGCTATGGAGACAATGGGATGTGATGAGGTTACAATCTACTAATTTAAAATGACAATACTGCTTTTCATCATCACTATTTCCACTGTTTCTATTGCTTTGCTCTGATGAATCTCTACCTATCAGTCTACCACCCACCTACCTGCAGCCTATCCACCCATCCGCCCTCCTGGCTGATGTTTGCAAGGTGGGAGTCTTTGGAGAGAAGGAGAGCAGTTGATGAAGCGCCTGCTTTGCTTGCAGGTGCCTATCTGTGTGCAGACCAAGCTTCTCATTAAATGCACACAACCATTATTGGCCACACTTTTATTCCCCTCCTGAGAGAGGAAAAAAAACACTCTCTCCTGTGCCATAGGATTTTTTCTATTGTGAAAAACCTTATATAGCTCCACAGGTCAGATGCTTATGAAACAGAATCTGCTCTGTTTGAATCCTCAAGACAATTGGAGCGTTCTGGAAATAAAGAGAAACCTCTTTAAAAGCCTCCAATATTTTTACATCCTGAAACTCACTTTAAGGAAGTTTACATGAGAGAAACTTAGAGTAAGAAACCGGTTAAAATCTGCACTCGCTGGAAGTCAGCTACGAACCGTTTCTTGCCGAATTCACGCTCCCTATAAACCAACTACAGCCAAACAACAAAACCCCAACTCAGACGCTGACAACACGAGAGGGGTTTTCACAGTTGCAGCCGCAATCCAAAACACATCAGAAATGCACACGAGTCAGCTTGAAAACAAACCGCATGCTGCAGCAGGCAAAGCTGTAAGACACCAAGGGCGGCTGGCTGTCTTCGCAAGGAGCTGAGGGAGGTTACATCAAGTGTTCTTAACGCAATGTGAAGGTTCGGCTGGGGATGTACAGAAGAGGAGGAACAAGAGCTGCGACGTTTCAAAGAGCTCTTAATGAAGACAATGTGTTTCTTTAACACTGATTAGTTCTAGCATTCACAGTGAAAATGGAGCACGTACTTTTGACGGGAGCAGTGGTTTACAATAGCAGCAATAACTGCAAGCAAAGAACGCCATTTCTGCCAGGACCGTTCACAGGAAACCCAGGATCTCTCAGGGAATAATGAAACCTTCAAAATAGCAGGGATTTCATTCGCCTTTTCCCCGCAGTGTTCTCTTAGAACTTGAAATTAAACTTCATTCCTAGGTGGAAACAGATCCTCCAGCACTCGACGGTAACAAAACTGTCCTGCCTCAAGTGACTTCTTCTCCAAAATGCCTTTGCAGCCTTTTCATCTGGAACCAGTACCCATGACAAAACCATAATTACTGGCTGCATTTAGGGGCACTATCTGTGACGTCTGAGGCTTGACCCTACTCCTAAAATCACACGCAGAGTATTGTTTCCTATTACCTAGAAAGAGAAAAGCAAGAAGCGTAACAAGTGATAAAACTCACAGGTTTGTATGGGAAAGTAACAGACAGCAATTGTCTCACATTTCAGCTTCTCATCCCCTTCTCACTATTTTAATGTTAGTTTTAGTCACTGATGACAGTTTTGGTGCCTACAATGCCATGCGCATCACTACCACCCCTGCACCCAGTCCCGAGCAGCTGGCATCCCACACAAGTCCGTAAGTCCAGTGCATGGCCCAGCCCAGGAGCATTCCCTGAGGGCAGCTCCATCCTCTTGACGCCTGGAACGTGCAGTGACAACCTGACATGGGTTTAATTACAGTTGTTTGAAGCACAAGCGCGAGGCCACACCGCGCTGGCCCAGCTCACAAAAGCCGGCTACTGACAGATCTTACAATAGAGCTGCTGCTAAAGTGCAGCAAGTGGCAAATGAAGGTTGACTAAAGCGTAGCTTTGTCGTAGCTTGAGTGAGGTGAACCCGTGCATGGCTGAAGCACAGTGGGATCCCTGGCCCATTCCTTATCCTAGATCAGAGGCAGAGCTGGTAGATGCTTTTCCCTCTTCTTCATCATCCAAACTGCTATTTTGCCTATTGTCAGGACATCCTGCTCTCTCCTCCCTGCATCAAGGAGCACAGTGGCCCTGCAGACACTGCTTCCTCCCCAGCAGTGACGGATGTCACTAGACAGGTCTTTGTGCCCTGACATTACATGAGGAGATAGACAATTCCTCCAAATGCCTCTAAAGGGACAAATGCCTGCTTGTAACATCAGACACAGCTCCGCACACAGGATTTTCTCCATCATTCATGGGAAAAGGAGGTCTACAATAAAACTTCTCTCTGTTGGACGGAAGGGAGATGGAAAAGAGAGGGGGTATATGGTACCATGTAGGACACGATTATAAGAAGACTATACGGTAGCTAAAGCACCTAGCAAAAAGCTACATTTCACACAATTCTGGAACTAATGCATTAGTAGTTGTTCTGTTTAAAAGGACGCTGACAAGGTACTTCTCATAATCCTCAACATATTTTTTTCTCCCTGTTTATAATAATCCTCTGGAAGCTTAAACTCGAATCTATTTCCCCTATGAATGGTTTGGGTTTTTTTTCTCTTCCATTATCTCTATGTAGATGCCTCATGAATGCAACAGCATTAAAAGAAGTAAAAAGGATGAGGTTTACCACTGTGTATGTTTTCAACTGCTCTTTCTTCCCTAAAGCACGGAATACACTGTAAGAGGTTGCAAAACAAAGAGAAGGAAGACAAAAATCACCAGGCCTGCTCTGGGTCAGACAAACCTTCTATTTAAAGCCAGACAGCAGTAAAACTCTAGGTAGACAATTACCATTTGTCCTGTACTGCTCCGCATGGAATAAGGGAGATTCAGTACACCCAAAGAGGCTGAAACAAAATCTCAGGGGGCTGGGTTGAAACGTGAACCCTGTCAATCCCTGCAGAACTTCCCAACACGCACAATGGCATCACAATCCTCTACCCTCACGCCTGTAAGTAACCATCTTTAGTTTGGTCATCTAATACAGGCCGTAGCCCACGATCTGTTCCTAACCTGTCCTTCCAGGTCTGGGCATAACCTCTCTGCACTTCAAGGAACTCAGCCACCCATCTAATACCTGCCTGTCCCTTCTCATTGCTGCACTAGGCTTGAGGACAGCTCTGCACCGAGTGTCCAGAGATGCTCCATTCAGGCACTGCTGCCGGCCTCAACCTGCACCCGCTTCTGATTCACAAACACTTACAAAAATCCCCGAGGTTTTATTTCTGATTGTGCAGAAATAGAAAGAGATCCTTCAAAAGCCTCTTTAAGACACAGCTCCCCCGAGAGCTCTATAATCAAGAGGAGCTTTCGAGAAGGCTGAAGGATTGGTTTTGTAACAGGTACCTGGTTGGGAAGCAGAGGTGTGGAAAAGGAGCATTGCTGTGGGTAGAGGCAGTGCAGAAGACTATATTAAGATCCAGCTTTCAAATACCCACGAGATTATTCTTGATCAATCTAAACTTCAGAAGATATCTGCACTGGGGTTGGAAAGACCTCCAGCTTTCCTTAAAGACACGTTTCTTCTTCTCAAACAACACAGGAGAGCCTCGCGACACAAGCTGCTTAGGCTGAGCACACTAGTTCTTTAACCAAAATTCCTCAGGAAGCATTCAGTAACAAAAAGCTTGGCACTGCAGATAGAGTTTTTCTAAAACAATGGCAAAAACAGCATGTTTAGTTCATCACTTACCAGTGGAAAAAGACACCTGCATCTATACAAGCACAGGAGAACTTCTTGGCAGCCGAATCACTGTTTCACAGCATTAAACCCCCCTGTTTGTCTGAAGGAGAGGTACGTATGCTCAGTTCTGAGCCATGCCATCTCTCACCCGCACACCGTAACAAGCCAACACACTCGGGGCATTTCCTGAAGGTCCTGCACACATGGAGCTACAAGAGCATGTGGTCCACCAGACCTGCACTACTGGCCCACCTCTGTACCCCTGCCTCTCGCACAACGTCAGGCTCATTGACAAGTATCAGCTACCATAGAATTACCCAGGTTGGAAAAGCCCTTTAAGCTCATTCCAGTCCAACCATTCCCAGCACTGCCAAGGCCACCACTGACCCATGGCACTGAAGCCTCATCTACATGGTTTGTGCACACTTGCAGGGACGGTGACTGCAGCCCTGCCCTGGGCAGCCTCTTCCAATGCCTGAGCACCTTTTGGGGAAGGAATTGCTCCTCAGCCCCATCCAAACCTGCCCTGGTGCAGCTTGAGGCCGTTCGCTCTTGTCCCACATTTTGTCAGAAGAAAGATTCTTGGAGGCTCACTGCCACTTTGTGCCACTTGTGGCATTCCCTGTCTTTTCCCAATGGCCGCTGGCTGATGAAAGGATCATCCTCAAAACCACCCAGCTGGAATTACAGGCGTACAGAACATTTCTAGCACCCACCTCACGAGATAAGAGTTCAACTGCAGTAAGTAGTCTCTACTGCACATTTAAACGTGCAATACTGAAAAACAGTGGGAGCACAAAGATTTACTGTTGGCAAAATAACCCTCTAGAAACCAGCCCGAGTTTGATGCCTTGCAGACCCAACCAGGCTTTTCTTTCTCTGTACTTTCTTGTTGCAATGTCTGATTTGTTGCAGAGCTGAAATAAAAAGAAGTTTCTTATTAAAAGCTACCTCGAACATCAAATCCCCTGCAATAAGAAAGTTAACAATTGTAAACCCTGTCATGTCTCTGAGAAGCAGAGGAATTATCTTGTTATCAATTTAATAATGGAACGTTGAAGTAAATGATGCCATCCACTGACACCAGTAACACCGTCTCTCCTGGGAAATTCATGTTGGTAGGAACTGTCAATCTAGATGGATATGGACATATGAAACATTGTACCTTCAGTCCATAAATCTCTTCTTTCTCTGCTGCCTTAATAAAAAGATTCTGCATGATGATAAAGACAAGCAATGCAGAATGCCTTGACACTGCTGACCTATAATTCTGCTTCTTGTCTCTCTTTTCAGGGAGCAGAGAGTATATAATTTAACAAGCTCTAACCAGCCATTGTTTTCCTCCTTAGCTTGCACTTAGAATACATTCAAGGTAATTTGAGTAAATGAAAATAAGGCAAGTAGGGGATATTAGCATGATTCTTATTTAGCTGTCTGTCTTATTAAGCAAATCTTCTCAATAAAGCCCTATCTTTACCTCGCTGCTTTGCATTGCGAGCTCCAGTTGTTTTTCAAAGTGAAGTGGAAGTGAGATGTAATGGACCGACACAAACCCAGGCCGAACATCACCAGCGTGCAAATAAGCCTCAAAAAGGTGATGATAGGAATTGGAAAACATCACCATTTGCTCACCCTACCACATACACCAGATCAGCATGAGCAGGGCACTGACAAAGATCCTCTTCTCAGGCTAAACGGAGACACTTCTTTTCAAAGGCAGTTATTACCATATGATGACTCTGCTCCTATCAGTAAGTTTCTTTGACGGATGCCTGTGAGGACCCTGGGCTACAGATGCAAATGAAAGCCAAGAGGTGTTAGGATCTAACACCCTCAGACACACAAAAACCAAGGGCTATGAACAAATCCATTGCTTTGAAAGACAACAAAACGCTGTGGCTCGGATGGGAGCACAAACCTAAAGAGATTGCTCTTCAGGACTGGCTGCACCCATACGAAAACAAGAGGGCAGCTTGGTGGAATGACTACTCCTGTGCCACGTGAGACGCAGCATTTTATCAGCCACTTCCAGGGCAGGAGTTAAGCTCCCATGACCTTACCCTGCTTGTAGACATAACTGTGAAGGCACAGATCATGCACATGGAGCGTGGGGGTAAATGAAAAGCTAACTTTCCATTCAAACTTTTAATAAGGGTCCTACCAACTCGGAATGCGACTGAAAGCAAACTGGATGGACAGAAACAAATGGGGACCTTCTGATGCACCTGTAGCTCCCACACTCCAGGACACTTTCGTTAAGATGGGGTAATTCCTGAAGAGTGAAAAAGAGACCTGGAATGTGAGTTCTGCAAAACAGACATTTAATGGAAGATAACGCAGCCCCTGTACAAACACTTCAGAGAAACTCGAGATTTCCACATTTACATTTTATGACAGACTGTTGGAAGCCTCAGCCCTTCAGGTAAATTCTTGAAATGCCATTACAAATTCCCCATGCAGCTGAAGCCTTCCCTGGGAATTCGATAGAATCTTTGGGATTGTATTTTGCATAGAAAACCCAGTCCTATTTTGCATAGGAAACCTAGATCCTATCCTAGTTCAACCTTTAGTCTCTTTGGTAATGCCTGAAAACAAATCCATGGGTGAATGGAAATTTGCATGACTGAAAGGAGCAGACTCGAGGTAACAAAGGCTGCTTCCAAGAGAAGAGTGTAGACAGACACTCATTTTCAGCAGTATTCCTTGCAAACAATACCTGCAAGTCCTTGTGGATCTGCCATGCCCCGGCTGTAGCTCTGCACTTTCCACACTGATTTAATATAAAGAAAAAGCAGACGAGGCCAATACAATATTGCAGAAGCTAATAGAAAAAGGATATATCTAATTCTACATCATTTCAGACACATGCTATGACCTGTAGCAAAGGCTTTACACCAGGGTGCTGACACGTTATTGATTCTTCAGACCACATATGGAAAACAAAGCTGGTGAAAGGCAACACACATCTGTGGATATGGGTTTTTTTTCCCCCTCTACCTTTAGAAATGTTTCTATCATCAAATTATGTGCCCAGAAATACCCACGGTCCTTTTAACACACCTTGCTAATTGTTACTGTTCATCCTCACAATAGGGAACTATGCTCGAGGGATGTAGGCTGCTCCGACAGAGGGAATGAGCAGCCATTAAGTGAAAGGAACCCAAAGATCTCTTTTCCAGTCCCTGACTGCTTCTGGATACACACAGATATATTTCCCCTATTACAGCTATTACAATAGCTGCTTAACTTGGGAGAAAACAAATCCAGCAGGAAAACAAAGAGACAAAACGAATCCTGAGGAACTTTGTTTCCTAACTCCTGCATTCAGTCTGCTCACAATTCCCCAGCCAAACCTGCCTCTGCATCCCTGAGAAGTCCAGCCTATCTCTTCCCTTTTCCATCACCCCCAGGGCTTCTTTTAATTCACTTCCTTGGATTCGAAGGCTCAGGAAAACTCAAAGTACCGGTGCTGGATGAGGAGGAAAATGTAGCTCAGAGATGAGAGAGAGAAAACGCTCCTTTTTACACGTTAGAGCCCTGTGATCTGCATCATCATGTGACATTGCTGGTGCCAAAGCAATGCTTGGGAGGATTTTGTCAGCCTGGTTGCAGCCTCCACAACTCACCCACTCTCTTCTGCTCGTAGTGATGCATTGCAATCACTTCTAGTTTACCTGATTTTGCACAAACAGCTCTTAGGTGAGGCTGCGCTGATCGATGTGGGGATGCTCATTAGGAAGCTGTGTGGGCTATAGGGCTTCTCCTTCCCCCTGAAAATTATCTGAGGGCTTTACACACCAGCTGCATGTGGGTGAGACCTCTCAGTCCCTTAAAGAGAGCTTCCTCACACTGCAAAACCTGCCTGATCTATGGGACAGATTCACCTCATCACAGGGCTGGAAGTAAGGGATCTTTACAATGACCACTGGGATCTATTCCCACTGGAACTTCACTGAGGAAAGGAACTCTTCCAGAAAGTCTTTCCTGCTGGAAAGCATGGAGGAAAGGATGATAGAAAGCTACAGTGCACACAGTAACAGAATAATAACTTCTATCTATTGATCTTCATTTTCTTGTGATCCCTTTGCCTTTCTCCTCCAGACATTAGAATGATTCTTGTGAAGAGCACTTAAGTTGCCACTTCTTTGGGCATCCTCTCTAAACCCATCTCATTTTCTCTGAATGCTCTGATTTTGTAACCAATTTACTTCCAGCAGAGGGCTGGGCTAGCTCAGCTCACCTCCCGAGGCTCCTGCCAACCTCAGGTTACCTATGACCCCCCTGCACACATACAGTTGTCTCATTCTCTTCATACTCCTGCACCAAGCGGAGAGCCACCTACCTTTAGCAATTCAGACATTAAGCCTATGAGCCTTTCCCAGGCACAGGAACCTCCTGCAGTCTGGTATTTGCTTAAGCCTGGCTTTTACCTCTGGATTTGCCTTCCTTCTCTGATGCAACCTGCAAGCTACCATGGTTGCTCCCTTTCATCGCTGTCTCCACTGTTCCTTCCTTGCAGGGCCAATGGGTTGATTTTAATTCCTTGTTACCCTTTTTACTTCAGGGTTTGCTCTCCCCCTTCATTGGGTACTAAAGCAAACAGAGTCTTCGGGTCTCCTTTTTCTGCCCCTACCTGAGCTCGGACAGCTCCGCTCTGTAATCAGACTCAGTTGTTACTAAGGGACATCTCAGACCCACAGCCTAGCAGCAAAGCCATCCCCACAACCACAGCAGTCCATCCACCTCCCTCACAGACAACACACCAACCTCAAACTGCAGCAAGGCCGAATACCAGATGTACTCAAGTAAAGGCATTGATTCCTACCCAACTTTCACCTCTCCAAATGAGTAAGAGCCCTCCTGACCCAGTGGAAGACCGCTGTTTCTCATTAGGTGCATGCTAATGGGAGCCACAGGCTGATTTAACAATAAACCTGTAGCAGCAGTAGCATTTCTTATAGTAACTTAACTCTTACTGCACTTTTCAAAGGATTAGCAATAAATAGGCACTCAATACAACCTTGCTAGTAATATATTTTAGGGCTTTTCAAAAGAGAACTTAAGAAGGTGAGGCAAGCCAGAACCATTCTCCATGGAAAAAATGTTCCGTATACAACTATTCCTACAGTGAAAATCATATTCAAATAGGCCCTTAGCAAAGAAAGAAACTCCATGCAGTGTCAGGCACAGAACTTTTCAAGGACAGAAGATGACACTTCTTGCTTCCCATTGAACTTGATCTCTTCCTATATCCTTCCTATTACCCCGTTATCTCCCAGCTGGCCCATAAATTCCGTGAACAACAGTGCCACTCCGCACAGAGCCTCATGATGGCAGGTCTTGAGTGCTCCCATCTGAGAGATGATCAGAAAATCTCATGAGTGGGCAGCTTTGCTTTTTATACATGCAGACATAATTTACTTAAGCAGTAGCTGTTATGGCTGATGACCCAAGTAGCTTTTTGGCTACGCTCCAGCAGCAAAGAAGATGCAAAATGAAGGGCTGGAAGTTGGCAGCTACCTTCTGACTCATCTTTCCTCCTCAACTGCCAGTTCCACCCACCCCTTCATCTTTTAGGCAAGCTTATGTGAAGACGCTGAGGAACTGAAAGAGGCCTTACTATTTTCACTAAATATTTGGATGTTTAATAAGATGGTTCCCTAACTTGTTCAGCCTGCTGCTATGGGATTGGACACTTCAACACTGAAATGCACGGAAGAGTCGAGAGGATTACAGTTTAATTCAAATGAAGGCACTGTTAAGACCAATTGCCATGTAACGTTGGAGAGATTTTATCCGTGATCCAGCGGTGAGGATGTGCGGTCCCCAAAAGATAAACTGAAAACACATCACGTGAAACGTGGATGCCTCTGGCAGAAGAAGTCCTCCTAGGAACCAGTGGGGTGCCGACAGCGCAGCATTAAGAGGATGCAAATGTGACTTCCATCCATTTTTAATGCTCCCTCTTTACTTCGAGATACACAAACTGCTCATAAGTAAGCATAATCTGAAGGTGTACCTAGCATAAATGGCTAGGTGGCCACGAATGGTGTGCTAAGAAATCTACCAGGTTCTTACCCTGAAATTAGGAATACAGCTTTAACATATGTATTTTTTCCATACCTTAAGACCTTAACTAGCTGTTACGTATAGACAGAACCAATCGACATCACTACACGTTTATAACAAAATGTTCAACATCAGAAAAGAATTAAAAGAAAACTTATATAAAATAGATACGAGGAGCCCTGCACATATTTAAAAGAAAACCCAACAAAAACCATGGCAAAGATGCGGAAATAAAGCAGTGAAAAAGCATTTTTCCTTGGAGCTGTGAGCCACAGAGCTGTAGCAGCAAGAAACAGGACAGAAAAATCCTCCATCGGTTTCTTAGAGCTTACCTTTAACTTACATGGCTCCTAACAAAGGATGTCTTTAGGTCTCCTGGAAAGAAGCCTTGAAAGTATTTCTTTGGGTTTAAGTGATCAGTAAATAAGTGCTTCCTGTCACGTTTTTCCATGCACAGTGTAAAGAACATACCATCTCCACTAGAGATGACAGCCCAAGGTTTAGACAGACAAACACGTTACTGCTGATTTATGAGTCGTTGGGCAATCGGCTGCTTCAGTGCTCTTTCAAAACCCCAGAACATACTAAATAAGCCCAAAATTAAAGATATTCATAGGAAGATGAATTAGCTTGTATTTGCTACACTTACAAATACGCACATGGATAGTTACCACGCTGACACACAGTCATTTGCTATCCCGTGGTAATTTATTGGGATGGCTGTGTTCACATAACAATATAGCAGACTAGTACTATAAGAAGAGGGAAAAAGAGGATGCTGCTTTTGGGTCCTGCTGGCCACCTGATTGTGCATGTTTAGCAGTTGCTACTTAACCTCAAGAGCAAGTACAGTTCAGTAGTTTCAAACAGGCCATTCAAATATAACGGCAGGGCGAACTAAGATCTCGGACATGGAAATACGGCAGACACAAGAAGTTTGGTGAAGATGACTACGGAAAAGTTTATGATCTAGTTAACCTCAATATGCATTAGAAGGTCAGAATCAGTGCTGAGGGAACAGCTGAAGATCAGTTCAGAGCCCACTAAGACTTCTGCAAACCTACGTGTTCCTCTCAGTGGATGAGGAAAAAAAAAACCCAACATCTTGGAACACTTCATCCCTCCATTTCACTCTGAATTTGAGATCTTTCCATAGCCCCCCTCCCCAGGAAGCACAGGAGGCTGGGATACAGTCCAGCTGCTGTCAATCACACTGAAGAGCTGGCTCCAATGGTGAGAGATTCCAGCATGTGCCTTACTTGCCTAAGCTGGAACATGCCTGCACAGAGCCAGCTCTCCTACTATCGACACAGTTCAGATCAGTAAACTCTTTACTTGCTCCTGAACAAAAATAAACAGTTTGATGGTGTAACTGCATCTACACGAGGGTGCTGCCAGGACAGCAGTTAGACGCAGTTGTATTTTTAGTATTCCTAGCCTACATAAGTGTGTGAGCAAGACTTTTAAATATAGACCCAGCCTTCATGTTTTTCTTCATTAGAGCGCTAGCAGAATGCCTCCCATGTAAACCACATCAAGAAATTCGAGCGCAGAATATGGGCTACAGGAACAGCATACCCTGCTTACTTTGACCAAGTATAAATTTGCTTTCTTCTTCTTATGATTATAATATCCATTTCAGAAGAGAGGAAAAGCAGGATTATCTACATCAGATACACTCAGTGCCTCTTAAAAGACTAACGCCACATCCCAGGCAGCACAAATGAATGTCAAAGCCATTGTGCATTTGAAAAGATCAGATTTTGTCATTTACCCAATTGCCCAAGACAAACATGAAATGAAAACGTGGGGGGAGAGGTATTTGGGGGACACCCATTCTGCACAGGCAATAGTAAGGCCGGCGGGATTTTGTCATTCTTACAAAGTTCAGGTTTTCATTTTGGTGCATCATTGACTGCTCCTCGCTCTTAAATTTTGCCCTTTGGGGCTTTCTTCTTTAACATTGCCACAAGGTCGTTTTCTTCCCATCCAATGGCAACTTCGACATCCTAATATTAAAACAATAACTACCCAGTAAAGGGCATTTCCCAGGGAGTAATGACTGGCTGGGAGGAGTTGATGGCCCGAGGCACTGCTGAGGGCCATTAACCCTGGCCCATTATTAATGGCCCTGCACCAAGGTTGTTATTGCTATTTTAAGCACATATTTGGGGGGTGAAATGGACATCTTAGTGTACAGATTACTTTTAACACATGATGCCACTTCTTCCGTTGCAGTTTACGGAGGCCACTTCTAGGAAGAAGGAATGCTCTGCCCGATGCCCAGCTGGATCTCACGGACCATTTCGCAGCGCCCCATTGCGCACACAGGAACTTACCAAACTGAGAGGGATTTGAAGAGCTCTTTGCTTTGCTCTCTACATAATAGTCAGCATAGAAAAATAAAAGGGAATCCAAACCTTAATGAGATGGATGAGCAAAACTACGCACTTCTTCATGTCACTGTCAGCACTTACATTCCAGAAACCTCCTTTTAATCACCCTGTCTTTCTGTTCAGCGCACTTCCTTTGCTGATGCTCCTGCTCAATGACCGTTCCCATCTCTCTTCCAGAAAGGAATTTTTAGCCAAAGCACATCCTGAACCAGCTTCAGCTGATGCTGGCCATTAAGGAGTTTGTCTTTTTCAATACTGGGCCATTTTCCAGGAGACAGCTGGTGAAGTATTCCAGAAACTGCTTTTATTTTCTCCTCGGTTCTTACCCTAAGGTGAAAGTTTTAAAGGCATCTTCGTAGTCCTCACAGAACAGTGAAAATTGCTCTTTTCTTGCAGGGATCAATAACTCACTCTTCAAATCTAAAGGGTATTCTTAGCGTATGTACAAATAGTCCTCTGCTTTACTGAGCTGCCTACTATTTGTCAAACCTTCGCGGTGATAGTAAAACAAACTGAGGAAGTCGTGGCTTTAGAACATGCATAGGAAGAAAGTACAGTTCCACACTGAACAGGTTTCTCCACAAAGCAGTACTTTCAAAGTGGAAAGCCTAAAAGATCTTCTCACGTTTCTCCTCAAGGTCCTAATTTCTCACCACGAGCAGCTGGATCATGGACTGATGGTTTAAAATCTCACTGTATTGACTACGTGGTTCTATTTTCAGTTACAAATGGCAGTTTCCAGCGAAAGTGCTTTCCTAAAATGAACTTCCCTCAAACCGATGGCTGGAGTGTGTTAAAACCCCAAAAATTAACCTTGGGGCAGCTGGGTCCAACCAGTATGATGTCCTGCACCATCACTTGAACGTGCATGAACAGACGTCGTCTCTCACAGAGTTTCTTGTTTCTATGTGTAGGATCACCTGGAAATACACTGGCATAGTGATGGGGTTTTGCTGTCTTCTCTTTTCCTTCCCCAGAAAGTCTGTATTTGCTAAGCTTTATTTCAACGCTATTCAGCATTAAGCTGAGGTTTTCATAGTGCTCTCTACTGCAATCCTAGTTTAGTTAGCTTACATTCAATCACTGGATACATAAATGTAGCACTGTTTATCCCATGTGCATACTTACGTTTATCCACCTTAAATTTCACTTGGCAATTCACTGGCCACTCAATCAGTAATACAAGACCTTTCACAACCCTTTATGATCAGCTCTCATCTTTATCCCCCTACAACAGTCAGCATTCCCAGCAAAGTCCACATTCTTGAAATCCTCTCTCTTTTGCAGATTGTTAATAAGCATCTGAAATAGGACAAAGCACAGCAGAAATCCCCTGGGAATTTTACTGGAGCTCTCTACCCACTGTGAACATGGATTCTTTCTTCCTGAGCACCATTCCCTATGTTTAACTACCTACTCATTCACGGGGTTTCTTCCCTCGAATCTTAGGGTAACTTAACTTTGTTTCAAAGCAGAACCCACCTAATGCTTTCAGAAACCCAAGCGCAATTTATCAGCTGAGATTCTCTTGATGTCCCCAAAGAACATCTTTTTTTTAAGGCACGGATTACTACAGAATGGGTTTCTTTACCATTTTTAGGATGTAAAGTCTGGTTTAGGGGTGGTGAGGCACTGGAATGGGTTGCCCAGGGAAGCTGTGAATGCTCCATCGCTGGCAGTGTTGAAGGCCGGGTTGGACAGAGCCTTGGGTGGCATGGTTTAGTGGGAGGTGTCCCTGCCCATGGCAGGGGGTTGGAACTGGATGAGCTTAAGGTCCTTTCCAACCCGAACTGTTCTATGGTTCTACGATTCTATGTCTGCCACTGAGCTCTCTGCTACCTTCCAAGCCTCCAGCAGTGCAGCTGTAGCCCACACAACTATAAAACATGCTGAGGAGAGGTTTTCCTGTGTTTTACCTCTTTTTTCCCCACTATCACCTAATCCTCCAGAAGTGCCAATCTACAGCACCAGACTTTGTAGCTTACTCCCATCTATCTCTATTAATATTCAAGTCGTATGAGGCTTGAGCATTTTTTTATGCCTTGTGGAAAAGCCTTTCCCATAACTTTTTTCCTGACAAGAAAACATGATCTCAAAGACTCAACCCATCAATGTTTCTGTTATTGGCATCTGTTTGTATTCACTTACTTCTGCGCATAGAAACTGCTGCGCCGACAGGAACGGACGGGCACTTCTGGTGTAAACCAGAGCCCTGCTTGAATTCCTTCTTACATGTGCCCACAGGAGGAAAATGTGTCCTGCTAACTCATGAAGACCTGAAGCAGTGCCAGGAGCAATGAGGACACCCTCAGGATAGGGAACATTGGAAGCTGCCCTGGAATATGCAGAAGTACATTGTTAATGTGGCCGCTCTTCCTCCATGTCAGCTCCGTTCTCTTTTCTAGGAAGCATCTTTCTGTTTTCCATCCTCCCACTTCTTTGTGGTGAAGGATGAGAAAAACAAGGGAAGGTGTTCTTATGCTCCCTGCTCCAAAGCCTCTTCCCTTCCACCCATCACAGCAGTCACTGGAAATTGAGGAGTCTTGGCCACTCCACACTAGCTAGGACCAAGTGGTATAGCTCCTGGGCAAGGTAACCAGTACGAGTGCCTTTTTCCAACCTCATCCTCCCTCTTCTGCTAGGATTTCCTCTGATGTTAAGGGACTAGGCCTTCTGCCAGTTTTCTGTAGTGAAGGGGATCTTTTCCATATGGTGAATTTAACAACTGCTGTGTGGGTTTCTTCACCTCCTACCAAGCACCCATGATGGCTGGCTTTGGGAAGTTTAAGCTGCAGCAATAACAACTTCTGGAGTTTTTTAATGTGATTTGCAGGTCTGAAATTCGGATAAAGGAATCCAGGTAGCTGTTCTGCACTACTGGGCACTTCCATATCCCAGCTTGAGGCTTATACTCTGACCTTTTCAGTTCATGTGGAAAAGCATCTGGGCATCCAGCAAGGGTCCTCGGATAGGCCTGAGAATGCATGGTGTGTGCCTTCCCCATGCACATCCACAGTATACTGCTTGCAAGTGAGGTCCACGTGGGCACAGCCCTATCTGGTTGTTTAGAAATGGTTCATTCCAAGTTCCTAGGTGGTGTGACTTGTCAAGATGTCTGTGACTTGTCACATAGATGGAGAGACAGCTCAGTAGGTATTTGGAGTACGAAGTAGCATTTCCTTGTGATGGAAAGGCAAAGCTATCTACACTAGACCAAGGAAGAGATGGTGCTT
This sequence comes from Myiopsitta monachus, assembly GCA_017639245.1. Taxonomy (NCBI): domain Eukaryota; kingdom Metazoa; phylum Chordata; class Aves; order Psittaciformes; family Psittacidae; genus Myiopsitta; species Myiopsitta monachus. Next base: position 1,898,176 of record CM029923.1, on the reverse strand, counting down.
ATGGACAGCTGACAAGTTGATCTTCCCTTCTGAACACGACTCCTGCAAAGATGAAGATGAGGGCTCTGCTTTGCACCTCACTGAATTACCTGCATTACAAATGCTATTTCAAATCCCCATGCCTTTCGAATTTGAAACCCAAATGGCCAACCAATCTATTACCTCTTACAACCTGAATCAAGTCAGTGATTGGCATCCTGGAAATCTAAATACCGTGTAATGTAAACGTAAATACTCTACACAATAACCCCCAGACCTCTGAGCACCCATCAGAAGTGAAAGCTATAATACTGCCTGCAAAAAGACACAAGCTATTCCTAACGCATCTAGTAAGAAAGCCAGCTTTTACCTTCTCCTCACTGTAAAGTCTGTGATTGCTCTGTACCTTAAAGGTTTTGCACCTAATGTCCCTTTTATTTTTAAGTCTCAAAGGAGCTCTACAGCAGTTTCAGATATTCTGAGCTATTCCTCTCAGGAACCAGATGATAAAGTCTGCAACTAGTAGTATACATATATATATGCATAAATGTCATTCACAGTCTGTAGACAAAACCGCTGTTAAACCCAGAGCTGGGTCCTACACATCAGCTTGATATGTAGGACCCACTTCAGGGCTCACTTTGGCAAACTACTCAACCCTACATGTAAACAATTCTCATGATGGCTGTTGCTGCTGCAAATCTCTTTCTGTAATTCAGCTAATTTCAGATAATCTTTCTGAACACTCCATTTTTCTGCACCAAAAGTTATTGCACAGGCACGCCCTTATGCCTCTTCAACTGCAGTTTTCTTGCTCTATGACCCCTCCTTTCCTTCTATGCCCACAGGGTAAACTGAAAGCAAATGTGGCTTAAATGCGTTACCCCCTGGCCCGAACACCAAACCCAACCAAACCCAACCAAACCCGGCTGTTCTATTTCACACCTCTACTGTAGAAACCCCCTGCATAACAGAATGACTCCATTCCCGGAGCTGTTCCTCATTAACTTCATTCCAGTCCAAGCAACACAAACCACACAAAGCCCCGGAGCTGGGATGCAGGGATCTGTTCTCACAGGCTCCGTAGCGTGGCTACTCCTGACACGTGTTCCTGGGACATTCTGAACAAAGGCCTGGGCAGAAACACGTCTTTAGCCTTGAAAAGCTGCTCCCTGCTAAGGAACTGTCAGAGGCTGTCAGCAGCATTCCGCAAGCAGCAGAACAAACACGAAGATGAGGAGTTTTCAGCTCAGTTTTGGGGTCCAAGGTCTTAACCTTTCTAGCAGAAGAGGATTCAACACTGAATCACAGAATCAGGGCCTCAGCTAAAAACCTGGTACCCTGGGTACGTTCCCTAGAGTCACGCAGCAGCACAAACCCATTTGTGTCCACTTAGGAGGCCAAAAAGTAACTTGTAAGTATATTTTCAGTAACTGTCCACCACCTTCTTCCTGACCCCTCACTTTATATTGTAATGTAGAAAAGTGTTTGACCATTTTCAAACCTCCCTCTTCACAAGCTTGTTCTCCCCGGTGCAAATGCTGAAGAGCTTTCAGGATCATATGCAACCTTCCCTTGGCCAGCTACTAGGCAGCGTAAATACTGTAGACGTTCTTATGGGAGCAGAAGAATAGATGTCTATGTAAGTAGGTGACTTACCTAACTCAAATGAGAAAGCTGAGCTATGGTAAGCAAAAGGTTTGGATAAGAAGAGCAGTTTGTAGGGTATTTCTGATTGGACAAGGAAACACAAAGGGAATCGCATCTTTTGAACATTAAGGATAAACAGTGCTGAACAACACTGTATGTTTTAAATGGTCTCAGCCAAGGTGATGAAATAGCACCTTACTGAGACAACTGAAGTACCAGCAAGAGAAAACAATCCCACTTTTAACTGCAAATCATGACAACAAAGCAGCACCTGGTTAAAAATTAAGACTAATCTTGGGCCTGTACTGTGCCAGCATCCATCTTCCGTGCGTGGGTATGTGTGTTTTACTGGAAAAAACAGTGACATTAATTCAACTCAATTAAAAAATCCCAAGTGTGAAACAGCAAAGCTTTTGATGAGACTTCACAAGCAAAGATACAAAATCCAGATGCTTCCTCTTTCTGCCTTCTCCTCTGCTTCAACCAGTCCAGGTATTTCATTCACTGCCAGCGGCACTGAAGCAAGTGGCGGCTTTTGTCCACTTGAAGAGGATTCAGGATTGAAGCTAACAGCCAAGAAGACTGGGAATGACTGACAGTCACAGAATCATAGAATGGTTTGTGTTGGGAAGGACCTTAACATCATCCAGCTCCAACCCCCTGTCAGAGATAACCGCAAGCTACAGGCAAGAACTGGGAGTCCAAAGAGCCAAAGGATGAGGCAACCCGCTACAGGGGTGAAGACAGCACAAGGGAGATGCTAGTTCCTGGTTTACAGAGGCAATATGTCCCTGTTACATGACATTACCCACTGAGCTGTGACTGGTGGCCCTGTTCTGCACAACCCCTTGCAAAATTCTGTTTATCTCCTAGGCTTTGTTGGGGGAATTTAGCTGCTCTCTTTGTGTTAGGGTTCACTTCCTCTTAGTGGGTCCAGATAGGATGCTGCTGTGGGATCATCTCCTAGCTGTTTTGCTAATACCCTTTTCATTTGCAATATAGATCTTACCTTAAATGACCTGTATTACAGAGCAAAAGTAATTATGGGTACATTTGGATTTGCTTTTAATATTTACTGTTGCAAGGCAAGGCTTTTGTATTGTAATTAGTTGTTTCCTCGTCTCTGGCCGTCATTTGAGCAGAAAAGGTCATTCTTAATTAAGTTCACCCAAACAGTTCCCAGAAACTGGTTTTGGTTTTAATCAAACCCACGGAGTTTAAACAGACTTTCTAGAGGAGTGAACAGAAACTGGGGGGGGGAATCTGCAAGCTCTAATTGTACAGACTATTTCAAAATGAGCACCGAGAGTTTTCTACTCGGTGAACAAAAGTCTGTTTTCACTTCACAACAGATTTATCGTGATGGCAGTTTTTAGATGAGTACACGAGCATGTTCGAAACATCTCTGTGTGCAAAGCCAAGGCCTACTGCTGGGCGCTGCTTCCTCTGCACCCATGCAGGCATCACCAACCTCAAAGATGCCACAGCCAACGTGCAGGAGCCATATTCACATTGCCAAAGTAACAACTCACGTAGTAAGGGATGATCAGAAGATGCTCCCCCTGGGAGCCATGGAGGACTGGGGGATCTTCATCCCACACAGAGGCTAGGGCTCAGAAAACTCCCGTTTCCCTTTTGAAACTGCTGCTAGTGCTTTTCTTCACAGATTATTATGAAGCCCAGTCAAAGCAGATCAAGCTACATGAACCTCAGCAAAGAAACACAGCATCCATCCATATCCACAACCACATCCGTACCCAGTGAAGCCGGGTATCAAACATGCAGCTCTCAACGTTTACCATCAATACGATCATAGAATCATGGAATAGTTAGGAGTGGAAAGGACCTTAAGATCATCCAGTTCCAACCCCCCTGCCATGGGCAGGGATTCACAACTGTATTTAAACATTTTAATACTTGCTGATGTCTACATCCAGGAACAAGAAAACACAAACACCCAACACCCTCCCATCAGAAAAACCCTGACTGTCTTCATGTCTTAATACACTTCAGGAATGTGAGCTTATTTTGTTCATAGCTGTACCAAGGAGGTAATGACTTCAGGACAGAAGACCTGTAGGCTCTGGGATTTCTACCTCTATCCATTCAAGAGAATGACTGAAGAGACTTTCACTTTCCACCTCGATGTAGTAGCTGAAAACCATTTATGCCAACTACCTGGTGCCACTGCTCCCTAACTTTGCTCATTACCTTTTAGACAGACATTCCCCATAGCCCAAAAGGCTCTAACAAAACTCTGGCCTTGTAGGGAAGTTAACTCTAAGTCAGTATCACTTCTTTTTCTCCTAAAGCTGCCAACTGCTTATAAAAATAATAGTAGTATCTTTCACATCTGGATTACGAATGAAAAGAACAAAGATTCCTCTTACAATGAAATCAATTCATGACTATATTGATTATTAGGAGTTACACCATTAAATATGACCTTAAATACAAAATTATTCACAGCAGAACAGACTGAGCACCCACGCAAGGATCAACTCTTCCCCTTGATATTATCTATTGGAATGCAAACAACAGCCTAACGAAAAATCATAGAATCATAGAATCATAGAATAGTTCGGGTTGGAAAGGACCTTAAGCTCATCCAGTTCCAACCCCCTGCCATGGGCAGGGACACCTCACACTAAACCATGCCACCCAAGGCTATGTCCAACCCGGCCTTGAACACTGCCAGCGATGGAGCATTCACAACTTCCCTGGGCAACCCATTCCAGTGCCTCACCACCCTTACAGTAAAGAACTTCTTCCTCATATCCAATCTAAACTTCCCCTGTTTAAGTTTGAACCCATTACCCCTTGTCCGATCATGACCACTCTCTGTTTCTGCACAGCCATTTCACAGAATCAAAGACAATTTGGATTGGCTTTTCTGGTTTTTAGTAACATCTATGTCAATAAAGCAACTGGCATTCTGTTTAATAAACACAAAACAGGGGAGCCTCCACACATCTATAAAGTGGAGATTCTAACTAATCACTTTTAGACTGAGTGGTACTTACCTGGTTTGGAAAGTCAGCCTTCAGTTCAGCAATACTTTTACACCAATACGCTGCTGCTTTCTCGCTGATCAGCTCAATGTTTAGGAAAGAGCTTTGGCCTGGGCCGTACATAGGACCTGAAGTAGTTCCACGCACAATCCTCGGAGAAACATTGGTCACGATGTCCTGCAAGACAGTGGAACCTTTCAGATTGATTTGAAAAGTGAGGTCTAGGTCAATGAGACATCCAGGACATAAGAGGAACATAAATATACAGGTGTTTTCAACACCTACTGTTATTACATTAGTATTTGTAGTGAGAGGATGAGGGGTGATGGGTTCCAACTGAAACAGGGAAGTTCAGGTTGGATCTAAGGCAGAAGCTCTTCCCTGTGAGGGTGCCGAGGTGCTGGCACAGGGTGCCCAGAGAAGCTGTGGCTGCCCCATCCCTGGCAGTGTTGAAGGCCAGGTTGGACACAGGGGCTTGGAGCAAGTTGCTCCAGTGGAAGGTGTCCCTGTCTGTGGCAGGGGTTGGAACTGGGTGAGCTTTAAGGTCCCTTCCAACCCAAACCAGTCTGGGATTCTATGTTTGATACACTGGCATACTTTTGCTGGTGACTGGACCTGTGAACCTGACTGACCAGCAGAGAGGCTTATGGGCAGCACCTCTTTGCACTTCACTTGTATAGTGTAGGACATTGCCAAGGATGGAGCATTTACCAGTTTCCTTGGGCACCCTGTGCCACTGCCTCACTACCCTCACAGTGAAGAACTTCTATCTAACCTGAACTTCCCCTCTTCAAGCTTTAACCCATGATGCCTTGTCCTATTGCTACAGTCCCCGACGCAGAGTACCTCTCCAGCACCCTGTAGGCCCCCTTCATCACAAATTAAAGCATATGATTAAGAAAGACCAAAATATAAACTCCAAAATTATGGCCATTCAGATCAATATTGCAAAGCTACAACATTCCCAAAGCTCAACACGAGGGTAGCACACGATTTGGAAACATCCAGTACACACTCAAAATGTTGATTTGTTTCATAGCCTTAATGAAGCTGCAATGTCACCCTATCTATAGCACCAAAGAACTGTACGTTCCGACACTGTTTTAAACGAGAGAGAAACGTCGATGGCAAAATGTTCCTTTTGCCAATTTCCAATTAGAAATCATTTTGAGTAAAGGTCATTTATTTCCCAATGTATCAGAATGATTTGTTTAAGTACCCCTCCTCGCCATCTTGTCATTTCTAGCGAGATAACATGAACCTCCATTAGTATATAGCAATTAAGGTCAATTTACATATTTTAATTAAGAACCATCCCATATAAAACAATTAGGGTAATAGGCACACTAACTGGATTTCATAACATTTGGACGTTTTTCCAACTAGATAGACAGGAAACCTTAATTAGCATTAATTAGCACTGATCTGCATATGTTTGATAAGGCATACCCTTGCCACAAAAGATTATTTATTCCGGAATCTGCCAAACGCTGCAGTTACAGAGGATAAAGGGACTTTTCTTCACATTGTATGTAAATTTGAGGCAATCTTCATTTGCTTATAACTGTTAATCATGATGCAGTAAATATGCACTAACATTTTATACCGATAGATAATTATATGTCCATTTACAGATGTAGGAACCACACAGACTAATCTCCCCAGTTCGTCTATTTTCAGGCCTAAGTCAGTCTGGAACACGGACATGTCAATAATCCCTAATTTTCCTATTATACTTCGCCTTCATCACAAAAGCGTCACCTCCCTCTCAACAGTTAAGTTCTATTTGTCAGGAAGAAACAATTCCGAACACGTTCTGGATGCGTGCAAACCCCAAAGACAAATACACTGCCCTCACTCCCCATACTAAACACAGAAATGGCTCTTTATGCAGAAGACCCATTTCCATCAGTTTGTTCCAGGTTATCCTCTTGAGCGTTTCCTTCCTTTTAAAGTGCCTCAGAGGAGGTGGTGCTCTGAGTTGATCCCAGAAAGCATTTCATACTTACAGTCCAGTGCTCTCGCATCATCCAGCATGGTTAAAAACAGCCAACGGCTTCAATGCTGGCAAACAGACTTTACTCCTGCGAGCACAGGGTGCACGTGGTCATTTGCCAACAGATACAAGTTCCTTTGACCATGCTGCAAGAGAGCACGAGCTCCCTCTTCCCATCCAAAGCAGTCAGAAGCTATGCAGCTACAGCAGTATGGCACTAAGCCTGAGCTAACAGCCTATCTGTTGGCGGGAAATATTATTCTTGGGTTCAGTGTAAACGATGGTAAGACGCATGAGGCATGATTTCAATTTCGTGGCTGGCTTGTATATGTGTGTATGCCAGACAATGCCTGGAGCCACCTACGGTACTGCTCGCTATCCTGCTACATGCGTGTTTTGTTCTGCTTCCAGCCCCTCTCATTTTACTACAGGCAAGAACTCACAGACGGAGATATTACAGCCTACATTTGACATCGTCTGGGACACTCACAAAGCCTCAGTCTGCTTCCGTGCACAAACACTGACGTTTTCTTATCTGCCTTGGGTCTCCAGACAATCTTCTCTCTTCTAAGCACAGAGACCCCCGTTTAGACCCTGCGACTGCTGCCCAATTCCCGTGGCTTTGACTCACTCTTTCCCAGAGCTCAGTCACAGCCAACATCTGAGCGACAGTTCATCCCACAAAGCTGAATCAGGTAACGCACAGACTTTGCAAACCGCCTCAAAGGCAGCCGCTCATCCCTTTAATGCCCACGAGAGATACCCAGAGCCGTGTGACACAGTAAACACGCACACATCTCTCTTCCTACATTTCCTCGCTCCCGAATTTTCCTGGAGGTTTTGTGAGATCCCCTTTGGTGCTCAGGGAGCTGCCGCGCCAGCAGGCAGCTGCTCCTTCAAATGGCAGCTTCCACTGCCTCTGTGTCCCAGGAACCCTCCGCTGCGCCCATGCATCGCTTTATGTTTCCAGACCAAGCTGCTTCTGCTTCCAAAAATCCTTCCTGGCTTTGAAATCCAAATACTACCACCTGGCTGCTTTGTCTTGATTCCTCCCGTGAGGGATCTGCTGTCCTTATTTAAGATCCCGCTCCTCGCTTGCCTCTCCTAGCTCAGCATAAACTAGATGGAGGGAGTCTGTAATGACTGACACGCTGGCACTTCTCCTGTCTCCTGTTAGCACATGACAGCCCCAGACACAAGGAGGCTTACAGTTCATGGAAACACAATGGAGTTTATAACTTAGGTGATGATTCAAGGAATCTGCCTATGTACATACAGAATAAAATCACACGAGTGACAGAGAACTGCCTCTATGAGAGGAGTGTGAAATACCAACACAGAGCTTGCCTCGCCATCATCTTCCTCTTCTGGTTCCTGCTACAGCTATAAAACAGGGAAAGTTAGGCAAAGGACCTCTTGACTGGGCTTAGCCCTTCTGTCTTCCGAGGGAATTTCACACGGGATCACTGGTCCTTGCACTAAGATAGGAAGTTCTGGTGGCTGGCCAATAGTGACCACTGTCTCCAAACCACCAGGTAAGGCCAGAGCAGCAGCGGGGTTGGACTAGATGACCTCTGAAGATCCCTTCCAACCCAAACCAGTCTACGAGTCTACGATTAAACAGCTGCAGTGCTCCAGCCCATGGCTTTTGTGATAAACCATCTTCTGGTGTTCTAATAGAACACTGCTTTTCTCTGTTTGTAGGATCTGTGCAGCCAAATACTGGCACTGATTCCTTCTCTTTTCTGAAACCTCAGCTTTTCCTATGATCCCAGCTAAAATTCACAGTTAAACGGTTGTGTGCATAAAACCCCACAATGAGACAGGAGTAAGAAGCCTGATGGGTTTGAACCTAAACTCTTCATTTTGACTCAAAGAAAAAGCTGATTGCTACAAAGAGATGCGCGCAATTGAACATAGAGGTCCACATACAGGAACGGAGAATTTCTCCAAACTCCAAAATGAACCAAGTGTCTTTCCTCCCCATGCAATGGAAGCAATAAACAGTCCTTGGGGAAAACAGTACAAAGTTTTAATGTACTCTGAAGACCAAGGATTGAAGACTTTGAATAAAGAGCAACCAGGGGAGAACAAAGACCACACTAAAAGACAAAGCTGTGGAAAAAATGAGTCAACAAAATATCATTGGCAAAGGTAAACAGAACAGCCCATAGAAAATTAATTCATTTCATGGGGAAGTCACAGAATCCCAGGTTGGTTTGAGTTAGAAAGAACCTTAAAGCTCATCCCGTTCCAACCCCCTGCCTCGGGCAGGGACACCTCACACCGGAGCAGGCTGCTCCAAGCCCCTGTGTCCAACCTGGCCTTCAACACTGCCAGGGATGGGGCAGCCACAGCTTCTCTGGGCACCCTGTGCCAGCGCCTCAGCACCCTCACAGGGAAGAGCTTCTGCCTTAGATCCAACCTGAACTTCCCCTGTTTCAGTTTGAACCCATCACCCCTTGTCCTATCGCTACAGTCCCTGATGCAGAGTCCCTCTCCAGCATCCTTGTAGCCCCCTCCAGACACTGGAAACTTCTCTGAGGTCTCAGCGCAGCTTCTCTTCTCCAGGCTGAGCAGCCCCAGTGTTCTCAGCCTGTCTTTGTATGTCTTGCAAATTAACCTTGCAAAATCAATGCAGACTCGGGGATTAGGGAAACTGTACTCACTACTACAGTATAGCAAACAACGTGCTTTGGGGGAGTCAATGCAACGAAGAGAAACTCAACAAATGGAATCAGGGGAATGTGAAGCAGGAATACTTCAGTTACTGATTTTCTTCTTTTGCCTCAGAAGCTAACTCTTTTCCCCAGGAACAATCATATCAATCCCTCAAACAGATCTGGCTTAGGACATTACCCAGGAAAGTCGTGTTACACAGATAAAAGTGCCAATACCCTCTTTGCTCTTGGATTCCCCTTTTCTGCGTATGAACAATTCAGGTATTCTAGTAACCGGAGACTGAGTTCATTCGCATTACACATATAGTTGATTAATTGTTGATTAATTAATTAACACACTAAGAAATAAAGACCCAAGGCATTGATCAGGTCCCATTTGCTCTAATAACCCCTGAACTCTGCAATCAGATCGTTGAATTCGAAACTACTCAAGTCTGATGGGTTGGAAGGTTTCCGACAGCTTCTTGAAGATAAAGCCCAAACACTCAGCAGTTTCTAGACAGGCACATTCAAATAAAGGTGCAAATCAATACATCAGCCCATGCCTTAGGAGTCACTCTAAAACTTGGTTTGCTTCACGCTGTCCACACTTGCAGTTTACAATTGCCACCGATTTCTGTCTTGGAAAAACACAACCATGCCGTTTAAACTGGGAGATGTTCCTCTGTTCGGGCAGCAGGGATATTTTCAGTGTTAAGAGATCCAAAGGGGTGCTCAGCACAGTGTCAGATCATGCGATAATACATTCATGGCGTGTTTCTCCTAAACTAATCAGCAGAGAAATAATTCACATTGTGAATATTAAGGCTGTCATCTGGAGGCGTGGAAGTTAATGGCCCGTAGAAATGAATCAAGCCATTCACCTCTCTTCTCGGAGTTATTGTTTTAAAGGGAATCAAGAAGACAGCTCTCCATTAACTGAGTTCACTTCTTACTTCTTAATCATATCTCCTAGAAGCTAAAAAAGACATCGTTTGGAGACAAATGTATGTAAAAGACTACGGAAAAGCAGTCTCCCAAGAAGTATACCACAACCTCAAGCCTAGTCAATTAATCTACCCATAGTAGGCAAATATACTAAAGAGAACCAAGAGGATAAATCTGTCTGGTTTTTCATATCAAAGCTCTGATGTGCTTCTATTGATTTGCAGAGCTTGAAACGTTCTTTTTCAGCCCATTTTCCCCTAAATATTACAGCTAATGGTATTTTAATGAACACTTGAAATAAGAAGGTTGCTTAAGAGAACACACAGGCATTTATAGTTTGGATATGGAAAGAAAATTAATTAATTGCACCTTTAATTAATCTATTAACCAGTTGTACAAATATTCACTCCTGAATTACAGGTGTTCTACACTGGAAATACCTGGCTTTGAATAAGATTGTTGGATTTGAAAACTAACGTGATATCTTTACTCTGAGAAGCTTCTATGAGAGACAGAGAACTTGCCTTGCGGCATTGGCTCCCAAAGTCAATGAAAGTCACTGCATACTTCAAATTCAGCTTTTCTCACCTTTAACTTATGAAAGCAGATAGGGATTAGTGACCACTGTCAGTTTCTTTTCATTAATATGAGAAAAAGACTTAACACAGTGAGCAGATTACTATTTCTAACAAAGTTAATTTATTTGACCTTCCTTTCTTCTAGGGAGGGAGGGCATTGTACTTGCCAAGTGCAGTATGTGTCTCTACTTTCCCAGGGTCACTACTTACTACATGTCAATATGAACACCAAGGCAGTCACTCTGGCCTCTTTGTGAGGATCTAAATAAATACCTTATTAAGGTAAATTTAGTCAAACATTTCAAACAGCATAGTTAAGGGTAGCAGACAGTAAACTGCAATGTGAAAAAAGCCCAAATGCTTTGTTACGCTCAATATACCACCTTCTTTACTTGAACACCAAAATGCAGGAGCTAAAATGCAGGTATTTGAGCAAATGATGATGTACTTCTTTCCCCCAGATTTTCAAAGCTGTACTGAATAGGTCTGTAAAGATTTCAAAACACTATACCTGTGAAATGGCTTCAGACCTTAGTTCCTAAATGCCTTAATCGACCCCCAGCATCAAGATTGAGTTTTCCCTCACTAATTAAGGTGGAACTTGATGTACAATTTCACCTATGTAAAACTACGGAGGAGAAGGAGACACTGTCTTTTTCTACCTAATACTGCAGTAGTTCACGCATGCTGGAAAAGTGGCTCAGGGCTGTTTGCACACCCTCATCGAGATGAATGGCATCACAGACTTATGTCCTTATAATTCCCTGCCAACTCTCACTCAAGGTCTTGTGACGAGTTGCCTCTTGTGTGACTCAGCTGTCTAGCCAGACTGTGTCTAGTATCACCCCTTCTGGAGATCCAACCATCTACAAAAGGCAAGTGAAACCTGAAGCAACAATACCACTTCACACAGCACTGTTCCTATGAGTTGTTCCTCCCCTTGTCTCCTCCATCAGAGCTGAGATGTGTGTCATCTCCATAGGGCTCCTTTTCTGAGGCCCAAAGCATCCACTTGCTCTCCTGCATTTCCCCAGGTTCAGGTACTTTTCCCAGCTAAGCTTTTCAGGCTCCTTTTAACAGGAAGCTAAATCCACAGCAAGATCCTCTACAAACACAAAACAATTCCACCAGGTATAACCATGCGGATTAACAATTCATTCCCATGAAGATCTTATCTGTTTGTTAGAGGAGGATTTTTACCACATATAGGGAGATTTACAGGCTCATGGAGCAAGGCAAGTAAATTTGCTTAGGATGTCTGCTCAAGAAGGTTTGATGGAGCCAGTAGCATCTGCCTGTGCACAAACCACTGCTATGTTGCACACAATGCAACCTAGCACTTGTATTTAACGTTTTAGTCTAGGGAGGGAATAGGCCAGACCTTATTCTTCCCATAGGAGTACAAAGCCTCAGCCAAGTCACTCCCTAACTATCTCTCTTTTCCCCTCAGTGAACGCAGGAGCATTGTTTAGAAGCTGAAACCACCTTGACAGAAAAACTTATCTCAGAACATCCCACCATGCAGAAACGGCTCTAATCTCTCCACTACCAGATAGGAGAAACTCAGCACCACAGACACCTCCTCCTTTTCATTGCTTCCGCGCACAAAGTTGAGACCTAGCCCTCGCGTTCCTCTTCACTGCTTTCCTTCTCTTGAAGATAGATAGCGTTTCATGATAAAAGGATGCAAAATAATTATCTTTCAAGGCCTCGCCCTACAATGTGAAACGAATTTAAAACTCTATTATTTCCTCAGCCTTTAAGTCACATCGGTGACTTCAAGCCTAAGTGTTCTGATCCCTCCAATACTACAGAAGAGACTGAAAAAGATCCTGGCTGTTACTTCTAAATTACACTTCTTCAGCTTTTACCTACAAGACCTAGTATGCAACAAAGGGGAAAAGGCTATTCTTATTTGTCTCATGACAGCTGCTTATAAAGAGGAAAGTACCCAATCCTGCACATATTTTACGTCCCAAAATGCTGGAGTACAATCAGCGCTTGTAAATCTTCCCTAACACTCTATTTCTAGAGTGAAGCAGCTGAGTTATGCACACTGTTCCTTAAAAAAGAGAACACTAACCTCCTAAACTATCCCACCATTTGTGTTTATTAAACCAATTTAACACTCAAGCTCCAGCAAGCAAGCTAGCTTTCCAAATCAATAACTTAGCACAGAAGACTGCAGTCCTGTAAGGGATAAAGCAATGCGTTGGGATCTGGAGAGAAACTGCTGAAGCACTCCCATTGTGTTAAAGCCAAATGAGGAGTTAGAGCTTCAGTTACCATGTATTTGGTATTTTTATACACCATCACATCAGTGCTTTAAGATGCACCATGAGAACATGTGAGAATCCTGAAAACTTAAGAGACACTGAGCTTCATTCTCACCTAAGCTTTTATCATTGCTGCTTGCTCAGCACAGCACCTTTCTGACTGATGGGATTTTCAGGCAGTAGGCCATCACTACCAATACTTCTGATTAAGACAGCAAACCCCCGAAGTCTTTAGATAATCTTAACATATCAGACCCTAATTGTTTACTCTCTTACCTTAGAATAATCTTAAGCCAACCCCATCCCCATTGCTAGTCATTGCTGCCCTTGCTTAAGACAACAGCAGGTTCCCAATCTGTGTTAATTCATACATCATGGTTTGACTGGAAGTCCTGATTTTATAAACTAAGGCTCCCTGGGGTAATAAACCAGCAGATTAAAATACAAGGCAAAAGCAATACAAACTATGAATATACGTACACCAAACGGGAAGAGGAACTATGCTGTTTATGCCAAATGTGCAAACGTGTCTTTTCTACTCGTGTGTTTTACAGAAAAATGAAGGTTTGATTTTTGCTGACAACTGCATTCACTTTGGCAGGATTTTAACAAAAAACTTTTCATAACACAAAGCCATAATGCTTTGACATTATTTTTTCCTGATTTTTGACAAATTTGCATGTTTTCCAGCCATTTGACTGTAAGGCATTCGTACTGTAATTACAAAAGATCATTTCGAAACTGTATGATGTCCTACAGCACTTTGCCTTGACAAACAATTACCAGATATCACATTCAACAGAACAGAAAAAGCAATCTTTATCACAAGGTTAAAATTAGCCTTTGAACAAAAGACACTTTCAAAGCAAAGCCAAATTCTCATCAGCTTTGTATCAGTTTCTCTCGGAAAGACACGGAAGGGAGGGATGGAGAGGAGAGAAAGGGAAAAAACACGCTGAAGGACATTGGAAACATCTCTTGCTAATGCTCAGTGTGAGCAGACATTTCAGCAGTGTTCTGATAAAGGTGTAAGCAGTGGGACATGATCACTATTTCTGCTGTCAAACCACAGTGTGGTCAAGCCCCATGCCCACTGAAGAAGAGAGCAGACCTGAGAGAACAGTCCTGGAGAAAAAGGTCTACCTATATTCACCTTTGGGACCTGTTTTTGCAGGGTATGGTTAATGGCTGGACTCACTGATCTTCATGATCTCTTCCAATCTAAATGATTCTATGATTCTCAGATCTCAGTTTTGGGATACAACGAACTACCTCATCGACGACTGGCTGCTTTAGCTGACTGATGAGAGAAAGGGTCAGGGATCGTCTCAAAACACTGATCCATTTTCAGGGAGAGGCCACAAGAACAGACAATCACATTGAAACATCCCAGACTTGTGTGAAATAGAAGTCTGAGGCTGAGCTGAAGCCGAGCGCTCCATTTCTCAAGCTTCGGTTGAAGGGGTTTTGCTGTTGTTTTTTGGGGTTTTCTTAGAAATAACCTGTGATTTCTGTGACTCATTCCTGAACTTGGTTTTTCCTTGGCACAAACAGTGGTTTGTCTGAAGGTTTTGAGTCTTCCATTTCATTCAGCAACCGGAGCGTTCACAATGCACCAGTTCTTTTCTGGCCTGGGCTCTGCACCTCCCAGGAGGCAACCCCATGAAAACCAGTCACTGATTCAGAAGTCAGCAGCGGATGGGCAACCGAACCACTTGAATCAAAGCATAGAGTTCGAAATGCCAAAGGAAAAGCAGAATCAGTAGAACTTTAAGTAACCTCAGCTCCAGGAATACACCCGAAGCTCTTCAACTGCACTATATGGACTGTACTGGGATCAACCAAGAAACCAGATCTTTCAGAAATCACTGCTTCACTCTATTTGAAATGTGTTGCTTTGAGAGTACCTACAATGAAACCAAATGCTGTATCATAACAGCACAGATAAGCCCTGAAGTATTAGGACAGAATGTCTTGAAACTGTGTAAAAACTCAGCTTTACTCTCCTGTAAGCTATATCTTTGCTTCAGCAAAGCGTTATTTGTATAGCTTGGACGAAGTACCTGATGAGCTTTATCAAACCCCTAAACTCTGCATCTGTAACTCACTTATGTTCCCTAAAATATTGAGAAGGTGCTTCTGGATAATAACCCAGAGCAGGTGCTGACAAGTTATCAGCATTGCAGGACCACATTCTATTTCTCTGCTGCAAGCAAGAGTTGCAATGCTAATGATTTGAGGGGAGCAGGATGGAATAAAATAGGAGTAAATGGACAAATAAAATAGCTATATGGATTGCAGCTTTTGAGCTGTATCCTAAAGTGAAATTTCTGCGGCATGGCTTCTAAGCACCTATGTACATCCACAGAGGGGAAAAATAAATTGAATAGTAATAATAACAGCAATAACAAGAATTAATGATCATTAATAGTTAAAATATACTAGTCCAGTTGATAATGCTTACCATTGGGAATCCAGCGGATTTAGATTAGAACAATTTAGCTTGCCTTAAGAGATATTTACAGACTTCTAAAACTAATTAGTAAGGCTTCATTCTAAACAAGTACTATTGAATGGTTCCATGGAATGGGGAGGGAAAGGCAGTTTGAAAAGGACGTGTCCAAGAAAACCAGGCATGAACAGAGATGGATAAGAAGCAATAAAAAGCCAATAGGTAAGACCCAGGAAAGAGAAAGAAGAATTACATGACATGCTTGCAGCACCAAGTTTGAGAGAGTCACTGAAGGAGTCACGCTTACAAGAATACAAATGGATTCTCCTCTTGTACTTCAAGAGGAGGCCAAATTAACATAAGTTTTCAAACACCATCATAGGTATGAAGATAGGACGAGAAAGTTGGGGCTGTTCAGCCTGGAGAAGAGAAGGCTGCATGGAGACCTCATAGCAGCCTTCCAGGATCTGAAGAGGGCCTATAGGGATGCTGGGGAGGGACTCTTTGTTAAGGACTGTGGCGATAGGACAAGGTAATGGGTTCAAACTTAAACAGGGGAAGTTTAGATTGGATATGAGGGAGAAATTCTTTACTGTAAGGGTGGTGAGGCACTGGAATGGGTTGCCCAGGGAAGTTGTGAATGCTCCATTGCTGGCGGTGCTCAAGGCTGGGTTGGACAGAGCCTTGGGTGACATGGTTTAGTGTGAGGTGTCCCTGCCCATGGCAGGGGGGTTGGAACTGGATGAGCTTACGGTCCTTTCCAACCCTGAACTATTCTATGATTCTATGATCATAGAATCAACCAGGTTGGAAAAGACCTTGAAGATCATCATTAGAGAGAATTCAGGTGTTTTTCTCCATATCCTGTTTCCTACTTGCTAAGCAAAATACTGTTAAGAAGGCAGCAGGGCAACATCAGCTGCAGCAGGTTCCTAAAGGGATGACCTAACAGCCAAGACTCATACCACCACAGAATGAGCTCCTCTAGGTAAAAACTGGGAGAGAAGTGCACATAGTCTCGTAATTCTAACAAAATTCAGACAGAAACAGCAAACAAGGAGAAAATGGGCTCTTCAAAGCCCACAAGATGTAGGATTTTTAATTCAATAGTAACACAGGGATTCTAATGTCTGCTAATTAAGCATGTACCTTCACGCCTGTAAAAAGCAAGGAGGTAACTATTTATTTAAGAGACAATAATACTGCATGGATTAACAAAGCTGCTGTCAACAACTCTGGACACCTGCACCAAGCTCACTTCTTGCCTAATTAAATATTAACATGTCTTGATAGAATCTGTGGTATAATTTTAATTACAGTTTTCTCATAGGGAAGCCATATAAACAATGTCTTTCGAGTTCCTAGAGGCTGTCTCATAAAACTCCATTAGTAAATCGTGAACCATCACTACAGTATTTCCCTCTGTATTGCTATCAAGTCAATCAAGACTGCTATATTCTCCTAGGAGGAGGGGAGAAGAGATGCTTCCCTTTAAGGGAAGAAAAGGATGATTTCTTCAATAATCAAGCAGACAAATCTCTTCAGTACAATCCCATTTAAAACACTGACAAAATTCTTGCACAAAGAATCAACACTGGGGAGTTCCAGATCACCAAAGTTGTATTTAAATTTCTATATAATCCAAACTATTTTTTATTGCCAGATTAAGTAATTAGGAGGAGAATCACATTACTCCCTTGGAGCATGTATTTAAATTTTCTGCTGGGGATGAATTGCAAATATTGAGGTATGACTTGTAGTCACCTGCAGCATTTTCTTTTTCCATTAGGATTAAGCATGCTTAAACACTATAGGCATTGATTAGCATTCCTGTATATTTAGGGCTGAGAAATTCCAGGCAATTATACCAATTCTATTTGGGAAGGTATTTAAATAGCTCGTACTACGATTTTCAAAGTATCAATTCTCCAGGTGGCACTAAAGCAATTTCAAGTCATAGATAAAGGGGAGTACAGGGAAGGTGGAAGGGCTTCAGCATCTAGGGGAATATTTTGATTTACATTCCAATGTTAATCTATCCATAACGCTTCTACTTTGATAACCTGAGCTCTTCAACATTAACTTTGTTTTGAACATAGTCCTTTTATCTTTCCCTATGCAAAAGTCCTATTGAAGCCAAAGGGTCTTTTGCATGAGCAGAGATTGCAAGGCTGAGCCACTTACCATTCTCAGAGCCTGATTATACATAGATCCGGATGGCAGAATTGTGGGGAAAAACAATCTCCTCCTATGAATTTTAACTCGGCATTTTAGCATCTTGTAAGAGATTCAAACCAATTTTAATTCAGCAGTAAATTCTAGACAGGATGTTTCAAATAGATTTTGATTTTTTTGCTAGAGGTCTCATCTGCTTTCAAATGCATTAAATAAAACTAATATTTTCCTTTTGGATTGGCTACCAGAATGGAGACCTACATAAAGAGTACTGCATGCAAAGTGTTCGATGTTCTCTTCCGACACATAAAAGTAGTTGAAATAGTATCAGAATAGAATGAAACTAAATAATGAAAACCAAATTGACAAAACTCTTTGGAAATTACTGTCCTATGAATCAACTTGCAAGGAATCTCAAAGCTGCCACTCCAAATTCAACTATTATCCTGACATAGCTATGATTTTTATAATGACTAACAAATTCTTCCTGACCCTCGTCATCACGGAACAAACTTGGCTTGCATGTTATGAGGATGCAGTACAGCTCTGGCAAGAAAGGTGAGACTCAGCTTGGGACACCATATATACATCCTGGGAAGGAGGGTCTTTGGGAATGCAGATCCTGAGTGGACTTAGCTCAGGAAAGGGAGAGCCAGCACACACAGACCTGCCATCAGTCTCTGAGAGCACTTGTGTTCATCCATCTGTCAGCACCAGAAGCACTGCACACAGGCTCCATAACCTAGAGGGAGGTGGCTTTCCCCTCTTGAGAGCCTCAAAGCAGAGGTTTCCAGCCTGCTGGGCTGCTCCTAGTTTTCCAGTCTGAGCTCTTACTAAGTAAACATCCAGTGTCTGCACATGTTTGAACTCCTCTGACAGACAGGAATCCATGCAGAGAGTGCTGAAGCATACAGCGACTCTGTATGCCAAAGGAGGAGCTCAGCTTCCCATCCGTTTGTGGCAGACACGGAGGCCCCAGTCTCAAGCCTGGTTTTCCTCCTGCTTCACCTCAAGTTTGCATTGCAGAAGGTTAATCATTGCTTATTAATTCTTGTAAAGGCCCCCGAAAAATGACACATTCTATTGGCTTTTCAGAATCAGCCCTGTGGGACATCCAGCACTAATTTAATAAAGCAGAAAGAGATCCAAGTTCTTTAAAATATTCCTGTAGGAACTGGGAAGTAGAAATTCCCAGCAAGATGATTCTCCTGTTTACCACTGAGGAAAAAGACTGATTCTGAGCCGGTCATGTTCTTTCTCATTAAATATATAAGAGGTCCCAAACCTCAGCACTCACTGGAGTCATTGCTCAGTGCTGTCAGTTGAGTAAATATGCTCATAAGAGGATCTTAGCAGGCACACGCGGGGTAGACATGAACTCTCTTTCCCTTCAAATCAACAGGGAGGCGGCTGTTAGAGACTACAATTGAGTTAAGAATTTCATTTGAGGAATCTGTGCCTAGTGGTCCCACTAGGGGTGTAAGGAAGCATACAATGGTTTGGGCTAGATCTCTGACACTCTTAATGGCAGAGCCAGCTGAGACATGCTACAGGCGGCTTATGCATGCTCAAACCTAAGAATAAACATGTCCTCAGTTAGAGAGGACAGGCTCTCCATGTATTCCGATAGAGTATTGGTTTAAAACTGGGACAAAGACTCAAAAGCCTTCTGATGCTAAACATTAAAAGTCATGCACAACGCTGTATAAGGATAAATAGTTCTTTTTCCTCTCCACAAGAAATCCTAGACTGGGGAGAATTACATCAGTGACAAACAGGACATAGGGAATGCCTTCCCATCCTTTTGCCTACCACAGAAACAAACTGTTTCTGCTTTTGGAGGCAGTAGGAATCTGGTTCTTTCCAGCTCTGCTCATCTTAGACAGCCTTCCCCTAGTTAACATCGCTTTGTGCAGCCAGTACAGAGCAGGGCAGGCTTCCTTGCTGCACATCTGGGAACAGCAAAGCTTTGACGATTTTGTGCATGCAATGATACAGCAGAAACGGTCATCCTCGTGCTATTTAAACAGCATTTGGTGAACTACAGTGCAAAACAGCTCAAGTGCAGCATATCCCAAGAATATCCACAGACTTTGTGACAAATTCTTCCACTACAATCACAGAAACTAGAGTTATTGTAGGAGGGAAACCAATTGGGCATTACACAAACTCTATGCCACACATCTTTTCATGACTTGTCTTCATATGCTTGAGTTCTATACAAGCATCTGTGCACCATATATGCATACCTGCAAAATAATTGGCATGCTTTTGAAATGGCATATTTCATCCTTTAGTGAAACATCCATTTAGTTGGGTGCTCTTTAACCCATAGCCTCCTTAAGGCAAAAGGCCTGACTGTTTTAAATCTGAATCATCCCATTATTCTATGATATTTAGTGTCACCAACGATAACAACACTTTTTAACCAGGCTCAGTCCTACAATTCATCTCATTTTCACTGTTCCCATGAATTCCAGCATGCATTCCAATATGGTTTTATTGCCAGGACTGAGCTATATTAGAATAATACCATTTTTACTTGGACTTTTTGCTTGTGGACAGAAGGATGCTGCGAATGGGTACAAGTACAACCATCAACAACCCAGCCCTTTGGGAAAGTATTCAGATACAACCATGAGTGCTGCTTGTACAGCAGTTCTCTTTCACTGCAGCCATTCTGTTCTGCTGGTAATATAACACAATTTATTTGTGAACGTATATGCATCTCCTTGCTATTTACACAGAGTGGATTCTATACCGTGAACTCAACGAACAGTAATTACAGATGATTACCTAAAGGTAACAGAGCTCCCCCCATCTCCACTGCGAATACGAGCATCTCAACAGAGTTTCTTGCTTTTTTAAGTGTAGATAAGTTGCCACATTAAAAATAAACGAGCTCTTTCTGTCAGTTGGACACTGAGTACACACAATAAATCACCAAGAGCATTGTACGCACATCTCTGTGCTAACCTTGAGCTCCAGTTTATCTATTGCCTGCAATTCAGAAGACAATAAGGCATTTTACCCAATCAGCTGATCAGCTGAAGGAACTCAAAAGACTGAAATGGCTTTGAAATACACAGGCTTTTTAGATATCAAATTACTTCTGGAACCCTCTGCCCAGAAGTAACTCGAACAAAACCCATTTGAAATACAGCTTCAATATTCAAAAAAATCAATAATTTAAACCACAGGTTGAACATTTTTACTGTTTCCACTGCAGACTGTCATTCTTGGAAATGGAAATGCTAATGGCACCGAAGGGGAAAGCTCCAGCCAGAAGAGATACATGCATGCAGGCAAGGATTGGCTTGAAACAGCTGGTTTGCTTTCCCTCCCCCAGTAATGGTCACATAAGATTTCTTAGGATAAACAACTCTCATTTCCATCATTTAAATAAAATGAGACATAAATTAAACACTAAATGGTTATCATTGATGCTCTCAATGTTTCCGTCCACGAGAGCTCAGCTCTAGAAAGCCACCCCACTGGAAACAGGCACGCTGAATGCAAACCCTATCTCCTCAATTAGGCCTTTAAGTTGCATTCTTTGGAAACAGGCACTGATGTTGTGCCTTTGAATACCAGCTAGCACAGGGGGAACTCTTACAGAGAGGAAAACAACAATACAGGTGATGTTGTGTTCCAACATCTCCATCAGAAACAAGGCGCAGGTCCAGTGCATCCTGCAACAAACAAGCAAGCATGGATGGCCCACCTGCCTGTAGTAAGAGCTCATTTAAGAGCAGAAATGGCTGCCTGATAAAACACTTCCTTAAAGGATAATTGGGGCTGTTCAGCCTGGAGAAGAGAAGCTGCGTGGAGACCTCAAAGCAGCTTCCAGGGTCTGAAGGGGGCTACAAGGATGCTGGAAAGGGACTCTGCATCAGGGACGGTAGCGATAGGACAAGGGGTGATGGGTTCACACTGAAAGAGGGGAAGTTCAGGTTGGATCTAAGGCAGAAGCTCTTCCTTGTGAGGGTGCTGAGGCGCTGGCACAGGGTGCCCAGAGCAGCTGTGGCTGCCCCGTGTCTGGCAGTGTTGAAGGCCAGGTTGGACACAGGGGCTTGGAGCACCCTGCTCTAGTGTGAGGTGTCCCTGCTCATGGCAGGGGTTGGAACTGGATGAGCTTAAGGTCCCATCCAACCCAAACCAGGCTGTGATTCTGTGATAAGGAAAACACATGCGGAAGAGACATGATGGGAATGTGAACACTTGAATGTAAATGAAGCAAGACTCACATGGAGGATGTCTGACACAGAAGCAAGTCTCTCCTCTGCACAAATTCAACCATCAGACAGGTTCCCAGCAGAGTTTGAAATCCATCAGTCTCTTTCTGTAAAAACTCTTCGCTTTTGGTAATTTAATCCTCAGTCAAATCCTTGGACTCTTTGGCACTCATCTTTTAAACTGTGTTAAAGGAGGAATGCAAGAAGCAAAAAATACCAGTCCCCAAAAGGCACTTAAATAAACGTCACAAGACGAGTTCATGTGCCTACAGGTATGCAACTCCTAATGCACGCGAAGGTCCATTCCTGTCATGGGAGCAAAGCATCACTTCTGGTACTGAAGAGAGGGGCATAAGAAAGCTGTAAGATTGATGGACTTTGGTTTATACTTTTAACACTTTACTCTCAAACATCTTCTTCCTCCCTTTTTTTATATATTTTTAGAGTGTTCTCCAATGATAATGTTAATATGGAAAGAAAATGTAAATTATACGAGACAAAGTTGCTCAAGTAAAGAAAACTCTGTATTTGGATGCATGCGGTATTATTGTAAAACAAAGACTGAGTTTTCATTTCCAGGCTAAACTTCTTGTTCCTAGAAAAACATGGGAATACACGCTTATGAATTCTCTGGCTGATGGATTAATTCAATTTGAACCCAAGATAAGGTGAGTATTTTTAGCCTGGAATAAGAAATCACCAAAGTATAACCACTATAAAAACTGTGATACTCAAAAATGCATGTTCCAAAAATTTGGCTGTAGACTGCAATATTCTGCTCTCCCTAAAGGCACAAAACTTGTCAGGATAGCAAACCAGAAAGTCCATAAATGCAAGCAGAGAAATTCATCTGAGTTTAAATATACCCAGGATATAGGGAAATAAGGTGCTGTTTATTTATGTGCTTGAGCTCTGCATTACCCTCATGTGAAATCACCTATTCCAGGTACTCCTGGCAGCCTTAAAAAGACACTTCCTATGCAACAGCAGCAACCAACTGACCTTCCGAGAGCACTGCTCTTGGCAGCAACAGGAACTGAAACAGACTAACATAAAAGCAGGAGCAACCAGAAACCCAATATTCACCTTTCCTCAACCCTTGCAAAGTCAAGGAGGAAAAACAAGCTTGTGCTGGAGTTAAAGAGACTTTGGCTGTTACAGATCACCCTGGGGCAAGAGCTCCAAGTATATGCAACAGCATTCGGATGGAGTGCGAGCATCTCCTTCCAGTCCGCTCCAATGTACCCAAAGCAGCCTAGTACGGGCTGGGTGCCCTTCATTTCCCCACTGAGGCACTTTGTGGCATTCCAAGTGTGACGTTTGTCACCACTGACAGTATTTGGATAGATTTAAGACCCAGTTCCATGTAGCATTTCCCTGCAGTAGGTTAATCTTGAAATATAAAGCACGGATGCTCTTAGCAAGGCCTGCACTGAGAAAATGAAAGGGGTGTAGGCTTCTGGCTCTTATCTGCTGTTGCAGCTACAGCCTGGAATGGAACTGCATCCCTCAGCCAGAAGGACTGATAATTCTCTTGCCGTAGCCTCTGGATGTTTCCTCTAATGATCCCAGCATTACTCCTATCTCGTCTGGACCGACTTTTACTCAGCACGCTCTCAACCATGCCCCAGTCTCTCACAATGAACAATGCAATCAACTGCTCAAGCTAAATCAGCCGAGAACTATAAAGCGGAGTTTCAACATATTGAAAACACTCCAATCAATGTCACTTTACTAAACTTTCTCTATGGCTTGATATACGCATTAAATACAAGGGTGGCAAAACGGGAACCCTCCTGAACTTCACAGGAGAGAACCATCACAGGCAATAAACCTGAACATAACACCGACAACGTGCTGGCAACACACTCCTCTGACTCCACTGTTTAAGCATGAGCTTTGAAAACGGACACTTGAAGATGCTTTGGGGAAAGAATGCATTAGGAATATTTGGGATATATCTCCTGTTTTTATCATAGAACCATAGAATGGTTAGGGTTGGACCTTAAGATCAAGCAGGGTTGGGAAGAGATGGACCTAGTTTTGGTCGATTCCACAATAAAGCACAGATACATGATAAGATACAGCTAGAACTGCAAATGAAAACATGAACATCACTTTTAAAAGCCAAAACCAGGCAGTAATTGATGCTGTTTAACAGCAGTATTACTGCCACACAGTATTTCCTTATTACAGATTTGGGTGTTGCAATAGCGTTTTACATTTACTACACCAGGTGAATTACCAGAGCCATCCTTTTCTATGTTTGTATGATTTATTAAACCATAAATCATACTAACATGTGCCAGAAATTCCTTTTGAAGGACGTGGTAAGGGAACAATTATCCCCTGAACTCCTTTCTCTGTCTTCAGAGAATAAAATGCATTAGCAACGTATCCATTTGCTGCCCTGTGGTAGGAAAGCAAAGCAAGTGCGATGGTCGCACTGTGCGCTTTCGGTTCCAGGCAGTTGGCTGGTGCGAAGTGAGCTTTGTTCCTGAACGTGCTGCCAGAGACAAAAAGGACAGTTTCTTCAATGCTTTTAAAGAGGAATCCTTAAAGACCAGTAAGGACAAATGAATCGAAGAGGTTTGGGTTTGCGTATGTGTAGATGGATGTAGAAAATCAGGCACTGAAATCTAAGCTGCATATTCTAAATGTATTTTATTTGAGCTAAATTAGGTTTAGGGCCTCCCTATATGGTTTTGACTCGAATCAACAAATTCCCCTCTTCCTAATTTCATGCAACAATTCCCAGAATCTGATGCAGGGGAATTGCAGTGGTTTATTCTGCGCAGATATACACAGAGCAGCAACATTACAAGTACTGTTAGAATCCCCTCGGAGAAGGTGTAAGGTCCTCTCCATCAGCCTGTTAGTGTTTGGAGCCCCGTGCCTGATGACTGGCACAGTGAGAATGCTCTTAGGCCAGTACAATTTGGCTCAAGGAAACCCAGAAACTAAAATCCATAAGGTAGATGGGGCGACATAAAAGCATTATGAACTGTGCAGGCGCAGGGAGGTAGGAGCATTAAGATCACAGCACAAAAAAGGCTTTGTTAATTCAAAGAAAGTGCCATTTACCCCCTCAAATTTAGATTTTAGTTTTGGTTTTAATGCTGTTTTGATGGCAGAGAAAAGAGAATTTGGTTTACATTCGAAGGGAAAAAAATCAACCTAAAATCAAGAGTTTCACCAGCAATTCCAATCCGAGCTGGAATTCACTCCCTTTTCTTCTTCTGTTCCAGGAAGGTGCTGTGCCCGAAACCACACACTGCAAATGTTAAAAACGAAACAGAAACCCCTGCAATAACAGAACATTCCGAGCGAGAAAGAGGATATTAAGCTCCAGTTTGTTCAAGCGACATCGAAATATTCTTAACAAATAAAACCACAGACATACGCTTCCTTTGGTTTAGCTTAGATTTTGCTGATCCACTAGCTCTAATTTCAATCTCAGCATCATGTGAAGACCCGATCTTGTGCTATGCTGCATTGACTCAGTGAGAAGCTCACATCTGTAGTTCGGTTTAAGAAAGTGCCCTTACCACGTTATTTGGCTGAATTCCAAATTTAAACCACTGCAAATTGATACTGAATTGGTGCCTGCACTCCTGCGCTGTCCAGGTTCTCGCTGTTTGATACTGCCTACAGTTTCCATCAGCTTTGGGTCAGAATCTGGAATCTAGATACTTTCACTAATGCTATTATAGTTATGCATCATGCACACACATTCAGTTCAGAGCATCGTTATGACCCGTTCATAATCTGTCACAATGGACACAAAGCCTAATGAGGATTCAGAATGCCATAGATGAGGGTTATGATGCCTGGCAAGCATCCTTATTAACAGCTATACTTCTCTGACATAAACATACACATAGGTACCAGGAAACAGGATCGTTCTGTGACTGCCCAGAACAGATTACGTGACAATAATTACTGGTCATATTGTAGTTGGGTGAAGTTCTTTCCATGGGAATTTTTGATACTGCTTGTCTCTAAAGTCCAAAACCTTACCAAAGCACAAGCGCAAATCTAAATCTCACTGCTTTTCTAATGCCACACGCTTAAGCCTGATTTTATTTACAGCTTCCAGCAGCTCTCAGCTGAATTCCTCGTTGCACCACGTAGCTGGAGAAGGCTAACAAACCCCTCTGTGTTCACATGACAACCTTTGTGCAAACGCATCCTTATTCTGTCATCTACTGGCAGCGCGCTTCCCAGTCAGCCGTGTTCTCTGCCAGTCCGGACCAGTTTGCCAATTACACAAGCTGCTTCCCAGACATCAGACAAAAATTCCACGAGACTGCTGTGCGAGCGTACCCTAATTAACCATCAGCTTAATTAGACAATTTACTGTGTAATTAGCAGGCAATTAGTCAACACCTCTCAGATCTTATTGACTGCTGTGACAGCCTTCCTTAGTCTACACATTCCCATACGCTTCCATGACCATGATCCTAGCGCCATTCTGTACAACAGCCACCCTTGCAAGGGAAGGGAAATCATATTGCATAACAAGGGAAAAGGGGGGAAAAAATCAATATATAGCCTGTTCATTTATTGAACTATCTCCTAGCCAAGACCTTCCTTTATGCTAGCAATAGAAGGTCAGCTGCTAACAAACAACTCACCCAGCTCTAACATCAGCTTCTGTCTCTTGTCACTTAAAATACATTTTAGGATTTGTTTCTTTAACTCATTCTCCTGAATTCTCAGGGAAGTTGGGAAAGCAAAAGTTAAAGGAAAAAAGTCATTTGTGAACTCACATATTGTACGTTGCAGTATATGGCAGCGAACAGTGAAAAGATACTGAAGCTGCTTTCGAAAAGCTCCACGTAGCATTGTAATTAACTGCTGCATAGTCCAAAATGCACCAGAAAGTCAAAGGAGATTAAAGTCTTGAAAGTCAATACTTGAAAAGAATTCATCAACATTAGTGTAAATCAGTGGAAATAGGTTTTTGAAGTAGTCTGAACTCCTCCACACAAATTGAACACTGTATGGCCTTACAATGCACGAGGTGGGAATGGACAGGTAAAGAATATTGGACTACGTATAATAAGGGAATATTAAAACTGTGTGTTCTTATTTCCTTTGTCTATAGAGCAAAACTTGGATTTGGCAATTTGCTGTGACAAGAGCGTTCTGGATAATTCTTAAAGTAATAATTCCAAAGCTAAATTGTCTCCTGCTCCAATTAATCCCAGAAGATTTATTCCCCAAACCCCTCCACTTTCTGACTGAAGGATGGAGTCCCAGAAAGCCACAATCTCTGTCATAGTAAAATATTGAGCTAATCATAAATCTCAAATAATAAGAAGAAATGTTATTGAGAACAAACTCACGTACATATGTGAGGAACAGGGATTTTAACATAAGAACCTATCAGGGTTTTTAAACATATGGGACTTCATTCTGCTTTTGCAACAACGTCAATCAGGAGGTAAAGCAATTATATCACCACGAGATTTAGAAATCAGATCTTTGCTTTCTTAACTCCTTGTGTGGGCAAATCAGATGTTAAACACAGCCCTAACAGTTTCATTTACCAAGTGGGAACTCGAGACCTAAGATAATAACGGGAGCATTTTGGAGAAGCATGTTGCCTTTACACAAAAGCTACAGTGGTTTAACTAAAAGTACTCTGAAAAATGATTAAGCTAAGCCCCTGTAAACCCACATGTGGAAGCAGTCATCAGTTTAGAACTAGTTCTATCATTTCAGCTGACATCTGCAAACATTTTAACACAAGCTATACCCCACCACATGCACGCCTGACTTGATTTATGGCCAGAATCTGGACAGAGTCAATTTGGGACCACATTTCTGCAAACAGACGCAAGGTTGCATGGGCCAACTGGGAATGTTTGGCAATGGCTGCTGCATGACATGCTTTAGCTCTAGTGAGTTTTTCTTGCTGGAGACAGGGAAAAGTGCTC
Organism: Myiopsitta monachus; assembly: GCA_017639245.1. Classification (NCBI taxonomy): domain Eukaryota; kingdom Metazoa; phylum Chordata; class Aves; order Psittaciformes; family Psittacidae; genus Myiopsitta; species Myiopsitta monachus. The sequence goes on along the minus strand of CM029923.1, from coordinate 1,870,271 downwards.
ATCCAACACAAGGCTGCACAGCTGAAGCAAGAAACAACTAACTGCTTGGTGTCCAAGGGAGAAGGCACCAAGAAGACCACGAAGAGCCACCTAGACTCCTGCAGAAGCCAACACTTGACCACAGCAATGAATGCAGAGCTCAGTAAAGATGCTGAAGTGTAAATCCGAGCAACTGAAGCATAAAAAGCACTTTAACTTTATTCCACTTCATTCTCTCAGTAGAAGTCTGGATTGAATTGTGGGTTTTCTTATCATTAAAATGTAGACATGAAGAATGAAACTTCAGTGTGAAAATTCTAAATCTCAGAATTACACTTGGCAATATCTTCCACCAAAGCTGCCTTTGTAGTTAAACTCCTTCCTGACACAAAATCAGTTTGAGGTATTGCCAAGAGTACCAACAACCTTCCAAGGGCACACAAAGCAGCTGCAGAAAACAGCATACGAATTCTATCTTACAGGAGTACATTACGTATTTGCTGGTTAGAATCCTGTTTATTCAGGATGTGATATTCAAAAACATGGAGTACTTCAAGACCCAGCCCTTGGGAACTGCACGTTCTTAGCAGGTTTGGGAAACGAGGCACATAGGCTCTCTTTGTCTCTCTCCTGTTCAGTATGTGCAGCTTATTTTCAGCAGAATAAGGTAAACCAAGCAAAGGTAGGAAAGAGAAAAGCAGCTTCTTCAACATGAAAGGAAACAGCGTTCAAGTTTTCAGCCAAGTGGAAAAGCTGCATCTATCTTGTTTGACGATCGGCTACGTTGTGGGAATCACATCTTCTCTTACAAACTGGTCACTTCCTGAACACCACATATTATGCTGAGCGGGAATGAACACCCCTACTTTTGGCAGCTCTTTTTTAGTAGAAAGGTTTACGGAGCAAAATACTCAATATTGTCACCTTTACATTCAGAGTTTCACTGGAACTGTTTCTCAGTTACGCCACTTGACGGGCACAGTGAGTTTCACTAAAATAGGCAAGAGTCGTTGGACTAAAACCAACCGGTTGACAAGTCTGTTCTATATAAGCTGCCTAAAATATTCAAGCCCAACGTTCACCGTCAGATTGACACTTTGTAGATGTTAGTGCACTGCTGCTCTACTGTTTTGAACCATTTGCCCCAGAAGAAAAAGAAACAATCTCGAAATACTGTGTAAAAAGCAAATAGATGAACGGAAACCAATCCTTAGACAACTACATACTAAGGAACCTTGTACCCTACCAAGCAGCAGTTTTGCACATATATCTAGTTCGATGGCCAACATTGAGCGCATCTTCGAGGAAGATATCTCATTGCTGACTTAAAGACTCTATGGAACTTATAAGAATAGCTCAAGAAGAATGAGACATGTAACTTACTGCCAATGTTACTCTGCTCTATGAGGGCGAATGGAAGAAAAAGATGTACTATGGAAAGCAACTCACTGATCCTGTTTGTAATAATCTGTCCTTAAGCACAGAGGAGGTTTTCTGACTCAGTGCTCACACCCCTGCATGACCGATCCCTCTTTGCCTTCCACTGATGAGTTGTCACATCGTGCTCCATGCCATGAGATAACAGACATCCCCCTGAGAGGATCTCTGTGCTGTGGCTCTCGCTGCAGGAGAAACACAGCATTTCTGTGATATTTAATGCTACAGGAAAAGTGGGACTAAACATTAGCCCAGAGGTTTCATTTTGATCATGAACCTGTGAGAAGTTTCTCATTTCTAAAGTAATCAATACAGACACAATGAGAGAGAATTTATACAGAGGACTGTTGCTTTAAAAACACAGTTGTTATCTTCAACATTCAAAGTATTAATTGATCAAAATAACCAGCCTTACTAATGGTAAAAATAGATCATTACAATAACCCAAACTACCTCAACTGCAAACTCACTGGTATCAAGAAGTACACCTGCAACTGTTTAAGGTACCCACCTACTTGGTGCAGTTGTGGTAGGATGGGACTTGGCTATTCAATAATGACTTGGTTAAAGCTCTCAGGCTATTTGTCCACTCTGCTTTCACTGTGCTGATCAAGCTGTGCTATAAATCTCCAAGCTGGATTCCTCCAGGATGAAGAGGTACCAAGCCTCTAAAGCACCAGGTGTAAAGACTGAGGAGAAAGGATGGTCAAACACAGTCCTCTCTAGTTACTCAGACAGAGATTTTGAAGCTATGAAAGTTATTAGCATTTAAAGAGAGCCTCCAGGCTTCTTTATACTGGGTCAGGGTCAAACTAAGTAGAGATGAGATCTGTGCCTTAAGTTGAACATTGTTCTTCTTGAGGATAAAAGAGGAAATTCTGGTTTCCTGCCACTTACTCAGATTCGCAGTGAGTTGTCTCTTTTTTTTTTCCTAGCCAAATGAAACGTTTTCTGTATAAAAATATTCAAGTAAAATACAATGTCGTAGCTACAGCATTTCAAAAAATAATGACCACATTCCCTTGTATTTCCCTAGAATGGTCTTCTACCTCCCCATGAAACTTGGCTAATTTTAGGCAGCAATCTAAAACTGTGAAACTGGGGAAGCAATAAAGCTGCTATTTCTCATTACAGCTCTTAACCGAAAGATGGAACAAAATCAGGTACGTCAAGAACTAAGAACACTAAACCCAAAAATCAGCATTCTTACATTTGTCAAACCAAAAAAAATCATTTAACTCTCAAGTTTTCTGTGCTGAGGAACCCTGTAAAACACCCCTTTTCCTGCTCAAAAAACGCGGGTAATACAAGTTCCCTGATGTTACATAGGAGAAAGGCAAACAGTCCTTTTTAGAGTTGACATTAACAATCTGATCATTTGCCTCCCCAAAGAAAGCCCATACAGCTTTCACACAGATCACACAATAAAGAATAGTAATATTCCTGTTTACTGAGATATCAACTGGCATTTCGTTGCCAGTCAATGGTCTGTCTGTGCCACCGCACGCTAGACCTCAATCCAGCATCCACAAATGTCAAGAGTATATAAAAGAAGAAATTCTAGGATGGAAATCAAAAGCAGTGTTCTAAATTCTTTAAGAACACCCCCCACCCCCCCCCAAAGTTCACCTACAACAGATTTGCTGCAGAAATCAGTCCAATATTCAGCTGTCAATCTTGAGAAACAATGAGGGAGCGATGCTGTCACTAGGACAGGATAATAACATTTCAAGCAGATGTTCAGGCGGGGCTCTAATTCTCCCTGAACTCCCTTGGTAAGCATTTAATTTCTTTATCATATGCAAGCGAGGCAAATTGTACTTCATCAAAACTGTATTGTGAAATATTAATATTTCATATTATAGCAAAACTCCATAGAATAACCTTTGTCATATTAAGAACATCAGAATTCCAAATGTCATGGTGCTGCATTTTAATGCAGCTTAAATAGCTTTTTTGGCTTGGCACCATAAATTATAACCAGTTTAATCTAAATTACTGGGCTGTAATATCATACAAAAATATGCATTTTGGTAATACAGATTCACTTCTGTGAAATACCAACGTTACGGAAAACAACGTGTCATCGTACCAGGGGCTTTTTTTACCACCTTCAATTACAAAGCGAGGTGCACACACTGCAAATGTACAGAGAGAGAACTAGCTGGAGCCTAAATACGTGCGCTGTAATAACAACACATAGAAATGTGACATATATCCTGGGTAAAATAACTAATTCCTCTGCCAGCAAAGGTTGTAACTTAGAAAAGGTTCTGAAAATACGTTGTAAAACCTACACCAGTGAATTGCATAAAGACGTATATCAACTAGAAAGTTTTCTCCGCTACGGTTTAGTTCGGATGTAATCTAGTTTTAATTGTAGCTTTGGTTTTAAAACCATCCTTGCAACGTGCTCCATCGATAATGGAAAAAATAATATGAAAGATTCAAAATTAAGTTAGTCTGCGTGGCGATTTCTGCTGCTCCTCATAATAGAGGCAACTGGTTCCACATTATTGAAAGCGACAGCATCACAAATCAATGCATGTCACAACAGAATAAAGACGGACGTGTCTGATTGAGCAGAATTACTTTAAAGAAGTGAAGGAAGCATTTAAAAATCAGAGAAATCATTTCTGCTCCCCCCGTTGTTGGTTTTCCCCCCTCTTTCTAAGCAATGCAGCGAGAGAACAACAAAGCCTGAATGCAGCTGATAAACCCACATTTCCGCTCCAAGCTTCACACCGTGGTAGCAGGTATGGAATGGAGACGTGCACGCTCGGACTTCTTTTGATACTACGTGTGTACAACCTCTCTGACGAAAGGTTTTAAGGCAAATCTTGTGTACTAAACAATACACTGTAAGTGAATAAACCAGCTCAGTGCAACACTCCAACTAAAAAACTCCTGTTCGCAGTCGTTTAATTAATGCAGCATCTCTCATTCCACGGATTGGTTTCTCTTCACCTCCTTTACGAGGTTATAATTGGGACTCATTTATTGTGGGCTCTATGATACGCAGCTCCTGTGACATAGGGCTCCCCAAATTTCCCTTCAAAGGCTTGCCAACAGCACTTACAAGCAAGACGTTATCCGAATAAGACAGAAACGCTGCTTGAACCAACAGAGCAATGAGCTATTGATTCTGCAGTCAAAAAGGGAAGACATGAATGTAGGAAAAAGTGCATGTGTGAAGGGACATTTTTATTCTGCTGCCAGTTTTCTTTCCCAGTGACAGTTCACTTTACAAGCAGTTATTCTCGTTTCTGGCAGAAATCAGATCTATTTGATAGCAAAGCAGCTGTGCAAATACATTTAATTTGGTAAGTAAAATTCTAGAAGCCACTACTCCCCCTCACAGATACCCACAGACACACACATATACTGTGAGGGTGCTGAGGCGCTGGCACAGGGTGCCCAGAGAAGCTGTGGCTGCCCCATCCCTGGCACTGCTCAAGGCCAGGTTGGACACAGGGGCTTAGGAGCACCCTGCTCTAAGTGTGAGGTGTCCCTGCCTGGGCAGGGGTTGGAACTGGATGAGCTTAAGGTCCTTTCCAACCCAAACCATTCTGTGATATACAGCACTCTATAATGAATATTTGTATCACACGGTTATATCCAGTACCTTCTAATATATGCAGGGTGCAGTACACTTAAAGACAGAAATACTCTGAAGGAATTTCAGCTCTTAGCAGCTTTATTTCTGTTTCAACAACAGTACAGTACTACGCAAAGAACAAACTTCTGCTGAATCACTCGGAGCTGAAATCCTCACCCTACAAACAGAAAATGCTACACAGGTTGTCATGAAGGCAATTATGCAGCAAAGCATGTGGGTGTTTGTAAAGGGAGCGAGCACAGCACGAAACGGTTAGCGCTGTGCTAACTCCCTCTGTGGCAACACGTGATGCTTTCAAGGTGAGGCCAAGACTGAGGAGGGTTGGGAAGACTGGGGGAGTAAATTATGGGCCAGGGGGTAGAACTGCAGCCCTGTTATCGAACATATCCCCTATACAAGAAGGTATGGTTGCAGGGATCCTCAGCCCAGCATCCTAGAAGAGTTTTCTAGGTGTGCTATAAGAGGGGAAAGGAGAAGAGGTTCACACAAAATAAATCCCCTGTCTCATGAGAATGACAGCTCTCCAGACTGAGTCCTTTTTATCTCTGTCCTTGGATATCCTTCTTCCGAGGTTTATCCTGCTTTTTTCTCCAATCTTATTCCATTACACAGTAGCTAATGCATGGAAATCTAAGGTTAGGCTATATATGCTTTTCACTAGCTGTATGTCTACCAAATTTAGCCTGCATCAGTCGCTTTTGCTCAAGGGCCAAAGGATGCCTGTGGTCAATAGGGAAGTTATTGGTTTTCCCATCAGCGAATGAGCAGAGTCGTGAATTCAGGAACTGGCTCTGGAAAACAGAGCATTTCTCCTGCCGCTAAGCTCCCCATTGTCACACAGGCAGGTTACACTTGGACTTCATTGCAAATAAGAAAGAAGCCCACCAGTTAAACCTAAGCAGAACAGATAAAACGAGGAGACAAGAGGGATGAACACACAATCCTGCTTGCATCACATAGATCAAGGCTGAGGTGGAAGAGCCTCCCCTGCCAAAACCTGTGCCTAGCGCGCTCCCTTCCTCCCAGAGCTCCTGGGAGCTGTTCTGTGGGGGGAGCAGCTCTGCCTCCTCCCACTGATTCCACAGGCTTAGAGCAGGAATTCTTTGTTCCTGGTCCTGCTATACCATTAGCTGAGACTAGCTGAGCAGGACAGCTCAGTGTGAATCCTCTACTCCCATGGGTACCACAGCCCAAGAGAGCATTCTGCTCCCTGCTGAACGAGATTTATGTCCAAATAATCAGAAGCACAAGAACCGCTGCACCTCATTAAGCTTTTCACCCCATCTGAAATACGTATTTTTGAAGCATTAATTAAACACTAGTACTCTAAATAAAAGCAATTCAATGTCTGCAGCACTTCCCAGGTGAGCATCTCAGATCATGTCACAAAGGCTTAACACTGGGGGGAAGTCCACTACTGGCAAGAATACAGTAGTGGAAAAAGCAGGTAGTCTCTGGGTGGACACAGTCCTACTGCACACAGCAATACGTGATTTAAGAGTTTAAGCAGCAAAGAGTACTGCCTCTGACTGGACTTTAGAAGAAAGCTTAGCTAGAAATCCTATAATCATAGAATGGATAGGGTTAGAAAGGACCTGAAGATCCTCCAGTTCCAACCCCCTGCCATGGGCAGGGATCCCTGGACTAGGATTCATCCAAAGCACTTCTTTGAGCTTTGTCTCCTTACAATAAATACTACCTGCGATACTTTGCATCTTATTGCAACAAACATACATATGAATGTATTTTATAACCACTTCAGATACTTGCTTTTAGCAATCCCCTCCCTTGAAAGATCTCCATCGAGTCACACCTCCAGAGCATGGCGTTCAGTGAAACACCATGCAGTCGCCATCTGAGAAGTGACTCAGAGTCTGCTGCTTACTAGAGTACCAGCATCACTTCCTACAACATGCATGTCTTTCCTCTTGGACTCCCACCCAAGCTGGAACTCAGCCAGTGCCTGTTTCGCTCTTGAGATACACAGTACCCAACGTGCAGTCTGGCAGGACTGCGAGTATACCAGCAATAAACCTGATAAATAAATCTCAGCACTCGCTATGAGTTGCCTTTAGCCTGGGCACTGAACAATCACAGCTGACGGCTATGTTATACACCCAAGTCAGCTCTAAGCATAGCTCCATGACATTCATGTCCTTAAAGAGTGTTTCAATAAGAAACCCTGTGAAGCAAGATTGGAATCTCTTTTGCTATTCCAAGGAACATTTACTTCCTCAGGGCTACTTCAGGTGTGACAGCAGAAGCCAGTCTGACATAGTTTACAGTATGCTGTAGTCAGGCGGTGCTTTCCTCTTAGATCTTCCCCATATCACAGGGCCACCTCCTACAGTTCATTCACTTACAGTACTTTCCCACGTAGAGGTGGCAGAGTAACAAACCCACCTTTGCTCTTCTGCTAAGGTCTCCATCCATCGGTACACTTTTACAGCCCATCTCTGAACCAGGCATAAAAGCCCCTTGTTTCCAAATCCATCCCAAAAGCTCTCTTCAGCCCACACTACTGCTGTTCACTGGTTGACAAACCACCATTACTTGGACTGTTACTCAGTCCCAAGGACTTACCTTTGATCCTCATGCTCCCTCCACAAGTCAAACTCTCTCTGCCTTCCAGCCCAAATCCTGTTCCTTTAATCTGAAACACATCTACCAACACTGTTCTTTTGTTTCATTGCCTAAACTTCTTGCTTGGTCTCACATTGCCAGTTTGAATGTAGCAACAGGAAACCCACCCTGAATGTAATTCTCAACTCAAACAAGCAATTACACATTTTAAATCTACACAAAACACTTTCTTTTAGGTGCCGCGCTGAGCCATAGCCTTTAAGACTTAAACCTAACCCCTTCCTCTTCCACTACATGTTACTGAAGGTTTATGCAATACAAAGCTTCAGCACAACTACTCTTCCCTTCATAGACTTGTTTTACGTTGTCTCCATCTTTCTCTTCTACAACCCACCCAGCCTCAAACTTACACCCACATCATCACATTGCAACTGCAACTCGATTTCAGTGGCTTATCTTGGCAGTCCTTGGCACAGAAGCCGTCTTTCATGAGCTGTGTGATAAAGCTGTTACTCATTCCCTTTGCATTCTGATCCCTCACAGAAAACACTTGCACTGCAATATTTAAAAGAGGAAGGACTATTATCCTTACTAGCTGGCTGATATTAAAAGGATGGGGAACAAATAAGAAGAAGTTAATGGCAAACAAGACCAGAAATCATGTCACCTTTCCAGCGCACTGCTGGAACCTCCCAGACAAGTTGACTTATACAGTGTATCATACCCTTCCCTATTTTTATAAGAGATAAATGGTATAAATTATACTAGATAAATAGCATAAACAGCATAAATATAATAGTATAAATACTAGACATATAAATACTGTAAATATAATAGTGTAAATACTAGATAACTAGCATAAATAGTATAAATATTAGATAAATACTATAAATACAATAGCATAAATACTAGATAACTAGCATAAATAGTATAAATATTAGATAAATACTGTAAATATAATAGTGTAAATACTAGATGACTAGCATAAATAGTATAAATATTAGATAAATACTATAAATATAACAGCATAAATACTAGATAACTAGCATAAATAGTATAAATACTAGATAACTAGCATAAATATAATAGTACAAATATTAGATAAATACTATAAATATAATAGTATAAATACTAGATAACTAGCATAAATATAACAGTATAAATACTAGATAACTGGCATAAATAGTATAAAGGCATATTTAATAGTGCCATTCCCAAAAGATTCAGCTTTTTCAAATCTACAACGAAATGGTTGCATGTTAAATATACCTTAAAATAGCTCCTTACCTTATCCAGGGAGAATGTTTTAGTGACAGCAAAGCCCCATCCAGCTTCAAAAGCTCTTCGAATCATTGAAGAACTAGTAGTAGGGGTTGCGCTGGCAAGGCCAAAAGGATTTGGAAACTTCAGTCCAGCCATCTCTACACTGATGTCCACTAAGTCGATAGGAGTATAGAAGAGTGGTAGTTGTGGAACAGCAGAAACTGCAAAACCATGTAAGGACTGCAATAAAAAACAAAGGGAAATCACAGAAATGTTTGCTGATTCATTTTTGTATCATCTATTATTAACCCTGATATGGGAATAATTCCTCTATAATAACCCAAAGTGTAAGTATTCTGTGTTCAGACTTGCAAATCAACACTACATGCAATCACTCGCATATGTAGTATCTTCTGTCCAAATAGCATTCATGCTGAAATCCTACGCCAGGCTGGAAAGAACCGAGTAATCATCACAATGAAACAGTTCATTTATATCCCCACACAAACAGGGGTATACACAGACCTTTTCTGGTTTTCTTCCCAGGTGCTCATCAATAAAGAGTGTGAAACCCCAGGACAGGTATCCACGAGCAGGATATTCAACCCAAACTCAGTGTATTTCGAACTCCTGCACCTTTTCCAACCCACTCACAGATTTTACCCAGCCTCCACAATGGAACGCAGATCAACAGACGCAAAACTGTTATTGTTTTAATATTTAATTGCGTTAATAAGAGTAATGGTGACAAAAGTTAAGGCTCTGCTTTGGGATCAAAGAACATCATCTACACCTTATGGCTGCGACACCGCAGCCACTTGTATTTTCATTTTAAAGACAACCTCTTCTCTGGAGAGTCAGTGGAAAGTTTTCCATGGAAATGGTGCATCTAAAACCGGAGAAATTGCAGACAGAACATCTCTTCCCATGTGTCCCAATCCGCCCCATGGCAGGTACGGTGAAGCTCATTGCTCACTCAGACGGATGACTCGATAAAACTACAAAGGAATCAAGCAGGAATCTCTAACACAGAGAAGCCCTGCACAGTCTGTCCTTAGTAAGTCCCAACAGAAGATCACAGCCTTAGAGTGAGAGTTTATTCTACCCTTAAAATGAATGTTTCTTCAGCAGGGACAAAACCAAACCCCATGACCGGAGGTGCGGAGAGGTTTTCTGTAAGAGTAAAAACCCCAGCACTTACAAACAGCCACCTTTTGGGTTGCTTGTTTTTGTTTTTAAAAGGAGCTTATTTACCCCATTTTTACGTGTGACAACTAAAAACCATGGGTGGAACGAGGGGGGTTTGCCTGTTTTAGTGCCTTTCCTTTCCTAGGCTGGTTCAAACACCCTGAGTTCACTTGTCTGTTTTGTTTTCGGACTGCCTGGATTCAAGGCTCAGATTCTGACCCCAAGTCTTTGATTCAGAGATGATACATGGGGGGGGGGGAGATTTTCTGATGGCTTAAAAGCACTGAAAGTCCAGCCCGGATGATGGGAACCTGAAGGTGTCGCTGACTGTGGGCATGGAGAACAGTTCATTTGTAAAGATCACCTAACTCCCTTCAGCATCATGACCTCACCCAGCCGATATTCCTCCCTCCTTTTGGCCATTTCCACCCTACGGGCACATGTGAGCAATGAACCCAACGGCCCCGTTTGGAAAGCAGATATTTGCTAATTCGTTTCCCCTCCAGAATTGTTCAAACGCTCTCTCTGAAGACATTTCAGTCCGCGGATTGCTCACACACTATTCCTTGCAGGTATAGCTGTAGATATTGATTCCTATAGTGCTTGGACTTGATGATCTTAAAGGTCTTTTCCAATCTAGTTGATTCTGTGATTCTATAGACCGATCAAGTGCTTAATATACAGCTTACGTTACATCTTATGGCTTCTTTTCCCAAGCAGGACAATTTGATCTCTAAAAGTTGTGTCACCTAAAATGAGTGTTGCTTGAAAGTGATCCTTAACGACAGAACCCAGATACGCCTTCTGTGATCAAACAGAAAACAAACCCACTAATGAACCAGGTGGTCGAATACACCCATGCAAAAACTGCCCTTGCCTTATGCATACCATCACATGCAAACTGGTGAGAAGCCACTTCCCAAACCATATGGAAAGAGACCTCTTGCTGCCAAAGAGCAATGCAACAATTCCACCCAGACCACTCCAGCATCACAAGATGAGCTCAATGGTTTGTTAACACGAGGCGACCCACGGAGGTGGCAGAGGGAGGGTTAAAAATGCTTCAGTGGAATAAACCAAGCATTTAAAAACACACAAGGGGCAGGATGCAGCTGACGGTTCAGTAGCCAGTGGCTATACATCCTTGCAGATTCATCTCCCACCTTCCTGTCACTTCCCTTTTTGCTCTGTTTATGGGGTTTTAGCTGGGCTTTTCCTTTCAGCACAATGAAAGATTATAAAAGAAATAAATGTACCGAGCCCCGATGGGTTGTTTTCTCCAAAGCAAAACTTTTGGCAAACGAAAATGTTTTATAGCTTCCTGAAATCATCTTTATAATGAAGGATTTCCCTGACATTGCACAAACAAATAGGAAATGAAAGCCTGCAGGCAAGGGTTTAGTTATAATAACTCTTCCCTTGATTTTTAAGAATGAAGGACACAAAGTACGGCCCATTCTTCTTCTAATTTGATTCCAACCAGCTGAGCTAACAACATTGCATGTACTTATTGTTCCAGTCATGGCAATTCTTTGGCTATTGGAATAGGGTGGTGAAAAATCCCAATATGCTGCATGCACTGGCCCTACCTTACTCCAACCAGTTTCTGCCTGGAGGCAAAAGCAGCAGTCTGTAGTGCAGGACTGAGAGACAGGAACCCAGCTTTAGAACTGATGCAATTTGTGACATTCATTTCCTTTAGATGGAGAGGATTCGTAACCACAGTATCTGGTCTAACTCCATTTTCGGGCCTTTAATAAAGATAGACTGTGAAAGTGAGTAGTTGTATTACTGTTATTTTTCACACAGAACCTTCTCTACAGATCCTACTACCTGGAAGAGTTTTCCTGAACACTTTCATCTCATTCCTATTTCCTCTATCTTTAAGCCTGCTATTAAAACATCTCTTTCCTCCCTCGCCAGTTTTTCTTCTTCTATCCTCTCCCCAATTACCCATTATTTAACCTAGTTAAATAAGTTTAAGCTCTGTTAAATACGTTTCTGTTAGTTCATACAGCCTCGAATGGTTGGAAGGGATGCCTGGGGATCAGCTAGGCCATCACCCTTGCTCAAAGCAAAGTCAACTACAGCAGGTTGCTCAGGGCTCTGTCCAGTTCAGCAGAGATTCTCTAATCTCTTTCCTGGCATTCTGCTTCTGGAAAAGACATATTCCTTACTCAGCACTAAGCAACTAAACCACCAACTTCCCTGTACTTGCATTTAGTCCACTCTGTTTTGCGGGAGGTGCCTTGTTACTCATCTCCATGCTAGCGGTTTCATACGCTGTTCCAGCTAAACAAAGCTGTTCTTTGGTTACCCTGAAAGGAAGCAGACAACATAACTAACAGCTTCAAATGACATGCTTCCCGGGAACCACCCATCTCCGGTACTGACGATGAAATAATGTACAGTCACGTATGCTCGAGGAATATAGGAGAATAGTCAACCTTCAGAGAAGAATCAACAACTGTACTCTTCAGATAAAAAAGCCTATACATTTTTGACAGCATAAAGAAAATAATAGCAAATAGACAATACTGCTTCAAGAGAACACTGTGATGTGCTCAAAACTCACACTGAATAGTGTCTTAGTGTAGTTCAGTTCATACCAGTCAGGATCCAGCCCTCTATTCTTTAAGGGTATCATGTACATTTCAGTCTAGGAAGACTATAAAGGAAGCTGCCCACACTGGAGAGGTAACAGATTTAAATAGAAGAACTTCTTGTGAACCAGAGAGGAGAAGTCCCTTCTTAAGAGGGATTTTAGTGAGAAGACGGCCGCCTCACTGCCACGTACGGGAAAACACCCCCAAGTAAGTGTTTGAATGGAAGCAGTGAAGCATTAAGGCTGGTGCAGTGGTCCAGCAAGAAAATACTGGGAGGAACTCAATGCAAGAGCTGTCTTTGATGTCAAGGCAGGCATCGAAAATTAGAATGTTAGCCCTGCACTAATTGTGAATTACCCTGAATAGGACTTAATATTATTACATTATTTATATTATTATTATGATATATATTAATAGGATTTAGTATTATTAAATCCCATTCACTGATCAAAAAGAAACGAATGGTAACTGAGGCACAGAAGAGAACAACAGCCCGTATTGCTTCTGCACAGTATCATGTAGCCACTGTCAGGCAAAAGTGAGGGCCATTACAATCCCCAACCTAAATCAATCGCCAAGATTACTTCACAGAAATATTTTAGAACATTCATAGAATAACACAAAAGGTTCACTCCTAAAAATACGTGGTGGCATGAGTTGTGTTGATTCCTGTGTGGATCTCTAATGGCCTGCAAAGAAGGGTTCTAGGAACACTGACTGTTTTCTAATGGATTCTACTACAACTTTCCTTAGTTAGGCCTTGGTCATGGTAATAGAAACTAAGCTGACACAGCTGCAGGCAGCAATTTCTGAGGCGAACCCATGCTTCCTATAATGGGAGGACTATGATTAAGAGGCAGGAGATATTCAGGCAACTAATGATGGAGAGTTTCCAGCATAAGAGCAGCCAAGAAGCTTCTGTAAATAACTCCCAGTTTTGAACATACGGCATTGCTGCTGGAGAGTCCTTGAGTCTGGATCTCATCCTTCATTTGACCACGTGCCAGAGCTGGAGTTTCAGGGCACGTATCAGGCCCATCTGTTTGCTTAGCCTTTTGCCTGGAGTAGGCTGGGATACAAACAGCGGGCTGGTCAAACAGCGCATGCTGCAAGTAGGCAGGGGGGTGGTTGGAGTTTCAGGCTTTGACATGGTCTTGGGCTGGGTGAGAAAACCCTACGGAATAGTTTCACTTTGCTAAAGGCTGACTGCATTATTTATAGATGCCGGTGCTGAGATAGTTGGTGATTTGGGGAACGGCTGCAACTAAACTGAAAACGGAGAGGTGGTATCCATCTATTTATTTAACAGTCAATGGGTACTCAATGCAGACGGGTCACAGGGAGGTTGCTCGCTTGCCTTAGAATCTCACAGCAGAGAGAAAATAAGGCAGTGTGTAAGGGTGTTTTCTCATTTCATAAGGGAAGGTTCCAGAATACGGGGCTGTGAATGGAAGTCATGCACACACATGCACAAAGCCACCCCTATAAACACCAGGTTAATACCATCCTCCTCTAAACAACCTTCAAAACCAAACTCTCCTCCAGCTGCTAAAATTCCTACCAGGTCCAAACTGCTGGTGAAGTAAATTGCCAAATTACAGCACTGTGCACCACAGCAACCAGATTTTACAAGGGCTGCACATCCAAATAAATGCCCCTGGGCAACCCATTCATCTAACAGCTGGAAAGGTGACACTTGACATTTGGAAACTTTCCCGTGAAGATTGCTGTAAGGCTTTCCCATTAGCTTCCTGGTGAGACTGTAAGGTTGAATAAGCTGCCTTGAAACCTGCAAAGGGTACCAGAGATGCTCTAAGACCACGAGCCTGCTTGATTTAAAATTCTAATTCTCATGCCATGACTATTCAGATTTCTTTCAAAGTATTAAACAAATTCAGGTTTTGGGGGGGGTGTGTGAAGCAATCTTTGAGGAGGAAGCAACATGATAAAGGGGGGTTTTAAGCCATGTGTGTATCTCTAGAGGTTAAAGAGGATTGAGACAAACAGGAGGAGATATCCCTCTCTCCCCCTGTCACAGTTACCCAAATTCACCGTGCACTGAGAAATGAAGGAAGCGGGTCAGGGATTAAAGATGCTTCGCACTCAGCGTTTTCATAGGGTCTAAGGAGGCAGGACACAAACAGCGCTTTAGAACAAGTGATAAAAAATAGGCACACATACTAACAACAAGCTTTCAGTTGAAGTATTTTTAGGAAGTGAAATCAGACCCCAACAGCATGAAACTGCACAAACATGCAATCAGAGAGGCTCTGAGCAGATGGATGGGGGAGAAAGACAGCGAGCTGTTACAGTCCCAACTTCGGTTGTTCAAATCTCTTTTCTGTGGGAGAATGAATCATGTATCGTGTTTCTAAAAAGTTCCTTGCACTATGAGCACGCTCCGTCAGCTGGCTCTGCACACGCACAGCCTGGCTCTCCTGCCTCAGAAGATTCCTAGGCAGCTCCCCTAGGAATCATGCTCTTTCTCCTGCTACAAAAACGAGGGCAGGGACATGCAAGGAGCACCAAGAGGGAATATGAAGCCACCAGGGGTTTTGAGTCTGTAACCCTTAAACTCACCTTTCTCAGGTAAACTCTCCTTTGCGCTATTCTCCTCTGTGCATTTTTTCCTATCAGGCTCTTGTGTCCCATTTGCCAACCTCATCAGAGCAAACTGTGAGGTGTAAATCATCTGAGTGCTCCGTAGAGTGTTAGGAGGCTAAAACCGCCTTCCCCAGGTAACAGCATTGCAGTGTTTTACTTCAGCACTACAGGGAGATTTCACTTTTTAACACTGATGCTCTCACTTCTTTTCCCCAGTTACCCAATGCTGACTTCTGCCTGCACTGTGCCTTGTGCAGGGATGCTTGCTACACCGGAGTGGAATTCAGAGCTGGGGCCAAGAACAAAGAACACGTTGCTTAGATTTCAGTGTTAAGGCTGGGTTCAACTCCTCAAACTCAAGTATGTGATCCAAGTTGAATGCATGTGTAATGTTCAAACCACCACGTAATCAAGGTATGACTTTCTCACAACTTCCATATTCAACCTAAACCACAATGAAATTATGTTGAAGAGTATCTAAAAGCAGACAGAAGTGGGAAAGAGAAGAATACTTTAAAACAATCACCTGTATGTATCTGTGCATGTACCAGGAAGCTTGTTTTCCATCATTTACGGATTCCACTGTGGTGTTAGCAAGACCACCAATGTCACCACCTGCAAAAACCCAGGGTTCACTCGTTTGCATCGTTTCTGGATCTACTTCAGGAAGACCCCATCTGTTAAACTTGATAGGTGCCATGGCCTCTCTGACTGTAATTAAAG
This sequence comes from Myiopsitta monachus, assembly GCA_017639245.1. Taxonomy (NCBI): domain Eukaryota; kingdom Metazoa; phylum Chordata; class Aves; order Psittaciformes; family Psittacidae; genus Myiopsitta; species Myiopsitta monachus. The sequence goes on along the minus strand of CM029923.1, from coordinate 1,854,269 downwards.
GGAATGACAAATACGTTAGTAGAAAAAAGAAAATGTTGCTAAAATCCATCAAAAGCACACTGGTAACAGTGAGAAAAGCAGGTCCGAGTTCTTTCTCTTACTTAATATACAGTAGAAGGGAAAGGAGAAGGGAAAAGTGGAAATACGTAATTACTAAGAGGACTATGAAGGAAAAGCAGCACCCATGATATGGAACCGCAGCTTGGGAGTATCAGAATAGCAACCAGGTCCTGAATGACTGCAAAGCTAAACTTGTGAAGGAACTAAACGTGCATGAATGCCACTATAAGTGACTGACAGCATAGGCTCAAGAAATAATTGGTGCTGATGTTCCTCTGGTCACTCCCTGAGAACACAGTGCATATTCCAGAAGCTGGGATTCCCACAGTCATTCTCGCTGGCATTATTCATCTCACAGGGAAAAAAAAGCGGAGCACCTCAGGAAAATCCTATTGATGAATAATACTAACAAAGAAAACCCACATTTTCTCCCTTTCCCTCCACCCAGAGCTTTGTGCTGCACTTCCCTTATCACCATCCTTCTCTCCTGAATAACCGGCTATCCACTCTCTTGTACAACTTCCTACGTTGTGACATTCAAACCCAAACCCCAACATTTTGGCTGCAATTTCCAGAAATCCATTTAGGCCTCCCGAATTTACTTCCCCCGTTTCTCAACCCTCACAACAGAAACACTCTGCTCCTTTCTGACAGGTCATTATTAAACCTGATGGAGCATTTTCAGACGGAACAGCTTCCCACCAGGAAATGCGATGCAATCGAAGCTTTGGCTTTGACAAAGTGGGCTTGGTTTTAAAGCAATTTCATGCAGAAAAAGATCGGTTTCAATACAGCCAAAATCAACTGGACTTCATATTTCAACTCAGAACGTCCCCAAAGTATGGCTCACTTGGAAACTTGATATGCATATAACCATAAAGCCACAATCAAAATGAAATGCTTACATAAAGACAATAGATTCTGCATCGTTTTCACTGCAATTGCTGATTTTGTTTGACCATATATTAAGATATCTTATTTCTTCCCTACTATTAAATGGCATATACAGGCATTCTGCACATGAACTATTATTATCCTTAAAAATAATATAGATGTGCAAATAGGAAAGGAAGTTTTTATACTCCATGGCATTAAATACACATAAATGCTCAGGGCGGCGGGGGGGGCAGGGGGGGGAGGAAGTGTTATCTTGCTCTATATTAACATTATTTCTATTCTGCACTTTTAAAAGGTTTCATTACAAAGGCAAAACCACTTCAAAGGAGCTTCATGAAGAGATCCACAAAGATTTGTAACAAACGCTGATGGCATACATTGAAAGGAAGGGTTTCAATATAGCTTTGTCTATGGGAAGCGAAGATCCTGCAATAAAACGCAGCTTAAAATTGCAGCGTCCCTCAGGGACACACCACTAGCAGATGCAGATTGCCAAGGTCAATTAAACTGATGCAGTTGTGCTGTCATATATGGCAAAGAGGAACCTGCCAGTTTAAGACAATACGAGGGCAATGTATCGCCCAGCGCACGCCTGAGTCTATACCAGCTTCAGATGCAGCTTTCTCGTAGAGCATCGTGATGGCACTTTCTTCCCAAGCTCTGCATCTTCCTTCATCCCCAAATCATGTATTAGAAGTGAATTTCAAAGCGGGGGCTGTGCATAATCAAGGGCAAAACAACAAAATAGGAAGCAAGGCACAAACATTGTCACCTACGCGTCTCACCTACGCTCTCATAGAAACAACCAGGTTGGAAAAAGACTTTTAAGATCATCAAGTCCAACCTTTACCCCTTGGCATACACAGAGGACTCGAATCTGAAGTATTTATAATGCAACTGGTTCAGAAGGCAGACTCAGAGAAGACAGTTTGAAGCTGAAAGACTGCAGCAGGTTTTTGTAACAGAAGTATTGATTCTATCTGCAAGACCTATTGCCTGCACGATCCCTCCCACCCCGCATGCACTCGGTGGCTTAACTTGGCAAAAATAATACTTGCGTAGTAACAGCATCAAAAACTTATGAAATGGTATCCTTGGAAAATATGTGGATTGCTGAAAGATCACACAACCTTCCAACGGAGACATTTTCCAGTCTGGAAAAGGAGGGGTCGGGCTGCTTTGGTTGCCTGGTTTTGCTGGTTTGTGGGTGTTTGCTATTGAAGGGAAGTGCTCACAATGGCTGACGGTTTTATTAAGGCTATTTTAGTAACATTTATACATCAATAGATTAACTTTCTCTCTGTGTCTCTGTCTCTCTGCACTTCGAGAAGGCTTTTGACTATCTTCTATTTGCCACGTATAAGATAACTTCCTGCATGCAGCGGTACCAGCTCAGCATGTGGTCTGGACAGTTTTCGCAAGCTAAATACATGAAGGCTTGTAAAGACATGCTTGGAGAAACCCTTGGTGCTGCAGGAGTTGGTAGAGGGGATTTAATAGATGATTTTTGTTTCTCTAAGGCAGGACTGAACCACAGTGAAGGTGTTAGAAGGACAACTTGTTATCAGAGATGTAGTTTCTCAGACGAAATGATGTAAAACTGGCAGTTCTGACTACTTCATCTTTTGGACAAAAACAGGGTATAGCCCCTGTTATCTTAAATCTATTATGTTTCTCAAACCTAACTTCAGATTGTTTTGTGCTAAAATAGCTATCTAGATATAATTATACCAAAAGCTTTTTGAGTGCAAAGAATGCCCAACATAACACCTCACCTGAAGCATCTCCCCAGGGCATGGGGATTTGTCTGCCTGACCAGTATTATTCAAGCTGGGAAAGAACATGTCCTTGGTAGCAGGGCTGACATAGTATTCAGCAGATACCGAGATGTAGGTTAAGTAAAATAAGGGCATGATTTAAAAGCATCTTTATGTAAGAGTTCCTAACCCACGGTTTGGATCTGGTACCCAGGGACCACGTCCTAGAGCACCTGCAGAACGAGAAACCCCTTCTCTGCCCCCAAGAAAGAGTCTAAGAGCCAAACCTGAGCTTGAAAGGAGGGGACCACAAATACTGGTTCTGAGTCATTGTTTGGTACTATCAAATAAGCAAACTAGACACCTAATGGGGGTTTTGGTGCATGATTTGGGACCGGGTAAAGAAAAGACAGTCTTTAAAACCCATGCACTCCCATACCTTAAACTAACATAGCTTTTCTCTTGCAAATTCAAGGTGGCTGTGCTGCCTTCTCCTCCATATCTTGGTGAGGTATTATATATCGTTTGAAAAGATCCTTCTGGATGAAAGACAACATACAATTGGATTATTCTGATGCTATCAAGTGACGCTAACACAAATAACACCGAACAAAAGGACGGCTCTGAATATATAGTCCAAACCTGCTGTACTCACAGCGCACACACACAAATGGGAAAGCAGCAGCAAATTACAGCGCTTGCAAAAACAATATTAAAATATAAGCGAACACAGAAAAAATATTTTAATTAACAAAACAAATCAAATGGAAAAGATTCCTCAAATAAAGCTTTAAAAGTGAGCCTGTGTGTCTTTGACTGCCATGACTAATTATGTATCCGTGTAATGTGTGTTCAATTTGGGCTTATTTAAATAGCAGAAATGCTCATTAGCTGCAGTATATCTGTGAAGCTTCAATAAACAGTTTAATGGTTTTTATGTTTAACCAATTTCATAAGTTCCTGTAATTTTAGCTTTAGTAGCTCACTGATGTTATTTTTGATATCCATCTTCCAGAATTCCTTCCCAACAGCAACATTACTTCAGAAACGCACAGACTGCAACTTTCTTAATCTCAACTGCAAAACTAGAGCTGTCAGATGCACCAACAGACGAACAGCTGACACTGCCCTGTCCAAATGCCCAGCAAATAGAGGCGCAATCCTCCTTCCTACAGTCTCTGCCACGCCAGCACGCTGAACCAGGATTAAGAAGTGGTTCAGCTGGATAAAGCTGGGTCCATGTATGCTAGGAGAGGCTGCAGGCTGGTACTGACTTTGTTTTCTGCCTGTTAACAGCAAGCAAATGTGTAAAGATGCCCATTGGGCGAAAGAGCAGAATTCCTGATCTAAGTTAACAGGGCTTTAGAAGTCATCATGAAGCCACTTTGGGATACTGGAAATAGCTCATCACTTCAGGGTGTAGAACTGCTGTACTCCAACTCATTCCGTAGACCTATTTGTAGAGAAAAATCATATTCCAAATGACTCAGCAGGAACACTCCTACCTATTTCAGTAGGAATCTTGTGAATCTCTATAAATTTAGGTTTAGAGGACAATTCTTATAGAATCCTGGTGACTAAAAGTGCACTCTGTGGGTGTGAGGCAGATGCTCTGCTCCCAGGGAGACACCAGGTCACCCCTGTGGGCATTCCCAACTGGGGCATCCCAGCCACCTCTCCTCCTCCCTCCTAGCCTCTCATTACATAGCCAAGGCTTCAGTGCTTTAAGGATGAAGTCATCTCGTCATTTGAGCAAGCTGCATGAAGAAACTCAACACTCATTGCAGGTTTGCTGCCTTCTGTGTCATCTGTACAGAGGAAAACTAAAATCTTACAAGCTTAGAGCTATGCCAGCTTTTTCCCTTTTCCCCCAGGAAATGTTTCTCAATGTATAGAAATAAATACTAATTATGAGTGGCTTAATACCACTGTAAACTATTTGGGCAGATTTCTCTTTCCTGCATGCCGAACTATACCGAGAGAGTATATACTCCATATATATTATAGAGTAGTCAGACTCTAGTAAAGCCACCTGGGCTTTGCTGCTGCAGTTCCCAAGCAAGATGAAAGTTGCCCTAAAAGTAAAAGCTAAATATCTGAAAGCTGTGAATGATTCCCAGGAATATGAAATTGAATTTTACCCTTCACTTGCAATGCAGTAGCTGCTTATTACCAAACATTTCATATACTCTATTTTTCCTCACAAATAGCTTACTATGGGGTTTTTTGCATAGGCGCTATTTGGAGTTCGCTTGGGTATTTTTGCATTCCCCTTTTGTCTCTCTCCAGGAAAATAAGGCATTAACATGCTAACACTTAGTGTTCTGATATATGGGAATCCTTTCTCTTTACTGCTAAAAAGAATGCTTAATTAAACTTACATTGTCTCCCATCCTGCCTTACTCTCCTGTGCTGCACTGCATGTTATAGTACATGTCGAACAAGTATGCTATGTCCCTATAATTTCTCCATGGTTCTCCTCAGAAAGTCCAGGTTCTTCTCAGCAACTGAGGAAAAGAGATCAGAACAAGGACAACTTTGCAGTCCAACCAAATGGTTCCCTTCTCCTTATCGGAACCAAATAAGTAAGAAAATGGTTATTCCAAGTTTAGCCCTTAAAACCAACTGGACTGGTGTTAAGAAGGCTGTACACAGAATTACATTTGTATATTGACTGAGTAGCTGCAATTTGGAACGGTGACAGAAGATATTGCACTCACTCACCAACGTGTCAGAGGCCTCCAAAATAACAAAGCAAAAGAGCAGGAACATGAGGAAAGGGACACAATTCTTTCACATGTCTTTGTTGATGTAGGTCAGCTGCGATGCCTTAAAGGCTTTGGTAAGCTCTACAGGCAAAAAAAAAAGCAGCTTCTGCTTGAAAAACCTGTTTTTCCCAACAAAAGGCAAAACATATTTATTATTCCATTTACAGTGGTTTGATTTGAACTATTTGTTGAGGGCTTTTTTATTGCTTTCAGTAAAGGGGTAATGTTCTTACGATAGTCTAGAAGGCAGCACTCCTGTTTTGTCTATTAGCAACTTCCCGAGCATAAAATGGACTTAGGAGTCCATCTTTTTAAATTAATGATGCATTTCTATGATCCCCAAAGGGAGGATGAATACCTACTAGAATTGTTGCTTAAAACCACAACCAGCATTTTATTTCTACAATACCAAACAGGCTAAATACCTACTGTGAGCACAGTGGAACCTAAGTCGCAAATGTAGCAGCTACCGCGCAAGAATTGGAAACATATTGTGGAGGACAATAAAAAGCTTTCTAACCTATGAGCTATTTCTGCTCTTTGAGAGCAGAAATAAGTTACCCACATCCTTATGTCTTGTTAAACAAAGCAATTCTATGATTCTGTGACAGAGCTCTTTCTGTCAGCAACAATTAACACATTTCTTGAACCTGCGTCATCCAGTCATAGAATCATAGAATGGCTTGGGTTGGAAAGGACCTTAAGATCATCCAGTTCCACCCCCTGCCACAGGCAAGGACACCACACACTAAACCATGTCACCCAAGACTCCATCCAACCTGGCCTTGAATACTGCCAGTCATAGAATAATTCAGACTAGAAGGGCTCTCTGGAGGTCACCTACTTCAAAGTTAGGTCAAGTTCAACATCAGATCAGTTTGGTCATCACACTGCCCAGTTTTGAGCACCTCCGCTACTTTCATCTTTTGATGGAGAAGATCTCCATCTCTTGAACACAAAATACAAAAATGGGCTTCCTTTTTTAAATCCAGCATTAAGAACAGGAGATGATTTGGGGTTTCCTTTTCTTTTGGTGGGGTGTTCTGCTGAGGGGTTTTTGTGGTCCTCCCCCTGCCCCCCCAGTTTTCTTTTGTTACGTATGCAGAAAGTAACCTGGAGGTTTGGTTGCAATCCCGCCCAATGGTGAAAAGCAAATCTGACTTTCATTAAGACAGCTTAGCCCAAAAACAGATCTAAAAGCAACCGAAATGGTTATGCTCAAAATAAACAATTGATTCCCTCAAGCCCTGATTTCTTTTCATTTTCATAACATCCAAAACAAATGCCTGGCATTTTTCCTTGTAAAGTGATTGCTATTCTAATAGCAGCATCACCAAACATACACTGTGAAACTCAGGTGTATTGCTTCCCCCCAAGGTAAATAACTCTCTTATCAGCATGACTTTGTTCCCCTCCCATTTTAGGTTCCTATTTAAAAACCTCACAACAACTCATTTAGATAGTGAATGCTAACTAGGAGATACAAGACTGGCACAGTAGTATGGCTAAGCAACACACTAAGTTCAACCTTTTAGCTGAAGCAGGTTTTAATGCAGGAGAAAACAGAATCACTGCTTTATCATCGGGTCTGTGAATCACAACGAAACCTACTAATGGCATAGACTAAGATTTGATTTACCAATTTGATTTTGTTCTAGGGTACAGCTGCTGTCTAGATAACAGTCCAGGCCACATGAACCTATCCCAAAGCAATAGTAACACACACAAGACAGGAATGGTCCTGGAATTAACTTCATGTGTCCCTCAGGGAACTAGGTTGAGCCTGCCTTTTTACTACAGGAGAGAGTTTAGACTCGTGGCTGTATGATGGTTTAACTTTATACAGGACTGGACGAGTGAACAGAAAGCACTGAGTAGCTCATTCAGATTCAGACTCTGCTTAGATGATTTTAGATTTATGATTTCCTTGATTGAAAAGATTCACAAACCCATATTATGCTAAGGAATGTTGAAATTCCATTTACACTGGCAGAACCAGCATCTGATTGTGATCCTCTCTGGTGGCATGCACTCTGAGGCACTTGCCAAGTCTTCCGTCAGAGCTTTTATACCCAAAAGACCATGACAACATGTCATGGGTTAATTGGCTGGCATGACTGTGCCCCGGAGAGGCAGGCACACTGAGCACTAAGCCTTTCAGAACTCACTAAGCTTGATGAGCACCTCCAGGCTGAAGATCTATCCATTTTATCAATCTGGCTTCTGCTGAGTCAGTGTTTTTTTTACTTCCAAGGCACATTTGATGCATTTGCCTGAACTCTTTCAATCTAACCTAGTGTCAGAGAACAGTCCGAGCTCTGCTCGGTTCCCATGCTCTCAGCTGTACTCATGTTCGTCAGCTCTCTGATACACCCAGACAACTTCTTCCATCTTTGTAATGCCATCTTCGTGCCAATTTCTACACCTTTAATATGGAACTATATAATTGTTAATTTTTAAGACAAAGCTTATAAAGTGCAACTAAATAATGAGACAAGCCAAGACAAGCACGGGTGCATTTAATGAATACGGTGTGTATGAGAGAAGCCACAGTTCTCTTGTGTATGCACAAGAAATGAGTGATACCCAGTGCAGCTGAACCAGAATAATGAATCGATCTTAATTCTTACTTAATTTAATAGGTAAAAGGAAGGTGCCAGAGATCAGATCAGTTCAGTTTAAAGTTACAGTATAATGAGTTTCTCTAAAGTTAATTAGTGAGACCAGAAGAAATCCCCAAGAGTATTCTTTGAGATCCCACTTACAGAGAAGAAAGCAAAATACACTGAACAACTACACCTCTATTCTGAATTCCTCTATACAGTGATACACCCTATACAGTGATACAGTGATACCTTTGTTATCAGACTCCTCTGTTCTTAAGAGGCAAACCTAAAGGACAAAGAAATTCCTGTGAGGAATTCCTCCAGTCTTCCTCCAGAAGATTCATTTCACAACACTGTCAAAGGACAAGAAATAGCCGTAGCTAAAACAACAATCAGCATTTCCTGAATGCATTAGCCAGGGTTACCTTTATTGTCACTTAAAACGGAGCCAAAGGCACTGATCACCACATCAGCTTTCAGACGGACAACTTGATCCTTATCTTCCTTCCAGTTTCCATCATTGTCTTGTTCAGTTCGAACAAACTCCATAGCAACAATTTGTCCACCTCTAAGGACAACTTTGCGAGGGGAGAGGAAAGGCAGAAACTCACACTTCTCTTCTTTGGCAAGTTCCATCTGCAGCGTAGAAGAACAGAATATATACCTTGAGCATGGCTGCACAAAACTCAAAAGACCAACCCAAACCCAACAACATACCAAAACCCAGCTTTTAACTCAGGATGCTAGCATACCTTCTTCTGTAATGGAAGTTATCTGTGTACAGACAGTCATCTCAATACCAACTTCAGAGCCTCCCATACTATTGGATCAAGCAGTTCTAGACAGGGGCAGTAGGTAAATTTGCACTGCAAATATTTCTCCACTCTATTTTCTTATTGTTCCTGTTACTATGAATATGTGTAACTCCTCTGAAAGAGCTCCCTCAGGTAAGAATCTGTGTCTTTTAGAAAGAGGCCTACTATTAATTAAGTCCATGCCCTGATTAGTGCTTACTCTGATTTTAAGATGTCATGAAATGCTGACTACTGTGTGCAGTGAAGTTTTCTGAGTGACAATCCAAACTTCAGATCTTCTGAATCTCTGCTCTGCTAAAAGTGCTGAAGCCAAACAGCATTTTGTCTTAGCAAAGTCCTTGGGATTCGATGATCTCTGTTCACATGAGAACTTCTTTGAACATGTAATCTCCAAGCTGACATCATTCCAGCATGGCTGTTACTACCCGAAGCTGCTTTTATTTCACTTTTTGTCAAGGCCACTGCATGACTGGATGAGTACGGACAACACCAAGGAATTTAACCATGCCGCTAACAAAGATCTTGGTTCAGAATGCAAGCTGATTCCTGAGTGATGAAGTACCTGAACAGCACACAAGTCTGGGCAATAGCTTCAGCAATGTCATTTTGTCCAGAATTCTTAAAGAAAGTGCAATTACGCATCAAGAAACACTCCATTACCTTTTTTTGCACCTCCACTCCCCTTCTATGAGGCCTGCAAGATGCCCACCGTCTTGGTTATCTGTGATAACCAAACTACCATAAACCTCATTATAAACATCCACGTCTTGATATCCTAAAGCATGTAAGTGCAAAGGGTACCAAGTAAATGATAATGGGAAAAGATCACCAAAAAAAGAAAATCTAGCTGAAAAAACCCTCCTGTACTACAGAGATACTGAGGAAGCAGAGTCGGTTTCAAAACGTACAGATGTCCTGATAAATGCTGACGTGCAAAGCCGACCTAGAAAATCAAACTGAATGCTGAAATCTGTGATGAATGACACTGCTCCATTGCCACTGGCAGCTATTCAAAGCCAAAATCACTTGAAGTAATCTTCTCACAAGGTTTTATAGGCACCAAAGGCAATGTCCCAATCACAGAGGTTCATTAGACAGCAGCCAGGTGGCATCATTCTAGGATCTAACCACGACTCGAAGAGTTACGTACAAGACTCAAATGACCATTTGATTTCTGGTGGTGTCATTCTAGGATCTAACCATGACTCGAAGAGTCACGTACAAGACCCAAATGACCATTTGATTTCTGGTGTGCCCCCAAGGTTAGAAAAATGTACTGTATTTTCTAAGTTACAAGACATTTTCCCCTGTATGCAAACGCATCTCTCTGATGTTACAGGAAACAGGTACAACAGAGGAAAATCATTTGTGCAGAGACTATGTAGAGTGAGCCTCAGATCCTTAATAAGCATTTATACATTTGAAGAGCATTTTTATACAGAAAACCTTTAGTAGATGTCTTGACCGGTAGCACACTTTCAGGTCCTCTATAAATAACAGCAATATGCCCTCTCATAAATGCTATTACCCAGTTTTACCTCCTCTGGGACAGCCCTGATATTAGTGAATCCCTTCCTGAAGACCACAAACACGCGACGAGCTCCACAGCGTAAAGCGGATGTTGCACAGTCAAAAGCAGTGTCTCCTGCCCCAAGTACAATCACAGTTCCATGTATTGATGGCAATGGAGAGTGACAGGCACACATCCCTGAAAGATGAAAGGAAAACCCCATTTTCAAGTAGGGAAACCATTTCTGCATGACAGCTGAAAAGGTACTTGTACTCAAAGCAGTGTAAAATTGCATCTTACAGTTTCCAAGCATGGAGTGTCACTATCAAATTATTCTGCCTCACTGAAAGACAGTTTTATTCCCATTTTTAAGATATGCTCATATACATAATTTCATAGTCAGTACTCTAAGCAGCTGCACCTTTCTATCTGCAAAGAATTCAAATGACAACACATGGGTAGGACTGTGGGTCCTGTCAGGTTGAGATTAGCATCGTGAGATCTTTTCATTTAAGAAGTAAGTTTCTGATCAGATTCATTATCCTCTCAGTAAAAAACCCAACACCACCTCTCAACAAATTATAGAGAAGAATGCTTGTCATTTATCAAAAGGTAGCTAGTTGTTGATAGTTTTGTGTAGTAGTCTATATAAGTTACTCCCCTCAGTTAGTTTTCTACAAGGCGCTAACACTGGTCCGGCTGTGACATGGATCTCAGAGGCTATTATACTCTACAGCAGCTGAACATCAGGCAGAAAGAATAGTGTTATGACAGTAATTTCTACATCTTCCACTGGAAGAAAACATTTCATCTACAGTGGCTTTCTACAAACGAGTTCCAAAAAGTTACCTGGAGAGAATGACAACATGATGTGTTCGTCACCCACAGCTCGCATTTGATGATTCAGTGATACAAGAAACACTAAAGTAAAACTGAACTCTGTGTGTTCCTTGTATAAGACTAAACTTTTATCACAAGTTTAAATGCAACTAACTCGATTAGGCAAATTACGGCAGCTTAACAAATAATGCCATAAACGATATAAAGCTATATCCTCAAAGAGCCTGGGATCATTTCAGTCAGGAGGCGCTCGCTGCAGTGGAACTCCAGTATCCTGCTCTAGTAGCAGCTTTGCACATGCAATTGGAAAGAAAAACAAATATCAATCAAAGAAACAACGCTTTTAATCTTGACATAGAAATAGAGTGAGAAACAGCATCCTAATGCATATATTACCTCTCCATTTGTGGAATGCTTAATGTATAGCAAATGCTCTCATTTCCTCCCCCTCCACACCCCCAATGTATATAGCACTGCATTTACTATTTACTAAATAGGTTTCTTATTCTACAATTCCCTCAAAACTTTTCTCATTCCTTTTTAACAAACTTAATCCTTCAAAATCGTACATTAAGCAGCGGAAAAAGCCCATGGGCAGCAGGGGAATGGCAGCTCAGAGTGCCTTTAGAGGACTAGTCTAGGATGGATCAATCACAACAAGGGGAACAAAGAACATTCCCAAGGTAAGTTCATGTCTCTGTATCTGTATTTTCCTTTCAGAGGCAACTATACGAACTACTGGTATTCAGAACTTAATAAGCATGCAGACTATGTACTTCACCATGAATAAATCTATTATGTCTATTATTTAGAGAACTGTCATAGGAAAAAGAAAAGGACGTGTGTTTTAGTTTAAAACCCCGTGCTTTAGAGAGCAAGAGGTGGCTGCAGCTACAGACACGAGGAAAATTAAGCAAAAAAGACCATGTTAATTAACAGACAACAGCAAAGAGCTATCTATTACTGTCACTCAGAAAAGGTTAGTTCTTCAAAGTTCATCCTTTTTATCCTTGTAGACTTAACGTATAAAAACCATCATTCCATATCCTGGCAAATCCATACGACTACGCTGCAACGCTTTCAAAGATGCGGATCCCGCTATAAAGATCCTCATGAAGGCAGGTGACTTCATGAGTGCTACATGTCCACACGGAATAATAAAATCATGAATTTTAGTCAAATTCCTAGAATCAACCAAAGAAAAACCCCAAACCCACCCATCTCTCCCAACCTATTTCAGCTCCCTTTTAGCTTACGACAAAATAAATAAGCATTTGATCAAAGCAGCAGAGAGACGGGACAGATGGCACCGAGAATTTCCCTTCCTAAATATTTTACATAAAATGGGGTAATAAACTTTACTTTTATATACAGAATAATTTGCTGCAGAAGATATATTCTTCAACACATTGCTTACGGAAAGCCTGCTAAATAAGCAGGCAACCCGAGTTGATCATAGAGTCAGCTAGGTTGGAAAAGACCTTTAAGATCATCAAGTCCAAATCTTTGATGCTAAAAGAAATCTCTGAATGCCAAAAAGAAGATCAGTTTGTACATAAAAAAGGTGCAAACTGACAAAAAAGGTGTATGTGTGGTTAGATATGTGATCATACATACAACACCACATACTATATATATATACACTAGCAGGTTTACTACAGGTAACTGTACATGGAATCTCTTGCTTTTCTATCGGCACATGTGGGAATCTAGACCACGAGGGAATGTGGCACAGAAATCACAAGCCCCCTCTCATGCATCCATCTGGGGCTTATGACTTCAACTCTGGGCCACTGAAAGCACCTATAATTGGGGAGCAAACGCAGCCATCTCCATACTCAAAATAAAGATGTAAAAGCATGAAACAAGACTGCATTTGGTGCCTATGAAGCAAATGCTGTCTTATTAACTCCTGGCAAACTACTGTTGTCCTGAGTCTTAGAACTACTAAGTTCTTTTGGTAAGGAAAATGCATCTGTAAAACATGCAGAGCATGTAATCTGGGATCAGATCAAATCATTTATCAACAATGTAGAAAGCAACTGCTTATATGGGTCACCAACACCTTCTTTAATACCAGATTTTTTCCAAGCCCACCTTATATATACCATTCATATCAAGATCATTTATACAAGCTTATGACATCACTGGAATATAATTCAAAATAACAAAAATAACTTATTAGGGGTAATGATTTGCCATGGGTTTAGATTTTTATCGATGACTGTTTTACAGTCTCTAGGACTGTGGGTTTCCTACAGCCTCCTACTAGAGGTACTGATAAGTTACGATGTAGACAAGTTGTCTGTGCGGTGGTGACCAGAGGGTGACCTGTCACCGATGGGGTCCCCCAGGGATCAATATGGGTCTCAACCCTGTTTAATATCTGCATAAATGATCTGGAAGGTGGGATCAAGTGTACCCTGACCAAGTTTACCAATGGTACCAAACTGAGAGGGAAAGCGGGTACTTTAGAAGGGAGAGCCACACTGCAGGATGACCTGGATAGGCTGGAAGAGTGGGCTGGCAAGAAACTCATGAAGTTCAACAAGGACAAGTGTCAGCTCTTGCACAGGGCAAACACAATCCAGGAGTGCAGCACAGGCTGGGATCCACCTCTGTGGAAAGGGACCTGGGGCTCCTTGGACACAAGCTCAACAGGAGTGAAGAGTGTGCTGCTGGGGCAAAGAAAACCAAGAGTGCTGGGTTACACCAGCAAGGGCATCAGCAGCAGCCATAAGGAAATCGTTATCCCATGTGGCCCCTGTCAGGCAGCGCCTGGAACACTGTGATCAGTTTTGGTCCTTGCTATACAAACAGATGTGAATGGGCCAGAGAGGATCCAGAGAAAGGCCACAAAGATGACCAAAGGATGGGAAGCCATGTGAGAAAAGGCTGAGTGAACTGGGCTTAATCAGCCTGGAGAAGAGAAGGCTCAGGGTTAGGGTTATCACCACATTCCAGTATTTAAAGACTAGCTACAAAGAAGATGGAGACTCCCTTTTCACAGGGAGTCACATGGAAAACCATGGGGTGATGGGCACAGGTTACTGCCAGAGGAATTCTGGTTGGACACCTAGTGTAGGTCATGATTTGCTAAGAAAGGTTGGACAAGATGATCCCTGATGTCCCTCCCAACTTAGTACTCTGTGATGTTGATTCTATAATGACTTTCCTGACCACACACAAGAGAAAACCCTGCCCAGAAGAATTAACTGGGAGGTGCTTCATAATTGGATATGCTGCTTACTGACCATGACTACAACAAAAACATACCACTCACCTGGTTTACTTGCCATTGCTACCAAAGGTAGAAAGTCTTTAGATGTGTAGAATCCATGATCCATTCTTAGTCCCTGGAATATACTGTCTCTATTTGGCTCTGGCAAACCTAAAATAGATATTTTAAGGTGTATCAGAACTGCAATGGAAATGTCAATGACATATACATATAACCATTATTTGCACATACTGAAAAATGTCCTCAAAACAAGCACATTTACAAACCCTTAGATGTCTCTAAAAGAATCCCATGAATGACTGCAGTTTCATGCCGGTAGGAGGCATAACTGGTGACCTTTAATAAATATTGGCACTTGAAAATAAGATTGTTGGATAACCTATATCATATAGGTTATATCATAGGTGTTACAGATGACATATATAACACATATATAACGCATACCAAAGCAAACGCAAAGGAAAGGGTTAGAGAAAACAGGATGCAAAAGCAGGGAAGCTACTGCAGAAGAGAAGACTCTTGTCAGCTCTTCTTGTGTTGTTTTACCTGCACACACATTTAACTCTTACTGCTGTGAAATGGGTTTGTTCCCTTTGTTTTGAGGCAGTTTTCAATACAGCTAGTCTGCAGATAATACAAATCACTCCATAACAACCAGTTTAAACAATGAGGGAAGGACAAATGGCAATGCTGTACATGTGTCTGATCTGTGAGTATTTGGATGCATCACTTTTTGCCATTCTTGACTGTTTTCTCTAAAGCCTCAAGTCCTTATTGGCTGACATTCATTTATAGTTTTTAATAGCACACATGTATACAGAAGCCCTAGGATAGACACAGGGACACGCTTCACAACCAGTAATAGCAACAAATACCTTTCAATTAAAAGAAAGCAGCAAAAAAGCATCTTCCAATTATTACAGAGTATCTGCTTGTTCCTGCGGGAACACTTGGACAGCACAAAAAGCCAGCCGAGTTGACAGAGAAGTTAAAAGGTTCTTGTCATGCAAATGCAATGATCTATCAGGGCGTTTTAACCTTCATATTCACCTCTAAAACCCCAGAATGTTACCATTAATAATTAACTATTTAATACATACGCAATTAATAATTACATATTGAAATAGAGGAAATGTCAACAATTTCTCTAAGAAAACACACTAGAACTGAGGAGTCCTCAGAGCAAGAAGCAGAACTGAAGCATGCAAAGCAGTCTGCGCTCCTGCCATGCTCGGGAGCAGATGACAGCAGACGAGCCTTTCTCCTCCGAGACATCCTGGTCTGGAAAGCCCCAGCAATG
Source organism: Myiopsitta monachus (assembly GCA_017639245.1). NCBI lineage: Eukaryota > Metazoa > Chordata > Aves > Psittaciformes > Psittacidae > Myiopsitta > Myiopsitta monachus. The sequence goes on along the minus strand of CM029923.1, from coordinate 1,838,475 downwards.
CTACTTCAGTGTCAACAGTAAAGCAGGACCGCACTTTGAGGAGTCCTGTTCCAAGCAGGGGAGTAAACCTGCCCTGCTCTTTATATACTGGCCTTTTTATATTAGAGCAGCAGGAAAAGTCTGTTCTTACTACAGCAGAAGAGCAGGACTCAGTCAGGAGAAAGCTCAGGAGTTTTTTGAGCCACTTGATACAAGGGAAGGTTTTTAAACCTCTAGATCCCTGACTGAAGTTACTAGAATACAAGAAGGGAATCAAAAGGCATATTTTTAGTTTTAACAGTTTCACTGACAGAATGAAACCATCCTCTCTGTGAACCGACAGGGCAAAAAGCAAATAATACCATTCAGAAAGTTTTGCATTTCAAAACCCTTATGTTATTGAGCACTTTCTTGAGCTCTATTTATGCATTAAAAAACCATGACTTGGTTGCTGAACACCTGACTTTCCAACACCACCAATCTATAGGTGGATACTGAGTAAAATTAGGTTAGCAAATACGAGCACGTACTGATCTTCAAGACCTCTGAATGCTGTACTTCTTGGGTAAGCTGCACTATCAGCTAATGAAGAATGAATAATGGATATCTTAAGAGGCTGCCAGAAATACTTACTGCTATTGGAAGTATAACATGTAAAATGCATTCAAGAGATTCTCTGTTAAAACTGCATGGGTTTTTCCCTATGTACATGTTGCAAAACATCTATGGCAAGAAAAATACCTTGGAGAAGAAAAGCTCTCGGTGACTGCCTATGAGCAGACAACAGAGTAATGCAACTATTTCTATTGAGGTACCCATGAATCAACTCAGTGACACATTTTAGTGCCATGGGTTACTGGTGGCCCTGGCAGTGCTGGGAACAGTTAGACTTGATGAGCTTAAAGGTCTTTTCCAACCTGGTTGACTCTATGATCTACAATTCAGATGCCTTGCCTTACTTCTGGGAGAGAGCCTCGTGTCATTAGTGAGACATACAGCCTGCATTAAAGAGAATTCCCTTTTCTCCTTAACACCTATTCCCATTCAAAAAAAAAAAGAGGGAAACCCACACATGGAATACCAGCATCAGTAATTGAGCCCCTGTATGAAGAATGAGTAGAATTAAGGGAATGTTGCAATGTTCGTGGTTCAGGTTCATCACTAGAACAGTGTCACTGAAATCGAAGTGCCATTGTGAATGCACTGGACGCAGTAATGTTTAGCCTGGCTGATATGACCAAACAGATGTCTAAGAGGTAGTCAGTATAAATGACATTTTCTGTTACTTTCATTTGCTGAAAGCTCCAGGAAAACCATTTCTGCAATATCTAAATGTGAAGGAAATGCAAGGGGGGTGGTTCTTGTACCTCTAAACCACTCAGCAGTTCCAAACTCTTTGCTAAGCATCCGCTGGAAGCTGTTCCTTCTGTTGTTTAGTATTTGCCACTACAGGGTTGTATGTAACTTAGTTTAAACAGAGGGGTTGAGCACACCTTAAAGCCACTCGGCTGGCTAAGGAAGAGGCAGGCAGAGATCACGAGCTGGTAAGATCCACTTTAGAGACACCATTTCATAGGGAGTGGCCACCCCATAGCAGTCTGTTCTACAGACAGATCACATATTGACAAATAGGCAACAGCTTCTCGGGAGAGAAGAGATTTAACAACAAAGCAGCTGTAGAGAAAAACTACTGTTTCGGGCAAGCAGATTTAAAGCAGAAACACAATTATAAACCCCCGTCATCTATGGAAGACACAATTTAGGTCATATTAATGAACCAAGAGAAATCACAGAGATCCTTTAGCACAAGGGAATTCACAGCCTAATACAAAATAGCCAGGAGCCACCCAAGAAACACTGCTTAGAAAAAGATGAGGTCTTTCCCCTAGGTTTAGGCTGAAGGCAGCAGGAGGCAGTTCTCTGCCCTCCAAATTCACCTGCAAGCCATCTAAAAGGCTTTTCTTCATTACTTGGTATTTCTTGTCCTGAAAACACAATCTTTCAGCATTCTGGGTCTCCTGCCTTTAAATAACCTGTATTGAAATCTAGCGCTAACAAGCATTTCCTTCACCTGCACTGAAGAAGAGCTCTTCCGAAGGGTAACCGAGAGGAGGCAGCCAAGAAAAGCAATTCCACTGGTGGTGCTGGGATAGACTCTGCACACCCATACAGAAACAGAGGGCTCTGCTGGGGCCCCAGCCCTCTGCCACCCAGCCCTGGACTTCCCGAAGCTTCGGTCCCTTTAACTGATGCCAGGGAAGAAGCTTCTGAAGCAACCGCTATCCAAACCACGCAATGAAGCCTCATGGGCTGTGTAAAACAGCATTTACTAAGAATAGGGACAGTAGAAACATTGTGAAAATAACAGCTTGCATGACAGATCTAGTTCAGCTTTGCAAAAGCTAATCTAGACACTTCCAATCTGGGTCAGGTACAGCGCAGAAAGCAATTCATCTCTATTCCTGCCCCTGTGGTTTGCTAGGCCCTGCCTTTCACCTCCAGATGCTCCAGCTATCTCTCAGGAAGCATCACGACTGTCAGTATGAAGCCCTCCTTTTGTCTTCCCTTCATATGATCCCCACAGCCCCTTCTCTAGTGGGCATCAATCTCTCCCATGTCTGACATACCATATAGTTTCCAAAGTCTAGGTCTCTTGTCTTTCTATAACCTGTATCAAAATCTAGTGATCACAATCATTTCCTTCACCAGCACTATAGCACTACAGCAGTGGCTTTGGAAAACACAGACTTTAACCTCCCATTTTTATATCCTTCGTATATACACGCACCAATATATACATGCATATATACATATATATATTAATATTAGGAACATCTGCTTCCTAACAAGATCTTGTACTCTTTGTCTTGACAATACTGATGCACGTTATTTTTCTTCACTGGCAGTGTTAAGTCCATCATCTCCATTTAAAGAGATGGAATTTATCCTCACAATTTCCTAGTCCAGACGAAATGTGAATCACTAAATGATTAGAGTCAATGTGTCAGATGTACAAGGCAGTAATACAAGAATGATGCATACAACATATATGGGATTGGCATGCGGAGCGATGCGCTGAGTCCACTTGGCTCCTGCACCAAATATAGCAAGGCCCATCAACACATCAAAGGAAAAGGAAATAACTTCTGCTACTACTACTGTAACTATTAACCGGGTCTGGAAAGGAAAACTACAGTAGGAGTGGAGGCACGCTCTCTGCTTTTGATCAAATCCCCTCTCCCCAGGAGCAGGAACACCACCAACCTGAACTCCTTGTCCGGATTACTTCAATCTCACACGTTTGGGCAGATCTGCAGTTTCCAATGAGCTTCTCAGCCAGTATTAATAACCGACATAGAAAAGAAGCCCTCGGCCTTGGTAAGAGTCAAGTACAGTTTTCACTGAAAACAAACCTCCAGACCAAAACCCACATGAAGCCGAAGCTGAAGCGTAAATACAGAGCAGCCTCCAGGGACAGAGCGTACGAGAGCATCGTGAGGCTTTCTGCTTTTCCTTACATCAAACACTGACATGTTCAGCTTGCTTCACTTTTAATTGGGATAATACCACATGCTGGAAAACCTTAAGCTGAACCAGGTAAACAGATGAAGAGTAATGACCTCTTAAGCACTAAAGAGGGCTCTTTGCATTCTCTTCACTGTTGCTATCCTGACAGAAGAGAGCTTTCAGGATGAGAACTGGCCAAATCGTGTTTACTAAGCCCTTACTTTCAGGTAACAGTGTAAATGCAGGCTGGTGAATGCAACCTGGGTTTGAATATACCAAGAACTGGGTTTTTTTAAGAGCCTCTATTTTGATATTTTTTTGTAATGAATCTTTTTGACTTTGTACAAAATGACACTATATTTATAAATGTTGGATTCATTGGCTCTGCACATCCCTTTTTCTACCTTTCAAAACTACCAAACCCAATATCAAACTCCATTCACCCATTTATAGGACTTTCTGGGAGTTGTTAAACGTTGCATGTCATACAGACACAGAGAATTAGTTAGAAATCACAGTATCTTAGAACAGTTTGGGTCGGAAAAGACCTTAAGCTCATCCAGTTCCAGCCCCCTGCCATGGGCAGGGACGCCTCACACTAGAGCAGGGTGCTCCAAGCCCCTGTGTCCAACCTGGCCTTCAACACTGCCAGACACGGGGCAGCCACAGCTTCTCTGGGCACCCTGTGCCAGCGCCTCAGCACCCTCACAGGGAAGAGCTTCTGCCTTAGATCCAACCTGAACTTGCCTCTGTTTCCGTGTGAACCCATCACCCTTTGTCCTATCGCTACAGTGCCTGATGAAGAGAGGAGGGAGGTTTTTCCACCTCTTGCCATCGCCATGAAAACCTGCTCAGATTTCAGAGTTAAGCAAGATTTTAAGCATTAAAATTTACAGGGAAAGTTTTTGTTCTGCTCTTCCCAGCCCCCACAACAGGGAAGTGCCAAGGAACAGGACCCCAGGAGATCCCAGGACCAGGTGGAAAACCTTGACCTGTCAGAAACGACTGAGACTGGGAAGACAAATGCATAAATCCCATGAGAAACTGGATGTCAACAATCTTGGTTCATACGGGTTTAGTTTTGTCCTTGAGAAGATGTGCTAAAGTAGATACAGAGCTAAGAGCATTGCTCTCTAAGGGTAAGTTCCCAAACCTACCACTTCCCTTCTGAAAGGCTCCTTGTGAATTAACAGGGAAGTACCCACGCTTGTCCCGTCTCCCTGCCCTTTCACGCATCCAGTGTTCCAACCTGCTCCTTGCGCTCCCATACAGAAACGTTTCAGCTCTAACACTGCAAGTAGCATTTCACACTTGCCTCGAGACTTGCAGCTACAGGTACCATGTGGTCAGTGTGGCTACAAAGGTGCTTGGCAGGGAGGAAAGAACATTGCGCAAATTCCAAGAGCAAAAGCATCCCTAAGTATTTCTGAATCCTCTGTTCTTCTTCAACAGTTTGTGGTCTGAGGAAATGGAGATAAAAATACCTGTATTTAAAGCCGTTCTGGTTTCTGGCAGACAAGCCATGAATTGCATAAACTGGACCATGAGTTATAAATACATTATTTCCTCGAAAGAGAACATTGAAACAGTAGATTCTGATAACTGTCAAATTTAGTTTTCCCCAGACATGATAGAACCTATTTGTATGCTGTGGCATAGGCTCTAGCTATTTGTTTCTAAGAAGTCACATTCACTCCTATCAATATTGATAACATTGCTGTCCATGGATCAATATTACACACCAATTTAGATATGAATGATCCCGAAATGCATTCTCCACATACAGTACGTAAGCTGTGCCACATACCTGATTATATTAAACACACCATTACAACTCATCCTATGCCATTCAGGCGAAACGGAACAAAAAGCCATTAGTATCTAAAGAGTTACTCTCCATCTTTACAGGTTTAAGCCTAAGTTGCAAATGCTCTGCAGGTGCTCAGCTTCTCTCAAGGTCAGCTCATGAGTAATTAAGACATTAGTAAATACTTTGGAGGCTTGTATTTTTAAAGGATCTCTCTCATCTTGCTTTAGATTTCCTATCTTTATGGCGGCAGCTTTGTTACTCCCCGTTGTGAGGTTCAACAGAGCATGTTTTCTAGGTGGCCGGGCGCTTTTTGTTTGCTATGTATGTTGATGGAGATAAGTGTTTTAATTACTTTTTTAATGTCTCTGCTTTTGTCTTTTCTTCCTCTCCCCGTTGATTTCCTGCTGGTGAGATTACTGCCTCAGCGCCACAGCAGGTGCCTCTTTCAAATCTGTTTTCTTTGTAAGCCCGATAGATTTATTTGGTAATAGGAACTGCTCCCTTTTCCTGGGTTTTATTAATGGTTTCTTTCCTTTGGAATAGGTACGCTCGCAAGGTTTGGCAGAGTCATTCCCTAATGAGAGCTAAAAGCCCAGTTCATAGAAAAGGGGGAAAAGTGAATGAACTAGGACAAGGGGTAACGGGTTCAAACTGAAACAGGGCAAGTTTAGATTGGATATGAGGAAGAGGTTCTTCACTGTAAGGGTGGTGAGGCACTGGAATGGGTTGCCCAGGGAAACTGTGAATGCTCCATCGCTGGCCGTGTTCAAAGCCAGGGTTGGACAGAGCCTTGGGTGGCATGGTTTAGTGGGAGGTGTCCCTGCCCATGGCAGGGGGTTGGAAGTGGATGAGCTTAAGGTCCTTTCCAACCCGAACTATTCTATGATTCTATGAACTACAAGACACTTGCATTTGCCGTTTCTCACCCTCTAGTTAGGATGAATACTGTGTACAGCATATGCAAAAGAACAGTTTTCACGTGTATCAACAAGAGCCACACACAACTGCTGCAGTGCGGTCTGAACTGAACAGCTATGTCCATACCATGACGCCTTTGAAAAGCATCTGAACCTGCATGCATTGCAGTCTGTAGGTTTCACACCTTCCTTTGTTGCTAAAATTAGACACCGGGACAAGGATCTGAGCTCTTGCAAATGGTACTGAACTACGAGGAATGAAGTAGTCAGATCAGCCAGAACTGAATCCACTCTTTCAATCCGATTTCTCTTTGAAGCCAGTTGTCCAATCCCAGTTTCCATGTAGCCAAAACCTCACTAGAGCTACACACAGAAACTGCAGATGGGAGTCACAGGCAGAGTGTAGAACCAACCAACGTGAATGGTGGAAATTAGGATTATGAGCATGCAATGTATTTCTGAGCTTGGCTTACAAACCAATGCAGCCTTAGGGTCTGTCCTCACAGCACTTAGGTGTCAGGACAGACTGACATCTAAACGACCAAAGGTGAACCAGGACCCATCAGATAAAGATTTATAACTCCCAGTTTGACTTGAGCACTTGCCCTCTACAAGTACTCTTTGAAAATGCATACCTCAGAACTGAACCATACAGCATCCCTCTGTGGCTTTAAAACATCACCGTCTGAAGGACACACCAGAAGAAGTGATAGTAGGTTGGACAAAGATATACAGCTTCCTAAATTAAGGAACAGATGGCAATTCCAGCCTTTCTTTTCAGCTTGGAAATTGATACTTAATGTTGCCCTTACTTGAAGCAATAGTTGAATTGAAGACGCTAGTAAGTTAGATGGGAGTCCTGGTGAAAGGGCTTGCTGAGATGTGAAGAGTGCTATGAAGTAAAGCTCATCACAGAGAAGGATGAATGCTTCTTACTGATGCCTGCTTACCTTCCCTCTGGTTCTGCTCTGCCTGATATTGTTTATTACAGGATTTAAAGCACTGCAACAGTTTGCTATGAATCTTGATTTGTAGAACATAAGAGTTCTGTAAATTGCAAGACAGAGTAAGTGAAGAAACATCTGCTGTAAAAGAATAAAGTGGAATATTGCTGAAAACCTTTTCTATGTCATCTTCCTAACATTTGTTATACCAGTGACAAATCTGAAAAGGTCACTAGCGAAAATACATTTGGTAGTCTCAGTCAAATCCATCTCTAACAGAAGAATGTATCATTCCACTCAGAAAAGAGCTTGCTCCAGTCTGATTACAGCAGAGCTGAACTGGATTTTTAGTCCTGACTGCAATTTGGTCACTTCTCCCCACTGGCATAAGCTGCCATTATTCAGGAGCATCCTTAAATCGGTATAGTGGGTATGGTGAAGTTTAAGATCTGGCACGTTGAGGTCGTCAGTTCCTTTCCCTCTTTCTTCCACAAGTTTGTTCCTAGCACTAATGTGCCAGAGAAAAGACACCGGGGGGCTGTGCTCCCTCCAGACACCAGCCAGATACTATTTGTCAGTGTGATATGCTGCACTATGCCAGAGGAGAAGAGACGGGCCCCACTGCTCACTCTTGTTCAGTAAGCGGTGCTGGAGTGCCGGAGCAAAAAGTGGCCACACAAGCAAGATCACCTCCTTGGGGATGGTCTATTAGTAGCTTGAAGGACACAACAATTCTATCATCTCAGAAAACGTGTGCCAAAGTGATTTGTATACTGTACAGAAAATCAGACTGTGCAGAAGCGAAAGCAGAAGAACCTGGATGGGGAGAGTGGGAGCAACTGACTCCTGAAAAGAAAGCAGAAAATAATACAATAGAAACCGATTATTACAGTTTACCTGTCCAATACCCAGTTTATGGGCAGTTATCCTGGAATTATCAAAGCCAAAGAGAAGTTACAAAAGGGAAAACAAACATCAGCATAGGAAAGATCTCTTTATCTCCATGGTTTATTTCCAAGAAGATCTGAACCCATCTTAAAGAGCTGGATCAGTAAAAGCTGCATCTGGTAAATACACAGGGAGCGGATGGAAGAGAACGGACGGAAAAAGCAAAGAAAAACCCACACGTGCGTAGTTGGCATCAGAAAGAACAACAAATACCAGGCCCCTATACTGCGGCAAAGCAACAACTGAAAACTAGACATCATCTATCGAAGGCAGCAAATTTATCCTGTGGAAATAGATACGGAACAATGAAGTTAGTAGTATTCTGGAATAACACCTTTGGTCAGATCTCAAGCACTGTACAGCAAGGAAGTTACAACGAGGTGTAGTGAGGCAACATCGACTTGTCCTAGCTAAAATCGCCCTGTAGTCTTCCTCTAATAGTAACATCAGAGCTAATAGGTGGTATCGAAGTGTTACAAACACTGATTTTTATAGTACTCTTTCCTAAACTGGATGAACTGGAACAGTTAAGAATCACAGACATACCAAGCTGTGGCTGCTTCTTTAAACCACTCTCCTATGTTAATTCCGTAATTGAATACAGTGACTGTGAAACAATAGGCTGGATCGATTACAGCTTTACACCCTACACAACCGCATCTGTATTAAATACTTGTAAAATCTGACTTATGAAGGATGAAAATCCCACATAATACTCACAAACCATGGGACTTTCTGATTACTCCTATTTTTAAAGCATAACGAGGATTCACACAAACCTTTTTCACTTTTAAGATGTAAAAGTCTTCAGCGTAAGCCAGCTTTCAAATACCGCTGAGCAATTAAAGCTCTACCTGAAATCTCACTATAGGAGACAAATACTGTTTCCTAGCTCTTTGTTAACATACTATATTGCCTTATCTTGAATCTTAGACTGTTTCTACCCTGGGTTTGTCCACATGGAAGAACAAAAAGATGCTATGAAGCTTATTCAGTAATTACTCCTGTGTCGTTCCACCTACGCCGCGTTTTTCAATCACTTCAGGTAAAGCATCTCCACGTGTATTTTCAAATACACAAAATAAGAGACTTGTAGCCATGATTCATTTTCCTGCAGCACAGATTTAAAGCTGAAAACCCATCACCGGTGCATCCTGATGAAAAGCTAGTAATTAAATCGTTTCCCCCCCTCCCCTTCTCCTGCACATTATCTGACCCATGATGAAACAACCTATCAAATTTCCATTTATTATTTCTACCTGAAGGGCTTTGCCAGCTCACACAAACATACATCTCCATTTGTCAGATTTAAACTGTACCTGTCCCAGCTGCTCTGAGGGTTCATAGCTCTTGTCCCTTAAAAATGACCAAATAGCATCAAGCGACATAACCTCCCTCCAGCCTCCCCTGACCTTTGCAATCAATAATATTTGTAACCTGCGTGCACACAGCTAAGGAGCACAGAAGCCGTGCACCATCCCAGTTAACCACATTGAGCCTTGATACTAAAATATGCTCCCTTGTGTCTCTCCATGATCAATTTTCATCTCTGCACCAAGAATAAAAGGATGCAGCCCCTTATTCCTGAATTCATCTGAAGCGGATGTTATAGATTTGTAGGCCTGCGCAGGAGCTGTGGATTTAATACAACCAGCAGTTCAAGGAAAGAACACATCTAAGCTATCATTCATTCTCGTTATCCTCGGTGCATTTTGGATCTACAGAAGACAATACACAGGAAAATGCCCACTTACTGACTGAAAGCAAACTCACTTTGTTAAAATACCATCAGGTAGCAAGTATTTCTTAGAGCTGTATCCATTAATGCCACTGCAGATAAGGTGGAGGTCAACTATTCCGTTATGATTACTTTGTTTAAAGGGGTATAAATAGACTGCCAATATTTATTCCTTCTGGAAATGTATCATATATAGTAAATTAAACAGAAACTCCCTGCAAATAATGAAGCCTAGTTCTGCTCTGTTAAAAAGAAACAATTATTACGGAAAGGAAGAGTAATTCAGGTTTCTGATGGTATTTGTTCTCTCACCTCCGAACTAATTTCATTTAAAAGAAGGCAAATTTGCCAGCCAATTAGTCTAATTAGACAACGGCATCTGAATGTAGAAGAGGAAGAAAGCAACTTTAGAAACCTACTCTGGTAGAAAAAGTGCTTTTTGAGTCTGTCGCACTACCAGAACGCCTGTTTCCACTGTTCTCGTAACTGCATATTTATAGGCTTGGCTCTACTGGCTCCTCGTCAGCAGCTCCAGTGCCATGAATCATCTATCAAAACATTCAAGTAAGACTTTCTTACTCCTTTCTCTAAAGCAACATTCTGACGAGATGCTTTCAATGCGATTCGCTATCAATTAAGAGCACACAGGGTTGTACAGTTGCAGGTGAATAGGGAGCCTGCATTGTCAGAGGCTCTGTCTTCTCAGATCGGCACACGCTGGGTGTCAGCGCAGAGCACGCTGAAACAATTCTGATGTACCTGTAACATGTCAATGAGCTTTCTCACTCATCTGTGCACTTCACATCCATGTCCTTATCAGTAAGCATGTATTTACCTGCCTTGCCTTTTAAACACAGCTGCAGCAAGGAGCTTTATGCGATATTCTCCTAGTAGATCAGTGAAGAAACATTAAACTGACCATACAGCTACCCCTGCCTACTTTCACATACTAGAAATAACTAAGCGGGGTCATGCTTTGACCAGATTATTCTGAGTAAGAGGCAATGACAGAAAGAAGTCCTGAATTGTCTACGTTTTTCTTAATCCATTAATTCAACCTGAAGTCCTTTCCCCACAGCAGCACATGTGGTATTTCAATTGAAATTTCACTCAAAGGCGGTGTCTTTATTAACTAATTACACCATTTCCACCAAGCGCCTGAGTTTTCTTTGGGTGTTTCACCTACTGAATCTACTACTTTCATAGTGCAGCTGAAGCTCGGATGCTGTAAGGCTACTATTTAGAAAACAGAGAGAGGAACGATGGTGAAGATCTCCAAATGCCTCCTCAAAACCCAACAGTCAAGAACGTGAAGTGAAACGTTGGCACCGGAGATCACGGCTCAGGTGCTTGGCTTGTGGGAGCAGGAATCTGCAGAGGCACTCACACAAGCTCCTCCTCCTCTTTAAACTTAGCCTTTTGGTGTCTAAGTAAAGAAATCAAAATGGGAAATTCATGTTTCTTACGTTAAGCAACTCATTGTTGTGACACTGAGGTGTTCTAGAGGTAGGAACCCCTGTCCCTTCTCAGTCCATGAAGAGATGACTGTGTCCAGAGATGACTGTTTCAGAAGGTTAAAACTGCCTGCAGCCAATGGTGCAAATCCTCCCAGGAGAGCCTATGCTTCCCCTGACACAACCTCCAACCCATCCTCACGTTAGTCCAGCCACACAAACATCCCAAGGAGTGAGCACGAGTCCTTAATGTCTTCTCGGTGCCTCTGCGTCTTCGCACTACTACAGCGGGAAGATTCTCTCCCAGGGGAGTTTCAAATGGTAACAAACACAAGAAGCATCTGATCAATAAAGAGAAAATCAAGTTACACGGCCCCAGTACGTCCCTCTAGCAAAGATTTCTCTCCGAAATGTTCATGCTTGTCTACTGCTGCTGCTTTTAATCCTTTCACACCAGTGGGTCCTACACACTTGCATTAGCGCTAATGTAAAACAAATGAACATTTCCTACAAGGATCCCCTCTCTCCCCAAGCAAAGGGGTTAACACCAGAGGAAGCTTGAGGAATGTAAATTATTTTCCCCGTGTGGCTGAAAAACTACACGAGTTATTCATTTAAAAATTATTAGCATATAAAATCATTATTATCTCTGCAGTTAATGTACAGTTCACTGACAACCTTTTGGACCATTACAATTACGAAAGGCAGCATCTTTAATGAAGTTACAAAACACATTGTTTATTAAAGAGCAAATTGTATCTTTAATTACTTTAAATATTATAATCCGATGAAAAATCATTTCATAAACCTCAAGACAAATTATGTCAGAGATGGAGTGTGCGTTTTGTTCCTCTATGAATCCTAAACAGCACTTTCAATTTGCTTACAGGTTGCTGTTGTATGCAAATCTGCTCTTGAAATTGCTTTCAAGTGCCTAAATCCAATGCCACCAGAATACATTTCAGATGCAGTTTGTGCTGTTCTTTCTTTTGAAAACAGATTTAATTTTTGTCAAATGTAGAATATGGCACTTTCAGTAAATGCAGCTCTTCTGTTAATCTTCAGGAGGTAAACTGAAGATCGGGGATGGGGTGCGTGTGTATGTCCAAAATCAGGCTCATTGAAATAGAGACTATCCGGGGGTCTACTGTGTTTTATTATTTCACTGTTCTAGTATGAGCTAAAAGATAACTTTGGCTCAAAGCTGTCGAGGGCTTTGAGAAATATTATAATGCCAAAAAGCACAAACAGAGCCAATTCTAAATATCCCACCTTTTTGTATGCAAAGTAATCCCTACCCACCGTCAAGACGCTCCTTATTGTCTGTCCAATACTTGATGTGCTGGCTGGCCACTATCTGACCAAGGCTGATGCTGAACAATTGAAGACAATATTTAGCTGTCCACTGAATTCGGCCCTTCCCTGCGCTTTGGATCAAACTCAGACCAGTCATAAAATGCACTGATTTCTGTATCAATAAGACAAAATTAATACATTCAACTTCAATTATGTCAACATCAACTTGCCACTGAGTATTCTGACACTGGAAACCCTCAGTTAGCTATGAGACTTTCTTGGACTAATCATTAAGAGAAGCACAGAGAATATCTTCCCTTCCTTTATGCTAAATAAATTGCAACATCCTGTGTCTTCTTTAAGAGAAATATTGCCATAGGGTTGAAACAGAAACATACTGAAGATCAATAGATGACCAACATGCTCAACCTGCACTATTAGTACAAACACTCTGACCATGGAAATCTGTTCTGAAACATACTTGGCAGTCTTTTGGTACCACCGATGTGCCAGAACCAAAACTGAGCTGGGATTTGGAGGTAAACTGGGTAGTGGAAGTCTGATCCATCCATTAAAGAACTCACAACAACATCAAGTTTCCCTGCAGAAACCGAACTTCAACTGTAACACAGTTAAAGGTGGCATGGACCAAACGGAATTTGAGTAGAACCACAGAATCATCTCGCTTGGAAAGGACCTTTGAGATCAAGTCCACCCGTTCCCAGCACTGCCAAGGCCACCACTGACCCATAGCACTGAGGCCTCATCTCCACGGTGTGTGCACACTTGCAGGGACGGTGACTGCAGCCCTGCCCTGGGCAGCAGTTCCAATGCCTGAGCACCCTCTGGGGAAGGAATTGTTCCTCAGCTCCATCTAAACCTGCCCTGGTGCAGCTTGAGGCCGGTTCCTCTTGTCCCATCCCTTGTTCCTTGGGAGCAGAGCGCAGTCCCCTCCTTGCTCCATCCTCCTCTCAGGCAGTTGTAGGGAGCCATCAGGTCCCCCGGAGCCTTCTCCATCTGAACCCCCCAGGTCCCTCAGCCGTTCCCCATCACACTCTGCTCCAGGCCCTGCTCCAGCTCCATTGCCCTTCTCTGGCCCCGCTCTAGCACCTCAATGTCTCTCTTGCAGTGAGGGCCCCATGTCTGAACACAGGACTCGAGGTGCAGCCTCACCAGTGCCCAGCGCAGGGGGCAATCACCGCCCTGGCCCTGCTGCCACACCAGTGCTGATCCATGCTCTTTGCCTGGTCCCTGCTCTCTTGGCACCCTCTCAGCCCATAGCTCCCAGAAGGCAGCACACCTCATTCGACTGTCTCCCTATCACGCCAGCTGAGAAGCACCTCAGTGGCTCATGACAAAAAGCCCCCCTCTACAAGCACTTGCCATTCCTTTTTATGGTACCCACTGGTGCTGCTGGTAGTTGCTCCTTGCAGAACCTCACTCGTGGGTGTCTACAGCTGCTAAAGCATCATAGCTGGTTTTGGTTGTGATGCTGGAGAGTGAAGCACTTTGCTGGGCTGCAGGAGCCTCCTGCACAAACCTCTGCACCACAGCCCGGTTGCTCATGCTCCATAGGGAATGTTCTATTTCCCACAGTTGCTCCTGGCCAATTCCCAAGCTGTGTCAGACTCACGACCAGCTTGTGACAGGGTTCTCAGCACTTGCTTGTGTCTCCCTGGCTCCAGGAACCCCCCTGTACACCTCAATCCAGTGGTTGGCCTCAGAACTTACCCCTTTTTATGTATTCCCAGATGTTCACGCTCCAGCTGGATGCAGTGCGAGGCAACCTGCTCTAGCTGACCATGCTTTGAGCTGCAGGGCTAGACTAGACGATCTCCAAAGGTCCCTTCCGACTTCTGACTCTATGAAATACCCCCCTCAGTTGGACTCTTAAGGCATGGAAGGAGTTCTGAATTTTCCCTTCAGTAGCATACATACTTGTCTGCAGCAAGCACATCCTGCCACTCACAGTCCCTTTCTCAGTAAGTGGTGGAGTTCGGTTTGGCTTATTCAATACAAATGCTCAGTAAGCTTGCAACATAGGAATGTAGGCCAAGGCCAAGGACTTCAAAGCAAAACCTATTACAGTTTCCCCCCATTGTCAGAGGATTTAAGTTATTAGTATTTAAAGCCAACTTCTTCAATATCACTACGCAGTGATGGATGTCTGCAACACGTAAGAACAGTAGTTCTACCTCTGATGTGATCTCCTAACAGGTTACAACAGGACTGGAACTTCATAAAGTCCAGTGAGAAATCCCACCATGCAGATGGAAAACCTTGGTTTGTGCACCCACTGTCCCAGTGACAACATTTCCTTTTGCGAGTTGAGCATCGCCAAACCAGTTTTACCAAAGCAAGCCTTTCACACCAGTCTTTTTAATGACAAATTAGGTTTGCTTCACCTATAAAATCAGTCTATGCCTGCTTGAGCCCCTGACACAGACTGACTTTAATTAACCTGAGCAACAACAACAGTTGCGTGAGAAGAGAGAGACCTGGATAAGCAGAATCCTCTGCTAAAAAACCCCATCCACCTCTGACTCCTGCACTCTGGGAACCAGCATTCTATTTCTGATTACAGTCCACGTGTGAGTAGAAAACAAGGATTCACTGCGGCACTGAAATGGCTAAAATGAGCTCCGTATGTTAAAGGTATAACGTGTGCGATGAGAACTGTCGGCTCCATGACCCCGTGCTGACAATCACATCCCCAGGGACATGCGCAGATACCTGTAAGTACAGGTCTTTCCCAAAGCTCGTGCCCTCACATTTGTGAAGGAAAGGATTAGGATTTTAACATCTCCTGAGCCTGCAATCAAATGCTGAGCACATACATATTTATACAGCAGACAGCTGCCTTTTTTTCATGGTTATCTTTATCACCGATGCAACAGGAAAATAAGAAGCCATTTTCAGGGACTCCCAGCTCAGGAACAAAGTAAGGAATTGAGCCACATTGCAGACTATTTGGATGAAGAAACTGTTGAAGGGGCGAGAAAAAACTTCTTTCCAAATGCAGCCTTTGCAAGATGAAAAGAGTTTACTACTGAGGCACCATAGGGGAGGTCTGGAGGATTTTGCTATGCACTTATTTATTCATTCAATCATTTGCACAGATAGCTTAGAACACTGTACTGAAACCCAAGTTCCCAATTACATAGATTTCACAGAATAGGGGGGATAGTAATAAAAGGTAAATCATAGATCCAACTAAGACACTTTAAAACCTGAGCAGAGATCAACAGAACAACGCGCTCAGCAAACAGAGCCATCACGAAGATGTCATAAATGCAACGCTATCATGACAGTGAAGAAGAAAAGAATACTTAAGGTTTCTGAAGCCCTGTAATTCAGTGTCTAACAAATGCAGCATGCAGGATTGCTGGCTGTACTGCAAAAGCCATTAAATTCATAAAATGAAGGTAGAGATCCTATAGCAACACCTTCCCCTTTTCATTGCGTGTAGTAAAGCAGATCAGTTCAGCAGACAGCGAGCTATACTCTACACTTGGCTGCATGAGTTATTCCAATACCAATGGTAACAAATAGCACTTACAGTTTGGAGTGCTTTCTGTTTCGAGGTACTACACAACTAGTCAATCCGCAAAATATCCTGTATACAGATAAGAGATAAGCATTTATCCCTGTACTTTACAGATGTGCAAAGGAATTCAAGTGATTTGCCTTCAGATCGTGTATGAGAAACAAGGTTGTGATGGCCCTCAGGCATTCACACAACAGGATCTTAAAATGCTGGAACAGTGGATCTTTCACAAGCAGAATCTTCATGGTCTGGGAAGCATGCAGACTATTTCCTGCCTGTTGTTAGTCTCAGCATTATCTCAACAGTTATCTCCTTGCAACTGGGGCTCTGGAGGCTCCCAGGAATCAAGGTGCTGAGAGAAGTGGGCCGCTCTCTCCGGTGGAGACCAGAGGTGACTGGAGACAGGAATCCAGCCTCCAACATCCATTGATTAGCGTAAAACGCCTACTTTTGCAACTGGTTTCCCTCCCTTGTTTTAAGGAGCTGGACCATATCTACAGGCCAGGTCCCATCCTAGCTCTCTTGCCAGCAGCCTTACTGAGTGGACCCAGGTAGAAAGACCTGCACATATCAGTGTGCAGCTACAACCCCCTACCTTTGGGAAACACATGTGAATGCTACTATTAAAAACCCAGGAATAATCCATTGTCAGAGGGTTATTCAGAGAGCAAATCAAAATTAGCACCTAATTAAAGTCCCCCTATTCCCACTGACTCCACACCGAGCAGGAAGAGCTCAGCTGCAGCAGCAGAGCAGGAGGTATTTAATGAAGGGTATATCTGAATGAGATGGTCATTTGGGGTCAGCACAGACAATGGCAACCTTCCTGAGGATTACTAGTTGCCACTATTTGACTTCTTTTGGACATGTCTAATTATACAACTTCTCTTACCTGTCACTTGGCAACTGAGCTGGGAGATAATTATGGCTTGAGAACAAAAGATACTGGCAGACACAGCAATACACTTCTTCTCTGAGTTGAGTAAGGAGTGTGACCAAAACTGATGGAAGTCCTCAAAATACATGTTTCCCCATCTTCAAGCTTGCTACAGCTGAGCAGTCCTGACAGGTATTTATATAAACGCTACTTCTGCATTTGACGTTTAACTTTAGACCTTACTTGTTTGCTCTATGTGATAAACAGTGGTTCACAAAGAACAGCAAGCATCCAAAGTCAGCAAAACACATCCATGCCACTCGCTTGTTCTAGTTCCTTAAAGGTAAAACCCCTGATCTCTACATTACCAAACGAAGGAAACTGTAGGAAATGCAGGCTAAAAGAGCCATAGAAGCTTTTTATTTGAACCCTTTCCATTTTTATCATCTTTACGGATATTGCTCATGGCTTTCAGCTTTCATTTCCTCAGTTTGGTTTATTTTCCCAGTTTCTGCAATAGCTCTTCCTTTGTATTTCCTTAATCTTCTTCAGTTCCATTTCCTTGTAGGCATATTTTTCTTGTTTGCCTTCACTTGATCGACTGTTTTCCAACTCTCTCTCATTTTTTGTAGGGTTTCTCCTTCAGCCTTTCCCTTCCAGGCTTACGTGGCCAGCGTTGTCTTAGGAGCAGTTAAAAGCAACAAGTCTCAAACACCACTTGCCTAAGGGGCCAAGGGTTTGTCAGCTACAAGATGCTTTGGAGAAGCTGTGGCTGCCCCATCCCTGGCAGTGCTCAAGGCCAGGTTGGACAGGGCTTGGAGCAACCTGCTCTAGTGTGAGGTGTCCCTGCCCACGGCAGGGGGTTGGAACTGGATGATCTTAAGGTCCCTTCCAATCCAAGCCAGTCCGTGGTTCTATGATCCAATGAATTCCATGCACCGTAGGCTAAGTAGTCTGTAGACACTGTCTATGAATGTAAACCCCGAGTCAAGACCAAGTTTACTTGCTTTACAGAAGGCAAGCTCCCCCTCAAGCAAACCTTGTTCACACATCAGCCATCCAGACACGACACAGAGCGTGGTGCGCGTAGTCATTCCAGACACTGCATCAGAGCTGTGCAGACACAGCCATAAATGCCAATGGAATTACTTACATTGTGTAAAGCGAAGTCTGTGCAGAAGCTTTTGTGAGAACAAGGCCTAACGTTGTTTTTAACATAAAACCCATTTTACACAGCTCCTCCCACACTTCTGAAAATTGCATCCCTAATTATGGAGTGTGGAGATCTACTATAAGTGATTGATGTTGGTTTGTATGTTGTTATGGAAACAAACCAAGTAGGAGTCTCTGCTTTGCGTATAGAATTTTGAGTCAGATTTTACAGTAAATAACTGAGCTTTCCAGTGTACAAGCAACAACACCATATGGCCATTAATCTCCACCCAAAGACTATGTCCTTGCTTGCCACTAGTTGTTAAAATTAAGGTCTTTCCAGAGATAGAGTAAAAATCAATGCACTTGCTCCATCCTGTCGGTGATCAGGGAGCAACAAAACATGGTCATCTCAGTTAGGGACAGCTTATAAGGGTGAACATCTGACAAACTCAGTCAGAACATTCATCATTCAGAACATTTATCATTATCAATCATAAGCAAGGAATGCTTAAATCAGACTTTGAGTTGACAAATTCTGCAGCTCTCAGGACAGGGAGATGCTGGAGCCATACGCAGGATCCAGGGAATGTAAGTTTCCATCCAATGAATAACACATTTAAGTTTCCAGATAATTCCTAAAGCTGTTATTTCGGCGTTGAATATGGGTGATGTGAGCACCTTCCAAGCAAAAAGGAGACCAGTGTTCCCTAAGGAACTTGCTATTCAATAAGCAAAGGTTTGTAAACAGGATGTGAGTGAGATGAAAAGCGAAATCCTCATGAAGGAAGACGACATCAAACGGGTACGTTTTAGTGAGAAAACAACAATGTTATTTCGCTTCTGTGGGAGTTAAACATCTGGGACAGTCCAAATCACCATTCCCGTCCTAATTATGTCTGGTTTGTGCATCTCCATTTCAGCACTGCAGATCTGAATCTGGCCCTGCACTGTGGCCTGTCTCCTCTCCCTGCGCCAACCAACAGCACTGACTACCCCTTGCACTTCGGGTCTCCTCCAAACACTACTGTAATTCCACAAGGACCCTCTCTGCCACCAAGAGGCATTAGTGACCACCTTAGTTCTTACTTCTTACTCTCCTGGGCAGGTTCCCAAGCAGATAAACACGTTCTCCCCAGTGTCAAGCCAACAAGAGAAGGTGCATCTGTTTCCTGATCAAACTCTGGTCACCACCAGTTCATAGCTCAGTGGAAGTCCGGTGCTTTCCTGCTTTGCCTACTTTGTCCCTTCTTTGAGTCTCCCCAGAAGCACTCCTGGGTTTGCCCAAAGTGATCATTACTAGCCCAAATATACAATAATCATTGCTGGCTACTGAGCAGTATCAGACAGGCTTCAACTGGCCGCAGAGACAGGCACCTTGATGAAGCTATTAAAGGCCCATCGGCAAACCCCAGTGACAGAAGCTCCCTCATTTGGGACCAATGCAGGTTCTACAAGACACCACAAATCAACCTCTGCTATTGCACTGGATCCTTGTCGAAAAGCCAGCCACTCCATTCCCACTTCCGTTACTTCCTTCGGGAGCTGCGGGAGGGTAATGGAGACTACCCCAGCCCTGCTTCACTACCTCCTTATCCTGGCTCTTGATTCTACCACTGATCCCAATTATTCTTGCTCACAGTTTTGATCTGAGGGACTACAATGTCACTCTGCTTAGGGTGACAAGCTTCCTCACCCGTTCCTGACCAAGAGACACTTCTGCTTGGGAAAACTCTAATAATGAGCCTCTTTTGACACTGGATATTGATGCTGCCCTAATGCCCTTTGCTGCATCCCTGGGTGATTTCTAACCAGGCCTTAATGTGATCCCATTAGTTATCCTACAGCTTTGGGGACATCTAACATACACTCTGAGTGTGTGCAGCTATGGATATAACCCCTACAATCCTCTGCTGCCTCCTCCTAACTCTACTTACTCTTAAGTCAGATAGCAGCCTGGAATCTGGCTTAAAGAACAGGGCTTAGAAATCCTTCCTGGTGCACAGGACAATAGTTTGTCCATTCTCTCAAAAAGCAAAGCATCTTTACAATGAAGCATTCAAGAGGACAATGCAAAATAAGCAGCAGCCTTTTCTCCAGGCGTTTTTTTTGCCCGAGCAATGTTTTACAACCTTTGGGCCAAGTTTCTCTTTTTATCTCAGAAGGGAAAGCAACGCCATTTAGATGGCACAGAAGGTGAACCACAGGACTTGTAAAATTACAGAGGCAGGCAATAAGAATATTATAGGGCATTTCATAGGTGATGCAATCACAGTTATTTCTGATAACAAAAATCCACTGAAATTAGGATCTGAATTACACATAAATGTAGCCATAAGGCTGCGCTTCTAAAATCTCAGTTAAGCATTTGATTCTCATCTAAAAGTGAAACCAGGAGCCACTGCTACTCCTCTACAGTAAAGAATACCTAATACAGAGGGAGTGAAATGAAAAGAGCTAGCAATGCATTTCCCCCCCAGCATATCAAGCAGGTTTTCATACGGAAGCAGTGGTCATCAATCACTACCTCATTACCAACCTGTCATCTGGGTTTAGGCTAAATGTATTCTGGCTTGCTGCCATACTAAATGTTCAATGAAACATCCTTAAGGCTCTCTACAAGTTCAGCTGAAGTCGCACATGCTATACATCAAAGAGGAACATTAGCGTTATCATAGCTTAATAAATAGTGCCATTCTGGCAATGTAATCCTGTGTTCCTAGAGCTATCTTCCATTCCCAGTATCATACTGCTTAAGTAAACAATCTTACTGCCTTGTGTGAAGTTTATTTAGTGATAAATGCATGTAAAGATAATTAGTCATAGTGTTACAGATACACCTCCATCCCAGCTGAAGAACACAGGCAAAAATAGCATAGGATTTTAAAAGCAGACAATGACATAATGGCCTTTATCTTAAAGCATTAGTTCATAATTCTTGCATATTGTGGTTTATTACCCAAGTTACTCTGCACTGGAAAACAATGATGACAGTTGAAGGACCCCAAATCAATGTCTTTTCAAAGTAACGCTGGCTCCAGTATGGGACTTTTCATACCCCTGGGATGCAATATGGCCACAAAGATGACTGCAAAATAGATTTCAACAGCTGTGAATACTGCTTGCTATGGGAATAACTCCTGACTTAAGTAAGGATGCTTATAATTAAGTATATGAAACACACATCTAGACTCTAAAGTGGCAGAAGCTTCTAGGCATCTTAAAGCAAAGCCACAGTTTCATACATGTGAATCAGTTTAGCCACTTCAAATTGTCTTACGATAAGGAAAAATCAGCTAGAGACTTAAGAATACTTTTGTTGTCCTCGTATAAAAACTTTCCTTTATGAACAATACTGTTTGTATGCAGTCGGGCATTACTATTCCTTAACTAAAACAGGAGAAATGTCATGGATTTTCCAAATGATTTTAAGTCAGTAGCAGGAAACCTGGCTTGACTCGTAAGCTGGGCTTGCTCTATGCAAAATACATTGAACTTAAATCATGGATTAAAGCCCTTACCTTTATCTGACATTATTCCCTCCCATTGCGCATTGATCTAAATAGAACAGTAGCTGCACCAGCCCTTGATATAAGTACAATTAGAAAGGGAGAAAGACCACGAGTCAGCATCCTTCCTTTACCAACATAGATGTAAACAAAAAGTTACATACCAAAGAGTGCCCCCCCCCGTCCCCCCCATATACAGTAAGAGAAATTGGGAACACTTTCTAACAAGTAAAGAATACAATTTGCATGGTGTTTGGATGGTGACCTTCTTGAGAAGGATGGAAGAAGAGGCTGTTTTCAGAGTGCACATCCTGCTTGGCAGGATGCTGGATGCCGAGGCCTTCTCCCACAAGGCTGGGTTCTGCGGTTCTGGGCAACCTCATCTAGTTGAAGATGACCTTGCTCATTGCAGGGGGCTGGATGAGATGAGCTCAGAAGGTCCCTTCCAACCCAAACCATTCTATGATTCTATGTTCACTGAGGCATATATACATGAGTAAAAGCAATTCACTTTCTTAACTGACAAACTGGAGAGAGAGCCTGCTAAATGATTCTTCGCTCTGAACAAAGCTAACGATGCCTATTGCTTGCTTACACCAGGCTTTCCCTTTCCTCTTCTGTTGCCTCATCTTCTAAGCCACTGAAGTCAAAATCAGTTGTGGGATAAATTTGCTTTTCTACGAAGGTCTGGCAACAAAAACTGGATTTTTGGATACGCATCTGGAGAATTAACTTCTTTCAAGTTGCCTCTCTTTTTGCTTGCCTATTCTATAACCTTTATAGGTCTCTGTTACAAGATAGGTGATGCTCAAATAGTTGCATTTATTGCTTAGAAGAGGTGAAATGTCAAGAGACAGCAGTAGCTGCGCACTTCTGGCGCTCCTCAGACCAATGAGTGCATTTTGTGCAGTTCCTGCTCAGGACTGCAAGAGAAAGCCATTATAAAGGTTTTCCTTTTACTCTTATATACATATATACAAAGGGTCAGGCATCAAACTTGCTCCTCATGGTGTGTAATAATACAGTTTAAAAAGCTTACACAGATTTCACTTAAGCCAAACGTTACAGGCAAAGCTCCTGGCTTCCATCAACTGCTTTAGTAATAACTACAGTGGAAACAAGATCAGAACTGATATCCTTAGGTTTACACACTGTTAGGCTGCGCTTTCATTCGTTTTCTTTGTTTTTTACAAGGATACCAAAGAAAAAGTATGAAAAAGAAAGAAAAATACATGTTGCACTGTGAAAATCTCACCAGATCCTTGATCAAATCAAGACCATTCTCACAGGACCATAGCACTCAAATGTTCTGTCGTTAACCCTAATTCAGTGGCATTTTGGAGGTCTCCTAGGACACTGTTAGCCAGCTTAATGCAGAGGCTGAAGGTAATCACTAAACACAACAGTGAAAAAGGGCATTAAAAGATGCATCAACTAAAGGTGTACATTGACTGTCTTCTGTATGAGGTGTGTAAGGGAAGAAGAGCAACCTTTTACATACCTTTTCTGCAAAAGAAGCCTGCAGATGAGCTTGCAGCAGGTTTGTCCTCTTCCATGCCTGACTGCTTATAGACTTAGCTTCCTGACAAAGGAATTTGGATCCGGATCATTCAGCATAGAGATGATCAGATTTATCATGCTTCTGACAGCTTTTGCTTCTGAAGGTGCAATTTGGCAGCTAGACTAAATTATTGCAGCACCCATGGAGCGTTAGGATAAATTCGGATTAATTTGTTTAGGTCTGGTTAGTTTGGGGGGCTTCCCCCCCATCCCCATAAATATACATGGGTCAGGATACTGTGGGAGCTCAGAGGACTTAATGTCCAGCTGTTCTTCCATATGTTCTCGAGGCCAACACCTGCTGCAGAGATACTACCAAGACCTCATGGTTGGCAAGCTGCTGTAATTCCACTCAGCTTGTAGGTTGAAAGGTCACTCCTTTCATGCAGTCAGTTTGTGGCTCCCACATTAAAGAGAGGGAGTTGCTATCACTGCTGGAGCTCTATTTTATGAAATCCAGTGACAGTAAAACCAGATGCTCTCCACTTTCATAATTGCTTTAGCTGTCTCGTACGTGTTAGAAAAAGAACTTGGAGGGTCTGATGAGAGGACAAGCCAACCTCTCCACGAACAAGAGAACCTTCTAACTCAAAGCTGTGACATTACTCAAGGACCCTAAAGAACTGGCTGAAGGCATAGTCTGAGGACAAGATTAATTTCCTCTTCTTTTTATTTCAGAGCGCTATGAAAAGAGAATTGAAGATAAAGAGGCTTTTTTCTGCTGGCTCCCACTATAGAGGAGCCCGTAAGATCAAAATGAGATGAAGAACAGAGCAGCAAAACCTGTATGTGAAAAAAGGGGAATGTTACGAACAGAATCTAACAGGATCTTAAGCAAAACTTTGGCTAAACAATGAGGACCTTAAGCAACTAAACGCAGTGTGACTCTTGTGCTGTACTAAAACCCACAGACAAATCGGGGGGTGAAAACAGGTTCAAGGGCCATAGCAGTACATCAGCCGGTTTCACTAAAGACTGGCACCCCTTATGAAAAGCCTTCCCAGGTTATACTTCCTTTACATGACAGGAAAACACGTCTCTCTCTTTTTTCCTGGCTGGAGTTTACAGACACTGAAGCATTCGGTGCTGAATCCCAGGAGGAAAAATACTCTCGATGTCGACTGAATTAGACAGAAAAGTAAGGAAGCGGAAAGTGCTCCACTGATGTGGCGTAAGACGAGAAAACAGGAAAGCAGGCTGGATCTTTCCACCTTACCTATTGCCACAAGCAGAGAAAAGGCATGTTCTTTTCTAACACAGGAGTCAGGGCACCCTGACTTGTCTGAACGCATGATGGAGTTTCACGGACGTGAGTCTGCACCATCATTACCTCTGAATAGAACCGAAGGACCTGGTACTGGATCAGCACACGCAGGCACTACAGAAAGAGCAAGGTCACCTTATAAACCAAGGGCAGTCTAGAAGACTACCCATGAGCTACAAGACAAGCCTAGAAGGGTGCAAAAGTAACACCTCTATCTACAAGTCATTGCTCATCTTCAAATATGCAGCTTATGTCAGAAGAGGAGAATCAGACCTCTGTGCATAAATACATTCACTGCAAATTGAACAAATTTGAATGGCACTACCTTTTAATGACAACACAAACGGGTTCGTTTCCCTGATTACAATGCTCAAATTGCATCAATACATTATTTCACTTAGATTGTACTTCTAAGACAGGATCCCTTCCCTTCAGACATGCAGTTTGAACGGTCGCGTATATGAGGCCAAATGCAAACATGGAAGGGAAGTCGCAGATATTACATTTAACCCTCATTTCTGCCTCGATAGAGGCACGGATTCCAACCAGGTTGATTTTACGAACCACTTCGATGATTTGTATTCAGGGCAGCATTAACAATCCCCATGACAAAGTGTACTTGAACAAAACTACCCTGCTTGTGACACATCCTTTACAAGTAATGTGTTTTCATTTTTCACATGTTGCATCTCATTTATTTTACTCAGGCACACACAGTTACATCTGCAAGATACGGTGAGCTCCCAATACCTTTGAAATAATAAATCATTTCTTGCAGATGTTTTCACCCACTGCAAGGCTGCTGCTCGTTAATCAAACGTTATCTGTATCCATCACTGCCCAGTGCTAAATAGCAAAGGCGCCTCATTTGGGGTTTTGACTTTTACGCACTGCTTAGTCCCTGACCCTTATACTACCACATGCCTATTAGAAACAAGGAAACCCTACTGCGTGGCAGATCTTACTACAAGGGGGAGTGTCGTACAAGCAGAGGCACATTGTTGTTTGAGAATGGAAGGAAGCAAAGTCATGCTGCTCTTCAAACTGGCAACACAGATGCAACCACGCTGCCTTCAAAACTCTTTTCCTAAGTGTAATTAAAACGTACCCAGGGAAGCAAACTATTTCTGGGCTAGATCTTGTCATATCTCAGAAGTTGAAATAAATACCTATTAGGCGCTATGCAAGGTATTTCTCATTGCTGGTAAACGATTAACTCTTCATTTCAGAAAACAATACATAGGATACATCCTTAACACTGCAATCCTCCAGGGGAAAATGCAAAGATAATGATAATAGTGTGAGAAGTTATCCAATAAAAACTTTCCACTTCCTTGTGATCACTGGGAAATTGCTGTATTCATGCCACCAATGCAAAATGAAATCTGCATTATTTAACTTCCTACTTTGGTTGTTACGCTGCCTCAAAATACCGGAGTAGAAGTGAAATTTGGGAAGCAGCACAAATTGCGAGTGGTTGGGAATGAAGATTTCTGCACCTCCAAGAAACAGCTGGAACGTTTGCCAGCAAGAACGCAGTCTAGCTTCTCCACAGCACTTTTACAGCCCTTTTAGTGCTAAGTTTCACTATTCCCATAGGATATTACAGAAGAAAGAAGTCAGACAGGAGGCCAACAGCCAGAGCACAAGTCTGCCTCTCAGCTGAGCATCACACCATGCTGCTTCCTTCCACTGATCTACTATGGTGCAGGATTTATTCATATTTTTACAGAATATTAATAATATGTATAAAATAATATATATTATTGCTATACTTAATAAATTATCATGTGTGTATTCTTATACTTAATACCTAAAATTATGTTTTTCAATATAGATTGTTATTACTCAAGTGAAAACCGAAAGGCAGTGAATGTAGCTTCCGGTTAAAACCAATGACCATCTCCTGCCACAGCTGCAATTCACTCGGCTCTCCTTTAACTACACATTTTGTTGGCATATTCTATGGCTTTCTGAATGAGCACTGAACACCACACGTGCACCTCTGATTATTCACTCTGCAAGGCTGATTAAACACATTCCAGTCTTGCAAGCATGGCAGGTCTACAAAAGTGACTGAGCTACAGTGTGTACCTTCTATGCTTCAGTACAATAAAGGGCACATTCAGCATATGCAAAGGCCCCTATTTGCATGTGAAAAACAAGGAACCAAGTTGCCAGTGTAGGGGGTGTATTAAGACTCTTCTGTCCCCATGATTTAAGAAGTGCTAAGATATCAAAACTTTCTTTACTTAATTCTAATGGGCTTTCCAGAAGAAGCTGCACACAAAGCATGTACCCACATGGGTTGTAACAATGAGGGGTGACTTGTTCAGGTTCTATTTACGAGGGGAAGGAAATCAGGATCTTTAATGGAAATTAACTCCAAGCTTTACACTCAAGTAGTTACTACAGCAACGAAACAGGCAGGAACTTTATCCCAGTGATCAGTACAGGCAGCATAAGTGAGTCTCGTGCACTTCCTGGCCACTGTGTCCGCCTCCCTGCAAATTGAAGAACTCACAATCTGCACGCAAGGAGACAAACCAGCAATTGAAAATCCCATCACATGGACAACTTCAGCAGTCTCAGACTCAAGCTAACCACACGAACCAGCATGGCAGAGCTCTGCTAGCCTGCTGGGGCCTTCCCAAGCTTTTCCTGAAGCCACCTCAGCTAGGCAAGGATCAAATCATTAAATCCTCTTGGAAGCATTTGGGGTTTGTCTTGAGGTAACCTTTCTCGGCCTCTGTCGAGGTTAAGAAATCTCCCAGACAAAACTTGATCTTTATATACAAAAGATTCAAACTGAGCCATAAAAGAAGCATCAAGCCTGTGTTTCCCAGCAAACAAAAGAGCAATCACATCTAAATCATCCTTATACTGAAATAATGAATTGTGATGTTTTCAACGTCTAACTACTAAAGAGTAGACTAAGTATATATGAGTTAGAATAACTCTGAAATGAGAACAACTGCTTCTTCTAGAGGAAATGTGCTGTTCTCAGTTAGAAAATCCAAGAAAAGGGTACCAACATTGTATTATTGAGGAACAGTCTTTGCTAATGGTCAGTGTCATCTCAATTTAACTAATAATCAGGGACTGAAATGTCACTATCTATTAAACTGTTAGAATCTATTTAAACTACACCTCACACTCAAAACCACAACCAGCTCTGATCATTAATCACAAGCCAAAGAGGAGTTATGTCTAACGGACCCTAAGACCTCGGCAGTGAGTTGTACAGCAATGGAGCAGTAACAAAATCCAGGTAATTTTCAGACACGTAGTAATGTACCACAAGTTCCTGCTTGTAACTGATGAGTAATTCCAACTCCATGGCAAGATGAACTGACTGAAAACTGTTCATCTTTACATCGTCACTCTTCTATTTTCTTCTCTGAAAGCAAAGATCATTAGAGGGAATGTTGAATCATCGCACTCGCTGTTGAATGCATTTTCACCCTCTCCAAGGGTTCACGTTCAGCTTACTACATGTTTAGCATGAATGAATGAACAATAGCCAAACCATGTGAAAGAAAACACTGTCAAGGACAATGTTGGGAAAACATTTTCCTTTGTTAGATAAACATGTAATTTGCATTAGCATTATCCAAACACTCTGAGCACTCGGTACGCTCATTCTGGTCTTTTCATCTTGCAAACATCGTTTTATAAAGACAATTTACAGTAATTTAAGCACAGAAAGCAGTGTGCAGAGAGTACATCTTAATTACTGCATATATGCCACACCTTGGGACAGCACTAAGAAAGTGCCAGATTTTGAAGAGGGTTTGATACTATAGAACATGCACAGAAGACTACGTATGTGACTTGATGCACAAGGAGTACCAGATTTGATATATTATAGGATGCAGCTACACAAACCCAGAGAAATATCTGCATACCTGCTAACCTTTCTTATAAGACCTGTATGCAATACTGTAATATTGGCCTGTTTTATCCTTGTTACATACACAGTCTTGGCAATTATTAACAGATGGATTTACACGGCGTCTTCCAATTTTATAGTAAAAGCAGCCACACGACTGGCATCTAAAGTCTGGATTAGAGCAGCAAAGAACACACAGTAAAGAACGATTTCCAACTATCAAGAGCATGACGAGTGGTTCGAAAGTCTGGATAATCTCTATCCACTCCAAAGTCAAGACAGAGCAGCAAAAATATTTACCCAGCTTAGTTAACGATTACTTCCCATAGTGAACATGTCAATTTTCCTCCTCAGGTATTTGTTACCTTTAAAAACCACCACCACATTAAAACTAAAGAGATCTGGAAGGCAGTGGATGTGCCTTCCCATGATGGTAGAAGCCACTGTATTGGATAAGAAGATCACAAATGCTTCTGGAATACAAAAGCTTTTCAATGAACGTGTGGAGCCTGAATGAAAGACAGAGGGATTCCTTCGGGCATGTACTGCAGGCAAAGGCAGCTACAGGGCTCAGAAGGCCCTTGGCCCCTGTGGATCCCAGACAAATGGAATCATAAGCAAGTGTGTTCCAATTTACGTGGAACTGGCCTCTAGCACACCCAGGTGTCAGGATCTTCCCCTGCAATGAGGGAATGCCCTTCATTATGCCAAACTGCCCCTCCATCAACAAAGGCCTGACCACCAAGCAATGATGGAATGGAACACAGATGAGCGAGAAGCACAAGAAAACCCTCAGGCAAGATGGGCTCAATCCAGTGGTGGCTTCGCCTGGACCACTCTTCCAAAGGAGGGAAGTGGCACAGCAAGCAGATTCCTTAAAGCCACCTCTAAAAGTCCTCCAACAAGAGCTACAAATCCCCTGCACAAACGCAGGTTTTGTCTTAACTTGTCAATTCAATTCAACAAGCAGAGCCACCCCTTGTTGAGTGGGCAGCGAAAGGAATATGAATTCAGGAACATTATCTTTCTGAGACATAAACGCGTACAGGAAGACTGCTTCAAACTTTATTCATTAGCACAAAAAAGTGCTTGCCATCTTCTCACCAATAATTGGCACTTCCCAAGTGAGACTGTGATACACTTCCTACTTCTCCACAAACTTTAAAAATAAGAAGGAATAGCCTAGGTTAGCCTCGGTTTCTAAACAGCCCTTTATCTCTCATAAGCAAGATGAAGGAAATCAGGGCATTGCTAAACCTACTGTTGAAATAATTGTGTATTGTGTCAGTCCTCCTACAGCATTAGGTAGCACAAGGTTTCAAAAAGTGTCTGATTGCATTAAATACATATTGAACCACTCTCCTTACAAGGAAAGAGAGCTCAACTCGAGTAAATGGATATGCACCCACTTACCAGCTGTGTTATAGATGGTCGTTCATTCTGTGTCTGAATATTAAAGTGGAAGTAAAAAGATGGCAACACAATTAATACTTGTGCATCTAAAAGACAAAAGTAACTGACTCATAAAATGAACTTTCAGAAACAACAGGTAAGCAAGCAAAGCCCTTTAGGTGTAAAGCATTAAAGTGTGTAGCGTCAGGATACGAAACTGTGATACCTAACATCACGTTGTTCCGCATTTTGTTTTCTTATGTACTTCTCAAACATCAAAATACTTCAAAACAAATGCTTGAATAAACTCCTGAAACCTATGAAATAACGTTAAATTAATTCATCTGCTAAAATAGCAAAACCATTCACTATTCCTAGAATCCCAGACTAGTTGGGGTTGGAAAGGACCTTAAAGCTCATCCATTCCCAGCCCCTGCCACGGGCAGGGACACCTCACCCTAGAGCAGGGTACTCCAAGCCCCTGTGTCCAACCTGGCCTTCAACACTGCCAGACACGGGGCAGCCACAGCTTCTCTGGGCACCCTGTGCCAGCGCCTCAGCACCCTCACAGGGAAGAGCTTCTGCCTTAGATCCAACCTGAACTTCCCCTCTTTCCGTGTGAATCCATCACCCCTTGTCCTATCGCTACAGCCCCTGATGGAAAGTCTCTCTCCAGCATCCTTAATCCAATTAAACCAACCTCTTAAACCGGTATGAATCAAATTGATTTTATCATTACATTTAGGTGAGCATTTCTTAGGGAAACTGTCCAGCACCTTGCAAAGAGACAGGAGAATGTTCTGTACAACATGTGCAGCAGAGATGGTTATGCTAAGTGGGGTTTTGGTAGCAATAAGCCAACAAGAGCATGAAAATCTGTGTAATTTGCACGTGAATAGCTTCAGGATGCCCAAGGACAGATTATTAGTACTTTTTGAAAGTGTCCTAGGACTATTAATAATAAATAAGCTGGTTTGTGCATCTAAGCCTTAAAAGCTTTCAACCGCCTACGGTACCCGATGTGTATTAGGAATGTTCCACCAACGTGTATAGCAGGAGTGAGAACAACGGAGCTGGAAGAACAACTGACTGCAAATAGGAATAGTAGAAAAAGATGCTTCAAGCATAAAAGTTCTTAGATGTATGTACACTGTTGGTCTCCAGGAAAGATGCTGCACTGGGAATAAAGGCAAGTTCAAACACCTGCTATAAGCATGTAAGAACAGGTTCTTTCCCCAAGTTCCTTTTCCAATGTAACTATATTGCTTTTGGGTTTTAATAACAAAATGGTTTTAGATTAGAGAGTAAGAGAGGATGAGAATAAAATGAATACTGAAGACTAATGAGTTTTGTATTAGAACCAATTGGTGGTGTAATTCGTTTATAATGTTCTTCATGAGACATGAGAAAATGAAGGAAGGTGATCTTCCAGAAGGATGCTGTGAGCTGTGAGCTAAGGCTCTCCAGAAGGTACACTATAAAGTCCTGTACTTGACTGCACAGATTCACGCCGACCTTCTTTCATAGGACTTCATGCAGCTGTAGTTCAACTAGCATTTTTGATCCTGTTTTGTACTACATTGTAAACGCATCTATCACTGTGCATCTATCAATAAAGAACTTATGGATCTTTACTGAAAAAAGAGAAAACCCCTTTCAAAATGTCATTTTTTAAATGATTCAGGTTACTGTAAGGCAACTGGGAAAGAATTTGGACTGGCTTTGACCACCCCCTGCCACTGCTCTTCATCACTGATGCTCATCAAACTGTTCAAAGCACTCTGACTTCACAATTCACCCTCATGACTTCATTCTCATTATAGCACAGATTTTTGCAGCTAAATGCTGGGGAGGGACTCTTCATGAGGGACCTGTAGTGATAGGACAAGGGGTAATGGGTTCAAACTGAAACAGGAGAAGTTTAGATTGGATCTGAGGAAGAAGTTCTTTACTGTGAGGTGGTGAGGAAGTTGTGAATGCTCCATCGCTGGCGGTGTTGAAGGCCGGGCTGGACAGGAGCCTTGGATGCCATGGTTTAGTGGGAGGTGTCCCGGCCCATGGCAGGGG
Organism: Myiopsitta monachus; assembly: GCA_017639245.1. Classification (NCBI taxonomy): domain Eukaryota; kingdom Metazoa; phylum Chordata; class Aves; order Psittaciformes; family Psittacidae; genus Myiopsitta; species Myiopsitta monachus. Next base: position 1,806,622 of record CM029923.1, on the reverse strand, counting down.
GTTGGAACTGGATGAGCTTAAGGTCTTTCCAACCCTGACTATTCTATGATTCTATGATTCTGTTTGATCACAATCAATTGTCATTCCAAGCATTCCCCTGGCTCTGCAGACTGTATGAGCTTTTACTCATAAGGATACTGATGCCTGAAAGGCCGCTGTTGTCAACATGCAAAATCCTGGGTGAAAACAACTGTCTTTGCAAGATGCTGAGACAGTGACGAGCCTTGTCTACAAGCAACAAAACCAACTCATAATCTAAGCAGGGCACAGATCTATAATGCATATGTAGCTGATCACATCTCCAACATCACTCTTAACTGCACTACCTTCCAACACATTCTTTTTCTCCCTTGCTTGTGGTGTTTTATCTGTTCTTTGGCTTCCTTGCAGCAAGACCTCCACGAAGTGTCAAAATGCATAAAAATTATCAAATACTACAAATCACACCAAAAAACCCCTCCAAAAACAGAGCTTTAGATCCCGAGAGCCTAAGGCTGCGCAACAGCTTGTGCAGCTGTTGTAGCTTTAACCAAGATGCGTCAGTATTTTACATGACTTGCTATATTAGTGCTGAGCCAGACAGGTCTTTCCAAAGAGGCCTAAAAGCATCATTTTAGGGAACATCTTAAAGGCCTACAAACATAAAACAATTCTGGAAAACAACCAAAGGACAGCTAAGTCCTGGCTATGCTTCCAAGTGACTCTGCCTCTGTAAACTTTTCCCTTTGGAGGTGCTGAGTGTAACAGCAAGTGAAGAGAAGAAGAAAACTCAGAAACACCAGGTAAAAAGAAAAGCAGAGAAACAATCAAATGAAAGTCTGTTCACAACCTGAAACGAGAACTGCTTTGCATGTGACATAGTTTCCTCCATCAAAGCCTGCGCTGGCCATGGGCCTACGGGCCCCATATGCAGATTGCATGTCCTCCAAATTTAGTTGATGAATCAGGACTATGATGCACCATTTTTTCTCCTCTAGCACAAGCAAAATGAACATCTGTTCACTTTTTGCCACGTAGGTTTATATCTGGGTGGGTGGGTGTGAACAGAGCTCTTGATGTGTAATATTCCTCCCATCTGCACACCAGGTGGCACTGCATAGTTAATCAGAAGATAATAACAGCCATGAGGAGATTACTTACTTCTTGGGGAACAGACAGTGAATTAATCTCCCATGGTTCGGGGCTGGGGTTTTTAAAACAAGGTACATCGACGCTTGGACTTTTCATTTCGGTTTTGGGGGTGTAATTTCATTCCAATCAATGGAATCACCTGATTATATTCTTGTTGGAATGCTCTGTTAATTAACTAGGAATGGCTGCAATTATCACAAAGGTTCTTTCCACATGGGATTTCAGTTGTTTTGCTTCTTCTCTACAGATTTAACCCTTGCGAGCAGGATATACTACTTAGGATACAGCCCAGCATCAGTCTGCTTAGATTTGCTCTGTGTGCTCATCTAACTCACCATTCTGCAGTGTTTAATAGAATCGCTGAATCCCCTAATACAATAAACCTAACTTTATAGTCCATTCGACATCATCAAATGGAGGAAGAAACAAGAGAGCATCATTACTAGTTGCATTTGCCCTGTAAGGAGAAGTTAAGTAGGAAGTTAGCTGGTGCTGCAAGTTCTAGCCCGTGGATGCTTAAAGTGTCCAAGCAATTTCTGGGAATGGGGCCTAAGATTTATTAAGACATTTTACCAAACAAAGCAATATTTGAAGCTCTATTTTAGCTGATTCCATATAATGCAAATGTTGTTATATGAAACATCTATTTGATGATAAAATGTTACAGAATCAGGATAGTGGTTTGTGCAAAAGTCTGCAGAAAATATGTTTATGGCAATAGCCTTTCCATAGCTTTGTGTGAACAGTCACATCAAACATGTCCCTAACTACTTTAGAGACTGAGGTCATTCATTCTCAACTAAACCGCTTGGATAAACAAACTGGTTTGCATTTTCTCTTTCAAGAAGAATAGATGATGCTTTGGGGAGCCTTAAAAGGCAGGCCCCAGCAGGACCCTGCCTTCCAAAGTATTCGCCCAACTTCAAGAAGGATGAGTAATAGAAGCCCACTATTTCTGCATACTCTGATAGACACACAGACAGGCGGTTTTTTGTACAAATTGCAAGTATTCTACCCCAAAAACAACCAGGAGGCACAGCAACACAAAGCATTCAGACTCCTCTGGTCCCTGCAAGATCCCCTTCGCTGCCTTATTCTGCTGCCTCTGAGGCCCATGCGCTCTCTCCTCTAGCCCCTCACCCCATCATTGATCTCTCCCCTTGCTCTCAGCATGACGGTCCTCTGCTGCCCCGAGCCTCCGTGGTTTTTCCAGAAGGCAGCAAGTGATGCAAGGCTTCTTTTGCTTTTAAATAGCAAACTTTTCACGCTGATTTGTCAGCAAACTCCTCACAAGCATTTCAGATCAAGAAGCGGAGCTGATTCAAGGTAGAGTCTGCTGAATGTGTCACGAGTGACTCATTCGGTATCAAGTGTCAGCTCGCAAATCTGGACAGGGTTTTTTTTTCTTCTCTGCATCATTTTCGGGGTTGAGTTTTAAAAGTCCGGGTGGGAGATTGAATCCTGATTTAGTATTTCAGTGTGAGTAACAACAGAAACCCCAAGGATTTGCAACTGGAAGATCAATGGAATTGTTACATGAAAACGTAAAGGATTCTCACTCTACATCTCTAATCCTTTATCAGCATTTATAACCAGACTAAGTGTAGAACTGCATCAAACTAGATGACAATGAAAAGAGAATTAAAACCTATAGCAGAGGCTCCCCTAATATACTGATCAGGTCGTTCCTCCCTTTATTTGGCTGCTGCCATTTAGTCCTATGAAAACATTCTCTTGTGTGCTATTGTCTATCCCTCCTTCTGATGGAGGAAACTGAGATTCATGGACTACCCTTTAATACTGGCAGCTGTGATCTAAAATCGGGACTGATGGAGAAAAATGGTCTCTCTCTTAGGTGCCTGTATGCAAAACACAAGATATGTTTGCTGCCAGGTGTTGCAAAGTACACATCTTTGTAAAGAGGAAACCGAGAGGACATGAGAGTAAATGATGGACACATAAGAGGCAATTCACATATTGGTCCTTTAGGAATAAACAGAGGTATAGTGTTAGTTGAATTAAACACAGCTCAGATAAGGCAAATGACCAGGAGACTGAAGGAAAGAACTACAAAAAGAGCAACAGGGTAACAGGCAATCCTGTGGCTGAGATTCACCTACCATTTCTCTGAGGTTCTGCAATCAGAGGGCAGAGGTGGTTTCCGCTATGTCATTGCCCAGACTGATCTCTTTAATTACCGCTTATCCAGGTGACAACGAAAGCTTTTCCTCAGGTCTTTGCTAGCACAGCATACGTCTCTGTAACCCCAAATGCCGTATCAGTCTTTGCAACATTATCCACACACGGACACCTTCCACTAGAGCAGGTTGCTCCAAGCCCCTGTGTCCAACCTGGCCTTGGACACTGCCAGGGATGGGGCAGCCACAGCTTCTCTGGGCACCCTGTGCCAGCGCCTCAGCACCCTCACAGGGAAGAGCTTCTGCCTTACATCCAACCTGAACTTCCCCTCTTTCAGCGTGAACCCATCACCCCTTGTGCTATCGCTGCAGTCCCTGATGGAAAGTCCCTCTCCAGCATCCAAAATTGAGAACTACCACCTTTATTTTCCATTAAGGTACAGATTCATTCAGACGCAAATTACAACAACCTTTAAACAAAAAGACCTATTTTATATAAGTAGTGTTTTCTAGTTGTTTTACTTGTGTGATTCAGGGTAATGTTCAAACGTGCCATTTCACTGGGTACCTTTGTTTAGCTGGCAAGGAACACAAAGAAATACACTACAGACTCATTCAGAGAAGCCAGCTGTTGTAGAGAGTTCATAAAGGCCCTGCTGCATTCATGTAGCTAACTCTAGAAATCTGTGACCCCCTTGGTTTGCCCATCTTTCACTACCAACATGCAAGGCCACATTACTGACCAGTGTTTCACACAGTTGTGTAGGAGAAAGACGACAGGTAGACCTGGGGGTACAGAGAGGGACCAACTTCATCATACATGCAAGGTAGCTTCCAATAACAAAACTTTGTAGGAACACATAATCCTTCATTAGCATTTATACCCTCTGTTTCCTCACACAAGCAGTGAACACATGGTTTACTGGGAGCATTATGCTTCAGATGCCTTCTCTTGGTTATTAAAATACTGGCTGTGTCCCTGTCCCTTTACCTAGCACCTGTATGGAACAACACTGTCTACATTCAAACCACAAACACTTTATATTAGGATAACTTGAAGGTCAGAAAATTATGTATGGAATTACATACATATATACATATGTAATGCTGATATACATAGATAAACCCACATACATAAACCAAACACTCCAATCATCTCTGTAGCAGTCAATGGTCGCTTTTGCTAACCTTTAACTGAACTGCTCTATCGCGCTTCTGAGTCAGAAACCATGCTGATATTCCAAACGTGGCTGACAATTGTTTCCTAATCATTAGACTCTCCAAAAGCAAATGTTTAGTTATGAATTAATCCCTGACTGGTGAGACTTCACAAAGCAGCTTGAAAGACACAGATGAAAACAATAAAGAAGCTAAGCTGGACCGTTGCCTTGTACACAATTACATTAAAACATGACACATCAGAATTCTTATACATGGAAGGTCTCTAACAATGTGAGGATTTAGAATGAGATAAATCCCAACACACTGTACTGGAATCACATGACAGAATAGACCTGCAAAGCTTATTATACTGCATAACCAGATGGCAAACAACAGTTGTCACTGTACTAAGAATTACATCTCTGTAATCAATAATAGGAAGGAGGAACAGTTGCACAACTTGTTTCCTATTATGTTCACTTAGGCAACGTCTAGATCAATAAAGAGCATTAAGCCTCATACCAACTGTAGACCATTCCTGCTCAACATGCCTCTCATATGGTAGAGATGGGTCCAGCTGTACTTCAAAAGGCTTGTAAATGGATAACAGTTCTAATCTAACATTAAAAAGGGGTGGTTCAAATAGCAGTCAAGTGTAGGACTTCTTTAGCATACGAGAGGAGACAGACCCATGATGCCAGTTTTAGTATCAAAGCCAGCTTATTTTGTTAACCCATCTCGTAACTGTATCTTGCTACAACCTATCTGAAGGATGTTACATGTTTTATATGGAGGAAAGAGAAAAGAAGCAACCAAGCATGGTATCGCTGCCTTACATATAGACTAATTATGCGAGTATAGTAAAGGGCTGGCAAAAATTATGTATCACCCCAGGCCAATGTGGCAATTAATTATGAGTAAGTTTTTAGCTCATCCCTTTGTTAATTATTTAAGCAACCAAGAAATCAGCCCGTTCAGCCACAGCCTCACCCTCCTTTCAAATCCATCGCACAAACGGGAACATTTTAACAAGTAAGAGCCTTAAGACGACGACAAAACACAGGACACTGAGCTCTTCTTACCTATTCCAATAAACACGGCTTTGTAGCCATCTTCCTTCAAGGTCCGGAGTGTCATTCCATCCATTGAAAGGCCTTTACCAAAAACGATCTGAAAGAAATAAAGATCACTTGCTTTTCATGTGAAAACAATTGCTATTGTGTCCTGCATACAGGCGTCTTCTAATGAACAAAACTAACTCATTTCACACACCTCCTCCCCGACAACAGGCTTAAAAAGCCAGATTGGCTCTGAGTTAAGCAAGCGGCCCAAACTAGATATGGGTAAAGGTACCCTCAGACGATCCTCGGATGGGGGCCACCACAGCCTAACTTGGTTTCTGCTGTGAGCGACAAAGGTTAAAGCAAGCTAAACAAATGAACAGAGCCTGTTTCTGGAGCACACTGAAGTGAAGCTGAACAGTGGCAGTTTTCTACTGTGAGTAAACCACTGTATTCAGTGCTGACTCCAAAAGGTTGTATTCCCATGTGAAAATAACGAATTTAAGAAACATGATCGGGAAGAAGAACATCCTTTCGGGAACATGCACTAAACAAATCACACCAACCAAAAACCAAGCAGTTAAGTTTATTGCAGGAATGGGAGTGAAAGTATGAGCCTCTTATAGAGAAATACAGAAAAGACATGACACTGCTCCGTATTAACAGGGGCTGTGAACAGAAAACCAAGCAATGTTTTCCCGCACAGCACCAGGCACTTGGTAGGCCTCCAATAGCGCAGAATGCAAGGCCATTCCCAAAGGAAGGAGGGTATTGATTTGTGCTGCACTCTCCAAGCTCACAGCCAGGATTTTGCGCTGAGAACACTAGCTAGAAAACCTTTATGCCAAAAACCCTCAGTGAAGCCAATGGCGGGGCTGTGGATTCAGAAAACCTGCCTGCAAAAGACTGGGCTGGAGAAGGTAGGAAGCGTGAGGAACGTCCCGTGCCCTGCTTGCTTGTACTTGCAGCGGACTGTTCGGTATGGTAAACTAACAGAGCTTCTCCAAATCCGACACTGAAAATGAGAGCAGTTTTGATAACAACTTGCACTTGTTCATTCTAATTCAGACAAACACCCATGCCCAGAGCGTGGCAACTGCTGTTTGTTTATTGAAAGGGATGTCACAGTTGTAAAAATGCACCTATAATCTATACTCGTTTCAGTTTAATCACTATTCGCTTCCAGAAGCAAAAGCTGATAGACTTGAGCAGGGAGATTCCACCAGCAGCCCTGCTTTGAGCAGCCACTGCAGAGGCTGAGCAACTACAGCTGTTGTAAGGGTGAGACGGGGAACAGCGTTTGCTGCGCGTTCAGCACACCAACTCTAGCAGCCTCCTGTGTAAAGGTTGTGCAACTGAAGATACATATACCTTCTGCTCACCTCTTCTAACCCCAAGGCTTTCGAGTGCACAGAGTGCGTGTGATTCCTCTTCTGATACTCTCTACTGCTTGACACGGGTACGTGTGTTTTGAGCTCTGTACTTTGCACTCGCTGAACTTGAATGTTTTTCCCCAGGTTTTTGTTCTATCACCTGGGTATTCACTTCACAAAATGCCATGCTCTATTGTGCAAGCACCGTGTGTTGTGATCTTAACAACGTACAGTGCTTTAGTCTTCGTGTCAGGGTATTTCTTGTCATTGAATCTATGTTCCATTTAATATACTTTTCCTATCAGTGATAAAATAAGACAAATATAAAATACAGGCTACAAACCCTAAAATACCCATCATGGTTTTGGTCTTTGGAGATTTAGGATATATATTTAGTATTACCGATTTTATCAGAGTGCAAAAGCCATGTAGCTTGTAATCCTTTCAGGACCACAGACTACATCCTCACTGGCAAGACAATACATCCCAGTAAATCGTCATTGCAGTTTTTTATCCTATTGCGTACATACGGTATGAAAACCTAATGAAGGAATTTACATGGCAATACTATTTTACGTGGGGGTTCATAATACTTCCAGGGCCCAGCTCCATAATCCTTATTCAGCTGACTAATTCCTACTAATTTCAGCAGAATTACTTGAATTAACAGCACTACTGAGCATTTACCCAATACAGCACTTTCCAGCACAGATTTGAAATGCTTTAAGTAAACACCAGGAAATAGTCTGGGCTTATATGTGAAGTACCTAGCACATCTGAGGTACTTTGCTAACCAGCTTGCCAAAGGGTCAACTGCAACCAGCAGCAGAGCTTGGAAGTAAATTTACACTGAGATTCTCTGCTGCACTTCAAACCTGCAGAGGACTTGCAGGCCAAGGTGACATGGTGGCTCCATCAGTCCATGCTGGAGACCCTTCCATAAGAGAGAGCCCCGGGAAACCGCATTTTGCAGAGCTTCTCCCAGAGCAATTGGATCTAAGAATGTCTCAGTGCTCTGGTTTTAGCCCCATCCCTACCTCAACCTCCATTCTGTCACTCTTCTCAAGGGGGACAAAGGCATCTTTAGAGTAGAAAAACAGACACAAAGCATTTAAAGCTTTAGCTTACATCTGCCCTGCATGTTCATGAAACCTGGGCAGACGAGGCTCTCACATGACTCTTGTGACAACTCACAATATGAACCAACGTGAAGGATTCCTGGAAGAACTTCTTGCTTCACTGTGTGCTTTACATCATGTTAAAAATGTATTATCCCTCCCAGTACTCAAAGATTTGATCCAGTGATGCATTCTGGGTTTGTGAGTTCCCTCCAAATGAGCAGCAGTTGTCAATACTGTCTAAACCTTCAGCTCCAGCTCTAAATTAACAATAACGCAACGTTCCCATTATCTAGAAACAACAGACATTTATGTAACACAATAATGCATAACTATTACTTTCCAAGAAGCTGACTGTTATTTTTTACACGTTAACACTTTGATTTTATGCTTTTTATTGTAAGATTCACTTGGATGCAAGACTGTGCGCTAAACTAGTAAGGAGAAAGAAGCCCCAAACCAGGGAGAGGGAACAAAAGGAGACTGTCTGGACCAGGAATGTTTCAAGTGATGCCAAACTTGCCTGGAAAAAAAAACTCGATTACAAAAAAAAAAATCAAATCATTCCAGTGGCTACACTGAACCCCTAAAGCAATTTAGGAATTTGTTTCTTACAGACAATTAATCACATGCCGGCATGCCAGATGAGAACTATTGATTGCCCTTTTCCAAACTAGTGGCATTCAGACAGGAGACAGACAAATGCCCTGAGCAAGAGGAAGCATCTTCCTGCCTCTGTCTGGCATAGCTTTTAATCGTTCTTTACTAATGTGCATGACATTTTGCTGTTAATCTTTGGCAGAGTTCTTGTTCTTTTTTTCTCTCTGAGCTATACATAGGCAGGGTGCATTTTCCATTACCTTCACTCCGAGATCCTTCATAAGCTCGGCTTCAAAATTCACCACATCGTAGGGCAGGCGGAACTGGGGGATTTCAGACGTACTAAAACAGAGAGAAATGCTTCTGAAATACTTCCAGCTACGAGGGAGAAAGGATTTATTTGTTACAACTTCAATTCTTATAGCACACCTTAGTTAATTCTGACACATGTGAATGGAAATGTGCTGAAACTTGGCTTTTTTAAGTTATTGGAGTGACAAAACAGCGTTATTCACCCAATGCTAAAAATACAGGCCAGGAAGTACCTTGAGGCCAATCCTGCCCACACATGCAGGTAACTGTTTAACATATGTTGGGCTTGAGTGCAAAAGAGCTTCAGCTCCATTTTTTTTGTTCGCTGGGAATATGTAACACTAAACAAACAGAAGACACCCGTTTAAGAACAGGTCTCACGGCTACTAAAAGCAAAGCGATCTCCTAGCAATGATTCATTAAGCTACCAGGATGGACAAAGTCAGTCATTTTCTATCAGCTCTTGGCCTCAAGTCTGCTTTTTGACTTGATGTGTATTATCTGGTATTTTTTTGCTCCTGAGGAAGATCTGGAATGACACCTTCAAGTTCCCAGGATCACACATCTCCTGTATGGGCAAACTACAGCGCCAGCATAAAATCTCGGTTCATATATACCGGTACAAGTCTTTATCTCCAATGAAATGACATCTACTTCTGCCAATTCAAAAGCCCCGCTATAAACCACGTAACAGGTAAGCACAGTGAAGTTCTTATTTAGATACTTTTGTTCAATGAAGATCAAAAACCTGCATATGGAGCAAGGTGAATCTCTCCCCCGATATTTCTAAAGCCTCTAATGTCTTTTCAAATTAATGGAGCTATCATTTCCATAACAAAGCACTGGCACCAAAGATTCACCATGGCTTTGTTTTACATATTGGTAGTGACCACACCATCATTAACACCTAACTTTGACGGGCCACAAGGATTTTCTTTATTTCAAGTTGCATCAACTTTATTTATATTGATAAGAAAGTGGTGTTCCTCCTTCTAATTTCTAGTACTGCTCTTTTTTTGCCTTTCCTGAGCAGCATGCAATGAAAAGTGTTCTATAAATCAGACAGTACATAATGAACATGTCATGACAATACAACTTTCATAGGTCATGCTAAGTAAAAATACGTCTGAGGCAGAAACTAATGCATCAAGATGGTTCTGCAACAGGGATTCGATAAAGAAATCTAATAAAGAAAGGAAAGCCCTATTTTCCAAGCCACCTATATATCTGTTGAAGGTCTGCCATGCTCCCAGAACACCACTGGCTGCTTTATGTCACCACCAGAATCTGTAAACTATTCCTTGCTCTTATTAAACATTTACTGACAGTTTTGTGCTGTGGAATATACCCACTTATAGGTACATACATGTTCCTATGCAAACACACAGTTCTGTGGGGACACATGCACACACATTTATGACAATAAGCATTTCATGGAAGCCATCATGCTGATCAATACTTCTGATAAATCAATTATTCTGATACAACTTCCTTCAGCAGCAGAAGACGGGCTCTGACTGTGCAATAGAGAGATAGAGGCGGGGAAGAAATGGGGCAGAAGTGCAGGAGGGATGCATGATGGGACCAGTACGCCACAGATTCACTTCTACACATCTGATCCAACTTAGAGGTGCCTGATGTTTCTAAGGTGGTACCTTTGCTTAAGGGATGCCCCTTTGGCCTAGTGAAACGAATGTATGTTGTAAAGCAGCAGCGTAGCCTGGAGCACAAGCAGTGAAGCTTGTTCAGTCTCTAAGCAAGAGCGTGGTCTGCTCATGCCTCCTCTGCTACTATAAAGCATAGATTTCACACTACTGGTAGAAATGGAGGCAAACCAGCCTGTCAATGTGAAGAATTCAGACATGGTCAGACAACCACAGGCTTACGTTACGCTTACGTATCACACAACAGATCCCCAATCCCTAGACACCTTTCTACTTGCCACAACATTACTACAGTTAGCTATGATGGAACATGGATGTGAAGGAACACTCTTGTTAAAATACACTTTAAAAAAGCAGCAGATTCCAAACACAACATCAATTTGGCCTTGTCAGCCAGCTGCAATAGTTTCTGAAGCCTTGAAAACACACTCATCAATAACCTATATTTGTCAAAAGATGGACTGCAAAGACTTAGGAATGCAATAATCAATGACTGGTGCCATGGGCTAACCCCCCTTCTGATCCAAGATTAAAATAAGAACAAAAGGAATTGATGCCCTTAAACCAGACGTGAAACTTTCTCCAACGACTGGAAGTAACAGCTGACCTTGATTGCCATATGCTCCTGAAGACTCAAAAGAAACCCCTTTTAAACTGCACTGCTTGACCACTAAGGACACTAACAGAACAGGCCAAACGTAGCGTAAGGCTTTCTGCAGGAGAACAAACAGACTGAGTTTTATTTTAAATTGAACTTAAAACCCGAAGAACAGATGCAACTTAAAATCACATTGCTTCAAATAGGCAAGCACACAGGAAGCAACTGCAGAAAGTACCGTATTATACTGCCAAGCCCAACCCGACTCTAACCTGTCATCAAGTAAAGCTTCATTGTTAGAAACATGTCATTATTTCCTACTAAAAACTGATTAGGAATCTGGTATTTACGAAAGCATATGCTACTCAGCAGGTGAGCTGGTATTTCACATACTACATTTGCAATCCTCTATGGCAACCAGCTCAAGTAAAACAGCTCCACAGTTATATATAAACACCTTGATAATTGGGTGGAATACTTCTGAACCTCACTGGGAAAAAAGCAAGCAATCAGTTCAACTTCTCCAGCATTGATTCTCCATCTTCCAGAGCACTGAATAAGTATTTGACATCATGACATTATGGATCAAATTCATTAACGGTGTCAACTCTATTGATTTCAGTGATGCTGCAAAAGAGAAACGTAAGCGCATTACCCTTCTCCCTCTGTTTGTTTTATCTCTTTCTTCATAAACGTTTTAGTGTGAGTACATCTTCCACATATAAAATTTGATGTTGAATGGCCTGATATCCACTAGTTAGCTTCTAAAATATCTTATCCAATGAACTTAGAAGATACAATCTCAGCATTGCTACAGTGATAGAAATTCACCTACTAGCAGAGAGGACTTGACACCATAGAGATATCAGCCAAGTGGCGACCATACAGTAAACCTGCAACAGTACCTTCCTTTGTGTATCTGCGACTTGATGAAGGTTGAGAATGGTAGGAAGCTTTTTCTCTTACGTTATGGTGTGCTAAAGCTGCGCATCCAGGCACACGGGACAGATTTATTCACTGTCACCTTTATCTGCACGAGGGTGGTTCATGAAAACATTCTATGTTTAAAATGCTCCAGGAAATTAGTATTGGCATAAAACAGTTTAAACAGCTACCCATTCTTTTGCTATGTAGGGCTGCAAGTACTTCATCAGGCAGTAGATGATCTTCAGGTCCTTTCCAACCCTACCCATTCCATGATTATGATCTTGTTTTAACATTTCTGGATAAGGGGAAAACGGTTCCCGTTACCACGTTCTCAAGTGTTAATCTGGTGACAGCAACTTCCCCCTGGAATTTGAGAGGTCACATGAAGAGAATACAGGAGGTAGCCACCAGATTTGCAGTTAAAGCTCCCTTGTAACTGAACCTGGTTTAACCTGAATGATGAATTCTTTAAATTGATGATTTTTTCTACTCTCTTCCTTGGTAAAGGATTGTATATAAACTATGTTTGCTCCATAGTTTTTGCTATGCTTTCTACAGTCATTGGAATCAGTGCTTTGCTGTCATTGTTTCTTACCTTAAGCCGCCAACGTAGTCACACTTTTCAAATATGGTGATGTTTGAATAGCCCAATCGAGCCAAAAAGGAAGCACAACTTAAACTTGCAGGTCCTGCACCAAGAAGAGCTATCTTCACATGATAGGCTTCAGGCATATCTTCTAGAGGAGGTAAGGAAGGGTTTCGGATCTGAGGAATATTCATAGCTTTGAACACCTGAAAAGCAATACAACAGGTTACATACTTTACATTCTCTCCTTAAATTTTCTTATGAGTAACATGATGGAAGCTTCTACTTGTGCTGTCACATATCATTGATTTATGATTGCAGATTGCTTCAGAACATTATAGGAATTCCCAAATGACATGATGGGTGCACTTGTGAGAGATTGGAGTTGCAGGGTTTAGTCCTTTATGTCTCAAAAATGATCTTTCACTACCATGAGTTTTACAGAGAAGACAGGAACCTTCTGAGAAGAACCTTACAGAGATGATAGTTGTGTCACCACCAGTAACACAACAGTAACACAGAGGCAGGCAGATGGCAGAGAATCTCTGCAACACCAAAAACTTCCCTCCAAACAATGCTCAGATTATTCTTACCACCAGAAAAGTATTTCTGCGAGTAACACTGAGGACTGCCATGCCAGCAACAACCTTGCTTCTTCAAGAGACATCCTGGGTGACCCTGGGTGAATCACCTATGGCTTGACTTTTTAGAGGCGGTAGTAACCAACCTTAGGTGGTTTTGAAATGCTTTTAGGAACTGCCCCTAGTCTTCAGTGCAGTGGTTTCAAAGGTAACCCATGCTTTAGATGCCTCCTCTTGGATCATTTTAATAAATACGACTTATTTCATGTCAGTTGCTGACCTATGTCAGATGTTCTCCACTTCTTAACCAGGTGTCCAAAAGCTGTAGGCAGAATGAAAGTTAGACTGCTTTCCCCTGAACTGCCTCAATTCTTCTCCTGTAAAATGGTGATGATCTGCTCCATTCTGTCTTGACAATTAAAAGTACTTTGGGATGGTCTCTGATCACTGTAACGTGTTTCTACAGAACCCAGCACAATGGGCTCCTAACCTACCTGTAATGTCACATGAGAGACATCAGATTTGGGTTTAAACAGTTCTTTGTTCAGCCATACAGGTAGGAGGCTAGGGCAGAAAAGTTCTACATTCACTGAGCTACACTTCACTTGTGCTCTGCATTTACACTCATTGTAGAGGAAGGAATGGAGTCTCTGTCTTGTACAACCTACGAAAGGAAGAAGCATAGATTGACAGCCCTTTGCAAGCTACTGCAGATTAGGAGCACGGACAAACATATTCTGTGGCAGAAGCACAATATACCAAAAGGATGCCAAGAGTTCACTACACTGGGATTCTCAGTCATACGCTTCAAAGCTGCACGTCAAAAGCCAACATTGTTCCCCACCTCCAATGCAGAAACACATTCCGTAAGTACCAGCTACTGCTCTAAAACACATACATCACCTGTTGCCTTAATAAACATGCTGTTGGAGCTACTGCACAAGTTTACCCACAGTTTCTACTGTCCTTAGAGCTCAAGAAGGAAAAGGTTTTTCACACTGAACTCTGGAAATCCCACTCATGAAGAGGATTTTCCATTTCTATGTGGAATCAATGTTCATTTTCTCCATGCGCACTTGAGCACTCATGCCAGGTAAAGCAATTACGAGATCCTTCCCCTCCTCGAATTCCTGTGTCAAATTCCCCCAGCCTTTGTAAACTGACACAGCATTTTAACCAACTGCAAGGAGCAGGAGACAGATAATTGTTCTTAAAAAAGAACCACTTCGACCTGACAACGATACGATATGGGAAGGTTTAATGTGGCTGTTAATGGATTTCACGGGCTGAAAAGCTGATGTTGTGCTGTGAAACGAGACTGCGATAACCAAAATGTACCAGGGTTATGCTCAAATCTCGGCTTTGTTACATCTGCCCAGAAAGGGCTCGAATAAGACCAAGCTGCCATTAAAGTCTCCTGCAGTTGTTTTAGAAGGCTACCTAGTGATGCAAATTATAATTTGTGCGTTTAATGTGTATATTGAACACTGTGAATGTGCATATACTTAACAAATGTATTATTCATTTATTGATAACATAATTACGCTTATATTTATTATTGAATAGTTATACCCATCCAGTAACTGTGATACTAAAGCACCACAGTAGCACAGTGCAGCGTTAAGTTTCAGAAACCAGGCACTCATGCAGGGAATTCTAGTAGTTCAGGCTGAATGGTCAACTTCAGTTCTGCCTGTTTGCAAAGAGGGTGAAACTGCCTTCCTTGCTGCACAAGCTGGCTGTGCTGCATATCTTGCCATCTGGAATTCAGTGGCAGTTTTGCATATTAAGGCTGGCAGGGGAACTGTGTGAAAATAGCAAACTGCTCCAATGCATCTCAAAGATTTTCACTCACTTCATGGTGAAGTTTCCCTATGCTGTGAATCACCCAATTAAATATCACTGAACTTTCCTGGACAAATCCTTTGGCGCGCGGAGATGACTGGCCTTGCAAGCAAGCGTTCAATGCCACATTGCACACAACTGTGACAGAATCCCAGACTGGCCTGGGTTGGAAAGGACCTTCAGGTCACCCAGTTCCAATCCCCTGCCACGGGCAGGGATACCTCACACTGGAGCAGGGTGCTCCAAGCCCCTGTGTCCAACCTGGCATTCAACACTGCCAGGGATGGGGCAGCCACAGCTTCTCTGGGCACCCTGTGCCAGCGTCTCAGCACCCTCACAGGGAAGAGCTTCTGCCTTAGATCCAACCTGAACTTCCCCTGTTTCAGTTGGAACCCATCACCCCTTGTCCTATCCCTACAGTCATAGAATCATAGAGTAGTTAGGGGTGGAAAGGACCTTAAGCTCATCCAGTTCCAACCCCCATGCCATGGGCAGGGACACCTCCCACTAAACCATGCCACCCAAGGCTCTGCAGTCCCTGATGTTCTCAACCTGTCTTCACATAGGACGTGCTCCAGCTCCTGATTATCCTCGTGGCACTCCAACTTCATCTCCAGTTTTAACCTGCTCAGACTGTGGTCGGGATGCAAGTACAGTTTAATACTACTGCCGTCCTTGTCCACCTTCCCTTCAAAAAGAGGATTTTCTTTTTCTTCAGGAGAAGGTTTTATTTTCTTTGGCAGTGTTTTTTAACCAGTTATGGTTATTTAAGCCATATTTAACCCATTCAGGAAAATGGGACCAAATAATGGTTTTAAAGCTGAATCTTTCAGTGGAAAGACTAAGCCATCGTCTCCGTGACTGCCTTTCTTTCTGGCTCTCTCATATACAAACAATAGAGATTAGTCAGATTATCAATAGACATTGGGCATTTACCTTTAACTATTTATCAAATACTATGCAATCATCATTACTTCACCATTTAGGGCCTCTTCAAACCAAACACACACAGATTCCATCCACTTCTTCAGCTTCACATCACTAGGGTCAATAAAAAGGATCCCCCAGTTCACAAAACAAGGCTATGGAGACTCTGTCCTCAAGCAAGCCACAGTTTGAGCAAACCAAACCAGCCGCTCTATTCTGCTCATGTTCCAACAATTGAACTATATCCTCTCTTGATTTAGACGCTTATAACATATTACAGTTTCCCTGTTTGCATTACTTCAACATGGAAAGGTGTGAGTGCACTTGCTCTACGTTCCCCCCAGTGTGAAATCTGGGGGGTTGTTCTCTTCTCCCTTGTAATTTAAACTCCTTTCACTGCAGTGAGCTTGGTTCGTGTTCCAAAACATTTGGTGTACTTGACAAAGAGCAGAATTGCAGGCACTGTATGCAAACACAAGAGTTCCCAGTCAAGCAAACTGCAGCGGTTTCAATTGCTGAGCGTCTGATACAAGTTCCATTTTCCTGGAAAGTTGCAGCCAACTCATTGTAGCTGTTTTTCAGGATGCAGGCAGGGAAAAGCTTATTGTTCTCCTCGTGGAATAAAATCCTCGTTCTTCAGTATTAGCATGTTTTGATGACAAGAGGTGACATTTGGCAGAGTGGCAGGTGACTCAGAGAAATGCATTCTGCTAACGTGATGACAATCATTTTAGGGCATAGTAAGCATGACTTAAATGAATCTAAACCATTTAAAACCATTAGAGCAGGTCTGGAGCGGTTATTCACAACCACGATTTCAATTTTTATAGAAATTAGAATACAGGAACTCACTTCAGGCACTTTGGAGTTTTCCAACCGGAATTCTTCATAGGAATGCTGTGGATACCCTTCTCCACCTATGTGCAGAATTCAACTACACTCAGTTTTACTCTAATCCACCTGTAGTTCATATTTGTTGGACTATGACAAAGAATATCTTAAAGAAAGCAGTAAATAGATTGAAGTTTAACCTCAATGTTAAATTGTAAGAAATCCTTGGTCAAATCCTATGAAACAAGACAAGCTGTTTAAAAAGCATGTTTGGGAGTCTCCAAGGCATACCCACAAGGTCCCATTTCCTAAGGAAAAAGGTCATCTTTCAATCTATCACCTTCATCCAAAGAAAAAAGCAGACCAAAAAAACCCCCAAAATGGGTGAAATGGAAGAAGCAGGGGGGAATCCGAGTCTTTTAGTAACATATGCTTTGACTTAGTAACTAAATCCTTTATTCTTGAAGCATAATGCTTGTTTCCATGCATAAACTCTATAGAAAGAAGTCTATTAGTCAGGTTCGCCATTAAATATCCTTCACTCATATGATAAGATTCCAAATAGCTACTGACATCGCTGTATTAAACAGCTATTGACACAGCTGCTTAATAGATAAATACCAGCATCTAGCTGGTATTTATTTGAATGGGAAACATATTGGTATATTCTGAATTATGACCAGATTTCACTCATGCACAGAAAGAAGAACACAGGCAATGAAATCAGTAACATTTAGGAACCAATTGTATTAGTTCCACACTTCCCCACTGGTTTCCATGGATATTTATCCTGTAGGCTGGTTTCCATTAATATGGGGCAGTTGAATATTTAAGGCAGAAAACCTACATAACAACTGTAGTTTAGCATTATTCCAGTCCCAAGAAAAGCCATGGATCCAGGACCCTGCCGTGTCCATGCCTCAACATGTCATGGATCCCGCCACTAGGAAGGACACAGCGACATCAATCAAAATGCCTTAAAAAGAAACCAAAGAATGTTTAATGTCTGTAAAACATATTGCGGAGTTTATGGAACTTCTCCAAACAGCAGCAAGTCTCTAGGCACTGGCCGAAGACATCAGAAGTCACAGAATCACAGAACGGTTTGGGTTGGGAAAGACTTTAAGATCATCCACTTCCAACACCAAGAACTCCAACACCAACGAGGTGTCCAGGGACACCTTCCACTAGCCCATGTCGCCCAAGGCTCTGTCCAAGCTGGCCTTGAACACTGCCAGGGATGGAGCATTCACAACTTCAGTCAGATTCATCCCCTGAATTACTGTAGGGGGATGGAAGGCTCCACGAGAATCACGTTAAGACTGGTCAGAGCTGTCAATACGTGACTAAATGAGGCACCCTGAACACAAGAAGAAGCTGTTGCTTCCTTGCACACAGTGGGTTGGAGGAGAAGGGAGGTTGAGCATTCAGTGGGGAACCCTCACCATAGCCCACCCTTCCAGACCTGCTGAGATGCCCCCAGGTTAGCAGCAGGGAAGCTCATGTAATGCATCGTTTAGGATAAAAAACACATCAAGTTTCCTTCTTCCATTTCTTTCTGCTGCAACAGCAGCCAGAATGTATCGCCAGAGAGAAAGAAATCCCAGATCTGTAGCTGGCACAAGAGTCCCAGTTCTAAATGATCTAGTATTTAAATCTAGCGTGCAGCAACTAAATTAATACCTTTTCTGTTTAGCTTGTGCTACTCTATTCAGAATGATTAACTAGAAACACAGGAGAATCTTTCAGTTCCGTGATGTCTATCCAGGAATGGAAGACTTTGAGGGCTTATTGCTAATACCACCACAGACAATGTAATAGATCATGCTTCCTTTTTGCTACAAGCTTACAAACTTGTACCTGAATAACCAGTAATTTTAGTGTGTTCTGTGGGGCTGACAATCATACAGCTCATGCCTGTATGTACTGTCACTGCAGTCTCAGTATATTTTCACTGAACTTGTATTCCAAACCCAGAGATGTTCCCTGATTCTAAAGTACTTGGGCAAAGGAGACAGATAAAGACATTAATATAATCCTGACCTGCGCAGCAGCAGGTGTAACCTGTGCTTGACACTCATCATTTATAACAGTGAGCTTCTACTCCATGTTATCCTCTAGATGCAACAGTTACCGTGGTAACTGCATCCCAGTGTACACACTCTACATCACAAATACAAACGGACGTTTCCTCATTTCCCCCCCCCCCCCCCATTTGAACATGTCAAAAATCCACCTTTTCTTCCAGGCTGGGTTACAACTCACTTTGAGAACGAGCCAACCGCACTTACGGACCTCAACGGAAGGGCAGAAGGAAGATGTGAGTAGGCGTGAGGTACCATTTCTGTGTCGCTCTACCGTATGCAAGACAAGTATTTTACAATTAGGCATTTTTCGCTGCAGTGTGAACAGATGATCAGTCATTGTTCAGAAGCACAAAGGGCCACACGTCATGCCCATATATCTGCCATTTTAAACCCACATTCCTGGTTTGGTGCAGTTTTTATCTTTCATCTCAGCTAGCAGTTGTGCCTTTTTAGTAGCGCTCGCAACGTGTCAAATGTATGATGCTCAGCCGAATTCCATGGGGGAAAAAAGTCTAAAACTGGCTTTATGCACAATGGAGTTCTCAGTAAATAAGCCCCTGTGGGACAAACTATTACACAGTCCATGAGAATTACCATGTAGCTCTCATTAAGAGTAGCACATGTTGCGCGCCTGCGTTACACAATTTGCCAAGTTGCTCAGATAAGTAAAGCTGTGAACACACTTTGCTTGCAGTATCTGGGCCAATTTTTCTCCAAGCAATGGAACCGTATGATTTTCTTCAGTAGTTTGTATTTTTTGTCATGATTTTTACTTGAAAGCATTCATACCGTTGTATTTTTCCCCCACTATACACATGCTCCCGATTTTAACTCAACGAAACCCAAACCAACACCACTGAGTACAAAACCGACCGCCTCATACTACTTCTTACGAGTACTACAATGAGCACTACAATACACACAAAGGCTTTGTTAAAAAGCAGTAAATCTAAAGGTTATTAAAACCACATTTTAACATCTTAGGATACCACAAAATACTCCAGATGATAACACTTCCTGACGTGTTGTTTTTGTTACAGCGCTAAATAGTGCGACAACCTGACTTTGTTAGAGCTACTATCACTTTAAACAAACTCGAAACATGAGGAGCGAAGCTATTTGGAGCCATTCATCCTCTCTGCAGTTTTTCTATCAATCATTGTGCTAGCACTGAGCTTTTTTAATAGATTTCTAAAGATTTTTGAAGAAAAATAGCAGATATTTAGCATTATCTATCAAGCCATAATTCCTCTCTATTAATCATAGCATTAGGGCTAAAAGAGACACAAATCAAGTTTTAACAGATATTACTTGCATTTAGTTCCTAAAGAGTAATATTTCACCATTGTATTTATCATCTATTTGACAACTGCTTAATGTTTCTTCTTTTTTCCGTTCTCTTTTGGGGGGTTGTTGGGTTTGTGCTGGTTATTTGTATTTCTTAAAGCAGAAAGCCTCCTGCTTTGCAAAAAAATAATCTATTTTTGCATATAAGGAATCAAGTTCATTAGAAGACAAGGAAATAAAATTGCCTCGAGTGATAAAATCTGAATATACACAATGAATGTAAGTAGATACATATATTTTATACATCTATATACACACATACACTGAATAAACACATAGAACAAACACAATTCACTGTTTCTAAGCCTCATCCTAGAGATGAGGAATGAGGGAGGGAGAACTTTGGTCCAAACTGCACTGATTCTTACACTTGTATGTTCAAAGCTCTGGAAAACTGAAGTGGATAGCTACTCAAATGACAGATGGGAGAGAAGCTGGAGCAACAGCTAGCAGAACTGTTTAGCAGGTGTTCCAGAAGCTTCGCAAGTCTCCTGGAGAGAAGGAATGAGGGATACAAACAGATTTAAGGAGAAGAACTGCAGCAGGTAGCAAGGGTTGCTCGAGTCCTGACCCACGGCCATTGAGAAGGGGGTGTGAAGTCTCTGGATGACAGCACAGGTAAAAAACTTGGCCTTACAGACATATCATCTGTCACTTCACATTGATTTGCGTTTCTACTTTGGGCTGTCTCTACAAAGTTGTGGGTTTTTTCTTAGGCCTTGTAAAGGTGACTGGAATTTCATTGTATGTTTATAAATGGGATCAACCAACTGGCCCAAGATACAGAAGAGGGACATGGTTATTAGTTAAGGACTGTACAGAAATATAAAGTCTTAACACACACATAAAAAGGACATGGAACTGTTGGAACAAGTCCAGAGGAGGCCATGAGGATGATCAGGGGACTGGAGCACCTCCTGTACGAAGATAGGATGAGAAAGTTGGGGCTGTTCAGCCTGGAGAAGAGAAGGCTGCGTGGAGACCTCAGAGCAGTCTCCCAGTATCTGAAGGGATATAGAGATGCTGGGGAGGGAATCTTCATTAGGGACTGTAGTGATAGGACAAGGGGTAATGAGTTCAAACTTAAACAGGGGAAGTTTAGATTGGATATGAGGAAGAAATTCTTTCCTGTAAGGGTGGTAAGGCTCTGGAATGGGTTGCCCAGGGAAGTTGTGAATGCTCCATTGCTGGTGGTGTTCAAGGCCAGGTTGGACAGAACCTTGGGTGGCATGGTTTAGTGTGAAGTGTCCCTGCCCATGGCAGGGGGTTTGGAACTGGATGATCTTGAGATCCTTTCCAACCCTAACTATTCTATGATTCTATATACCTTCTTTCATACAGCCGCAACTTCCTCACTTTACATAAAGACACTTCAGAGACATGAGATCAGGTGAGCTTAGTACAAATTCTCCATGCCTGCAAAGGATTTAACGTATGAGCGGTGTTCTCTGCCTTTCCTCAGAAGGAAATCAGAATCAGAGAATCAACTGGATTGGAAAAGCCCTTTAAGCTCATACAGTCCAACCATTCCCAGCACTTGCCAAGGCCACCATTGACCCATGGCACTGAAGGCCTCGTCTCCACAGTGTATGCACACTTGCAGGAACGGTGACTGCAGCCCTGCCCTGGGCAGCAGTTCCAATGCCTGAGCACCCTCTGGGGAAAGAATTGTTCCTCAGCTCCATCTAAACCTGCCCTGGTGCAGCTCAAGGCCATTTCCTCATCCTATCACTTGCTACCTGGGAGAAGAGACCAACCCCACCTCACTACAACCTCCTGTCAGGTAGTTCTTGACAGCGATTGAAACTATATAGTCACAAATAATGCACACTCACCTCACCAGAAACCCCTGATAAGACTTCCTAACATCAGGTGGGAAGTAACAACCTCTGCTTAGGTAGCCAAAATATACACATACCTGCATGAATTAATACATTTACACATACATACGTGTGTGTATCTCTTACCTATGCAGACAGATACACACAGATACACACAGACATATATTCCAGGTCAACCTGAAACAACTTATTTACTTAGTTTTGACAAAACAGGACAGTTAAAAGCCTAAATCGTCTGAAACTTCTTAGCCACAACACCAGTACAAATGCACACTATTTGTGCTAGAGATCTACACTACGCCCACAAGAGTTTGACATCTACTTCACATGCAGTTGCAGGTGCAGGTGCACTTGACCTTCTTCCCTATGCAGACTACTTCAGTAACATCCGCAATTTCAGCTGCCTTAGATAAACCTTCCAGTAGAAAACAAATTGTCTCAACTACCAACGTTTCTTGTTCACAAATAATGTTCCTTATGTTCCTATAAGGTGTTGCATTGTGAAAGCATTTCCATGCTTCAGAATGTGCTGTAGGGAAAAAGGTAACTATTCTAACATCCTACGCCACTGTTGTATCAGTAACTTTTTCTTACACAAACCATTAACGTAGGCAACCACTTAGACAATACTGTTGGTACATACAAAGAATTTAACACATTTGCAAGTCCGACCTACCTCAGTAGCAAACTGCTGCAATCCACCAATATTAATCGGTCCCTCCTCAGTGGCATACAAATTGCAGCCGCCAACACAGAGATCTGATGTTGGACACACCATTCCACACGTCAGGCCAAGGGGATTGTCAGAAAGGATCATTTTGGCAGCTCCATAGTAGTTCTGAAGGGGGGAAAAGGAGAGAGTGAGGGAGTGTCGCATAGCAAGGAAGCAACAATTCAAGAGAAAACACGAAATACTGGCTCTGGTTAATAGAATAACATAAAAATAAGAGTATAATAAATGACACTGACATTATTTAAATGTACCAACATTAATCTGCATTACGTCAAAGATGCTGAAAACAGAGCAGAACTGTTGATTCTGCAAAGATAAACCTTTTTAGCTTGCAAGATCAGTTAAAAGCCTCTTCCATCTGAGGTGGCTGTAGGACTTTGAGTGGCTTACCACATCTATGTTTGAAACCTCCTGTGCCTGCATTATATACTTGTAAACACTTTCCCTATTTCTAGGTCAATTGGGCAGTAGCTCAGTTGTAACCCTGGCTGGAGATCTGACCAGCAAGTGCCACTTAGGGCATCAGTTCTTTCTGACACAGAGAACGAAAAAGCATATTTCACGCATCTGTGCACACCACCTCTGCGGATAGCCTGTCCTTCACATCAGATCACTAGTGCCGATTGGCCAGACCCATGATGGGAAGAGGAGAAAGCTTCTTACGTACCGACCTGTCAATACTACACCACTGAACTCTTTCCTCAACTACATACTGATCAGGGCAAACCCTGATTTTCCTGTTTCCCTAAACAGTAAACCAGGGAACCGACTGAAGAAGTTACGTGCAATTCATAACTTCACACATGCTCCATATTCAGTGCACGTCTTCAGCAAAGGAACAATTGCCTGATATATGAGAGCTGAAAAGATGTCTTTCCACAATAAAAACCTAAGAAATGGACATCAGCAAGTTCCCAGTGTCTGATGCCGTGAGAAACCAACCCCTGGTTGGTTTTTGGTTTTAGACTGGATAATTCCCTTAAGAGGAAGCATCAGAGGAGTGAACTGAAGTCTCATTTAGAGGGGACAGCTACTGATGGCTGCTCTGCATTTACAATACATTGACGTTCATGACATCATGGTGGAATTGAAGCAAACCGTTTACACCCTATCCTTTCTGCTGTAGAGTCAATACAGAATTTTACTCCATGTAGACTCTAGTTCTTCATTTTAAGCCCCACCAAGGGAAGCCCCTGAAGCTGGGTCAATGCCAGAGTTTCCTTTAAGGGCCAGAAGACAACCCAGTACGCAGCACATAGCTGAGGTGCCACAGAAGAGCAAGAATCCAGTTATGAATCGAAAGAGCAGTGTCAAGATCTGACAACACAACCAACAATGAGTAACAAGGCTTTGCTTTGGAACGGTCAATTCACTAAAGATGCATTAGAAGACAGAGCATGAAACCAGCTGAAGTTAAAGCCGATGCAATAGACACAGCCTAGAGATTCACAACAGAATGCCAACGTTTAAGAGATGTATCTGTAGATGTAACTGGACCTTTTGCTTACAGATACTGGTCAACCCCACAGCATGAGCCCCTGTCCATCACCTGGGTCTATTTGCATGGGATTTTCCTAGGCACTATTAAAACCCATAGCAAAGCCTTTACACAACTCTTGTGGGAGAACGTTCAACCATTTTGCCTGTGGTGACTGCTAAGGCACTTTGCCATCCCCAATTCTAAGTTAATCCAATATAGAGGATTAGTTAAACAGAAATTGTATGTATTAGCAAATACTTTTGCCCTTCCAGACGAATGATGTTGTTTTGACATGACACAGCTTGTCAAAGCTGCTAAAAACAGCCAATAAAGCCACTGTAAGCTCAATTCAGCAGCAAAACATAGAAGTCCAGCTATATGGGAGATGTCCCTGACACAGCCATACAGCCAGCAGAGGTGACGCACTCAATGCAGGAGGCCTGCATCCTTCCGAGGGACCAGCCCAGAGACCCTGCAGCATCTGAAGTGGCACTAGATGCCTGTTCCCCAGGCAATTCCATCTGACCATTCCTTTTTTCCACACTAAAGGAATAATTGCAAACTAGGAGCGGGGACTTTTCTCACTAACTCAAAGACAAAACAGTTCCCAAACAATTCCCATTCAGGTTGATGTTTCACCACATAGGAGAGTTAGATTTTCCCTTCCTGTGTTGGCCAGGATTATTGTTTTTATCATCTTCAACTCTGGTTCAATGGAAACACCGACAGCAACGTGCATTTCCAGTTAAGTGACTTCATTAAGGATTTTCTACATTTTTAGGTTTTGTAATTAAAATCAATATACAAAGCTGTTAAATATTCCTTCTTAAGCTTAATACTATTACATATCTGCAAAGTATATTCTCACACTTGAGCTGTGCCACTACAGGCAGCATCAACACAGCTGGTGCATTTAACTTGTTCTGCAAGCTCAACCCAAACCCTGAGCACAGCTATGCTATGGAAAGACAGAGCAGCTTCAGAGTGACTTCAGAGAGATGGGGCCAGGCAGCGTGGGTACAGGACTGAAATCATGGCTTATTGAAGGAAACCAGCCTCAGAACATCATGCTGGAGTTCTGTAAGGAAGAGACTGGGACTGAAGTCCTAATGGGACTGAATGAACTCTTAATATGGGGGAAATAGGATGGAGTACATGCAGGCGGGGTTCAGATTTGGGAAGTTTTGAGATGTTATGGTCATGATTTCACCACAAATAGTGGTAGCACAAAAGAAAAAGAGGAATCATTCCAGTCCTCTTCCAGTGAGAGCACCATAAGGCGTACTTACACAGTACATCTTACCATGATAAATATTAAGACATTAGGTAAACTGTATCAAAGAGTATATATCTTCTAGTCTTAACGCTTGAAATAAGTTTTAATGATAAAATAAAAGACAGTCCCACCTGAAGCCCAAAGTGTTCCACTCATGTTTGGGAGCAGCAGGGCAAGTCTAGCACACTGCTTCACTAGTGTGCTCCGACTGTGCTAAAGAGGACACCTCTAAAGATGAAAGGGAAGCTCAGCTCCAGTGATGACTTGGTTTTCCTGTCTGCCAACAAAAAAGTCTCCCTGTGTCAGTTCTACTATTGGTGAACTTAGAACCGTAGAATCCCAGACTGGTTTGGGTTGGAAGGGACCTTAAAGCCCATCCAGTTCCAACACCCTGCCACAGGCAGGGACACCTCACATGACAGCAGGTTGCTCCAAGCCCCTGTGTCCAACCTGGCCTTCAACACTGACAGGGATGGGGCAGCCACAGCTTCTCTGGGCACCCTGTGCCAGCGCCTCAGCACCCTCACAGGGAACAGCTTCTGCCTTACATCCAACCTGAACTTCCCCTCTTTCAGTGTGAACCCATCACCCCTTGTGCTATCGCTACAGTCCCTGATGAAGAGTCCCTCTCCAGCATCCCTGTAGCCCCCTTCAGACACTGGAAGCTGCTCTGAGGTCTCCACACAGCTTCTCTTCTCCAGGCTGAACAGCCACAGTATTCTCAGCCTGGCTCCATACGGGAGCTGCTCCAGCCCCTGATCATCCTCATGGCCTCCTCTGCACTTGCTCCAACAGCTCCATGTCCTGCATGGAGA
The DNA here is from genome assembly GCA_017639245.1 of Myiopsitta monachus. Taxonomy (NCBI): domain Eukaryota; kingdom Metazoa; phylum Chordata; class Aves; order Psittaciformes; family Psittacidae; genus Myiopsitta; species Myiopsitta monachus. The sequence continues at coordinate 1,780,190 of CM029923.1, read as the reverse complement.
CAGCAGAACTGCGCAAGGTACAATCTCCATGAGAAAGGATCAGAGTTAAAGGAAGACTGGCTTCATTAAAATGACCAAGTTACTCCAGGGCATAGCATGATGCAAGCTGCCTTAACACTTTGGAGTAATGTTTTTAGATGCTGAACTAACAAGATGACTCAGTGAGCTGGTTTCTTACAGACGTCACGGAGGAAGCAAGTCTGAAAACTAGAATGTTTCTGAATCTTTTAATGAGGTGAATGTCTGCTCCTGCCCTTGTTCATAGAATCTTTTCTTCCTGTGCACTCCCATAGAAATAAATTAATCTAACTGGATAGGATGGTCTGTGGTTTCCTACATCAAAATGTCAATAAATACTACATTGCTAACACAGGGAACAAAAACCAGCCTGAAACAGACATCAATATTCAGTGGAAACCAGGCAGAGGAGGATCTCCACATGTATCATTTGGAAGCATTATATAATTTGCATGCAAATGAGACTGGGTTTTAGTTAGAAAAAACCCTATTAAAACACATAGGATCAATACTGAGAGACCAGAAGCAATTGCCTTTGCTATTAGGAAATGCTCATGGCACCTTTTTGCTCAATTCAATTCAAGAGCTTTTTACATAAATTTATTATGCATCAGGGTGTTCTGATGTTGCCGTTTTCTCCCAAAACAATGAAGAATATGCATTATTATGATGCTCTGCGTAATCAGAATGAATTCGCCGACTCCATCAGGATGTTGGGGACAGAGTGAAGACTTTCAGAGGAAAGAAGGAAAAAAGTGGTAATCCCCTTTTCATCCGTGTTTAGTTTAAGAAAAGGGCGATGTAGCAAAAAACCACGGGGAGATATCACCACCTCCTATCCCCGCTCATGCTCTGCGATGGCTTGAAGAGTTCCTCAAGATAGATTGGATTGAAATACTTCCACATAGCAAAGAGCCACTATTTAAAGTACGTTGTTATATAAGAAGCATTTTTCACACTGACACACACCAGTTCAAATAGTACAAGAAACGCCCCCGAGTCTGTCACCGCCCCCCCCCCCAATACCTCCCGAAGAAGAAGGAGCACAACAGAACGGCAACTTCTTCCAATCATACATATTCTGTATTATAATGCTGATGAGTTTTAATCAATCCCGAAATCTTTCACATCCTTTGACTCGTGTCATCGGAACGGGGCTGTAATTTCACACAGTGTCACTATCTTTTTATGAGGAAGAACGGAAGGAATATCTTGTACTGTCATTTTGTCCTTTGTAGTCTAGAATGTGAGAGACTCCTTAATTGACATAGTGTCATCGCAAAAGTCTATTCTACATAATTACACGATGGCAACTGAAACCAGCTGTCAGCCATTCCATTACACTAAGTACAAACAGACATCTCAAGAAAAGTCACTGTTTCGAGTGCATCAATTTAACACCATTACCACTTTTTCCTTGAAAATGTGGGGTTTTTGCATTTAGTGACCTGGAATATACAAAGATGAACAGAGAAAGCGGAATAAAACAGCCCTTTCCCAAAGCCTGGGCCTCGGAGAAGTACTTAAAGATTAATTGTGATGCATATCTAGATATAATTATTCCCAGTCATCGAGCAGCTTTCTGACTTCCACAATCCTTCATTGTATTAGCAGGATCCCACTTATAGTGTTTTACATATGAACTGTGACTCATGAGTTTCTACAGTCTTTGCAATGGCATCAAGATGTCCTTTGTTAATTTACTCAGAGTTCTCCTGGCACAGAAAAAACATCACTCTGTTCCTCTCACCTGTCAGAATCCTCTCCACCCTTTTGCCTTATCCTTCATTTCATTTTCCCTTAATGATCCCACAGCTTTTTGCCTCTTGCCTTCCTTTTCCACACTCTCTTCTTTCTTTCCCATTTCCAGTATATTGCCTCAAATGCTTTTACCTTTACTCCCTCAACCTCCTAAACATCGGATTCACCCTTAGCCTTTGGTATCCATCTCTATCTTCCAGTTGGTTCCCTCTCCCACTTCTCCCTTGAAGAAATGAATTTCTTTCCTGAAAACCCCACACATTTCCTTTGGGTTTATTGAAACCTGAGCCCGAAATCCGAAAATTTACTTGTGCTTCACAGCTTTCCCTGGACCATTCCTGGCATTCATTTCTCTCTCCATTTCCCTCCCAGCATTCGGCACAGTCCAGGGACAACCTTTTATCCAGAGGGCAGCGTGCCTTGTCGCTTTGGGGATTTGGGGTTATCTGGGGAGGGGTTGGTTGTTGTTTTGGGGGTTTTTAATGCTGGTCACCAGAAGGCTTATGCGTCCCTATAAAGTCTGTTAGCTAACAGTTGTTGTGTCAGCTCAGACCAGTTTGTCTTTATTATTAAGGGATTTGGGAGAAGATGGTCTTTCAGAATAAGGAGGAAACTCTTGACTCAATGTCAGGAATAGTCGTAATCCAGCAAGATGTGAGAACAGAGAGTTTCAGCCACAAAGTGTGATTTCTGAGTACTGCTACCACAAAAGCCACTTCGGCACCCCTAATTCTTCATTACTGACTCAGACTAGGAAGGCTGAGTCACTCGCTCCTTATGCCTGTGCCATGTCATATAACTTCATATCCCCATGCCTGAACTGCACCAAGTTGTTTTTCAATGCAACTACTCAAACCTAAAGGTGTCCGATCACAAACTCCAAGTCTCACTGAACGACACAAAGGCAGAACTGCTGCTTGCTGATGGGCAGCATCCTCTGGCACATGCTTCTGCTCACAAGAGGTAAGCTGGACAAGCTGCAAGTGCTCCGCATGGGAGCTGCTTCTGGAAAGCTCTAGGACTGGCTGCTGCTGCACAGGATTGGCTTGCGCCAGCTCTGTAGGGTGACGGGTGCTGGAAGTCCATTTTACCAAGTCCTTGCTTTTAGGTATCAATACAGGGAAAAGAGGACATAAAATCCTGCACTCCCTCCTGGTGCTCGCTCAGAGCTAGAACAAATCTTGCCTCTGCAGCAGCTGAACACTTGTTATTCTTAGTGGCTTTTCTTTTTAAAGACAGAATTAACTAAGATGGCACTTGTGCACTGTAAAACAAAGAACATGCACCCTGCAATGAGGAGGCTGTATTTAAAGAGAGGGCAGCTGGAAGTCAGAATGCTTCTTTGGTGCCATGTGATGTTTAGAAACAAAAGTAGTGATGGGCACATGGTGAGTTTGAAGTCTGGCCTCTGACAGACACAACTGCAAGAAGAAACACTGACTGGAGAGACACAATAGAACAGATTGTACCTTTATAAAGTGGAGTTGTAATCCAGTTTGTATGGGGAGAAGGGGATGGAAGCTGTGGCCTAAACTCCACCATGTCACAGCAGCGAGCACAATACAGCATAAGTGACATCCTTCTTCTCAAAGAGGCTCGAGGCTCATTGAGTCTGGCAATTCAATTACCCTCTCAACCCAGAAACAACCCTTCCTCCCCCGTCTTCTACTCCTGAGCTCAGGTCTAACGACAGAACAGCCACAACAGCTACATTGTACGTGGCCTGTAAATACCTAAAAAGCCTCAGGCTTAGGAGAACAAGAATCCCTGACCTTTAAAGATTGCTGGAGCAGTTTGCCAACAAAACAAACTACGTACAATGGAGCTCTTAAATACCTGACAAAGTAATTCATTTGCAGCATGCTGCTGTCTAAATACTCTGTATTAATAATGAATCCTGTTTAAATAAATACCTGCGTGCAATCCTGCTCACTGCTTACACCGGGATGAGGACCAGGGATATATTGACCTGCATCCCTCCGAAACAAGTAGAAAGGTAACCTGGTGAAGGGAGTTTCTCGAGTGATGAAGACAGCTTCAGAAGCAGGACAGGGACTTCAATAAGCTTAGAAAGTATACCCCAATTTACTGACCTGAAATACCTGAATGCTCTATACTTTACCTACTCCTTTTGTCTCAAAGCTACCAGATACATTGATGAGATTTTGGATGACAAATGAAAGCTTATTTACAAGGTGAAAACAGACAAAACTGTATTTATCCATTTGAAACGTATTTTCAACATCTAAAATATCCTTGACCATGTGAAGTAAATCCTTCTATGACATTAACACAAAACTATTCAGCAAGCAGATTGCTGCATGATACCTGAATGATTCTGTTGATAAAAGTGTAGGGGGAAATGCACTAAAAAGTGAAAAATTCCTTACTGCTTCCAGTAAAAACTTATCAAATTGGGAGTTTTAGTGTGCTTGTCTTGTTTTCTATCTGCTGTAAAAGAAGGAAGCCCAGGCACCACAGTGACAGCACAAGAGGCGAGAGGACACTGCAGGAGCAGCTGTGGTAATGGCCCTCAGACTCTGCCAGGGCCCTGGCTTCAGGTTTGGCACTCCTCTCTCAACTATCACCTTCTATCTGTGGCTTGCTTGGCACAAACCAAGAGTTTCAAAGTGTGGTAGTGTAAAAACAGTAGCGCACACCCCCACCTAGAAAAAGAAATCCTATTCCTATGGGAAACCAGAAGAGTTGAGAGTTTTTCTTTAGGAAGAACAGAGATTTATTTCCCTGAGAAGCTGCTTGCTACATGAATTGCAGAAGGCACAGCCACTGACATGGAGGCCACAGACGCGCAGGACTTGATTCTCAACCCGTGACTACAGCTCTTTGCCAAGCATAGAATCACAGAATGGTTTGGGTTGGACGGACCTTCAAAGCTCATCCAGTCCAACCCCTGCAATGAGCAGGGACATCCTCAACCAGATTGAGCTGCCCAGAACCACATCCACCCTAGCCTTGAGTGTCTCCAGGGATGGCGCATCTGAACGTATTTGGTTGTGCGGTCTCCTCACTTTTAGTTTTGGGGTTTGGGTTTTTTGGGGGGTTGTGGTGGTTTTCTGCTTGCTTGTTTAAGTCAGCACTACAGCTCTTGCAGAGGAATCCTTCCACAACCATGTTACATTAGATTTCTTCCAACAGGGTAAGGACAGAAAGCAATGGGCAAGACGACGTAAACTCACACTTGGAACTGGAATTCACAGAAGGATGCAATTTCCCATCCTAACATCTTGGCTAGCAGAAACCAAGTACTTGATTTATTAAAGCTTCCTGCGTGTGGATGCTTCCTGCTGTCTAAGCAATTATCAGGCATCAACAGGAGGTAAAAGCAGTTACCGAAACTGCTGTATACCTTTCATACAAACGAGCTTCAGAGAGGATACAGTAGCTATGGATAGACAGGAATAGGGTCCAAAATGAAGGCTGGAGATACGTTTCAGTAATCTAAGGCACTTCATTTTTCCCACAAAGACTATTCAACCTCCCGAGGGAATAGCAGTACACTGGCGATGCTTTTTTAAAGCAGGATTTCCTGATAAAGCAGCAAGTGATCAGGTCACCTGCCCAGGGCAAACCCCTGACATCTGTAACCTCCAAGATGATTTAATATCATCAAACAGCCCAAACTCTGTAAGGTTGATCACTGACCATCTGACAGCTTATATCTGGACCTATTAAGACCTAGTTCTTATGATATTTTCTGTGGCACTCTTGAGCCCATCTTCCCTGCTTCCTTATTCCCAGCTTTTGCGGTTTGATAATCAGGCCCTTTTCCTTTCCTCAACACATCACCCTGCCCTACTCCAAGCAGCACAGAACATTTCTTACTAAGAAAATACCATCCTGCTAAAATACTTGCATAGAATTTGCTTTAGGTTTCCTAAACAAGCTACAGCACAATGATGAGATGGAGACAGGCAGTGTCATTACTGCCTTGTCCCCTCTCTCTTCCGTTTGCCTGCTTCGTGATCCCTGAGGAGGTAATAAGCAACAATACAACACAGAGTACAGTATGGTTGTAAAGAGATACCTACATTCGGGCAAACAAATGCTGCAGTGACAGGATACATGCAGATGCTGGACATAATACCAATTACTGCAAACCATATTAACACACAGTTAATGTTACAATTGATACATGTACCTTAATATCTCCTCTTATCCTACTGTTTCTTGTTAAGGTGCAGAATTTACCAGTGTCTTCTCTTCTTATACTACAACACACTGTGTAGTAAAAGCAACGTGGCTGTTAACTTGCACATGACAGTGCTGCTGTTGCCCACTTCACTTGGGCTTTACCTGCGTTGGCCCTTTCAGCTGCATGTAAATGAGACAGGGTAGAGCATAAAATGCAGCCAGAAAAATCTCTGTACCCCCCCAGTAGATTACGAGTCAAATTGGACTTCACCAGACAAACAAATCACACGGCACCTAATGATGGGAAGCAGGTTTTTAAAGGTATGAGGCAGTCAATATCTACTCATCTTTTGGCTATCCAAGGCAGCCTAATTAATCTTGTCACATGAACTTTGATGTCATCCTTGTTTCTAGTTCTGTTAAAAGTCAATTGTAAACCACAAATCCAACTAATGTCTTCATGTTTTGAAGATTTCAGGATGATTACAGTACAACAGCCTATAAAGAAAGGAAAAGGTGCAGGACCTCCAAAGAGGGGTTCTGTTTATTCCTGTTGTATTGTATTAATAGTCTAAGCGAGGGACTACATTTGCATTCATCAGAGCCTCTTACTATAAACTGCAAGAAAACATTCCTTGAGATAACCGCCTTCGTACCACACTGCTGCCCAAAGCAAATTCAAACCATCATCACTTCTTAAAAAGAAACCCCCAAACCAAAAAGCTTTTCAACCGTAATTCCTCAGGTAGCAGCAAGGTTCAAGAATGACATTGCAATGCTCACGGGTTTGGAAGATCACTGTGTTTGAAAAGCATCAAACACCAAAATGTCATTGGTAAGTGACCTGATTTGCTGTATCCATCATCTGTCCAGGCCCGGAACAGAACTAAAACCATTTTGTTGCAAAAAACTGTTTAAGACTTCGTAGAGAGAAACCTTGAAACACAATCTCAGTAACAGGACTGCTGCTACCTGCTCCCATGTTCCAAGCCCCATGTTACCTTGTTGGCAATACTTGTGATGAATGACTTGATGTCCAGATTAGTTGGGCAACTCTTCTGACAGGGGGCATCTGCACACTTCAAGCATCTAGAGGAATAAAGGAAAATGTGTCAAGGAGATGTGGAACACAAACACTGCCAGTAAGGTTTTCAAGTTAGCATGGCAGAAGATAAGCCACAAAGGAATAATAGAGAGCCTCTTCATTAAATTTCTATTTAAACCCTCAAAATTAAAACATGATCTTTATTGACTTGCTTTCAACGCTGACTGGTTATGTTCTGTTGACTCCATTTTACACAGGCAAGCGGCAGGATGCAGTTATAGACATATGGACTACAGATGTCCCAGTATTAAGAAACAGTGCCTAATTAGATAGAAGTCACTTTTCCCCTGGCATCCAAGATTGCTCAACTTCTGACCATCTCATTCTTCTATTTGAAAAACATCTGTGCTGGGAACCTGAATGTATTCGTGTAGTTCTGGAAGTGTCACTGTGGATTACATTCTGGAGGTTGGACAATCAGATGTACAAAAGCAACAGTATTTCCACAGCAGAATTACTTTGTCCTGTATGTGCCAAAGACTTAGAGTGTGGATAAATTTTCAAGTCACTTCTCTACAAGTTTCCTGTGATATGCTTGTGACCTTTGAAAACAATGCTATTGACATTAGGGACAATAAGACTACTGAAGATTCCCAATGGAAATCCCCCAAATCCTCTTCTTGTCATCCCTAATGACAAAACTGAACTGTATATTAAAACACAGTAGGTAGCAAGGAATTATTAGCTGTTCCTGCTTAGTCATCCATGAGGATAGACTCACAGAATCTACCTTAAAGGTCATCAGGTCCAGCACTGCCAAGGCCACCACTAACCCATGTCACTAACAGTGACATACACAGTGAGGTACCACTCTGGTTGCACAAGTCCCATCTAAGAATTAAGCTCTCAGGGTATTCTATGCAATCTGCAGTAAGGAAATGTAACAATAAATGAAAAAACAAAGGTAAAAGTCAGCCTAAAAAGTAAAATGGTTCTCTACTAAACACAAAGGTACTTGTACATCCTTTTGGTTTTACATACAGAATCCCAGACTGGTTTGGGTTGGAAGGGACCTTAAGATCGTCCAGTTCCAAGCCCCTGCCATGGGCAGGGACACCTCATACTAGACCAGGTTACCCAAAGCTCTGTCCAGCCTGGCCTTTGAACACTGCCAGGGATGGAGCATTCAATCGTATCAATGTCTATCACAGGTCAAATGCCACACTCCCATTATCTCAGAACTCATTCAGTTATCCCAGGTGCTCTTTCAAGATCATTTCACTATCAGACAGAATTCATGTAAATCCATTGTGGGTTTTACAATCTATGGAAAAGGAAATAAAACCTGGGTTTTATGTATTATCTGAGCACAACTACTGAAGTCCCACTAGTCCACCTTCAGGACTGTTACTCGTTACTAGAACTGAGTATCTTCAACCACAGAACATCTGCAAGAGACCTGTGGACAACATGCTCAAAGAAATGACAAGCATATTAAAAGGAATGAAGTGCTTCAAATACCCGCAGTGAGAAACTGGCCTGATTGTCACTCACAGACGCTGCTTTCGGTTTGCTTTGGGGATATTTTAGTTGGGTTTTTGCAGTTAAGAGTGGAATAAAAGAGAAGACAAAGCCAGTTAAGTTAAAGTCTTTCACCTTCTTATTCATTGTCATCTGGCTGGGTATTGAAGTACCATGGCACCAGGCACTTGGTAGAGGCTGTTTGGATTCTCTCACAGGACTAGTGATGGGGAAAAGATCCCAGGGGATATATTTGAAGGAGAAAAGGTCTCAGAGGCTGCAAAAGCAAAGAAAACTGATAAAGCCAGATCCAGGTTCAACACCAAGAGCGGGTGACTAGTTCAAGTAGCCAGATGTCAGAGGGCTCCGGCGGAAGAGCACAGTAAGTTTAGCTGTGACTCAAATATACCTTAAATAAACGCTGTCCAGCACAACCCACTGACAGACCCATGTTCTGAATGCCTTGACAAGCAAAAGCAGGCCAGTGGCGACATCAGAGGGTTGATGTGGCCAGAGCACTGAGTCAAGAGGCCTTAGCATTCTAAGCAGACTGAAAGACAGCAAAGTTTTAGCACTAGAAGCCAGAGAAAAAGGAGATACACTAGACCAAGTACACAAGTATGAGGGCTCGGACGATCATTTTGCCTAGTAGGCAGTAAGGAAAGAACAGGAGAGGAAAATCGCATGTTTAAAAAAGGCAACAATCCCATTCTGCCTTTTTGATCTTCACTTCCCTGAACATAGTTCCCTTTAAAATACAACAGTCCTGTGTCCAAGACCAAAAGAATGGCACTTCATATAAAAAGAATTTATGTTGATTATACAGAGAATAATTTAATGTCAAAAATAACTCGAATGGCACCACACAGTATAAGGCTGTGTGGAGACCTCAGAGCAGCTTCCAGTGTCTGAAGGGGGTTGCAAGGATGCTGGAGAGGGACTCTGCATCAGGGACTGCAGTGATAGGACAAGGGGTGATGGGTTCAAACTGAAAGAGGGGAAGTTCAGGTTGGATCTAAGGCAGAAGCTCTTCCCTGTGAGGGTGCTGAGGCGCTGGCACAGGGTGCCCAGAGAAGCTGTGGCTGCCCCGTGTCTGGCAGTGCTCAAGGCCAGGTTGGACACAGGGGCTTGGAGCACCCTGCTCTAGTGTGAGGCGTCCCTGCTCACGGCAGGGGTTGGAACTGGATGAGCTGAAGGTCCTTTCCAGCCCAAACCAGTCTGACTGTACATCCTATGACAAGCAGTGCACACATTCCCCATTGAGGCTAACAAGCATCTTCACCATGTTATTTTTCTTTGGATTTTTGAGCTGTTTCCACAAGTAACAGCTGTTGGAAATGTCAGCTACTGGGAGGGGCGGGGGGTGGTAACACAAACTGGAATGTGAGTTTTGGGGAGGAGGAAAGGGTGCCATGAAGATGCCAGGACAGACTTTCTCTTGTAATAATACCATCTTCTGCTTCTCTGAGCACTCTGCAGACTAAAGTGCACCAGCCTGCCATTAATCCCACTTATCACCCTGACAGCTCAGTAATTACACTCCCGCTCTAGCTAGGTACTGTAAGGTACTGTAGTCCTAATAAAACATCAAGCACTGTGCGGAATGCATGCTGGCGAGGTGTTTTATTAAACTTGGGGGGTTGATCATCAAGTGACATTAGCGTTGACCTACTTTCCTATCTGACAATAAATTATCCTTTGACTGTACCATAATAGATATTACAGAGTACATTTACTGTACCGAGGAGCAAAGGTATTGCATTTTGGTGAACCAGGCACAAGGAAAAAAAGCATAAATAAAAATAGGAGAATCACCCACCAGAAAGTTATTACGTAAATTGCTGCAAGTGATTGATCCTTTCAAAAATCACAGCAAAGTACCATGCTCAGGAGAATACACCGACAGTTACCACAGGCTTCCATTCCGCATGTATGTCCCCATGTGAAGAAATCCCACATGTCCCATATGAAGAAACAGTAAGCATTACACTCCTTTCCTTTTTCTGGAAGTGTATTCCCACCCTGTTACTTCACAAGGTTATTCCACTGCTTTGCTTTTAGTTCAAGATAACGTGAACAAGCAAGGTAGAAACCCAGATTCAATTTCTCTCCTTCGCCAAATGGCGATGAAGAGCTCCATGATCGTGATTTGCTATAGCAAGAGCCAAAACAAACACCCCCCTTCCCAAAATAAAACCCCCAAACCCACAAAAACCACCCACAGAAACGAAACATCCGTGGTTTTAAGTGGTCTTATTATTCTGGGCTGCGTAAACACACAAAGCATCAGACAAAGCCAGACCTATGCTAATCTTAGCGTATACAACACAGCATGTCTTAGCAAAAATATAGAAGAAAATCCTTCCAACACCCTATTACCATTTTTTCCCCTATTTGTTCATGGAACAGCATCTACTTCAGAAACATAGAGCCTGGATGTTGTTGCATGTTAAAAGATGCAATTCACAATATTCACTTCACAGGCATATTGATTTCCATGTAAAAGGCAACACCAGAGTCTGCATCGCTAAAACCCAAACTTGAGGAACTCAAAGGAATGCTATTTTCCATTCTCGAAGCACTTAGCTGTTACTTCAACCCAGCCTCATAGCGAAATGGTAAATTAAGTTAGCTATAAAGCCCCTACCAACGCTGCAGCAACTATAGCATATTTATATAAATATTTATGCAAATATTATAATTTGGCATCGCTTTAGAGACATGCCTGTGACTATGTAACGACAGAAAATCATGTTTCCCACACATCCAAGCTCAAAATTTACATCTTTTACCCAACAGTGTTAAATTATACATATGTATCCCCAGCGAACTTCAAATCTTTAACTTCTTTTTCAGTGTCGCAAAACTCAAGCTATTTATTAAGGTGAGCACGCTTGTAAATCTCTCTCAGGCACACAATAAGGCAAGCAAACGATGCTCATGCAGTAGCCCAACATTATCAGCTATCAGGGTTATACCTATCCATGTTGTCAGTGCAAAACAAACACCTAAAACCATTCACAAACACAAACTCATTCAAATGACCTCTAAATAGCACAGGTACTAATGAAAACCAACCCCAACACAAAAAACCCACCGCCACCACCACCAAAACCCATTGCACAACACAGGAAGCAGCAGATGACGAACATCCGAGATGACAAAAGGAAAAGGCACTTCAGAAGGCGTGATTTTTTTTTTTTCCCTAATGGAATGAAGAAAGGAAAAATAAAGCTGCAAATTGCTGGAACACACAGTTTGTATTGGGATAAAAGATGCGAGAAGCCATGAGGTATATCTGTGCATAAAAAGGAATAGAAAGCAAATGAGGAAAAGAAAGGATAAAAAAGTAGCAAATTTCTCTATCAAAATCCTTCCCTTAGGAAAAAGAAGATACCAGGAATCAGTTCTCTACCTTTGTGTACAGAGGAGTAAAGGAAGCTATAGCCAAGACTAATCTTCAAGTAGTTTCCACTGTTTCACTGTTAAAGTATTACCGTGTTTTATTCCAAAGTGAAAACATCTGACCGGCAGTCAGCCTAATTTCTAGGTCTAGACCACCTCTTCCCATGTTTTTGCTTTGAAACGAAGAGGGGACATTTAGTTCTATCATTACCTAAAAGTGCAGTGCAGGATTGTCTACCTGGCAATAATATTACCTGAAGTGCAATCAAACGCATGCTGGAAGGCCGGGCGTGAAAAAGATCATCTGGAGGAATATTTGACAACAGATTGCTGCTGATAACCTATCAAATTCTCATCCATCACAAAACAGGCCCAAATAACCTCTATCATGGCTAGTGTTGGCAGAGGTTTAGAAGCAGATGAAATCCTAATGCATTTATGTGGCTTTCTGCAGGACATAAAGATTCATTGTGAACAAAGGCTTCCAGCTCTACTATTTGTAGAAGTTTCTAAAACTTAACCCCCTACACAGAGAATACCCATGGAGCAGTTTTACTAAGGCCTCACAATGATGTTCTGTATCTGCTTCCTGAAGCTTTGGTCCCTTCGTTTTAGGAGAATGGGAGTGCTGATTCCACCCAACGAACTAGAGGACAGTTTGCACAGCAGACCCAGTTCCCATGTCAAGGCTACTCTTGGTTCCAAGTGTCTTTCAACACTCTCTAAACCCTGAGTAGGGGAGGGTAAACAGTAGAAGAAGGCACACGTAAGGAAGAAGTAAATCTATAGTTTCCAAACAAATCAATTCTCAAGTTGAACGCCCATTGCTTTTGATGCCAGAAGTGAAGAGCATCCCATAAGATTTCCCCTTGAGGTTCAATCCCTTAACTGCATATGGCTCATCTTAAGCTTTCTCTTCCCTGTTTCATCTTGCTGTACTTCAACAGGGTCAAGGACAACCCTAACCAGAGATTTGGACACGCATACACTCATTTCAACAGATGCCACAATAAAGATCCTCACCAATGGCAAGCAAGTTGGTGAGAACCTACAGCTGGCAGCAGCGTGATGAGTGCCAAAGACAAATGATACTTAAGAGGAGTATTTGTTTTCATTCAAAGTCAAGAAGCAGACAAAGGGACTTTTACATGCAAGGCTGAGAGCTCTGTGGTGTATGTGTAATGTGACAATGGAGATAAAATAATCTGAAATTCAAATCAACAACGAAGACATCATTTTGGACCATAAGAGAAACAGATCTAATTCCCAAGAAACACGTCTGAACACAAAGGGCACTGGAACCTGTATAAAATGCAGTGAACACAGACAGTACAAACCAGCAGGCACCATCGTCCTGGCTATGTAACACTAGAAGGAGAAATGCCCAGCCTGTTAGCAATGCACAAGAACCATAAGGAACAAAACATTCAGTATCACCTCCATTGGCAATACTAGTTCCAATCCGAAGAAAGAAGGAAAGACTCCCACATCATCACCGTTGCCTCTTTAATCACCTGAGAGTCCTGTAAGCCTTCTGCAGACTCACAGAAAATGGGACAACTTCTCCATCAGTAAGTTATGATGACCAGAGGAAGCAAGTTTTTAATAGAGGCACTCTACAGCATTAGAGACAGATATGACATTGCTGCTGGCAGCTACAGGAGGTGTAAGGGAGGTGCTTTTTATTGAAAGGAAGAAATACTCTGAGTTGAAAGTTAGTCTTCAGACACAAAAACCTCCTACCCTAGTGCAGAATAATGGCACTTACAGACAAGGTTATTTTTGGGCACTTAAGAGGTACTGAATCATATGGACATAGACTCCAAATCATTCCATTCATCAATGACTCATCTTTCTCTTTTCTTCTCTCCACAACCATAATTCTTCTTTTCTCATCTACTTCTGAATCCCCCTTGAGTGCAGGAACTCTCCTCTCCCCTTTGCATCTGCTTGGCTGTTTTATGTTTTCTGCAGTCTTCTTTTGCCATTCATCCAAGCTGCTCCACTTCTCTGTCCTATAACTTTTTATCATCCTTCAGCATAACTCCATTTTAATGGATAACACTGATGACATAAATAACGTGATCCAACGCCTGCCAGCAGGTATTTGCAAAAGTGGTGTAGGAGTCCTGCTCCGAGTCACCTCATGGGAAAACACATCCTGTCTGCTCTTAAATTTCTCCTGTCTTTTTACTGTGACACAGAATTTTTCCACTTACCGTATTGCAATATAGCCCCAAAGACTACTGCCTTTCACCCACTTCATTTTATATAGCTTGGATAGCATTATTTTAATCCTATCTCTCCAATTTACAATGTTCTGGAATAAAGCTGCTCCACAAATTAGAGCTGATTAAAAATAGACAAAGCAGTGTAGCTTACAGAACATCATAGCACAAAGCATGTATATCAGCACATGCCAAATGAGAAAAGCTGGAGCATCCTTTTGACAGTATCAGAATCAAAACATTGCTTTTATATACAATGCAAAGCATTTCAACCATCTTCTGCTTTCTCATAGACTCAATCTGCGAGCAAGCAAATCAAATAAATGGTTCACAGTTCTATTGGGAACTATGTTATATGCAGCTCATCCCAATCAATGCTATTACTAAAACGTACTTTAACACCACTAGTACTAAACTGGAATACCTTTCACTAGCTCCTTCACTCCCACGCTGAACACCTCTTCCTTGGAGTTTTACCAGGACAATTCCTTTACAGCATCCTTAAATCCACACGTTGTTTTTACAATCCATTTGTTACACATTGCTTCTACAACATTCTGACTTCAAAACCAAAGTTATTGTGATAATGACTCACAAAACATTATTGCTGTGGTGCAGGAATATAATGCTCTCAGATGACAGAAAGGCACAAAGTCCAGTGAGTGTCAAAACCTATTTGTTCTTCCCCCTTCATGGTAGATCTTAAATGGGATATGTCAACCATACAATCCTTACAAGTATGTGCAGACTCAGTTACCACTCAGCTCTCTATTATCAAACCCATCTACAAGCTCTCACCGCAGGAATTATTCCACCTCAGCCTCTGTGACTCAAGACACAAAATGAACCTCTGATTCTTCATTTGAATGTTCTTCTTCTCCATTTCTCGCATTCATTTCCAAGTGACAAAGGGTTCTTTCCACTTTATCAGCATACTATGCTTCGGAAGGGGCTATTAAAAAGAATAACCTTCTCCTTCTGCTCCAACCAAGACCATGGTACATGAAATGCTGCTTCAATTCTCATTTTTGACACGAGTGGTGTCACTCGGTTTCCATCAGGTAACGCAGTCAGATTTCAGCTCTAGATGCTAAAGAGACAGCAGCTATGAGCCCCAGCAAGACCAACCTGGCTTGTATCAGGAAGAATCTGAGGTTATTCTCAAGTAGCAGTTGCCAGTCTGCGTGCTGTCTGTCACAGAAAACTATCATGGGGAACAGTACCTGATGTGCTTAGGAGACTTCTGGTCTTCTCCTCACCTCTTCAGTTTCCCATCTGTTAAACTGTGGCACCTCCGTAATGAATTCTGGTTGGCCTCCTTCTCCATATCCTGTCCCACACTATCACTGTACCTCTTGAAAAAGGTTGTATTTAACTTGCAACATTTTCTGCTATTCCTATGAATAACAAGCCAGATATTGGTCTCAATTAGCTTTAACAATTCAATACATTGATTCGACCACTGGCTTCATAAGCTGACCCAAGCGTGGCCTTGGTATGCGGGGCTGATTTAGCTAAAACAGTAAGTCTCTTACGTTTGCATATCTCTTCCTAACCTTTTCTTACACAAACTCCTCCATGGAAGACGTGGCTGTTTCAGCTTGCAGGTGGGATTAAGAAGTTAAAAACAATCCTGGAAGAGCTCTGTATAAAACCACAGGGTTTCCACAGTGCCGTATCAATCACTGAATGTCACCAGATGTGTTGTAACTGAAGAGTCAGCAAACGTGATGCTTGAATTCGTATTAAAATCAGGCTTTAAGCTGAGGTCCTGCAGTCAGCCCGCACGTCCTATATACCAATTCCATGGCCTCACTGCTCCCACCAAGTGCTTGTCTAAGAAGTTACCATTGCTCTCTGGAAAACGATGGTGGGAACTTCCTTAGTACCTAACTGACTTTAAGACCGAAATGAAAGAATGAAAGAAAAGGTATACTGGAATCTGGGTCTTCAAACTCTGTTATTTAAAATTCATGTAAGAGGAAATAATGCTGAACTTACCAACCTACAAAAGTGCAGGATACATTTTGGGTAGAAAGATCTACTTATCCCGAGTTTAATTTTCAGCTTTGCCTTTATATCCAACACCACTGGCCAAATACATGAATGCTTCAAGAAAAGCAAATGATCACAGAATCGTTAGGGGTTGGAAGGGACCTTTGGAGATCTAGTCCATGATGTAACTCCTGAAGTCTGCGCTAAAGAACCTGAGGGCCACCTTTATCCTAGGAATATGAAATATATTCCATAATCAATCCATTCCATAAGCTGAATAGCTATCCAGTTTTCATACTTCATTCTTACAAATACTAAACTTAAAAAGCAACAAAGAAACCTGCATCTTCTAACTAAAGGATATATTGGGTAGAATATTTCCTCCCGTTCATTTCCCTTGGGCGACCTGGTCTAGTGGAAGGTGCCCCTGCCCATGGCATGGCTTGGAACTGGATGATCTTAAGGTCCTTTCCAAGCCCAACGATATGATTCTATGATTTCAGAACTGAAAGAACTTTTTAATTTCAAACACAACCACTTTAGATATTACAGATTTCCAGCAACGGTCGTCCAAAGCATCGCTCCCTTTTCCTTGGTATCATATTAAGCAATATGAAATTCTAGGTTTCAAAAGTCTTAATCAACACTCCAAATTCATTAAACCACCCCAGAAAACCTCAGTGCAGTTAAAGCTGTTATTACTGTCAACGACTCTTTTGCATTTCAACCTTTCTAGGTTTTAGAGTTCCAAAAAAGAAAAGTTAGTAGTTAAAAGTCAATTTGCAACTTGTCTGGCAACGCTGACTACGCTTCACACCAGCTATTAATTAATATTTCCTCAATGCCACAAGAACTCGATATAGCTTTTTGCTTATTGCGCCTAACTCAATGGTATCCAATATTCTGCCAGTAGTGCAAAAGCTGCACAAGAAGCACACTTGTTGGTAAGACTTTGATACGACCTATTTAGAACTCGGACTGTGCTCTTTCAAGTGCATGAAAGCAGCACTTTAGCTGGCAAAGCAACCACTCGTGGCTCAGCCACACCTAACCTCATGGAGCTCTGTAACAGGCACATTTATGTTCAACACAACAGTGATCCCTTTCACACAGGAGACAGCTGTTACATGATGTTCAATATCCTTTTAATCCTCTATAGACCTCAGACAGAAGGGCTGACAGAACTGACAGGTTTTATTATAGCTTGCCCTCTACACAATAATCTTCATTCACCTGGACTGATCTCCCCGAAGTGTTACAGACTTTTTGACTTACATCAAGGATCACTTCTAGTCTTTTTAGGAGAAATTATTTTCCTGCGGCATGCTGTTTCTCCTCTGTAGATTCCCTCTTCAAAATACGAAGCACAAACCATTTTGTCTGTTTATCTTAATGTCAGTGAATCTCCTTTGGGTTTATGTCAGCAAAAACACACTTTACGAGTTCAGTCGTAGACGTTTTCTCTCCCCAAATGCCTTCATCATCTATATCTTACAACTGACACTGTACAATAACTCATTAACAGCAGGAGCACACATCTACCATTTCTGTTCATTGAAAACATGTAACACATTTCATAACAACATATACAACAACCTACTGTAAAGTGTACCTAAAATGCGTGAATTGACACTGGAAGAAAATGCTGTCAGTTAAAAACTACAAACCCAGAAGAAACCGATTTCCTCACTAGAGCACCACAAAGACTCTAATAATCAAACCAATAGTGCTAATGCTGCCTTGCAATTCAGGCATGCCAGCAATTCCACCACAAGCAATCCAAGAGTGATTTAAACAAAGAGCCACGGTGGAGAAGCAGTCTTGGGAAAGGCAGTTAGCAGCAGAATAAGCTAATGTTTGCTTCCCTTATTTTTAGGATCTGAAGGGCAAAGAATTCTCTGGCTCTCTTTACCACCATAGAATCACCCTGCCATTTGCTCAGAGAACAGATCTGATGGTGATCTAGGCTAGAATCCAGGCACTCGCAAGGCAGGCTTCACTGCCCACTGCACACAACGCCTTCCCATCAGTTCCAAACCCATGATACTAGTAGCATGGTCAGCCATGATACAAGGTCAGTCACATTCCCACTGTGAGCCTCACAAAGATGCTTCTTCCCATGCAGGAGGTAAGTTACTGAGATTGACCTGTATTTTCCCTAGATATTAGGCATGCGCAATGTCTGTCTTCCATCTACTTTTGCCAATAAAGAGGCTTGTCTAAGACACCTTGAGAAGTGACACTGTCACTTGTTAACATGCTTTGCCATCAAGACCCAGAAAAAAAGGAAAGATGCTTGCTATTCTGGTTCTAATCTGCATAGCATTTCTGCATATATTAGCCATAGGAAAATGATGTATCCCTGCTTCTAATGCAGAGGCAGCTTTGAAAAAGGGTGGCATTTTCTTGGACGCTTTGCTGTTTAAGGGAATTATTTGGCTTTTCTACCTTAAATTTCTTCAAAAAGGAAGGATTCAAACCCAGTATCCCCTCAGCAAATGGAAAGAGCTTTATGACACAATAACAGAAATCATATAGGTCAGCACAGAGCAAAGAGAAACTCTTTACAAATTACACTAAGAATCAATGTCACATTCTTAATGACAGAATGGCTTGGATTGGATGAACCTTCAAAGCTCATTCAACTCCTGCAATGAGCAGGGACATCTTCAACCAGATCAGGTTGCCCACAGCCACATCAGCCTGGCCTGGAATGTCTCCAGGGATGGGGCATCCACCACCTCTCTGTGCAACCCGTGCCAGTGTTTCACCACCCGCACTGTAAAGAATTCTTTCCTCACATCCAGCCTGAATCTCCCTCTGTCAGTTTAAACCCATCACCCCTCATCCTGTTGCAACAGGGGCCCTGCTCAGAAGTCTCTCCACATCTTCCCTACAGGCCCCTTTCAAGAGCTGAAGGGCTGCAGTAACGGAGTTTAAAGATATAAATAATATTTCAATAGCAGATAGATGAAAACTCAGTCTTTTTTGTTTACTAGAAGTAAATACACTAACTCAGTAAGACTGAATGATTGGTATGGATGTGCTATAGCTACATTTTGCTCTAATCACCTTCACTGCGAAGACTTTTATAGCATTCACAGTATGATGATATAAATAAATGACACAGCCAAAAGTCACTCTCCAGACTATAGACATTTACATAAAACCAATACATAATTCAAATAAAAAGGCTTTTTTGCCTCTTCTTTGTCTACCGAAACCTTACAGAGACAGTAGCAGGAATACACCGGCTCGCTTTCTATCGATCTAAGTGGTCACCATTAATTTAGAATCTGACCCTCTTGATGGCAAGGCTCATTCACAGAAGCACTGCACACATCTGCCTTATCACAGCTTCATTCATCCAGTGCAGCAAAACACCTACATGCAACACTACTTATTGGGGATATAAGATAGCTTTCAAATCAACCTTAAAATCTCACCAAGCAGAACTGCCATAAAGTTAGATGGACCGAAGGCTGGACTAGATGACCTAATGGGTTTATACTATCTCTGCAATTTCTCCTAGCATGCTGAATAATGGCCTTTAAAAATGGCAAATTTATGTCTGCTTATCTGTCTTCAGTTGAGGTTTCCCACAGAGATAAGCAACTTGAAAGCATTCAAGAGTTCATGGACCTCTCAATCTATTTAGGATTACAGGAGTGACACGAGTATTCATTTTCCCTATTTTTAGCACCTTACCAGTAAATAAAAGGATTCTAGTTAAAATAACAGTACCCAAAGACTCAAAATAGGCATTATCTACAAGGATTTTCCAATGCTACCACCTCTGAACACGTTTTCCAAAGGCTTGGTTTCTAAACAGTACAGCAGAGCCTTTCAGGTGGATGTATACTGGCAAAGAAAACCCCATCTATGAGCTAAACACAGAAGAGGCACCGGCCTGCCCATGCCAAGAAGGTGGTGACTAGACCTCAATCAGTTCATCCGCGCTTGCAAAAATAGGACAAACATTTGTTGCTGCAAGGAAGGCACAAAAAAAACCCTACATTTTAGGTTTTACACTTACAGCGTAAGTAGGAAGAATTTTCGCATCCTTTTAAGAAGATTATGTAAAAGACAAAGTATTTGTCACGTTGCCTCCCATCCCGCAGCTAATGGCATACGAATGAATACATTTGCTGCGAGGGCTCAGCAGTTAAGTGCTGTCTGGAAAATATTAAAAGAAATGGGGTTTTATTTTTGCAAAGAAATGCAGCTTAGAGAAATTTGAGGATGAATACAAAAAAAGTCCTTAATCTGTGGAGTCAGCGCGGTTTGATAGATCACTTGGACTTCTTTGTACGCGCTCCAATTGTTAGCCCTACACCAAACAGAACAATCCCAGGACTGTAAATGCAGGGCAAGTGAAAAAGAAGACTTTGCCTGTTTCCCAAAGGCACTGCATTCTCAAAAACCTGCTGGAAGCACTGGAATCTTCTCTGTTGGTAGCTCGTTTCTCTGGAGACAGATGAGCAGATGTCTGCCTTTTGGCAATTCGTGTTTATGCAGCTATTTGAAAACAATTACACCAAAAATGTTAAAATTTAGATACACACACACACATATATATAATATATATATAAGTACTCCACAAAGATTCAAATGCTGCATTCCTCAGACAAGCCACACAGAGACACTGCAGAAAGCTTCGGAATCAGTACAAAGTGCTTCTCCTCTTCCACCCTCCATTAGTACCTCTACTTTCTATACAGAGTACACATTAGCAACTTCCCAACTCTTTATGCAACCCAGGCTTAGGACACTGTGATTTTAGTGTTGCTCTTTTCTAACCCAGAAGTATTAGGGTTTCATTAATATAGGTGATAACTTCCAGCAGCTTCATGCCTCACGATCTATAGGATACGATATAGCCTATGATATCAACAGAATCACAAGTACAGCTGCTTTACCAGTGTCTCTCTTCCCAAACGGTGAGGGCTGCTGATTGTTTTCTGTACTCTATATGAATGGCAGGAGAGGAGGATACCTGCAGACTCAGCTCCTGCTAAAGCTCTCTACAGTAAGAATCCTGAAGCTCTCTACCCATTCTCTTTTTATTATCGAACAATCGCCACTCTCCCTGTCCCTGAGCATTACTGTTGCTAAAAGCCTCTAATGCTCTCCTGCACCTCAGCTCTCACCATGAATGAAGCCATCAGGAGCACCTCCTTTACAGTTACTCCTGTCGGCCTGCTCCATCCCTGCATCCCTGGCTCAGGAAAGCCAATTGTCAAGCCTAGCTCTTGTTCCCCCCACCCTACCTTGCCTACAATCTGAGCAGAACATATTCCAATTTGGGGTTCCTATAAACAGCTAAGAGTTTTGATAGTGAATGGTGCTGCTGCTTTAGCAGACAAGGACTTGTCTGGTCAGCAGTTTCAAAAGCAGTTACCTTGCCTGTATGAAGGCATCTTGATAATGGCTTCCAAAGTTTAAGCACCAGAACGAAAGATACTGTGTTAGAATCCCACTCCAGCCCCATGCAGGTATATCAAGGACTGCATTTTCTGTGGGGATGGTGTTAAACTACTGTTCAGTCAAGAAAGGTACCTGAAGGTACTACAAACAACATAGGTTTCATCTTCAATCTTCAAGTTCTGACTGAAGTTACGCAGTTCAACACAGAATATCAATGGAGATTCAAACCAACACTTGTATTAGTTGTGTCACTAATACACGATCCATTGCTAACATCAAGCAGTGGGACATAAAAAAGCAAACACAAGTGCAGGATCATTTGTGATTCAGTCAATACAACTGGCTTTCCCTTTGCAATCCTAGAATACCAGAAGGATAGAGTTACCCAGTCTTTAATCTCCCATTGCACAACCGGCATGAAACGTCCTACTCCCACTGACTAGAAACATATTGTTCTTGGAAATAACCTCTACTCATTATTTTCTACACTGTGAAGCAATCTTTTGCATAACCAGAGGATGGGATATTTTGCCAGTCAGGAGAGGTTTGTCATTCTACATTACACAGGAATGAAGAATAGTAAAAGCTCTTTGTCTTTTCTTCATCCCATTATTCAGGACTAGCTTCTTCAGCCCCTTTGAATCATAAAACCTCCCCACAGATCCGTTTTGGTGCTTTACACATGCTAAAATCCAGCCACCTAATTACACCGATTTGGTTTGCAAAACATGACCACACAAAACTGCCCAGTTTCCAACAACAGCAACAGAAACATGCACAATATATTATGTAAAGCAGTATAATCCTTCCCTTCTTCAGCAAAGAGGAAGGAGTGACACTGCTGTGGTAAAATGCTCTACTGGTAGCACAGCATGACCTTTGCTGAAATACACTTGAGTAGTTCTACTACCGTGGTGCAAGATGATGTACCGGCATAAACAGTTCACACTGAACCAGAAAAGTCAATACAGATTAAGTACATTCTGTGATATATTACTCTTCTAGTGTGTTTTTTCACTCGCTGATTTGCACAGTGCAGTCATTCATAAAAGGGGCTCCCTATCATTAGTGTAAATGAGTAATTTACTAGCCCATCATTAAAGATACGCATTAGACGTATGCTTTCCATTGCATGTTTGTTGCCTCTGCGAAGAGAAACGATGTTACACAGTCAAAATGAGATTCTAGGGTGATTATTTTGATCCTGGAAATAGCTCTACACAAGCTCCCGACGTATTTCTCAACACAGGTACTTCACCAGCACCAGCATTTTTCTGCTTAGCTTGAAAATATAAAGCTATTTTTACTGAGTAGCTCCTGATAGCACTACCTATTCATATGTTGTAAAGTGAAGTCATTTCTTTGCTGGATGAACCCTATTACTGCCACATCAGTAACGTTATACCTGTCCTAATCCTTCTCTAACATAGGATGAGTAGGAGTCAGTGCACAGAGATAAACCTCAAACACAGGCAGGTCCCATCAGAAAATTAAACATCGTATTTCGGTTTTAGATGCAGCCAAATAACCATTCAACGACAGATCACAGGACTACTTTGCAAGCGCCACAGTAACGGTTTCCGTCCATTTCTGGAGGGATAAGGGTTACTGCTAATACACCTCTCCCATTACTACTGCAGTTCACAATACAAACACAACAAATAATGACGAACAGATCAAATCATTTTCATGTTCCAACAGAAGAAACAAATCAGGCTTATCTGTAGATGCTGTGATTTTATGTCCCCTTTTGAGCCATTAAGACAAAACAAGTGCCGGCATTTTCCACATTCTCCCAGTTTCCAGAAGGGAAGGTGCAGAACTCGAACCTGTCTCAATGAAGAGTTGAAATCAGTTCAGTCAGCACCCATGAATTATGTGCGACAAACGCCCTCCAGTATTCCACCTTTTTACATAGTTCATAAAGGCTCATGCTAGTACCTATTAAATATTTTATTAATTTACCATGAATATAAAGCATGACATTACCACCTTGGAGAAATAAGAGATTAAATTACTGACACGCTGTATCCGGGGTGGGGAAAAATGTGGATGAAGGAAAAGGAGAGAAAAAGGAAAACCAACAGTAGCGACATTAACTGACACAGGCATTTATCTTCCTAGGGACAACTCCTCCAGCCAAATCTACCCTAAGTGCCCAAGTGCTTCAGAACGATGGCTCTGCATTCTATGGAAAGATCCTAACCCTGGGACCAGCATCTACAGCTCAGAGACCCACAGTTCTGTTGTAAATATACTGATCTTCATTCGCTGATGTTCCAAAACTGCGACGTTTCCACATTTTCCTTTAAAAGGGAAGCGGTATTTGAATCTGACTCCAAAACTGCAAATGTTCAGTTTTACATTATGTTTTATAACACTGTATTGTAGTAAATGTTCATACTGGTACACTTGACAGTTACTTGACGAACTTATTTCTGACTATTGTTTTAACACAGCTGAAGTTTTCTGTCTAATTCCAGATCGTTATTCCTGTAATAGACACCGGCAGCATTTCTGCAGTAGCTTCAGAACCCAGCCTTATTACCATAGCTTTAAAATGCATGACGCATCTCTTGCCTCACTAACCAACAGACAAAAGCACTGAGTGAAACCTGAGCCAAGCACCATGAACCAATGAGCCATTTTCAAACATACTATTTTGGAAACCATAACTTCCTGAAAACACAAAACTTGTCTGCATCGTGATCCCATGAGTACTGTTCATCCTGAAGATGGGCAGTTACTTTTGAATGCAGAATCATCAAATCCCAGACTGGTTTGGGCTGGAAAGGAAGTTAAGATCATCCACTTCCAACCCTGTGCCACCGGCAGGGACACCTCACACTAGAGCAGGTTGCCCTAAGCCCCTGTGTCCCACCTGGCCTTGAACACTGCCAGACACGGGGCAGCCACAGCTGCTCTGGGCACCCTGTGCCAGCGCCTCAGCACCCTCACAGGGAAGAACTTCTGCCTTACATCCAACCTGAACTTCCCCTGTTTCAGTGTGAACCCATCACCCCTTGTCCTATTGCTGCAGTCCCTGATGAAGAGTCCCTCTCCAGCATCCTTGGAGCCCCCATGAGATACACGTCTCACTCCTGGTTGGTACTTCTCTCCCCATCAAAGCTATAAGGCAAAGAAATATCCTTTCAGTTTTGACAATGAAAGACTAAAGCACAGAACAACTCAGCAGCTTTTAGCAGCTGACAGCACTGAAACCAGTTGCATCCAAGCTTCCAAGGCAATGCCAGAACCATTGAGTTATCCCTCACTCCTGGGTCTCCACTGGACCATCACGTTAGATGCTTTTGGCTTACTTCATTTAAAAAAGCTTTCTGAAAATTCATATTTAAAAGCTACCACAATCAAGTGCAACGCTGGATCTGCTGCTCCAAGGAACCAAAACCACGGTCCCAAGAAAGCCAATGAGAAGGCCAGGCTGGACATGGCCTTGGGTTACACGGTCTAGTGTGAGGTGTTCCTGCCCACGGCAGGGGCTTGGAACTGGATGATCTTTAGGTCCTTTCTTACCCAAACCAGACTATGATTCTCTGTCTCTAACTTCACTGCTCCCTAAGGTGAAATTAGAGCAACACTTTTGCTAGTTTTACTCATGCTTGCTCTCAACAGTGAAGACAACTCAAAAGTTACCGGGACTTTACACTGGGTCATTGATCATCAGGAAGACTGTTGAGTGTCAGGTGAAGATTCCTTGTCACAGGCATTAATATGACAGTAAAAGAATAAAAATCTCCTTTCCAGGCTACTGTTGAAGTTGGAGTCCTATTGATTAGACATTTTTAAAGGAAAGAGAGCAAAACCAGTAAATGTAGAAGTCTTCATCATTGAGATTCAGAGTTCCTTAATGACTTTTCTCAGTTCTGAGGAAAGAATAATGCTTTAATAAATAGTGCCAAGTTACATCAACTTTTGTTTTTCATATCATACACGTATGAATGAACAGTGACAACCAACTGTTCTGCAGAGCACCAACTAACTCCATGGATTTGAACACCTGAGTGAGAATAAACTGCAGGCAGCTATTAACAAATAAACTCTATTTCTGCTTGTCAAAAGAAAAGGTTGTACCAAATCCCATAGTAAGGAATGGGCCGGTGTCCATAGTCTGCTCTGTCGGACAGAGATGTAGTCTCAACCGTAGAGACCAGCATTATGCCAGATAATAAAGTCTAGGGTGGCAGATGTGTAACCTGCAAGACATTTCAGGTGTAAATACTGCAAGCACCAATACAATTCTCTGCATTCCTGAAGATCTGCCAAATTGCTGTTACTATTCAAATTATTTCCTCTTTAGTATTTCTCATTTTCAGAAACCTCAGCAGTCTTATTTGCATGGGTCTTTAGAGAAAGAGAAACAGAAAGTACGTCTGAAATCACTGGTGATGAGGAAAGCCTGCGTACCTTTACATCGTTCATAACACTCAGCTCATTTGACATCCCTCTCCACTGAGTCTAACTACAGCAGTAATTACTGCAATAAACAGTATCCTCTCACACTAATGAGAAATCCTACAGATTCGTTTTTAGAATGTCTTTCCCTTACTGATTCTCCCATCAATTTGATCTCTTGGATCTACACAGCAAAATCCCAATCATCCAGGGAGTATCTCGTAGGTTCTGAGTGAGTTTCATAAGGAAAATAAGGTGCAATTTAGCATGTACACATACTGCATCATAACATTAAATAATCATTTCACTTTACATCTGAGCTCTGGGGCTGGTTTTATCTGAAATAGCTGAAGGTTAATGAATGTTAACAGACTCCATTCGCCGCACAAAATGTAGTGATTTGTACGCTGTGATTGCCACATGGAATAACACAATTCAACCCACTCAAGTATGTTACCAAACATATCAGAAACAGTACTGAGATGAAGCTCTCTTCCTTTTTAATTGGAGTCCAAACAGAATATTCACACGTATTTCTTAGAAAGTAACACACAGAAATTGTTTTCCAGTTGTATGCAGCAAATTGAAGCCATGTTCTGCATGGTACACTGTCCCTTCTTGCCTGAATTTAACCTTGGGTAACTTTCATACTCATTTCATAACACTAGGTTACAACTTACTACACTGCTTTGGCATTCACTACACGCCGCAGCAAAAGAAATAAGGATCCCTCATGTTGATAAGATACAGGACTATATCTGAAGACAGCAAGCATGTGCACGTTTGAATGCAATAGAATGCACAAATCACATGTGTTATTTGTATTGGGGCTGGCGCACACCGCTCGCGAACAAAAGCACTGGCGCTATCCTGAGGCTGCACCCTGCAAATCAGCAACTTGGAAAAGAAACGATTCGGAAGAAAACCTCTACTTTCACCTGGCATATAAAGCATCCATCTGATGCAGACTTAGAGAAAGAAAGAGATATTGAAGTGTGACTCTGGTATCTAATAATCCTATTGAAGAAGCCTGAAGGTACTCAATAAAAGGGAGGTTTGTGAGAAGGAACATGACCCTTCTACCTAATCAGACTTTTAAATTCTTTCAAAATACTTGATTTCAGTCAATTCAAAACATAAAAATCTCTATGCTAAACCATCTGTGGTATAAAGAGAGGCTCAGGGATGACAGGCCTCTGAGCCTCCCTGTTTTCAGCCAGCATGCTCAGGAACAGATCCTTCCGACAGAGCCACGCTGCCAAAGAGCAACTGGAAAGCAGTATATTCCAGTGAAGAACCCCTAATGTCCATCCAGTCCTTCCTGAAAGCTGCCTTTAAATGCTACAGGCTATTTGGGAAAGTACTTTCAGCCTACACCCTT
This sequence comes from Myiopsitta monachus, assembly GCA_017639245.1. Taxonomy (NCBI): domain Eukaryota; kingdom Metazoa; phylum Chordata; class Aves; order Psittaciformes; family Psittacidae; genus Myiopsitta; species Myiopsitta monachus. The sequence continues at coordinate 1,752,844 of CM029923.1, read as the reverse complement.
GGTTACGAGGGGCAGGTTTTGTACCCTGCTGCACCCAGCTGCAAAGGATGTGTTTTAATGGAATTCTGCACTAGGAGAGGATAAACTCTCCTAAGAGGAGTCCTGTGATGCTTCTACAGTTGAGAAACTTCAAATTCCAGATCATTCTGAGGAGTACATTACATATTAATGTAAATGACAATGATACAAACATACATTCTAAATAAAGGCAGATTCTCCCCTTCAAGTGGTTGAAATACTGCAGCATTCATGAATCCCAACCAAGCAAACTTGCTACAATAAAACATAATATTCACAACAGATGATGGTGTAAGGAAACATTCATTTTCAACACATTCAGCACTATTTTCAAAGTACCTGCCTGTGGCTGGTTTCTTTTCTCTTTGTCCCAGTGTTAATACATAGCTCAGTCACCACAAGACACATCCTGCACTTGTTTGTACAGGGCTACTCCTACTGAAGCAAATGCCCATGGAAGTGAACTGATTGTCCACTCAGGGGCATCCTTTAGGGTTATAAATACTTTAATTGCATTGCTCTAGGGCACAGAAGTGAAACGCTTCAAGAGCTCATTCCAGTTTCAAGAGCTCCTGTGTGCTGCTTGGATGACCTAGAAAAGGTCAATCTCTGTCTTGATTTCCGCAGTATGCAGAGATAATAACGTTTCTCAAAGGGACTGTGAGCATCACTGGTTGCTTATGTATTATGATACCAGGGCTATAGACATCCCAGGCTTTGCTTTTTGCCTCATCTATGTTACCACTGCACTTTAGATCAGCAGAGGACTTTGGAAGCCAGTCTCCCAAGAGAGTGCTCCAGCTCCAGTTCTACAGATGCTCCAGCCCACATCCAGTCTGGAGCTCTACCGATGCTCCAGCCCACATCCAGGCCAGGGTATCTAAACAGCACAGACACAAACTGGTAGACCCTAGGTGCTCTTTCCAAGTTCCTTTATATTTCCTTGACCAGTACCACTGCCAAGCACCAGGAACTTCGTCTTTCACTTTCCTTGATAATTCATGTGGCTTTTTACATGTGCCATCACTAAACAGCTTCACCACTTCAACATTCTCCTTTTACCTTTCTCCTTTGTTTTTATGGCAAGTTTAACTGAAAACTCCATTTCTGAAAAGGGTCTCACTTTTCCAGTGCTACACAACAGCTTTCCAACAGCGTTATTCCTAGGTATTAAATAGCTTTTTTCTTAAAAGGGAAAGACGGAATTTGCAAAATTATGCCCCCAAAAGGCAATACTTTCATATGAATCTCTAAAAAATGCAACTCGGAACTGCTAGTGTAACCTGGGGGAGGAAAGGTACACGAATGCAAAGACTTAACGCTGGACACTAAACTTGGAGCTCAGCTACCATCAGCTGCTGCACTAGCACTGAATCCCGGCTTTACATTCCAATTGCAAAAACAAAACCACCCAACCCTAAAACAGGGCTCTTTTGAGCTGTAATACATAGAACTGTTTCCGAAGTATCTGAAGTTTACCTTTCCATTTCCTTTCACTTTTTAACATATTGATCCTAATGGAAACAAACAACGAGAAGAATGAACACAGGAGAAAGTTCTCACCAGCCTTCCCCTGCTCCAGGAAAAGCCTGGAGACACCGTGGGTGCTTACAAAATGCCCTGAAGGTCGCCAGGATCCAAGCCATGGCAGAGCAAGGAACAATCTGAGCAGCCTTGCATTTGAACTAAGGTCCCTTATCCTTGACTGCCCAACAAAATAGCAGTGCTGTACTACCGCATCAAGAAGAGCAGCATCACCCTAAAAGCTAAAACCACTGGTGCTTTCGCATCTCTCCCCAAAACAGATACATGCACGTCTTCAATGCTGTCCAAAACCAGGCAAATACATATTTGGAACACTTAGGAAGTGGCATGGAGTCACATCTTGTTGCATGAGTTTCTCAAGCAAGTTTGCAGAACTAATAAGTAGGTAATATGCAGATTTCACTACTATATGTTCATCGAGATTATCAAGAACATAACACAAGGAAAGCTGAAAACCAGGATATCCCCAGGTACAAGTCACAATTCAAAGCATGAAATGAAAGGGGCTGCCACTCAACAGAAGACACTGACGGAGCAGGACTCCACAACCATCAGTACCATAGAGGCTGCCACAGAGACCCAAGGAAGAGGCATCAGAGGAGAAAAGCTCCTCTCCATCTGAGGCTAGTTTTGCCTGCACACACATTTACCATGACATTCGAAAGCTGGACAGCTGTTTACCAGCAACTCAACTGTATCTTCCATACCCTTAATGCCTCTTAGCTGGGCAAGGACTTGCCAGCATGCAGTTCCCATAAACCTTACCTGCACTTCCCTAATCAGACTTCGCTACTCAGTGTTTCTAAGGCAGTTCCACAGAAGCTGCAGCCTTCTTCAGTCACTCTTCCAGAGCAAAACTGCGGTGCTTCGGCCTCTGCTACACAAAGGGGCTGTCCTAGAAAATACACATCACTTACAGTCCTGAGTACACAATGAGGTGCTTTCTAAAACAAGTGTGGGGTCTACTACTCACAGAGGAGCAAAGCTGACCACGTATCTTCTGTCCAGCAGGCAAGTTACAACCTACAGGCTAGTTTACTCTATGTAGTATTAAACTGTATGTATCTGGATTGCAAGGTGAATGTTATAGTCCCCATCTTTCTATCTAATTCTAGTGTAAAACAGTTTAATCCCAGTCTATTCTTCAAAGTATGACTACTGTCATGGAACCAATACATTGAGGCTACATGAAATGTATTGTTCAACCTCAATGAAAGCTCCACCAACATTAACTACGGATTCAGGGATGTCACCCGGATACATCACTGCATTGCCTGAATCTTAAAACTTCATGGCCAATGACCCAAAATGTGCAATCTCTCACCTAAAAACGGGGGGCTTTCAACCTTGAGGACTTCCCTTAGACCAAGGGGAGATTTCCCAACTGCAGACCCACCGCATCGAGGAGGACCAACTCTAAACGGCTGCCCAAAGGGTTCCATTTCTTCCCTGGCTGAACTTGAGCTGTGGCCAGATGTGGTCATGTACCCACCATGGGCTCAGGACCCAAATTCCTGCCCTTTCTTGTCTCAATTCCTTGTCCGTGTTGGGAAGCATCTACTGGCTTTGGTCAGGGCTTGCTCAGGGTGGCTGTACCTGACACAACTATACTCAATAATTAATATATAACAAACTACATTAATTCAAGGGATGACCTAGAGAATTAATAACGAATGTTTTACAATTAATATTTCTAAGAAATGCAGAAATGGTTCACATAAACTTGCCTGGGTTCCTACCAGTAAAACAAATGGATGAATTCCTTTGACACTTGGAGGGAGAAAGAAGAGGGAAGAAGCTCCCTGTAACATGAAATCTGCACAGTCACAAGTAGTTTGGGTTAATTACTGTTAAGGTGTCAGACTACCCAAGTTTTAATCAACACAGCATCAACTCGGGTGCAGATGTCGACATCTGTACAAGTTAGTGCCATTTTACCTCCTCCAGGCACTGCAGCACCTGGAGAAGCCACAGGGAAGACAACTTGGATTCTACTTGAAATCACTGCAGCAGCTGTCAGCTCAGAAGGAGGCACACACCGACCTGCACCAGGCAGCAGCACTGCACAAACCCACACTTCCTCTTCTGAAACACATTCTGGAAGCAACACTGGGAAAACTGCAATGAAAACCATTTACCATATGATGAAAACATCAGCATTCATTGGACAGATGTACTGAGAATCACAAAATCATGGAACATTTTGGGCTGGAAAGGACCTTAAGCTCATCCACTTCCAACCTCGCAGGGACACCTCACACTAGGACAGGTTGCTCCAAGCCCCTCTGTCCAACCTGGCCTTGAACACTGCCAAGGATGGGGCAGCCACAGGCTTCTCTGGGCACCCTGTGTCAGCGCCTCAGCACCCTCACAGGGAAGAGCTTCTGCCTTACATCCAACCTGAACTTCCCCTGTTGCAGTTGGAACCCATCACCCCTTGTGCTATCACTGCAGTCCCTGATGAGGAGTCCCTCTCCAGCATCCTTGGAGCCCCCATCAGATACTGGAAGGCTGCTATAAGGTCTCCACGCAGCCTTCTCTTCTCCAGGCTGAACAGCCCCAACTTTCTCAGCCTATCCTTCATACGGGAGGTGCTCCAATCCCTGATCATCCTTGTGGCCTCCTCTGGACTTGTTCCAACAGCTCCATGTCCTTATTACGGTGAGGACACCAGAACTGCACACAGTGCTGCAAGTGGGGTCTCACAAGAGCAGAGTAGAGGGGCAGGATCACCTCCCTCGACTACTGCTCACGCTCCTTTTGATGCAGCCCAGGATACAGTTGGCTTTCTGGGCTGCGAGCGCACACTGCAGCCACCTCATGTTCATTTTCTCATTGACCAACACCCCCAAGCCCTTCTCTGCAGGGCTGCTCTGAATTTCTTCTCTGCCCAACCTGGAGCTGTGCCTGGGATTGCCCTGACCCAGGTGCAGGACGCTGCACTTGACTTGGTTGAACTCCATGAGGTTGGCATTGGCCACCTCTCCAGGGTGTCCAAGTCTCTCTGGATCCCATCCCTTCCCTCCAGCGTGTCGACTGCACCACACAGCTCAGAGCCATCACAGACTTCCTGAGGGCGCCTCAGTCCCTCTGTCCATGTCACTGACAAAGGCGTTGAACAGGGTCGGTCCCAATTGGTCTAATTGGCACTTAAAGCTTTCAGTTTTGTCATACAGCTCTAGACATTGATTTGGCAACTGTTCCATTAATATGGCAGATGCACTATTAACAAAGTCATACACGGTTCATGGTGACATTGACAACTCCTGTCCAGTGGTGTCACAGTTTGATTCAAGCACTTGTATTTTAACAGGGATGCTATTTCAAACCACAACCAGAAAGTTACTTATTAGTTAATAAATAGATGTATTACACAAATTAAGTTATAAAAACATTTATTACACAAAATCATTTTGATCACCTTGTTCTCCTTTTTGTGGGCCTACAACCTCTATGCAAAAAATTATCAATGCAGCAAGAACAGAACCTTCCTTGTTCTTACAATAAACTGCTGTTAGCCTCTTCCTCACTCTATAGAAAACACTTTGAGTATTTCCATTGTGTTACAGTAAATAACCTGAACTTCAAAGCTGAAAGGTGTAATACTAATGCCATGGACTGACATAACTCAGAACTTGAGCTTTTTCACACTCTTATAAATCAGCCTACTTCTACAGGCAAAAGGCAATAGATTTCAGAGTTTCACAGAAATCTGACCCTGTAGGCATCAGGGTTTTGACAATCCAGCACACTTACAGAACTTGCTTTTCACAGAAGATCAACTTCTGCTCCTGATCGCGGTCTATGAACACAATAGATAAAGGTGACAATGGTCAAATAAGGTCAATCACCCATGGATCTCAATGGGGTACTGTGCAAAACTTAAGAGATAACAGTTATTACATATTAATGAATATATAGATTTACTTAGCACCACATCAGCATACTTGGCTCACCTGGGGAGGGAAATACATATCTCTCCCTTCTTGAACATTACTTTACTGTACTGGATTTCTCTTCCACTCATTTCTCTGCACTGTCTCAGTAGTTCTGAATCTCTCTGCTACAGCTCTCACTCTTCCTTGCAGACTCCACGTTCAGCCCCTGCCCAGCAGATCCACTGAGATGATCACTCATTAAACAAATACATACCCCCAGGTATTATAAACTAATCATACATACACATCATAGCAATCCTTAGGCCTGAGACAGACTCATCCCTGTGATGGCAGAGTGGGAAGCAGTATACACATCTCCCAGCCACTCATTAGGCTGCTTTCAATGCAGATCTCCACATCAGATGACATTGGGATGGCTCTTGCCATAAAATCTCCCTGTCCTGGGTCAAGTACTGTATTCAGAGGAAACATTTTGAAGACTTCATGCTATTACTGAAATGATGATGTAAAAGAAGCTGCTGGAAGATGTGTGTATTCGAACCTCGGAGCACGTGAAATTACATCTTGGTTTCACTTTGAAGGCTAAAACCAAGCTACCCAGGCACAGTTACAGATCCAGTCTCATTTGAAGACTTCGAATCGAATTCATAAATGAAGAAGAGTGAGAGCTCAGAGATGCCCAGTCCTGAAGGCCATGCAATTACTAATGCAGCTCCTGAACTCTTTTTGCTTCTCCTCTCCTATTTGCTTACACTTGTGAAAAGCAAGAAGCTTTGGTGTATTAAACCGAGAAGAGATGTGAATGGGTACGTTAAAAAATCCAGGTGGATACAATCTGAGGGGAATTGAAACCCAAACTGAATCCAGCTATCCAAGATGATGTCCCCTTGTGCTGTTTCTAATTCGCCTCGACACAAACATGACTGGAAAGATAACACTTATCTTGAGAACTGCAATATACCTAATTGCATTGATGCCAGAATCAGAATTACCTTTCCTCAAATCATGCAAGCAATGTGAATTACAGACTCAAGGCTTATGTGCCATCTTGAAGATAGAGTAATAAGATTAGCTCTTCTCACATGTCCAAAACCTAAGAGGGATTTTAGAATATCCTACTTCCTAAACCCTACATTTACCAGCATAACTGCTCGTTCACAGAAATAGCTTGTATTTTGACTGCTACATCATTTCTGCCCTTCAGGCACACACTACTTCCTTTCCATGAATCCAAAAGGCAAGTATTAAAGTAATCTGTCTGACTGTTGTTTCATCTGCAAAGGTCAGATTGGGGCTTGCAACCTCAAAGTTAACTAAAGCTAATTTCCAACTGCCCTTTTGCGCAGCGAAGCGGTTTGACCCAAGTTAGATGCTCAGGCTCCAAACACACACTAAATGAACGGACAGCATAGGCAGGGGTGTACAGTACAGATTCTCAAAACCCAGCCAATATGCTAGCTGCAAATAGTTTAGTGGCTTAACAAACCACAGCTGTGCCTCTCCTTCCCCAAAGGTTATCACTATGAACCTGCCCATAACGTTGCTTTTCCATCTGACAAAGAAAACAAAGCTCCACAATATCCACCATCGGACAACCTATATTTGAGCCATGAGCTGTAAAAGCACTAACTTCAAGTGTTTACTCAAGAAAGGAAGAGCAGGGACTTGAAATCACATATTTAATATGCCAAACAGACTTGCTAAACCTCTACGCTATTGGTTTGCAGCATCAGACAGCTCCCAGCTCCTTCTGTACATCTGGCTTGGTTAAACGGCAGGGAAATGTGGATATAGGAAGACCCCCTGTTTGGAAACCTATTGTAGAGGTCGGTGTTAAGCTCTTTAATTGCAGAGCGGTGTAAGTACTCTGGCAGCCTTTAGGTGCTCTTGGCTTCTAGGGACTTATCAGGGGCAGCTCTTAAGTGACGTTGATAGTCACCCCTAGCGTCTTGTAGCTACCAGGTATTTTGCCTGACCACCTAAAAAGATCCTCTCACATATTAATAGTCTTCTCCATATAAAAATTGACTCAATAAATAGTCCACTTACTTGAAAAAATATCATCTATTTTTCAATATATCTGAAAAAATGCCTCTATTCTGTTGAAGATGAGTAGTAACGCCTTGGGTGGCATGGTTTAGTGGGAGGTGTCCCTGCCCATGGCAGGGGGGCTGGAACTAGATGATCTTAAGGTCCTTTCTAACCCTAACTATTCTATGATTCTATAATTCAGAAGCATGTTTCCAGAGAATAAGCGTCCAAATGGATACTTCCAAGCATGTAAACTAGATGCTATATTAAGTAGACGCATCTATTTCTTCTTAGCATGATACGAAGCACTTTTAGACACTCTTTTGTTGCTATATATGGTACATTACTCATTCTGAGAAATAGTCAGCAGGGTATTTTACAAACGGAAGAAAGTAACTACTTGCACACACATTTGGGATTCGAAGCCTTCATTTAAGCAATGACACCCATCCATCACAAGCAGGCCATGGTGCATGCTTTTTGAGAACAGTCTGTGACATACAATGAGAATCTAAATATCTAACATGTTTATAGCACACCAGGCAGTCCTTTGAGCACAGCAACCTGGTGATGACTTGCTACTATTGGTAGCAATTTGGTTTTCCTCTTGGCTCTTCACCTCCAGATAGGCACCCTGACAGCTAAAGGCAGACCCTTTCTATCGTGCTATGAGATTCAACATAGCCCCACTACCACCACCATTACTACTACTATAACCTCACCAAAATCCACTACGTCTATGATCTAAAACTAGTAATAGAAAGCAAGAAAGCCGCGTGGGTTTTATACACATCCATGTAAGCACCTTTTCCTTTTGAGGCACAGATAAAACATGCTTAGTCTGATCTGAATTACTGCAGTGTTCTTGTTAAAAACTGCCATCTGTCAGAGATTATCCTATTTTACACACAGGGAACATGCATTAATTATTAATCCTGCTCCTCACAGAAATGTACTCACAAGATCAGCACTATCCGTGGTGTGACAGGAGTATTATTGCTCTTAGCAGGTAGTTGAGGGATGAGACTTGGGATTGATCCGTTCAGCACTTCCAGCAAATAGGCAGGCCACTGGCTACATGGCAGGGCATCATCACACAAGAAGCAACAGCTGAACTCCCAGGCCCTGGGTCTTATTCCATGAGGCAACATAAATACTACAGAAAGCACGGACATTACCTTTGCAGAAACAAACACCTTTGCATACACTGAAGCACATGTTCAAGTTTAAGCACAAATTTGGCTTAAAGTTAAATGCAAAAGTAAGAGTTTTCTCAAGTGTTGGCCAAAGCTATTGGCATTTTGCTGTGTCTTCCACATGCGCTAAGGGAAGCAATTCCTAGTGTAAAATAGCACGCTGATGTGGCAGATCTCATTCATCCACAGTGAGAACCTGCTAATAGGCAAAACAAGAAGATAAAGCAAGCTCTTCACAAACCTAAGTGAGGAACAATTGAAAGGGATCATTCTTCCCCAAGGAATTCCCTACTCACATATCATTTTCTAGGGAAGCTTGGAGAGATCATACTTCTGCTCTAAGACAGTTTCACCTCTTTGGTAGTGTTTGAGTGTACGATGCCATATATTGCCTTCAGTTAAAACTTGGGTCCCGCTCAGCTTGTTTCTTTGGTCAGTGGCAAACTGACCACTCAAAGCATTTCACAAACCAACTTCTTTCAGGTTTTAGTACTTCATTGAGGAAAAACCATCAGGAATACAAAATACTACTGAACAAAGTAATATATATATGCGTGTGTATATATATATGTAAGTATAAAACAAAACCGGAAGAGATTTATGACATATAGAAGAAGTAGCTGATATGAGACAGCAACCCATAGTCCTAGGCTGTATTTGATGCCAGAACCTCTATCGTACTATGAAGAACAAAACTAATAGTTTACTGTTGACCCCCAAAACCAGAAGACAGCCTTGTCAACGCAGAGAACTCTTCTGGATAAACAGAAGCTACACTAATGGTCATCAATCTCCACAACTTGAACGTAGTTTCTATTTCTAAGGATCTCGCTGGTGTTAAAATGCCCGTACCTTTCTAGGCAAGGAAGAGGTTAAAAATCTCCCTTTCTAAACCCAGAAAATGCTCCACTGAAAAGCTGCCTAAGCTGCCAAGCATGGAGGGATAGTATTCCAGTTGGAACTCATTACAGAAGCAACACAGGAGAGCTGATCCAGCTTTTTATTTACTGTAGAGGCAGAAATGACATGAACATCTTTCTATGTAGGCCTAGAAAAACATGTTGGCCCTGAAGCCAAGGATCAGAACATTGCCAACCCTGCCAAAATGAAAGAGGTTATTTGTTTTTTTAATTTAGCAAGATTTGGCACCGATTTCTGTCTTTTTCCCTGGAGAAGAGGAACTATTTATATTCTTCAGAGCACAGCTCGTAATTGTTAATTTTCAGTGGCCCTGCATAAAGAAAGAGTAGGTTTATTATTGTGAAACAAGAGGTCCACAGTCTGCAGTCCGGGAAGGACAGACCGTTTTGTGCAATGCCATTTTAAGCTTCTTCCGGGAGGTGGGAATTTCAAGAGAAGGGTGGTTCTTCAAGTAAGGACATATCCATGTCTCTCAGGGTCAGTGACTGACATACGGGAAGGGGCATGGAAGTCCCACATTAGGATTTCCCTTTCAAGTCCCACATTAAAAGTTCCCCTTCCCTAAAGTGAAACCTAACCAAGGACTCCTTCCACTCTCACATGGTTCCCTTTTTCCCTGGATAAAGTCACAGCACAAAGCACCAAGAGCTGTCAACCATGAGAACATAAACACGATTGGTGCCCTGTCCTTTGATGGCCTGTCCATCGACACTCCTTTCCTCACCCTTACACCACCACCCAAGTTACATACACACTCATCCTTACTTACAGCATGTAAGATAGTTCAGGTTGTATTTCCAGATCAGATGAGGTTGTCTCTCTCTGACAGGCATCATGAGAACCTGTTGAAGGACCTTCCAGAGCTCTTCTTACAGACCTCAGTTCAGGGGTTTCAACTCAGCGTGCATCAAGAGAAGGACTAAGTTTTGAAGCAAGGTTTGACCCTTTGGAAACCTCCAGGTCCTAATCTACTTCCCTGGCAGTAAGAGCTGGACCTCAGCTTTCAGGCCTTTTCTGCTGAGTACACTGACTGTTCATCAACTCCCTCCAGCTTGGGATTCTATGATGCCGTAATAATAAGAACAAGCTGTTTCTTCCAAATGAAACACCTGTGGGCTCAGTATTACTGCACCTGAGCAATATGTGTCATTAAATATTGACTTAGCCATTCAATAGCTGAAACTGATAAAAGTAGAGGATGACAGGAAGAAAAACGTTGAGCAATCTGATTTTTTAGAGTATTCCCACAAAGCCTTCCCAACATCCATATTAATTAGTGACCTCCTCAGACTGTAATGAATATACTTGTCAACCAACTGCTAAAACCAGCAACAACCATATGATAAACAGGAGTCATTCCATGAAGCCAGTCCATTAATTACCACACGCTTTTCCACCATTATATATCACATGGATAATAAATGAGCCAGAACATAAGGTTTATTTATCTTAGAATCACAGACTATTCAACAGAGCAGATTGGGTTGGATGGACCTTCAAAGCTCATCCAACTCCTGCAATGAGCAGGGACATCTTCAACCAGATCAGGTTGCCCACAACCACATCCAGCTTGGCCTGGAATGTCTCCAGGGATGGGGCATCCACCACCTCTCTGTGCAACCCGTGCCAGTGTTTCACCACCCGCACTGTAAAGAATTCCTTCCTCACATCCAGCCTGAATCTCCCTCTGTCCAGTTTAAACCCATCACCCCTCATCCTGTTGCAACAGGGGCCCTGCTCAGAAGTCTCTCCACATCTTCCTTACAGGCCCCTTTCAAGAGCTGAAAGGCTGCAACAAGGTCCCCCCACAGCCTTCTCCAGGCTGAACAACCCCAACCCTCTCAGCCTTTCCTCGCAGCAGAGGTGCTCCAGCCCCCTGATCATTTTGTGGCCCTTCTCTTGACCTTCTCCATCAGGTCCATGCCTTTCCTGTGCTGAGTACCCCAGAGCAGGACGCAGAATTCCAGATGGAGTCTCAAATCTTGTGATTCCTCTCCCCTAGATCACCAGTCGCAGAGGTTTTACAGTACTGCTATATTCCATCAGTGCAAAACCTGAGCAGGTTGTGTTGACCAAACAAAACCAACTCAAGACAAGATAGAATCAGAACATTGCTTTTCTCGAGATGAGCTCACAACAATCCAACTACTGAAACACACCCCAGCTGTCGCTTCAAACGCTTCTCCTTTGGGTACAGCAATTCAGAAGAGGGGGAGCTTCATGGAAGTTCGTCATTCCATCATCATTTGGCTGTGATTCCAAGTCTTTCAATTGCTTTGCTACAATTCTCTTTGTAACCTCAAACAAATACTCCTATAGCTCATTCGTGCAAGGGAAAAAAAAGGTACAATTGCTTCATTTTCACACAGATTCACAGCATATCCCTGCAGCTCAAACCTTGGTGACGCACTAAATCTGCGGTTTAGAACTGCTCACGGACACAGCTCCTTCAGAACGTTGTTCACATTTACTCCTCCACAAGTCAAAGCTCATCCAGTCCAACCCCTTGCAATGAGCAGGGACATCTTCAACTAGATCAGGCTGCCCAGAAACACATCACAATCACTGACACAGGCTCATCAAGCTGCTCTGTAGTTCTGTCGCTGCAATATAACAGGAATGGGGAAAAGAGATTCCATTTGCAAACGATTTTGCAATTTAAAACCATACTTCAAATGTCATTTCTTCACAACAAAATGAAAAAAGCTTTCTCTACCTTCATTTTTAATATACTTATCAAATATAAATTAGGAATCATAGAAGAGAATCACAGAATGAATGTTCAGGTTGGAAAGGACCTTAAGACCATCCAGTTCCAAGGCCCTGCCATGGGCAGGGACACCTCACACTAGACCGTATCACCCAAGGCTCTGTCCAGCCTGGCCAAGCAAGTTCCATTCACTCCTTTTTTATCATGTTTCTCTAAATGCCTCAGAAGGTTTCTTTCTTCTTTCCTGTTTAAACACTTAAAGGATCTTGAATTCTCAGCACTTGTGAAAACGTGGCCATCAGCCACTTACCTGCTACAGGGGTTTCAAAGGGACCTTAAAGCGAGCTGCCCGTACACAATTGCAAGGAGCACACCTAAGCTCTCTGTAGAAACCTTTGAAAATCCCCGTTAAGGATGGAGAAAACCAAATTGAATAAACCAAAACCACCAGCACGGAGCTCACCTTGTTGAAAACACTCACTCTGACCTGCAGCTCCCAACTCATGTCTGGCTCTGACAATGTCATACAGGGAGAACCTGTGCCAAAGCCATCATAGTACCATAGTACCATACTATGTGACCTTCTTGCCTTCTGCCATCACTAATGCTAAGGAGAGTGGCGTTTAGTGGTGGACTTGGCAGTGCTTGGGTAAAGGTTGGGCTCAAAGGCCTTTTCCCACTGAGTTATTTCTACGATTCTATGGTAGGAGCTGCTTTGGTTTTAGCAGGATCCTTTTTTCAGAGTCGAAGATACATTCCATCATCCACACTGGGAACAGTATCTTAACCTTGCCCCAGGAGGTTTTTCCCTACCTAACATAAGAATACAGAATGTAATCAAATGCCTCTTTACCTGCCCCTTCCACCAACCAACCTCCATCAAACAGCAAAGAAACCTGAAAATGCCCGTTAATAAAAGCAGCTAACCAAAACCTCCATTTTTGAAGAAAGATTCCCATTTTCATGCCGCGAAAGTAACAGTTGGATTATTTTTGTGTTAAGTCACCACGCACTTGCAGATCTGATTCGAGGTGATAGTGGACGTACTGCAAGGCATTGGGGTTTTTGGTCTCTAAAGCATTGCTTTCCTCTCTTTGTCCGTGAAGATAAAACCATATTTAGATTCCAATTCAAAGCCCAGCTCTAGTTTACAGTACATAAAGATGTCTCGGAAGCACAAAGTACTGAATCAGAGAAAGGAAAGCACATCCCATCCGACAGTGGTGACATGAGTTATTTGCATAGCTGCCACAAAAGTAATAATTACACTGTAACTCAATGGGAACAATGGTAATTTCACAGTAGCTCATGTTGTTGTTATCACCCTATATCCTGATAACTGTGAAATTAATTTGTGGCACCACTGTATGTGTCAGCTTTAAGCTGTTCCCTAGGTAACATTACGCTACCATAGAGAAGGAATGCTTGGCAGTAAAGCGGGTAGCAGCAGATTGATTATACAAAAAGAATCTTCCCTCTACATACAAATAACTTGGCAATCAGAGAAGAAAAAACCTCCTCGCTGCTTTCCTCCTTTTTAGTTTCAATTAATAGAGATATTGGGATAATGGCATTAACTGACCATTCCCAAGACACTGGCAAAGGGAAACCAAAATGAGCAAACTATCAGTGCCACTGCCCCATTGTTCTAACTGCAGCAAAGATGCCGCATGAAAATGCTGATTCTTTTCCTCCTTCTTACAGCTATTTCCCACATTAACCATTCAATGGCAATTTCCAATCTAAAAGCAAATATGCAGCACTAAGACATATTTAGAAGGGCAAGAATAGTGTAGGTTATGCTTTCACAAGTAATTCTCACTTCATCTGAGAGGCACAGTCCTTTCACCTCCTGAAGGCTCAACATGATTTTGCAATACTACTACTGCCAAAAAGGAGTCCCACACCAAATGTGCCACACAATGCATGGAAATGCTCACAGCTTTACAGGTGAAATGAAAATCCAGTGCCGCAGGAAATGAAGGTCTGGAAAACATTAAATCATGGAATGTAAGGAGGAAACTTATTACTGATGGGTAACAATAAACAAAACACTGAAATGAAACTTTTCAGCCACTCTGCTTCGTATGGCACGAGGGATAAGGCTTTGGATTAAGGAAAGATAGCATTTATTTCTATAGGATTTGGATATGTCATTTTTAATCCAGGTCTTTCTTCCTAGCATTAGAAACTGTAATGCTTTTTTCTCTTGCTGGATGTTTGTCTGCAAGGAAAAAGGTGAAATAAATCACAGCATGTTACACATATAGCCTCAGTGGTTGAGCTGGAGTTTTGCTCCTGACAAAGCAGCACCATTCTCAGTGTCCCCACTAGTCATCAAAGCAGACCAAGGTGTTGAGCAGGTAACTGTGATCCAGGATATCCAGGGACAAGCGCGTTTTGTCGCTCTTAGGTTTGATCTTCACCTCTGACTGATCCTCCTTTTGTCATCGCTATCCCCAAAACCCCTGACAGGTGATGTTCAAATGTATGTGTGTCATTCCAGTAAAGAAACAGAGCTTTCAGAGCACTGCAAGCAGCTGCAGGAGCCTAAAGCCAGCTTGGACAGCCCCAAATGTGTATTCTTCATTAACTATAGGCACACCCTATGCCAAATTATGTCACTGCTCTGATCATTGCCACTATTGATCGAGGAATTCAGCCTATATCCTTTGCCAAATCAGTCCACTTGATGCTCACTCTTTTTCCCCCACTTTGTGAGCCATTCTGATGCACCTTAAAGGACCCTTAAATGCAGACAACGTACACAACCCATATTTGCAGTCAGCAAGCTCACTGTGTTAACTGCATGGAGAATTTGCTGGTGCTTTTGGTGCTGGTAGGAACTACTAAGGGATATCAGTACTGATTGATCCTCTTTTTCAGCCCCATTAATAACTGCCTGCAGGTATCTTTGCTTTGCTAGAGTAGCACAGAGCCCTGATGCTCAGCTAAGTCAGTGGTCTTTCTCCCCACTCACCCAACACTACTTCTGCCTGAAGGAGCCCGGGCCAAGCCTGACGGCTGGGTTTTAACCCCTGTGTATCCCCTCTGTTCTTGACTTTCTTTTATACACTCTTCAGGCGTCAGTGCTGAAACAACTCCAGTACATTGGAACAAACACCCCTCCTGGAACAACAACTGCTGCCACTGACAAACAACCTTCCATTTGCTGGCTCAGCACTGCCAAAGGCATTCACAAATGCTCCAAGAAAGGTGGGTGGATGGATGGAACTAAAACTCTTTGGAAAGCTTTAAATGCTAGTAGCAATTACTGGGTTTACTGTAAGCCCAAATTTACTATCAGAGAAAATGTGACCAAGAGGTGTCGGATTAGAAGAGGCTGGTTGAAAAATCAGTAGTGGGGATAAAAAAATACCTGAAATGGGAGATTTTACCTTTACAATCACAGAATCAAACCAGGTGCAGTACACTGGTATTTTTACCGATGACAGCATTCAATAACCTGCTTGAAACTACTGATGTACTCTGGGTCACAAAATGAAATCCCCACATTGTTTTTAGCACTTGCTGGTAACCTCTGTACCAAGACTGCTGAGGAGGCTGAAGATTAACTCCTTAATTGGGAACTATTTGCTACTACTCCATAAGTGGCGGCTGTTCCTCATCCCATTTGAAACATGCTGAGATAGATACACCATGGAGCAGTTTGTAAAGCCACTCCCATGCTATTTTAAATGTATGTTTAATTGTAAAGGAATAGTCATCGACCTTAACTTCATGGACTGATTGCCACAGTACAACAGGGATATCTACTGATTTGGGGAATGGCTTTAAAGTGATGGGAAAAGTAGTTACAAGAGAGACCAACTGCGAGAATTTTACATGATTTTTAGGTCACTGGATGATCTTCAGGTCCATTCCAACCCTAACCATTCTAGGCTTCTACCTCTGGTTTCTCCCGGCTACCACACTGCTGATAAGTTACTGGTTCTCTGGGCTTCAAAAAGAAATGAGACACATTACATATCTATTTTCATTTTAGTTCTTTTTTTAGATATATTTTTCCTCAAAATAAGAGGGGTTTGGTGGAAAAATTGATAATCATTTGACCAAATGAATGCAATAGTTCTGTCTGATTTCATAAGATTCAGCAGGGTCCTGGAAAAACAGCGTCCATGATCTCTAACCATACAGGACTGATATTTGATTACTGAAACTGCAATGCCTTAAGCACAGCATCCACAGAGGAGCTCGTTCAAATATCGCCACAATACCACCACGTCTCAACATTAGAATCCTGGCAATGAACAGACATCAAACACCTTTCACAAGGCAACTGCTGCGTACATTGAGCAAGAGTTATTAAGCCAGCATGCAAAGTCTTAGCATAACTTCCACTGCACTTTCAGCCAAGTGTAAGCTTGACGCATTACCTTGGAAGAATGCCACACTTCCCGCTGTGCTAAACCTACTGAAACAAACAGGGAAGCAGCATTTGCTGTGTTACATCCCTGCTTTACTATTGTGTAATTGGACCATGCTACAGGAACAACGCTTTATATTACAAACACTGAGTTCCCGTGATCAGCTTGTGGCTTCACAATTTCAGCACAAAAGCAATGAATTCTTGTCTTACATCAAGAATTATATAAGATTTAAGAGAAGTTGCTTTTCAAAGCTCTGTTTGCAGGTATAGTTTGAAAGCAAAATAAAAGGTATATGTGATGACACTGTTATACTAAAAAGAGAAAGAACGCTTCGCAATGCCAACAGCAAAAGATAACTCAGGCCTTTCCAATTCAGGGGTAAACTCTTCACTCACCCAGTATAGCCAAGCAGAATAAAAGAATCAAAATAGATCACAGAAGCAGGGAGTACAGGGAGATAGCTTTACATTCAGTGAAATATACCTAATTCAACTAGGAAAGGCAGCAAACTAGTTATGCTGTATAGTCTCTGCCAGTTAAATGGCTTCCTGTATTAGAAAAGGAAAAGGTCCCTTCCAACCCAAAGCAGCCTGGGATTCAATGACTCTGGCTGCAGAAGGATTTATCCCTAGAATAGCTACGTATCAAATAGCAGAAGATACCCTAAAATGACTGCCTCTATATGAGCAGCCATTTAAGTGCTCAGCAGCAGAGGGTCTCCACAGCAAAACAGCTGGCATTAAGACCCGACGTGACGCTCCCTGAAATGCAGGTAGTGTTTATTTCAGCCTAGATCTAACCTACTCCTGTAGGCCTGAGCAACTGACATGGACATCTATGTCCCTGCAGCTTCCTCATCACAGTTGCCTGTGCTGGCACTCTTAGAGACAGCACAGAGGTGCTCATGAGCCACTAGCAGGACTCGCAGCCACAGCAGCAGCGCATCCCCCTGCCCCGCTGGCTTTGCATTATGTTGATTGAGTTACAGAATCCTAGAATCCCAGGCTGGTTTGCGTTGGAAGGGACCTTAAAGCTCATCCCAGTTCCAACCCCTGTGCCACAGGCAGGGGCACCTCACACCGGAGCAGGGTGCTCCAAGCCCCTGTGTCCAACCTGGCCTTCAACACTGCCAGACACGGGGCAGCCACACCTTCTCTGGGCACCCTGTGCCAGCGCCTCAGCACCCTCACAGGGAAGAGCTTCTGCCTTCAGATCCAACCTGAACTTCCCCTCTTTCAGTGTGAACCCATCACCCCATGTCCTATCGCTGCAGTCCCTGATGCAGAGTCCCTCTCCAGCATCCTTGCAGCCCCCTTCAGACACTGGAAGCTGCTCTGAGGTCTCCATGCAGCTTCTCTTCTGCAGTCAGTGTCAGTGAGGATGACACAGAGGCACCCTGCAGGCAGGCCACGACTGAACATATGACTACAGAGGAGCTATTTAAGCTTGTCTGCGCCTACCAGAAAGCCCCCAGAAGTTAGGCCAGATGCTAACAGTGCAGCTGCACCTCAGTGCAGGCTGATTCATCCGAGAAACAAGACTCAGCTCTGTTCTGGCTACTGCAGCTCCAGGGCTAGTGGTACTCAGGCTTAGCCATGCAGTCACAGCTCTCCCTAGTGCAAAACACTCCACAAAACCAGAATCTCTCTTACATACAAAACAGCTCCTATTTAAGTATTTTCAGACAGTTCCTGCACAGTTCTTTAATTGTAGGGACAACAATTCCCACCCCAATTACTCATTTTATCTGAGAGGAAATCACAAGAGAATACACTTCAGGCCAGAAGAGGGCTGACACCACCAGCATCTATTTGCCATGCAAGTAAATGTGCAGTGGGAACACTGAGGTATGGACACTGTGAGGCATAGCCCAAGATCTAACAACAAGCAATACACTGTAGGGCCCTGGAATAAACTAAACGATAAGTGTTTTCTTACCCTTTTGGTAATACAGATGCTGACCAAAACCATTTGCTTTTTACTGCATTACCAAAAACAAAGCAAATGCTTGGTTAATACTAATTAATACAACCAGCGGGGTTGGAAAAGCCCTTTAAGCTCATCCATTCCCAGCACTGCCAAGGCCACCACTATGAACACTTGCAGGGACGGTGACTGGAGCCCTGCTCTGGGCAGCCTGTTCCAATGCCTGATCAAAGAACCCGATGAAGAACTGTCACTGCTCCCCAACCTGCTACTTTAAGCAGTATGGAAACCACAGGTTGCACAAGAAATCTGCCTGGAGGCTTAGAGGCACTTCAGTAGGCAAAACAGCAGTAATAAAAGTATTAGTAGTATTAAAAAGTACCATTAAACACTACTACTAAATAGTAGTAATAAAGCAAATAGCATTTACAAATACTATTTGTAGTAATAATGAGAATTTGTAGTAATAGTAATTACTTTATTAAATATTAAATACAGTAATAGTAATCACTATCTATAAAGTACACTCATAGTTGAAATATTAAATACTATTAACAAATAGGAGCAAAAAATGGTAGTGCTGCTTAAAAATAAGTTACAAAACCTTACGGTTTTAAAAGATTATTGTATTGTAATGGTGTCAGACGGTAAATCAATGTCTTTTTAAGTGTTCCGGTGAGAATCACATTATAACACTTTTTAAGGCTTTTGAGAACTACAGTAAATGTCTGAAAAGAAACAAGTGCAGATATATTTGAAGTAGCATTTGTAAAGACAGACCGGTTAGTGACTGTACATGAAACAGAAGCCACTGTAGGAAATGTGGTTTCATGCATACATGTGGAATGCGGTACTCTTAGTAATGGAGATTAAATTCATGACTTACAAATAAAACAGCATGAGCTTAGAGAGCTTGAGCTACAACAGCTGACTTCTTCGCCAGAGCTGTAACACACGGCTTCTCTGTATGTCCCAGACTTTTGTTATGGTCTGAAATCAGAGAATCCCAGATTGGTTTGGGTTGGAGAGGAACTTAAGATCATTCAGCTCCAACCCTTGTCATGGGCAGGAACACCTCACACTAGAGCAGGGTGCTCCAAGCCACTTCCAACCTGGCCTTGAGCACTGCCAGGCACGGGGCAGCCACAGCTTCTCTGGGCACCCCGCGCCAGCGCCTCAGCACCCTCACAGGGAAGAGCTTCTGCCTTATATGAAGGACAGTGTTAGGAGCCACCTTCTAACTAAACCAACCAAAGCCCTGGAACATAAAACCCACATGACACTGACCTCCAGAAAGCCCTGGCTCATGGCAAACATCCTTCATTCAGCTCTCAGCTTCTTTGGTTGGTCAAGTTTAAGTTTTGTTTAATGAACCAAGGCATTTTTCAAAGCGTATAAGCTGAGGAAACCAAGGCTTTCGCAACCCTGGTAGTCTATATTTTATATATATTGTATATAGACTATGTATATACATATTGTGTATACATATACATATATATGTTTCTACATTATATACACATGTATTATGTACATATATGCATATTATGTACATATATGCATATTATATATGCATATACACACATATAATATAAACACATACGATAAGCATATATACACATACAATATGCATATATACACATACACATATGTGCATACATATATTATGTACTTATATATTCACATATATTATGCCTATCTGTATTGGTTTTATATATTTTTTACATATATAGGTTGGAACTAGATGATCTTAAGGTCCTTTCCAACCCTAACTGTTCTGATTCTATATATATCAATATACATATATATAGTCTTGAGCAACTGGGAGCATTTTTCCTGCTTGTTAATAGCAGCAAAGAGCAGATCTCAGGCACATTTTCAAGCCCTGCGCTTTCAACAGTAACAAAGTGGAACCCACAGAGTGAACTCCAAATTCTGCAGTGCGATTTCCCCCACTTCACAGTCTGCAGACGAGCAGCTGTTGGGCACTGAGAGGTCCGAGGCTGCACCCACTGCATGCCATCTTTGGAGTCTTTGCGGTGAGCCATCTGCCACAGTGGTTCTCAGAATCTCTTTCACCATTAACATCAGACATCTCCTGCAGTTTGCTAAAAAGCACGATTTTGACAGTTATCCAATTCTTTAAATCAAAACACTAAATAGTTCACAAGGAAGAACAGGCTCCCCTCTCTTGAAGTGACAGGAAAGTGGGGTTTGGTTTCCCCCTCTCCTTTCTGAAATACATTTGGGGACTGGTACACGTGAATACAGAAGCAATGTGTTTACCATACACAGAACTGACCTGAAGCATCATTCAGCCACCATAACACATGCAAGAAGAGTATGAGAAGCATGCCAATCCTTCACCATAAACACGCATGTAAGACTTTGTCTAAAGTAGATCAACAGAAGTAGTAACTATAATGCAGTTTGCAAAACCATGAATGTAGTTTGGGGTGGTTTTTTGCTGTTTGGCTATATTGCTGTTTTGGTAACAATGCTTTTGGTCTGGATCCGCATGTTGTTTATCTAGACTGCAGGGCATAATTCAGTCCCCTTATGTAAAGTAACTGTGAATATACACAACTGCCAATCGGAATCACCAAAAAATTCCATCTCCTTTTACATCTGCCGGCAACGACCAACACCAATGCACAAAATTAGGTCGGTTAAAGTCGCTAGTCTAACGGTTTAAGTAGTTTTACATAGTTAAGTAATACACCTAGCTGATGCTAGCTAGGTGACTAAATGAGCATTCAAAGGAAAACAATCTAAACTTATCTTGATAATATTCAAAGAGAAAAGCCTGTCTACATCACTACATCAAAACCAAATTACAATTCATAGGTTAGAAACGAGAACTCATGTGCGACATTTGCAACAACACACGGGCAATTACAGGTGAAATAAACTCCCAAGTGTAATTCAGTATAAAAATTTCTGGTCAAGGTATTATGAAGTTGATATTCAATAGAACAGCCCGTATCACAATCAAGCTGGAAACAAGACACTCGATAGTTTTCTTGACTTATACTTTAAAAATACCTCAAGTCTGTTAAGTCTATATCGCATTCTAAAGTGCAGAGGATGAACATTATCACTACTTCCACAGGATCTTCAGCGTGAGCTATACCTGTGACTCTAAACAATGGACTTTGTCATATATGATATCATAGAATCAACCAGGTTGGAAAAGCTCTTTAAGTTCATCCAGTCCAACTGTTTCCAGCACTGCCAAGGCCACCACTGACCCATGGCACTGAGGCCTCGCCTTCACAGTGTGTGCACACTTGCAGGGACAGTGACTGCAGCCCTGCCCTGGGCAGCAGTTCCAATGCCTGAGCACCCTCTGGGGAAGGAACTGTTCCTCAGCTCCATCTAACCCTGCCCTGGTGCAGCTTGAGGCCGTTTCCTCTTGTCCCATCCCTTGCTCCTTGGGAGCAGAGCGCAGCCCCCTCCTGGCTCCATCCTCCTCTCAGGCAGTTGTAGGGAGCAATCAGGTCCCCCCTGAGCCTTCTCTTCTCCACACTGAATCCCCCAGGTCCCACAGGTGCTCCCCATCACACTTGAAATATGAAGAGCTTTAATTCTCCATGTATATGATACAGGATGACAAAAAGCATTCTAATAACTCTCATCAAGATGATTACATTAATGTCACAGGTTCTTATGCATGCTGCGTGTTACAGCCCTGCACGGTGTCAGCCTGTAGACAGAAATTATCCCGTCATGGCAAGATCTAAGCAGTGTATCCCCAGCATTGCTGGGCCCCCAGAGGATGGCTAGTGGGTGACTCAAGAGTTAAACAGCCAACAAAGAGCAGGGTAAAACTGCATGAGCACAGAGCCTTGCTAATGCCACTTAACAGCTTCTAGCACCTAATGAGCTTGTTCATCTCCAGCTATCCATAGACAGGGCTGCCTTGCACTCTGAAGATACATGGCCAATATTTGGTCAATGCAAGCGATGCTGACAAACAGAAAACCCCTATTCTCTGCCATGGGTTGTGGTATTAAAACTGCACAGGCTTCTTAATGAGACAAAGCAATATTTCGTTCTTCCCATGAATTCTGCCCCCTTTCTCTGGCTTGCTGGGGAAGTCTCTCATGAGCAGCCCCAAAACGCCCGATCACCACAGCTCAATACACACAGAGCTGCAGTGCAGCTGCTAAAATGCAGTTCTTCACACGCGGACTGTGATTATGGGCATAAAATGTCATCCCATGTGTTATTCACTTGGGTTTAGCATACAGCACATCTACAGCCCCTGCAAAACACAGGTCAGACCCTGCTTGACTCCAGTCCCTTCACAGAGCACCCTCAGCTAAACGCTTTCATATACATCAATTAAAATGCAGGAGTAGGCCGGGCATGCCATGGAATCCATGCAGGAGAGTAATTTAACCCAGCTCATACCATAAAGAATCTGTTTGCTCTGTAATGTACACTAAGGATCAAAGTGAAATTCTGGTTTCAAAACAGCACCAAAACCAAAGGTAGACTCATTTCTCTTAGCCACATAGGTCTTTACTATGGAAGTACTACTAAGAGTTCTCAGGTGCTTCTAACATTCTGCATCCCAAACCCCTCAGTTTTGTGGGTTGCTATTTTTGTTAATACATATAAAGTAATTGCTTGTTTCTCCCCTAAAAACATGCCCCAAGCAGTATTCAAATGGTTGCACTCCGTAGAAATGGAAAGGTAGAAGAAGGTGGAAGAGAAATTCAAACTTCCCCCCTCAGCCCTAAATAAGCACACTGATCCCAAGGCTTGTGGATACTTTGGATCACTGGAATTCCCTCCAAAGGCTTCATCTCCCCAGAACATGAAGGAATTCTTTGATCTGATGATCTTTGAGACCTGAATCAGGAATCCAGAAGCTATTATCTTTACTCCTCCTCATTCATCCTCCCTTTCACGCTACCCGAGCTTGGTCCCATCTACCAGGACAGCTTAGAAACAATACAGGAAAGCAGGAATACTTTTAACATGTTAAAGCATTCATGTTCAGTCAACATTAACATGAACATTTTCTATTGTTCTCATTTTCCTTATATTTCACACCTGCATTTCCCTAACTCCATGCTCCATGATGTGGTGTTTTAAACTGGGAAAACCAAGTTGCCCAACTGAGAACCAGAATATGACCCTCTATTTGTCACATCTCAGGCCACAGCCCTAACAAGTTGGTCACGTTGTGGTTTTTGCTGCAGACTTGCTTTGTTCCCATGTTTTTAAATCCATTACTTTGACTCTGTAAATACGAATGAACAGTTGTGAAATCATGGAATTTCTTACACTGCAACTTGCCTGGCTTTTGCCCAGCCATAGAAACTGTCAAATCCATCTGAGAGTCTAGACCATATTAAAAGAAGCTTGATTATTACTAACCCCAGCTTATACAGTTGTCAAGACAACAGTGAATATCATCATTAACAGAAACTGTGTCTATCAAACTGGAAATCACAGTTGAAGCCTCATGCTCATGTTCACATTATCCAAAACCATATGCAAGTATGTGAATGCAAAACAAAATTCCAAACGAACTTTGGTGTCTTTTCATACTGATCCAAACAGACAAGCAAACTTTCCATCTCCTTTCCCACTTGGAAGTACAAAGAAATATGCTTACATTTTCCTTTATTAACAAGAAGACTATACAAAAATATTCAGCTTTAGTTTTCACTTGCAAAGCTTTCACACATGCTAACTAGCAGCCTTCCAGTGTCTGAAAGGGATACAAGGATGCTGGAGAGGAACTCTTCATCAGGGACTGTAGTGATAGGACAAGGGGTGATGGGTTCAAACTGAAACAGGGCACGGCTTCTCTGGGCACCCTGTGCCAGCGCCTCAGCACCCTCACAGGGAACAGCTTCTGCCTTACATCCAACCTGAACTTCCCCTGTTTCAGTGTGAACCCATCACCCCTTGTCCTATCGCTGCAGTCCCTGATGAAGAGTCCCTCCCCAGCATCCTTAGAGCCCCCTTCAGACACTGGAAGCTGCTCTGAGGTCTCCACGCAGCTTCTCTTCTCCAGGCTCAACAGCCCCAATGTTCTCAGCCTGTGACTCCCCAGGGCTCCCTTACCCTGCTTTCCGAGAGGAATGGTTACTGCTGCAGTCCACATTCTGGTTTTCCCACATATGAGAAGACTGCCAAGGTCAGCACACGGCTAGCAAAGGCACCTCCTCCTCCTCAGATACTTATTTCCTTACAGTAGCCAAACCGGCCTAAAAGCTCCTTTAAATTCCTAGATGAAGCTTTCCTGAGGATCGGGATCCAGATCTTTTACAGTGATTAAACTTTAAGAACAAATTAAGCCCTGTTTAACAAAAGCCTAATGCTTTTACTTCTGCAACCTGACATCATAGGTATGTATCTATGCAATTTTTCTGCCAAATTACTCCATCAAATGCCCAAATTACTGTACACACATTCGAGGCATGTAAAGCAAGAGATGGTCCATTTATAAACCCCAATTCCAAAAACTAATCTATTTTTATTGTTTACTGAAGCATTGCAGTCACATTAAAATATCATAATAAATAAACCATTTGGGATACATGAACAAAATAAGCAAAACATTAACTGAATTAAATGCTGTATGATTTGATGTGCAAACAGAAGTAAACCAACTTCTTACGATACCACTCCTTATACACTGAGTAATGGCAAACTACTATCAGCTCATGATCTCATTCAAGGCCTAAAATAACATGTAAAGTAGAACTGGGGAATGTTCTTGGGCTTTATGATCATTTCCAAACCCCTCAGAAATTTTAGTGTGCCTACATCTATATACATAACAGATGGCTTTCCCGTAATCCTCAATTTGAATACCATTCTCTTTCTGAAGAGCTGGGAAAAGAACAAGACCCTTCCTGGGTATTAGTGTTTATGCAGAGCACAGTGCTATTCCTAGTGTAGAAATGTACTGAAACCTATATTCGTAGACCATCTCTCTCAAAGATAAAAGGGAAGGCCTCATTCCAAACAGGAGCACTGGGGGAAAACACTGATTGTCTCTCTCCTCTGGCAGAGCAGTAGTAGCACTCTGGGAAATCAGAGAGGATTCGGGCACACTGCCCACTCAACTTAAGGCTCATCTGAGATCCACATATATCCACTCAGCTATCCAACTCGGATTTTGTTGTTGTCCTTGCTTTCAGGGCCACATGATTTTAGTGCTTTTGTGCAATGGGCAACCCTTTTCACATGCTTCCCTTACCAAAAGGAGGAGGAAAGTACCTCACAATCCAGCGGCCAGCAAATCTATGTCCTCCCTTGTCTGGTTCGATGTCCACTGTAGTTATGGGAAAATCAAAGTGAACTTGAATCTATCAAAAGGTACCATTCAACTTCCATACGCTACAAATAATCTTGGCATCCAAAAAAGCAGGAAAATGCAGCTACCAAGGATGTGGGTGACTATGTAGCAGATGAAAGAACTCTACAGCCTAAAATAACAAGTGTCTTCTACACACATGTAGAAAAATACATAGCACCTACCTGCACGTACTTCTCTAAATTCACATTTTGCACCTTTGATGTGTTAGTCAAGGACATAACACTAAACTAAGGCTGCGGCCTGTTTTAAAGCCAGGTATTTCTTTACCTCCACAAAAACACCGAAGAAAAAGAAGCGATCATATAATATTGACTGCAATTAAGAGAATCCCAGCACTGCACAATACCTGTGTCACTTCACAATCAATAACTATTCCTCAGAATGGCTTGCACACCAGCTGAAATAGCCAGGGTACGAATTTATGAGCTAATAAAGTGCTTTTTATTGTATGCACAGCATAGAATCATGAGACTGCTCTACACAGTCCTTGTAACAGAACCATGACCTTTGAAATGCCAAAGCTTCCTTTGCTAGCGAGTGTTTATCACCAAAGAGCTGTCAGCTCCCAATTTTGTCAAGATTAACTCTGCTGAGTCATGTATCACAACACACCACAAACCTCCCTGCGTTACAGGAGAGCAGCAACTTGAAATCCCCTTTGTTGAGAGCACTAAAAGTAGCTTCACAGACCAAAAGCTCTCCTCAGCTCTATTTTATATCACGTAATGTGAAATTACGGATGCTGATGAAGGACCACGTAGGGAAAAAGCCCTAAAGGTATGAAGCAAAGCAAGCATAAAGCAAGAAATCACAATGAGGAAGTTGAATGCCACTGGAGTTGCGTGCAACACCAGGAGCTGAAAGGTTCAGAAAGGAAAGAATATCATCTGGGGGTAATAAGAAAGGCTTCAAAAGAGGCAGGTTGCACTGCAACTCACAGGATCTTTACACACACTTATTCGCAGCAGTATAACATGAGACAAGAGCACGACCAACATAAAGTCAGTGTCATGCACATCAAGTCATTCACACCCAGCCATAAACTTACAGGGATTCTGAACACAACTGAAGCAAAAGGGGGTGATGAGTATTTCAAGATCCTCATTTTTCTGTTGCTGTTTTGGCTTTTTACTGCACTGAAGTGTAAGTCCAAGTAATTACTCTGACACCAGGCATGTGAAGTGAAGCACTATGTTGGCATCAGTACATTTTACTATCCAACTTTCAAAACCTTTACAAGTCCAGGTTAATACAATTTCCCCATCCACAGAGAATTAACATCTTTCTGATTATGACTTCAGAAAATCCACGTCCTGCAGCCAGCAAGTTTCTTTGGAGTCCTATACGCAGATACTCTGCAAATAAGGGTGACCAAAGATTCATGTCCTGACTAATTTTAACCGCATCTACTAAGGATGAAGTGCAATGAGATGAGAATATTGAGCAAAAAATACACCTCTAAAATATACGAAGGGCCAGAGAGATTTTCACTTTCCATTAGCACAACCAAAATCATGCCAATCTGGTGTTAAAATCAGAGCACACAGGAACTACATATATAAAAATCAATCCAATTTGAAAGCAAACACAGGCTTGCTCAAACAGCATTGTACAATTGCTTTAGCACTTACAGAATTTAGATGAACAATATTTTCATTCACTAAATATAAAGCAAGGCACCCCTTAAGCATTTTAAATAACAAATTAAACATTTACATTTTTTACTGTGCAGTCAGGCTTAACATTTATGCAGCTTCAAAAACCAAAGTACAGCCTCAAGGGAAGCCTCTCCACTGACAAATTAATACCTTAGAGAATAGAGCTGAATGGTGGCAATGAACTCATTTGTTCCCCCAATAATGAAGAATGACTCTTTCTTTACCACATCTGTGACTGTTGCTATGGTGACCCAGACTTACCTCACTGCTTCTCGAAGTGCTCCGCGCTCACTAAGAGTCGTGTGCTTGATGTCATCAAAATTGTTCTCCAGTTGCTCACACTTCTGCAACAGACAGACACATTCACATGTATATTGTACATTTATTAACAGCATTCAACATCAGGCAGGCAACACTGGTTTTTTATCATGGAACCTCCAACGATGCATTCTGCTTTAATTGCACAGGAGTCATTAAAAAGACATGGAGAACTCAGAAACAAAGTAAACATGAATCTTATTATATGGTTGTCATGGAAATCATCGTATCAATGTTCCAGGAAAAACGTATAGAATTTTTACTTGGGTTTAGCTTTCAGAAAGGAATTCGTTTTTCCTTTACCAATATGTGAGGCTACAAAGCTGCTATATGCAGACAAGAACAGAAACCAAAACGTGGGGTTTAGAATGTGAAGAGAAGCTACCATTCTGTCCCAATGAAACAAACCAATCTTACTTAATTCCTATTTCATTTTCAAAGCCTAACAAACTGAAAAGATTGCTTGTAGACACCTCAGCCACTCGAGGCTGAAATCCTGGCTCACCAGGATGTCTAAAAGCAATGTAAAGCCAACAGTCTGGAGATTATCAATGAGGTCAAAACTTTGCTATCCTCTATTAATTGTTCTTAACTGTGTGACCGGTTCCACCCTCCAGAGTGCTCATCTTTCTGGTTTTTCCTGCTCCCACAAAGGCAGTAAAACGGATTCAGAAGATGCTGGGGGGGAGGCCAGAAACCTGTGTCTGTGCAAAAGGAGCATGAAACACCAGCAAAACAAGTCTCTGATCAGCGGCATCAGCCAGAGGATTCCTACAT
This sequence comes from Myiopsitta monachus, assembly GCA_017639245.1. Classification (NCBI taxonomy): domain Eukaryota; kingdom Metazoa; phylum Chordata; class Aves; order Psittaciformes; family Psittacidae; genus Myiopsitta; species Myiopsitta monachus. Next base: position 1,724,109 of record CM029923.1, on the reverse strand, counting down.
TCTCTCCAGCTTCCTCAATACAAGAGACTTTCAGGTTACCCTGTTCCCTGCAGAACCTTTCTCCAGTACCAAAACTTTCCTCTGGGAGGCGTAATTTTGCCATATGGGTGCCAAAGCAGCACAAGTCGCAAGCGAAAGAGTTAACTATTGCTAACAACCTTGAAGGCAGGGTTCTCGGGCTCTGTATGCAGGAGCTGTTAAGGAAATACGTGCACTATTATTTGGTCCTATTGCTTTTCCAGGTTTTAATATCTGCCTTCATTTTCAAGCCCACATCTCTAAAGATAGAATAAATACAATAAAAGTTACCTCTTACTATTTCTTTGGTGTATTGATTCTTTATTTGTATAATTACATTCAATTTGAGGCTGCAAAAGCACTACTGGGAAGGAAATAGATATTTGTAAATGACCTAACAGGATATTTGAGCTTGTCCAATTCTCATTTAAGCTATCATTATTTTTAAATAAGATTATAGGCTTTTGAATACAAAGTTTCAATGCTTTAACATTACATTTCTGAGCAGGGGAAAAGAGCGAAGCTACACTTGGAACTTTGCAATCTCTTTTCTCCCTTATAAAAAAAGGATGAATGTCTAAAGTACGAGTAGTAAATCTTGCCCCACGGCTAAGCTGATATTTCTATTACAATCAGCTGGCCTTTGTATGGCAAGCCCCTACTCAAAAAACTCACAAGGGATTACATGAGAAAGACACAGAATCTCTAAAATGAAGTATTTCATTATTTAGTGCAGCATACATTGACCCACGGCTCCAAACTCAGCCAGGCAGGTCAGACATTGAAAATACACCCAAAGAAATCCAAATCAACAACACTAGAAAGAATTCCTGATTCATCAGCACTAAAGTGCAGGTATTTGTGTAAGCATAAATGAAACTTACACCCTGCAGGAAAACAGACCAAAACCCCACCATTTAGATCACTGCTTCAAGTACGGGAAGAGGAAAGCCCATGGAGCAAGACCAGAAGAGGCCATGAGAATGATCAAGGGGCTGGAGTACCTCCTGTATGAAGGCAGTCAGTTCCAACCTCCTGCCACGGGCAGGGACACCTCACACTAGAGCAGGGTGCTCCAAGCCCCTGTGTCCAACCTGGCCTTCAACACTGCCAGACACGGGGCAGCCACAGCTTCTCTGGGCACCCTGTGCCAGCGCCTCAGCACCCTCACAGGGAACAGCTTCTGCCTTACATCCAACCCTGAACTTCCCCTCTTTCAGTTTGAACCCATCACCCCTTGTCCTATCGCTACAGTCCCTGATGAAGAGTACCTCTCCAGCATCCTTGGAGCCCCCTTCAGACACTGGAAGCTGCTCGGAGGTCTCCACGCAGCCTTCTCTTCTCCAGGCTGAACAGCCCTCAGTGCTCTCAGCCTGTCTCCATACGGGAGCTGCTCCAGCCCCTGCTCATCCTCTTGGCCTCCTCTGGACTTGCTCCAACAGCTCCATGCCCTTCTTATGCTGAGGGCACCAACACTGCACACAGCGCTGCACGAAGGAATATCAAGAACAGCTTTTCAAATGGCTGAGTCATGCAAAGAGGGTTTTCCCATCCATGACCAAAACATACAAGAAAGCTAAGCTGATGAATGTTTAGAGATGTATTTTCAAAAGCAGAACTTCCCTTTTGCCAGAATTCTAGGTTTTTACTTAAAACTAGTGATACTTCATTTATGTTCTCTAGTTATGTGAGCTAGCTTGTTACTTCAACCAGTGTCAAAGTATGAGTACCTTGGACTTCGTAGTTGCTAACTTTCCTCAGACTCTTAGAATATTATTCCAAAGTCCATGTCAGGATATTATTAATACTGCCACTTACCATAACTGAAAATACAGCATTAGGAGCACATAGTCCTTGCTTCCAAAGCTTGCCGTTTATTTTATTACAGGAATAAATTGCAGTAGGAAAAAAAGTCATATTTTTGTGGTTATGAGAGGAAAAGCTTTTCAGTTTGTTCACTGATCTTCATCTGCATCCATTTATCATTACTCTTTCTCATTTGTGATTGTATGTTCCACCAGGATGCTGCGATGCCACAGATATTTGTGGATATCCAGCCTACATCTCCCCTTTTAATTAGTTGTGTCGTTTTAGTTAAGACCTCATATGATAAATAAGCCATTTATTTCTATATGAAATTCCTTCCTCACTCTCTTGCTTTTAGATCCACTTGAAGACTTCGAAGTATTTATGTTCGAATCCTTTAAGAAACAGTATTTAGACTTTTGTGGCTTTTTGATGCTCTTTTGCCTTGCGATGACTATTTCCCTAATCACAGCTCCCTACTTAGTTTTTCCTCCTGAACTTCTCAAAGGTGATATTTAGTTCAGTATCTCACAGCGCCATAAATCTGCCAACAGGGATAACGTACGGAGCACTGCGTAATCACTGAATCACAGAGGTAAAACTTCTAGACTTTCTACCCTCTGAAAATCACTTGGCAATAAGCCACCAAAGCCATTTTTTTTTCTCACTGCTTGTGTTTTGTTGCTTCCACTTTAGCTCCCGTGCAGACTGAATACACCTGGGAGTTTAATGGCTCCTTATACTTAAATCTGTGAAGTACTACGGGCCAAAACATACTGCCCGGTGCAAGGTGTTCACAGATATTCATCTGCTCGGTAGCAGGGATAATAGAATGAAGCGCTCAACCGTTGCTGCTGATTTCATATTTAAGAGTGCAAAGCTCACCCTGGTCATGGTCCACCGAAGTTTCACCATTTCCCAGACACACTTTAGGAGTACTATCATGGTCACAGTTTCACATTGGTTGCCTTTCTTATAAACTGGTATCCTCTCAGATGATCTACAAATGTGGCATGCAAGCTGAATCCTTACACCCAGGAAGTGGCATTTATACACCTGTACCTTATTTGTATTAGACATTTCAAACGTGAGTAGCAGGTTGAAGGAGGTGATCCTGCCCCTCTGCTCTGCTCTCATGAGACCCCACTTGCAGCACTGTGTGCAGTGCTGGTGTCCTCAACATACAAAGGACATGGAGCCATTGGAGCAAGTCCAAGGAGGCCAAGAGGATGAGCAGGGGCTGGAGCAGCTCCTGTATGGAGACAGGCTGAGAACAGTGAGGCTGTTCAGCCTGGAGAAGAGAAGCTGCATGGAGACCTCAGAGCAGCTTCCAGTGTCTGAAGGGGGCTACAAGGATGCTGGGGAGGGACTCTTCATCAGAGGCTGCAGCAATAGGACAAGGGGTGATGGGTTCACACTGAAAGAGGGGAAGTTCAGGTTGGATCTAAGGCAGAAGCTCTTCCCTGTGAGGGTGCTGAGGCGCTGGCACAGGGTGCCCAGAGAAGCTGTGGCTGCCCCGTGTCTGGCAGTGTTGAAGGCCAGGTGGGACAGAGGGGCTTGGAGCAACCTGCTCTAGTGTGAGGTGTCCCTGCCCATGGCACGGGCTTGGAATTGGATGATCTCAAGGTCCTTTCCAACCCAAACCAGTCCAGGATTCTATGATACTATTTGGCCTCTTGGGTTAAACACAAACCTTTGCAGGACTAGCTCGGAAACCAAGAGCACTCCGTTGCCTGGCGTCACCTATGTTGCCCCTAAATCCCCAAAGCATTGCTACCTCTGCTCTGCCATGACAGGCCCAAGAATATCAAGTACACCATAACTGAAACTCGCCCATACTGCAATACAGTACTGATGGAAGAAGCGACCCTACTTCCACAGAAATCAACCTTAAATCTTCCATCCAGTCAAACTAGAGTGGCATCACACTAAGCCATATCCTGCTACTTTAACTCTATCCCAGAATACTTCACAGAAGACTTTCCAAAGTGTTAGCATTACAGATCATCTTAACACACATGTTGAGATAGTCGAGAAATAAAACCTTTTGATCTGACACCAGTGTAAGACCTATTCCAAGGCAGCCTGCATCACTGGAGTAGATCTCTTATCCCATTTGATAGACTGCCAAATCAAAAGCCTTACTTAGAATACCATCTCTCTTCCGTGAAAGAAGTTTGGAGGTAAGCAGGACTGCTGAATTCTTGGAATTCATGGCTTTTGCAGGGGTTTTAAGACATTTTCTTAGAAAGCTTGAGGTTTTTTCCCCCAAATATTTGTTAAAAAGAGAACCTCACACTTCTCTGTCACATGTTCTGAGTATTAAACATCAGGGAAGCGCAGCAATGGAAAGATGGAACAGCTCTCACCTGTTTCATTTGTATTTACTCGTGCTAAAATACATTTTTCTCCTGTTTTCTCCCTTCGTATCCATGAAAAGGGCCCTACAGAGTACACTGCCTCCTCAGTTCACGTTGATACAGCCACATCTTTAGAAGTGCACAGTGAATTTATCTGTACCTATACTTGAAATGAGACAACCTGCTCCAAATTCTGAAGGATGCAGCTATTTCAATAAGGTTAAGAAGGCAGGCTCCAAAAACACATTGCCGAAACTGGCTACTATAAGTCCCTATGTGCTCTACAGATTCAGCACGGAAAGTCTCCAATTTTGGTCCAAAACCCCCTTTCCAAGTGAAGTCCTACACACACCACAAGGCTGACCACATTGGGTACCTCTTTTGTCTGCCATACTGTAGAAGTGACCTCCTCCGATACAGTTGTAATCCAAACAGCTGGCTTCTTCAGGAGACTGTAACATTATACAATGCTTATTTCCACATCGATCCCTTCTTGACGGACAAAACATTAACACCAACGATCTTCTGCAAACGTGAATGATTCCACCAGCAGAAAACTTTAGGTACAACTAACTTGTGTTTTCTAAACCTAAAGCAACGTTCTAATAGTCATCTAAACTGTAATATATTGCTGCAAGGATAATTATTAAGGGAAAACACAGCTGACATGTTCTGATTTATGCACACAATCAGAGATGGAGTCCAAGGACTGTGACATAATTATCTTCATGCTAACAATTTTTGTGAATCTCTTGACAGAATTTTAGCTAATTTTAAAATGCCTTCTGAAGATTAGCACTTAAAACTGTTGGGGAAAATAGCACAATTTATTAGCAAGGGTATAATTGTAAACCTTCCAAATACTCATTGTGAATATCATTTAGACAGTAACTCCTGCTTTAGCAGCTGGTATATAAGACTCCAGTTTATGGAATCTTGAAACAACAGAGAGTAGAATCTAATTAAACAGGATTAGATGCCAAAGCAAAATTATTAAAACCAGACTAACAGACAATTGTTATGAATTTGGAATAGCACATCAGCTTTTGATGCGAACTTACAGATCACTCTGCTTTATTCCAACGAAGCCGAAATATTCTTAGCAGACTTGATTTGGAACAGACTGTCTTTCTACATTGAAACAACACAAAAAGCTAAATTGTTCCATTGATCTTCTCTCGCAGACTTAAGCACCCATCTGCTATAGGGTAAAACGACTTACAAAGACTGCATTTATTCTAATGTTGGTGCTACAACTCATTACAGTTATTCAGTAGCCACTAGCTGTGTTCCATACAGGAAGCCCCCTTAAACCAGCTTCATATTGAGCAGCTAAACAAAACCAATGCCATTTGCCAAAGGGTTTGATCTGAGAGCATTCCTAAAAGCTAAACAAGAGAATTGTTTGATCCTACCTTTAAGATACAACGATCTACACAACAGCTACCTACTAAAATTCCTCCTTCCCATGTGCTGTGACTCATTCTCCAGGGGTTCTCATTCCAAACAGGGGGAATGCAGCTTAAAACTGATACCCGAGTAGCTGTTCACAAAGGAAAAATAGGTGGGGTTTTAATATGTACATATTCCTAATAGCTGCAGAAAGTATATTGAGCCCTCAGGTATTTACATAATGTTTGACAGCATGTCATTCATAATACATGAACATTTGTTATAACTATTTGTTCATTATGTGATACAGCCGCATTGGCCAGACAGGCCTTTTGAAAAATAGAGATATTAATGCATCTAAAATAGCAGACTTCCAGAGCAAAGCAGCTCTAAGCGTTAGCGATCAGCTAAAAATCCATAGGAAAACCGATGCAGTAGAATTGTGGGTGGCTGCAATCGATGCCTGATTAGCATAACCATGGTAATCTTTTGGAGGTGTTTTGAGACAAATATTTTTAAGGCACTAAATATAGGCCACATGAAAACTCAAACACAAGCGGCCCATTTTCTCCACCAGGAATGTAGCACCAAAACAGGACTGATACCAGGAATCTCCGAGGCATGAGATATTTTCTGCTCCTGAAAGCGTGGGGTTTGCTCTTCATTACCAGAAACCCTGTCAATGTAACTGGGAATTCTGAAGCGGAAGCAGCCAATTCTGGATTACTTTCTAAAGTTTTCCCAGTTTAAATATGGTGCGCTTCATCCTTAAAGACAGGTCATGATATAAAAGTTAATGACTTGCTAAACATCCGTAACACTTTGTTTGGAAGAAAGATCTTCCAGTTTGAGATGGCATTCTGCTAACTTCCTTTTCACGCCGTTTTATGAACAAATTTCAAGTGGCAGATCTGTAACAGCCTTCATGTTCACATAAGGGGATGGTATCTTGCTTGCATTCAACCTGCTGCTGTCAGAGCAGATGCGGACACCACGTGGTTTGGCACTGGATAACACATCCAATAGTAGTGACACAGGGAGGATGAGAAAAGGCATTCTGAATGGACCAAGTGTGCACACAATGGAAAACAGACCAAAGAACTCCAAAGAAAGGATGAAAAGCCACAAAAGATATGCAAGACAGCAGGGGCACAGCTGGAAATAATACAGGAGCAGAGAATGCAGGTGATGCCACCAGGCAGGACATTTCATAATGCTCCTCCCCTTGTGAGAGCTTGAGAAGACAGAGAAAAGTTGGAGAACAAAAAGGAAGGAAAACCTTTGCCTCTCCCACTTTTTTCCTTCTCTTCCTAGAATAAATACTCAACTTCATCAGGAGATGAATGGGAGAACCTGGCAACAAGCTACTGGTTCCTCTGCATCTGCAGGGACGCTTCAAGACCGCTTCCCTGTATAGGGCTCTGTAGCAGGGAACAATACACATCATCTCTTAGAATATGACAAGCTTTGTCTAGATACTAGTTCTCTTTTAATGCAGTCCTGCTTTTTTCCTATTAGAGAGCCTGAGCACGACATGAGAGCTTTGGCAATAGTTTAAGATCCTGTCTGGGACCCATTCTAAATGGTTGAAACCTTCAATTCTCCACTGCTCCTAGCATAAATTTACAATTTAATTCTTTAAGGCCATCAAGTCTAAGTAAAGAGACACAGGCTCTACATGGAGGTTCTAAATATACTGTTTTCACTTGACAGGGAAAACGTAACTAAGTAAAAGATTAGCAAGAAAAGCAAATATCCCAAATGCTGCACCCTCTCCCCTCCCAGAACTTTCCCATACCTCAGCCTACCTTGCTTCTCCCTTGGGGTTCTTTACTCTGCTTAGGCAAATATTCCCCTGACTCGCTGAGATTAAACAAAATGAGAGCATGCAGGTAAAGACCGGGCTCATACTGAGAATTAACATTTACAGAGCTCATAACTTGGGAAAAAAGGAAGAATCTTTAAAATGCAGGGAGAACTGTACTCCTAAGGAACAGATTATGCTCTTGACCTTCAACAAAGCGCATAAGAAAAAACACACACCCAAAAGCCTCCGCATTTTTAGAAGACCAAGAATTTAAGGAATTAACCCCATATACTTGAGAGTACCAACTTACAGGATGCCTCTTATTTTCCATGCATAGCTAAAGAACTGGTCAAAGAGAAACTGAACACGAGCAACTTCACTTCCGTGTGCGCTTGAACCCAGGAACCCCCCGTGTGCTGGGCTGCATCAACAGGAGCGTGAGCAGCAGAGGGAGGGGATCCTGCCCCTCTGCTCTGCTCTCATGAGACCCCACTTGCAGCACTGTGTGCAGTGTTGGTGCCCTCAGCATAAGAAGGACATGGAGCTGTTGGAGCAAGTCCAGAGGAGGGCAAGAGGATGAGCAGGGGCTGGAGCAGCTCCCGTATGAAGACAGGCTGAGAACAGTGAGGCTGTTCAGCCTGGAGAAGAGAAGCTGCGTGGAGACCTCCGAGCAGCTTCCAGGGTCTGAAGGGGGCTACAGGGATGCTGGAGAGGGACCCTTCATAGGGACTGTAGAGACAGAACAAGGGGTGATGGGTTCAAACTGAAAGAGGGGAAGTTCAGGTTGGATCTAAGGCAGAAGCTCTTCCCTGTGAGGGTGCTGAGGCGCTGGTGCCCAGAGAAGCTGTGGCTGCCCCATGTCTGGTAGTGTTCAAGGCCAGGTTGGACACAGGGGCTTGGAGCAACCTGCTCTAGTGTGAGGTGTCCCTGCCCATGGCATGGGCTTGGAATTGGATGATCTCAAAGTCCTTTCCAGTCCAAACCAGTCTGGAATTCTGTGATTCTAATCATTAAATATAAGAGCTTTTCAAAAATTGAAGTTCAAATGCTTAAAAGCCACCCTGAAACAATTCAGTCCAGTGCTACCAAAGGAATAAATGCAAATGACATGCAGCAGGCTTGCTTCCTTAGCCAAGATGCCACCACCTCTCATCTATTACAAGGCAACAGTGTTCTTCAAAAGTGCCACAACAAAACACTTTCTTTCGTGGTTCTGTGTGGTTTTGGCTGGGATAGACTTTCTTCATAGCAGCTGGATGGGGCTATGGCTTGGATCTGCGCTGGAAACAGCGCTGGTAATTCAGAACATACACATAGTCAAGGCTTATCTGCCTCTCACCCCGCCACCGAGCAGGCTGGGGGGGCACAAGAAGTTGGGAGGGGGCATAGCTGACCCCAATGGACCAGAGGGACATTCCAGACTGTATGGAATCATGCTTGGCTTACAAATCTGTGGGAAAATGGAGGAAGGGTGGGGGAACAATGACATTCACTGTCCCTGGAAGTGTTCACACACCATGTAGATGAGGCCCTCAGTGCCACGGGTTAGTGGCAGCCTTGGCAGTGCTGAGGAACATTTGGACTTGACGAGCTCAAAGGTCTTTTCCAACCTGGTTGATTCCATGATTCTTTGACTTGGAGCTATGGCATTTGTCTTCCCAAGTAATCATTATGTGTGATGGAGCCCTCCTGTCCTGGTGATGGCTGAACACCTGCCTGGCGATGGGAGTTCTGAATGAATTCCTGATTTGCTTTTCTTGTGTATGGCTTTTGCTTTACCTATTAAACTGTCTTTAACTCAACCCACCGGTTTTCACACTTTTCACCCTTCCAATTCTCTCCCCCATCCCACTGGGTAGGGGGAGTGAGTGAGCAGCTGTCTGGTGCTTAGCTGCTGGCTGGGGTGAAAGCATGACAGCAAGGTCCTACCAAGGTCTTTCTCTCCTCTTCTTACAGATCATGTCTTCCTATTGACAGTTATAGAAACACATGCACCAGCTAAACCCCATTCCATGTGCTACTTACTAAGCTGTGTACTCTTGATTGCGTCATCTAAAAGACTTATATAAAATAGTCTCTAAGTCTTCTGGAAAGAGCTTGAAAAGATGCTAAATACAAGGCCAAGGAACTGGTGACAGCACCAAGGGACTAGATTATGAACAGAGAACTCTGTATCATCTATGACTTCTGGGCTCCAAGTTAACCAGTGTCCTGCAGAAGGGGTAGGAAAAATCCCATCCTCTGCTTAGCTTAGCAGAAGAAAACAGAGACAGCTCTGCATGAAAAACACTTTGGTGCCCGTGGGTGATGATATTTCTTGCTGTAAGCATATGTGGTTATATGTCACTACGCTCACTAGCCAAATCTTCATAAAGGATCATCCTGCCTCCACTTTTGTTTGCCAAAAAAACCACCCTAAAATAATGCCACAAAAAGTATTATTAAGATCCCATCCTCTGACTCTGTGAATTACCAAGAAAAGAGTAGATGTGCTTCCACTCTGGCTTCCCTGAAAATCAGTATCCCAGCATAAAAGATGACTCAGATAGCAATGAAACAGATTTCCTCATGTGACAGCTGAGGGTACTTACCACATACAAAGTCAAATATTAGATTGAGACTAGATTTCCCCAGAGGAATAACTGGAAATATTAAGTTTGCTCGAGAACCATCTACTCGAGTCAAAGGAATAAGAATTAGGAAAAAGGCTGCAGCCAGTAGAGCACAACCCTTGTATGGAGAGCCTGGTGCAGTTGCGTTACATGTCAGCACTCCGTATCAGCGTTTCCATCACTATCATTCTACGCAACAAAACACAAAGAATGATTTGACTTCCAACGATCTGAAGCTCATTCATAAACTATGAACACCACATGCAACAAAACCGTACCTCAGCTTTTCTGTTTTAAGCTACAGGTTAACTCTGAAATGACCATAGATGACAGCGGGACAGCTCGGGAGAAGAACATGAGTGAGCTGTCGATTCACTATCTCTGAAAACAAACTAGATTCCTCTGCTTCCATTATCACAGAATCATAGAACAGTCAGGGTTGGAAAGGACCTTAAGATCATCCAGTTCCAACCCCCCCCCCGTGGGCAGGGACACCTCCCACTAACCCATGCCACCCACTAGAAATACATATCTTCGAGATTCAAAAGATGTGTCCTTGTACTGAGATGCTCAGGAAAGCCAAGGTTTTAAATACATTTTATATGAATTGTCATCTTAAATGGCTAAATCAGAGGAAAGCTTGCTGTCTTTTTATTTTATAGTCCTTTTAAATACCATAAAGAAGAACAGAGTGAAAAGACTATGATATTCCTATGCATTCTTTACTATGCTCACCACTGACCGCTATCTGAAACCTTCCTGTAACACTACAGTGTCCACATACAGTAAGACAGGGACCTCTGACTCTGTAATATCTACAAGTTCAGAAGAAATAAATGGAAGCACACAAAAAATATCCCACAAAAACACAGAAAGCATTAATAGGAATGTACAAGAACCACTATATCAGTTCATTTGGAGCCTCGAAGCCAAAACTACTCAACAGTCAACACAATAAGTATCTTTAAATACCCTGCACCAAGCCAAGTGAGTCAAAATGAAATCTTACACTCATTGCTAAGGAGGTGGAAAGTCAAGTCTTGGGCGGGGGGGGGGAAACAACAGATCAGGACAGTACAGACACTGTTGCTGTGACATATTTTCTCCTTATCAAACAATATTAAGGAAATCAGAGGTATGGGGCTTGATCTTTAAGGTCCCTTCCAAGCGAAACCATTCTGGGATTCTGTGATGACAATAACTGCCGATCCTACAAAGTTCTCACCATCTGTTGTGTCAACTATTTACAGACACACAGACATAATCAAAGCCGAAGGAAAACTGCTCAAATCGGTGTCATTTTCTTTGGATAAGACTCCGTGCATGTTTCGTTAGCTGCAGAATCTCCCAGTACAAATTAAAGGGAATAAACGATATCAGTTTCTTAAGAGATTCCACAAAGAAAAAACTTCTTTTCCACAGAAATGAACAGGGTTTATGTTTAGCTACATTTGTCAGCAGGGAATTCAGAACCTTCTTTTCACATTGAACATTAGAAAGAGCGTTAAAATGCTGCTGTAACGCTGTTTATTCACTTGCAGCTTGAAAACAACATCCAGGATAAATACATAGCCTCAGGTCCCAGTTCTATTTACCACCTCAGAGAGAAAAGCATCTAACAACCCAATACCTCATGGCACTATGCTCTCTTCCAGTTCTGTGACCCATTTACTGTTTACTTTGGAAGGCTGTTACTCCTTTGGAAGCTTTCATGTCTCATCCTGCATAGCCTTATTCTCCCAAAACCATGTGGCCTGCCTTCAGACAGCTCAGACTGCTGGATTCCCCTTCTTGTCAGGCTCAAAAATCGCCATGTTCAAGCTGAGAGGGGCAATGAATGCCCCAAAGCACTAGCCAAGCACCCTGCCAGCAATTCCCGAGCAAGCAGGGACAAAGAGAGCCAAGATTCACCAGAAGAAAAGCAGGATGCAAAGCTCCTTGGTATGAGCTAGTCTTAGCACTCCTCGGAGGAGTCTAGTTCAGGTCCCACAGCCAGTGCTCCTCAAGACATCTGGGTAAGACAGCACATTTGGTCTCTCAGCAGGGCTGGCTCCATCACAGCATTTTCCTCACATGGCTGCACTACTCTCAAGTCTAGAAGTGGCTCCAACTATTGCAAGCGAAGGGCTTTTAGTTCCCAGAACACTGCACAGGAAATCTCTGCCCCTGCTTAGTATGTTTCACTATGAACAACTCCCTCCCTACTAACAGAGCTTAACCAAGTACCTTTAAGTAGAATGATTCACATGTTCACAAACCATGTAGATGAGGCCCTTAGTGACACGGTTTGGTGGTGGCCTTGGCAGTGCTGGGGAATGGTTGGACCTGACGATCTTAAAGGTCTTTTCCAATCTAAACAATTCTAGACTCTAAGATTTTACACTAAAATGCAATAACTTAGTTTTGTAAATGCTATTTGAACAAAATACACACTGAATATTTGCTAACTAACACCAAAACTCTTGTTTTCATTTATGTATCCTCTCTGGAAAACATATCAGACATACTCATCAGGCCCCAGCCCCTGAGTGTCAAAACTACTATTGCATATGCGCCAGCAGAGGACTAGGAAAGAACAGGGTAGCTGCAAACAAAAAGAAACCAAGATCGTTATTCCTTTAACATAATTACCAAATTTCACCTTTGTCTTCTCAAAAGTGTTTTTATCTCCAACTTTCAATCCTAACTCTTATGCAGCAGTTTTCCTGTTTTCCCTATTGAGCTTTCAATGTTTCATTTTTGTTCCATGGTACCCTATCTCCCCTTTTCCTTCCTTTTTCTCTTCATAACTTGGTTTTTCTCCTCTTCTGTTCTGTTTCCCAATGCCTGTTTACTTCCCCCCCTTAATCCTTACTAATTATTTCATGTCTCTTGGCCTGTTTCATTATGTGGCTCTTCCTTTCTTATTTTCCTTACATCACATTCCATTATCCCGCTCCTGCAGCTCTCTGATTCCTATGTGCTTGCTTAACTATTACCCAAATGGCTCCAAGCAGGACACACTCATACTGAAGAATAAATAAATTAAAAGGAAAATACTATCTGTGGCCATGAGGTGTTGCTTAGCAACACCCTGCACCTCTCTACAGCTTTCCTGGTGGCAATACAGCTTTCCCGACTTATTGCTCCCGATGTATGCAAGATCCTTCCCGCATTGTTCGTCCGCTCACCAGCAAATAAACGCAGAGGAAAATAGAAAGGAGAAAGGAAAACTCCAGAGAAAGCACCAACAACAGGACGTAGGCTTCCAACACAAAAAATGGCCACATCCTATGGTATGGGCTGCCTGCTTGTCTCTCATGCACACTAAAATACACACAGCTTATATGCTGCTACTGTTCACTACTGTTACAGTCTTTGAGCAATAGAATGTAAGTGATGTTTATGATGCAATTAAAATGTGTGTTAAATTCACCCAGCTATGACATAGCTACTGTGTACTGGGACTCATTGGCTCCTTGCGCTCCTGCAAAGTTGCTTCTATAGGTTTTACACTAAAGAATGACAGACTGGTTTGGGTTGAATGGACCTTCAAAGTCCATCCAGTCCAACCCCCTGCAATGAGCAGGGACATCTTCAACCAGATCAGGTTGCCCACAACCACATCAGCCTGGCCCGGAATGCCTCCAGGGATGGGGCATCCACCACCTCTCTGTGCAACCCGTGCCAGTGTTTCACCACCCGCACTGCAAAGAACTCCTTCCTCACATCCAGCCTGAATCCCTCTCTGCCAGTTTAAACCCATCACGCCTCATCCTGCTGCAACAGGCAAAAGTCTCTCTAGATCTTTCTTACAGGCCCCTTTTAAGAGCTGAAAGGCTGCAATACAAAAAAAAAAAGACAGTAGGTAGCCTCCCGAGTGTGTAAAGTAGGGAAAACCGTGCAAGTACTGCCAAAAATCATAGAATCATAGAATAGTTAGGGTTGGAAAGGACCTTAAGCTCATCCAGTTCCAACCCCTCTGCCATGGCCAGGGATACCTCTCACTAAACCATGTCACCCAAGGCTATGTCCAACCCGGCCTTGAACACCGCCAGCGATGGAGCATTCACAACTTCCCTGGGCAACCCATTCCAGTGCCTCACCACCCTTACAGTGAAGAACTTCTTCCTCATATTCAATCTAAACTTCCCCTGTTTCAGTTTGAACCCGTTACCCCTTGTCCTATCACTACAGCTCCTAACGAAGAGTCCCTCCCCAGCATCCCTCTAGGCTCCCGTCAAGGAAGAGAACTCTGTGTGTGTTCTTGAATCTCAGCAATCCAAGTTTCAATTTGCAATCTCTGTTATTTCTAATTACTTCTAATGTGACAAGAAGTGAAAGCAGAGCTCTCCCCACACACACACGCTTCTTTGGAAACAAGTTTGCTGGGCTCCACCTCCAACAGTTAGAAGTAATGTTCATGAAGTCCAGACTTTACAAAGTATTGCTCATTCAGCATTAGCCAGACCGAGCTTCCAGAGGACAGGGATTAAGATAGGTTCCCTGACAGACCTTTTCTTATTCCACAGCTCCTTCCAACAGGCAATGGCAACTTCGGAGAAAGAAAAGCCTTTTTAATTTGGGGATGGAAATAATGCTTATCTAAGGGCCTAGAGCTTTAAGAATATTAGGAAAGGGAGCCAAGAAACAGCAATGCTAAAGCAAAGGATAGCTACATAATTTAGCTAAAGACCAACCTGTGGCGAAGCTCTATGGAATGGAGAACACGTTCAGTTAACATGTACCTTCCTGAAGGCCATGAAAATCAGCATTATTACTCAGGAATGTTTTGCATAGCAAAATCAGCCTTAAAGCAACTGGATGTCTGCATAGCAGCACAAGTAGTAAGTGAAAAGAATGCCCATCAGAGCACAAAGCTTAAAAAGACATTCAACACCATCAGGCTGCGTCTATCAGCTACAAATGGTCACAGAGCAATGAGAAACCATGAAAGATCCATACAGACAATTAATATTATGTATTAATTAACATATTAATGAATGTTAATATTTTATAATATTGATAAAAATTATATTCAGGTATATAATCCCTGTTTATTAACCTCATTTCCACAGCCATGTCTGTGGAAATTCAAGGCCAAATGGCTGGTTGGAGAACATAGCAGAACCCACTGATGATACAGGCCACCACAGAACAAACACAGGCATTGCAAAGTCAAGCACTTCAATTCAAAACTGCCTAAAAAGCGTTTGCTGTTTCAAACCTTGATTTGCCCCTTCAAGCATAGGCAGCAGAACACCAGTTTTAATGATGTGATCGTATGCTATTTGACACAGAAGTGCTGCCTGAATCAGAAGACAGAGAGTGCACATCCAATCAACAGTCTTCCAACATTTGCTCTTAGTGTAGAGCCTTATTTACTGCACACTACTCAAAACCTTACTTGAAGGGAGAACTGGTTTTCTACACGACCATTTTCATGACACTGAGCACTACGGCATTTGAAGTCATTTAAAAGCAATTTATTCTACATACTCTGAATATCCCCTTTTAACAGGTAGTGATCGGCACAGACAGCCTATGGAATCACTGAGCATGCTAGGTCTGACACCTATGGTCCAAACACTGAAGCGTGTAGGATACTGGAAGTGACAACTTGGATGATCAGAGTTACTCTCTTGCTTTCACATTCAGATCTTCCCATTCAGGTGATGGAACCATCACCCTCTGATCACTTGGTATTTCCAAATCACCTTCTCATTCTCTAATTCCAACCATTCTCCAATGCCCAGCTTATTCTCTAATTCCAACCATTCAGATCCTAGTCATTCTACCCCCAGTCCCTGGCTGTAGAGCCTCCTAATTGCACTACTGAATTGATTCTTATCTTTTTTTTAACGCTAGACTTCAGTGTCACACAATTCTTTATGATATTCTAGTTCCTTCTGTATTGACAAGGCCTGTCGACTTTCCTGTAACATGCTCCTAATATTTATGTCAAGCTCATTAATGAAACTATTAAATGGAATTAATCTGAAGCCTGATCCTTCAAGAAGCTCTACTCAAAGCCCAGAAGCTCTTTTTGAAGCACTACTAACTCATTTCCCTTATAGCCAGCCCTTTATCCATGTTACTATTCCAATCTAAGCAGATGATACTTCATTAATTGGCAACAAAACAAGCGTAGTCAGTGTGTCATCATCTATCCCTAACTATAAAGGCCAATGCGTCTTATTCCATCTTATACTGATGTTAACACATGTAATAAATCTGTGCCTCCAACTTTAAAAAACATAGTTTTGCAAGTTGCCCATCAGTTCTCCATCTTTTAACATGCAGAAACTGCACCTTTAATCAAGTACCACAAAGTACAGCTGGTTTTACTCTCAGGCCTGTAATTTCATGTGATGCTGTTGAGGACATTTCCCTGTTCCTTTCACTTCAACCCTCAAAATGTTCCTTTGGGCCTGTCTGGGGTAATTTCCATTTCCACCTCTTGGTTTACTTGCGTTTCACTGAAACTAGGACAATGATTTACAAGGATTTTAGACAATACCTGGGGTGTTTAATCCTTATCTTCACAATGACTTTCTGTTTCTTTCTTTTAATCTAGACAGCTTAAGAACCTTTTACTATTTGTTTTATATAGCTGAATAACCTTTTACTATTTGTTTCAATTTCTTTCACCAGGTGTGACTCAACTTGACCTTTGAACGTTCTCACTTCTCCCTTTGTACTTCCTGCTTCACCCATCAATCCCATTTCTTTCAACTCCTATGGGTTACCCTCATACTCTTAATACTCTTCCTGAAGCTGTTTTCCAGTTCATTCTGAAACCCTTCTTTACAAGCCAGGATACAAATTCCAAAGAACTTCTGCCGATTTGAATTAAGAACAATCTCCTCAAAATCCACATCTTTGAGCTGGTCAGACATCCAAAGATTTTGCTTGACTTCTGGGTTTGTCTTATAAAATAATAACCTGAATTTTGGTAATTTTGGTAATTTTTCTATTAGATTAATAAAAGAGCTTGATAACATTATATTCTGTGATTATCCATTTTACAATTTCCCCCGTTTGCTAAATTTAAGGCTAAAGCCCATTCAGCTTGATGCCTGAATTAGTAAGAGCTGATATGCTGTACAACTTTATGTTAGTGTTCCTGATTTAATGACTTTAACTAACAAAGGTTGTCAGTTATCACATCAAAGAATACTTACACACTACTGTTAGCATCTGTGGCCTTCCAGGCTGTACACAGAAAGACAAAGTGCCTTACAATCACTTTCCAAACACTACAATCTATTCCAAGTATAGAAAGCTGTGAGGGTACCAGAATGAGGACGGTGAGCTTCATAAAATATCATCTCAACAGACTCGGGGATCACGGTGGACTGGAATTCAGAATCATAAAAGCAGGGAAACTGACACAGCTCTAAGTATGTACATTTCTAAGTATAAATGAAGAGCACAAGCGCTGCAGGAATAAAATCAGAAAGCTAAGGCACCAAGTAGATTTTAAGAGCAAAGAAGAGAAGTAAGAAGATGAAACAGTTCTACGTATGTGAGGAGTAAGAAGAAAATAAAGAATAAGCACAAAGAAGATAAATTTGAGGGTTGGAACTGCATGATCTTAAGGTCCTTTCC
Organism: Myiopsitta monachus; assembly: GCA_017639245.1. Classification (NCBI taxonomy): domain Eukaryota; kingdom Metazoa; phylum Chordata; class Aves; order Psittaciformes; family Psittacidae; genus Myiopsitta; species Myiopsitta monachus. The sequence goes on along the minus strand of CM029923.1, from coordinate 1,706,524 downwards.
AAGCCAAACCATTCCATGCTTCTAGAAGAACAGGTTATGCATGGGAAAGGACAGCAAATCACAAACGAGGCAGAGTGAACTGAATTCTTCACAGCCTTCCTTGCTCTCTTTCAGAAGATGCCATAGTATAGCCATAACTATTAGTAAAAGTCTTGGGTTTAGTAATCATTTTTATGGAATTGCAAGCTTGCGTATGGGAAAAAAGAAGTTTGGGAATATTTTGATCAGCCAGATGCAGTTCATATATCACTGAGCCAACAAGGAACTAACTGAAGCGAGTCATGGACAGCTATCAATTGCACTCAAAGTCTCGGAGGCCTTGAGGTTCCAAAAGGCCAGACAAGACAGACAGAATGCTTCCTTTTACAAAGAAAGGGAGTGAAAATAGCAATTATAGCCCCTGACAGAGAAAATAGAGTACACTGATTAAAAATGATAATGTGATCAGAGAAAAGCCAATACGGGCATGTAAAAACAAAGCTAAATCAATCTGATTTTCTATCCTGAAGAGGATAAATGGAATCCTGAATAAGTGCTGGATGTGACAGATCTCAAGTAAGAATTGTATAACTAGTCCCCAGCACATTTTCATAAGCCAATTAAAAAGGTAGTCTAGATAAAACAAATATTCAGATGCGTCACGATTCACCCAGGACTCCAGTGACTTGGATAGAACGTACTAATGGTTTCCACCAACATCGTGTTTGCTGGAATAAGGGAAACAGGGAAGGAGGAGATATTAAACACTTTAAAAGGTAAGAATTCAAAAATCGAAGCCCACCGAAGGGTCAGAATTTAGGCCTAGATTCACTACCAAACAATCCAACACCCTTTCAGAAGGAACAGCATATTGCAGGATAGTTACGTGTGTGAAGCAAAGAAATTACTTCATTCTCCTTGGTGCTAAGCTAGGTCCCACCTGAAAATCGTGTCATTTTTCAGCATCGCAATTAGAGAAAGAGGCAGAAAATGAAAATCCAAAGCAAAGCAGCAAAATAACAGCTGCAGAAAACATGACCAGCAAAGAGGAGTTGAAGGAAAAGAGAGAACTGGAAAGATGGAACAGGAATCTCCTAATACAACAGATTTCATACCAAGAGGAGTGCATCATCTATTTTTCAAGTAACAGGAGAAGGACAAGATGGCAATTTGATCTTCAACAAATAAAAGACAGTCTCGTTTAGGCAAAACTTGCTGTTGCATCGAGTAAACACTAACAAGAATGAGAAGGCTCCATCATCATATGCCTTCCGAAGTGGATTCTACAGCTGTCTGTCAAGAAATGTCTGGCTATATTTCATTCTGTCCCCATCCAGAAATTCTCTCACTATCCCTCCCAAACCTACATTTTTATGATTCTATGATTAGACTGATTTCTATTTACAGCCACAGGCAAATTTAAACCTGCTGTGAGAGACTGTAGCATAATCTCAGCACACTAGAAGTGCGTTTATTACCCTCTGTAAAGTGATTTTGATCCATAAAGGGCCAGTTTTACCCTTCCTATCTTCTTCCTCTCTTTCGCACGATTAACATAAAATGCTTTACCTTTAAGCTTGTTTGTCCTGAACAGTGCATATACTTTAAGGTAACTATACAGGTAGTCGCCTGGATGCTTCTTAATTTGTTTGCTTGATTCAGCAATGTTAATAACATTCCTCTCACGTGGTATGTGAAAAAGAAATGTTCAACTTCTTTTTCTTCAAGGAAAATTACAAAAAGCCACGAATTATAACTTGGTGATTTTCAAATGGAACGTGCACGGTAGCATCTTTAGCTCTAGAGAAGAAAACCTCCTCCACTTCAGCGAGCAATTAAGCACCATTTGGTTGTGGTCCTGTTCTCAGTATTAGAGGGGAACAGAAAGTGTTGCTGAGCGATTGTTCCAGATACTTGCTGATCAAACAGGAGTGACTGGAGATGAATGAAGCGCCTGCAGCAAACACACACAGGAAGCTTTCTGAAGACAGACCTAGCATACAGCCAGAAAAACTAAGAGGGAATATGCCTCCATATGGCAACACCACAGCCCCAGAGACTGGACCGGCCACCAGCCCCCATCTCATCAGTATGAAGCACACATGCCAGAGGGAAGGTTCTTACACCACGGAGTACCTAAATCTCTACAAAGTAAAGAATCCCCAAAGTGTTATTCCCAATAATGGATGGGATCCTACATTTATTTTCCACAGTATATTGAAACAATGTATCAGTTTATAAAACAATAAAGAAATCACTATTAAGGTCTCAAATCATTCCCGAGATGCACCACCAAAAATGTAGGAGCTCCTGAAACCAGGACACTACTGCAAGCAAAGTCCACTGACCATTGTAAGCAAAAGGGCGATGAGGTAGTTAACATTCTCCACCTGAGGACTGTATACCATGACGAAAACGAAACAGACACCAATTAAGATAAGGTTTTGGAAGCTTCTGGACAGTTCTGTTGTACCAACATACGCTTTCAACCCCCATCCTTGCTTCAAAGCATGAGGATGCTAGTGGGGTTTTAAACATAATGCTATTAGGATCAGTTAAAAGCCCGAACTCCAGGTTGTCTGTCAGCCAGCTCTGTTAATTCCTAGTTAAAACCAAGCGAGTTTCTGATATGCATATATGATTGCTTTTTTTATTATGCATAAAAGAACTGATGGACTGGTACTTGGCAAATTTTTTGTCTAAATATATGGCAAAGTTGCAGGCAAATTACAAGCAGGCTTTGCAATGAACACTGCAGTGCAACTTCATATTGGACAGTGCTACCAGCCCTGCTTAAAATAGAGCATCCAGCAAGCTATCCTACCTCCTTCACGCTAAAACTGGTCTCTCAGCTCCTTTTACTTCCAGTTAGCAGAGGTCTCCCAGGACTTCGACAATGTAAAGAGATCTGAAGCGAGTAGTTACTAGCAGCTAACAATGGCACAGGTTTTTCCAAGTAAGGATGTCCAAAGACTTATAATTGCCCAACCTAAAGCTCATGATCATTTTTGATTTGAGAGATTAATGAACAAACTAGAGATGGTGCTTTTGCTAATACAAGAAGGAAGTCTAGGAGAGGAAAGAGCAAAAAGAGCAGTGATGGTTTCAGTAGAGGGGTTGAAAAAAGATAAGTCAGTCTTGGGATTTATTGTTTTCCAAAACACCAACACAAGAAGGCACCTTAATTCAATGACCACAGGAAAGTGCACATACAGATATCTACATGGAAAAGAACGTAAGGCTAAGCAGAAGATGAAAGTTAGCAATGAGGATGGTTTCTGGTCCTATCCCTGCTCTTCGATCTGCACAGCTGTAATGAAGGGGAATGGGTTGATCAGACTCACCTAGAATTCAGCATTTGATTTTGTCATATATGCTTGTGTAAAACCAAATGATTGGCAAACCTGAGACATTTCAGTTGGGAAATGTTTAAGATACACCTAGAATTAAAAATCCTTGGCGAGCACTGCTCTGTAAGGAAGGGAACCATCTAACAGCAACTTTGAAGGACACCAAACCTGAAGCACTCTGAACAGAGGAAGCAAAGAGGCCAGAAGTGGATTTGCACAGCACTCCAGAAGAGCCACAAGGTAAGAAGAAACCTTTTGCAGAGAACTAAGAAAGGATTTGGCGTAACTTGCCATCAGCTAGGATTTACAAAGCGATGCACAGAAAATGTGCATAAAAGCACTACTTTGTACCAGCCAGGCAGGTTAGGAGCTATTGAGATACTCTAATGAAAACACCTTAAGACACTGAAACTGAAATGAAACAGAAAATTCCAGGATTAGAATACGCACTCCTTAGAGACATGCAACTGATGTCATCTATAAACATGTAAACTCCTTTATTCCAGCAAAACTGTTATAAATGCCGGCATATGGTATCGATATGAGCAAATGCAGAGTAATTAGTTAACCTAAAAAATGCATGAGTAGGAATTTGACTGCTAAATGATTAAACTGGTACATTTTAAAATGTGTATTAATATTTAATTATTGACACTGAGGAAAGAGAAAATCTCGCTGTTACTTCTCAGCTCTCTCTGATACTCAGCAATCCATGTATTATTCATACGAAGACTTTGTGCATACACAGCCAATCACTAGTTAAAGGATCATTCTCTGTAGATTCCCTTATCACCTCAGTAGATCCTAATGCAGTATTTGCCACGCTTGGGAACCAGAGCTGAAGAAATCGGGCTGGCCATGATGAATCCAGTGCAGCCCCAGCACACATCAGTTCAAAGAATCAGATGTCAAAGTGCTCCCTCTAATGTCCCTTAATCATCACACCAATTAGTGGCTGAATAGTGATGTGATTAAAAAGACTGCTGCTATCCTACACCTATTCAGAGTAGTAGAATTCTACATATGTTCTACCAATTAATGTTTGAATACAGCAGCGATTAGAGAGACATCTGCTATTGTGTATCCATTCAGCAAAGAGCTCAACTCCCATATTCATCTGCAATGAAGACAAAACTAAATATTTGCAGAGGTAAACTATACGTTTGGATTCTACAGATAATCAAGTTGATTCCCCTTAATGAGTGTTCTCTGCTTTACAATGTTGGGGCTTCTTTCTCATTTATAAATACCTAATCTCATCATCAAGACATGTCTAGAAAGGGCCACATTATTCCCTGGAAAAAAGAAATCTTCATGAAGGTTCCTCATTTCAGGCCTTGGGTGCACTGGGTTTCAGATCTCCTTCCTTGCAACTGGCACAATTTCTGCTTCAATCAGTTATGTGTGGCCTACTGTGATATGGGATTGGGCACAAATCATGTGGTATTTCTCCATGTCACTGGAAGGCAACATTCAGACTTACTAACAGTCTAAGTATTAGACTTTATATGTCTTAGATTAATCATAGCTGAGGAAGAATCACCTTATTTACAGTTTTTTCTATGTAAGCCTGGACAAGAGGTACTTCCAAAACTTCTCTCTTTTTAAATAGGAATTCCTTTCTACAGATGCTCATAGAGAGCAGTGACAGCCATGGCAGCACTATCAAAGTAGAAAGCAGTTTGAAGGTTTAGCTCTTATTATTACTGTTTGAAGGGAGTAACCTTGTTCTCTGAATTCAACATGATTGGTTACATCCTGCAATGAACTGCAAATCTCACTCTCCACCATTAGCACAGAGCAATCTGGTAGCTGGACCTTGATGTTGCACAGAAGAATGCGGTTCTCTCTAATGGCTGGAAAGTTAAAAGACTTGCCCCAAAAGTGAGGCGCCTGCAAACAAAACCACAAACGAGCTGAGCTCAAAACTGATTTTGTTCAAGGAAGAAAGGCTCTTGTTGCACAATGCTGATTGGGCTTGGCAAATGTAAGAAATGAAGAAGAATGCAACTACAGCCAGAAAATCAATACACTTACAGGCTACTGTAATTAGCTACAAAGCAATTTAGACGCCATTTCCTTTCCACCTTTCTTGTCTGGTTGAAATATGTCCAACTCTTCCATCTGGACCAATTATGACTAGTGTTCCTAAAGGCAGAAACTGAAGAAAGTCTGAATACATAGGTGGGTGCATGTCATCTTCTCACCTATCTTTAGTAGGTACCTCTCTGGAAGTGTCCACACACCATGCAGACAAGGCCCTCAGTGCCATGGGTTAGTGGTGGCCTTGGCAGTGCTGGGTTGAAGGTTGGGCTTGATTATCTTAAGGGTCTTTTCCAACCAGTTTGATTCTATGATTCTATGATTGCATAAATAGGCTGGACTACAGTATCCCACTGAATTCTCCAGTAACAAAGGGATTTATAAGAATTGCAGAGGGGAATTCCATTATAACAACAAGTCTGCACATCTACAAGGTTAAAACCAGAACTTGTCCTATAACACTTAGAAACCCTATCCATAAAGCAAGAAATTTAGTATGCTAGGTGTAACACAAATGCATACAACGTGTGCCCATCATGATTTAAATGTCAGCAAGCACAAAATACACAGAGAAATTGAATTATAGAGAGTTGGCAACCAGAAATAATAGACACATAAATCAGATGTCTAAATCCTCCTGAAGTACCCAGGAAAACCTTGAAATCAAAGCAAGTCCTTATAGTTTCCAGTTTGTTTTCTTTGCTTTAGTTTTATGTGTAAATTGATGACCTAATGTGATTTACATTTTGTTTCCTTCTCCAAGATTTACTACAGACATGTCAAAACTCTTCTCCTTTGAATGTCTTCTGACCACCAGGAACCTTTGTTTCACAAACAGACTAGTGGCATGTGTTGAGATCACCTTTTAGCATGACCCGGAAGAAACCAGAGCGTTAAGGCTTTGGTTTAGCACTGCTACCAAGGGCGACTCAGCAATAAAGAGTCTACCTATCCTGATCTAAATCTTGAGTTAACATTTCTGAAAGCTGTCTGATCTTGCACCTGCAGCTGTGAATCGTTTTTACAGCAAAATTTGGTTGCTAACACAGTAAATAAACTACAGCTCTCCCTGCAAGTATAACTGAACCTTCCCTTTAGAAGGCTTTTCCAATGCTGAGGTAAGATTTTGACACTCGAGTTTCCACTTCAGAACTTAATGGGCAACCCAAAGTGTCTCTTAGCAGGCTAGGAGTTAAAACTGCACTTGTGTGATGATTTGGAGGAAAGATGTAAGTCTGCCATCTGGAAGTGTATTAGACATTACAAAGTCACTGCGTGCATCCCTCAGCAGAGGCAGCTTTTGCCCGAAGTTTTGAGGGCTGTTCATTTAATTACTTTTGCATTTTCATACTCCCACCTTCCCTCTAAAGGAATTCTGCACAGGCAGCTCAGTACAGCTTTAAAAGAACACAAAGCTAAAAGCCCAATTCAGATTTTAGGGAAAAGCAAACTTCCTGTGGATTTCAAATAGAGCTGACCCCTTCATTAGCAGGCCTAAACATTACTGCCAATGGCTTTTTGGACAGAAAACTGTGCTCAATGTCTCCCGTCCTATATTACCCTTCTTACCTTTAGAAGGCTACGAAAGGATTCTATCATTTTGTCTGCTGTTTAAAGCCCCTCAACAACAATGATCTGGAGTATGTAAAATGTCTCTCATGTTTTCAAAATGCCTCTTATGTGATGGGGTACCTTGTTTAGGTTGGAGTTTTTGAGTTTCGTAGGGCTTTTTCTACCACAATAGCGATTTGTATAGTCAATAGTGCACAGTAAAAGTAGGCTACATATTTCAGAAACCTCCAGAAACCAGGACCATTCCTGGCTTGAAATTAGCACTACCCCTTTTACAGTTTCTTCTGCATTTCATATTTTTCATCATGACTTGCAAACTCAATAAAGGGACATTCTTCCAAATAAATCATAATATGAAGTGTAAGAACTATTTGTGACTAAGGTGTGTACATGTACAGATATACCTATTTGTTTAACTCTAACCTTTAACCCCGAAAGTTGCCATACATGAGCAGATCTCAACATTTCTGGGTTCTAATAATTGCACAGATCATAAAACCACAGAATGGTTTGGGTTGGAAATGATCTTAAAGCTCATCCAGTTCCAACCCCCTGCCACAGGCAGGGACACCTCACACTAGAGCAGGGTGCTTCAAGCCCCTGCGTCCAACCTGGCCTTCAACACTGCCAGGAATGGGGCAGCCACAGCTTCTCTGGGCACCCTGTGCCAGCGCCTCAGCACCCTCACAGGGAAGAGCTTCTGCCTTACATCCAACCTGAACTTCCCCTGTTTCAGTGTGAACCCATCACCCCTTGTCCTATCGCTACAGTCCCTGATGAAGAGTCCCCCTCCAGCATCCTTGCAGCTCCCTTCAGATATTGGAAGGATGAAGATCTCCATACGGTAATGCAGAACTCTAAACCCAAACTGTTAATTAGATTTTAAACCTGTACCAAAACATCATCCTGCAATGTTTGCCAATGTGCAGAATTCCTTTCAACTGAAAGGCACACACAAGCTAGAGATGAACCCAAAATCAGTACTGTTTGCACAGCCCAAGAAGCTCAGACCTTATGTGTCCAAGAACATCTGTCGCACCATGAGCTGTGCACCAACAGCTAAGGGCAGGAGCACAGAAGGAGAGACGGGTTCTAGAAAGCAATGCACTTTCACAATTAACAGCAAAATCTTCACATATCAAACATTCTATGACTCAACCAAATAGAAAGATCAAAGAAGGCTGCTATGGGGGAAAACTCAGAAATAACCAAGAGTGATTTTAAAGCCTAGAAGCACTAGAAAATCAGTGTTAATGCACCCATTAGGAATGCATATACGTATATACTACAGTTTGAAGTCTAACTAGGACAATTTACACTGGAACAACTAATCAGGTTACTGCACAAATGCCTAGCTGCTCTGCTGCATGGATACCTGAGCTTCCCAACAAACAGGTTCTGGAAAGAGAGGTGTTTACAACCCGGTATTGATTTCAGGTCACCTGAAAACATAATGATGCAAACTGTAGCTGCCCATGAGGCGCTTGCTGAGCAGCTCAACTATGTGTGCAGCAGAAAAACACGCTTGTGAGCAGTAACTGCATCAGCCATCTCAAAGTCATCCTCCCTGTTCACGAACAGAAGCTTTTCCTGTACACTACTTTCCAGTTACTAGAATGTTAGCTAAGCCAATGAATAAGAAAACAGGAACAGGCCCTTGGGTGACATGGTCTAGTGTGAGGTGTCCCTGCCCGTGGCAGGGGGTTGGAACTGGATGGTCTTAAGGTCATTTCCAACCTTAAGCATCCTTTGATTCTATCAATATGAGCTATAGTAAGAGGGATTCTATATGCTGTATTCTATGCTATAAACCAAGAACTGTATTAGAGTGTATGTAGCATCAAAATGCTACAGATACCCTGGATTGCTCTTCCCATTAAGTATTTGTAGGTCATACTGGCTAACATTATACCCATAAAGAAAAGAGTTTGCAGACATAGCAGCCTACCTAAAAGACTTCTGAATTTAGAGGATTGTCTAAGAGAGTCTGTAGGAAGACAGTCAAATCAGTACAAACCTTCTAATCAGATGAGAGATCAACAAGACAACAAAGTCTGATAGCATTAAGGCAAACCTCACACTGAGAAGAGGAATCTAAATGCCTAGAGAGAAAATGATGATATTTAATGGCAGAAATACTGAACACTGGGTTCTGAAAAGTAAAGAACTGATCACAAAGTCACTTAGGATCAACAGGAACAGAAGCAGGAGCCAAATTTGGCTACTGAAAGACAAAGGAAACAAAACTGGTGTTTCTCACAGAACCAAGAATCCAGTCTCAATGATTTATTGCATGTTTTGGATAGGATCACAAATGTGCACTTACTGAACAGCTTTTGCCAGAATTCCTTTTCCAGTGCTTCTTCACTTGCTTCTTTGCTGCAGTTGAATGGAGAGTTGCATGCGTCTGTTTCCGGGGATTTAAAGCCAGAATGTTCTGTAGAAAGAGAACAGAAACTATTAAAACACAGGCAAAATTCCCCCAAAAGCTGCAATGCCTCTTAAATAACACCTCACACACTTATTAATAGTGCTATGCCAAACCAAAACACAATTAAGCAACATTACAGCCCAACTTCATACTAATATGTTCAGATCTGTCTTGTCCACACCACTTAGGCGATTAATATTTGAAGACATTTCTAGGAGTGCTAGTAAACAGAATTCTATGTCATGGCCATGCTAATGGTATCCATTCCCGGATGTTTGTTAACTACAGCATACAGAAACATAGGATTCTACTGCATCATATCACTGCCAGGAACTCCCGCAAAGCAAAACAAGCAAATGTATGCTAAAGGACCCGGGTTATTTCTGGATGTTTCATCATTTCAGTATGAAATCCAACTTCCCCTTCACAAAAAGAACCTCCTTCAACACCCAGTGAGTTGATGGGTTAACTTCACTTCTCCTACAGTGACTTACTCACAAGGACACAAACAACTGTGTGCAGTGCTGGTGTCCTCAACATACAAAGGACATGGAACTCTTGGAGCAAGTCCAGAGGAGGCCATGAGGATGATGAGAGGCTGGAGCACCTCCTGTATGAAGACAGGCTGAGAACGTTGGGGCTGTTCAGCCTGGAGAAGAGAAGCTGCATGGAGACCTCAGAGCAGCTTCCAGTGTCTGAAGGGGACTACAAGGATGTCGGGGAGGGACTCTTCATCAGGGACTGTAGCGATAGGACAAGGGATGATGGGTTCACACTGAAACAGGGGAAGTTCAGGTTGGATCTAAGGCAGAAGCTCTTCCCTGTGAGGGTGCTGAGGCGCTGGCACAGGGTGCCCAGAGAAGCTGTGGCTGCCCCATCCCTGGCAGTGCTCAAGGCCAGGTTGGATGGGCCTTGGAGTGGCCTAACGTGAGGTTTCCCTGCCTGTGGTAGGGGGTTGGAACTGGATGATCTTAAGGTCCTTTCCACCCTAACCCAGTCTGGGATTCTATGATCCTATGAAATGCTGGGAATATAGCTGTACTTTTAAGTGACGGCAATGGGTTGACGACAGAGGCAGAATGAAGCTTGCGATGTCTTTCATGGCACTAGTATAACATGAAAAATCAAATCAGCTTTTTGGAATCCAACCTCTTCTTTAAATCAGGTAAATGACGGCTTTCCATGGCAAAACTGACCTCATTTAATTCAAGGGGTGAGCGTGAACAGTGTGCAAAAGACAGATGCAGACTCAGAGCTCTGACGGAGAACCAAACCAGGCACAGTGTTGGTTGTAACTCTTGGAATTGGTTTTTTAAGTCTTCCTTTAAAACAAATTGACTTTAGCACTACACTTCTCCACTGTGGTGAATAGGCTGTACTTATTCTGTTACTATATGTGAAAGATGTGCGAGACTGACTTACAGAAATGGAGACTGAACATGATGACTATGATGGGCTTATGAATATTAGATCAAGATGCTTCCATATTTCAAATGTCTGCATGAGTGGGTGATAATGATAAAGAAGTAACTTGCTGGATTAACATTTTATTGTGTAGATAGTTTGGGGGGCTTTTATTTATCCAAAGGGGTCACTTTCTAATCAACTCTTTACTCTGGACTCAACAATTCTTCCCACAAAACAGAAATCTCACCAACTTAAAACTTCTACCTGCAAATAACAGCAGAGCCCAATGGAGTAACTCCCAGCTTGCCTGAAGCACAGAGACATTGGACATATATAAATAGGGTACAACATTCCAAAAGGTATTGACTATTTAGCTGCCTATGCACTGTTAATGTTATCAGGAAGAGTTCGAGGGTGTTATCAGATGTGCCTCTGGAATTCAGCAAAGACTCTGCTCTATTTCTGGGTGTTCCCCAGATGTGGCAACCAAATACATTCACCAGTGGTCTATGCTAATTTCTTTCATTCTTAATTAGAACAGAGCAGGGACATTCACAGAACGGATGTCACAGCATCTCAGTTGCTACCTTAATTTCTCAGGATGATCAAACTCAGAGCACGTCTGACTCATTGGTGACAGGCTGGTGAGTAACCAAAGCACCCAAACCAAGCAGGAGGTCCTGAATCACACATTCACTTAAGCAAGATTCCGCCTATTCTCTTTTGTAATTGCTTCATGCAGTACCCTCAGCCATGAATATTATAATTACTGTAGCAAAGTGAAATGAATTGCAAATTTCTAGTAATAAACTGTAACAGATGTACTCCACTGGGTACAGCACCAGTTGGTTTAAACCATGGAACAAATGGTGGGGCAAGCCAAGGACGGAAGAATCCCCATATGTTTGCTCCTGTTGGAATTCTGCAGCAGGAGCATGGCTCCAAGCGCAACAGTTGCAGAAATCCAAAAGGACTATGTGGCGCAGCATGTCCCAGAATTAAACCTCAAACAATACTGGCACAGAGCACACAAAAGCACATATACTACATCAAACTTGCTTATATTCCCACTACCTTATACGCTATCTGCCTAAACCTTGAATTGCTGACCAAGGTGGCTGTTCTAGCTCCAAGTCCCTGGTGTTTAAGAACCACTCAGAAGTTAACTGCCTAAATGGGTAATGTAATGTAAACGCTTTTGGGTCTGTTAAACCGTCAGAAAAGGAGATTAGTGAGGGTGTTTTCTTCCTGTTCATTTCAGTTCCCCTGATGGTCTTCCACAGCTTATGGCAAGTCAGACACTGAGGAAATGTAACAAATAAATTCAGGTAGGTCAGCCAGGAAGTGGAAAATTACTGAGGAGAAAGTTCTACAGGGAGTTTTGCAATTAACACTTCATGCAGGCACTCAGCTAAATAGAGATAAACCACCTTGGACATGGGAGAAAGGAATCCTGAGATGCCCAACCTCAGCAGTGAGGAGCATTATTTGGGCATCTGTGATCTTGCTGGTCCCAACCCCACGCATATCCTGCTACATAAATTCTCCTTCTTGCCAGATGAGCTGTTGTTTGATCTCTCCAGATGTTGAAAGGGCAAGACTCAAGCTCCCCAGTGGAGGAGGTGGGGACATAATACATCACTTCTCAGAGCTCTATGAACTTTGGGTTTCAAATTAAGATGCTATTTGTACAGTAATGGAAAACCTATACATTATATATTAAGTGTTTTATATAAATGGCCAGATTCATGTCATTAAAAATAAAGTAGGTACAAATCTATTATCATTAATGGCTGCAAATCAGAATATCATGTATTTTTGTAGAAATCTATTCAGGTACTACGTTGATGGAGAAAGAAATAGAGGTATGAGTAAGTAGATAGAAGCATGTTCAGCCCACACCGGGTACACACTTGTGGCATAGCTACACAATATGTAAGTTAGAAGTTAAGCCTGCAACTTTGCACAACACTGATGATTATGGGCCCCACCAAAGTATTACCCTGCCATTATTTCCATAGGAATTAATTCCATATCAATCTGAATACTTCACTTTGGGAGGAAAGCCAAGCCGTCTGTATCTACAGAATACAACTCAATATGTATTGCAATGACTCCCTCAAATATGACTACCTTAATGGATTCCTTTAATGATAACCCCTGACAACGGTTTCTTTTATGTCTTTTAAAAGACAAAGACTATTATAAACTAAAAAATTCCTAAAGAATGGTTTAATTTGCTAACACACCCTCTTCTATAAGAGAATGTATTCATTTCGACTGATATATATTGATTTAGGTTCCAAGAATCATACAATCCTAGAGTGGTTTGGGTTGGAAGGGAGCTTAAAGCTCATCCACTTCCAACACACTGCCACAGGCAGGGACACCTCACACTAGAGCAGGGTGCTCCAAGCCCCTGTGTCCAACCTGGCCTTCAACACTGCCAGGACACTGGGGCAGCCACAGCTTCTCTGGGCAGCCTGTGCCAGCGCCTCAGCACCCTCACAGGGAACAGCTTCTGCCTTAGACCTAACCTGAACTTCCCCTGTTTCACTGTGAACCCATCACCCCTTGTCCTATCGCTACAGTCCCTGATGAAGAGTCCTTAAAATGTATCCCTAAAAAATACCCTACTCGTGTGTAATGCACAGATGCCAGTTGTTCTCAGTGTGATAGCTGCTGGTTTTAAATCTTGAGACTTCAATGCTAAATGGTTATGTTGATCTGTGCCAACACAGTAACATAGCTTCTGAGAAGAAACCTGGGATAAGCTATTCATTAGATGTTTATTGCTCAGCTTCTACTTTAAAGGCTGTGATTAAAAAGTCTCCACAAAAAATAAAATGCTAGCTCTAAACTTCACCATCATCTGTTAATGAAAAAGCTGTACAAGTTTTAAACCAGCGACTCTTATTATTACAGTGAGGAATTCATCAAGAAGTTGAATTAATATGACTCCAAATAAGTGATTCCAAGGCAGCCATTTGGGGTAGGACACAGCCTGCAGTTGGAAGCCCTCTTTCTGAAATGACAATTTCTGGTAAATCAAGCCAGGCTTGGCACACACTCTGCAGGGATCCGACAGAAATTCCTGGTAGAGAAATGTCATTGCCTTTTTAATTCCATTGAAAGCGTCACACCCAACTCATTCCCATCTCATAAAGTCACCGGTTTAGCTGAAATCAGAAGCAGCTATTGCAATTAAATCCCATTTTTAATTAAATGCACATTCAGCAATATAAAATATGAAGTTACGGAAGCACTATGCTTATTAGGAATGCTCCAAAACTAACCAGAGCTGTGGGTGAGGACAGGACGCGACAGGCAGAGAGGGCATAGTGTTAAGAAACAGGTGGGACTGCAGTAAATTCAAGCAGTTCCCAGGAAGTCCTGCAGGACACACATTGTCTTAATAAAATAGATGACATTATTCCAAATTCTGAAAGCTTTTCTTGGAAGAACTCCTACTGAAACCAATGAGTTACAGCAGGAGTAATTAGACCTTAGTAATCCTCATGTGACACGATTTAGTGGGGGCCTTGGCAGTCCTGGGGTAATGGTTGGACTTGATGATCATGAAGGACTTTTCCAACTGGGTTCATTCTGTGATTCTATATAAGTCTATCTTTGCTACTGGCAATTCAAAGCCAGAATAAGGACCAGAAACCCCCTCTTCATGCTCTGCCATGGGCTGTGTTATTAAAACTGCACAGGCTTCTTAATGAGACAAAGCAATATTTCGTTCTTCCCATGAATTCTGCCCCCTTTCTCTGGCTTGCTGGGGAAGTCTATCATGAGCAGCCCCAAAATGCCCGATCACCACAGCTCAATACACACAGAGCTGCAGTGCAGCTGCTAAAATGCAGTTCTTCACACGCGGACTGTGATTATGGGCATAAAATGTCATCCCATGTGTTATTCACTTGGGTTTAGCATACAGCACATCTACAGCCCCTGCAAAACACAGGTCAGACCCTGCTTGACTCCAGTCCCTTCACAGAGCACCCTCAGCTAAACGCTTTCATATACATCAATTAAAATGCAAGAGTAGGCTGGGCATGCCATGGAATCCATGCGGAGAGCAATTTAACCCACCCCATTCCATTAATCTACCCAATTTCCTTAAAAAGAGTTGTAATCTCCTTCACAGCAAGTAACATTAAATGTATCGCAAGATACATATGTTCACCAAGTGAACATAATGAGAACGTATTTGTTTTTTCTGAGGGTAATGAGCACACTAAACAATTCATTTCAAAGCTATGCAAGTGCTCATTTACTGACAGAAACAAGTACCTGGGGGTTTTATTCCCCTGATATTTTCTAGTATATCTGAACATGAAGCTAATTTTATTATTGCTAGTCAGTCAAAGACCAAAGATCTCAATCTCCAAGTGTTTGGTTTCATGAGATTAGCTGACCCAGACTAATGACTTTGTTTAAAAATCATCTCAGTTAAGGAAAAGATGACTACGACATGAGCACTTCCTATTAATATCTGATCTGAATTGCCTAGTTCACATTTTACCTCTTGCGTTCCCCCTGCTGCATGAAGTACGAGCAGTTAGATGCAGCACTTCAAACATCACGTAAAGTGACGAACTATTGCAAGTGGAAGTTTCATGACCAAACGAGCAAGTTCTAGTCCTGGGGGAGTTTGTGGCACTAAAAGACAAACAAGATCTCAAAACAATCATAGAATCATAGAATAGTGCAGGTTGGAAAGGACCTTAAGCTCATCCAGTTCCAAACCCCCTGCCATGGACAGGGATACTTCACACTAAACCATGCCACCCAAGGCTCTGTCCAACCTGGCCTTCAACACCGCCAACAATGAAGCATTCACAACTTCCCTGGGCAACCCATTCCAGTGCCTCACCACCCTTACAGCAAAGAACTTCTTCCTCATATCCAATCTAAACTTTCCCTGTTTAAGTTTGAACCCATTACCCCTTGTCCTCTCACTACAGTCCTTAATGAAGAGTCCCTCCCCAGCATCCCTATAGGCCCCTTTCAGATACTGGAAGGCTGCTATAAGGTCTCCACGCAGCCTTCTCTTCTTCAGGCTGAACAGCCCCAACTTTCTCAGCCTATCTTCATACGGGAGGTGCTTCGGTCCCCTGATCATCCTCATGGCCTCCTCTGGACTTGTTCCAATAGTTCCATGCCCTTTTTATGTTGAGGACCCCAGAACTGCACACAATACTCCAAGTGAGGTCTCAGAAGAGCAGAGTAGAGGGGCAGGATCACCTCCCTCGACCTGCTGGTCACGCTCCTTTTGATGCAGCCCAGGATACGGTTGGCTTTCTGGGCTGCGAGTGCACACTGCAGACGGCTCATGTTCATTTTCTCATCGATCAACCAATACTTCCAGTGTCTTGTTTTCCAGGAGCCAGGTCTGTGCTATTGCTTAGTACTGAAAGAATATGGGAAAATATGGATTTCTCCCTCATGCTTATATATGGTAGAATAGCTCATAAAATGGTGCTTGTATCAAATGAGCATTTCCTTACTGAGAACCTGAACTGATGCGAATCCTTACAAGCAATTTATATAAGCTGGCTGGTAACACACCCTAGGAATTCATCCAAAACATTTCAAAAAGGAGAAGAGTGCTTTCACAGGAGTTTAGGCCTGCTTTAAGAGGCAATGAAGGGCAGAGAAAACTCGATGTAATGTGAAACAGCCACAGATGTCGGGGGAATAGTGTGGTCAGCCTTTGGAGACCCCAATTCTAGAACTAGAAAGGATGCCAGACAGCATGGGACTCAGAAGGGAAACCCTCAAAGGATTATCTGTGTATTACCAGATACGTTTTCTGTTACTAAGACAAAGAGCTGCACACGTGAGCAAAGTCACAAGCTGACTGCAAACCCACTTCAATTTGAGTTTATCACAGTGTGACAAGCCACAAGCCTCCCACCTCTCTCAGAAGGTATAAACTCTTCAGGTGACCCTCTGTGTCCATGCCCAAGAACTGGCAATTTACATTATTATGGAACCTTCAAAACAAAGTCCTCAAGGCCCAAAGGGTTGGAAGACGGGGCTCTAATTCTGTGCAGAGACAAGGAAACGTGCCAGAGGAGCAGCAGAGCTGCAGTCTCCTATGAGACAGTGGCTGAGAAGCCCACAGGCCTGACCCTGAATCCTGGTGTGCACATGGGCAAGGAGGGAGCTGAAACACACCTGGGAAAAGACTCAACTTTTAGTCACAAGACTTATTTCTCCTCTGAGCCATATAAGCCATTCATAAAGAACAAGAATTCAAAGGCCAATAGATGATCTTGTGGTAAACATCATCAAGCTGTGCACTGACGGCACACTGCCTTTAGCACAGCACTTACATACTACATCTTCATCTTCCACGTAACTTTAGCTTTCCCCACAAGGCAGCCTGCTTCTACCTCAGAACAAACCCCTTTCCAGCTTCTTGCACTCCTGATACAGCCTCTTAATGAGAGTGAGACTATTCTTTATATTGTAACAATACCATAGTATACCAGCATCTCAGAGGGGTAGCCCTAGATCTGTTACTAGATACTTCAAAAGTGAGGTTTCCAAACCAGTTTAACCACTACAGATTTCCATGGTCTTCAGATTTCCCTGCAGCATGTAAATACTGTCTGTTAACAAAAAGAACACTCCCACGAAAGCCACACAAGTGCTGGTTACAAATATGTCTGTATTAACAAAGCTGCGCTATTCCTCATGCACTTTGTTATGGAAGCAAAGCATTACAGATTAACAAAATGGCAAAATTACACAACCCTGCTTTCCTAATATGTTGACTTTCAAACTGAGCTTCATGTCTCTACCTCAGCAATGCATTTCTGCTAGGTATTGCTGTAAATTCCAAGAGGTTTATTACGATAGAAAACAAAGAGCATTACTTGCTTCCCATAGACACCAACCACTCTTCCCTGTTGGAAGAGCTCTAGGTGGTAAATGACGCTGCTGGAAACTCTGCATGAAACTTCTTGACACAACTAATCTCTGCAGAAGCACCTTGACCCTCACAGGAAAAACCAAAGCAAATACTCACTCTCCGTGCTTAAGTATCCAAATAGCATCCCAGCATTCAATGAATTATTCACGCATTTAACACAAGCGTATATACATTAAAAGCCACACAGCTTAAAGCAGGCTCAAACTCCACCGTACCATAAGGTTCCCAGATCTGAGGCTCCTCCAGGAACACAGCTCTGTGACAAGATCACGCTTTCACACTACGAACAATACTTTACTTCAAAAGGTATGAGGGTTAATATAGCGAATTCATAGAAGGCATAGCAAAGCACAGGTCTCGTGGATCTGCTCCAAGTTGAACTGACTGCCATGTACTCATTTTGTTGACTAGAATATGGTTTCATTTTCAGCCTTTAGAAAGGGAAGGGTCTAACATCTGGTGCAGCCATCCTCTACACTTACATTTAACAGTTTAGCACGTTTTCTCTCGAACTGGACATTCCTAATCATTCAACCAATTGGCTAAGTGCAAAGAAACAGAGCAATTCATGTCACAGCCTTGATTCTTAGCACGATGACTGCTGTTACGTCAAAAGTAAGCACACACACGGTCTCCAGAGTCTGTGAAACCCCCTACACTCCAAAGTTACCTTTACTCTCCTTAGCAGGAAAATTATCTTCCTTCTTTACATATCAAAACTTAAAGCTTTAGAAAATACTTAGGTTTGCATCGCAGGTATAACAGAAGCTTTTGGCTTCCTCGCTGTAATATTTATGTCTGCCTTGATCACTTGTGCATCAAATTGCTCTGCTACAGGAGGAATACTAAATAACATTTGCAACTGCTCACTCATATAGGCAGTCAATTAATATCTCATAGCAAAAAGGATCATTACCATACAAACACATTTACATCTCAATTCTATTTTCCTGCAAGAAGACAAACAGACTGAAAGAGAAGGCAAGCTCGGTTGCCTTTGGAAACAAACTTAGTGCCAAAACTAGGCCATTGTATTCCCATAACTGAATGTCTCAATTGAACCCTCAATTGTGGGGTTTTGCTTAACCAAAATCCAAACTTGCATTAGAGACATGTCAGTTAATGAAAGTGAATGCTCTCCCGACTTTTTTGATCATAGGAGAGAAATCAGCATTAGCAGCTATTACTGCTTTAAGTTTAATCCTTGGCAAAATCAGTGGAACTAATTTTAGCTGAGAGCAGCGACGTTCTGCAATCTTTGTTTAAGGTGATTTTCAAAGTCCAACAAATGAACCTGAAACGGAAGGATGAGAGTGACAATCTGCATCCAAAAGTTCCAGTACATTCAGTGCTCGAAACACATGTGAACGTTTGTATCTTTCCAACAACATGCCAACTCAACTTTTGAAATCTGTGGCAACGTTAAGAAGCAACCAGTAAACTTACCTATGCGTAACCCTGTACCCAAGGATTCCAGTAATGACTCTTTCATATAATGGTAAAATACAAAGCTCACAATGACACTACTGATTTCTAGGAAGTTTGGGTAGACATCACAGCATCCTCATCAAAAAGGGAAATCGGCATGTAGAAGGAAAAAGGGAAAATGAAGGATTTGTTCACTCTATGCTATAAAGAATAAGGGTTTGACACATGAAGCTATGAAGCGTTAAAATATCATTAAATGTCTGAGAACTGAAAAAACAACAAAGATAGAAGGATTCCTCCTTTGCCTTTTAACATGTCCTCTTCTTTTGCAGAAGCACACACTCATCCAATGTTGACACCCTTAAGCAAAGAAATATGACATTCCATAAATACACAGGGCACCACAAGAGTTATAGATGGCACTGACACATACAGCGATAATGGGGAAGACAAAGCAATTCCTTGGGGTTCTTTACTCTTATTAAACAATTTTTATTTTTAAACTTTATTGACTTTAGATATTGCTGAATTGCTGCTGAAATAAGCTGTGTGGAGACCTCCGAGAAGCTTCCAGTGTCTGAAGGGGGCTACAAGGATGCTGGAGAGGGACTCTGCATCAGGGGCTGTAGCCATAGGACAAGGGGTGATGGGTGCACACTGAAAGAGGGGAAGTTCAGGTTGGATCTAAGGCAGAAGCTCTTCCCTGTGACGGTGCTGAGGCGCTGGCACAGGGTGTCCAGAGAAGCTGCGGCTGCCCCGTGTCTGGCACTGCTCAAGGCCAGGTTGGACACAGGGGCTTGGAGCAACCTGCTCTGATGTGAGGTGTCCCTGCCCGTGGCAGAGGGTTGGAACTGGATGAGCTTTAAGCTCCCTTCCAACCCAAACCGGTCTGGGATTCTATAAACACGTGGGCAAGAGGCAGAAGTAATACTCTCAAAAACAGATAGGATAATCAGATTAGGCTGCCCAACCTGAAAACGTGCCAGCAAACACTTGGAATCTGATCTATCATACTTTGTCACATGCTTATATAGAGCACTTATTTTTAAAACACTTTATAAAGGGTGCATGTGTGGCAGCATTATTTTCCAACTCGCTTACTTATCAACCCAAATTGCATTTCTGCTCTGAAACCTCTAAACAGGGAAGAATTATTACTGTTATCATTTGTCAAGTTTTCTAAAACTACAGTTAAGCAGTTCTCCCATAATCCTACTGCAATGATCCTAAAGCCTTGAATTCCGAGGGGCAGAAAAATATAAGTATTGGACTTCTGCAGAAATTAAATTCCCATCTTGCTGACAGGACAAAGCTCTCTTTCCTAGACTAGAAGATACAAGCCTCAAAAGCCATAATTCAATTAGGATGGAAACAACCAACACTTGGATCAGCATCCCTTTACTTGTGGTTTGGCATGAGCAGGAGCAAATATTGCGGAGTAACAAGAACATTATTTATACTAGAATGATGCAAAGGAAAAGTATCCTATGCATACCCTATATATAAGTGCTTTAGCTATCTTCCTGCTCATCTCCAGCTGATGTCTTCAGAAACATGCCAGAAGAACCAGCAATTCAATGTGGACTTGGTCTTTACCTCCTTCAGCTTGACTTGAGGTCAGCACTTCTTCTAGGTATTATTTGCTCACTTTTCCTGAGCAAAGACAGACATTCACAGACAGGTAAGTTCTGTAAGCAAGGGCTGACTCCAGAAGTGGAAGAGCCATGTCCAAGTCAGCAATGAGGAAGGGATTCACAGCTGCCAGAATGCCAAGCAGGACACCCCAGCTGGGTGTCACAAAACACTAACTAGACAAGAGGTACACAACCACAGCGGTTCATAGAATTCCAGACTGGTTTAGGGTGGAAAGGGCCTTAGGATCATCCAGTTCCAACCCCCTGCCATGGGCAGGAACACCTCACACTAGACCAGGTCACCCAAGGCTCTGTCCAACCTGGCCTTGAACACTGCCAAGGATGGGGCAGCCACAGCTTCTCTGGGCGCCCTGTGCCAGTGCCTCACCATCCTCTCAAGGAAGAACTTTTCCCTTTATATCCAACCTGAACTTCCCCTGTTTAAGTCTGAATCCATTTCCTCTTGTCCTCCTGGACTTCCACACCAATTGGCAGCCTTTGCACATCCTCTAGGATGATGGTTCTCAGCCTAGAACTCTGAGTTTAAATGCTTACCTCTACTCAAATGCACGAGTTTCCTAGCTTCCATGTGAAACATGGGGAGGAAAGGGGGAAGGAGTCACAGGAAGCTACAAGAGCAGCACTTTTGCCTAACAGTCAAATGGTTACTGGAGTCCCCCTGGAAAGAGAAGACCTCCTGCCCACTGATCATGATGGAAGGCAAACCTGGATGAAGTTGAGCTGATTAGGTGTCCAGCTAAGGTCACAAAAGTAAATCAGAGAGAAGCATGACAAGAACACTAATCCAGCACTGATAGAGTTTTGACTCAGCCCTCAAGACTGCTTATGTATTTTTCATTAAGGACTCATTGATTAAATGCATAGAGAACATTCTGCTGGGAGTTCAAAAAGAGCTAACTTTGCCTTTGTGCTGAATACTTCTTGGGGTTCATCAATCAATCAATCTTATCTCCTCACCTGGTGCCAAGGTTGGGCATCCTGCAAGCTACTCTGCTATACTTCAGAACAAACACTCTGGTCTTCTGAAAACTAATTCTTATCATATCCTAACAAAGAGGAACTGGCCCTTCAGCAATCTGTAGTATTGGCTACTGCTGCCATTTTACTCAGATTCTAAAGCTGAGACAAGATAATATGGGGGGGGGGGGGGGGGTGTCTGTTCTGTATTCATTTCTGCATCAGCTTCCACTGTGGTTAACTTGTTGGAGTATTTTTTTGCCTCCTAACTTTTCTGTCACTATCTCACTTCCATCTGTTTTGAAGAGCTATGTACGAGCTTACCAAAACCTTCTGAACGTTGTGTTTTCAATTGGAACTGACAAAAGGGCGATATCCAAAACAGCCTTCAAATGGAAGCAGAACTCTGGGAACAACCTGTAATGTCCCATCTTGCGCTCCTGTCGCTAGCACACAAACACAAGTCTGGAAGCGGATTTGCACAAGCTTACTTTGTCCTCAGGTTCTGAAGACTGCGGAGGTTAACAAGGAGGGAGATAGACCTCTAGTGCTGCTGAACAGATTTGTTAAGGCTGAAATCAGATCTTGTATTCACCTGGAGTTATATCCCAAAATATTACACTACACGTGGTAGCTTGCACACAGATCCTCACTCCAATTACATGATAACATTCCTTAAGAGCTAAAAAGGCACACTAAGGACAGCAGGCTTTCATTTCATCGCTACTAAACCAAAGGCAAATTTGGTACTCGTTCCCATTTTTGCCCTGAGTAGTAAGACATGGAGTACTTCTTCAATCCTGATTTCATTGACAATCAGGTTTCCTAAACGCAATGGCTACACCTTACCTCCCAGATCTCATTTGCAATCTTAACATGGGACATAACATGAAAACTGCTGACATACATAACTGGCTGCTTTATTAGAAATAAGAACACTTACAATTGTTTTTAAAATGCCTCATAAAGCCACGTTAAGTCTGCTTTAATGATTTCAGAAAAGTTGAGTTTATTTTCATGGCAATATTCCGAGCACTTAAAATAAAAGTCACTTTTATCAGTTTTAACTGTCATTGAAATATCCTTCTTTTCCAAGATATCAAGAAATTATCACTATTCACTTTCAATACAAAGCCTCTTCCATTTCAGCTGTCATTTCCCAAAAATCATACTGAAAATAGTGTTTCGAAGCAGAGTTCAGTTGCAGTGTAATAAGTAATAATTTCATCAATTAGCAGCATTCAGCATCCACTGAGAGTTCTCTCACTATTATTTTATTCATGGAGTCCTTTGTGGAAGTAGCATACTAAAAAGATCCATTTATCCTTCAAGGTTTTTCATAAATGTGTCATACATCTTTGAAAACAATTGGTTATTATTCTCCTGCAATCTAAATAACCGTAATAACTTCCAGGTGTAAAACCTCTTTTTATACTTCCAAGCTTCTTTTACCCGCACTATGGATCTACATTTTTAATAACCTATTCTAACACTTCTACCTACTTTCATACATGAGTTCTGCATGGATGCTACACATGCCTACAAGGGAGGCAGCTTATCGTTAAGAGCAGAACAGAATTAAGTTTCAGAGGATGCACTTCACAATCAAGGCAAAACCAAACATTTCCTGATGAGCTAACATGCTAGTATAGATGCTAAGAGTAAAGGAAAATGCTGCCACTGTTAAATTCAGCAACAGAACTATAGAATGGTTAGGGCTGGAAAGGCCCTTAATATCACCTAGTTCGCTTGTTTGTTCTTTGCAGTGCCTGCTCTGTTTCTCCTTCCCGCTAAACCCCTCCACATATTTCTTAGTCTAATTCTCATCACCCATGAAGAGGTGTCCTGCCTTGTGTCCTTTCACCTCAAGGCTGCAAAGAGCTCCCTTCAGAGCGTAATATTATCATTCCTCCATCAACTAATGGAGATGCAGCTGGGCAATACAAGGAGCTCTCCCGAGGCTGGGTAGAACACACGGCACAATCAAACATCTCCATCTTGAGAAAGAGTAGCCCAAATTTCAGTGACGCAGCTCCTATGAAGCAGCATGCTTTATTCCCTCCACGTTGGTCAAATGTTCTGTTCACCAAGAAAACCCTGGCGATCACATCTCATTCCAGAAGAGGCAACTTCAACTGAAATAAGGCCTCCCAGAGCACAGCTAAGAGTAACACAACAAAGACCCGAGGAAAGTGCGCAGTAGTATGTTAATAAATAAGCTAGGTATCACAAAAACCTATCTGAAAATGACAGAGTCTAATCTCCATAATAAATATAAACCTAATGACATTGTGCATAAGACTAATACTTGAAAGAAGCATATCATTAGGAAGAGTAACTAACATTGAACTTTCAAAGCAGCTTCCCATTTTTTCACTTCATTTCTACATTCTCTAAGTGGTACGCACAGGCACCTGTATTAAAAACAACCTGCAAACACCAGCAAGACATGTAAATCAGACAGTTTGGCTGCCTGGACACTACTCTTTAATTACATCTATAATTGGTTTTGAACCTGAAATTCACATGTCAGAAAGCACCATGATTGCCTTTAACTGATGCCTACCATCCCATCAAAATGGAAATATTTAGATTCATCACCTCGATATGTTTTTAATTGGCTTTCACATGAAGTCACAGGCATGCATGTCTGCCTTGTCCCATCTGCACTGTTGGTGTCAAGTTGAAGTGGAAAGGCCATCCTCTTCAATGAACTAAAATCAACGTAATTTTAAGGTCAAGTCACTTGTAACACTTCAGGTAGCAAATGTCATACTGAAAATAAAACTGAACTTTGGCTTGAGCACAAATGAAAGGTTTGGCATTTCCAGAACTCCACTGCGTTCATCACTTTAAATTTACAAATAAAACACCAACATCACACACACTAATAAAACTTTCTGAAACTGGATGTATAAATACAGGAAGCATTATTAAAGCCAAAATACTTCTGCAGGTGGGCTTGTCCTAATTTCAAATGGTGATGTCTCCGCAAGAGCTAAACCCACTCAAAACTCCATGTTGGCTTAGTGAGGCATCTCCGACCATGGTAAAGAGATCAGATGTTTCATAAGAGGTCAGAAGTGAAATTGCCTAACTCAGTTACAGCATAAGAAAATAAGGATGTTGAAAAAGGAGGTTATTTGTTCTGAGATTAGTTCTGAGATTACACAAAAGCATGGATGTATTCCCCCCCCCACATGTAGTTTCTTAGTCTGAGCAACTAAGGTTGACATTCTACAACTATCAGATGGATTAAGTCACCTCCCACCGAAGTACGGGATCAGACTCTACAACTCAAAGAGAGTTATAAAGCAGGTATGCTTATTACGGCGCCGGGTGCAAGGGGGATCACTCCTCCTAACTTGCACACCAAGAGGTTAAGAAAGCCGATATTTATTACACGCAAACATGCTCATTCATTAGGCTCCTGAGAGAGCAGGGGGCTATCACAATTAGTTTAGGCACTCATTATCATACGTTTCCTCCCTTTCGGCGCTTGCACACTGCCCTCTGATGGTCGTGGGCAGGGGTCTTCAAGATGAAGTAAGCAGTCTTCCTCATGGTGTACCTTTCATCTTTGGCACAGCTGGATGCCCCAGGAATCACAATTAGCTGAAACCAACCGTATCTGTAATCTTCTGATAGCTGGCAAAGATTTAAAACAGTGTGACCTTTGTACAATATTTATTGCAAGCAGGACAGGATGGGCAGACAAGGAGTATCCAAGCTAGCAGATGTTCGGGAGTCACTGTCTTCAAACTAACTGATAATTAGCAGGATGGTAAGAAATAATTCACTCATTAGAAGGATGGTAAGAAATAATTCACGCTTGTTAGTTAGACTACTAAATTCTGTTATCACACCACAGACTTACAACACAAACATTGTTCTCTATCTCAGACCTAAGTTAAAAGTATTTTAACCCTATGTTTTCCAGGCACTTGCTTTCCTTATATCACCACCACTCACAATGTGGGCTCATACACTCATATCTGGAGGAACTGAAACATCTGATGCCTTTGGCTAAGGCCTACCACTGTTTAATGTGGAACCTCCACTAACACTAAGCCCTTCACAAATACATTCATGGGCTTGACAGAGACATGCTAGTCATCCAGATGATACATTTCCAAGGGGAATAAACCCCTCTTCTGCTGTAAAGCAGTTAGGGAAGGTTATGCAGTGATGTCTGAGGGACAAAGTACATATCAGAATTGCTTCACAAAGAGATTCTTGCATTCTTCCTGCATGCAAGGAAAACTTTAGTGTCAGTCTGGGCTGAGAATGGGGATTCTAGTGCAACTTAACTGGGTGGTAGCTTATGATTTTGGATAATATCAAGAAAAAATCCTATACACATCTTGACCTAAACAGCCCCCAAATGTACTCGCTTTGCCATTTCATTCTTACTGCATCTCCTAATTTTTGGTGTGGTTGTTGATTTTTCCTCATGATATTTAAAGAAGCTTGCCCACTTGAATCCTATGTTCTTTGCCATCTGCAACAAAGATTCGGGTATTTCTTACAGTTGTCTATGAGCAGAAAAAAAGGAATTTAAAGTTAAACTTAAGACCCAGTCTGAATCACCTGTTATTTCGTCAAAGAAACATGGCCAATTTGAAGGCAAAATGTTGTTGTTCTTATTATAATGCTTATTAGAAACAAGAAACCCAGAACATTTAGTTCACGTCCTCCACATACTTCTTTACCTGCTTCCTTCCCAGTCCCAGCTTGATCTGGATATACCTGATTTTGTTATATTTGCATTTTGAATGATGGCACTGTGTTTGAACTGCACACACACCGAGATGACAAAATGCCCACCAGCATCTGCGTATCCAGTCTCTGCTGGCACATTTCACAAACTGATGCTCTGCACATGTAAAGACACTGGAGACCTATGCTGTCCTCATCTCCAAGAAGAATTCTGCCCTTGGTATACAAATGACAGCAAATGAAAATGAAAAGACCTTAAACAACATGCCCACACAAACACCACCCTCTGAGCTTCTGATAAAGCCATTTATGGCCAAAGGTTTCCTAATCCCAAATGTTTGATTTCTTTGCCAAATCACATACTCATATAAAGGCACAAATTCTGCTCTTCTCAAAGGCGACAAGGCAGGGCAGGGAGCAGAGTGCATAACACTGTACTGATAAATAAAAGAAAGAATAGAAATCATATGCTAATAAGAGGAAGGAGGTTGCCAGGCAACCAGGGAGGGAGAGAAAGCAGGTTTTGATTTGAACTCTGTGCTGTCAAAGGGTTAGCATAGCCAGAACAAACAGGACACATCCAATTCAGCTTGTGCTCAGCCACCATGCATTTCAGCTCGCAAAACTCAATATTTTAAGGAGTGTGTTCCCAACACAGTGCCAGGTATGTCTGTGCTCCCTGGGTCACGCTACTGGCACTGGTAAAATGGTACAGGAGAGG
The DNA here is from genome assembly GCA_017639245.1 of Myiopsitta monachus. NCBI lineage: Eukaryota > Metazoa > Chordata > Aves > Psittaciformes > Psittacidae > Myiopsitta > Myiopsitta monachus. The sequence continues at coordinate 1,679,313 of CM029923.1, read as the reverse complement.
ATGGAGAGCAGATTTTTATAAAGCGTCCATTTGAAAAGCAGCAGCATGTGCCTTTGGGTAGCACAAACTGCACCATGCATGTAGTAGGTATATCCTGCCGTGCTGGTAGTATAGACAGCACTATGCAACCTTAAGGCCCAAGCAAATCCCAGTCCACCAGATACAGCCCCACCACTCAGCTGCACTGAAAACACTGCAAGTTCTGCCCTGCTGCTAAAACCTTTCAGATGCATCTCAAAAGACCGCCCTGCATCACTGCACTCTTGTCACATCTGATGGGCAAAATCCTGCCTTACAGGATTGTCTACAGGATCTGCCTCACAAATCTCAGTTTCCTAGTTCAACATGCAGTTTTACTGTCTTAAAGGATGTAATGTTAAGCAAAGGAAAGAATAAAATTAAAGTCCAGGCTACAACATGAAACCAGCATGAAATCCATTTACATAATTAAAAGAAAAATGAATTTCAGTTCCTTCTTGTTTTCAGAGCTAACAGCAGTGACAACTCCTAAGTCCCAGCCATGAGAAAAGATGGGAGGAGCAGGTCTTATTTTAAAGGCCTTCTTACAATAAGAGTCGAATGGAAATTGAATTCATGAATAACATTAAAACTCAAAGGTCAAAGGAAAAAGACAAGCACAGGAGTAGATCTTCTTAGGCTTTTCCTCCAGTATCATTATTTTGAAGAACTTGACTGTATCTCAGTGCTCCAGTTTAGCAGACTGTCAGCAGTGGAGGCAAGACCACAATAACTCTTTGAGCATCAACAGGATTTGCATATACACCATTCAAAAATCAAATGTTGGATCTAATTGTGGTCTATAATCTTCCACAAGGTCTTAGTAACCATTAATTGCTGTTCCACTCAGCTGTTTGCTGCAAAAAAAAACACTATAAACCAATAAAAGAGCTTGAGAAATTCATTAAACAAAAGTAGCCAAACAGGAAGTTCTGTTTCCTCACTGGTTGCTCCTCAAAGGACCTGAGGAAGACACAGCCATCAGCCTGGAACATCCATGTGATCATCAGTTTTGCAAGCCGTGCTGACTAGTAGGATTCTCTGCTCTCTTACTGGGAATTTCCTGTGGTTTTACAGTATTCTTTCCTTTTCAGTCCTTGCCCTGATTCCCACGTTAGAGGGCACTGAGCTCAGCTCTCAGACATGCCTTCAGGGCACCACCTTTGCTACCTGCAGTCTTTCGCTGTTCTAATCCGTTTGTACTGGGAGAAGAATAAACCTGACAAGCAAAACTTGCTTACCTGGATGACACAGCCAATGCTCTGTAGCACCCATCCCAGGGAATGAATCATAGAATAGAATCATGCAATCAACTGGGTCAGAAAAGACCTTTAAGATCATCAAATCCCCAGCACTGCCAAGGCCACCACTAACCCATGGCACTGAGGTCTCTTCTCCACGGTGGGTGAACGTTTGCAGGGACAGTGACTCCAGCCCTGCCCTGGGCAGCAGTTCCAATGCCTGATCAAAGAACCTGATGAAGAACCATCGCTGCTCCCCAACCTGCTACTTTAAAAGGTACGGAAACCACAGGTTGTCCAAGAAATCTGCCTTGAGGCTTAGAGGCACTTCGCAAGTGGCCTTTACAAGCAGCAGGAAGCATGGCACAAAGGTGGCCCATTTCCCCATCACCTGCCCCTGGAACCAGCTGCTTGGTGAGCTGTTCTAACAGGCTGTAACTTCACTCCACCTTCATGAGCAGCATTTCAGAGAACAATGCGTATGTTGCTGCTGAAGAAACTCAAAACTCAGCATGCAATGGGCACAGTCTGCCCCTTAAGAAACACTCCTCTTCACCCTGAAGTTAGTGTAGCTTGTAAAGCTTTTGTCCACAATAGGCAAGAGCAGCTTATTGATACTTACGGATTACACCACCACAGAAATAAGAGTACAGTCCACAAGGAGTGCAACAATATGTTAGCTTTCTAAAGGAACACCAACTAAAGCTACATGGATTACTTTTAGTATAGCTTTTCAAACAAAAAGATGTCATTAAAGATACTTTCTAAAGCTAAATGAAGAGAAAGCCTGACACAGCTCCAGTGATGATATTCATTATATTGTATGTGAAAGCACCACAAATTTACCCGGGTAATTCCAGTATTTCAGAACATGGCCCTAGCCCTTCACACCATTCCTTTTATCCTCACAAGTCAGGCACCAGTGCTACAATGTGGAGCAGCTCCAACAGCATGCTAAGCACACAGCTGCTGGCCCAGCCAGGAATTACCCATTCATCAACACCCAACTCCCCTTTAAACATATGCAGGAGATGATTCAGAGGTAAGGTTAGATCCGTGAAATGCCAACATACTCTCTTCCTACTGTAAGAACGATAATGCTGTTTCACACTCAGTTATGTTCAGGGGGTGTGTTAGTTCACTGACAATGTTTCAGGCTTGTGACAGTGTGGCAAAGCATCTCTGCTCTGCTTAGAAGCCCTCACAAGAGACACTGAGAGACCCACTCTCACCAGCTACAACACAGGATGGCAAAGAGCTAGAAAGTATCCACCCCCAATGAAATACCAAGACATCACATGGAAATACCAAAGTATCCATAACCAAATGAGATGAGCAGAGGGACTGCGAAGTCTGGAATGCAGTCAGGAAAACACAGAACAATAGTAAAGAAGTCATTCAGGGTTGTGTTATCCTGCAGGAACACAATAAACTAAGTTAAGATTTACTCAGTACTTCACAGTTTTGCCATTCATGAATTTCAGAGTACTTGATCTGACAATTTTAACTCCTTAAAGAACCCCGAAGTTTCCAGCAGATATAATTATGTATGGTTTCCACCTGATGACAGTAGGGAATCAGCTAATAACGGGGGGAAAAGGAACTTACTTCCCCAGAGTATCACTGGGAGAGGTATGTCTGAAGCCCATAAACACTACCTGGAGTTTGAATGTACATTTACCACAGCTCCACATTACAAGTTAGAAAGGGAATTCTGTCCTCAGACCATAATTTCAGCATTTCTCATAAAGCTCTAGAGACGCAATAAATGAAAAACCAAGACAAGTCCCTGCACCATCCACCCAATTACTTTCACCTGGAGCTGTTTCGAAATGCACTTTCTTTCCTTTTGCTTAGAGTTTAGAATCAAAGAAACACAGAACCACCTGGGTTGGAAAAGCCCTTTAAGCTCATCCAGTCCAACCATTCCCAGCACTGCCAAGGCCACCACTGACCCATGGCACTGAGGCCTCGTCTCCACGGTGGGTGCACACTTGCAGGGACGGTGACTGCAGCCCTGCCCTGGGCAGCAGTTCCAATGCCTGAGCACCCTCTGGGGAAGGAATTGTTCCTCAGCTCCACCTAAACCTGCCCTGATGCAGCTTGAGGCCATTTCCTCTTGTCCCATCCCTTGTTACCTGGGAGCAGAGCGCAGCCCCCTCCTGGCTCCATCCTCCTCTCAGGCAGTTGTAGGGAGCAATCAGGTCCCCACCCCCCGCCCCCCCGGGAGCCTTCTCTTCTCCACACTGAATCCCACAGGTCCCTCAGCTGTTCCCCATCACACTTGAAAATTAAATACAAAGAGCTTTTAATTCTCCATGCATATGATACAGGATGACAAAAAGCATTCTAATAACTTTTATCGAAATGATTACATTAATGTCACAGGTTCTTATACATGCTGCGTGTTACAGCCCTGAACAGTGTCTGCCTGTAGACAGAGATTACTCCTGGCTTTTGGGGAGCTGGTGGTTAGTGTGGGGATTTCTTTGTTTGGTTTGGGTGTTTGGGAGGTGGTTTTTGCTGTAGTTTGGTTTGGGGTGGGTTATTTGGTAATACCATTTTTTGGAGCAGACTCTGGATTTTAATCACAACCTCCTCATCTTCCACCGTTTGGAAAGCAGACCTTTAGAACCAGATTATCTGTGGAACTCCTTCAACTTGAGTTAGGCCAGAAGATTTGCTCAGGAGCTGAAGCTGCTGGCTAAGCCAACCAAGGCAGGACAAGATTCCTCAAGGATAGCTTCCTGGGACTTCCATTTGATTAAATAACTTGGAGAACTGGCTGTGAGTTTAACTACCTCTAGCTCAGATGGTCTGAGCTTTTAACCAACATCAGTCTTCTCATCCAGCCTTAACTATCTAAGTAAATGATAAAGTAGTACCAAGCCACCAAAGGTCACACTTGATATTTTCATTATATGAACCATGTTTGCGAGGCTGACCACTGAATCCATGAAATATTCCATGCAGGTTTTATACCACAACCAAGAAGTGACCAACATATTCAAGTTCTGCTTCCAGTGCTCATGTTGACATACTTCTCCACTCAAAAAGCGTATTTCTGAGAGTGTTTATCTACAATTAGATAGGCTCAGCTCAAATGTACTCTTCTACCTCAAATAAAAAGATAAAATACTTGCTTTATTGAAAATACACTAGTTTCCCCCCAAAAAGAAAGTCCTATGCATGGAAAAAACAAACCCCAAACCCAGCAAAGAGCACTGCAATTAGACTATCAATAAATGTTGATATAGCCATCTGGGAGACAAACCATACAGTGACTAAATTTAGTCAAGCAGCTGGGGAAAGGACAATACATTTGGTTAGAAGAGGTCTGCCTTGATTTCAATGAGTGCTGAAAACAAAACCACAGGGAGATACTGAGCAAAGTTTCTATTTTCAACCTGAGAGCAAAGTGAACACCAGCCTTTTTCAGAATCCACCAGTTACTCTCCTAAATCACATAATGCTGCACACTATCACCAACACATGATCCTACAATAACATCCTGTTCTTTGAATCCGAGCCATGCATATCCAGAAATGCACAATGCAATCCCAGCAGTATTTTGCATTAACAATTGGAAGAAAGTACTCCAAAGTGTGTCCTGCTAAAATCCAACTTTTGCAATAGAGAAATGAACTTCAGCACTTGCAGAAAAATCCCAGATTGGCTGCTCTGAAAACACTGAGCTGGTAACAGAGAGACAGGACTGATTTCTTACCACAGTGCCTCCCTAACTGCCAGGAAGACTTATGGTAGCTCATTCTTCCAATCCATTCCACGTTCCCATTTTAACAGAGTATCTATAAGAGCATTCCTGGATGCCTGTCATGGTTCTAGCAGCAGATCAGTTAGGAAATGCACTGGACACCAAACGAATCAATACGAGAACTATGTTAAAAGTTCAGTCACAAGTGACCTAGAGGCGGATTCAAGCCGCTGCTGTGCGCATCTGCACGTTGTGACTCAATGAGCAGCAATGAAACTCAACCTAATACTTTAAACTTGCAGGGATACAACAGCAACAAGTTGTGTCTGGCTGGAAGGAGACTGTCGAACTCCAACTTAGCTTATCAGCACTGTGTTTTTAATCGACTCCCTAAAAGAACTGAAGATTACAGCCAAGTACAAGGGGGCAGAAAGCTACTTTGAGTCCCAAGCACGCAACCTGGCACCGGCCAGCAGGACTTCACCACGTTACGCTGCACTACCTGGGCTCCACTCCACCTCACACCAGGCCGTGTCCAGACCCTACTTACAAGCTCCTAATCCGACCTGCAGCAAAGAACACCGCGCAAAACCAGTAAATCCCACTATGAAGTCTCGAAGCCACTTGCAGCAAGGGCGCTCCTCCTGCCATCCCGTTCAGCATCCAAACCAACTGTTTTCCTGCCGGGAGACGCGGTGCACGGCCCAGGGCAGGACGGGGAGCAGCCGAGGGCCTGCACACCTCCGAGGCCAAGGCGCTGTGAGAGGACCCAGCCCTCGGGGCCCCCGAGGCCGCCACGGCCCCCGCGCAGCCCTCCGGCATCCGCGACAACGGGGCTCGCCCAGACCCAGCCCTCGACCTGGCCGAGACGGAGGGACGGAGAAGGAGAAGGGGAAGGGGAAGGAGAAGGGGAAGGCGCCGGCGCCGACCCCTCACACCCCTCAACCGCCCGGGGCGAGAGCCACAGCGGTGCTCAGTACCCCCGGCATGGCGGTGCGCAGCGGCCACAGCGGCGAGGCACTTCCTAACGCAGCCAAACTTTGCCGGTGCTCCCGGCCGGCCTCCTCCGCTCGGCGGCAGACACAGCCCCCTCCCCGCTATCCCCGGCAGGGCGAGTGGGTACCTCAATGTCCACCGTGTCCCGGCTCAGCACAAGAGCCATGGTGTCCGCAACGCCACCGCCTTCCCCCGGCTCCCCGCAGCCCCGGAGTGGAGCAGAGCGCGGGTGGAGGCGGAGCCGAGAGCCCGGACAGCAACGCCCAAGTGGGCGGGTAGAGCCGCGCCGGGCCGGGCCGGGCCGGACCGAGCCCAGGGGTGAGGGGACCGGCGGGGGATCGGGGCGGGCCCGGCCCCGGGAGGGGGGCGGTGTTTCACCGCAAGCACACCCGCGGTCACGGAGGGGAGAGGATGGGGCTCGGCTGCTCTGCCCAAGGGGAGGGTGTCCGCGGCCCCGCCGCGCCCCCGTGGTTCGCCGTAGCCCCATCGCGGGGCACACGCACACCACAGCCTCCTCCGCCATCGCCCGCCCCGGTTCCTCACAGAGGAAGGAGGGACAAGGCTAAATAACCCTCACCCCGGTTTCACAGCGGAGCTGGGGCAGGGCCTGGAGCACGGTGTGATGGGGAACGGCTGAGGGACCTGGGGGGTTCAGTGTGGAGAAGAGAAGGCTTCGGGGGGGATCTGATCGCTCCCTACAACTGCCTGAGAGGAGGATGGAGCCAGGAGGGGGCTGCGCTCTGCTCCCAAGGAACAAGGGATGGGACAAGAGGAAACGGCCTCAAGCTGCACCAGGGCAGGTTCAGATGGAGCTGAGGAACAATTCCTGCCCCAGAGGGTGCTCAGGCATTGGAACTGCTGCCCAGGGCAGGGCTGGAGTCACTGTCCCTGCAAGTGTACACACACCGTGGAGACGAGGCCTCAGTGCCATGGGTCAGTGGTGGCCTTGGCAGTGCTGGGAATGGTTGGACTTTAGTTTAAAGGGCTTTCCCAACCTGGTTGATTCCGTGATTCCACACACACACCTCCCCAGTGTCACCAGCCCCGGCTCTCCTTGGACCTTCACCCTGCTCCCCACAGACATCCATCCTGAGCCATCCCTCCCCTGCATCTCCTCCAGAGAATCCCCACCCTGCGCAGGGAGTACCACAGGGGCAAGCAGGGCAGGTCACACAGCCTCTGGGCTCTCTTAAGTCTCTTTCCAGCCAAACATCGCAATCCTTTAATTCCACAGACACAATATTTGGGTATCACCAAAATGAACGTTTCCACTGCAACATACCTAGAAGTTGTACCTTAAAAAACAACTAACGCCATAACATTGATTTCCAGACAGCACTTTCAAGTAGCCACATGCATGATCAACCAATATGAGAGCTTTTCTCCCCATTTCATAATAGAGGAGCTTTAATGAAGACCAGTCTTTGATTTTTTCCTAGTTGTGTGCCAGACAGCTTCTCGGGTTCTCAGATCTGGTCTTCACCATGCTCTTTACAGCACTCAGTTTATCTAGTTAGCTTTCATTCTCCCTTCTTTATTACAGCTTACAGGACGTTTAAAAAGGGATGGGAGAACTTCCCATTCTTATTTGCTTTATAAAAAGCCTCAAAAAGTCTAAGTAGCCTCTGGACACTGATTTGGGTGCAGTAGAGAACAGGGTTTGCCTTTTCATGTCTCCAGAATACCTTTTACAGAATAGAAGAGAAAATGTTCTTTGCTTCCTAAGTATTTTATTTCTTCCTATCTCTGTAAATGAGCCCTTTCTTTCCAGGTGTCCAGTGGAGATTGCTTCCCTGGTAATGTGGAGAAATAAGAGCTTAGCCTTTGTGTGCCTCAAGTGTAGGCAGGACAATCAGAAGCAGGATTCCCTGCATTGCAAGTACGTATCTCCTACAAATCCAAGAGTCCTTGGCTCATTTCATTAGCGTTAGCATTGCTGCTCAGCAAAAAGAAGACCTCAGTGGTCTCTGATGCTACCTGGGAAGTTTAATTGTGTGTATATTGACTATACAAGTGCATTAGGCCCATAAGTCATTTGCACAAGGAACATTTCCATGTATATGAAGTAATAAACTACTTTGTGTCTGCAGTTCGCATCCATATGTTCCTGAGGAGCAGCTACATTGGTAGAGACTAGCAGCCGTCACTGGACTCTCCAGTTTCATTGTGTCCTGCCTGGTTTTCAGCTGTTACAGGTAACAGCCTTTTGAGGAATCATGGACTTTGAGCAAGTCCAACCTTCATCCCAGCACTGCCAAGGCCACCACTAACCCATGGCACTGAGGGCCAAACCTCTACTTTTTCACAAGCATCATCACACACCTCTTCTCTTTCCTTTGCCCTGCAAGTTATAAATCCTTGGTTTCCCCCCATGTTATCTACCAAGCCAAATGAACCTGCCACCTGTAGGGTTTTTGCCATATGGAACCAATACATAGTAGCTCCATTTAAATTCTATAGGAGTAGCAATCTCCCATCCAAATTAAGCAGGACTTACTCTTCCAGTAGGTGCAGGTCAGAGAATGGGATTCAACCATGCCCTTACGGTTGAAAACCTCCCAGTTTGTGTTTCTAGATAAAGGGGGCTTCTCTTATTTCTCCTTCCACACATTCCTCCAAGGGATCAGCTTACTGTCTGTAAACCATGGCAGCCAGCCAGTCTGTGTCAGCCTGCTGCAGTTTGCCAGCTTCCCCCAGCAGTCTGGGAGGGATCACCCTTCTGATCTCTGGACTTTCAGCTGTGGCAAATACTGCTCTTATCAGCACTGAGCATCTGTACAGCTGAAGTTTGTTTCAGGAGATAGATGAGCACAAATAGGGAGACATCATTCATCAGAATACAAGTATTCCCACTTTTCTGAAGCAGAAGTTATATGAAATTTTAATAAGAGACATGTTACACAGCCTAAATATAGTTTGGGTATTTTTTTTTCCCCCTGAAGAAGTGCTAAGCCTCTGATTTTATTCTTTCTTAACCACCTCCCTTCATCCCTCCAGCCCCTCAGCAGGGTTTTGAAAGCAGCAGAAGCAGCAGTGATGCTAAAGAGCTTTCATTTCTGGCATGAAATGTTGTGGAGGCTTGGTTGAGTTGTAGGTTTTTGAAAATTGCCATTAACCTTTTGTTTCTTGTGCTCTTCAGGTAAAATTAGCTCATATGCCAAAGAAATAGCCGTGCACGAACTTTCTCTGGGAGCCTCCAGGCACTCACTGCCACCACAGCATCAACAGCCTTGTGCTGGGAGGGCAGAGCAGGGCAGCAGGCAGCGAGCAAGGCCATGCCCTTAAAATTGAAATGGTTGCAGAAACACAACCTGCAATCTGAAACAAAAGATTCCTCTGCCAGCCGTTGCAGTAGTTAATCTGCAAGTTTAAAAGGGTAAACTGTAAACTCTGAAAGCTCAGCATTCAAATTCTGGCAGCAATGTATTAGGGAGCCTAAAGGTTGTAGTGTACTGACATTCCATACAAGCAAGTCCCCACTTCTGCCTCACAACTGCCCCTGATTCACATCAGTCCAAGCACTAGAAAGACGGGACATTCCAGGCTTCGATTTGCTGTGCAGTTGGACCTGGTGGGCAGCCTTTGATCACACACTTTTTATTCCAGGACCAGTTTCCTCACTCATTGCATGTGATGAAGAGTGATGATTACAGCCTCAGAACTAGCATCTCCCGACATCTGATTTGGCAATCCAGATTGCTCATAACACTTAAGCAACTTAATCTGTCAAATTCATGGGATTCAGGAAATCCTGAAATGAAGCCAGGTTGCTCTTTACCTTTGAGCACCTCACTATGACAGTATATTTTAGTTACTTGCCGCTTCTGACATCTCAGTTTATGAGCTCTCAAGTATAACAGTGTAAAGGTGATATATCCAGTATACAAAAGGTCCAAGAGAAGTGGGATTAGCAAGAGAATCCCATGAAGATGACAGGCTACTTCTGAAGGCTCTCGACAGCTTTTCAGATGTTAGATTGATTTCTTCCCTTATGCTAGGAGTTGCAGTAGTAATGGTGGTGACTTTCCCAGTACAATGCAAAGCACTGTTAGAAAGTTGGAAGAAGTAGCTCCACTGGTTATAGTGCCAGGTTCATCAACTGCATGTTGCATGTCTTAACTGTACTAGAGTGAAGGAGGAAACAAGTGTATACATGTGATAAACTTGAAGTGTGAGGAAGGCTGTGCTTCTGGAAGTTCCATAAGTGAAGAGCCATAGAGTAACGGTGCCATGCTTGGTCCTCTGTCATCCTAATCCAGTCCAGGGGGATTGGAATTTAAGAGTTAATTTGGGAAGCTTTGCTCTCACACTGCCTCTCCAAAACTGACATGGTTTAGTGATGGACTTGGCAGTCCTGTGGGAATGGTTGGACTTGATGATCTTGAAGGTCTTTTCCAACTTAGTTGATTCTATGATTCTAAATAGCAGCACTGATGTTGAAATATGTAGTTACAACTTCATGCATTTCTTCACTGATTTAGGGAAAATGCCCAATTTGGAGCATTCACAATAGTGAAGCTCACCTTGTCATTCCAATCTGTTTGGTTGCAATTGGATTTGCACCAGCCTCCAGAAAGAGTAGTTACACAGGATAACCCATGGCTGGCCACAGCACAGGAGTACAAATGAGATATACATAATGACAAAGTCCATTAAGAGGAAACTGACCATTACCGAGACGTAGCCTTCGGGCATGGAACTGTATAGCACAACTAGATGAATAAATAACAGAAAATGGTCACCCTGTGAGTTTTGATAAGTGCCCAAATGCATTTTAAACTAAAATGGACTGTTCTTTAGTGAGTCCACTAATTTATTCCAGCCATCTGTGTCAGCGTAAACAAGAGCTTGTCTCCTAAACTGCTTCGTGGTTTTTTTAGATGTAGCAAGAACCACAAGTTTCAACATGATCATCTTGGAGGAAATAAAAAAATCAGCCAAAAAGAGCCCACATATTTTCACACCACAAACATCTTTTGATAACTACTATCGTGCAATTCAAAGAAATACTAAAAAGTAAAACTTGTTTCTGGCGTAGCATAATGTTTTCCTATTTAAATTCCACCAAATGTTTCTTTAGGATATTTTAGGGGATGGAAAAATCTGTCTGCCCCCCCCCCCCCCAAGTCTCCAGTGATGATATGTGTAGACAAACCCTGTATTTATTAATAAAGCTTGAGAATTGCTGAACTGGTGCCCTGGGTTTGCACTGGTCTGAGTCTTTTCTCTATATGTGCCTCAAATTATTTTCAGCCTCTTAATGTGCTTCCCATGCCGGCGGTCTTTAGCTAGGGAGAATAGTTAGGATATCTGAGTGTTTAAACTGAAAAGTATCCACATTTAGCGTGAGTCTTCCCCGGATAAAAGCAGCTACAAACCACAGATTAAGATGGGACTTGAGAGTGTTGAACCTGGGGAAGAGGAGGCTGAAAATACTTTACAGGAAGAGTATGCTGGACTTAATTGTAGAGATACTGAGCAGCCATAGGGTTACATCAGATCAAATTAGCCTTTCTGGACCCAAAACGAAAGGAAATCAACTATAGGATCTGAAAACTTGAAATCATATCTCATGGTTGTGGTGGTGGAAGGAGGGGGGTGTGTGTGTGTGTGTGTGTGTGTGTCACATTCATCTCTCTTGGCCCCAGGTGTTAGAAGCAAAGGGTGCTCCTTCGTTTCCAGGCATACACACATCCGGGATGAGAAAAGTGAAAACAAGTTTGGTTTTGGAGGGTCAGACCATTTGTGCTCAGACCCTGTCCACTACAGTCTTTGCCTCTTCTATATTCCCTGTGGCAGCGAGCTTCTGGCAAGGGTTAAGGTCTGCCTTTCGAAAAAGGGCATTTCATCGTGCAGCAGTGAAGTAGGACAAACTGATACCGAGTTCACTAGAGGTTCCTCTAGATGTCAACTGGCTGCTGTCCGTACAAACTGACCTTCCAGTCCTTTTTCCCCAGTGCAGAGGACTCCAAGTCTCCAACAAGTCAGATTGCCAAGCTATTAGAGAACAGGTTTACTACATACCTAACCTGGAAACAGCAAGTGTTTCTCCATTCAGATCATAGAATCCCAGGCTGGTTTGGGTTGGAAAGGACCTTAAGATCATGCAGTTCCAACCCCCTGCCATCGGCAGGGATGCCTCCCACCCACTAGACCGTGTCACCCAAGGCTCTGTCCAACCTGGCCTTGAACACTACCAGGGATGGTAGTAAATTCACTCCTTCTAACAACAGCAGGAGCATCAGTAGGAGATCAGCAATTTTTTATTCCAGGGTTTCTCTAGTTTTGTTGCTTTTCTGAGGTCCTGACAAGGTAATCTGGCCTCTTGAATGATTTACAGCATACTACCAGTTTTTACTATTGATGTCTGAAGATGCCACAGAACCAGTTTGAACTTTGATAGCTTTGCAAATGTCTCACAAAACATACATTTTATAAACTATGGCCACTGGTTGCTTTTTAAATTACTATTTTGTAAGGAGAAAATGCCACCAGATTAACATCCTGCAAACAAATTCGGTGTGTTTTGCTTGGCCTTATTTAGTAGTTCAAAATGGAACAAATGGCTTCCTGTTTTCCTAGAAGAAATAACTATAAGTGGTGGCACTTAAGCCTTTGTGTCCACAATACATTCATTCCTCTAATGGCTCAAACCAGCAGTTCTAGGCTAGGTGAGCACCTTTTTAACACCTTCAGCTATGCCCTGTGACCAAACAAAGAAATCTGACAGTCATTGCATAGTCTATTATGTAAGTACTAATGACAGCACTACAAAAGAAGACCATAGCAACTGATGGGAGCTATATGGTAGCCTCATCAAAAACAAAGCCAACTTGGTAGGCACCTTTACCAGAGAAATCTTAGGGGGGTTTCTTTAGTTTTTGCTAAAAGCAGAACAAGAATAGACTCACCTTGTCTGATTTTGTAGTGTGAACACTCTTCTCCCTAGCATAGGTGTAACACATGGCGTTCCCAGAGGCCTGTCTCTTCGCTTGCTTAGAGATGACAATTTACAAGTGACATGAGTTGTTTCACTGTGTAAGAGCACATATTAATTTTATATTAACAGACATCTTCCTATTTAGTTATCATAGTACAGAAAAATGAGAATTTTATTTTTCATGTTATTTAAATAATAATATTACAGCCTTTTAATATATTAAAATCATTTTCTAAGGGAAGCCACTGTCTTCTTCAGGTCCTTACAGTGCTCAGTATAGCAGACCACAACTATAACTTGGGTTTTATAACAGCCATCAACACCAACAGACACAGGTAATTAGTGTGAATATTTGAAGATAAGCAAGGAAATACTGCTGGAGAAACACTGTTTTATGGTGCTTGCATAAGCAGCATTAATGATATACCTTGCATAAATAACTGCTGTAAGATAACATAGTGCTTGGGCTGGAAATGAAGCAGAAGCCTCCAAAGCACTAACCGGTACGTTTTTTGTACTGTGGCTTCCAGCAAATAGGGCAAAAAGAACAAACACTTGACTATGTTTTCTATGGGGCAGCTCAAGAAAATCTCTTCCCTACCTTGCCACAGAGCTGACTTTTACCCAGGACCTACACACTGCGTATAAGAAACCTGATTTCCATTTATAAGTGTCAGATGTAGCTGTAGCCCCCAGCTGTTGGGATCAGATGATGGATAAAGACTATCTCCAACCTTGGTTGTGGGCTCAAGAATTGAAGCTTAGATAATATGAATGACTTGTAGGATATCCCTATGCCCTTGCTAAACTACTAGGCTGATAGCAAGCTAGTCATCTGTCTTGGCTGTTTTGAGCCTATTTTACCACTTCAGAAACAGCTACCTTTACAATCAGCAACAGTTATTACCTTCTTGGCAAGGGGGAAATGAATAGGAGGAATTAATTCCTACCCAAGGTCCTTGCAAAATATGGGCAAGGCGTTAATTCACTGCCACCCTAGCCTGAGGTAACAATTGTCAATAGGACAAACAGGCTGCATCATCATTTTCTCTCTAATTTAATCAAGGTCGTATTAGATCGCTACAGCAAATCAAGCAGAGTCAATTTGATAAAAAATAAATCTGCGCTAAACCAGTTTCCTTCTGGAAATTAACCCTTTATCACAAACATTACCCATCGATGCAGACCATCTTATTGCCACTGAAAATGACTACTGCTATATAGCACTGTGCTTTAATAACGTAAATCTTCTCCCAGCAAATAAACCAAGATTACATTATCTAATCTCATGCCTGAATTTGTAGATTTCGATCAGATTCAAAACTTGATTTCTTGCTTTTATTTATGTTGCCTCCAAAACCTCTGCTTTTCTCTTTACCTACCACTAGCCCCTAAATACCAGTTGCCCTTATGATACCTTTTCTAGACGAGTGTCTTGCACATACAGTGCTGTCACTTCTCTGGTCCATCTATCGTTCCACACTGAACTATAGAATCAGCCAGGTTGGAAAAGGCCTTTAAGTCTCACACAGAAAACCAGCCCCTTTCATGGAACCCTGAAGTGTATGCCTCACAAAAAACATGCTGTATTACGCTGGGTGCGAGTTCTCCCATGCGAGGTTAACTCTTAAGTAAAAAATAACAAAACCAACCAAAAGCGATAACCAAAAAAAGGTTAAAAGTCTTCATGTTTTCTTGCTGGTGTTTGGTTTTGGGGGGGGGTTCGCTTGTTTGTTTGAAGAATATATTCAGCCAAGCTCCCTCTGCGAATCTGTACCAGTTATCCCTTTTGACATAGCAGCACCGACACGTGCAAGTCTTCACTTTAACTGCATCATAATCTATTGTTACAGCAACTTTTGGCTAAGCTGCGTGACACCTTCCTGCAGAATGCCTGCATTTAGGTGGAGTACAGCCACCACAGCAGGGTAGGAAAGTGCGATCTCCACCTGGCTGGGATGCATGGAGATGCGGAGAGAAGGGGACAGATGTAGTCCTTTTAGCCCATACAGCAAACTCCTTCTTTGAACATTCCCAAAACTTGAAGGATGTGCCTCATAGCACCTACATCCACAGCTTCTATAGCCAAAACAGGGCTTTTCTTTTTAAGCTTGCCAAATACTGACAATGAGAACATATATAGATGCTGACTTGTCATTTCACACCTATTGCAGAGGGAACCTACATCACTGTCACTGGATAGAAAAGGATTTAAAAGGCCTTTTTATTTTTTTATCCTTTCTCAATCACAGAAGAAATTAGTCCTCACCGTATAAAACTATTGTAAATACCAAAGTCAATGGAGCTATGACAATTAAGATTGACTAAGGAGCTCCCCCCTATACACACACAGCCAGACCTGCAGTTGAACCATGTTGTAACAGACTGGCTGGCCCATCTGTTTGTTACGCTTGTTTGTTATTCTCCCATCATATACTTAAACTGTCAGCTCTGGGTTTGGGTTCTGTGCTTTGCAAGTGCATACCAGCCATTTAAAGATGATGAGCTCCCCCATTAAAGCCATGGTAACACAATTTCCCTTGGAGCTGATTTTGCACTGCTTGAGTAATGTGACACTGAGCAAGAACTACTTGCTACAGATGTAGGTTGTGATCTTGTGAGGGACGAGCCTTGGTATCAGCAGGATTAATGTGGAAGGATGCAGGCTGTGGCAGGGAGACAGAGCTGGCTTTGCGCTGCTTCTAGTGAGACTGTTTTTCCTCTTAAGTCTCTACCTCCATCTCCTACTGCTTCCACAGAACAAAGTGAAGAGGGGACTAATAGATGAGAAATATCTATGACTAGGTGGAACCTCAAAGTGTTTTGGAATGGGAGTAATACACTTGGGAAGAAACAATGTGAGTTCCATATGGAACTGAAATTTTTGGTAAGCTATGTCACAGGGTTGTTGATTTCTTATTTCCCTTTAAGGTTGAAATAAAGCACTCAAAACCCAAACCACATAGAACCCCTTTGGCCAAAACATACTTGGTTGGAGGAGAACCCAGTTTGCCATTTAAAATTCCTCCAACTTCACTTAGTTTTTTAACAAAAAATTTTGGGCTCTCTCTGCAGACTGTGATTTTCAATTTCAAAATCAGTTATTTTTCCTACCAACTATAAGATGTTGTATTTTACCACCCACATATTGTAATGAACCACGAGTTGAAGACTTGAGAATCTGTAGAGTGATGAATTTGTCATTCCCTTCTGCCCGTGGTTGAAGGGATTTATTCTCTGTATTAATACTTTTCAAAGCATATCTAACATTACAGAAAGTCTGGCTAGGTGTTTGATGATAATTAGCTAGAAAATTAGCCTGCTAGAAACGTTACTCATCAAAATACCATTGAGTCCTAGGAAGATTGCAAACCTCTGGTGGAAAGTGTCCCAGAGACAAACTACTCGGTTAAATCAGGTTTAAATTACATCAAGTATTGATTAACGTCTCTCTCAATTAACTATTGCCAACTTAAAAGGTAAACCAGGCTGCTCCTATGCCTGTCATATTAAGAGATCATTTAGGGACAGATTCTCAATTACATTAGGGCTCAGTTGTACTAGTCCATAGGAGCCTAGATAGGCTGCTGAGATAATGGTTGCTGACCATTCTACCACTAACACAGTGCCCATCAGCTGTGCCTTGTCTCCTCTGTAGCAGCCATCATAACAGCCTTCCAGTATCTGAAGGGGGCTACAGGGATGCTGGAGAGGGTCTCTTCATCAGGACCACAGTAGGACAAGGGGTGATGGGTTCACACTGAAAGAGGGGAAGTTCAGGTTGGATGTAAGGCAGAAGCTCTTCCCTGTGAGGGTGCTGAGGCGCTGGCACAGGGTGCCCAGAGAAGCTGTGGCTGCCCCGTGTCTGGCAGTGTTGAAGGCCAGGTTGGACACAGGGGCTTGGAGCAACCTGCTCTAAGTGTGAGGTGTCCCTGCCTGTGGCAAGGGGTTGGAACTGGATGAACTTTAAGTCCTTTCCAACCCAAACCAGTCTGAGATTCTATGAGGCAAAGTAGGATACTTCTACACAAGCTCAGCATCAGGGAAATGAAGAATAAAGCTCCTTCTGCAACTTGTTTCAGAACAGCAGCACGTGCTTTGGATTCTTCAGTTTAAATATATCTAGTTTAAAAAGTACCCAATTTTTCTCCATCAAAAAATTCTATGTCTGCCAACATCATTATTTGGTGTTCTGTTTACTGAAGGTCATTCATTATCTGTGATAACCTGTTGTTTGCAAAGCACACTGCATGTGCATAAATCAAGGCATTCGGTGATGGCACTTTGAGGGGTTCATTTTGCCCAGTCACCTACAGTTAGCTTCAGCAAAGCTCTGTGTCTCCTGGTGAAGAAGTCTTCAGGCACGCCAAACAAGTAGTTTCTTCCCCGATGGAAAGCTGTTGCATATGGCATGAGCCCACTAGGATGCCCCTTTGCATTAAGATTTGAGCCATCCTATGGATCACTCTAGATAGCCTTTGGCTAAACAAGCAGTCAGGTCCCACCAACTTCAAGGGATGTTTTAAAGGATGTGGTGTATGATAGGAGTTCAAAGCATCATCAACTGCTGTACCACAAATGGTTCCTGTTAAGTAACCACTGAAACAGCTAGAAAGAAGGGTGCATCTCTCAGCTTCAGAGCAGCTACAGTGAATGGAGTTTTACAACCCCAAGTACAGTTTTAGCCAACAATTTCAATACAAGTAACAGCAACACAAGCCCCTTACAACACTTGCCCAGAAAGCCTGTGCACCCAGGGCTGAGACCAGCAAGGCCAAGACACCAGCAGAAGCCTGCTCATGGAGCAAAGAAAGCTGTACACACAGCTGAAGCTGAACTCTTATCACATAGCTTCCCCAAAGAGACCTTTGAACCTGCTGCAAAGTCATAAACAGACTCTGGACCCATTTCTGTGACTGGTAATTTCCCTGAAGACAGAATCAATTCAGTTTGTTTCCTTGTTTTGGTTATACAGAGCAGTAAGTGTAGCTTCATCCCAATGCGTACCTGAAGTTCGTTGTATCTGAACTTCAGGGATTTGCATTTCTTCCATAAAACAATGATACCAAATAGACATGTGAAGAAAAGTACTTAAAATACAAGCCTGTACTATTAAAACACCTTGATTCCTATTTGAGGAGCTGAGCATCTGAAGTTCCTGCAATACATATATTACTTCTATTATCAATATACACTCCACAGCAGGATTTGGGGGGGGGGGGGTGGGTTCTTTTTGCCTTTATGGTTTTATAAATGAATTAAACCTGCTGTTCAGAGCACAGATATCCTAAATCAAAGTATTCAGTCACAGGATACATCAGCAACATTAAACCATTACATCTACTTGTGCTCTTCATACCTCCCCAACTAACTGAGCCGTAGGATGTTTTGCAAAGAGAGAAGTGTGGGAGAACGTATAAATAACCAGAGTGTGCCTTATGCTTTTCTTCTCAACTCCCTTCCAACTCTTTGCTACAGGCTGTCACGCCTCCTCTTTCTCTTTCCACTCTGCTTTTACTATCTCGGAAAGTTAGTCAGACCTGTTTTGAAGTGCCACAAACACACTGCTGGGGCTGCACGTGCTGCTTTGGTCTGAGCCTCTGCCTGCAATACTCCTCTCCCCCCTTGTTTTGTTACCCTTTCCCCTTGTCTCCATTCTGCCACCTGTTCTTCACCCTCTCTTCTCACTCGCCCTTTTTACCATGTGGGGTTTTTGCTTTTAACTCTGGCACAGCATCAGGAGCCTCTTTTTTCCTTATTCCTCTGTGACGAAGGGTTTGCGTTTGAGTATAAACTCAATCAAGTTTTGTTCATTTTTCAGCAGACCATGGCTGCTTTTGTAGCACTTATTTGAGTAAATAATGGGTCTGCAGGACACAAAACCGGCTTTGAAACTAAAGTCAATCTTCAGATGCTAAAGAGAAGAGTCACCTTCTGTCTGATTGATCCTGAGTCTTAGGGGATGGTCTACATCTGCTATGAGTTAGAGTTACCCTCCTGCTTGGAGGAAAGCCAGAGCACTGGAAAAGAGGAGGAAAACAAGGGAAAAATCACAACCAAATAGCCTTTTGATAAAGATGCTTTGAAATTAATGAGGTGAATTAATGAAGTCATTCAAACAGCAATGCAGGATGCATTGTGGTCCTTTCCCCCCCATTTTCTCTTAGGTGGCTTCACAGTTCCCAGGTAAATATGGATAAAAAGACTTATTTTTAATAGGGGAAATATATTCCCTTTCCCCATCTCTGTGGGTGAGCATTAAGAAGTATTTCTCCCAAATCACATTATGTTACATTTTCATCTCATATTAGCTTGGGTACTGCATCAGAGTGTGAAGATAACGTAGCATAACGTACCATGAACTTCTTTTGCTCCATAAGGAATTACAGTATGTGCTAAACTGTTGTTAAAAACATAGGAATTTGAGCATCTGTAGGACTTGTGATTGGAATGCCTTAAGGTGGTTCTTATTATTACATGTTCTAAAAAGAATGAACTAATCCTTTCTTTATTAAAAGAAGGGCAACGAAGAGAGCTGAAATGATTAGAATATAAAGTTAAGCATCCAGCAGCTCAGCAGTCAAAAGTCAGCCTGCCTCCAGCAAAATCAGTGCAAGTCAATCCGGATTAAGACTTTGGCCCAATATTGACAGGCAAAACCAGCAAATAAAGCCAAAAAGCAGACTCATCAAAGGGACTTGCAGATACAAATAATAACCTTCATAAGTTATAAAGGAGAATTACTGTAACAAACGGGCATAGGCACACAGGGATACTGTTTGGTACAAAGGAGCAGGTGACTTCTTTCTAGTTCCTCAAAAATATAACAGTGTAAGTACTAATGAGGTGAGAAGGGAAATAGTTCTTTCTTATGACCTTTATGTTACATGCACCATAGAGATCATGCATTCTCATGCATCATTACTATGCTCTAATCGAAGGTACCATGAAAGTTGAAGAAAGTTAAATCCCAGCCTCCTTAAAACAGTTGCAAAACTCACCTCTAGAATTAAGGTCCTTAAACCAGTAAGATTCCAGCAGAAACTAAAGAACTGATTAAGGAGACCCTAACATTGTAGCACGGATCCATGATACCTTCTAGTAACTTCTCCCAGTAGAAAAAGCCTTTGACTCAGCAAAGAACTCCTCCTGCTCCCATTGAGCTTTATAAGCCTTTTGCCACTGCTAGACACTAATTGACTTCATTGCGAGCAGCTGATCTTAAATTAAGCACATTTAGCTCCAACTCAGGACCATCAATGGCAAGAGCTTAACAGAAGCAGCAACTGTTTCAGAAGGCAGATTTGCTCCAACCTCACCCTCCCCTGGGGTGGAGTGGATGATGCAGCATAAGATGGGTCTTCAGCTTTTGCCTTTTTGGGGGGTAATTTTAGAGTTATACAGGAGGGTAAGACCCTCTGTGCTTTTCCTCTTGCAGTCCGTCCTTTGATCTAAGGGACCTTGGTTCAGAGGCATGCAGGCAACACAGAGCTTTCATGCAACAAGTGTACAGTAAAGCAGCTGCACACCCCTGACTCATCACCTTTAAAGCAAGTGTAGGCAGCATGGGGATAGATCCAGGTAACTGTGGGAGTTGCCACCACTGTGAGCCAAGTGAATGCTCTACAGCTGTTCTTTATGTGCTTTTCCCCAGTTCTGCCCCCAGAACCCAGTGGAATAATGTGGACTACAGTATCCCTCTGTGGTTGTACAGGGAGGTAGCACCCGTTGGTTCTTCCTGCATCGTCTTATCTTCAGAGTCATTCATTGAATTAGATTATGTGATAGGGTCCATTATCATTTACTTCCCCTTTGTGGAATTCCTGTGTTTCAACTCTACAAACAACTTCTAAGAGCCCCTGTTTGCCATCTTTGTAATAGAATAAAGAGGACCTAAGTGTGAAAGGTTTTTAAGAACAGCATGAGTGGTTCATTTCATGCAACACAGCAGCAATTATTTTACCAACTGCTTCTTAATCTCATAGATTTGGCCATAGTTGCACTTGTACAACCTGTACACCGTGATACCTGAAGCATCCGCTTTTCTTTACTCTCGCTACTTTCATTGTGTAATAAAAACATGATCACTAAAAATTCCATATGTAGACCGGGCAAACAGCCTTGGAAGTGTTGCTTTTCAGGGGGGATTTCATGTTTAGATACTGCATAACATGGTCTTTCATGGTCTTCAAGTCCATGGGATTTCAGAACCACTCTGCCTCCCCTCCCACGTGCCCGTCCTCCAAAGGATTGCCATGTGGCAGGCAATTGAGAAAGCCTTAGTAAATGATTAGGAATGGCCCCTTGTGCCAGCACTTTTCCTATAGTTTATTTCTTCATTTAAAGAATATTACAGATACACAAGCAAAAAAAAATGACACTGTTCATCTGGTATCTTTGGCATAAACAGAAAACGTGAATTAAGGCTTTCTAATAAATGCCATAAAATGGATTTCTTGAGCAGAATAATGTGTTATCTATGGGTAATTTCCCATTAAAGTAGAGACTATAATTCTGATTAGACATGGATATTATCTTTTCCAGTACGTTTCTGTCAATGTACTGATTCAGCAACCATTTAGACCCCAAGGTCAGGGCTGTTCATAAGTCCCATTGATTTCAAAGTTGAATGTCTGCCCAAGATTAAACACAGAGAAGAATGCTTTCCTAAAGCAATTTATTTAACTTTGTATGTAAGTGCTCTGTTGAATCAGGGCCGAAAGGCTTAGCAACAACTCATGAAAGATAATGAGTTTGGGCCAAATATGTGTATTAGTAGCCAAAATGCATATAATGAGGCAAGGAACATCATTGTTACTTGGATTTGAACCAAGAGCCCCAAATGTAACAGCTAACCAGATCTTTAAATTGAATTTCTTCTGGAGCTTCGAGCTTAAATCTAAATGGTGAGACAGGTTACATGTACCTGTACATATCGGGGTGGCCCTTGGCTGTCTTCTGCCCTGCATCTGGATCTGCTTCCCAGAGAAGGCACAATACTAGCAGCAGAGACAGTGGCCGGCTGGGTTTATCTTGTTAGGATGGTACTGATGAGATACCTGAATCCAGAGCTGGGGAGGGCTCTGGACCCCACAAGCGCAGGGCTGAAACTCTTTTGTTCTGTGCAGTGTCTTCAAAAAGAAGTTTATTTTGAGTTTCTGTATAAAGGAAGTAGAAAGTCATCTTAACAAACACAAGAGATGATGTATTTGACAGAGTACAATGCAGATCAAAATGGTTTTAATCATTACCCCCTGTTTTAATTACTACTTGACACATTATCTGTATTGTCCTTCTACAAGTCTCTCTTTTTGAGTGAAATATTAAAGGCGAGTCACAGCTGAATATATATGCAGTCTAGGAAGAAAATGGCTTTGAACTATTTGAAATGATTTATTGTCCGCACTTCTTTATGAATATTTATTTGCCATCGTGAAAGCAATTCAATAAAGGGAAAACATGAGGACCAGTTAACGGAACATTTGCATACTCTAACGGTTAGAAAAAAAGGGAAAGGAAAATAATCTGATGCGTTAGAATGGTGTTAATGCTGTGGTTCTCCTCTTTCCTGTCCTTAGTTCCAAATATCGCATGTGTGAGAGCAAAAAGCTAAGGCCAAGGCTTTTAGGAATTCAGATCCTGAGAGAAGATATATACATAGCCTGCAAATAAGTGTCCCTAACCTTTATATATTCCCATTCAGAAGGAAATAAATGTATTTATGTGGGCATTTTCAAGGCCAGCATGGAAACTCTGGTTTTGTTTCCGTGCTACTTCAGGTAGCTGGCTCTGAAAGCTTGCTTTTTGCAACAAGCATACATAATCCAAGTCCTCATCTTGTCAGGGCCAGAGATCACTCATTCCTGATGCTCCCCAAAGAAGTGTGGCTATCATCAAAAGGAGACGGGAGCGCACTATTTTTCTCCGTCAGACCTTTAGTGTGTAAGCACAGCTACATGCACCAAGACCACACACATGGCAGAAATGCTGCTTTCCGGCACTCCTCAGTGGGGGGACACACTTTTTCATGGTATGTGCCCTCATTTCACCCTGCTTGAATTCATTTCATCAAGCAGAAAGCGCTACGCGTTAGACTTGGAATGAACTTTGTTCCTCGGAGCTTCTTAGCACTATTCTGATACCCAGTCACAGATGGGGCCTTGACAGATTTTCTACTGATTTTCATGATTCCTTTTTTCTTGATAGCTTTTTTTTTTTTTTGAAGCAGGATTGTTGCTGCTTGAGAATTCAAATGCAAATGGAGATGTTCACAGGCGCTGTTTTGTAAGGGAGCTCAGCTGGTTGGGGTTTAGAGCTCATAAACGGCATCGTATATCTCATGCAGTATGTGGAAAATAATCAACTTGATATATAATGGTTCTAGAGGCGGATGGTTACAGGAGTAAAACACAGACTTTGGACAAATATATACATTCTCTAGGCCTCAATTTTCACTTCTTTGGAGCAAGAATGATAATAATAATATGTATTTATAGTAATAATTATCATTATTATCTACCTGAAAGCTAGCTGTGAGGCTAATTCATTAATACTTTCAAATTACTTTGTGATCCTCAACTAGAATTTGCCCTGAAAGTACTAAATATTATAATTTGCACTGTATGCCTATTTCATTTTGCTCTGGAGAAAAACAGACTTAATGTGTTGCTCTCTTTACATTTGTCTACGTACCTCATTCTACAATTCGAGCCGTTGAGCTCTTCTAGAGGTTAATAACAGGCACATTTTACATTAGAGTATTTTATGCTTATTTGTCCCTCTGTCATCATAACATTTTACCCCCACCTAGGAATTATGGTGCCTGATTTGGGGGAGATTTACTGCTTGTACACATTCTGACGTCGAGACCTACACTGCTCTTTATTTGTGTGCCTGAATTTGGAGTCGCCAATGGAACCACACATTGGTTCTCTGAGGTCAGAGCTCTCTTGATGTACGTTTTAAACATATTGTGAGTAGAATCATTGAATCATAGGCTGGTTGGAGAGGACCTCAAGATCATCTACTTCCAACCCCAGGGAGCTTCTCTAAGTTACACATAGACACTACCGCATATTACATGCCTGATTACATTTGTAGGTATCTCAAAAGCCTGTCCTGTGGCAGTTTACCATGTCCTCCATTTCTTGGCGAAAGCATGTCAGTTATTCACAACTGAAGACACCCAGATCCATTTCCTCTGGTTGTTATTTGCTGGATAGCTAGACTCTAAAGGCTAAAATCTATATCTACCAACATAAAAGCCGCAGGATATGACACTGCTATCTTGTGCTTCCAATCAGCCTCCCGGTATTACAGCAGCACTTTTCATTTAAGTGTATTTCTACTGCGTTCAGCCTGCTCAAGCCCTGCACGCTGTTTTACATAGCATCTGTATGTGGGGATAATTGAAAACTCAACACAGCCCAGAGGCAGATGCACAACATGACACGAGTGGGCTGGGGCATAACTCAGAAGAATAGGACAAGCAGACAGCAGCAAGCAGGGCAAAGCCAGCCCCAGCAGCATCTCCACCAGAAGATGCCAGAAGCAGTCGCACTGGGTCGGGGTCTGGTAGCTGGGTGTCCCATGGGAGCAGCAGAACTCCAGATGTTTCTCCTTCTGCCATCACGGGGCCAAACATCTGGGAGCACAGAGCATAGGCAGGGTGCGAGGCTCACCTGGAAAATCACATGGACAGGTCAACACCACATTCACGACCATGCACTTCACTGACACTCTCATCCTCTGCATCCTTTGCAGGGTGGTTCCTGCTCCTAAAACATCATCTAAGCCAATGTTAGTAGAAAATGGGCCAGACGGTATTTTTCTGGTGTTTCAGAAGTTCAACATATATATCAATAAATGCCACTTGCTATTTGGATACTTATCATGAGAATTACTTAAATGACTGGAACAGGGCACAGTATTTCTTCCTATTAGCTCAAGTAGGAAGAAAGCAAAAACGCCTGGAGTGTAAAAAGGAGACAAGAAGCAGTAACAAGAAAACAAGTTGTGGCATGAAGAGAAACATTTCTCGACTGTCCTCTTGGCTTCTATGAAGATTTCATCCAACAACCTCAGCTAAAAGTAGCTATTGGGTGTTTTGTGTGCCTGATCTGGTTGTTCCAGGCAGGAAGGGTTTCCGAGAAGCACGCAAGTAGGTCTCTACAGTGGGAATCGTGAGTTTTTGCATGTGAGCAGCACATCTGAGCTGAGGAGGCTGTTTGAAGTAGTTAGATGTGGCCCTACCTTGTAGCAGCGTTCCCAGAAGTTGCTGACGTTCGGTTGTCCCCACACACTGAAGATCTATGGCTTTCCATGGGTCATTTGGCAAGGTGAGGAAGGAAGATGGGCTAGTCCAGGAGACTTAGGCTGTAACATTGAGATAGGTTGAAACACTCCACCAGTTAGGGCTCTCCCTTAAAGGTATGTTGTTATAAACAGATGCCTAAGACCACCCAGGGGAGCAGGTCAGAGCAGTTCCTGTATCTCTGCCCTTTGCCTTGGCTCTGCTCCCCAAATCCTCTGCCCAAATTCCCCAGCCACAGCAGCTCTGCTCCTGCACCCTGCCCTGTTCACTCTTCTCTTACCTTTTTCTTCCTCTGTTTAGTCTAAGAAGAGTCCTCAGTAGTGAACTGATTATAGGAAACTCATTTACATCATCAGTTCCGTAGCAGGACAGACTTCTTAAATCATCTAAGATAAATACTTATAATTAAGCAAATGTCCCACTCAATTTGTTGTGGACAATCCCATCATAATGGATATTACTTCTGCATGCGAAGTCTTAATCTTCACCCATACTGAATGCAAAACATGAAACCATTAGAAAACAAAAGTACAGCCTTGCTCTAATATTGCCATTTTAAAGCTGCCAGCTTTTATAGTCATCAGTAGGATGACAGCACACCCCTGGCTAATGAATTTGACTACAGATCAGGGTTTTTATCGGCTATAGATATGAGATCAAATCCGTGCAGGCGTATTATTTGCAGGTTTTATTAAAAAGTGAAATCGTGATTATTAGAAACTCTCTTCAGATTCCTTAATAATAAAAGAAAATAGAGTTAAACTCTAATGAGATTTCCTGGAAGCACTTTAAAAGGCTGCAGCAGAGGTAAAGTCAGCAGGCACCACGCAGCAAAAGGAAGTATTTACTGATCAGAAGATGAATGCCTCCTCCCCCTGTTTAACAGTTTTACATCATACAGGTTTTTAAGAGAGGGAGAAAGCAAGAAAAACTCCCAGGCAACGCTTTCCTCATCTCAGACATGGTATTTCTTGTGATCAAAGCCTTCAAATCCTGGTGCAAACTGACTTTTTGCTCCCCTGACCAAAATCTCACTCTCCCCCCTCCTCCCTCCATCTGTTTCAGGCTTGGCGTTTGGAAGTCCCCACCACGGAGGCAGAAAGGCTGATCCCTATTGCCTCGAACGTGGTGTGGAAACCCATTAATATTCCTCTGGCAGGTACCCTGACCCTGCTGCCCTTCAACATGCTCGGGAACACAGGGTATTCCTGAGCCTTTGTCCCTGGGAGGATTAACAGGGTTGCCCTGGAGCCAGCCTGAAGGTGTTTTAATAGGTAATACGGGTGGGCTGCTCGGCTGACTTCAAGCTTTGCCTCAGGCTGCCCCGGCTCAGCAACGTAGGTGCAGGCATCGAAATGAGGAGGAGAAAGCTCATTTCTGTGTATGCTTCGGGTCTGAATCCTCAGAATCTGGGGGAAGGACAGCTCCAAATATCCCATCCACCCCAGGGCGGCAGCATCCCAATGGAGGAAATCCAGGCTGGAGACCTGCTCTGCTTCCGCCACTCTGACCTTTAGTCAGGGATTTACACTGTCCTCCCCCCCCCCCCCCCATCTATTTTACTTTCCTCTCTGGTCTTTCTCATGCCTTGGAAGCTTATAATCTGTCTGAAGAAGGGAGCATGGCTCTCTGCAGTGGCTTTGCTGTGCTTGGCACAAGGAGATGCCAGTCTCAGCTGGGTCCTGTGGCTCTATCAGGTGGAAGTAAATAAAGGGATAATAGTAGTAACAATAAAGAGATAATAGTAGTAACAATGGTCATTTCTTTGTATGAGCGATAGGACCCTAATGGAGGAGAAGCCTCTCCTCTGAGGTGTCCTTAGCTGCAAGTGAAGGTGTCTCTTGCTTTCTCAGCTGGAGAAGATACGGCCTTTTAAATCAGACAAAACTTATCATGTAAAATGGAGCACATCTTTGATTATATGGAGTACTATCCTGCCTGTAATTTACCTTCACGGCTGCGAAGGGCGCAACATGATTAAGCTAAGAAATGGGAGACTGAACATTATGCGTCAGGATGCAAGAAGATATTTCCTATCTAAATAGGAAACAATCATCAAAGCCCAGTGAAAATACACAAGAAACTGTTTCAAGATACAATAAACAAGGCACCCCGCTCTTGCCTTATACTGTATTGAAGCTCTGCTCGCTCAGATTGCTGCAGACCCTTGTTCTGTAGCCTACAATAGTCTTTGTTTTTACAACCCCTATGAGCTGCCATGGTTTTGTAATGATGTGAGCATCATTCCTTCGTAAGTGCACGCGTTCTGCTGCCTGCTCTGTCGTGCCAACTCTCCCGTGTTTCCCTGGGTCAGTCCGCGTTCTCAAATTGTAACTGTGTGCAGTGTATTTTCCTGGAGCTGTAAAACCATTGCTACATCACTTAATAACTATGTTTTAGCAGTACCTGCTATCACTTGTTGTCGGGCATACACCGGAGGGGGAAAGGGGTCATTATCCCCATTCTACAGACCAGGAAACCAAAGCGTTGCATTTAACAGCAATTTCCCCCCAGACACGCTGAAGAACGTGCGAGCGGCAGAAAGACCAACATCCCTTCAGCTCACATTTCACCCCTTAGCATTTGTAACTGCTTTTTCCCCCCCTTTAATATTACCACCTGCAGCACTGTGCCCTCCCGCCGGCGTTACAGAGAACGATCGCAGCAGAGCCAAGCGCTTTTTGCGATCACAAATTCAGATACCGCAGGAAACAATGCGAGTTATTTTCCTAATTTTAGAGTGTGACTGTGCCATGTGTGATGTTTTGTAACTTCCATCGTGTTTCTGATGGGTTCTGGATCCGATGCCAATAACATGCTCTGTTCCCATCCAAATTAGCATACGATGAGATTTGGTGCTAGTATTCAGATGATAAGGTCTGTTTGCCGCTTCCATATAGATGTATCTTTGACAGGAAGAGCAATTCTATAATAAGCCCAGGATGAAAAACCCATCAATTGAATTGGTACCACATTACCATGGCAACAATATAATGCTAATGAAATTGTGACTGGTGAACCTTGTTTATGGAACTCGACAAAATGGGCTTCATAAAACGAGAAATTGTGTCGGTTAGTAAATGTTTCAAGCATGATCAAAACCTTACAATCACATGTGCTGTGACTTATTAACCACTGAGGTTCTCATCCTCACTTAACATAATGCACTGCTGTTCGTAATAAGCATTTATTTCCTTGAAGAAATAATATTATATCAGGGAAATGTGTGCTTCTCCAGGTTTCAATGTGCGCCACAAAGTCTCACTCACCTCCATGCCCCAAGTCAGGACAAATGGCATGGGGGCATATCTAGTCACGCAGTTGTTACGCTTGTTTAGTCCCTCCAAATCTATAAAAGACACTGCTACTGTAGCTGCAGTAAACACCGTTTCTGTAAGACAAACTGTGCTCAATTTATATCCAAATATTCCACTAAAACATATCCTTTTCGATGAAACCCTGCACAGAGGGTGTCTGGTAGCAGGAATGTGCTCTGGGCTTCCCCCCTTCTTTCTTCCTCCCCCTTTGGCAGACTACTGCTACATAGGGCCCGGATGCAGAAGCAGGCAGTCACCCTCCCAGAAGGATGCCTCTCACTCCTCAGCACAGCAGACCTTGCTCGAGGCAAGGTTTGATGTTATGTCCTGCTTTTAAGCAAGAAAACGCTGAGCATCCTGATCTGCCAGTCTCTTGAGAGCCAGCAGGGTTTAAGGTCCTTAAGACCATCCAGTTCCAACCCCCTGCCATGCGCAGGGACGCCTCACAGTAGACCGTGTTGCCTAAGGCCCTGTCCAACCTGGCTCCTGGACAGTTGCCTCACCTCTAAGCCCCTCCAATGTTGAGTTTTGCACAGCAGCATCTCATTTTTAGATGACGGATAGTTTTTCCTCATTGTTTTCACCTCGGAAATAAAGGGTTGTACACCCGATGAGTCCATCTCCGAATTTGCCAGGCAAATCAGAGCGCAGGAGCCGGTGAATGGGCAAGCAATGAGCTCAGTGAGACAAGGGGGCTGGGAATGCGTGGTCGATGAGGTTTTTTCTTTAGCAGGCTAATAATACTGTCAAATAGTCACCACAGTGGTATTACCTAGATATTTAGCGCAGAGAATAGGAGAGAACACTGCTCGTTTTAGTGATGGCCTGATTTACATGGCACAGAAGTCAGCCTGAATCTTTACCACATTAGATTTAATGGGCTTTAAATCAGGGCTTTTAAAGGCTGGTTTTGAAAGCTCCACGTTTCATCCTATTTGGAAAAGGAAGCCCTGTCTAACACTCCGTTATGCCCACGGTTTGTGGGAAAGCAATGTGCTGAATTTCTGCGTTGATAGAAATATAATGTAATGTAATTCCACTTAATATATATTTTGCATTGGCTGACAGCTTTATTAAGCAGAACCAATAATCATCATTATCCAGTGTAATAACCGTCTCATTAGAAATGGCCTCATTTTCCCTAATTTTAATTTACCTCTCGGACTGAGCTGATCTGAAATTCCTGAAGTGCCTCCAGTTCACTTTTGTAAGAATTAAAAGGAAACAAAAGCCTTCAGAAAGCTCCTGCTGACTGATTGCTGCTCAAAGAGCGATACAACAGAGCTTTCTATCTGGTGTATCTCCGGTGTGTTTGTACCAGAGAGAAGGAAGTCCACAACGTTCGGGTTAGGAAATCACTACATCACTTTTCTTTCCTTACTGTCTTTGAAGTAACACTTTCTGCACCCATTTTGCACAGTGATAAATTATGTGGTTGCCTGCAAGCCTCGTATGCACTCCCCTTTAATAAAGAACCTCGCTAAGGATTACGCCAAAGAGTGCTGGTAAGGAGGAGCAGACAAGCAGAAACGGTTCTTAGAGGGATGGAGAAGGAGATGAAGACACCCATCAAGTTTCGTTATCCTCCAATGAAAATAGGATGTAAACTGTGACATCCTGGCAGATTACATATGTCAGGCAAGCAGATGTGAGCAGGAAAATGTAGATGCTAAATCTCACCTAATAGGCTTACTCTGTGGATTATTCACAATGACCAAGGCTGTGTTAACTGTAGTAGGATATAAGAAATAAGTGAATCTGGGGACATTTCCAGCTGTGCTGAAACTAATGCTCTTCGATATACCTTGGAGCATCCTAAAAGCACTTTGGGTGTCATACACTTTACAGACATCATAAACAGCACTATGGCATATAGCTTTCATTCCCAAATTTCAAAGGGCGCTCTGCTCTCTCTAAAACCATGCTTGAAACTCCTGTATAACATACAAACTGCTCTAGCTGCCTGATTTGCTGCTGCCAGTTCTGAAACCACATGTGGTCAAGAGTACTGGTGCAATCAGAGAGAAGAGTAACCTCATATGAACAGGGAAGGGCTTTGCAGGTAAAGTAGAGAAATTGGCTAAAGGTTTCGTTTATTATAGGATGCTGCTCTATGTAGGTCTAAATCATAAAAAAGAACTACTTTTTCTGTTTATTTGGGTTGGCTTTTAGCTTTCCCCCGAACTAATACAGAAAACCCAGTCTCTCCTGCGGAAGCACTCTGCTATGAAAGCTCTTCGCTTTGAAATTCTGAGCCTTTTCCACCATAGTATTATTTCCTCAGCTATCAGAGCACACAATGCCGCATCACAAAGCGGCATCACTATTATCCCAAGATAATTTCCTAGTCGGTAAATGTATTTTCCTGCCGGCGGTTCCAGGCATTCTGCTCTCATTGGAAGTGATGATTTGCCGTTATCTTCTCCAATTCAAGTTAGCCCATATCGGTTTCACTTTGAACATCTACCTGCACGGTACAAATATGGTTTCTTTGTAGATTGTACAAGCTCGACCAGGCTGGTGACTTCTACAAGCCAGACTAGATGAGCAGTGCAGTGGGATGCCTGCTGGAGACAGCCAGCTTCTGGAGGAAACTCTGCAGTGACTCACTGGCGGCTGTCTCCTGCCTGCGTCAATGTTATCGTACCCATACATCAGCATGAGCCTGCTGGAAATGCTCAATTTTAAGGCTGACATAAAGCCATGTGTCCTGTCTGGTGTGCTCAATGCAGTGTGGCGCTTCCCAGCAGTACTTACCCTGCTCTTCCCTTTGCTCTCTGCAGAGGATGGGAAAACTCACCTTAAATCTCTCTTCATTTCTGAAGCTTACCATATCGTTTCCCCAGCCGCTGGAAGCCAGGTGTCCAGTGCTCACGGGGTACTTGTGTCACCTCCGAAGCGCCCATATCTCGAGGTGCTACCACCCCTCTGCAGACTTTGTAAAGTTAGTGAGTGTGGACACGAGGCTTCGGTTTTGGATGGGTTCAGAGGTCACCTCTCTTGTCCTTCCTTGGGAGCCTGTTTTAGGAACAGACGTCGTAGAATCCCAGACTGGTTTGGGTTGAAGGGACCTTAAGCTCATCCAATTCCAACCCCTGCCACAGGCAGGGACACCTTCCACTAGAGCAGGTTGCTCCAAGCCCCATCCAACCTGGCCTTGAGCACTGCTGCCAGGGATGGGGCAGCCACAGCTTCCCTGGGCACTCTGTGCCAGGGCCTCAGCACCCTCACAGGGAAGAGCTTCTGCCTTAGATCCAACCTGAACTTCCCCTGTTTCAGTGTGAACCCATCACCCCTTGTCCTATCGCTACAGCCCCTGATGAAGAGATCCTCCCCAGCATCCTTGTAGCCCCCTTTCAAGATACTTCAGACACTTCATGCTCTAAAGCAGCCGTGTATTTGCACAGCATGACATCAATATACTCCTGTCTCTTAACTGGTCAGCAGTGGATGCAGGACCCCTTGGTGCTGACAAGAAAAAGTCTCTTTAGGGAGCGCTCTCCTTTCTCCATCCCTGATGACAGTCCTTTCAGCTGGGGTGAATTCAGAGAAGCCGTGCACTGGGGACATCTACTGAGCTGCCTGCTCTCTGTGCATGTGAAATGCTCAGCAACACAGAAGACATATGATTTACACTCTCTCATTCCACTGCCATTAACTCTCGACAATCACCCTGGTTCATATTTGCTATAGCAAAAGACAAAACAACAACAGTAACAACGAGATTGTCCAGGGTGTGATTTGCAACAGGAAACAGTCCTGGCTTGGTGCAGGCAGCAGCCATCACTGGAGCTCCTACCTGTGCCACCCTGCTCCCCTCATCCTCAGCTGGAGCAGCCCCAGCATGTGGGCAAGAGGCCTGGAGATGCCCTCATGATGAAGATGTGATGGCAACAGTTCAAATAAAGCAATGGGAGACAGTATCTAAAGAGTCAGGGATTATAGTGTATGCTGGTTTCTCCCTCCTCTGTTCATGGTGTCTTGGATTCTGACACTTCAGCCTGCTATTTTAACTGAAAAAGACCCTTAAAATGATGGGGATGTCCAAAAACCTGTGTGGAAAATCTTGGAAGTCGTTTATTTTGAGAGAAAAATAAAAACTAAACCAGGACAGAGAAGTTTAAGAGCAGCACTTAATAAAGAAACAAGTGCAAGAACCCCAGTTGATCATCCTGATGTCACACTGACATCATTTATGATAACATTTATGACATTAATATAATGGATAATGACCTTTGTTGGCTTGTCTGACTGACAGTTGTTCATACAGAACATGGTACTTATCACCTTGGTCCTTCCATAATAATAATCACTTCAATTCTCTCGGCTGTGTCATCAAAATATGTACTCATCAGCGCTGATCTCATCTCTGGGAGAGCAGCACCAGGAGCTCCTTTTGAGCTTTATGTCACCTAAAATCTAGAGCGAAATTGAAGCCCAGCTGCAGGAACCTACCCTGTGCCTCACTTTATCCCACAGGCTGCACCATGGCAGCCCTTGTCGTGTTAAATGATTTACTGAGACATGTCAGAACGATGTGCCTTCCTGCATGGAAGTCACTGAAGTTCAGAATTGTCATTCTTCTGGACAAACCTGAGAGCTCTCGAGGAAATACACAGGAGCTGGTGTGTTACAATTACTTACCTTGACCTTCCTAGGAGGTTTTTGTTGCTCTTCAATCTCAGGGTTGATGGAACGAAATAGATTTTCTTCATTATTTAAGATAAAACTTTGCTGTGCAATTTGTACCTGTTCTCCTGGTGCCCATTTTCACTAAACCAGGCGTCAAGATACTCTTTTTAGGTGAGCAATTTCACATGGATCATGTTGAAAAGATGAAAGAGGAAGAGGAAAATGTGGGCAATCAACCCCATTCTTCAGGAGTTTCCAAAAACTGACGATTTAGCACATACTAATGATGGTTGGATGGATAAGGGGATGCTCAGAAGAGTTTTACAGTAGGGTCTGCCACAATCCTGCTGCTTCCCTGTTTGCACTGAGCTTCCCCTATCTTCGGTTGGCCACCAAGGTGCTCCGTACCATCCTCTGGTCACGAAAGCTGGGCTGGGGCTGCTGCTGTGGGACATGAAAGACGTTCACACTGCAGGGCCAGGTCTGGTGGAGTCACCGTCCCTGCAAGTGTTCACACACTGTGTAGACGAGGCCTTCAGTGCCATGGGTTAGTGGTGGCCTTGGCAATGCTGGGGTAAAGGTTGGACTGGATGAGCTTAAAGGTGTTTTCCAGCCTGGTTGATTCTATGATGAGCAGCCATTTGCACCCCTGGGGCTGAAGATTGGTTTTATTCAGCTGAGAAACAAGTAGCTGGACGTTTGTCACTGTTTCTGTGAAAAATATGGGCATGTTTTCTTGGGCCATCAAATGGGACATATGGGAGCTGGATTCCATCTTTCATTAGATCTTAGGAAATCCTGTCCTCCTGAGGCAATTAATTAGCATGATATTCTTGGCTGCTAATGTTTGCTTTCAGATATCAGTGGCAGCGGACTTGGCAACATAAATCTGGTGAGTATGGTCTAATGGTTTAGGGTGTTAGCCAAGGCCTCCACACAGCTTTCTCCAACCCCTCAGCTTTTCCAGAGCTCCCTTATGCATGCAGATGGGTCCCGTGGTATCTGTCCATGCCTTAGCTCTCCCTTTGAAAACTAAATGTAATAGTACTCTCCTGCTTCACAGGACAGATGCATTACAGACTGTGCGACAACAGAGGCCAGGCAGCACCACTGCAGTCCTCTGCCTCCTTATCCCCATGATGGATGCTCCTTCCCTGGCCATGTTCAACAGCAACCTGGTTTAGTGTGAGGCATCCGTGCCCGTGGCAGGGGTTGGTATTAGATGATCTTAAGGTCCTTTCCAACCCAACGCATTTTGTGATTCCAGGGAGGATCTATCCTGCAAAGCTTTACTTTGATCCTTACACAATTTAAGGCAAAATCATTTACATCAGAAATGTGTCAATTGAACACATCTCTATTTCTTTACTTTCAGTTGGCCCAGTGAAGATACCTGCAGGCTGTACAAACCCTTCTCTGTGGGACAGTCTGTGGAAAACAGAGTATTTCCCTATCTAAGGAAGTCATTTTAGCTAGGCTCGTAGGGAAGGTATACAGCCCTCAGCTGGTATCTTCTGTGTGTGATCCCTTCTAAACTAAATCCAGTGAGATGTACAGTAAAACCACACACTTTAAACCTTTCAATACACCCCAGAGATATAATGTAGACTGTTCGCTTTGCTTTTGTTCCTTCAATTATATTTATAATGTTCTATAATTATAAAAACTCATGGTGGAAAAATTGTGTTAGCTACAACGACAGAAAATGTCATGCCTCTCTTGAAGAGAGATGCAAGGCAAATGTAAACCACCTATCCAACACAGCGAATAACACATCTGCCGTGGGGAAGAACACACTTTTCCTTGGGATTGACTAAACACTAACTGAATTCTTAAGGGAGAGGGGAGAGGAGGAACCTATTTCAGTGCACCAAAAGGCCTGTGCCATTTCATAGATGCACTGGCTACTGTTATTGCAAATAAGTAGTTGTGTATATAGGAGCTCACTGAATTGGTCACGACTGGATGTGCTTGAAGTCACAGAAGGCGTATTACAAAGCTGTTTGAAACAGATGTGCTCCTACCCTCCGTTTAAAATGAGACCATGGTGTTAATTCAGGAAACCTTTGCAGTCACTAATACACAATCACGCACTTCCTAAACATCTATGAAAGGAATTAGGTAGAAGGGAAAGGAAAATACCACTAAACAGTAGCTGCGATGTTTGGTGCTCCTTCCAGATATCTCATTTAATTGGAGTAAGAAAACGCAAAGCATTACATGTAGAATTGTCCATTTTCACTTGACATAGCTAGGACCTACACCTCAAATACTCTGGGATTGAACTTTGCGTTCATACCTGCCAGACAAACCTCTATTAATCAAACCCAACAAAAATACAAGCAGGAGAGCTGAATAATTGAAGGTGAATTTATCCTATATAACCCGTGTATTCATGCCGTGCTTCTTTATACTTTCTGCCATGCTACTACCCTTATTAGTCCTCAATATCTTAATACAGTGCTTCTTCAGACTCCCTTACTCCTCCCATTAGTTCAGGCTCAGTGATCCATTTCCACATACGCAGCATTCAACCTCCAGCTCTCTGACTTTCAGCCCGTGTCTTTTACATACCACCAGGAAGGATTTTGCAGAACACTGGCTGAAAGACACTCATTGTGCAGCTAATAAGGGAGGTTTAAATGCCATTACAATTCCAACTTGTACTTTCATGTGCCATGAAATCCGGAATTAAGGCTCTGCCTTGCATCCCTGCTTGCACAATTGCACCTAAGTACTGCCGATGGTGTAGGAAGATCACAGAACGCCTGCAGCAGCTGAAGCACGCAGGCACTTTGGACCACTGCAGCTTTCTGCTCAGGCTCCTGGCAGCCTTCTTGGGAGCCTGGTCACCATTAAGGCCAGAGGGGAAGGCACTGGGTAAGGGGTTTAAGCTCCAAATTACTCCATTGACTTTTATTTCAGCCTCTCATGCATTGCTGCCTTGAAGTCGTAGCAGCTCCAGGCTCTGCTATTTAGTTTGGGCTCCAGAATTACACTTGCTCTCAAATTGTTGTGAGATGATAAAGGAAAAAGTGAAATGATAAAACGTTCACTTGTAAAGTCATCTATTTCCGACAAATTGGGGAGGAAATATACCCAGTATTTCAGGCTGTTCTTTTGAATCACTGATAGGAATCAGTTTGGTGAGTAGGCACCACGTTTGTAAGACAGGACCAAGGATTCTCAGTTGGCACACAGCTGCTGTGATGAAGTCTTCAGACCTGCTGTATGGATGGGAGAATATGCTTGAAAATTCAAATCCAAAGCAGCTGCATAAGTAGAATCCTTATGAGGAAAATCTGAAGGACACAGATCCAACATTGATGACTGGCAATGGAAATTCTCATTGTACAGGAGAGCCGCTTCCTAATTGGTATACACAAGTCCCCAAAACCATCGGCTCTTTTCTCTACAGGCTTTACAAGTGTAATTAGCTAGATCTGGAATACGTACCGTTTCGTGTTGACTATGGGGCTAGACTAAGCAACAGCAGCGTAAGAGAAAAAGCTCCGATATTACAGTGGAATTGCTTACAGAGCTAACCACCAGCCTGGAGGGAGCTGCTCTCCCGACAAATGTCCATGCACGATGCAAAGCTCTTTCGTGGTGCTGGTGGTTTAGTAACTTCCACTGCAGGTGGTTATTACACTTGTACTCGTTTCCTAGCAGCACAAGCTGTATCCTTCACCGAGATGCACCCATTTCACAAGGTTATTGGCTTTCGACATCCCTCATTAGATGTTATGACGAGACAGATTTTTCTCTGCACAGATTGATGTCTATTGATATTACATTAGTTCATCAGGGTTACAAATCCCTCTGCATTGTACTACACTTCGCATTTGCTGTATCATGACAAGAGGTTTATAATATTCACTCTGGGGCACATAAAGTGGCTGCCACCCATCCCTTGAATAAATAATTTAAGAAATTGGTGGGAAATCAGACCTAATTAGTAGGATCTGCACTCAACAAGTGCCCTTTGATTTAAATTGTATTTGTGTTTTGATAGGTATTGATTTTATGAGTAGGAGAGATGAATAATACATTTTGTATTGCTCCACTGTTCACAGCAATAATGGGACAGAAATAATGGAGGAACACTCCTGCAATGGAAGCTGCCTCTTTAGGGACCTGCATGCCTAGAGAATCCATGGGGCAGTTAAAGGCACTCCTTAACTGCAGGGAGTGGCCTGATCCCTTTTTGTTCCATTGATTTGCTGCATCATCCTGGACAAATCACTCAGCCTCTCCAAGGCTCTCCTTTTCCATCTGTAAAATGGAAACAGAATGGTTCCTCATCAGTCTGCAAATGGCTGGGAGAGATAGTGAGAAAAGGAATAGCTGCAGCCAAGAAGGTATTATCTAAGTCCTGCCTGCATTACCACATGGAACATGGGGCAAAGAAGGGGGCTAGCAAGTGAACCTTTGTATGGGCACTGGAAAGTCTTGTATTGAACAGGCTGCCCAGGGCAGTGCTGGAGTCACCATCCCTGCAAGTGTTCACACTCCGTGTAGACGAGGCCTCAGTGCCATGGGTTAGTGATGGCCTTGGCGTTGATGGGGTAAAGGTTGGACTGGATGAGCTTAAAGGCCTTTTCCAGCCTGGTTGGTTCTATGGTGAAGCTGTATATCTCCAAGAGCAGTGAGACAGAAGTGGACATCACACAGCACCCTCAAACCCAGCCAGGCTGCCTTGTTTTGCTGCTGCTGCCAGTATTGATGCTCTGGTTATTTTGGCTGCTCACACCTCACTGGGTGAATTGTTTGTATGAGCTTGTATTTCTCGATTGGATGTTAATCCCTTAGAGCAAGAGGAGTGAACAGGGTGTAGGTTGTGCCATGCACATAATCCAGGTAACAC
The DNA here is from genome assembly GCA_017639245.1 of Myiopsitta monachus. Taxonomy (NCBI): domain Eukaryota; kingdom Metazoa; phylum Chordata; class Aves; order Psittaciformes; family Psittacidae; genus Myiopsitta; species Myiopsitta monachus. The sequence continues at coordinate 1,641,274 of CM029923.1, read as the reverse complement.
ATGCAGGCTGGTGTCTTCCTGAGGCAATATCCCCTCGGCACGCAGGTACACAAGCATGAGTGGCCGGGGGTGAAAGAATAGAAGCAGGCAAACGCATCCCTGAGACCAAAACCAAATCAGAATATATATAGGTATTTACAAGCACCGGTTCCCAGCACCCCAGCAGCTGTAACAAATGCAGACTCTATGAGATAACCAGATTTATAGGAAAGCTTTATTGGTTTCTTTCCCACCCAGTATGCCAGCTCTGATGAGAAAGGCAAAACGTCGGCTCAACTGCGCAACACAATCAACCATGGCATCAAAGCAAGCATCAAAGTGGTCCCTCGGCTGCTGGCAAACAGTACAGGCATCAGGAAAGAGACAATGAAAATACAATGCGTAGAGAGAGAAAGTTCCCCCCCCATAATATAAATGCCATAGACATAACACAAACAGAAGCAGGATCAGCTGCGAGAGCTTTAAGTTTGCCAAGTATCATGGCAGGACTGTGAAATACCAAGCTGAAGGAGCAGAACAAGCCAAGATGCTCTCCTCAGAACAAAGACATCCCTTTCCATAGGTCTCAGACAGTTAGCAGCATTAATTTTTAATCACCCTCTCTGTCACACTCTGGCTTCAACAAGATGGGCTGATATATCTATTAGTGCCTGTTTGGGTAGGTGCAGTCTACTGCATCAAAATCACTTGATGGCCTTCCAAACCAGATGTTATATTTAAGGTGTTTTCCCCTTAAAGGATAGAGAACTGCAACTCTGAAGTAGAGGGTCTGCTATCACATGGAAGAGCAGGCGATTTATATGCATTTGCATCCTCAGCCTCTCACAGGAGAGGATTTAATTCATGTATGGTGGTTTTCTTTGTGATGCATTCCCCCTTTTCTAAAGTATTTTCCATTCTCTCTGTACATTAAGACCGATGTTCATCTAATCATGAGTGACATGCATTCATCACCTTTAGGTTCCCAGGCAGCAGTGCCATAGCGGCACAGGGGAGAACGTGTATCAGACAGTCTTCCTTCTTACGGCTGCTGCACCTTCCTAGCTGCAGTAGCTCCCCCTCCCCAGTATCTTTCCAGAAGAGACAAGCAATATTAATTATCCTGAAGGCCTTTTTCAGAGGATAAATACTGGAGAAGTTCTTGTTTCACAAAACAGTCCAAGTCAAAGGCAAAGTGACGGTAAGAAGTTTCATTTTAAGGCAGTGCCAGAGACCTCCTGGGTAACCTATCAAGCACAGTCCGACTCCCTCTGAAGCCAACACGAGAACCATATATGCTTTTATGACTCCTGAAATGGCCTGTGAATCTCAAATAGCACTGCACCCTCTGTTTTATAAATCTTTGATGTGGTTTTCTTCAATAAATACATACATTTGGCTTTTTGAGTCTCAGGCCCCCTTTCGAGCTGCACAGCTCTTTGAATGTTGATGGGAAAGTAGCAACATGAAACCAAAACCCGCATGCTTTTAACAAAGGGGGAAAGTCTGTATTTTTGCCAAGGAAAGCGTGGTTTAAAATAAAGCACAGGCTCCCGCAACATCTAAACCCTGCATATTTTCTGTGGAGCATGGCACAGCTATTGACATGCTGTTGGTTTTATACGTCCCAGGATGCATGAATTATTACTGTCATTTGGCATTTCATAATCCTAGTTCCATAGCCTATAGCAACACTTACTGTCAGCTGCAGTAGACTATACCACACCTCTGGCAATGCCTCTTATTGATCAAGCACTGCTCAGTGTTTGCCTGCTCTGTAATGCAAAGACATCATAATTCTCCAAGACAAAAACCCACAAGTTACCGCGCTTGGGATTCCTTGTCCTTTTAAGAGACACAGAACACATTACAGATACCTTCTCCCCCATCAGGAGGCAAACTGACAGATGCCTTATGAGCTTCAGGTAGCACAAAAGAAAGTGCATTGCACAATACTACTAAAGCTAAAAGCTGGATGGATGCTAAGGGTTCACACACTGTGTAGACGAGGCCCTCAGTGCCATGGGTTAGTGGTGGCCTTGGAGGTGCTGGGGAATGGCTGGACTGGATGAGCTTAAACCAACCTAGTGGATCCTATGATTCTAACAGTGCTAATATGCAAACTGATTATCAAAAGGACCTCAGGAATGAAAGAGATATTCTATGGAGGGGCAACGCACTTGCCAGTGACAGGTTATTAACGCCTTAAAGAAGGACCTAACCAAAGTGAGTGATGCAGAAGTCCCAGTACCAGGAAAACTGCCAAAGGTGTTTGTGCCTATAGATGTGAAGGAAGGACAAGCGAGCTCAGTGCTTCCTGGGGTGAAATTCCCTGAGGCAGCTCAAGCACAGGTTTATGTCAGTAATAAAACACACATTGCAAATCACAGGGCAGCAGAGACTACCACGAGCGGAAAGGCACAGCAGTGACTGGTTTCTGGGCTCAGCAAGCACACTTACATACACTGGAACAAGTGCAAAGGGGTGGTAACCTACCCTTGCCATGGGACAGGTCCTCTGAGGTGCCTCAGCCCTGGCTTCATGGAGCTGCTTTATCTCCTGCCCCCTTCACACTCATCCCATCCCATCGGTGGTGCCTCCTCTGGTTTCTCCTCCCAGGCCCCAAAGCAGCTGCAGTTTCGCTCCCGGCACAGCAGCTCAGGTGGAGCAGCTCAGCAGGACACAGGGATACAGGAACCAAGCAGGGGATGGAGCAGTGATGCAGAACCTGCGGCCCTTTCCAACAAAACCAGCTTTGTTTCACTCCCTTGTCTTTAAACCCCTGGGTGATTGCAGCAGATAATGCTATTGTCAGGGCAGCCTGTTAGCAGCGTTTATAGCTTTATTGGCTGCACCTTCCTCTTGCAGTTATTGCTTTAAGATGTACTCACTCTTTCACATCAGTGCAGCTGAGTTGGATTCACCTGATGCAGGGACAAGGGGGGCAAGCCCTCAGCTGGGTTATCAGAGCTGCTGCAGAGCTCAAGTGGGGGTTCAGACTCATGCTGATGCCCATCACTGTGTGCTGGGGACCCCTCCTGAAAGGTGGGAGCCACTGCTGTACATGGTGTGGAACACAGCGTGATGGGGAATGGCTGAGGGACCTGGGGGGTTCAGATGGAGAAGAGAAGGCTCAGGGGGGACCTGATCGCTGCCTGCAACTGCCTGAGAGGAGGATGGAGCCAGGAGGGGGCTGCGCTCTGCTCCCAAGGAACAGGGATGGGACAAGAGGGAAACGGCCTCGAGCTGCACCAGGGCAGGGTTAGATGGAGCTGAGGAACAATTCCTTCCCCAGAGGGTGCTCAGGCAATGGGATGCTGCCTATGGGGGGCTCATAAGGTGGGAACTGTGGGCAATGGCCAAGCCCTGCCAGGGGTGCACCACCTCAGCTCAGCCCTCTCCTGTGCAGGGGCAGCCAGGAGCCAGCTGTGCCTCTGAGCCCCGTGTTTCCCCCCATGCATCACCCTCTCGGCACCGCCACTCACGTACCCTCAGGGTTGATGGCTCAGGCACTGAAATACTCCAGTGGCACCCACGATGCAGATCTTGGGCCTGACCCCTGCAGTCTGTGCCCGTGCTGATGGTGGCTTCGCTCCTCACTTCCACTGCAGAGACAGTGGCTGCAGCACCCTCCCGGCGCCCAGGAAGGGGCTCTTACCTCAGCTATTACTCTTGTCCCACAGCTCTGAGCGCAAGAGCGAGCCTGAAGCATGGCAAAGGGGTTTTCTGCTTGCACTGCACCTTTCTCCTTGCTCTCTCCCCATTGTCTGCTTTCCTCACCCTCCCTGCCGGTGTTGCTCCCACCTGAGGGGTCCCCAGCATCTTTGTTTCCTGGCTGCATCCCTTGGGAAGCATCATCAGGTCAGGAACCATTTCCTCCAAGCACCGAGATGCATCTGCTGCCTTAGCACAATGATGGAGGCGCTTATCCAGTCCCAACTTGCTGCAATGAAAACCTGTGCTCCTTTGGCTCACCTGGTGAGCTTTTATTATCCCGTGAAATACAGAGGCCCAGCCCTGCACCATCACACCTTCAGAGTCACTCAATGGCACAGCTACAGAGCATGGCTTCCAGCTGAGCTCAGCTGAGCACAGAAGGTGACTTCTGTCGCTGGAGCGCTTTATCACTGGGGTAACCCAGGCTGGCAAGGCAGCATTTCACTAGCGAAGTCTCTTTGCCACCCTGAGGGGGAAGCATGGCCGCACACAACTTAAACCATTGCCAGCAAACAAAACCATTATAAAATGGTGATTTTGTTCCTGTCTTCTGAAGGGCTGGGATTTAATCGACAGAACCATGCAGCTCCAAGAGATCTGGCTCATGACATTGGCATTCACACAGTCCCCCCAGCCTCCTCGCATCCATAAAGCCTCTTCGGTTGACTTCTCCCAGGGAAGGACCAGCTTCCTGCTTAGCCCTGGGAATGGTGGCAGGTGCAAACTCAAGGCTAAAGGCAGCTCTTCTCTGCTTCGCGAGGCTCAGGCCACTGTCCTCACATCCCCGTGGGCACCCCTGGCAGAGCTGCTGCTCTGGAACACTGCAAACCAGCCCCCATGTTCAGGCAGGGGGGTTCTGCTGCGGTTCCTCATCGCACACTGAGCAGGACAGTGGGAGAAGCTGCTGCAGGCACCAGCAGGACCCAGCATACTGAGAAATGGCGCAGGCCGCGTGGCCGAAAGCACTTTGGGATCTTCAATATGCATATAGCTTTAGAACTATACAGACACATTTCTGTACATGCTCGGCTACACCGCGTACGTATGTATTGGGGTATGCATAGGCATGCACGACGGTAGCCCTAAGTTTTCAGTCAAGAAAGAAGGCATTGTGTGTGACTGTGCACAAGATCACAGCGCTTGCAGATGAGAGTTTCCCAGCTGGAATGGGAATTTTACAGCCCTCCAAATCCTTACTTTTGAATCTTTCAGTAGTTTATGCAATCTGGGAAGAGTCTAATTTTGACTTCTTGACATCAGTGCACTCACTGAGTGCGAAGGGCTGACTCCCACCATGGTTTCCTCTGTACCCTCCTCTGGAAAAACAAGCCGTAGTCCATTTCTGTAAACACCAGATAGAGTGTTCTTAATAAAATCAGATGCCTTTGAATAAAATATACTTCTTTAATTTGATCTGTGGTTCTGCTTCTAAAGGTTAAAACCATCTACTGTCTTCCCATGCTCAATAACCCCTTTCTTTTAAGGGGCTGTTACTTTCATCATAAACATATAAAAGCAATCCAAACTACTAAACCCCTGTATTCAGACGCATTTTACGAGCCGCACTACTTTATACCCAGCAGGCTAAGTAAAAGACGCAGGACAGGTCTGAGATGTTGCAGGTGTATTTTGGACAGATAAGCAGATCCTGCAGTAACTCACAGCCTGAACAACCCTGCTGTGGGTCTCGGCCATGCAGTGGGATGTTGGAAGGGTGTAAAGGGCAGCATACCCAGTTTGCCTGGCACTGCAGACAGGGTACAAAGGTGAGGATGGTTCTGTAGGTGCACCACAAGCATTCCGATCTCCTGTTTGCAATGGGGTGTATGTGTGCTTGCTTCAGCTGACAGAAGAAAACAGAGAAGACACATCCCTCCTTCACCTGCAGCCAGCTGGGCTTTGTTCCTACCTCTTTCTTCCCAACCCTTCACCCCCCATCCAAGCTCTTTAAGCTTCCTGTTATTCCAGCCTTTAAATCAATTTGTGATGAACTATTACTGTTGTAGATGCTCTTTCTGCCTTCCTGCTGCTCGGTAGGAAGCAGACTTAGCGGTGCCACCCTAATGAGGGTTTATTTAAGAAGGGCTCAAACCCATTAGAACTAGTGGCTTGATCCCACAGAGCCGTACTTAAGCCTGCAACCCCCGATTTGATCACTGTGGTGTCCGGCAAAGTGCTGCTGGCAGACGTGCCGATGCTCTCAAACACATCTTTACATACATTAGGGGCATTACATTATCGTCACTGCACCGAGCTGTCTTCTGGCCTCCTTACATGTTAAAATTGCAGGAGCTGCTCGGGACTCAGCTCTGCACTCCTGACATTCGTGAAGCTCTCCCCGTCATCCACACAGCATCACCCCGAGTCAGCCACTGCAGTCAGGCTCACACAGCAGCTCATAAGCATAAACTGTATTTTTAACATCCCAGAAACCTGTTCCTGCGTCATCTCCCTTTATGGCTTTCCCGGAATATGCTTTATATTCTCTGGTTTGCCCAAGACACTGCAAAACCAGGATGGTAACGCTCCCTGCACTGGCTCAATGGGTTCTTTCTGCCCAGCAAGGAACACATGGCCGCCCTCTTAAGCATAACATATTGATTTTAAAATGGCTTTGATGACTCGGAAAGCGATGCACAAATTGGGATCGGTGCATTTATCAGCGCTCTGCTCTTTGTGCAAGCACAGCTGATGCTTCTGATTACTGGTCTCTCCAAAACACAATGTAAAGTATTTACGGAAGATGGATTCTTAGTGCTTGTCCAGCCCAGGGTCACACAATTCATTTGCATCAGGTTGGAAATGCTGAGACAAACTCCTTCAAATCTTATCTTAAACCTGGCTTTTTAGGAAGGGTTATTCTCCTCGGCAGGTCTGCTTCCACTGGCAGTAGTAAGGCAACACTCTTCAGGTTGCTTTTCACAAGGATGCTATTAGCTTACTTATTGAAGTTCATTCAGCTTTGGCTTTTTAGAAGGTAGCAGCAAGCAATTGCATGGGAACACGTGTTTTCGTCGTCCCCATCTGTAATTGTAAGAGGGCACAATGAGAGCAGAGATAGTCTATAAACACCTTAAAAGTGCAACCTTTGGGCTTTGGGAAGAGCGCATTGATTCGAGCCGCTCGGTTATCGCTGAATCAGTGTGGGGAAGCACAGCATGTATATTGTATTTTAAACAGTGAGCTCCTCTAAATCACAACAACTGAGTTTTTCCTTTTGACAGTAACAAGACGCATCCGATAGCTCTCCTTTTAGGACAAAAGGGGACCCACAACGCAGTATGCAGCCAACTATGACATTACTTCATCTTCTGTCCTGGTGTTTTAAGTTTTCTACCCCTTTTCCCTCTCTGTTCCTTTTCATTCCCTTGTCGCTCTGTTTCTCTTGTCTGCTTTTCCCCCTTTTTCTTCCCTTCCTCTGCTATTTCCATCCTCTGCTTTTCCTCTTCTACATTTTCCCTTTGCTCAGGTGCCCTGTCCCTCTTCTCAGCTCCTTCCAAGGAGAGGAAAGGCGGGTAGAGCTGTGATTTAGGCTGGTTCCTCACCCAGCCTGGAATAAGCAACAACAACAAAGAGTATACCAAGTACTCAGTATTAAAAGTGTCGCAGATGTTTTAGGACCCTGATTCAATCCCTCCAAAGAAAAGAAATCCATGGCAATTCTTAATATGCATTAAAAAGCTCTACCACATGGCCTTCACCTTTATACAACCCCCCTTCTCTTTATGTACCTCCTCAAACACTGAAAATTAAGACATCTATTTACTTAAGCACATCTTCCTGAGAGCATTTCAAACGCAGTAAACTTGATTTTCTGCCTTAAGTCACACCAAGGACAAGACAATGAGGGCTAACAAGAGCTCTCACAAAACCAGTCTGGCCACTCACGCTACTGCGGTGTTTTTAACACCAGGTAGTATTTTACACATCAGATTTAATGCACACAATAGTTTTGAGTACAATGACGTTTGGATAACAACATCCCAGAAGCATGAAATTACAAGCATATGACGGGTTTTTATGTGCTTCCTTATAGCACGGTGGCTCCTGCTCTTTGTCCCCCACATCCTTTATGTCAGAAGCAGCACAATGCCAATAAATCTCACACACATTTTGAGATTCAGAGCAAGGGCTGCAGCAGCCGGGTGGAATTTATAAACGTGATTTATAAGTGTTGCTGCACCAGCCTAGAGCACAGAAGCACAAGGAAAGGTCTCTACCCCCTTTGTGGGCATCACAAATGGAAGTAGTGTTGTTCCTCTGCCTGGGATGTGATCCCCGATATCCGCCGTTCAGGGTGGACTTGAAGGGAACCAGCTCCCTCGACGGAGCAGGCCACTCAATCACAGGTTGATTCGGGTTAGAAAGGACCTTAAAGCTCAACCAGCTCCAACCCCTGCCGTGGGACAGCTTCCACTATAGACCAGGCTGCTCCAAGCCCCGTCCAACCTGGCCTTGGTGCCTCTCTCCTTTCTTTCCCCAAATGGACCAAACGCAAAGGGAAAACCCCAATGTTCCACCTCTGCTGGCAGCGATAGGGCAGCCCTGCAACACCTTGTAACTCCCCCAGAGAGTTAAGGATCTTTCTAGGCCACTTACTGGAAGTCCTCATGAGTACTTATGTAAGGTAGCCGCACAACTTTAAAACCCGGCAACACGCGGACTTCACAGGACTCGGATCTGCCGCGCGACGAAGCCTTGGGGTTAGCTCAAATGCTTTTAGGCATTTACATAACCTCAGAAAGTGCTTTGCTCAGCGCTGTCAGTTCCAGCATCATTACTCAACCATTAGGGACTTTCACACCCAATGTACAGCACTCCGTTGGGATCGGAAAACCAGACCATGCTGTAGTAAAGAGGTTTCTTACTCATCTTGCTTCATGTCACTGGGCAGGAATGCTGAGGTGTTGGAAGCTTGAATCCCGCCTGGAAGCACCATGCTGCGCAAGGAGGGTGCTGCATGGTTTACACCAAGGGATGAGGACTCCTCAGCTCATCAGACCAATTCCCTCTCCCTTTCTCCACCCACTTGGCAATCTGGCAGTTCCCAGCTTTTCACTGAGGGAGCGATTTAACCCAGAGAAGGGACTGAACTGCAGGGATTTGTTTCATGCAACCAACAGCTTGTCTGGTGAGTATCAGGCTTAAATATGTCCTCTGGAAGTAATACTCAGATTGCCAGAGCTTTAGTGTCGCTATTTGGAAATCCATCAGTGGAAATGTTGAGAGTTACTAGAGAGAGAGGTCCTAAGCTTCAGTTTCTTTAACCAAGACCCTCCTCTTTAATGATTTCCAGTGACTTCCCGCTCTCATATTCTATTCAATTTCCGGGAACAAAGCATATTAACATTTACTGTTCAAAATAATTCAGTGGCTTCCTCAGTTTCCTTCCATTAAAAGCCTCTAACCCCACACTGTGCTTTATGCATATCAAGAGAAAACCCAAGGTCAAAAGCATAGGGGTCTTGCTGATGCTATTGAACCGCATCCTTGCTGTGGGGCAGGGAGGAGCCGCGCTGCTTCCCAGCAATCCCTGCTGTTGCTCCATCGGCTTGCAGCAGCATCCCTGCCCATCCAGACACCTCCCACCCCAGCAAGGAGCAGGAGGACTGGAAGTGCTGGCTGTCCTCAGGCACCACACTACACCACCATGTCTTGGCGCAGCATCCCTCAGTACTGCAGCCTGAGGTGGGGAGCAGCAGGATGGGAGAACCCTCGGAGCATGCAGTTAGGGGTTATTTTGGGGGGATTAGTTGGATATGTTCACTGCATTAATCCACCATCCTGGCCACTGAAGGTCCCTGAGCTCCCAGATGTCCTGGCCTCGGGAGACCCCACCAGGCCCCGGGGTTATCATTACCCATCTGTAAACTCCTTCAGCTCACCACATACACCTTGTGTTCAGCAGCTCCTTGTAGCCAGCAGCATTTAGCAGCACACACAGAGCTGTTGTCCTGCCAAGACCTTTTCCTTCCATGGGAGAGCCATCTCCTGCCTCTTTTCCCTTCAGCTTGTAAGAGGAAATAATGGAAAGCAGGATCATGACAGTTACAACTTGGACACGGGCGAGTTTAGCTAGGGAGACATGCTCACCCAGTACAACTCAGACTTCTCCACTCTGTTGCACAGGTACTACGCCCTGCCCTGGGGGGAATCGATAGCACGTTCCACACTGCCAGCTCAGCTCAGCAGCTAACCCCACGCAGTGCTGGACTACCGCAGTGTGCGTGTAGATGTGCGCCTGCACACATGGGGACTCACACTTGCTGTAAAAACCAGAGCTGTTATTCTTAAAACAAACACGTTCAAGTTGTATAATGCTAATGGAGTGTCTCTTTGCTCGGAAAAGAGTCATATATTTTATAACCTTTATCAATCACAATGTCTAAATCTGGAGCACCCAGATAGCAATACTCCCCGATTCCTCAGCCAGCTCCTGTATTTGCATTTTGACAGTGCTTTTCAACCCTGACACTGAAGGGATGAGCAAGTTATGATCTGATGTGTTAAAAACAAGAGCAATTGCTCACGTGCCCTGCGCAGCAGAGCTCCTGCCACCCCCGAGGGGACAGCCCTGGTGCAGGCAAGGATCCCAGTGGAGCAGAGCATCACCAACTTGCGGCGCAGGGGCTGGCTGCTGCTTGGGCTGCACTGGGATTTTAAATTGTACCCTAAGAGGAGAAACGGCTTCGTTACCCATCTTCCCCAAAGCTGTCCTTAATAATAATAGTAAGTACAAACTAAATCAGCACATGATTTGGTTTTCTATAAGGGTGAACTGAACTATCAAAGGTGGTAATTCTCAAGGAGAGCCAGGTGATTGTTTTTCACATATCTCCTGTTAGACAGGGGTATTCCTATTGTAGGATTTGTGCTATATGTGCATACTTTAAAGTCTTAGAATCACACAATGGTTTGGGTTGGAAAAGACCTCAAAGCTCATCTAGTTTCAACCCCCAGTTTGAACCCATCACCCCTTGTCCTATCACTGCAGTCCATGATGAAGAGTCCCTCTCCAGCATTCTTGTAGTCCCTTTCATATACTGGAAGGCTGCAGATATTGGAAGACACTGGAAGTCCTTTCACATATCCCCTTCAGATATTGGAAGTCCTTTCTGAAGCACCGGAATCCAGACTGTCATCAGGCTGGCCCAACCCTCAGCGCTGTTACAGCCAACGCTCACCTAACACCACAGACTTCAGTAGGGGCTGCCCTGCATTTAGATTGCTTGAAGAAGCTTTGGTTCCCATTCCTGACTTAGTTCCATCATTCCTGATGCTGTCCTAGCTTTCCCCTGCATGCAGCATTACTGCAGGGAGCAGACACAGAGCAGTGCAGGCTGTAGCACGTCCCTGTAAGAGGTTACTTGAGCACAAAGCAGAGGTGCGAGAGCCAGAAAGAGGGCAGTACTTAATTTGTCACCAGATATAGGAAGCTGAAGAATTTCTTCTTTGATCCTGCAGGAACTCTGAGTCAAAGTATGAAAAAAGTGTGATTCAGTAAAAAATAGATCCACTTTTTCATCATTATTTTTGTCTCCTGAACCCTTACAATAGCTTTAGTGGTTTCGAAAGAGTTTGTCTGAGAGACAGAAGAGGCTTAGTCCTGGGGAGCCACTGCCTAGTGAGGGCAGCCCCTTTTCCCAGCGCTGCCTTTGGGCAGCGGGTCCATGCATCCCTGCTTCTCCTGCCTCTGCATCCAGAGGAGCCTCTGCAAAACAATTCACCATCGCCGTCTGCCTGAACGGAGACATCTGAGGAGCGCTGGGAACAGCAAACATTGCACTGCTCACATTTGTTAACAAATAAAGCGCTGCACGGCAGCGGTGTTCAAACTGAAAGGTAAAACTCCCGGATGGAGCAAGCCGGGAGCACGGAGGCTCTGTGCACTTGGAGCCTCCACCTTGCTGCTGTCTCCACCCAAGCCCAGCATTGACATAGGATCACAGAGTTAACCAGGTTGGAAAAGCCCTTTCAGCTCATCCAGTCCAACTGTTCCCAGCACTGCCAAGGCCACCACTGACCCATGGCACTGAGGGCCTCGTCCGCACGGAGTGTGAACACTTCCAGGGATGGAGACTCCCGGATGGCTGCTCCTGCCTTCACCCACTGCATGATTTCCTGTGGTTAAAGCACTGCTCCAAGCCTGGATTTTCATGCCAGGCTCCTCAAGCTGCAGAGTAACCCTACAGACCAAACGATATGGCCAAGACCCTCTTTCCCCACCAGGAGAGAAACAATTCCGACTCCTTCCTGTCCTCTTTGCTACAGGTGAGTGACCCACAGTGCACTACCACAGTCAACTGTGGGCCTTGGCTTTTGGGAGCCATTTGTTTTCAGCTGCCTCCTTCGGACAAATCTGAAGGCTGACTGCCCTTCCTCCTCCCATCTCTTTGATCGTAGCGCACCAACTGCTGACCCTGCAAAACCAAAGAGCCCATCAGTGGGAAGATCAACTGAATCGATCAAAGAACCTGGTGAAGACAGGTAGCGCAAGCCCTGGCTCGCTTTGCCCATCTGTGGGCACCAGCAGGGATTTCTCCCTGACTGAGGAACGCAGGTCTGAGCACTGAAGGGCCACCATGGTGCAAGCTCTGCTCCCAAAGCAGAGAGCACCCGCAGGCACATGCCAGCAGAGCCTCTCCTCCACTATGATGCTGACATAAAGCAGGGACCAAGCTTAACCTGAACCTAACAGCAGCTTTTCCAGGATAGGAAATGAAGAAAGGAAGCTGCAACAGACTGTGGATCCTAATTGCATTTGCTCTGCAGGCTCCAAGATGTCAGTCGAAGAAATACGCCATCGCCTTTACTTCTCTGCAGTTGCCATTTACCATTTTACTGGGAAATTGTCCAGCACAGGAGTACCACCTAGAAGGCAGCATCATGCCAGCACTGGAAACCAGTAATATTCCTGAACAACCCCACGGGCCCACTGTCTATTCCTACACTGCGGAAAGGCAAGAAGAGGCAGCGCGAGCCAGTTTGTGCCTGTGGGAGCAGCTGCAGCAGCAGTAGGTACAGAGGCAGCCCAGGACCCAGCAGGCACATCTGAACTGGTGCACGCTCTGGAGCTGGGAGGGTTTACACCAGAGGGAAGTATGATTCAGTGAGAGAAGGAAAAACAGCCACCCTGAACCGAGCTCTTGTATGAGCCTGAGTTTTGTAACGCATCCTCACCAGAGATCACTGAGGACCCGGGTAAGCAATACAAAGAGGCAGAGCGTGCCCACTCCCCAGCTCCTATCAGCCCACAGAGCCAGTAACTCCCAGGAGATGCAGATGCCATAGGGGAAACAGGGGTTGCTGAAGTGCCAAAGCCCTTCTCCCGGCAAACAGCCCTACTAAAATCATCTCTGTTCTCTACCAATGCCTCTTGCCCACCAAAGAGCTCACTTCCTACTATAGGCTGCTCCTTAATACTTAATTACTTCCCTGCTAGGGACTCAGAGTAAGTGTTTGAGGTATTTAACATGCAGAATCACTCTGAGTCACCCAATTTTATCACTACTTTATTTCCTCCTCCCAGTCAGAAAAGCATAACAAAGGACACAGCCCATTCCTGCCTCCTGTATTCCCCTCTTGCTCCCCCCCAAGGGAACACAGATTTTCCTGGATCACATCCCAGTGACTTCTAAGCAAAGCCCAGACTGTCTGTATGTCCTTCCCTCTCTTCAGGTAAGGTAAGAAAGCTACTCCCAGAGGGCAGTTTCACACTTACTAATAGATTTAGCCTCTATGAGCAGGAGCATAAGTGAGGAGGGGACCATCCATTGTTACAGAGGTAGCTTCTACCCCCTGGAAATCAGCCTAACAAAGAAAACCTGCGTCCTCCACACCAGCATCTGGCTCTGTTTCCAGAGGGCTTCAGCAACCATTGTATTTCTGACCACAATAAACCAACCTTTATCATCCTTTTCTCTCTCTCTCTGATGTGATTTCTTAAATTCGTGTGGGTCCTGTATATTCATAAAGCACATTGGCTGGAGTGAGCTGCGTTTGAATCGTCCTCTAGAGAAGTGAAGATTTAATTTCATGGTGGAACTAAGGCTGACGTTTCCCTTTTACTTGTACTACGCCAAGGGTTAATAAGGTTACTCTAACCCTAATCTTTGATAGCTCGACAATAGAATACCCTGGGATTACGGCAAAAGCTGGATTTTAACTCTTTTAATCCCATTATTGTTGACAGCCTTATCAACATCGTGCCCCATCGTAGAGGTGGGGACTCTCAGGCTCTACAGTTTCCACTCCTAGTGTGAGCAGAAGAGCCAGAGCCAGTCGCTTGACGCCTGCAGTGAGGTTCCCAGTTTGCTGCTTTTAAACTCCTTGTTGGAGATCCTTGCCAAGAAAAACATTGGTCCAGCGGCATATGTTGGCGGAGCAACGCAAGGTTGCTCTAATTCCCTTACTTTGTTTTTCCCTCCTCCCATGTGACAACTACTCCAAGAATCAGGCTGCCAGTCTGGCAAGTTGAGATCCAGAAACTTACTGCTAATTACCATGTTTACAATTCCCAACCTGTCTGTTGGTGCCAACAATCCAACTGCATCCTCTTGAGTGCACCAAAAGACACTTGCTGGCAATAGCTTCCTAAGGTTCCAGGCTGGCTACATTAATTACTGTTAACTTAATTTTTCTGTATTGAGAAGCAGCTTTCATCAGCGATTCCATGGATTAAAACCATCCTGATAGGAGTTTCAAGGAGTAGCAGCTTGACCTATAGGCTGCTTAACACCCTATATGTCTTTTATGTGGAAACACAATTTAGTGTTTCCATACAACACTAAATTTATATGTGGTCTGGCAAATAAACTAGGCAGAGGTTTAATAAGAATCACACCAGGAAATGAAAGGTTATGCCTTCCCTTTGAAATAAAATAAGCAGCTCTACAAAGGCAGGCTGGATAATCTTTATCACTTCTCAGTAAACATTTGCCAGGACAGAATAAACCATATTCTCACTGAATCAAGGTATTGACTGAATTAGAACAAAAAAAGGCATGTATTTTATGAGCTCAGCGAAAGAGAGCCCAAACTCAAATAACTGCAGGGCAGAGCCTGAGTGCAGAGGATCCCATTTGTGCCCTGCAGGTTCTAGCCCAAGACTCCTGAAGGCCATCTGTCTACTCAGGCAAAACCGACTCAATAGGGATCCCCTTTAACAAAGCACATGTTTCCACCCTGCTGGAATCAGCAGAGCGTACTGTGCCCAAAGACTGCAGCAGTCTTCTCTTATAGGGGCAGTTTGGTTTGTCACAGGAATCTGAAAATTGACATTATGAAGAGAAGCACTGAAGCCTGTAGAGAAGAGCATATCTGCTCATGGTAACGCTGGCTTCCTGGCTCCCAAAATTGAGCCTACTTGTAAATGTGTAAGGATAGATTTAAGGGTCTGATTTTAGGCCCCTTTTTCTTGGAATCATAGAATCACAGAATGGTTTGGGTTGGAAAGGACCTTAAGATCGCCCAATTCCAACCCCCTGCCATGGGCAGGGACACCTCACACTAGACCATGTCACCCAAGCTCTGTCCAGCCTGGCCTTGAACACTGCCTGGTCTACCTAAGCAGCAACAGGCCACAGTAAGGATGTCTTTTCTGCCTTGAAGCGGGTTCTCCACCATCTCACAGAGTCCCAAGACACCAGCCAATTCCCTTGCTGTCCCGGCAGCATTTCTCAGGCTGCCAGGCACTGTTCCTGCTCTCACACCACGGTCCTACCCTGTGGGGTTGCAGTGGGCTCCTGAGGAAAAGATAACCCAAAGGAAAACTTCAGCTAACAAAAATGAGTGTGGGGTAGGGGAAGTGAAGCCAAATCAGGGAGTAAGCCAATGAGGCAGATACTCAAATCAACAGGTACTCTGACTTACTAAAGGGAAACAAAATGAATCAGTGCTCCCAGAGGAGGCAGTCTGCAGGTACTCTGGTCCTAAAGCAAGAAAGTGGAAACAAGCATTTAGGAGCAGTTCATTTATATGAAGCATAATGAATACGCTGAGCAAAGTACCAGAGGAGACAATAAACCTGCATCTCGGAGAATGGTCTAAAAGGTGTTGGAGGAAAGAGATATTCCAGGCTGGAAAAGCAAGTGGCATTCTACAGGGACACATGGACCCAGATTCTATGCTATCGACGTGTTTTCCCTCCCCAACCCAGCCTGCTCAGCTCAGTTACTTACATTTTGTGCAATTTATAGTCTAAAAAAAGTCAGCCAGTTTCCACTCAATTTATAATTTAGCAAGCAGAGAAGCTCGATTCTTCTACTTTACATAAAACACACATAAACCCGAAAACAAAATAGCTTCAGAGCATATGGGCAAAGTGCGCAAGAGCCACAGAGAAATGGAGTAAGAAAGGACATGGAGCAAAAGCACTGTCTGGATTGAGCTTTGTTAAGGAGTTCTGAGTGTCTTATCTGTGCATCTCATAGACAAGCAAGATGTCCATTGTCATGGGCATGTGCTGGTGCTGCACTTCAGCCTCATCACTGGACTATCAGGCTCACAGACCTACCCAAACAGCATCCTAATACTGGATGGGGCTTTTTTGCTGCATCTTTTCATAGATTCATTTAGATCTATTTCTAAGTCTATTTCCTCTTTCTGAAGAAGAAATAATGTAGAAAACCTTCTGCCACAACATGGCGAGAAGGCATCGGTGTACATCGAGCAAGTACTGCCTTCCTCCCATTCCCTCTTGGACATCTCATTTCCTCATAGAATCACAGAATCCCAAACTGGTTTGGGGTGGAAAGGACCATTCAGTTCCAGCCCCTGCCATGGACAGGGACACCTCACACCAGAGCAGGGTGCTCCAAGCCCCTGTGTCCAACCTGGCCTTCAACACTGCCAGACACGGGGCAGCCACAGCTTCTCTGGGCACCCTGTGCCAGCGCCTCAGCACCCTCACAGGGAACAGCTTCTGCCTTAGATCCAACCTGAACTTCCCCTCTTTCAGTGTGAACCCATCACCCCTTGTCCTAGTCGCTGCAGTCCCTGATGCAGAGTCCCTCTCCCAGCATCCCTTGTAGCCCCCTTCAGACCCTGGAAGCTGCTCTGAGGTCTCCACGCACCTTCTCTTCTCCAGGCTGAACAGCTCCAACGCTCTCAGACTGTCTCCATACAGGAGGTGCTCCATGAAGAAAGTCAGGGAGCTCTCACCCTCTGGGTAAGCCCAGGTCAGTGCCACTTCCCAGGAAGCAGCAATGGGTCTGTGCTCTCGTGACCATTTCTCCTGCTCTCCTCCACTGTTCCTGCCACCGCAGGCATCCCCTGAGAGGAGACACCACCACAAGTGCCAAAGCTGATATTGCTTCCCATGGTGTGGTAGGCTCCAAATGATGCCTCTTCCCCATTTGCCTGAGGAGTCATCCTGGGTGCTAACAATAAACTCCATGGAGGCTGGTGGAGCTCAGGCTGCCTCACCAACTTCTGTCTGGATTCAGACATTTCCAGTGAGCAATATATAAATAGATGCTGCCTCATTATTGATGCACACTGTGCAAAGGGTTTAGCCGGGAATGAAGCTTGCCTGCTTTCCTTTTATGGATGAAAAGCAGGATCCCAAAGCCTTTCTGTGATATCTCTGCACATGTCAATCACACCACACCAGGATGAAGACTGTGTGCTCTTAGGCCCTTGTTAAATGGCAGCCACATGGCCATGGGAAACATCTGTGGGAATGAAGGGCAGCTCTGCATTTCTGCCTATGCGCATGTGTGCATAGGCATATTGACACACCAAACCCGAATGAAAGCAGAAGACTAATGGTCTCAGCCTCACATTTCTATTCCTTTTCAAATCCCAAGACTGGACTGTAGTCTGGGCTAACTCTGACACAAACCTCACTTGCCATTATTATAAACCACTGATTTACACTAATGGAACAGTTATCCTCTGATTTAAAAAGCAAACCAAGACCCGAGCCTCTCAGCCCTTCAATCCGGGTGCTGTAGCGCATTGATACTTGCCAGCTAAATTTGATCATGAACTCTAGCAAAGGCGAGGTATCGATATTTCAAAGAGCCGCTCCTCACACTTCTGAGCAGCAAACGGCCCATCACTAAGAAGGCAAAACCTTGTCAGCGTGAGCTGACTTCTCTGAAATGAAACACTGACCTTGCTGCTACCTCCGGAGTTAATCTCAGAAGAGAGGTTTTAGTAGAGAAAGAAGAGCTCTTACCCTGAGCCTCTGCATGGGACACATAGTTAAGGTTTGCATCCAAACCCACATGAACTAATTGAAATAGAGCGGCATTTGGTCAGAATTAAACCAGAAACACTCCAGGTAAATAGCGGGGGGAGTGGGGGGGAGAAGTCAGTTATTCGGTTTGCTTTCCTTAGATTTCACATCACGCCCATTCAGCCTCCTTCCCCTTGTTGGTGTTTTTCCTCCCCCTGTACCAGGAAGGCTGGAGCAGAGCGAGCAGCACTGACTCACTGCAGCTCCAGAACTGAAGTGAAACGTGTCTATTTTCATCTCTAACTGAGGGGCTGGGTCCTGCATTCTTCACTGCTAAGAATTCGTATACACAGAGACAAAGAGCATCTACACAAGGAAAGCGAAAGGGAGCGGGTTTGTTTCTTGCTCGCTAGAGCAGGACTAGATCCTGTTCTCACCAAGGAGCTCTATGAACGGCTGAAGGCAAATGGGTTTATGTCATCATATGTACCGCAGCCACACAATGTCCTAACACAACAAAGAACAATACAACTCGAAAAGTGTTGTACCGAAACCTTGTCCCCCTCTGCATCACTCAGACCCCTGGAGAACGTCCAGGGAAAAGGGTCTCTTTCTTAAAACCAGAAAAATCACCACGTCCTCAATGGATGCCTGAGAAAGTTCCCATAGTTCAAGACATCCAGAAAAAAACCAGGAAACTACATGGTCCTGACATTCCTAAAAGAAAACATGGAGAAAGAAAACCCTTTCCATCCCCTCAAACCTTTGCATGCATCATGAGCAGGAACGGGGATTGCCAGGCAGTGGAGCAAAGAAACTAAGGGAACAAGAAACAACTTTTCCCTGTAGTAGTCCTTTTTAACAACCAGAGCATCAAGACTGAACTAACTGTTGGTCCAGTAAAACCACAGGCGTTGAACTCTGTCATTTTGGATTTCAGAAGAACGTTTTTGGTGACTTGAGGAAGAGGCGATGCTGCTCTGCATCTCCTTGGAGCAACCAAGGAAAAATGCTTGGTAAAGGATGAGTTTCCAGGTGGTGTGAAGCATTACTGCATTCGAGCCTCCCTGCTCCTATTATTTCCATGCTAAGTTAGAAAAGAAAGTAAATCCTTTATAATGCAGTAATTACCGTGATGCCTTTTGATTTGAATTTTCTATCAACTTCTTGTTGGGAGGATGTGAATACTTGCAAAGCTATTACTATCAGATAATCGAAAAGAAGTCATATGAATTCTACATTATCTATGTAAATGCCTCTGTAAGATGCAGTGAGATGGTTCTTTTTTTGGTAACAGGCTGCACAATCAAATGCTGTACAGTTCTGGTTCAGAATGTCCCTCTTTCTCCAATTAGAGAAGATCAATCCCACGGTGATCCCTCTGCCATTGATTTTCAGTGATTTAAAACATAGGCTTGACCTACGAACATTAATAAACTTTGTTATATTGTCCTGCCTTATTAAGAGACCTGCTAATATTGCAAACAAGGTTATGAATCAGCACTTCTTAATATTAAAGAAGCATCAGCTGTGTATTTCCTACATTTCATGCCTCATGTAATAATGTAAAAGGGATGGGCATTGCATCAAGTCAGATAAACTGATACAGAACAATACCTGTGGTGACAACTGACCTTGAAACAGATAAAAGATTAAATTTGACTTAATCTGAGAAAGGAGCTTGGAAACTTTAAGCAGCCTCTTATGGGTCTGCCTCCTTCTTTCTAGTGGTGTTGGGGAATTATCAGAGCCATTTCAGCTCCATGGAGGTGTATAACAGAAGTCAGAAACAAGAAGGTGCTCTAGCCCCCATAGGCGACTACTGGCTGCAATGTCTTGGCCAAGCTAATTTTCTATCTCCCAAGCAAGGGTTTTCCCACCTGGAATTTGCTCCATTGCTTTCTATCATTTCTGCTGGCTGGAGAGGCATTGGGCTCCCTATAAAGGAAACATTTCTTGATGGACACACTGCATTTTCTCCCTACATAGCTCCTGGGTCTATTTGCGCACGCCAGGATACAGGGCTCTCCTGCAGACAGGAGAAAACGCAGGGCCCACTGAAATCCATGGAAAATTCCCACTGGAGGAGAACGACTTCAAAAGCAGGATACTCATTTGTCTATACGGGTATTATTATGTCATTTCGACTAGGTATATGTATTCATACACACACACACGCACACAAATATATATAAAACAACTTCCTTTCAGCTATATATTGAGGGCTCTTCTTTCTCCCATCAATCAGCCCCTCTAGTTTCTGGAACTTTTCACCTCATTTTCACTTGGTCACGTTTAACTAGATACTGTTTTTCCAGACAGCAAACGACCAACTGTGCGCGCTGTTCCAGCCCTGCTTTCCAGACTCATGGAGCATCCTCCCAGCGCCACGCTGCGATACCTCCTCGCCTGCCGTCCCTGGTGCCTCTCCTCTCATCTGCTCTCTCTGCAAAGCCACAGCACGTCTACCCTCTGCCATCACCTCCAGGCCTCTTCTCTTTACCTTCCCTAGGAGCCCCTCTGTCCTTCAATGTCAAGCTCTTCCCATCACCTCTATGAATTCTGGCTTGGGTTTTCACTTTCAGACTCCTTATTTTTGGCCTGTCATTTGAATAACTTTTGAGTCATTGCTCCTATCGAGCCAACATTTATAAATAGCTCTATGCATTGCAGGTACGTGCTAATCAAGTCCTTTGATTTTTGAGCCGTTTGGTTACTAAATAATAGCAATAAAAAGCATGCAAGCAGCACGGGCGTTAGCCCAGGGAATGTTTCCACCATTAAAGCTTGCAGGAGGCAGATGCTGAATCTGGTAAAAGAAATAAGGGTTATTACTAATGAGTGTTATGATTAAGTTTACAACACTAAATGGTGAGGTGTCATAACAGCTGAGGGTAATACCTGGGAGCTGCTTTTCAGAAATGTAGCAATCTTTTCGAAGGAAGAAAAGGAAAAGCCTTTTGTGTGTGGAAAGTCACTATTTATCTTGGGAAAGCAGCATAAAACCCCACTTGTACAGATCACTTCCAGTGTGATGTAAAAACCCAGAGACAAAAGGCTCAGTTAGCTTATTCTTACAGCTGCGAAGCATGTGTATAGCTCTGTGGATGCACAGGTATTGCTGTTTTCCTTCAGGAAAACCTATGAACGCTAGAAGCCACCTAAACTGATAAGGGAGGAAACCTTCCACTCCCCTCAAAACCAGTTACAGTCTTCAAAGTGGAAAGAAAGCGCAACTGATGCCAAGGGAAGGCATCTGCCTAACTGTACATATCTCCATGTATTTATTGTAGGCAAATTTGCAGGCAACAAGAGGAATCCCAGCACTGGTCACAAATACACAGTACAACAGCACAGCCCTGTTGAGGTGAGTGGGACTTGTGCCTCTATCTGGGAGAGTGGGGTTCTGCATATTAGGCTCCAGCCTCCCTTCTGAGGGGCGTGTATATTACATATTCATTCCATTTAGAGCTGTGGACATACATATAAGGGTTATAGGTTTAAATGTTGGTATGTAGAGCACGTGAAATCAAACAGCACCTGATTTACGATATTGCTAAACGGAGCGATGCTTCCTGTTATAGGCAGACCCAGACAGGGCCGTTCCCCTGTCTGACCAGGACTACAGGGACCAAAACTACTCTTCCTTCTCCAAATCCCACCATGGGGCACGATGTGCCTGAGGTGCACAGGGGCACAGCCCTTGGGCCAAACCCCTGCTGTCTTCCCAGTGCAGAGCAGGGTGGCTGCTTGGGGGACCCTGCAGCACCCTGCTCTGCACCGGGGTGGCTGCCACCCCACTGTCTGCTCCCCCATCCATCAGCTATGCTGCTACAGAGGCCCTGGCATGACAAAGACTTACCTACGGGAGCGGCCTTGGAGGCTACTCCAGCGGATAAAATTACCCAGAGATAGAAATCTTCATAGGATTATGGCCTTTAAAAAAAAAACCCAAAAAGGCCAAGTTCCAGTAATTTTGGGGCTAATTCTTTATTTAATTTCCTATCAGGATGCAGGTTACAAAAAACCCCAATTTTCAAACAGAAATTCAGTATTCTAAACGAATGGAATATGTATTTGCCAAAATAGCTGTTAACACACGGTTGGGGCTGCCACAAGCCTCATTCTACAATGTTGTCCGAGAGAATACTCGTACTGGTACAATTAAAACCCCTTATTGATAAAGTAATTTCGTATTATGCTGCACTCCAGCCTTTTAGTATTGTTGTTTTGCTGTTAATAGAATCTCCTTAGAGGCGAGGGGGGGGGGGGGTTAGAGTCATTTTTTAGCACGCAGGAATCTCAATTTCTAAGGCAAAAAAATAGGGAGTGTAGTGCTGTAAAAATCCCTTTCACTAGGGGTCCAGTCTTTCCTGCAGCGAAATCAATTGGGGCTTTACTATTGCATCAAATGCAACGGATTTGGCCCCAAATATTTTGGATTTAACAGGAGCAACCGTGCTCCCCTGACCATGGGAGCTATGTGCATTCCCCAGGTCAGGCCTGCGGTAGCAATAGTCTCCTCTTAGAGATCTGTTGTTCAGCAGTGACTGCTTCTGTCCTCCACCATAGAGACGTGACAGACCCCAGGAACTGCTAATGAACAAGGAGAGCCACTCTGAGGCCGTGCTATTGGGAAACATCATTCCAAGAGCCCTCCTGCTGCTCACAATAGTTCATGGCTCTTTTGGGGAGCACATCCAGTGTTTCTCCGATCGGACCTCACAGTTTCGCTCTCATAACCCACAGTATCAGAGCAATTCCCCACAGGTCTTAGAGAAAAGAAATCCACAATCATCAAAATGTTAATTTTGACAATGACAAAGAGTACACGCATTAAAAATGCATCAGCCCTGTCATTAAGGCATTATTCAGCAAAACCAGCTCATCATACTAAACAGAAAGCAACCAGAAGGAACCAGGTAGAAAGGAACATTTTGCCAAGCTTGTATTTATGGGGACCAGTCCAATTCATACTGCGCAAGATACTCAACCAAGCACAGAGCAAACAAAACCACATCCTTCATGTGATGAAATGGGAACTCCTGATAATACCCTAAGTCATGACTCAAGGGAAAATGTCAACTGAAAGCTCAGATCAGAGGAAGGTTTGTAATACAAACCTGGCTGTTTAAAAACAGTGTTTTCCACCGCTGTTCCTGCAGCGCTTGTGAATGTGGCTTATGTTATGGTGCTGAACTGACTAGGATTGAGCAGCTGATGGTGTCTTTTTAAAGCGTAATTTAACATTATTTCTGAGGCTGTTGAACATACTGAACTACAAGGAAAAAAATCTGCTTTCAAGTGGTATTAGAGAAACACGAGGATCAGAGTGCTAGCATCAAAGATGTGTCTAAAGAATAACAGATCCACACATCTGTGTAACAACGAGCACTCCACTCGCTACTGAAGGCAACAGAGTAAGATTCCTTTGGCAGTTGTTGGAAATAATTAAGCAGAACATAGATGGCCTCTCAATTGCTAAGCAAGAGACAGAGAGAAAGACATTCTCCATCATCCCACCCCTCGCTCTCGACCTGACGATCACCCCATGTCTGGCTCGGCCATGTTAAAAATCATCCTTCGCCTGAGCTGATGGAAGGATCCATTCAAAAAGGCTATCTCATCACAGTGTTCTTGGTCTTGCTTTAAAATGGCTCCTGAGCTAATTCATTTCAGGCTGAAATGTGGTCTCACAATTGCAACTACGAGGCAGCAAAACCTGGGATCATCTGGGCGCGCGGAGAGGTCTCAAATGGGGAAACATAGGGATGATCACACCCTGCTCCTTGTCTCTGCCAGTCTTGGGGGCAGAGGAGCAGGGGGAAAAAGGCTGGGAGCATGAATGCCATGCCTGCGTTTTCCTGAGGACAGCATCTGAGAGGCTAACCAGGCTTTAACCAAAGGCTGTGCCCGGCTGCTGAGACCGGAGAGAGGGACAGATGCGCCTCTTCTTCTGCGTTAGAGATGAGGCATGGCTTGGCTAGTGATGGGAACCAATGCTCCCTTGCTTGTGTCTCCCACCTGCAAGTAGCATTTGGGGAGTCCTGAGCTCTTGGGGGTGTGGGGAGGGGCAAAGAAGCCACCACCTGAGCTCCAGCTGAGGAAACAACCTCTCGGCCCTGAACAAGGTGGGGCCTCAGGCTGATGAGCTCTGGGTGCTTCCCGACCAGCTGAGCGTGAAGCTGGCTTCTAATCCTGCCCCCACCGCGCTGGTACCGTGGGGCGAGGGTAAGGGGAGCATAACCCCCACGAAACACATGGCCACAACCTGCGACCCAGCAGCGACCCAGGAGGGGAACGGGGGTGTCCCCAGTGGGTGTGTGGGGCGCCCACCACCTCCGCACCCCGCGCAACGCGGCTGCGGTGAGGCGGCATCCCGGGCTCCGAAGGCAGACACAGGCGGAGCCGGGACCGCCCCGACCCTGCGGGCACCCCGCGTACGGCGGTGGGGACCGCCGGTCCCCGTGTCCCTACCGGAGAGGAGCGGGGGGCCGCCGGTCGGAGCCGGGGCTTCCCGAGCGCGGCGAGCAGCATCTCCCCCCGCAGCGGCCCCGGCACCCCGAGGGCCGGTTGCGGTGCGCTCGTTCCTACGAGGCTCGGCAAAGCCTTCCCCGTCTCCCCAGCCGCGGGCTTGCTCACGCACACACACACACACACGCACGCATACAGGAGCGGGCATCACCCCCCCACCTTCCGCAGGGGAACAGGGCGTCCGAGCTCCCCCCGCCCTGGCAGAGACACAGACAGAGTGAAACATTGCAAAGCGTAGGAAAAGATGGAAAAGGTGCTACCTTGGCAACTAGAGGAGGTTAGGAGCCAGCTGGTGGGCTGGGGGCGGTCGCGCTGCCTGCCTGCCTGCCCGCCGCCGGTACTCTCCTCGACTACGCGTATTCTTAAGCAATAACAACGTAATCCGTATTATCCACCCAAGAATACCCGTCACCGAAGAGAGTCAGAAAGCTGCTGCTGTTGCTGGTGGTGGCGGTGAAAGTGCTGCACCGGGACAATAAATCCATAACTATAATTCCCCTCTAGAAGAAGGAGAATCCACAAGGGTTGCCGAGTGATCTTGTCCCATATCCAATGGACGCTGAACCTTCCCATCCTGCGGAGGCAAATGAGAGGAGCAGGCGTTTAATACACACGCGTCCAGTCCCTCTGCTCTCCTGCTGCCTCACTGGAGCGGGCAAGGTCTGGCAGGCGAGGTGAAAGGAAATAAATCAAAGTAAGGCTGAGTTTACCTGGTGATCGCCTGGTTTCTCCCTCTGTGCTTCTCTGGCATCCTATTCCCCGGCCGTGTGCTCCGTCAGTTCTCTCTGGGAGCTTGCAAGAGGTGTCACACGCAGCAACAGATTCCTGCAAGAGAGATACACGGTTAAACACACAAATATTACGAATCTATTTGCATAGGTGGGCTTGGGAGAGCTCCGATAAGGCAGCAGCCACGCCTGAGAGACTTTTCATCTGGGCTTTGGAAATGCATTTTACAAGTCCTGACTCACACTGACTCGATGTGCTACCAAGAGGAGGGCGGGCGGAAAGGAGAGCGGCAAAGAGAAAGAAAATCAAAGACAGACACAGCAAAAGGCTCCGAGCTCAAGCAGAGGCGCTCGCTCCTGTGCCGGGCCTCCCCGGTGCCATCAAAAAACCTAAGTGCCATCAGAATCTAAGGCGAGAAAAAGGCTTCAAAGTACAAATCCAGCGCGCTTGGCTCCCCGCGTGTGCCCGAACGGCAGCGCCCGGCAGCTGCGAGGCACCGAGCCGGGCGGGCGGCTCCGCGGCAGCGCAACATCCGCGCTGACACCCGCCGCCCCCCCGCAGGCGTTCGCTAAACGCGAACAGGGGATGGGGATGGGGGGGGGAGGGGGAGAAAAATAATAATAATAATAATAATAAAAGAAGTTATTTCCAAACGGTGCCTGCGGCTCTGCCCGTCACCCGGAGCGTTCCCTTATCAGCAGCGCTCGCACTTGGGGAGGGGGGGGGGAGAGGCGGGAGGGGAAAGCTTTGTCTGATGATCTGCCGCGGTGATAATAAACGTTTATTGTTCGCCCAACTAAATAGAAAGGATCTCTGCAACGTCATGGCACAGCACACTTCTCCTGGCGATTGGGAACTTCGCCGGGTTATTTCACCCCGGCTCCCGATGCTTGAGGACCAGACAGCTTCTGTATGAGTGACGGGTGAAAAGCGGGGGGGGGGGGGGGGGAACTGGCAACGCGCGGCCAGACCCGCGCAGAGCGGGGATGCTCCGCACTTCTGCAGCCAGGAGTAATTATGCAGCACGCACCGCTCTCATTATCCACCGCGCTCGGTAACTGACCAGCTTGTTGATTAGATTCCGGCTGAAATTAATACAGGATACACGGTTGGACTTAGGTGATCTTAAAGGTCTTTTCTAAGCTGGTTGATTCTATGATTCTAATGCTTGCTCTTTCTACAGATTCCTTCCTTAGCATGAGCCCTGGCTTTCCTTGACATATTACCACTATGCTTCCTATGCAAACATACGAGAAGGCAGCATGTGTTTTGTAAGCCAGACTCTGAATTTGAAAGAAAAGAGAAAAACAAAGAGAAAAGGAAAAAACAATACCTTGATAGCCGCACAATCTTAAATTAAGAAAAAATTAATCCCATTCGCTCTCCTCTATTTTAATCTCATTTTAGGTGTAATTTCCTATGTCCCTCTAGCAGCAAGCTTTCAAGTCGTATTCTAAATGGCAGCTGGAAAGTAAATACCAAACACTGTCATTTTTCCCCGCTGTGAAATTGAAGGCTGCAACCCCATTTAGCTGCCGTTGCAACTCAAATCACCGATGCGGTGGCTTTCCTTCAAGTTGAACAAAAGCCGTTTGAAAAAAAGTAAACCGCACCGAGTGGTGGCAAAAACCACTCTACGGCGGCACACCTGGACCGATGTTCCCCGAAACCTGGAGCCGCTCCACGAAAGAATTAGGCAAAAATCCAAACTTTGGGGTGCTGAGGGTTATTTTGCGGTGTTTTCATATTAAAACCTGCGATTCTCGGGGAAATCCATGCGGTTCTCTGTCCGTTTGGAGCTGCCCTTCCCCGAACGCCTCCCCCCCCCCCCCCCCTTTCCCCAAGCCCTCACTAATACCGCGCCTGCCGAAACTTCCCCTGCCCAGCCCCGCACCGACCCGCCGGGCCCTTCAGCACCGGGGTTGCGGACAGCTCCGGTCAGCGCTGAGCACCCCGCGCCGCTCCGCACCTCCTCCCGCCGGCGGGTCCCTGCCCTCTCCAGCCCAACCCGGTACCGGCGCTCCCGGCCGCCCCCCCCCCCCCTTTCTCCTCCACCCTCCCCTCCACACCCCCCCCACCCCCCCGGGCATGCTGAGCACCGGGGGAGCGAACCCCCGCCGCGCTGCCCGCCTCGCACCTTCCCCGCTGCATGCGGGAGGTGCCGCCTCGGCACTAAATACCTTTGTTCACCGGCTCCGAAAGCCATGTTTACCGGCGCTTCCCCGCAGAAAGAGCCCGGCTACCGGAGCCCCAGCACGGCGGGGCCGGGGAAGGGCCCCGGGGGGAACCTCCACCGCCTCTGCCGTGCCTGGGGAGGGCGGGGGGGGCGGCCGGAAGGGAGGAGAACGGGTGGAGGGAATTAAACAATTAAGCTATCAGCAGCGGAGCTCTGAGCAGAGCTCGGGTTTGCCACGAAAAGCGAATTTCGGGGGGGGGGGGGGAATACAGAGCCCATCCGTCAATCGAGAGGGACGATGGGGTTGTGAGAAATCGGTCTGATGGGGGGGGCAATGGGGAGGTGTGGGGAAAGGGGAATAAAAAATTAAAAATTAAAAAAAAAGAAGGGAAAGAAGGAAAGGAGGAAGGAAGAAAATATTCACGCCCGCTCAAAGGCAGCCTCTTCCTAAAATCGCTGGAAGCTTGCTCCTTTTGCCACCTACCCGAGTAACCACCAGAAATCCACCTCTATTGAAGCGCTTACCCTTTAAATCCAGGCTTCGAGCAGAACTCCAACTGTGTGTAAAACCAGGGAGTCATCTGATGTGCGATGGGGAACGGGCTGTGGGCAGCAGCAAGCAGCTTTCTCTCCTGGTGCCGGATTACCATGTTAACAAACCCCGGGAAGGGACCCGGCGCCTCTGGCTGGCCATGTCTCGTTGCTTTCACACATCGGCGGCTGCTCTTGCTTCCCATGTCCCCGGCGATCGCCTCTCAGATGAATGTGGGCTTCCAGAAAAGGAGTCGGGGGGGAGAGGAGGGAAAAAAAATCGCCTAATGCAATCGAATCGATCTGATCTACACCATCTGTCGCCTGCCACTACACACAAGCGTTAAAATAGGAAAACGGGAGACACTGACAGCTCAGGAAGGTTGTTCTGCAGAGTTCATTTTTAGCAGAGCATAATTGGGTATGGACAGCATACAGTTACCAAAGCTGCTGTTAACCATCCAGTAGAGGATCCCAAACATGCTAATGGTGGATTAATTGAGGAAGATCTGACGTGCAAGCTTCATAGTCTCTTATTCATGACTTCCCAACGGGAAAGGACCAATGCCGTGTGGGACTATGGTAACACAGAGTCAAAGAGCTGCTAAGAAAATGGCTCTGTGTTCATAGCACCTCTCTCTGATAACAAACATATGTCGACCAGAACCATTTAGCATGATGAGGGAAATGAAATTTTCTTAGCCAAGGTTAGCGATTCCCAATGCTTGCACTTAAAGACAAGGAAAAAATGGACTGTGGGGCTGAGGTGCTTTCGAGTACTGGTCTCTGCATTCGGAGCTAGTGAAAGCCAATGGCTCCTGCTCAGATGAGGGGGGGTTAAACCCCAAATCTCTTACTTCTTACTGTGACCAAAGTGCATCCATAGCAAAGCTCTAAACATGCAGCGCTGCTAATTTCATCAGGAATGACGCAAGGTTGTTTTAATGCCAGGAACCCTTTTGACTTTTTCCAGTGGGAATGGCTTTTGGGCAAGACATTTCCGATCACTGAAATTTGACATGATCTCAGATAAATATGATTTGGGGGGTTGGGGGCGGGTGGGAAGGAAAGGGGCGGCGAGTTGAGAAGAGACAGAGTGTGCATCCAGACCTGCAATCACCCTTGCGGCCAACACTCCAATTTGGTCGCGTTTTCCAGTCTTTCCTGAATAATGAGGTTATGGAGACGTATATGCAATTATTGAAGCGCTGTTATGTACACAAGCTGCAGACGTCTACAGCAGCGGCAGCCGCGTCTACGCGCACAGACGGGCAGACAAAGTGCGCCCGTCGGGGAGCTCTTTTCTGCTCCGTGGTAAATCCATCACCAGCGGGGAGGAAAGGCTGCCAGGATGAATGGGAGGCGAAGCCCCCATCCGGACCTCCCAGACCCGGATGGAGGAGCCGGGACCGGGGCCGAGGGGGGAGCGGGGCTGGGCGCTGTCCGCCCGCGTGGTGCTGAACAGCAGCGGCCCGGCCCCGCAGACAATGGCCAGGCGCGACCCGGCCGTCGCGGCCGTCCGTTTCCACCTCTCCCATCTCTTCAGCAGAGAATAACAACGCTAAAAATACGAATGTAAACGTTCCGGTAAATAGTTTTTTTTTTGGGTAATTCTGGAGTTAACCGCTTGCCTCTCCTGGAAGTTTGTGTTCATCTCTTTAGAATAAATGTAACAGTTCTGAATTAGATTAGCCTCGAAGAGGTAGCCTGAAGACAAATCGAACAATTTACCCGATCTTTTGTTTCAATATACATTAATTAAACACTGCTGCCTACCTACACGGCATTCTTGGGTCCCGGCCACGGTGCCGAGCCAGCAAGCCTCCCTGCCTTTGTTCGTATTTGCGTCCAACTATTGCCCTCTGCAGGTCAGGGCCCAGCCGCGGAGAGCGCTCCCCGAGCCCCCCTCTCGGAGAAGAACTTAGCGCTGGTTTTGCTTCCGCAACGCGAGGGCTCGGGCGCACCGCTTTAGGAGGGGCTACGAGCGGGGAGAGCGGGCCCCAGGATGGAGCGGTGCCTGTCCCCAGTTCCAACCCCTGCCAGGGGAGCAGAAGACAGAACGAGGCGAGGCGCCGCGCTGAAGACGCGTTGTTCGCTCTCTCCCCTTCTCTCCAGTCGACTACGGGAAACTTCCCAGGCACAGCCCGCCCTTTCCCCGGTTTTGCCGAGGAACAAGGCAAAAACCCAGCACCCACCAAGGCCAGGCGGGTGCCGGAGCTCGGGAGCCCGCCCGACTTCCCTCCGCCGGGCAACTTTTCCTTGGGCACAACTCGAGAGTTTGCCTCTCTCGCTCCCGGTCCCAGGGAAGCCGGGCGGGCTGCGAGGGGGCAGCCCTACCTTATTCCCTTCCTCCCCCAGCCCCGCGCCCCTATCCCGAAGGATAAGATGCGGGTCCTGCGGGAGCTTCGGGCACCACCCGGTGCCGCTCCCACCCGGCGCTGCACAAACCACACGCGCCAAAACAAAACCCGGCCCCAGTGCCAAAGCGTTCCATACTCATTGTTCCTCGTGATTCGGAACCACCAGGGCCCAATAAAAAGCGGCCGCTCCCTTTCGCTCCCCCAGCACACCTGAGCACAGCTGTGTACGGACCCGCTTTACTCCCCCTTTCCACCCGGTGTCAACGCCGTTAACTGCTCCCGCGGGCTGCCTGCGCCCCGCTGCCCTATTGCCGCTAACAACAGGACGGCGCCTCCTCGCAGCGGGGCGGGGATGGAGGCGGCGGGGCCGGTCCCTGTCGTAGGCTGCCCGAGGAGGAGGAGCACCCTCGCACCCTACGCTGCCGCAGAGGCGGACACACAGCGCCCTTTTGTCTCCGCCGGCCCCGCGGGGCTCAGCCCGCCTGCGCGGCGCGGAGCGGAGCGGTGCGGAGAGGCGCGGGGCTGCGCCGCCCCCTGCTGGTCGCGCGCGGCGAAGCAGCTCCCCCTCCTTCCCCCCCCCCCCCAATCTAATCCTACCCCGGCACTTGAGAGGGGGGGAGGATTACACGGGAATATTGAGGAAAAAGGATTACTTGGGAATATCGAGGAAAAATCTCAAGTGTTTTGGCCCGTGGGGTCGGAAGGGGATCCCGCCCCTCCACTCTGCTCTCGTGAGACCCCACTTGCAGCGCTGTGTGCAGTGCTGGTGTCCTCAACATAAGAAGGACATGGAGCTGTTGGAGCAAGTCCAGAGGAGCTTGAGACGCACTGTAGCTGGCTACTTCTTTCTTACAGAATATCCCCAAGACTTTCTAGCTGGAGAATTGGGTGGAGAGAACCCTCATGAGGTTCAACAAGGGCAAGTGCAGGGCACTGCCCCTGGGGCAAAGAGCCCCAAGTACCAGCACAGGTTGGGGGTGACCCACTAGACAGCAGTTCAGCTGAGGAGGACATGGGTGTATTGGTGGACGATGAGTTGACCATGAGCTGGCCCTTGAGCCAGGAGGGACAAGAGTGTCCTGGGGTGCACCAGGAGGAGTGTGGCAGCAGGTCGAGGGAGGTGATTCCTCCTCCTCCACTGACCCTGGTGCAGCCACATCTGGAGCACTGTGTCCAGTGCTGGGCTCCTCAGTATGAGAAAGACAAGGAGATGCTTGAGAAGGTCCAGGGGAGGCCACAAGGATGCTCAGGGGTCTGGAGCATCTCCCTAAAGAGGACAGATTGCAGGAGCTGGGCCTGGTTATCCTGGAGAAGAGCAGCCTGAGAGGGGATCTCGTCAATTCAGATCAATAGCTCAAAGGCGGGTGCCAGGAGGATGGGGACAGACTCTTTCCAGTGATGCCCTGCGACAACACGAGGAGCAGTGGCCATAAACTAACGCACAATAAGTGTCACCTCAACATGAGGAAGAGCTTTTGTGTGTGGGTGTCAGAGCCCTGGCAGGGGCTGCTCGGGGGGATGTGGAGTCTCCCGCTCTGGAGCCATCCCAAACCCACCATGGACATGTTCCTGTGTGCCCTGCTCTGGGTGGCCCTGCCTTGGCAGGGGTTGGACCGGGTGCTCTCCAGAGGGCCCTTCCAACCCAAATGATCCTGTGATGATGTGTACCAATACAGCTGTTACCTAGGAACGTTGGACTTGTTTATCCTGAGAGCCTAGCTCTCTGATTGTCTGGGGCATGATACCCAGTTCATAAACCGATGGGGATCCATTTCTAAAAGCACTCACTTTCTCTGGCCTTACTATTCCCCTTGGAAAGCTGTTCCAGAATCTCATAACACAGCTTCTTAAGACTTCCAGCCCACATTTATTAGGGCCCCGTTTATATCCATTTGTTCAGATGCCAATTTTGTCCTTGAACTTAATTAGCTCTGATATTTACTCCCCTCGCAGTGTACTAATATTCCTTCTCATAATTTCTTTTGTTTAAATCAAGCTTTTCAGTCTTGTCTTACAAGATAGAATCTTCATTTCCCTGATTATCCCCATATCCTAGCAACTTATGAAAACTGGGTCGTGACCAACACCCAGAAATGAAGGTTTTTAAAGGGTTCATTATTCTATCCGTTTGCTATTTGACCAAGACACAAGTAAGGAGAATGATTAGCATAAGGTCAGACAAACCACAATTCTTCTGACTTCAAGTTCTTTCGCAATCTATCAGGGACATGAGTTCTGAAAGGCTTGTGGTTTATAACTTGGCATTACATCAATGCACATTTATATACCAATATATCATCTTCTGGAGGGGAAGAATGGCCTTGTAGTTAAGAAGGTACATTACAAACCTGGACATTTTGCTTTGAACACCAGGTCTGCCATAAGCAACAGAGGTAACTTCGGTGAATCCTTCAGTCTTTTGCCACATTTCACCAGTTTAAAATGGGGCCAGCAATATTGGCCTTGTTAGCACCTCTGTTTCCTTCCCAGATACCTACCCACATTGTTATGCTGTTGGAACAAGTGCCTCGTTTCTGGGTACTCCTGGTACCACTCTGAAGTCCAGAAGTGTCTGTGACTCTGAAGCTGATGGTTAAACATAACCCCTACTCCTATAAAGTCCACTTTAAGTGCCTATCATAAAAGCTGTTTGTAAGCACAGTAGGAGCAAGAATTCCTGAGTTCTGCAGCCCATTGATTACATTAATGTCTTTCTCTATTACTAAACTAAATCCAGGGGCCAGCAGTAAAGTCCGAGACTATCTGCAAAGCTGCACCTTGACTTCTGGTTTTCAAGTCTTTGCCTGGTTGACAGCCAAGTCAACACTTTGTTACGTATCATTTAAACACGTGCTCAGTTTAACACCTCTCCTTCATCAGTTTTCACTTCAGATGGCAATTTCTGATCAGGTAATACAGTACAGAAGCTGGACTAAGGCTGGAAGTCCCAGCAGCCCCATAGCTGGAGTGGTCCGGGTAATAACAAACACTATCCTTGTCCTTCCCCAGCAGTCCGGGTGTGGAAGGGTGAGGCTGAGCGCAGAAACAGAGAGCACTCTCTTGAGCTAAGGTGAAACAATGATATTTATGGGAGTAATTATCACAGAGAAAAACTGGAAAAATATGATTACAGCAAATTGTAACTCTCTCAGATATGTTCTTCGTTGTTAGAAATAGCTCAGCTGAGACCAAACCAATATGAACAACAGGCTGGGAGTGTCAGACACTGATTCTCCAGAGGCTGATACCATCAGATCCTCTGAGCAGAACAGGATCCAGCTTCAGCATATTACAGAGCCAGGTGTCAGCAGCCTGTGCTTCTTCCAGGCCATTGTTCTTATGTGAAAACAGCCTATCAGAATGAGAGCTACTGGGCTCCCCATTCGCGAAGCTGACCTGGAGATGCTGCTCCTAAAGGCTGCTGCTTGGAGAGGTTCCTCCTCTCAGAACCAGGCAGTTCCCCTACATTTGTTCATCCACAGCTGTACCCAGTAAATGCTGCTGAGCACTGGGATCCCCTCTTGGCTTCAGCTGTTCTGTTTGCCAACACACAAGGCCTCCAGAGAGCTCTTGCCATGGATGTAGCCATGGACTTACCTCAGCCCTTGGGGAGTGAGAAGGACCTTGCCTGGACGATGGGTTCTGCTGAAGGAATCCCAGCAGCCCAAAGCAGATCATGGGACCACAGCCTATAATAAGGTGCTGAGTCTTAAGGACCTTAAAGGAAATGTACATAACAACATAGGAAGGACATGGAGCTGTTGGAGCAAGCCCAGAAGAGGTCATGAGGACGATCAGGGACTGGAGCAGCTCCTGTATGGAGACAGGCTGAGAAAGTTGGGGCTGTTCAGCCTGGAGAAGAGAAGCTGCGCGGAGACCTCAGAGCAGTTTCCAGTGTCTGAAGTGGGCTACAAGGATGCTGGAGAGGGTCTCTTCATCAGGGACTGTAGCGATAGGACAAGGGGTGATGGGTTCACACTGAAAGAGGGGAAGTTCAGGTTGGATCTAAGGCAGAAGCTGTTCCCTGTGAGGGTGCTGAGGCGCTGGCAGAGGGTGCCCAGAGAAGCTGTGGCTGCCCCGTGTCTGGCAGTGTTCAAGGCCAGGTTGGACACAGGGGCTTGGAGCACCCTGCTCTGGTGTGAGGTGTCCCTGCCCATGGCAGGGGTTGGAACAGGAGGAGCATTAAGGTCCTTTCCAACCCAAACCAATCTGGGATTCTATGAACTGTAAGCTTTGGAGGCTGTATGGAAGGAGAGGATGCGGCAAAGGAAAGGAAACCTCAAAAGAGGCACTATGTTTCAGCCGCAACTCTGTGCACCCTGTGTGCAGAGGGGTCTGAACATGGCTTGTGCAGAGAGGTTTTATGCCTTCATATTTAAGCGATGCCTTGGGTTGATACGTCTTCTGCACCAGGGTGAATGTTGTGTCTCTGAGTCAATTGTATTTGGGGAGAGATCTTCACCACTCTCCCATGGCAGAACATTTTACACGTTTCAAGCAGCTAATATCTTGCAACTGAAGTTTAGACGTTTTTAGAAGCAATAACCAATGTTGTGTAAAAACAAAATCATCGCTTAATAAAGTAGTGAACTGTTCTCATTTAAATGTACCTACCCCCTGGATCAGATGCATCCAAGAACTTCTTCAGGCGACTTGAGAGCTCTGTAGGTGTTTTTGCTGCTCTCAACCAGTCTGTGAGAAGAATTATAAATGGTATTTACCTTTTAATTAAACAAAACGTCTTGCAGATGAAACACATGCTCTTGCACGTCAAAACGTAGTTAACATCCTTTTTCATTGTGCATCCTATGGCTCTCTGACAGCCTATTGAGTCCACAGCCAAATCCAAACACACATTGCTTGTTCCCTTTCCCCCTACGTTTTGGGCATCGTGTGTTAGATTTTGGCACATCCAAGAGGAAAAAAACCCACTCTGTAATTGACTGCTAATACTGAAACAGATTTTCTGCTTAATATTCTTATTGCTTAAAAACCCCACAAACCCCCCATGATAAAATACATTGGCATGTCCTGGCAATGCCAGAGAAGCAGTGTGGGACACTTGTGTGACATACACCTTATTATCTTACACAGACAATGTGACAGTGAATGACAGAACACCTTAGAGGGACTTAAGAAGATGATAAGAGCAACAGCTTTCACGTGAATACAGAGTCTAGTTCCTAATAGTTACAAGCTTTTTTTACATGCATCCTTGTAATTTGACATTTATAATTCACTGTAGTGCTGAGGCTCTGTCATTTTCTCACCATCAGGTTCTCTACGTGGCTGTACATGTCCTTTCTAATTAGTATATGTATTTGAACATTTAATCTCATCTTCCCACCTTATTATGCAGTTACACATTGATCTGTTCAGCGTCAACAGATTCTTTTGGCAAAACGTGTAGTTCTGTGCTGCTCCTCTCTCTAAACAGGTACCTGGCTCTTCTCTTTTTTTGGCTGTAAACCCATTTTAACCTAAATGAAAGCATTAATTCACAATATACTTAATAAAAGGCAAAAATAAATATCCCGCAGAGAAACAGTAACTCTTGAGATTACATTCTTTTAATACGCGCACAGAGGTCATCTTTTATTGTGTATAGCATCTTTCTCATAGGGAACACCAAAGACCTCTTCAGAGGCATTGATGCCTTTGCGACACTGATGAACACTGTTAGTCTTCTTTAATCCTTGGAGAAGCAGTGCAGAAACGTTGCAGAGCTTACTCAAGGTAAGCTAA
Source organism: Myiopsitta monachus (assembly GCA_017639245.1). Classification (NCBI taxonomy): domain Eukaryota; kingdom Metazoa; phylum Chordata; class Aves; order Psittaciformes; family Psittacidae; genus Myiopsitta; species Myiopsitta monachus. The sequence goes on along the minus strand of CM029923.1, from coordinate 1,605,321 downwards.
GAAACCAGTGAGACAGCTCCAGATGGAGCAAGCCCCAGGGTCTCAGCACCTGACCTGATGCCCATTGGAAAACACAACGAATATGAAAAGCAGGTTGCATTTGCAGACCCCAATTCCAGGGCAGACCTTTCATCCCCCGCTCATCATTTTGCATTACTGGGGTGGTGATCCTTAATATTAGTTAACTTGAAACTTAATTCAATTGAAATCAAGGCCTTGCAATGTAATGTTAAAATGGGCAGTGAAGGACACACCTTTAGTGATGGTCATACTGGTACGGAAGTCACAGTATTTGTTTCAAGTGTTTTAAACATTACAGCTTCGAATTTGAAGCAGGGGATACTGAAGTGGTTGTACTGCTTAAAGCACAGAATGGGAAAGAATAAAGAGGCTGCTAGCTGTGCTGTAGAATTAAAACATCCCCTCGATTGGTATTTAAAAGATATATTAGGTAGGGATGAATTCAAAGCAAACTTCTCACAGCTTTCAGCTGATCAGGGATTAAAGTATTAATACAAATACTAGCAGCCATTTTAAACCCTCATAATGCATCTTGTAGTTTTGACAGGTACCAGATATACTCTGAGAAGAAAACCCCAAACCACAGCAGCAGCACGGGTTAGAAGAGTGTACAATGGTGCTAAAAACCATTTCAAAGAAAACCAGCACGCACAGTTGTCAGTCCGTTGTTCATTCTGGCCAGTGGAAGAGCTGGGATTGTTACAGGCAACTAATTCCACGCTGATGGCCTTGGACTGGGGCAGCACAGGGCAGATCCTGCGCTGCCTCCTCTAAAGGCTTCCCATCTTATTTTCAGTGGGGAAGAAAATCTGCTCAGGCCAGCAGCTTTCACAGGTATCGATCTTGACTTCTGCTGATGTGGAAAGCAGATGTAGGCAGCAGAAGAGAAGTTTTGTTGAGGGGTTTGTTTGTTGGTTTGTTTTTCCTTGGGACTAATTATTGATCTGTAAAGTTCCACTTGGTTTACACAAGATTAATGAAAGGAATGGAGGAAAACAAGTTCGTTTTCAGAGCTCTCCAGCCTGAGCAACTTTTCCAAGTGACCTTGATGGTGCTGGTTGGAGGTTTACCTCTTTATATTGCTTCAAATGGCTTCTAAAATATAGTCATAGGCACACCTATTCAAAAAACTAATCTGATGAAAAGCTGCCCTGGAAAATATAAATAGCATCAAACAGCATCCAAATGGTCCTAAATACAAAATGGAAAGCAAGTGACTCATTTATGCATTTTAAATAAAAAGAAAATCTATGCTTCATATTTTAGATTTATATTCTCACTCTACTTTCATGTTAATCTGTAAGAAACACAAAAGAAATCCTTTCTCCCTTTTAATATCTGGCTTGGGAAGAATTCCTATTCAGCCAGTGAGGATTTTCAGTAAGTAGAAAATGATTAAGGAGTTTAGAATACATTGCCTGGGTCAGAGGTGCCTTTGGAAACCAGACAAGTCTGTGAATTTTCCCCATTTTTTTCCTATGGCAGCTGAATATGAGCTGGAGGCTTTCCAAACCCAAGAGGAACAATGCATTGCCACGGCTGTACTCACAGCAAGCCATGGCACAACCTTGAGGAAGGCTGCAGCTTCATTGTGAAAGTTTGGAGAGTGTAATAATTAGGGTACAAAGTGCCTTTATGAATGTGAAAAATGGTTGTCATTTGCAGATAACCCAGTTTTTAATGAACAGTTCACTCCATCCTATGGCACAGGGTTGGAACTGGATGATCTTAAGGTCCTTTCCAACCCAAACCATTCTATGGGTCTATGATTTGCTGTTTTTTTGGCTTTGTGAGGCGAACTATTGCTGTTTCTGAGATCTGGGGCTGGGCATCTCCGCTTCCAGTGTCCTTAGCAGCCAAGCTTCTCCAGCATTTAGTAAACCTAAATCAGGCCACGTAACAGAATTACCTCTCGAGCTCTGCTTTATTGCAGAGGATGTGTGCTTTGCCTGAAGGCAGGCAGGCTGCCCCCTGAGGATCAAACAGGCTTCTCAGAGCCGGCGTCTCAGCTTAGGTCTGCAGGAAAACGCAGCTCACTTTGTACTTGTGAACATTTACATACAGCGTATGAGGAGTGCAGCAAGAGAAAGTTCACTACTATGAGCATATGTATCATCCTCTTTGATATATATCTCCCATTTTCTGATCCCATTACTTCAGATCAGCTCTAAGTCTTCTATCTAAACAGTCAGTCCAAAGGGAAAGTCCTTATTTACAGCTGGATTAAGAGCTTTAACAAAAGGCAAGGCAGAAAGCCATTTATTTGCTATATCAGAAAAAGAACCGCTTTGTGTTTTATCACTTGCCACCATCTGCCAAATCTTTCTCTTTTCTTCACTTCCCCTCCAAACAGAAAGTAAAATGGGAAGCTCCCATTTCACAGCATGGATCAAGAAAAGGAAACAACAACAAAAACACACACTGTGCAACTTTCCCTTCTTGCCTCTAATGGTTTTACTTTTGCTTCACCTCTCAGGGCTCCTGGATGCGTATGTGTGGAGCTGAAACACCTTGTGCTGCCTTGGTAGACCTTTTCCCAAGGCCTTTTCTTAAGGAGCGGGTATTTGAAGAAGAACAAACCTGGAAGGTGAGGGAAGGGCTGGAGCAGTGCTGCTCTCAGCTGAGCCAAAGGCCAGTCCCTCCCCATAACATCAGCAATGGGAGGAGATGCGCCAACCACAAGTGGAGAGGGCAGGCAGTGGACGAAGAAACACATAGAGTAGCTTCAGGAAGCAAACAGAGCAGGTAGGTCCCAAAGGATCAATGATGCAACACACAAAGTCAGCATGGTGAAGACCAGGAGAACCTCTTCTCTCAGGCAGCTCTGTAGATTCTGGCAGGGCCACCCCAGGACAAACACTCCAAGTTCCCAAAGACATGGCAAGAGTGGAAAGAGATTACTCCATCTTGGATTATTTATTGGGGGGGGAGGGCAGAGCAAACATAGGAGACTATTAAGGGTTGTTTGAGGGTAATAAAAACTTTTCATTTTTGAGAAAGCAGAATGTTTGCTAGATTTAAAATAAATAAACTTGTCTACTATCAGACTTTTGGAAACAAAAGCCCTTCTTTCTAAATGGCTTAAAATGGAGCATTTTGACGATTTACAACTATTTATAATAATAAAGAGGCGCTTTCTTAAAGTAAGAAAAGGCGAGTAAATAAAGATCAACTTTCACAGCACATTTCCCAGTGATACACCTGAGTGGGGGAAAACAGGAGGCAGAGCAGGAGAGGCAGAGGAGGAGATTCCTTTGTGAATCTTGACTCAGATTTGCCAGGTTTGTCCCAGGTGAGCTTAAAAATTCAAGTTCTTAACTTCTACTCCTTGCTATTTGCCCTGAGCCAACCCACAGCTTGGTGAGCTCTTGCCTGCACCATGAACACCACCCTCAGGCCCAGGGCACTTGATGGACATCGCACCCTTTCACCGACCCACACAGCTCCACAAACCCTTATCCTCTGCACGTCCGTGCTGTGCCTCCTTCCAGCTCAGTTTCACAGCTCTGCTCATCAACCCCAGCACCTTTATTCACCTTGTGGTAAAATTCCTCTGCTCCAAACTCCACCTTGGCTCGGTAGGAGTAATTTCACAGCCTAATGGCCTCTTTAGGATGTGCATGGACTCAAATCACCTGCGTGGGAGCCACCTAGGGCTGAATGATCCCTCATTACCTCTGGTCTGGGAGACGAATAACGCCATCCTGAGAGCTCAGGGTGTGTATCATCCATACGCACACTTTCATGATCAAACAACTGATCATGTCAACCAGCATTTTTTGTTAGTACATCAGTGCGAGCGGGATATTTTTAATAGCATCCATTTCTCATGGGTGCCTGTTTGGTTCATCCTACTTACATTCTCATGACGAAGTGTATTGCCAGTTTCAGAGACTGAATGGGGAATTTCTCCCACATTTGTCCATTTTTCCTCAATTCATCACAGCATGGACAAGGATTCTTGAGGCATTTTGTTCTTACCTGTAATGTGGTGCTCCAGCAAATTTTATTTATGCCTGCACATAGATACTGACCTTGTTGCCATCTAATCTCTTTTAATGGCTCATAACTGTTGTGGCATTTGGTCTCTTGCTCTCTACCTGATTAGCTATAAGGCCCTGAGATATGTTGGAAGGCCCGTGGCATGTGGTGGTGTGTACAGCAGACATTCGGTAGACAAACACCCTTGACTGCAGTGGCAGAGAATTGGCTTTGATTGCTAAGTTGATCTCTTCCCATGTGAGGTCCCTAAGGATCTCGCCTACCTTCCAATAGAGCCAACCCAACACCTCTTGCTTATTCCAGTAGGTGCTATACTAGTCCAGGCTGAAAGCACCTCTTTCCTTCTACTTTCCTCCATTCAAGTATGAAGAGCTCCATGATCAATGCTAGCTCCAGCAGCAATAACAGAAATCCTTCATTTTATTGTACTTTTCCCTTCAATGCCAGGTTCCATTAATATGTCACATAGCTTCTCTTAAGTTTGTTGCTTTTTTGCAATACAAGAGCACTCATTAGTGCTTTTAAGTGGTCACAGGCACTGCAAAACAAGGTAGTGCATTCCACATGAAAGCAACAATAGAGTGAGGAATGAATACCATCTACCTAACAGATATTTTATCGTGGAAACTATTAAAATTCATAGCTTAGAGGTGTTAATGCTTCTTTAAGAAAGGTACTTATGTTATCCCCAAAATAGCACCAGTACCATGTGATGTTCCAGTTGCTATGGTTACCACAAATTTGTTATTTAATAGCAAAGAAAATAGATGCACAAAACATGCTAATTATAACTGGTACAAATTTTTCTAACTGTTTTAGATGAATATGCATGCATGTTTTATGCATAAGGAATAGGAATGCCCTTTCTCAAATCATTCTTCAAGTTTTTAGGGGCGTTTTAGTTACCGGCGGGGAAGTACATTGTGTGGCTCTCAGAAGCAGAGGGGAAAGAGGCTGAAAAATGGAAGATTTGTCTAAAACAACTCAGTTTTCTATTCAAATAGCAGGAGAATCCTGAAAACCCAACAGGTTTGGATTTGCTGAACCCTGGTCCTTTCCCAACTTCATTTGCTTTGCTTCTTCTCATCCTCTTCGGTACTTTGAAAGGGTTCCCTCTCTGGAGTGAAGTCTCTGAGACACAATAGCAGGATCGTTCGAAGTGAAGTTGCCTCTTATGAAGTTGTAGCATTAATATAACCCAAGTACAGGATACTGGGGGGCCTCACAGCCTGGGAGCTCAGGTGGCGTTTTGCAGAAGCACAGCCGGTGAGCACAGCATGGGAAGATGCTGCTGTCGGACTTGTGCGTGTTGCAAAGAGAAATACATAGGGCTGTCTACAGTCACGGAGAGGAGGGCTGTATCCGCATTGCAAGGGCTATGTATGGGAACAGATCTCATCATTCTCCTTTACTTGCTGTTCTCCACCAGAGATAAGGCTGGGGGACGCTGCGCAGTGCTTTGAGTGCTGCAGCTGTAAGACCCGGCAGGCCTGGCAGGGCCTTGGGGAGGAGCAGGAGAAACTTCGTTCCTTTCCTCAGCCTGTCAGTGGCCTCAAGCCTGAATTAAACAAAGACATGATTGAGAGTTATGGAGAGGAGAACAAGTGGCTCACGGCTGGTGCAGGAGAGCTCCAGAGCACTTGGGAATGCTGGGTAGCGCCGGCTGCTCACCCGGATTCCTGCCTCTTCCCAGGGAGAGGAGGATGATGATGCTCATGCCTTGGGGGCAGGAGTATCATATGGAGGACTCCGCTGCACTTGGGGGGGTCGTTGCTGAAAATGTCACCACTGTCACTTGAAATCAAGCCCTCTCTTCTCGTAGAGGCTTTTATCTATTCCCTTTCGAGAATGCAGCAGCCGCAGGCAGAATTAAAGTCATGCGCACGTGTTTCGCTGCCAAATGGCCCCACTTAATGACATGGATACTGAAGGCACTTACTTCCGCTGCTGGTTTTTCCCTTTCACACCCAAAGCACATGTTAGCTGGCTGCTCTATTTCAGACGTTGCAGCACGTCAGTGATAGCGACTGCAAAACCCCTTCTTCTGTAGCTTGCTGTCACGCCGTGATTGATATCAGCTGCAACAATATAAAATGTTATGGCACTGTAATTCTGCTTGATGCAAGGTAGTCTTTGATCTTTACCATTTTGCAAAGATTATAATATACACTTAGTTTGATAAATAATACCCTTTCAGTGGAGGCACAGAAAGTGGAAGGAAAATTGGCAACTCAACTTTTGAAACTTCTCCAGTGAAGATGGTGATGTTTTTAAAGCTAAAGGCTAAATAACAGGGGGAAAAGCCCCATTCACCTACTTATAATTAGATAATTGTATCAAAGTAGACACTGTAGAGAAGTTCAGGCAGAGGAATTCAGAGCTCTGGGAGGAACACACTCACCCGGCTTTGGGATGACCCAGGGATGGAGGCTTGGCTCTTCCAGCCCCCTAAGACAGCGTATGACATCCTGAACACGTTTCCTTCACCTTGAAGTAAGCTGTGATTTATGTTTCCTGGTGCCTTTCTAAAGCTGCTCGGAAAGATCTCAAATTGTCATTTTTACTGCTTTTTAATTGGAATGGTCATTTGGATCATGGCAGAAATGAGCAAACCCCAGGGCCGCAGCCACGGGAAAGCGTTCTGATCAGGTCATCATTTATCAAAACATTTTAACCAGCCAGTATAAATACGATTGTCATCAGAAAACGACAGGCAAATATGTGCTCCCATCTGCACTATCCGGTCAGGAAACAGTCCGCTTCGGGAGTTTTGCTTCCTTATTGCTGCACTTCCATACAGAGTGCGCTGTACCTGAGCACAACCCACCTCCCTTGGGATGGGAGCAGCACGCTGAAAGGGGGGACCCAGCCCCATGCTCTCGCTCGCTGTGTGGCTTTGCATGGCTCTCAACTGCTCACCTGGGACCACGGCTCTCTCACACGGCTCAGGGGGCAGTGCAGGTTTATTCTGGATTTGCTTACGGGTTTATTTCTGAAGCTGGATGGTCTTTAAGGCAAATCTATTTACAGCTGAGCTCAGGTTTCCGTCAGGGCTTTGCCAGTGCTGTCTCGAGGGGATGGCTGCATTGGCAACAGGGTTTAGCTTCCAAGGGTACTCTGCCAAATCATGAAAGATTTTGCATGGCAAGAACAGGGTGTAACTCCAAGGCCATGATTGTTTTCCATGTAAATGTCTGTTTTGGTTTGTGCTTAAATGATTATCTGTCATTGATTTGTGTGCCTAACTACAACCGCTTCAAGCTGTTTTCAATTATTCTGTTCTCAATACGATGCGATCCCGAGGATTAGCCATACCGAGTGCCACAAACCACCTTGCAGCAACAGAGTCATAAACTGAAGAGGATAGAAAGGATTTTAATGGGAGATTAAAGGGAAGAAGTGACTCACTGGATGAGAGAAAACAGGGAGTGCGCAGGCTTTGACTGCAGGAGAGATGCTTTGTGATGCCTCCGAGTACGCTGAAGACCCCAGGTTAATGTAATAATTCTTCTTTCCTTATCATGCAGGTTTCTGGTAATGATTTCATAATTAGGGGTGTATTTAAGAAAGGGTTTGAAACGAAGCATGTGTTCTGGCTTTGCACTAAGAGTCGCAGTGTAACATCGCGCAGGGCTGGTTCCCTTTGCCTGCTGAATGCTCTGTGTAAGTGCTGTGTGCTTTCCCTTTCTGTGTGTTTAACTGAAAGCCTTCACCTTTGGAGGGAAGCTGCGCTTCTCCTTGGCAGTCCTCTCACCGCGACTGATCTTTGAAGGGGATACAGTGCGTGTCTACATCAAGTCCTGTGTCCTGTGCAGGAGGGAAGCCGAACTCCCACAGACCTTGTGCCTGGGGGGCACACAATACTGCTCGTCATGAGCTGCCTCGAGGTTTATCAGCCAGGATTGTTGGCACACTCCTTCAGCAGCCAGGGGCTGAGAGTGCTTCAGTGCTTCTCTTTACATGTACTAGTAAAAGTCTTCATCCACTTGGACTAAGACCCTGATTGCTGCAAAGTAATTAACTATGTACACTTCTGCAGTAGCCATTTGTGATAGTATCCATCAGCTGGGAAAAATGTAACTGTTATTGAATTTCTAAGAAGGGCCATTAATATTCTGACTTTAAAGCACTTTAAATATTTGAACTTTCCCAGTGCACAGCTGAGATGAGTAACATGGAGAAGCGCACTTGGATGGATTAAATCCTCTATGGATTTTATCAATACAGAGAGTAGGAAGGGAGATAAGTTATTTGTCTGACATATATATATATATGTATTTGCAGTGGATAAAATCAAATGTGTTATCACTATCTGCACTCTGCTGTGTATATTTTAGAACATTATGAGTGGATAGGTACATACGCAGCACTAGTTTACAAGAGATAGCCATCATTAATTTCCCCATAGCTATATGTTTTCATGGGCTTTTTAACCTTTTAATATTAAGTAAAATAGCAACTAAAGCACTTTCCTATACCTCGGGAATATCACAGCTTGTAAAGATTTCGCTTAAAAACACAGGAAATGCCTTTACTGCTGTAAAGATTTGGAAAGGGGGATACACGGCACAGGAGGTTGGGGGTTGAATCAGTCAGATCACTTGAATCTGTTGAATTTTGAGCAAATTCAGGTAAAACAAGCAAGTGTCCAAAGCAAAGCTAAGCTCTAAATGCCCCAGTCCTGAATCTGTAAGATCAATAAAAATAAGAGGGATGTCTGCAGTAGCTTTTGCAGAGCACACAGTAGTTGAGTCTCAGGCAAAGCTTTTATATAACTCGGCTTTTCCCGTGGTACACCATCTCCTTGTAATCAGACTTCAATCTGTTCTCTAACTTTCAATAATAATAAGCTGCAATGAAACTTGCCCAAATGAAAACAAGGATGTATGCACAAAGGACCAAGTGTTCTCATGAGGCAGAGGTAGGAACTTCTAATCTGACGCTCTCCTATTGCCATATCATAGGGGAAGTTGTCAATTATTTTCCCCAAAGGAACGACATCACAATTATCCTGGTTAGGTTCAACATCTTGCTGGTTGTAAACTGAAAAGCAAAATGGCCTGAATTATAGAAACCATTAGTCGAAGGGACATGGCCAGCTAGCTCAGGTACATCTTGAAACTCTGTCTGCAGAGGTATTTTATAACCTGATGTGCAACGCTCTCTGAGCTTCCACAAAGCAGGAATAGAACTTTTGTGTTTTTCAAGCTCCCAACTCCCAGTTCCCATTTAAAAGAAACAGCCGTGGTTTTCACATGGTCTAAAATGGACAGCAGAACTTTTGAATGCAGCTAGATAAACCCAGAGTTGTTTTGATGTGACAGAAAAGGCTGGCACAGAAGTAACAAAATAAGATGAAGAGATTTATCTTAGTTTGTGACTTACACTTGCTCACCTCCTCCCTGCGAAGAGAGATTGCGGGAGCTCGGCCTGGTTGTCCCGGAGAAGAGCAGCCTGAGAGGGGATCTCATCAATGCAGATCAATAGCTCAAAGGTGGGTGCCAGGAGGATGGGGCCAGACTCTTTCCAGTGGTGCCCTGCGACAACACGAGGAGCAATGGCCATAAACTAACACACAACAAGTGTCACCTCAGCATGAGGAAGAGCTTCTTTATGTGAGGGTGTCAGAGCCCTGGCAAGGGGTGCCCAGGGGGTTGTGGAGTCTCCCTCTCTGGAGCCGTCCCAAACACACCATGGACATGTTCGTGTGTGCCCTGCTCTGGGTGGCCCTGCCTTGGCAGGGGTTGGGCTGGATGATCTACAGAGTGTCCTTCAACCGTAATGGTTCTGGGATGCTGTGATTCGTAGGAAGTGGATTAGAAACACCACTTTAAAAGGACCCAGTAAGCTTGTACATATAGGTCACGAATTGAACCTCCAAGTACCCAGCTCACATCCGCACTGCAAGAAAGCTGCTGACACCAAAGTGACTAAACACTGAAAAGAGGTGCCAGACAGCAGGAAGGAACAGCAAGAGACAGGACACTCCTGCTGCTGGGGCAGCCCCAGCTGTGCCAGATGTGGTTCTTGCTCATGTAAAGCTTGCAAGATGTGCATGCAGAGGCTACTGTGAATATGAATAGGGGCATAACTGAGTCCTAGAGCACTTGAGGTGCATGGGTGCTTAGGCGAATACAGAAATGGGGCCAGTCTACACTTTGTCAACCTGAAGAAATGCCACTGTGAAGAGACAGCAAAAAGGAATTGCTGCAGTAGCTTCACTTGTCCGGCCATCTGCGGTGTTGTGCATATCTTCCTTAAACAACATGGCTATAGAGCACTTCAAACTGTCACAAAAACACAGAGAATCATAGAATCCAATATGTTGGAAAAACCCTTTTAGCTCATCCAGTCCAACCATTCCCAGCACTGCCAAGGCCACCACTAACCCATGGCACTGAGGGCCTCGTCTCCATGATGTGTGAACGCTTGCAGGGACAGTGACTGCAGCCCTGCCCTGGGCAGCCTCTTCCCATGCCTGAGCACCCTTTGGGGAAGGAATTGTTCCTCAGCTCCATCTGAACCTGCCCTGGTGCAGCTTGAGGCCGTTTCCTCGGGTCCTGTCACTTTGTCCCTTGGGAGCAGAGCCCAGCCCCCTCCTGGCTCCATCCTCCTGTCAGGTAACTGTATAAAACAACCAAACGCAAACCATCTCAGATGGTTTCCATTCTCTTTCATGAGAACTGGGCTGTTTGCTCTTAGAGGTATTTGTAGAACAATATTTGTTTGAGAAAACTCTTGAATTGAGCAAACAATTTATAAAGCAAACCCTTCTCTTTGTTTTACTGAATACCTTGTCATTGGAAAGCAATAGCAAGCTCTCACCTTATCATAGAGCTCCCCTTCAGTCACAGCCCTGGGGCTGCTAGACAGCTTATTCTCGTGATATACTTTAATGGGTGTCATTCCTTTTTAATAAGTCCAAACAAAACAGTTAATAAATCCTAAAAGCTTCCTATCGTTATATCTATAATTCTTGGCTTTCGCTCCTTCAGCAGCGTTGATCTTCTCTCGAAACTCCTGGCGTTCTCATAACTCTCTTTAAATAACAACCCGTGTTTCAGGCTTTGATTCAGCACCGACGTGCGCGTTCTGCGCGTTTGGCTGCGCTGTGTCTGCAGCTGAGTCACATCTGATTTACGCCGAGATAAACTACATCATCCAGGGCAGCCTCTGACTCCCAGAGAAGCAGCCACTAATCCATTTTGCCAGTGGGATTTTTCTATCACCCCAGTTTTGGTTTCCATGGAGATTGGTAGGAAATGCATTAATCCATCGTCTATCGGTTCCCAAAAGGATTCCTGGGAGCTCAGCACCTCCATGCAGCTCACACGCCCTAAAAGAGGTGGTAGCTGTGGATTTCTCCACTGGGACAGGGAGGACCCTTTAAGGTGAGATCTAAGGCAGAAGCTCTTCCCTGTGAGGGTGCTGAGGCGCTGGCACAGGGTGCCCAGAGAAGCTGTGGCTGCCCCGTGTCTGGCAGTGCTCAAGGCCAGGTTGGACACAGGGGCTTGGAGCACCCTGCTCTGGTGTGAGGTGTCCCTGCCCGTGGCAGAGGGTTGGAAGTGGATGAGCTTTAAGGTCCTTTCCAACCCAAACCAGTCTGGGGTTCTATGAAATGGTCACCTGTGCCAAGGCTTAGGGGAAATCTCTGGGTGAAGGCAGCTCTTAACACGTGCGTGCAGTGAATATATCTTTTACAGTCATTTTTCCTTTCTTTCACTGGCAATCTTTAGCACTTTTCTACTCCTGTTTTCTGGTGACACTGCAAAATATTCACTCTCAAGTGCATTCTATTAGCAAAGTAAAATGGCAAAAGGGTGTATTTTAAGTGGAAATCGGATATACTTGCAAGTGCTGGTCAAAACCCCAGAACCTGAACAGCTATTTGTAGGAAAAACAGCTATTTCACACCCCCTGCAAATGAGAGCATCAAATCACACTCAGAATGTGCCAGAACAGAAAGAAGTTTCCAACATTAACTTTGAACTGACATTTTTAACAGTGCAAACCTGAGATTTCCCAAACCCCTTCACAGGCTGTGGTCTTCTCTAGTATCATGCTAGCAGCAGCTGTGGATTGCACTACCTGGATCCAGAGACCCTCTGTAGTCACCCTTTGTACAGTGGGACCACCACCCCCCCGAGCTGTGGCACGGGCCTGCATGGACCTTTCCATCCTTGTGAGCTCCTGGCAATGTTTTCTCAGCTTTGCACTCAAGTTTTGTTGGAATAGGGCAGTTTGCTTACTCACTACTGAATCTGGGGGAGGTGGGGGGGGGGTTAGGGAGCCTTCTGAAACACCTGATGTGATGAATGAGTGTCCCCAACATATTCCATACATTATGCAATGCAACAGCTGCACTTCCCTGTGATTTCACTTCATTGGGCTAGATCTTATCTCTAAGATGAAAACTTAATATTGGAAATCCTATTCTCTAGATCAAAGCATCTCTTGCTTGTTTGTAATGCAACACTTTGACTCTTACCTAAGTTTCCTGAGCAGACTGTCCAAGAATTCAAGTGTTTCATTATAACAGAAGTGGGAGATGCTTTGATCTAGAAAATAAGAAGCTTCAAATCTGTACTTAATAGTTAATTGAGTTAATTATTCAAATAACAGTAATAATACAAAAAACAGGGGATAATAAAATAGTAGAATATTAAATAAGGCAGAAAAGGGCATGAGTTGATATATGCCATGCCATATTCTGACACTATTAATAAAGAATAACAGTTTATATTATCATAATGTGTGCATGTGTGTGTGTGTATAATGGATTTCTATCTTGTGAGACCTGATTGTGGGCTGAGCCTCAAAGTGTTAGGCAAAACAGAAAGATGATAACTGCTCCTAAAGCCTTACAATATAAGAATAAGGCAAGAGACAAAAGTGGGGCACAGAAAAATGGGTGAGTGTGGACAGGGGATACTTGGGGTGATGTTGAGCAATAGGACAGGCAGCAAATGAAGACCTTAGCAGTAGCTAGGAAGAGAGGGCACAGGGAGTTTCACTGTGGATGGGGAGGAGGATGCGAGGCAGCTTGGGGATGCTTGCAGGATGGACCTCTCAGAAGTGGAAGGCAGCAGGGAGGTGCAAGTTTGGGCATCAGCACATGGGCAATGGACATCGATGCCTTAGTACTGGCATCAATGGCAGTACTAAGTGGCTGCTGATAACTTGAAATAGACTGTGACAGAGAAGGAAACTGAGGACAAACGGGTAATAATTGGTGCAATGCTGAAAGAGATGTAGGAAGGATGGTCAGAGAATGGGAGATGGATGGTCTAAGAAATGAGTATTTCCAGTGTTAAGTGGGCACCAAAAAGCTGCTGTTGCATTTACCAAGGCCTGCTAAAAAAATCCATTGCATTAATTGAGACATAGAAAGGGTGGGCAATGGCCTTGGATGGACCGGAAAGGCATCGTCTGAGAGATGCTAAGCAGTAGTCAGTGGGATTATGCCATAGGCTGGATGTGAGGACCTGAGAAAGGGTCTGAGTCAAAGCTGACACACAAATTGCAGGCCTGAGTGACAGGCAGGGTGGTGAGGTTGTCCACGGTGATCAAAGAGGAGACTAGCAGGGAGGACATGAATTGGGGAAGATTAAAAGTTCTGTCTCTTCCACATTGAGTTTGAGTTGACAGACTGTCGTCTACATGAAACGACAGGGAAACAAGCCCAGAGCTGAAGCTGGCCAGAGGAGACAGGTAGATCTGGGAGTCGGTGTGCAGGGATGGTACCTGATGGTGCGTTTGCACATGAAATCACTCCGAGATGCAGAAAGGCGCAGAGAGAGAAGGTGAAGAGGACTAGGTTCTATAAAACCACCCCAGAATATAATATTGCTAGAAACATGACATAAAATGAGGTTAAAACCATAAATACACATGGAGAATTTCATTTCTAAAGTGCTTTTAGGTTATGATTTTATCTCATTTTCCCAAATAGAATTTTTCCAAAGGATCACAAAAAAATACTAATTTTTTTCAATAAATGTCATCAAAATTAATGTAATTTCATGAATACATCAATTCTGACCAAAATCCTATTTTGCAGTGGAAAACTGTTTCAAGAACGAAATCAAAAATTCAGAGCAGTGTGCTTTTGCTGTAAACATAGATCCGACTCCTGTCAAGTAACATCTTTCATTATCTTCTTTATGTCTCAAACCACATTAAAAAGAGTCTGGAGGTTTCGCTGATTCCATTGTAATCAATCCTGTCAGCTGTTATTGGATTTATCTTGGAATCCGAACAGCAGCATTTTTCATTGCTGTTTCTGATTTTCCTCAGGATTGTCCACTCTAAACCAGCCAAAAGTAGAAGGAAATCTAAACTACGCTAAGTTGAGCAAATACAAGTATTAAACGACTATAAAATGATCTGCGAAGCCTTCTTGGCTCTGAATAAACATCAGTGACTCTTATTTAGTGGACTTTAATGAAATGCAGGGCTATCCACATATGAATTCATTTTAGAACGATGTTAGAGCAAAGCGGGCTTGTATTTACCTGGCTTCATTTGGGACAGAGGTGTTTAACCACTTATCAGAATTAAGGCGTTCAAGCAGAGCAAGTGACACCCCGGCTGAAAGCAGGCAAGGTTCTACCACTGCAGACAAACCCCCCAGAGCCAGAGCTCTGGATAAAACTGCTCAACTGATGCACAGCACTGTTTATAAATCACACATGTATCTCGTAGGCTTCGGTGCAGTAAGGACAAGAAAAGGGGATTAAGATACTGAATGAGGTGAGATGCTTCCTACAGACTGGCGTCTGCCTTCCCTCTTTCTCGTGCTTTTTGGGAGATGACTTTCTTTCTTCTTCCTCTCTTTCATCATTCCTCGTGCTAACAAGGAGCCCAGCTTTTCCTGCTGAAGGATGTGATTAGCTACAGCGTTAGGCACATGTAAATCATCCATCTTCCCATTTCTAGTACGTATACGCGCCCTTCACAACATCACCGCCCTCACTGTCACATACTTTTGAGAGCTTTGTGCATGTTCTACTATTGCCATGATATTCCCCCAAAGCAGATGCAGTTAGTTAAAATTCCTTAGCTAAAGTTGCTCTCTGCACACAAAAAAGGAAGCTGCTCCCCCCAGCACTGCCATGGGCTCTCCATCCTCCCATTGCCCCATCAGACAGCATCACATACAATATCATGTAACTTGCGTCATTCATAAAATGACAAAATAAAACCTGAATTACCGCGCTCAGATGTGGTTTACTGGAGCATCCGTACATTTCTAAGGCTATTGAAGTCATTCAGCCTTTCCAGTCATGGCTCACAACGCACCCGATGTATTATTAATGTCCCAGTAAAGCACACCCTGTTGTGCCCTAATGCTATGGCTGAAGATGCCTGAGAAAGTAAACAGCTATGTAAAGCAGAGTGGTGACTGTTAGAGTGATGAATGGGGGGACATTACAGTTCTGCTCACTGTGCCTGTGCCTTTGCAGGCTCAGTGATGCCTCGGTAACGTTTTGCTGTGTATATTCAGCAGAGGATTCTTTCCTGAGTGTTTCTAAATATCTATTATTTATAAACCACTGCTGCTCTGCAGGATGCTTCGTGGGTAAGTAAAGGAAACCTTTCCTGCCCTGAGGAGCTTACACTGGCTGCTGCTGGTGCCATGGCCATGTGTTGGGCCAGATAAGCAGGACTTCTGTCTGTCTGCAGAGCCGTTGTGCCCACCTCCCTACACAGCCCATACCAGCCAAGAGCCCAAATAAACCAGTGCAGGGCTGCTGTCATTTCCATACTGCTTACGCAGAGTCCGCACCTGAGATAAGCTGTACTTCTCTGAAACAAGTGCTGGGATGATGTGTATCCTCATGTAATTCAGGGCTACAGCTGCTGCTACACAGCTTTCTCCCTTTCAAAGCAGCTGTGCATCCAGCAAATCCTTTTGGGGTTGGAAGACGGAACCAACGGGTGGGAGGGAGGGAGGGAGGCAGGAGGCAGAGATGAAGGGGAGAGCCAAAGTGCTGTGCTGAGGATGGGGAAGCGGTGAGAAGGTAAAAGGCGCTGTGGGGAGGGCGCTGTGTGCGCTACCTGATACACACACACAACCCACGTGCCGCCTGAATCAAAGCCTCTTTTATGAATAACCCCGGGATGAAGGTCCCCACAATGACAGCTGAAAAGATGCGAAGCAAATCATGCACATGCAAGGCAGCTCTGTTCCTGGAGATGAGAACTGGCTTTACGTGCTTGATGATGGGGCAGAGGTGTCCCCAGAATGACTCAGAGAAGCCTTCTAGAGCAGTCTGAAACCCCGGAGTCAGGAATCAATGAGAAACGTGGACAGCCACCACTTTGAAGTTGCCAATTCCCAGAGCAGGAGGGAGACGGCGTCTCCGTACAAGCAGCATAGGATCGTGCCTTTGGGGAAAGCAAAGCTGTTGAGACACTGCTATCAGTTCTTGCAAACCTCTTCCTTTACATTAGCGATTTTGTCCCAGTTTCCGCGTTAATGCGCAGTCCTGTGGTAAGAAGAATGTAACGTTCATCTGAAGGGGTTGAGCTAAATAAAAAGGCAAAAAAGCAGCCAAGGAGTGAAGACAGATGACTAAAGTTTAGGGAAACAACCAGTCTGTACATTCAGTACCGCTGATGCATGACACCAGCGGCTCACTGGGTAGAGCTGGGAAAATAACACAACCTTGAGTTCTGCCCCTGGGGTAAAACCAGTTTGGATCAGCCAGGTCTCACCATGCACCACAAGCCAAAGCTGTGCTTCAGCTGAATCCTTTTCCACATATTTCCCCCTGAAATGTTAATTCCCAGAAATTTTCCTGTTTATCACAAAACAGTCAATTTGCCCCCTGTAAATCTGGGTATCTTGCCAGCAATCTTTTTTTTGCGCTGGAGTGGAATATTGTGTCCAAGGGGAGAAGCAACGGGGTGAATTGTAAGTCTGGGTGCTAGTGGGGAGAAACCTCCACGAGGAAGGGCAAGCCAGCGGCCAGCTTATAAGGACAAGAGGAACCGGAGGCTATTAGCAGGATAGGCTTGAGGAAGACAATAGAGGGAAAGAGCTGATGGTAGTCGAGCCAGTGGAGGGATGAGAATCTGGATAAGAGCTTTGATGTTCTGTAGAGGGAAAAGCCTGGAACACAGAGGGGTTATAAAGGAAAATACAGGCTTGGGGAATAAAGTCTGTTGCAAGCAGACAGACCACGCTCCATACTGTAAAAAAGGTTGTAAAAGAACTGCTGAACAAATGCAATGATTAAATCAATATATTCTTCTCCTATCTCTAAAGCCTTTGCTTCCAATAGTTTTCTAGTTCAATAATGTATGTGCTGTGACAGACACCGAAGCAGTCAATATGAACAGGCCGCCTCCAGCTGCAGTTAAACTTACTTTAAAATTCTCCATATTTTCATATATGAAGCAAATGTTCAGAATTGATCAGCAAGTTCAACATATATTAAAAGAGATTCTGCTTTTTATCAGGCGGTTGAAACTGTTCTGATAGTTAAAGCCATATCCTTTAGCTATTGATGTAATTGTCCTCTGACAGGTAACTGATTACCACATATGCAGGCTCTGCATACAGAAGGATAACACCCTTCATTTTAGCCACTTATACAAGAGAAGAAGTTGACAGAGTTTCTGCGCCTTGCAATCATACAACCAAATGTCACAGTGCATCGAGTAAAGGGTGAACCGGCACCTAGAATCCCTCCCTGTCTTTCTGTTGTACTGGTCATCCTCATCCTGACCCTTTATAAAACCCTGCTTCCAAACAGAAAAGTGCATAGGAAGTAATAGCTGTGCATCTTTGCATTGTGTTGTAACCTAATCTTGATGAAAATCAAAAAGCTGCCATTTTTAGCTTTTCAAGCACTAATTTGGCTGCCCTTACTCATCCCTTAACTCTTCTCTCTATGCCGCCTGCCCAGGGCAAGATTCATCCAGGGAATCTCAGTCTGCTCCTACAGACTACAGGCAACCAACTGCTTGTGGCTTCCAAGTTGCCAGGGCAAGTTGCAAAGATCACTATACTCTCAGAGTGACGGGTGATCGATATGCTGAACAATTAGTATCAAATATACAGTAAATGATGCATAATATCATCGGTGAAAAATGTTCTATTTAGGCAGAATGTAGATTGATGTCAGAAAATGCTCTTTAGTGTGTGGAATAATCAAGTCAACTGTTTGATGGATGTACTATATAGTCTATTTACATTGCTTGGATTCAATACACTTACATGATATTTGCATCAGAAACATATCTATAGTCAACCAATGGGAAAGAATACATGATTTTACCAACATGCTTATACATTAATAATATTACTTGGCAATCTGATGTTTCAAGACCCAGGGTGAATTACTTATTAAAAACCCATATACAGCTATCTGTCTTTATCTTTCTTTCTGTGTGAGCCATAATGGCCCTGATTGTTTTCAAAATTACATTTGGCCAGGATATGACTGTTACATGAAACCTCTTAAACCAATATCATTTCCCTCACTGATAAAATATATTATACTGCTGGGTGCATTGAGCCAAACCATTAACGAGGGAAGCTTTAACCTAACCTTTGTGCTTCTGACCAGCCGTTACAGCAAACTAACATTTCAGAAATGGTTTCAAATGTGGAGTTGACATGATTATGAATATTTATATTAAGTTCACTTATTTCTTGAAGCTTTCCTGATCACCCTCACTTTTAATGGTCTAAATTTTGCAGGAGACTTAGTTACTTGGGCAGATAGAAGGAAATGTGCTCCATTTAATACTGTTTAGAAACGCAGGCCCATGAGAAATTAGCTAGATAAGGTCAGATTAAGCCAGGTCAGTTTTAAATCTTGAATTCAGGATGCATGAGAAAAACCAAATCCATGTACTCAATACAGTTTGATAAGAGACATGATGGAAGTCATGGAAAAAGTCAAATTCTTCATCATAATTGTGGCACTATTTTAATAAACCATCTTAAGCTGTGCCCAGCTCTAAGAAGAGGCAAGATTTGTCCTCCAGGCCAAGACAGCAGACCTCGTCTGGTAGGAAATAAGTGGTGTAACTTCAGCGAGGAACACAACTCTCAAAAGGAGCTCATGGAACCATTTTCTGAAGTTAATAATCAATTAGATCCCAGTGTTTCTTCGGGCCTCCATCATGACTCCTCCTCACAACAGAGGGAGGAGGCTGAGCACCATTTTTGTGCTCAGCAAGATGAACCACAAAGCAAAAGTAAAGGAAGGGCAGGACTAAACCTGCAAACATGAACAGCACATAGCTTCTGCATAGCTTTGGGCTTCCAGTGTCTCTACAGAGTAGGCCATGGCCTGTAAGAGCCATGGTAATAACTTGCTCATGACATATGCCAGTGGCAGAGGTACAAGTGGGCCATCTCAGGATCACTGGGCATAAGAAGGCAGAACTGGGGATCCTGGAAGAACTCATTGTATATGCAAACTGGCAAGCACTGCAGAGTAGCACTGTCTCGCCACAGGCGTCTCAACCCACCAGTCTGAGCAATTTCCAGAGGGAAACGATTCCATAGGCTTCCTACTCCTTATTTTTGTCTTCCCTTGTTTCTCCTATTCATCGACTCATTTGTCGTTTCTGAAAACACTGAAAGCACCAAGTATATTCCTGCTGCAGGCAGACAATGCAGTGCTAATTGTAGGGCATGAAAGGTACGCAGCAGCTTCTGTGCTTGCCAGGACAGATCTAATTTTAGCCTGTACAGCAGCTAATCTTATCAGTGTAGATACCCAGTTTACAGCAAGTAGAGTACTGTAGTTCTGCCTAATTTCCTTACTCTCTGCATGGGATCCTGCAGGATGGGAGGGAAAGCCAGAGGAATGAGCGGAATGACAGTGGTGGCATAAAAATCATAGAATGGTTTGGCTTGGAAAGGACCTTAAGATCATCCAGTTCCAACCCCCTGTCATGGCCAGGGACATCTCGCACTAGACCGTGTTGCCCACGGCTCTGTCCAACCAGGTCGTGAGCACACATGGTTTTAATATGTACTGTCTACAACTGCCTCACAGGAGGTTGTAGTGAGGTGGGGTGGGTCTCTTCTCCCAAGGAGCAAGGGATGGGACAAGAGGAAACGGCCTCGAGCTGCACCAGGGCAGGGTTAGATGGAGCTGAGGAACAATTCTTTCCCCAGAGGGTGCTCAGGCATTGGAACTGCTGCCCAGGGCAGGGCTGCAGTCACCTGTCCCTGCAAGTGTGCACACACCGTGGAGATGAGGCCTCAGTGCCATGGGTCAGTGGTGGCCTTGGCAGTGCTGGGGATGGTTGGACTGGATGAGCTTAAAGGGCTTTTCCAACCTGGTTGATCCTGTGATTTAACCTGGCTGTGGATGCTCAGTCAATACTATGGTAGAAGAGGGGACCAGCACCTCTCCAGCAGGAGACATCCCTGATCCTAAGCAACTATTTGTTCTGTTCCACCCTTCATCAACCATCTTTGAATCTGGTGGAAAGAAGAAAGGGAGGATGCTCTTCAGAGAGTTACAGGAGACCCTTCCCCATGTCACCGTACATGGACAGCGTCGACAACACCGCTTGGGTAACAGTGAGTGGCTGTGCCCATGAGCCCAGCATCGACCCTGCATGGTGACAGGTCAGGACAGACAGGGCTGGGAGCATGGAGGTGGTGGAAGGCTGGAAATCAGAGGCACTCCCCATGCCACATTTACTCCTGCATTCAGAGAAATTTACCACATCAGAGCACCACCTGATCCCCTCTCTGATCTCTTCTTCTGCCTGGAACTAATGCTCCGCATCCCAGATCTGGCTCGCATCTCCTGCTGACATGGAGTGATGCTCTTGGTGCTCTGGTTAGTGCTGTCAAGCAATCTGAAACGGAAGCTGGCAGTTGTCCTTCCAAATGGCTATTGCTATGTGTACCCCAGAAGTGGTAAGCTAAGAAATCTTTTTGTAGTTGAACTCCTTCCAGTTTCATTCAGCAGGATACTGGCAGGCTGCTTTCTGTGTTAATTATTTCTGTCCTGATTGCCTGGCCACACAGAGCACTGTATTGACAGGATCACACTTCACCGTCCGTGAATGCATCCAGCTGAACACAGAAAGAAATGGAAATAAAGAAATTTCACCTGGAGACGAATCTTGGAAAGTCAGGGAAGGGGAGAGTGGAGGCACAAGAGCCATGTATCTCCCACATCTGCATCAATCCTTCTGAGATCTTAGAAATACTTAATAGCAGAAGAATGACACAGTATATTACTCATTGGAAAACACTTAATGGGTCTGATCCTGAAATGAATTACAGTGGCTTAAATCTGGAATGTCTTCAGCAAAGTCAGAGATTAATCAAAAAGAACTTTTAATGCCTGATTAGGAGAGACTGCTTCTGCATTGCTGGCAGGTATAAATGAGAGGACCTAGGCATAAAATTACTTCATTGCTCCCACAAATCAGTGAGCTAAATGGCTACATCTTGACATTCACACCCAGCAGTAAATTATAGTCAGGCGCAAAAATCTGGGAACAATTAAATAGAGGTGCAAAACTGAGACTAAAAGCCACGGGGGTATTTGAATCTTGTTAACACAAATATTACCTCTTAGTGCTCATCATGCCATTTGAAGAGCACAAACGAATACAAAGGACAATGTTGTCCTGTCGTGATTAAAACCCAGCCAGCAACAAAAAACAACCCCAACACCCTGGAAATCTGCTAAATGGAATTAGCACCAGCACTTTCCCATCCTTGGCTTCTCAGACAGTCACAGAACACAGCAATATTCCCAGCAATGGAAAAGACATGGGAGCTGTCTACGTGAAGGGTGTCCCTTTGTACAGCAGTCACACACCCAGGTTCTGACTGTACCTGCAGATCAAGGCTGGTCTAAGAACATAATTCACACATGCCATAGCTCTGGCTGGCCATAGAGATGGACATCCCCAGAGCAAAGGCTATTTCTCACATAAGCCAGGGTTGCTTATCCAAAATCACGTGCAATTATGTAGGGTCTGTGGCACATGCCCTGCAAAACTAGCAAGGGTCTATAAAGGAAACTGAGCACCCCCTTGTGCACATGCAAACTCCATGTTTGGGTGGCATGGTTTAGTGTGAGGTGTCCCTGCCCATGGCAGGGGGTTGGGACTAGATGATCTTAAGGTCCTTTCCAATCCTAACTATTCTATGATTCTATGTAGTAATACAACTACTTCAAAAAGTGAAGGTTAACCTGAATAAGGGAAAAAAGAAATTGGAGCCCTTAAAACCAGACAGAATTACTGCTTTTCTCAATGAATTAAAAAATTACAGTTGAAATACTGTACTTAGGGTGGCCCATCCTCTCCCTGAAGCACAAGCTCCTTGTTTAGGCAATGTGTGGAATAAGGTGGTGATGAAGAATTCATTCATGAGTCAGTTAAAGCAAACCCATAGCCCTCAACTTCATTGTTTCAGGGTTAAATGGAACCTTTTTGAAGAACACAGAGTCCTGAAAGACTTCATATACAGGAAGTCATGAATACATTCATAGCTGAATGTAATGGCTGAATACATTGGCTGAATGTATTCAAGCTGAAACCTGAAGAGTCTCTTTCGGAAAATATAGTGGAAGCATGTTGTTGTGTTGTTTCATGAGAACTGCTGACTTAGAATTACAGAATGGTTTGGGTTGGAAAGGACCTTAAAATCATCCAGTTCCAACCCCCTGCCCCCTTCACAGGGAAGAGCTTCTGCCTTAGATCTAACCTGAACTTCCCCTATTTCAGTTGGAACCCGTCACCCCTTGTCCTATTGCTACAGCCCCTGATCATCCTCATGGCCTCCTCTGGACTTGCTCCAATAGTTCCACGTCCTTCGTATGTTGGGGGTACCAGAACTGCACACAGTGCTGCACGTAAAGACTTCCCGCACACAGCTACCCACCTATAGAAGAAGGACACAGTGGATTTGGCTGGGTGCAGACCCCGCAGTGGCTGATGTTGAGGCTCTCCTGACTGCCAGCTCCTTGCAGAACCAGAAGGGAAGGCTCAAGAGGTCTCACCTCACGGCAGAAGGTAAGCCCAGCCTCTCAGCACAAAAAGCCACCATCTTGGCACCCTTGATCTTCTTCCTCTAGGTCTTGAGGAGAAAAAGCTTTGTCCGGGCAGCTCCATGCAGGAGGTCTGCGCTTCAGCCTGGGAGAACACAAGCAGGTAGTGCAGTACGTACTGAGCCACTGAAGTCTGGTTCAAACATACTTCAAAGCTTCTGGAAGCCAACAGGGGTCTTACGTATCGCTACTGATATTCTTAATCTGGAGCATTCTGTCCAAGTCTACGCAGTGGGATTTCTACAGAGTTATAAATAGACCCCAACTCTCAGGACTCCCTCTCCCTTGCTCCAAGCCCCTCTCACCGCTCCCTGGCTGTACCTGACGCTCTTAGACACGGTGTCTTACTTTGACTACAATGCACTTCTGTCTAAGATAAAAGGAGAGTTTTGCTTGGACACTGGCTCACCTTTTCATCAGGCTTATCCTTCTTTTCAAGAGCACACCAGGAACTGGACTGTCAGACGGGAAGCTGTAGGAGAGAATCTCATCAGAACAGGGCATAGCATCTCTGAGACCCCATGGAAATTTGCTAACAGATCTTTACCAGCTTGTATCTGATACCCTTTTCTCTGCATTTGTTGTTGTTACAGTCCATTTCACATCAGCTTCGTGTTGTCCATAGGCAAGTCCACACACAGCCAAACCAGGTATCTCTGTTGGACGGTCCAGGATACACCCTGTAGCTGGATGCCTCAGAGTCTGTAGCAATGCTCCTATTGTTTTCAGTGAGTGAGGACAAAGCTCCAAGCACTCATTATACCTAGAGCTAAGCACAAAGTCTAACAGCAGAAACAAAGAGAAAAAATACAGTGCAGCCGGTTTTCTCCAAATTGTTGTAGGCTTTTATGGAATCATAAAGATCAGTAGAATGGTCTTTGTGTAACACACCACAATTCCAAACATAATAAACCTAAAATCAATGAACATTCTTTAAAACAAGTGAAAACACCCACACAGTTCAGATTTCATTGTGTTTAGATATGCAGTAGATGTTCTGATACATCAACTTTGATTTTGCCTTCCCCTCCTCCCTGATACTCTTTTTATCAGGTTGCCTGTATGAAATGCATTGAACACAGTGGGGGGGCTGTGGGGGAAAGCGGTGTTTGGTTTTAAGCATTCATTAAACATCTGTAGGAGTTAATACAAAGGAAGAGCCTTTGAATACATCTAAAAATTAGGAAATGGTACTTGTGATCTTGACTTCATCCTCATGCATCAGTGAACACGTTTTAATTTTGTTCATCTTTATTGTGTTTAAACTAAACACTGAAAACAACAACCCTCATCCAACTGTTACATATCATTTCTAATGACAGGGTAGCTTTTGTTCTAAATGCACATGTAAAAAGACTTTTGCTTTAATATTCCAGGGTTTAGCTCTTCAAGTTAAAATAGTGCCTTACAAGTGATCTCTACTGATAATGACATACATTTACATTAGAATTCAAACTCGATTCTCTACCTTTCATAATCTACACATATCTTTTGTTTTGTTTCAGGTTCTTTTTTCTCTCGCAGGTTATGTAGATTTGGCTGCAGTAGATTTTTTCCCCCAAAGAATATCCAAAAATACATGTCTGCATAGCATAAAGTTGGAAGAACTCTTTGTCGCAGTCTGCTTAACAAAACAAGTTGTTTTTCTGGTTGCAGATTATTCTTGAGAAGGCATCGAAGTTTTGCAAATGCATTCATTATTAGAAATCATTCTTTGAATATCGTCATTTAGGCCAAAAGGGACTATGAGTTTATCCAGTTTGACCTCTTGTACCATACACGTTACTACATTTCACCGGTGCACTAAACTCAAAGACTTCATTAGACTAATGTATTTCAAGTCCTCAGGTGTACTCCACTGCTTGAGAACAAGACAGAGTTGCCAGTAATACCTAAGCCCCCTGTGATAGCAAAGAATTATAGAATCATAGAACAGTTAGGATTGGAAAGGACCTTAAGCTCATCCAGTTCCAACCCCCCTGCCATGGGCAGGGACACCTCCCACTAAACCATGTCACCCAAGGCTTTGTCCAACCCGGCCTTGAACACCGCCAGCGATGGAGCATTCACAACTTCCCTGGGCAACCCATTCCAGTGCCTCACCACCCTTACAGGAAAGAATTTCTTCCTTATATCCAATCTAAACTTCCCCTGTTTAAGTTTGAACCCAATCAGATGAGCTATGCCCAGATCATCCCAGCAGGTGAGGCTTTAGATTTAGTGAGCAGCAGGACCAAACACCTGAAGATCTTGGAGAAGATGATGCTCTACATGAGAGCACCCATCCACTCTGGTCCCAGGGCAATTCAAGAAGGATTTTGGTCCCTAACCATAAATGCCCAGTGCCACTTGCCACTTCAGTGTGCCTAAATGCAGGATAGCACAGCAGGGACCCACACTCCCAGCAGTGCTGAGTGAAGGTGTTGACAAGTGGCAGCAGACCATGTTTTACAGCTGCACTGAGTCCTAAGGATGAGGTTCAGCCCCACACTAAGACACCTAAGGCTGGGTGCCCCACACGTGTCTCTGAGCCCCCTTTGCTGTCCATGGGGATTTATACACAATACATCAGGATTCTAGCAAGCAGCTTACCCCCGCCCAAGCAGACACCAATGCTTGGTGAGCTGGCAGACTCTCTGCTGATGTGCTCTCCATTGCTCAAATCCCACCCTGAAAGGCTCTAGGGCTTCAGAAGAAAACAAGGGAGAGCCCAGCAAGATCTAGGCAGGTGTGTGCATGCAGAAACTGCCTCCACGGACCACGACCAAAGCAACCATGAAGCACAAGGTTTCATGAGACACACTGTCTTAACCCAAGAAGAGGCAATGTGAAGAGCTTACCGATGGCAATGCTGGCGACCCACCAAAGCCTATGACAGGACTCACCAAAACTCACCATATCCAGGCTGGTCTCCCCCAGTCTGCTTTAGCAAATGGCTTTCTGCTGAACTGTCGAGCACCAGTGGGTAGTTCATTGGGTGCATTGCCTGCCATGGGGCTTACTGGGAAGTCTTCTTCCCCTCACTGTTCCCACTGACAAGCAGACACCTCAGATATTGGTAGTCTCCCAGTGATACATCCTCAGCCTCTACCTCAGGCACATTACAGCCGGCCTTGGTAGTTTGGTCCCTACCTCTTGTAAGGCTTTGATACTTCCTTTCCCATCCTGCTGTCAGGGATTTGCACACCGGGCCTGGGGGAGCATAGGAGCTTGCCCATCCCTACTTAAGAAACACTCTTTCTTCATGGCAAACAGTCATATTTCACGCTGTCTGTGAAATCCAAGAGATGTGAAGATGCTGTAGTCTCGCACAGATCTCCTCTCAGAAGTGCTAAGCAGAGAGCAGCTCCCCATAGCCCCCAAAGCTACACATTTCCATAAGAAGCAGGGATTGAGGCCTTCCCAAGCAGTCGAGCTCTTTCAATCCTAGGTAAAACTAATCTGTATTCCAATTCGAAGAAAGTCTCTGAAAGGACAAAACATGCATGTTGATGGCAGAGGGAAAAAAACATCGCATGCCTGCTCATTGGGGAAAAAACCTCCAAGAATACTTAATGTGTGAAAATAGGACTCCAGTTATGCTGTTAAGAATAATGAAATCTAGGGTGCTAAGTACTGTATGTGTCGCTGCACAAGTTAAGCTGCCTGAGGCAGTTTTAATTTCTCTAGCCAATTTCTCTTCAATTTCCTTTCATTTACGCCCCAAAGTGTTTACCACCTGTAGAATGTAACTCAGTTGTCAGCAGGGTTTAGCAGGAACAGCGTGGCCAGAGAGGCTGAGGAGAAGGATGGAGCGGAGCCGATGCATCGGGCTGTGGGATCGGCTGCTCCAGAGGTTTCTCCGGCTGCATAACCTGCGCTGGACTGACTTGGGGTGCTGTAACCAGTGTATTGGAGATCAGAAAGGAAAGCTCTAGCAGATTCTTACGAGGTTAATCTAGGAATTCTTATTGCCGTTTTACCTTTGATGCCCTTTGCTTTAGCTTAAATGGACCTCCTTCCAACAGCAGACAAGCCGGCTGCTCCAGGATCTTCAGTCACTTCTCAGCAGAGTAGATGCTAAGTTCCTTTCTCTGGGCAAAAAAGATACACGTTGATATTAACACTTTCAGTAGTCTCTATGTGTTAAGTAGCTTGCCATGCATTGCTGGAGCATTTTATTCCTCTTTCCTTTATTCCTTGTAGCTTCAGCCTTGTCAAGAACAGGCAGCAATTAACTTGTCAAAATTATGAGATCGCAGAGGCAAACATAACCCAAAATTGGATAGGCACAAACGAGGGACAGCAGCGAGACACTGCTGTGGGGGACTACACCAGGCACATTTGCATGTTACTGGTCAAACACATATTTACCTTTATAAATTGATGTGGGGCTTCGCTGCATTTTTACTTCCAGGCTGAAGAATCAGGTTCACTCTGGCCTCTTGGGAAAGGGTCTTCAGTCACCTTTGGTCTCCAATCCGTATCTGTAGCAGGAAAATGTTATTTAAGAGTTGCAAAGCCTTCAGTGGTTGTGATCTACTACATTGAGATCTACTATACCAAGCTGTCACTGACTCAGTATAAAGTGGAATAGCTGCAGAAGAAAGAGGTGTGTGCTATGGGGCAACCACAAATAGGGCCTGGGGCAACAAAGGATGGCAGGACCATCTTCACAGGATGCTCCAACTTGAGATCAGAGGACTTCCTGAGGAGGGAAAGCTCGGGGATCAGTAAGTGACCTTGGCTTTGTGACAAAGCCAGGCAGGCTGCTTGCTGAGCAAGCCTGTCAGCAGCCAAGCCTGAAAGCACTTGATGCCCTTTTAACCAGTATTAACTACAAGTCAACAAATACCAGCACAATAACAGAAAAGCCCTCCCTTTTCGTCCTCCTTCCCATGCTCAGTTTTCCCCATGCACACTATTACTTTGCAGGAGGTTGGAGAGTGCTGCAGGAAGAGTGGTCCAACCACGTCCAAACAGCTTCATTTCAGACATCACTCGTGTTGCAGGGCCATGGCTCTGCTTCATCAAGTCTCTAAGCTGACCTCAGGTGGTTTGGAGACAAAGCAGAAGCCAATTTTCACCTTGTTCTCTGAGGAAAAGGCTGCTTTTTCTGCCCTGCAAAGTAATGGCAGGAACTGCACTGGGTTTCTGATACACATCAGCCAGACCCAATGGTCAGCACTGTACTCGCCCTGTACAGCACCAGGACGCAGGTCCAGCTTCTTGCTTTTCCAGAGCAAAATGCACAAGCAACAATGGCAAAAGCTGCTCTCTGCCCCTGCAGCCCCTGCCCAGACCCCTCCTGCCCCAGAGGAAGCTCTTCCTGAGGGGCAGCACTGGGGCAGGGATTGGACCTCAGCCCCCAGTGGTAACACCCCACGTTATTCCCTGCCACACAGAGGGAAGTGCAGCGGGATGGGAGCCTAAAAAGGTGCAAAACCAGGCAAAGGGACCTTCCTGGGAGGGCTCTGTTCAGCTCTGATTTTGTGCCAGGGAAATCACTGCACTCATCTGCCTCTGTATCTGTATCCTTCATCCAAACCTTGCACTCTGCCCAAAAACTCCATTTGGTCTTGTCTATACTGAGTTTGGGCACAAACCAGCATGGAAACCCAGATTCACCATTGCCTCAGTTTGACTGTCATATCTTCGTAATATCTTTGTACCCAATTGCAGTGAAGATGGACCTCTTCTATGCCTGAGATTTCCAGAACACAAACCTCAGAGTGAAACGGTTGTGAGTATTTTTCTCCATTTCAGTTCAAGATAATCTCTTCCTCACTGCTCCCATCAGCAGCCAAAAAAAACATCTTCAAAACCCTGATGGAAAGATTTTATGGCTGGACTCTCTCTTAAAGGTCTTTTCCAACCTAAACAATTCTATGCTAAGACAAATAAGGTGGCGTCTTATTCTGAATGGAGTTTCTGGAGCAAAGTTTTGAGCTCATCTACTGCTCTCTCTTGTAGTTTGATTCAGAATGCAATTTGTCCAAAACCTCAACCGTGATGAACTTTCCCAAAACAGAAGCAGCAAGCTGCTTCCTACCATCATATACTTGGCCTGCATCCCGCCTATCCATATGCAGCAGATGTAAATATAATTTACTGGCACAAGCAGCTTTCTGCACATGGCATCTTTCTAAGTCTTCTTTAGTATCCATGTGAAGAAATAAATGATTTTATTGATGTGCTCAGAGGCCTCAGTAAGGCTTCATAATAACCTAGAAATGGAGGTCGGTCTTAATATGCATCGATCAATAACTCACCTAATTATGCCTCATATCATTCGGCTGAATTGTTAACAATTCTAACCAAAGCTATAACGATTCCTTACAGACAACAGAAGGCTTCCAGGAGCCACATTTCACTGGCTTCTGTATACTGTAGACCTGCAAATTTACAGATCTAGTGCATGCACCAGTTGCATCAGTTAATTTAGGACACAGACTCTTCTAGCTGCGCCTAATCATTGCAAGTAAAGCTTGCAAAGTCTCCCACCACATTGTGGGATGCTTTGGAGAGCAGATTGGAGCAAAGGCAGACAATATATCTTTTTTTCCTATCCTATGGAAATCAAATGGTTAGTAAGATGTTACTTTAATCAGGGAGATGACTATAAAAATCAGAATGAAACATTCTCAGTGGAGACAACCTGTCTGGTGGCACTGGGAAATCCTGCGTGTCAGCACATTCATTCTTGGCTTTATCCATGCTCGCTGGATGCGACTCAAAGGAAACGCTGGGCTTCAGTTTCTTCATCAGCAAAATGGGGATAATATTTCCACTTCTGCGAGTCACTTTAAGTGGAAAGCACTGCATTCATGCAAGAGAGCTTCATCGTGCCAGTACACCGCAGGGTTTTTCACTCTCTGCCTGGAACATTGCACAAAAATCCCTCCACATATGGAACAGAACAAGCATTGCAGACTGCAGAAGATGTGATTTTTTGGGAGCTGACAGCACCACTTACATTCGTGTATTTTCGCATTTCAAATACAGGCAGGTTTGGCACTGAAATTCGCAATCATCTGGTGGCTTTCATGAAATGAGCCCACCACACTGCTTCAGGTTTCACAGGTCCCATCACAACCCTCCTCTGCACCAGCCCTGGCCCTTGCCCAGGCTGGGGCTGACCCACAGAGCCACTGCCTGGGGAGTGGGACATGAGTACCAGGCGCTGAGCAAAGCCCAGAGGCTCGCGCACAGGTTTGGAGCAGGGACATATCATTTAGGCACTTCAAATTCCCCTCAGTGAGAAGGTGCTGCAGTCATTCCATCACTCATCCATAGAATCACTGTCCCTGGAACTGTTCACAAACCGTGATGAGGACGTTGGTAACATAGGTTGGTGGTGGCCTTGGCAGCGCTGGATAATGGTTGGACTTGATGATCTTAAAGGTCTCTTCCAACCCAGTTAATTCTGTGGTTCTAATTATTAATTAATGTCAGAAGAGTGATATGTGCTTAAATAGTTCAAATTTCTCCTCCGCCTCCTGCATGAGCTTGGAACAAGACTGCAGACAAGTACCATGCATCGCATTGCTATCAAAGAAAGAAGAATTATATTTTAATTACTGTATTTATCTCAGAGAACACAATGATTAGTTTTTCTGCTGAAAATAAATGTAATAAAGGCTAACAGAGTTCTGGTAGTAGAGCCATTAAATCCTCTAAATACAGTCTAGATATCTGGGGTGCAATTAGGAGAGCGGGGCTGAGTGCTTCTCGGGGTAAGTGTGCTGATGCACTCTAACCTGAATCTAATTCTGATCAAAGGCCAAGGCAGAGCAGCTATTTGCCTTGCAATGATTTAGTAGAAATGGGCAACATTACATTTCTAATGCCTTTTGGTCAACGAGCACGTTAAGACTTTCAGTGCTTACTCAAGGCCTAATTGCTTTTAGCAACTCTTTCACAGACAATACATCCTTGGAGCAAATGCAGTGCTCATGTGTGAAGAAGTCAGACCCAAAGCCCGTGGCCGTCAGGATAATAGGACACATGAGAGGAGAGCTTTGGTAGTGAACTGCAGAATCCAGACAGCAGTATTAGGCCTCCACTTGTAGAAACAGAGCTGAACAAATAATTCAAAATGAATAATTTATCTGATTAATTTTGCCTCCCCTTGCTCAGGGAATATATATAAGCCAATCACACCATCTTGAATTTAGTTGTTATTCAAATGTATTCAGTGACTTTCGTTTCACTATATTTTACTTTGTTGGTTTTTTACTCTATGGATTAATCCGAATATTTAAAATTGAAAATACAGAGTTTTCCCGGGATTGGCCAGACGTGCTCCATGACACTGCTTTTCTTCTGCGAGCAAGTGACTATGCCAGCACTTCTGGAGCAATCCTTCTGCATGCAAAATTGAAAAGTCAGTTCTGACAAATATTTGCATGTGCATCTTTGGCATTCACTTGCTGCCAAGAAAACTGTCAGTAAAATTCAGCACCTCTTACATTTGTAAAATGTGAGAACTAAAACATGCATCTTCGCATTTGCATTTAATGTTTTGTTGAGGTTTTCTTCCCCAGTTTCATCTGGAAGTTTTAGGACATTGTATTTTCCCTGAGAGGATGCAGTGTTGCCTACAAGGACTGTTACGGGTTTGAGCTACTTAGTACCAGTGGGCTCAGCCAATGGGCTGTTGGCCCAGAAGCCTGTAGTTGTTTAAATGGGCAAATGCCACATGCATTGTGTGCAAGACTTTCAAAAGTCAGGGTGGTTTTTGTCTTGATGGATGATGTGTGCACTATTCCTGCATCGAATAATCCCTCAATTACCGAGTGATTCTTTTCTACTGCTAAGAAAAAATAGATTTGAGAAGAATCTGGTGAAAGCGTAAATGATGGCAGCATCAAACATGGGTGAAGGGAAAAGCCAATGCACCAGAGAAAGCATTCATCTCAACTTTTTGATTAAGAGAACCTGTTAAAGGAACCTCATTTATCTAATGCGTTGCTTTCTGCAGCATCACTTTTCAAGGCAGAGCCCAAGGTAGGGTTCCCTGGGAACTTTTATGTTATCTCCGACCTCAACCCCATGTGTCTACAAATGTTTCCAAGCACACCTTATGTACTTCTGTTGCCCAGCTCTGGTATAACAAGTATCATCAAGTTGTATGTTCATAGAACCAACCGGGCTGGAAAAGACCTTTAAGCTCATCCAGTCCAACCTTTATCCCAGCACTGCCAAGGCCACCACTAACCCATGGCACTGAGGGCCTCATCTACATGGCTGTGTAGGGCTGGTGACACCAGCACTGCCTGTTCTAATGCCTGAACACCCTTTCATGCATGTGTTTGCCTGAGAACTAATACAGTGACCTGCAGGATTTATGTGTTAATATATCCTTTGGCTTATCCCTAAAGCAGCCTCTAAACATTCATGTGCAAGGACATGAAAAAAATTTAGGGTCTGTCTAATCTTCAATTACATCTGCCCCACTGTTGACTCAGGGTTGGAGTGAAACAGAATATATCTCTAATGGTGCTATGCAGAAGTATTTAGGTGAAAACTGTGCCTGCTGAGAAATATTTGTTAAGGCATCTGTGGCAATCAACGGCAGAGCTTGGCATGGCTGCTGCCACCAACACAAGACCACCATATCCTTCCTTACCTATTGATGACAATGAGGCAGCTGGCACACTTTGGGCCACCATAAAACAGCACCAACCAAAACCTAGCCCAAGCAGCAGGAGGGTTTTCTACTGGTAAAGACAACCGAGGGCACAGCCAGCTAGCTCTTTTAGGGCCAACAATGACCATGAGTGCAACTATAAACCTCTGGTTGGTAATAGGGTATTAACCCATGAAGTAAACAGAGCTGATGCTTCAGTTACCAAACAGGATGATTTAAATGGCTTAATTTACACATCACAGCGAGCTTTTCCTACTGCAAATCAATACATTTGCATAGGTTCTTAAAATAATCAGAACATGCTCCTGCATATATTTTTTAAATAGGTACAAAACTCCTAATGAAAGCCAGAATCCCATCATAAGCTCAAATTTTAGCTCAGCTGGTAGTTATATTTACAGGGAAATATGAATGCATTAAGGCCTGGAGCAAAGCAGCAGCTTAGCAGCTCATTGCTGCAGGCAGTAGGACTGCAGGTTCTCACAGACCCAGGTATAAAGCCCCTTCCCACCACCCCATGGTGCAGGCAGAGCCTGTTGAGCACTCATGGCAGCAAAAGCATGCAGCTGTGTACAGGAGATAGGCATGCAGAGGGAGGGAATGCTCAGAGGTCGACTTCCAATGGAAATAGCCTCTACCCAAGCCCAGCATGCTTTTCCCACTCAATTTCTTGTCCTTCTTCCCTTCATTCTGGCTGGGATCAGAAATAGAAGCTCCAACATGCCCCCAGCAAAGCTGTCCAAGCTGTACCAAAACGATATTGCTGGTTGAAGGTTGAAACACTTGACACAGGCTTCCTGGCACTCATGATCTCATCTAAGACAAGGTGAACCTCAGGTGGTGTTGAGTTATCCCCATGATTGCCCAGGAGAACTGTGCCAGTGCCTCATCACCCGATCATCTTCATGGCCTCCCCTGGACTTGCTCCAGCAGCTCCATGTCCTTCTTATGTTGAGGACATCAGCACTGCACACAGTGCTCAAAGTGGGGTCTCACTATGGCTCAACCCTTTATCCTGCTCCCTGCTCTCCATACATGGCCCCATACAGAGCCTGTGAGGCACAGCCTCCTCACTCAGACCAGCGTTGCCATCCAGAAACAATGCAGATAAGCAGTGGATAAAGCCAAGAGGCCCCTATTAAGATCACATTTCCTGGCAAGGTACCATCCTGCTGTCCCTCATTTCTTTGCATTCCTCATCCTTAATTTGTTTTCTATTTGATTGCAGGATTTTAATATTTATTACTCATGGCTGCACGTTGGGTTGTGGAATGTCAAACTTGACAAAACTTCAAGCAGAGGGAATGATAAAAAGTCTCTCGAAAATCATACTTGCCCCTTAATAATTTAATTCTGTAGAAAGGGAAATCAAAGCAGCACAAATTGATTGCTGTGAAACAAATTACAATTATTTCCACACATCCAAATAAATCTACTAATTTTAGGCATCTGACTTGAGGCATTAGCTGGAATATGCAAATGCACACGTTGAAATGATGGCCCTGCCTCTAGAGCTGCACATTCATTTCTCTGTTCTTACTAGCTGCTCGATAGTTTCAGACTGCTACCGAGACATGCAGTAAATTAGCTGCTCTTAAGCATTGCCTGTTAACAATATTAAAAAGCAAGGCTGTAAAGCACAGCTGACAGTTTTAGGCACCCAACACTGGCTCATCCTTTCTAGAAATGCAGACTCTAATGTCCATTCTTGCTCGCCCCAAATCTGCTCCCAATGAGGTCATTCTGTCCTAGCAACCATTAACTGAAGCCCTCTGCCCTGCTCTGCCTTTTAGGCAGGGAGCGGCACGCGATGAACTGTCCCTGCTGAGCACAAGTTTTCTACATACATTTCACCCAGTGTACTTATTCAGCTGTCGCACTGCTTCACATAAGAGAAGTCATCTGATATTGTTACTGACACACTAGTCTAGCGTGGCATTTAATATCAGGCTTTATATAACTCACAGGGATGGCAGAGCAATCTCAGGTAATCAAAACAAATGAAGACAGCCTGAATAATGCATCTGTTAAATCTAAATAGCATACAGTGGACACCTTTAAAGTGTTTTCCAGGAAAATGTGACTCAGGTGCGATATTGATTGAGAAGATAAAGGCAGGTGGTTTCGATTCCCATATTATGGAAGCAGAGAGGGCTTTGATAATGTAACAATCATCTTTTGTTATTTTGCTGCAGTCCAATACAGCTAGAATCAATTTTTCATTGTACTCGTTTACTGGAAAAGAGGATAATGGCAAGGACAACACAGCTTTAATAGAAAGAATAAGTCATGATTTAATTCAGATGTTGTACTACAGCTACAAGTTGGAAGACAGATTTATATATACAGAAACAGTACAAAGGAGCCTGCATGCTTTCGAATAGAAGTCATGGCTCTGCATTTCTATTTATTGGTGGTTAGGTGGAATGATGCAGCATTATCCTGACAGCAGTTAGAAGCCAGAACCTTTTAAAGTGGGGAAAAAGACAGCTGTAGGATTATGAGCCATCTTTATCAAAACGTAAAGGGCAATAGGAAAAGGGCACATTTAGGTCTTCATTAATATTTGTATGTAAGTAAAAATGACAAGTCGAAATACCCAAAGAAAGGCTGAGTTCCCAGCCACCGTAATGCTTTTTTTGCACAACTGAGAGATTTCTCAGAGATCTCAGGCATTTGTGATACATGGAAAGTACTCAGGATGATAAAATAATGATTTTCTATTTTTTTCCTTTTCCCCTGGCAAAATAGATTGCTTCATGACTTCTTGAGTGAAACACAAATCTAAGAGTGATAGTGTTTGGGGCTGGATTAGTCTCCTGGGGTTGCAACCAGTGTATGAAATTTCATAGCTTTTCCAAGGAGTTCAATAGTGCTCTTCTCTGTGGCGAGACGCTGCAGAATGACCCCTGAAACAACACCCCACAGACAGCACTTCACAAGATTAACACCAAACTTTAGCCCAGAAATCTCTGCATGGCCTTATTTCTAAGCAACACTCATTATGCCAGCCAATGTCTGAATTTCAGCACAGGCTTTGGAGGAAATCAGGATCCAGAGTCAAGTTTTAGAGCTGGTTTCTACCTCTGTAATAGACCTGCATCTGAAACTCAGCCTCTCCCTTTAATGACAGAAAAGCAGACAAAAGGAGTAAAATCCTTCCTTGGAATTTCAGGCTTTTATCTAAAAAGAGAGTCTGTCCCAGTCCTAACTCCTTGTAAGCTGAGCCCACATTCCTCCGAGGAGCAAAGAGAAAATTAAGAGTAAACCAAGAAAAACCAGGGCAAAATTAACCTCTTCCCCATCATCATCAGCTTCTCAGGAGCATTTCTGAGCCATTTAAAGTGATAAAGGAATCAGACTCCGCTGGACCAGCTCAGGACCCATTTCCAGCCTCCAGAGAGGACACCTGGGATTTATGGGATACATGGTCCAGGTAGGAAATCCCTGTCAAACCAGATCCTGGGGAAGAGGGGGCATTCAGGTTAGTATGGATTAAATCACATGAACTCACAAGCCAGATATTTCTTAGTCCTGTCTCAGGTTAAAGTATCCAACCAACTCCGATAGAGCAACCACGTGAGTGTGGTGGAAGCTGTGCCCTTCCAAACAATGCTCCAAGCTCCCCAAAACCTCTCCATTTCAAGGTGAAACTTCACACTGCAATAAGAAGAGGGGGTAAAATCATTAGCAAACCTTTCACACCCGGGTCTGTGCCACTGGGAATGCTGCCCGTGATCCGAAGCGTGGTAGCCGGCACACTTCTGGGCTAGAAAGAAACAAAGATTGACTTCCTTACACATAGAGGTGTTTCAATTCCCTGGCAAGAAAACAAACCTGAGACAAAGCACACAAAGGACCCCAAGAGCGGCAAGAATGTCACTAGTAGTGCGATGCATTAAAGAAGATCATTGTAACAAATCAAGCTCCGAAGCGTGACTTCCCTTTTCATGCAGAGAATGGGCTGATTCGTTCCCCAAACAATGGAAGATTTCACGGCGGCTCTGGAACAGATTGCTCTGTTTGCTCCATTACTCACAGCTCTGTTTGCCACGTTCAGCAACAAAGGCAAAGGCTAAACTCATCTTATTTGGTGTCCACAATTTAAGACAAAATAGTCTAGCTCATAGGAAATGAGGAAATTCTCTGTCAGCATGGACTCAGCTTCAATATGACTCCCGATCTGCGCACTACTATTTTGCACTGCGTTGATCCATCTGGGAATAACTGTGGAAACTTTACTGGATTTCTGTTACTGCTAGAAAGAAACCTTACACTTAAGCCACGCTCTCTGACTGTACCCTGATTTAAGTTACAGATCTCAATACGACACGACCATTGCATTTTTGAGGCAGGCATAGGCCTCTTGTATGACATGTATCAGTAGTTCAGTGAGAGTTCTGGGTCCTAAGAGAAAAGGAAGGTTTTTGCATGCTTGGCATTTCCTGGCATCCATGTCATATCCATTTTTGATATGTTCTTTGGTTGCTACCACTTGGCACTAGTGGACTAAACGTGTAAAAGCAAGCAAAGCATACTGTATGTAACCCGTTCAATACTATCACTATCTAACACCAATGCTTCTGACTCACAGCTTTAGGAAACCTTCCAAGAGTCAGCAAAGGGCTTGGAGCTGTCGGAATATGTAGAGGAAATATCTCCAAAGGCTAGTATACATGGCTCACACAGGGCTCCATGTTCGACTTCATCCCACTGTGGAACTACCAGCCATTCCACTATGGAATTACCAGCCATTTAGCGTGAACACACAGCTGCTTCTCTGCAAGAAGAGACCACATCATTCCACTCCATGCAGCTACAAAGGGATTTCTTTTCACAATTACTATTCCTAGGGTGAAATTTCAGGCTCCCAAAGACCAGCTCCCTCTGTGTCTTGTTTCAATAGCAGTAGAGGAAGAGAGGACCACAGGAACATCAACCCTGAGACATTGCCAGCTGCCCTTTCCCAAAATGATTTTAGTGAAATTTTGTGCCTAGGAAATACTATAGATACAAGAGATCATTCTCCAACCTGCATATGGGCATAGAAAAATGGGATGCTCACTTTGATCAGAATGATAAGGCTTTTAGAGACAGGTTCTGATGCTCTTAATCATATTGAGTGTAGTATAACTTCTAGGAAAAATCCCAAGGTAAGCCATATTTTTATTCAGAAGACTATTTTCATTGTTAGTACATCAGATTTTACTTTAATCTGACATGCTCAGTGATTATAACATAGTGTTTGCGTATGAAAGAGTAAGAAAGGAGTGTTACAGTCTACAGAGGAGGGATTGAGGATGGAGGGATGTCTGCATTGGTAAATAATATTAGAAGTAATTGTTTTTAAAAGCATTCAGGTGCACCTTGTTTTGCTTCCATGTAACTAAAAAGGAAGCAACTGATTTGCAACCTGGGATTTGAAACAGCTGATAAAAAGACAGAAACGTTTTGATGAAGCACTTGTTCAGCAGCTGCGATATCCCGCAGTACCTGTTGGGCAAGTGCCAGGCTATCTGCTTAATATCTGGAGATTGACACCTGTTAGGCATGTGATGAATGGCAGGTTGGGAATGTACACACTGTACCTGGACTACAGACAGGCCTAGGGAAGATATCGTCAGAAGCATAAAGTGCAGGTCTGCACTGAAGACTGCGATCAGTCTGCTGTGTTACTCATTTGTTACGTTGAGGTTTCCTCTGCAAAGAAAAGGTCCTGAAGGCATCCTGGCAAGTGCCCCCTGATAGCTTTGCCGTTGACAAATTCTGGACAAAGTTCTTCCTGAGCTATGCAGAAAACCCCGAAGCATCCAAACCTCCTAAGAATCCCATATCCCAGGCGTCCTCTGCTTCCGCCTGTGCATCCTAGTCATAATTCCCTCCTCAGCGACCCAGAATGTGTGTGTTCTGCACAAGGACTGGAGTAATAAACCCCAACACACAAATAAAACAAGAACTCCCATCACACAAACACACACACACAAAACTCTCCCCCTCCTTCATTTACCCTGTGTGCAGTGTCCAGAAGCCATCCTGGACCATGTCCACCAGCTTCTGTCTGTGTCCAACAGGCTCCTGTGGAGCCAGGCTGGGCTGCAGCCGTCCTTCCGCAGCACTCTGGACAAACAGACCCCTTCTCCACATTCCACATTTCCCTCCCTGGCAGCAACACGGCTTTTGCAGAGAGCACTGTGGCATTACAAACCAGTAGTGCTTATTGCTCTATTGTTACTCCCAGTGCCATCAGTTACTTAAAGTAAGTGCCATTTTGGGGAGACCTGGTCTCCCCGGCACATAGTGAGCCGAGAAGGCTCCTTACGTAGGTACCTGCTCTAAATTGCCTTGTGGAAGAGCTTGTGCCTCTCCGCTGACTCTACAGTGGGCCTACGGAGACTAAGCTCCTATCTTAGGCTTGAGTACACTCTTTGCATGGTCTATAGTTGGGTTATAGCACCAAGGCATCAGTCATCAGCGCTTTGAGACACGTATATTCTCATACGCACCTGTGCGTGTACACACACACACAGAGCAGCCAGGAATCCATAGGACTAAAGTCTCAGCAGCTCTGGAGAGCACCAGCTCTATTTCACCAGTAGCAGCAGCCCAGGGAAAGCCGCTTGTCTCCGCTGGTATTAACTCCTGCTTTGCTTCCCTAATCTTTCTGGTTTCAGTATTGTCAAACAACAGACATGCAGAGAGAGATGGAGAATTCCAGCCTAAAAGCCAGTTTCCTCTGTTAGAGCAAGTGTTATCCCTGAGGTCAAGGACTGTCTGAATCAATAACACACCAATCTCAGTAGCCCCATTTAAATGGTGAGTCAGTTCACATAATCCAACCGCATGTCAGATGAAAAAGAATGGTTTAGCAAACACTTTGCAGTCATCTGCTTTTTAGAACTTAGGAGTAGTAAATTACTGGATATCAGTCTATTGCCGCAACTATATATCTTTACACAATAGCAACTTTTCCTAGCGTTTTCTCCTGCTCAGCTGCTTATCAAGTATTTTTATATACCCCATATTTATGTTCAAATACCATTTGAAAGTATTCCCTGGAATTTTGCCACCTACAGAAGTTTTAAGGGACCAAGTCCAACCAGGCTTCACAAGAGCATCTCTCCGGCAAGGAAGGCAGAGCCAAAGAATTTGGTTCCCTAACAATTCAGATCAAAACCCATCTTGCCTCCAGCCCAGCTCTAATTTAGGAACAGCCTTTGTCTCCCAAGCCAACCGCATTCAATTGGGCTGTTTTAACCACATATGCTTCTGTCAGGAGTTTGACTACATACATTGGTTAAATGGACCAAAGTTCATCTATTGCCCTGGATTTTGTCAGATTGAAAAGAAAATAACCTTCCTGCATAGCTGCTCTTCCTCAGCACCAAGAGCAGCTGAATCCCACCCGCTGCTGGGGCAGAAGGAGGGGTAGGAGCCCCAGCAATACCCCATAGCAAGTCCTGGGGACAGTCAGGAGGGGAACTTGCACTGGAGAAGTCCCCTTAAGCACATCCTGCCCCCTAAAACAAGGGGGAAGGAGCAAAACACACCCAGGCAGCCTCCATCAGGCACAAACCTGCATGGCCACAGCTCCCCCTTCCCTACAGCAGCTCTGGGACATGGGCATACTTTCCCCAAAGCAAGAGGTTACTCGAAGTTTTAATGCCTCTCAAGCAAGGAGCATGTTAAAACGGGGTGGGGAAGGAAACCTTAATTGAGAGGTTCAGTAGGCAGACCTTTCTGTCTATAGGAGAGGCCAAAATACCTAGTGGCTAGAAGTCTTCTACCCCCAAAAATGCACCAAAAATGTCTAAAGTGGCACAAAAACGCCTCTGGCATCATGAAATAGAAATCATCTAAAGCTATTTTCTTACTTTCTTGTTCAGGTTTTCTTTGAGAATGCACAAGAATGCCACTGCCAATACTTTCTTTATTTATGTGTGGCTCACACAAAGGCAGGAGAGCAGTCAGTGAACAGAATGACAACAGCAAACCCTTTCTCTTGCCCATTGTAACTACATGTGGCATGCGTATAATGATTTGCTCTGGGATCACTCTGGAAAATACATGTGAATTTGAATCACATCACTGGTGTTCCAGTACAGAAAACACCACGCTCACCCCAGAGCAGCTCTGATTCAGTCCTTACGAGCCCAAACATGGTTAAGATTTAGCCTTTAGCAGACAAGCATGCTGTAACTGCATCACCAAGAAACAATGGAAAGTAAAACGAGCATCCCTGTGTTCAGGGCTGGGAGCAAACAAGGATGCCAGAGAGGAATTCTTCATCAGGGACTGTAGAGATAGGACAAGGGGTGAATGGGTTTAAACTTAAACTGGGGAAGTTCAGGTTAGATATAAGGAAGTTCTTTACTGTGAGGGTGGTGAGGCACTGGAACAGGCTGACCAGAGAACTGGTAAGTGCTCCATCCCTGGCAGCGTTCAAGGCCGGTTTGGACAGAGCCTTGGGTGACATGGTCTAATGTGAGGTGTCCCTGCCTGCGGCAGGGGGGTTGGAACTGAATGAGCTGAAGGTCCTTTCCAACCCTAACTATTCTATGATTCTCTGAATGCTATGATGTGGCACATCTCTTGCCAGGGAATGCTTTTGGTAGGTACCATGTACCTGACAGCATGCTTTTACTTACTTTGTGTGGTAGAGGAGAACCAGATCCCTCCTTCGAACGGAAGAGTTTCAGCCAGCCACAACAGAGGGGCTTTAAAGAAAGGAAAAACTGAAATCAGTGCTGGCTGTTAAGATATTGCCAGAGAAAAGAGCAGGGTTGTGATGCCCATCGTACAGCACCAGACGTCGGAAGCGCTGGTTTCTGACAGGGATTTTTAGCACTTTCACATGAAAGTGGAACTAGTGCTCCTTTTATTCTAAATGCCTGGTTTTACATGAACATCAAACCTCCAGGGAAACAGTCAGTGCATAAGTTACTGCTTCCCTGTTGAAACTTGCCAGCAATGGAATCTATCGTGACACCCTGTCTTAAGCAGACGGATACCATAACTGACATTAAATACAACGCAGGGTCCCACTAAGACTGGGTGAAACCTGACACAAGCATCAAAGTTGTGCAAGGGATGCAAAATTTATCAGGAGCATTGTCTTTAGTGTAGGCATCTGTGAGCATGTGTTGCACTTGCACCGCAGCCAGGTCATTGTGGCCCTGATCTCCTGCTCATTTGCAAGCATCTGTAAATCCTAGAGATTAGGAGCTGCTTGGTAAAGCTCTGCTCTTACCTCTCAATTGGCTGCTGTGGAAACAGCAATTACAAGTTAAATTTCATCATGCTTAAAAATAATCCTCTTTTTTTCCCTCTGGTTTAAGGTTATCAGACTTAAAAGAAGGCAGCAGACAATTAGGAAGGAAGGAAGGGAAGCAAAGCCGCAAGCTGGGACGATGCGTACAGCTCCTGCTTCTACTCCCCAGATAGTGCCCCTTGGCTCCACCAGCATCTTTACAGTGGTAAAGTCACAGCTGAACCTCAGAAGTGTTCCACAGGTCAGGTCTTTACATCCATAATGGCCAGAAATTCTCGGTACTGCAGTGGGTTTCTGGAAGAAGTGATGTCTCAATCACATTCCTGCTGTGGAAGCCGGAAGAGCAAGGCCGCTCAAAGGAGTACGTGCAGCTTGCCCCAGGGACCAAAGAGCTGATCTGCTCTAAGCCTCAATCAGGCTGACATTTGATGTTGCACTACCTTTGGCTTCCAAATGTGTCTAACTAAAACAAACCAGTTCTCTCCCTTCTCCCAGTTACAGACATCAAAACTTAAATGAGGACACTGGTTTTGGATAGGAGTAGACCAAGGGGGCTCATGGTACGCCTTGAAAGCTTGCTATTTCATTCTCCTCTTCCCTATAGAAGAAAACCAAACTTGTAAATATATTTAAAGACCCAGACCATTTCCCATTGTAATTAATACTTGCATTTAGGTGAGTGTATGTATGTTTATGCCTTTGTTAGAAGCATTTAGGAATTGGAAACCAGGAAGTTTCTTGTACTCAATCGGATCAGTAAAGGTGATTTTTAAGAGCATTTAGATGAAATTGTCCCATTGCAGCTCTGTCTTCCCTTTCTGTTTCTTTAAAATGGACATTACAATTCTAGGTTACTGATATCTGAGGAGCAGAGCACAGGCACTCTTTGAGCTGGTCTCAAAGAGCAAAACAAGATTTAAGAACAAAAAATACCACTTAAGGAGAAAATCATTCCAGCTCTTGAGAAATAGAAGTGGTGGTAAGATTGCTATCTTATATTTAAGCCAAATTACAAACCCTGCTCTTCCTTAACACCCTGGCAACTAAACTAAGGACGACCATTATCAGTGGGAACCTGAGCAGAAACAGTAAGTGCCTAGACCAAGGTAACAAGTGCAGGGGAGGAATGAAGCCTCATGACTATATTGTGTGCTAGATTGCAAGCCAGCTATTTAGAGCTATATTCTTCCCTCTCAGCTAAAGCCATCGGTGTACGATGTAGAATTAGAGCATCCTTAACGGCTGGGCCACTTCTGTCTTATGGCAAGAGAACATTTTTGCTTCATTTTCTTATTCCTAAGGCATGTTGAAATACTGTAGACTCACAATTAAACTCTAAAACAAAACTAGGAAGTTGCCAGTCTTTACAAACAACTTAGCTTGTTGTTTTTACTAGATTCTGTCACCTACAAATATGCCCTGTAAAGAAGAGAAAGCGCATTAAAACTCACCACCCCCCCCTTCTGAACTCCACATGGTATAGACTCTTTAACAAAGTCTTGCTGCTTCATCAATAGTAAGAATCCTTTTGGATAATAATACAGAGAGAGCATAAAGTTCTCCTGCTTTACACACTGTGTAATGCAAGATATCCAGTTGCTTCTCTGCAGCTACCCACATCGCTTGATCTCCACATCACTGAGATAAAGCTGACAATCCGATGCTTGCATGCCTGGGCAGCTTTGGTTGGTGACTCTTGTCCAGCCAGACAAAACAGAGGAGCTCATTTCACATGTGAGCTTCATGGTCTGCAAGGAAGCAAAGGTCAAAGGGTAGCCAGCAAAAACTCTTTGCCATTCAGTTCTGATTTCCCTCATCAATTATTAAACCCTCCTTTATGCATTTCCATCTTTGATAGTCTTGTGGGTATGAAGTGTGAGTCAATGGATAAGCTAATTGCAATAAGCAGAAGTGGTATTTAATGCACTGGACACTTTCAACAGCAAAGTAGTTCTAATTAGTGTTTCTAACTGATGTGACAGCAGTTTACAGAGTGCCAAAATAGTTCCTCATTTGTCAAGTGGGTCCAAAGCTTATGGCAGCTTTCTGATCATCTCCCTTGCCGCAGGACCTGAAAGCACCTTCAAAAAGCTTTCTCTCATTGATCTTTAGTCAGATGCTGACTGAAAGGCACACAGCTTTGCCAGAAAGAAGACAGATAGATGCTGCACCAGCACGAAAATGTCACTTGCCTAATGAAAAAGAGTATCTGTTCATAACCCTTCTGTATGCATGTA
Organism: Myiopsitta monachus; assembly: GCA_017639245.1. NCBI lineage: Eukaryota > Metazoa > Chordata > Aves > Psittaciformes > Psittacidae > Myiopsitta > Myiopsitta monachus. The sequence continues at coordinate 1,561,107 of CM029923.1, read as the reverse complement.
TATGCAGACACATGCAAGCCCAGCCCCTGAGAGGCAGTGAACAGAAGCAGTCTTATTAAGCAATTGAATGTGTGTGTATTGTCTGCATTACTTCATCACATCAAAACATACAACATCCTTATACATACATAAATATGACATCACACAACCTAGAACTGCAACAGAGATCTTAAGAGGTGCATTAAGCTCTTCCCTTCAGATTTCTCACTGAATATGAGGCATGGACCAACTCCACCATTAGTTTCAAAATGTCAGAACTTACTTTCCTTGCTATGATTTTTCTTCTGCCCTATTGATAGTTCAGCCATCCTGCTGTTCTCCGAGGGCTGAGCGAGTAAATGATGGCATGTCAGATAAAGAGCAATATTTGCTGAATATAGTGTCAAGAAAGTTCAGAGCAGTTTTCCCTTTGTTACACTTGGTTTATGGCCGTCACTAAATAATTAAATATTGCGGTTAGTGACGGGATGAACTATGACATTTTCCTATGCAGCTCAGATAACATTCAAAAAGAGCCCTAAAAGCATTCATGAGAGGGAAGGGAGGAAGGAAGGGCTTCTGGAAAGTGTTTGTAAATTCACTGTCAAGTGGGTCTGTTAAAGCTGCTCTTTACTGAAACACACGCACTGGTTAGCAGGAGCCGCGCTGATGTGGTACAACCAGAGCTACTTTGATGATGCCATATATGAACCACGAACTTACTTGGCTGCTGGAGATCCACCTCTGGTGGATGCTCCAGAAATTTCCCAGTGCCTGAAAAGGAGAAGAGCAAAGGAGTTTAACAAAAGAACAGAGTGGCACTTGCACTGCTGGGCTGCCCATCTCCCTTGGGTCCAACACCAGATGGCTCTGGCCACATCCCTTGGCTCCTGGGGCTGTTCTGGCAGCCAAATATCTGGTGCAAAGCAGCATCCTTGCCCTGTTGTCTCTCACCATCACTCCTTCTCTGCTGTGGTTCTTGGGAACAGTGCTGGAAAGCCAGCAGATCCCTCAGAAATGCTGAGTGAAGCCTCCACCAGTCCATTAAGGGAGATTTAGGACTACTGTTGGCTCCCTTCCTTAGCTTAAGTCAGCCTTGAGGGATACACTGGCCCCCCCGTCCAGCCTACGTGCTCTCTTCATATGAAAGCTGAATTGGAAACGTATTATTCGCACCATATAAGAGTTAAGCCGGTAAGAAAAATTACCTAACAGAAAGAACCACCACAAAACTACATTCTGAAACTGAGGCAAAAAGAAAAACCAACCAAACCCCATTTTCTTTCAACACAGCAGCAGGTGCTTCTGATTCTCAGACTCCAAAGGTCTGCTGCAGTCAGGAGCTACTTAACTGATGCCAACTCTCCTTTCCCTCCCAAGGCTAATTCCCAGCCTAAAAAACCTCATAGGGTAAAGATGTTTTTCTTGATTTCTAACTATGGCTTTCTTGTCAATAACTGCTCGAGGCGTGGTGTGTCATTGTTTACTATGAACAGCTCTAAAGCAAGCATGCCACGGAAGGATGCCCACCTGAGGATAAGACTCTCTGTCCAAAGAGGTGACCATTCCCTCCCTCTGAAGCCTATCCCTGTAAATATTCCATAGGTTGTAAACATACGTCTGCACTAAGAGCCATTTCAGATCAATCATGGAGGCTGAGACAGATGATTCGCTTGCAGGAGACTAGGGCTCAAAGTGCATGGAAGGCGATGTCACTTAGTGCAGCACAGGCAATTAGGAGTATGGAAAAGCCCGGGTCAGAACACAAGTCAGAAATAATAGAGAGTACGCACTAATTGGAGAAGCTTTTTATTTTATTAGTGCTTCCATGTCACATTAGTCAAAAGGCTCAGGCACTTAGAGAGTGGCAGCGAAGTGTGCAAGCTGCGTGCCTGCCCAGCACCGAGCCATGCACAGCTTCACATCTCGCTGCCTTTGTTTTCTTCTCCCTGTGCTTAGGACCCTGGCTCTCATGTCATTGTTGTTGTTAGTGTCAGCCTGGTCACCTTTCAGAGTTTACCTAGTTAATGAATACGAAAAGGTTATTTGGCTAAAGCACCATCTGGAACTCATTATTAAGCCAAATCTTAGTGACTGAACCCTGTTGGCTTTGCAGCTTGGCTTCACTGCAGCACAAGGGAGGCAACTGCATCCCTAAGCCTATACTGCTGCCAGATGTACCCATCCCGCCCCCGAGGCTCTGCACACCCCATGCTAAGAGGTGGAATCAGCATCACTTCAATGAACAACACCCCAACAACCAAGCTATTGCTCTGATCCAAGAGAGCATGGAAAGACTGTCACCACCAGCACAGCACAGGACCCCCATGGAGACAGAAGAGCTGGTAGGGCAGTGTGGTTACCAAGCAAAGACTTGCATTTGCCCTGGGTTGCTCTAATGGAAGGTATTTGCATGCTGGCTTTCAGGCTAGGCAGAGGATGCTCAGTGATCCTTCCTCCCTTTGAAATTCCCATGCTCATTTGCTCCATGCAATCCAGAATGCTGGGCAGCTTTGTTTCGGTTTAAAAACACTGCCAGAAAACTTGCTTTTGCAATGGAAGTGTGCTCTCAGCTTCTTCTGATGTTTATGGCTTTGAACAGCACATAGATTGTTGGTGATGGAGCAGGAGAGCCTGTTTCACAGACTCCCCTGCTCTTGCTTTTCATTTCCTAAAGAGCTTTGTAGCACACAGGACAGAAGCAGCCAAAGCACCACGATTTTACCATAGTTCAGGATGCTGTTTTGGAGAGTGCCATGTCATGGGAATCAGTCACAGAAGCCCTGCTATATTGCACTTAGTGTACTCTAAAACGTTATCACCCTATTTAGGTCTCAGACCTCCATAACAGTTGTCATCTTCCAAGCCCTCGTCTTAATTTTTGCTCTTGTATTCTAGAATTTGTCCTTTTGTCATTTGATCCACTTATTGACTTTCTGCTCTGATCCCATTTTGTGTTGTCCCAGTGAGCCTCCCTATCCTTTTATCAACTAACGCCCTACACTTTCACACTAATTTCTTACTAAACAATAGCTCTCCAGTTTCTTTTGTAGCTCTAGATCTGTTATGAATATTAATAGCTTCGCCCAAGCTCTATTATTTGTGGAGAGAGTGCTGGTGTTTGATCTGTGGCTTTTTCTTGAATATGCTACTATCTCTGCAGTTGTGGTTTGGGGGCCTTTTATGTTTTCCTGACAGATTCCTTTCTTCCTTTCCATCCCTTCCCTTTTATTGCAGAGTTAGAAGCTGTGTAGGACCTTTAAGCATTTTTCTTTATTAAGCAAGCCTTCTCATACTGGCAAAGTCTATGGTGATTTCTGCCCTCATTGTGGACTATTTCTGTACCTTTCCGAAGGGCATCAAGCCATTCAGGTGGCAGTGTGCAATTTGTTTTGTACTGTGGAATTCCTGCCATGCCTATATGTATTTAGACCACAGGCAAACCAATAAAGTTGTCATAGAAACAAAGCATTCCATGAATAAATCAATCCATAACAAACTTGCAAACTTCGAAGAGCCCACTGCGCTTTAATAACACATCTATTATATACACACACTAATCACACGTGTAATGAACAATGTGCATATGCTACACACATCTTTTTGGGTTGTCCTGTTGGGCATCTTACAAAGATATGTAAGACTTTCCTGCATGTTGTGCGCATCTCCACAGTGTGGAAGGATGGAATTGGATACTTGCATGATAATGTAACAGCAGGAATTTTCCTCTTTCTTTTTTGATGTGCGAGGTAGAGGTTCACTGAACTCTGAATGCCTTTATTTTTTACAAGCCAGTGAGGGTTGAAAGTAGCAGTGCAGTAATTCTTTTCCTAGTCACAGACAACTTAATAGGACTTCATCCACTCTTCGTGTAATTAGAAAGAAGCCCAGTCGATGGGAGCCTGATAAAAGCAGATAATATTGCTGAGAGCTGATAATACAAGCAAAAGCTCTGAGGCTGAGAAAATCCTACCATCTTTTATTCCAGTTTAGTCTTACTGATATACATGCATCTGAGGTGGAAATGTGCTAGAATTGGTCATTATCCAGTCTGGATCCTTCGCCACTTTGCACATGATGCTTTCACTAGCACTTGGGTGAAATGGGTGCAAAATATCACCTATCAACATAGTACTCTGCTTGTTCGGGAGGCAATGGCCAGGCCAAAGAGGATGGAGATGTTTTGGAGTGTCTCAGCCTAACAGCCCCTGACTCCAAATGGATATTCATGCAGTAAGGTACTACTTGCTGCAAGCTGAACTCCTTGCTACCAATACAAAGCCAAAGGAGAGCTCTTCAAGGGTGAGAAATTTGCCTACAAAAGGTGAAAGAAAAAGAGTACGTGCCTCAGGATGGAGGGGGAATAAAAGATATAACACTTATTATTAAAGAATGGTTATCTTGGTATCTTGCTGCTGATAGATACATGTGATATGCCCCCATACAAAGGCAGCCTTATGGGGCCTATCACTGTGGAGGCCCAGGGGCCATAGCAGGTACCCTCTAGAGCAACATACATAGAATCATAGAATAGTTAGGGCTGGAAAGGACCTTAAGCTCTGCCAGTTCCAACTCCCCTGCCATGGCCAGGGATACCTCACACGAAACCATGCCACCCAAGGCTCTGTCCAACCCGGCCTTGAACACCACCAGCAATGGAGTTTTCACAGCTTCCCTGGGCAACCCATTCCAGTGCCTCACCACCCTTACAGCAAAGAACTTCTTCCTCATATCCAATCTAAACTTCCCCTGGTTAAGTTTGAACCCGTTACCCCTTGTCCTATCACTACAGTCCTTCATGAAGAGTCCTTCCCCAGCATCCCTATAGTCCCCCTTCAGATACTGGAAGGCTGCTATGAGGTCTCCATGCAGCCTTCTCTTCTCCAGGCTGAACAGCCCCAACTTTCTCTTCCTGTCTCCTCACGGGAGGTGCTTCAGTCCCCTGATCATCCTCATGGCCTCCCCTGGACTTGTTCCAACAGCTCCATGTCCTTTTTATGTTGAGGACCCCAGAACTGCGCACAGTACTCCAAGGGAGGTCTCACAAGAGCAGAGTAGAGGGGCAGGATCACCTCCCTTGACCTGCTGGTCTGCAGAGGAAAGGGCAAGCTGAGGTGTCTATTACAGGCAAACTGTCTGCCTTCTCCATACAACAGTACCAGTGGAAGCTGATAGGAGCAACTGGATTAGTCCTCAGCATCTACCCCAGAGAAGGCGTGCCTCAGTAACAAATTCATAGTGTAAATGGGTAGCAATACATCAGAGCACATGAATCTGCCAGGTGCGAGATAGAGCCTCATTCTGCTGATCCCAGTAATTAAAAAGTAGGTTAGAGTTTAATATCCCTCTGTAACCCGTTAATGTAATGTAAACTTGGTTACAAATACCATTAACTATTTATGCTTCTCACTTCAAGGAGGCAGGCTGAAACAGCAAGGAAACCCCAAACAAATTGCAATGATGTGTTTTGTAACCACAGGTTCAAAACAGTCTCTTTTCTTTGCGAGCCTCTGAAGCGCGTTTTCTGGTGTCTCCGGGATAGCCATTAATTGCCTGGCAGTTAAGAAAATTCCAAGTATTTCTCTTATTATATTCTGGGACATGCACAGGGAGGAAAAGCAAGAATCACGAGAACTCTGCAGCACATTCAGGCAGCCTGTTTCTCTGCAGAAGCCTTCCCTATTCACTGTGGGAAGGTTACAGTAAAGACCTTGCCCAAGACGTATGCTGCAGGTTGGGGGATGTCTTTTAGTGAAGACAACAGCTCTCAGTCAGTCAGTGCTGTCCAGGAACATGCTATAGGGAGCACAACTCGAAAGCAGAAATAATCTGCTTTCCAATTCACAGAGCCTTCTTTTAACTCCATGCTTTCCGGCGATGCCATTTCCATAGAACAACACTTCACCCAGTAATTAGGTTCATTTATGGAATCAAATCAAGGCTGTCTACATTTCTGCTGGGTAATGTTCTCCACAAACAATCCTCTCTCCTGGCTCCTCTGATTATTTTATGATTCCTCTTGCTTCTTGTCAGTACAGATTAAAGGTAACACATACTGCTGGGAACAAACATAATTTTCCAGCAGTAGCATTTTGTTTTCCTTAATAATTAACAAGTGCTGCTGACTAACCTCCCAGTCTAAAATGCTCACCTTATCGAAAGGGAGCGGATGCAGGCTCGAGCAGCTCGCTTGGGATATCAAAATAAGAAGTGTGATTAAAGCATTAAAGATTTAGAAGTTGACATTAAGGGATGAAAGGTGGAATTACTGTAAATATAAAACTGCTCAGCATTAAATGGGGTGTGTTGCACTTGAAACAGTCTTTCAAAGTGCTAACATTTCAGCATTAATTATTAACAGAAACTGACAGCTCGTTTTTAATTTGAGCCTAATGACAAGGCTCCTTAAGAGATAAATACAACACGCTGGCTCAGTGGGGTTGTGGAGCTTTTGAAAGGCTCTATGGGTTGTCTAGGCCTTAATCTGCAAATCCCTTGTCAAATAACAGGCTGTCCTCAGAGGGGAAAGCACCCCTGGTGAGCATCAGCCTGCCTGCTGGCTGGGGACACCAGCAGCACCTCTGCAGGGTGCCACTGACAGCGCTCCTGCCCTCCGCCACGGACCCAGACATGGAGAAAGTCCAAGGGGGCACCACTGGCCCCTCCTCAAGGAATCACAGAATCCCAGGTTGAAGGGACCTCGAGGATCAACTCTTCCAACCTTTCCAGGCAAAACATGACCTGGACGAGACATCCCAGCACCCCATCCAGCTGAATCTTAACAGCGTCTGGTGTTGGGGAATCCACCACCTCCCTTCAGAGGTCATTCCAATGGTTGACTGTTCTCATTGTGAAACATTTTCCTCTTGTATCCAGTCAGCACCTCCCCAGTAACTCAGCTCCCTTCCTGCCAGACAAGAGCTTTGGGAAGTGTGGGTCTCGTCTTCTGAGTGCTTTTCTTAGACTACAAGTATCATGTCACCAGCCACTAATCACCTGATGCCTTTAGTACAACCACCCCTCTCCTTTTCCCCTTTGTCATCATGGAGTTATGCCAGTTATCCCATATCAGTTGCCATCACTCAGGGGTTAAGTCACTGCCATCAGGAATGCCATGAGGACATATGCCATAAAGAAAAGGACAGGACCCCAGGGTCAGGCTGGGCAGAAGCTGTTGTTGCTGCATTTCCTCCATTGCCCAGAATAAACTTTTCAAGTGTCAGTGACCAGTAAAAATGCCATTATTTTATTTCTACTTTTGGAACTTTTATGACTATATGCAGTGAAAAAAAAATGCAATTTAGATATGAAATAGAATATATTCAATCACAGTTATATTATAGAATCACAGGGTAGTTTGGGTTGGAAAGGACATGAAGATCATTCAGTTCCAACCCCTGCCATGAGCAGGGACACCTCACACTAGAGCAGGGTGCTCCAAGCCCCTCTGTCCAACCTGGCCTTCAACACTGCCAGACACGGGGCAGCCACAGCTTCTCTGGGCACCCTGTGCCAGCGCCTCAGCACCCTCACAGGGAACAGCTTCTGCCTTAGATCCAACCTGAACTTCCCCTCTTTCAGTGTGAACCCATCACCCCTTGTCCTGTCTCTACAGTCCCTGATGAAGAGTCCCTCTCCAGCATCCTTGGAGCTCCCTTCAGACACTGGAAGACAGCTATAGAGGCAAAGGCACATTAAATATACTTTTTGTTAATAGGAATCTTTGTGGTAACACCTCAGATGCTCCTTTGGGACATTAGAAATCTGCTAGGAGTGTGAAGCTCTAAATAAACAGGCAGAATGAGGGTCAAGCTTAGCTCATTAGCTTTGGCAGGTGTAAAGGCTCATGAGTGACAGTGTACTTTCCTTCCAGCCACGCAAACAAATTGCGGCAAGGAGCCTAAGTGAAGATATATGGCTATTGCATTCCTATAGGGGAGGTGAGAAATGGGGAAGATGGCAAGAAATTGGATGAGGCAAGGAGTGGGGAAAATAAAAGGAAAAAAGCCACCCCACGTTTTAGGATATAGTTGAGAAAAATGGTCAGAAGTAAGGAAACAGAAGGAACACACTGATGGTTTTATCTGCTCTTACTGACACATCCAGAATTCCTTAGGGGCAGGAAAGAAATGAGGCAGCTTGGAAGCTGGGCTTTCACTGCGCTCAACCCCGTCACGCAATACAACAGGAATTAACTCGTGTCTATGAAAAAGCAATATTTGCAAAGGAGGGCACTGAGGCTGCAAGGCTGTCAAATTAAAGGATGTCCAGAGAAGAAAAGCACTTGTATACTGGTTAATTCAACCGTCAGGGTAGAGGAGGAGTAAGGGTAATAAGGAAGCAAGAGAAATCAGTGCTTGAAAATGCAATATGACTGCACTGGGAAGCCTACTGATGTGAATCTATCGGGGCTTGGCTTCCCTTGCTCCTTAGTGCTTTTGTTCTGTGCCAGAGGAACTCACACTAGAAGTGGCATGGAAGGAGCATCGGAGTGGCATGGAAGGAGCATCGGAGTCATAAGATGGCTTTTTGGAAAAAACATTTAACTAAAATACTCAGAACATCACTTCTGGCGCTACCTTGGAGTTAGTGCTCACTCAGTTGCCTTTTGGCACTTGCAGCTCCTCTTCTTCAATAGCTCATAGGAAACCTGATGAAATCGGGTGCTTTCCCCATTACTACCAAGCAATCTAATCCTGCCTGCTCCTGGTAGTGCCCAAGTACAGTGTCTCTGAAGTAATTAGAACCATCACTTAGCTAGAATGTTTGGTTTTGTTGAAGTGCCTCACAGAGTATGTGCCTATGCATGATCTCGCCCAGCAGCTACACACCTGTACTCTGACAAGTGGAAAAGCTAAGCTAAGGAAACCTTTACAGTTTATATACAGACTGAAATTGCTAAATTCACCTAAATGAAGCATTTAAAGCAATTTGCTCTCCTAGGTATTACTCAGGACTATTTGCCATTTAGGTGGTATTAAAGAAGTGTGAAACCTGCCTAATGAAACACAGCTATGCCAAAGTCAAAGCTTTTTTCTACAAGTCATTCTTTCATGAAAAATGAGGCGTTCTCCGGTAAAAAAACGTTGCCAGTGTGTGTATTTCTAAAGCATATTAAGAAATGTACAATCAGGAGCAGCATGCTGTTCTACCTTCTGCTCATTTCCTTGAGAAAGCTACTGTCACAAATAGAAATGGGATCTGAAAAGCCTCCCGGAGTGTGTCTTTTTCCAGGAAAAAGGAAAGACTTTTTCCTCAGTGGAAGATGTGATTCCAGGGATGACAAGGCAGTTTACAACTTCAAGCGTGTCTTCCGAGTCTTATAAAAGGCAGGAGCAACAACTTCAAATGCCCAGCTCTCAAGTATTGAACCCTTCAGTAACTTTGCCTCTTAACTCCTTCATGCCTGCTTTTAGAAGTCAGTTTTAATGCACACCTTTCACTTGCTACGTGAGGATTCACGTACAGGCTGGGTAGTTGGTCTGATAGCCTCATCCCACTTCAGCTTTGAGAGCCTTCTGGGTTCCCCCATCATACTTTACACATATACCCATCACAAACCTAAAGCGCGGGTTTCCTGCATCCCAACACAAAGGCACCTCTCCTACATAACAGGAACACGCATGTCCCATGCTGCGTTTGGGGGCTGCTCACACTCCAGCATGTGTCAGTATATTCACTTGCTGCAAGATGGGAGTTACTCTGTATTTTGGCCACAGAACAGATGAATATGAGGAAAAAGGCTGTAATATACTACCTACACATACCTCTTGGAGACTACACAGCCTGCTCCTGCAGAAAGTGCAGACATCCCAGCTTTATGGCATTTTAAATAAGGGCAGCAAATGTTGGTTTTGCACATATCTTACTACATCAGAGCCCTGCAGCATCCTCTTGAGGGCTTTTAAACTAGCAATGCATACTGTAAGTGATCTGCCTTGCATGCAGACTAGAAAACATTCCGCTTCTCATCTTCCTAGCCTCCCAACCACCTCAAGTGAACTTCTATAAGACAATAGCGTGGTTTTGAGAGATAAAAGTGGCACACTTTGTCCCAGGAAGTGCAACAAACCTTTGCTGTCAGAGACTTCAACACCCTCCTGACTTCTCCACTGCACAGGAGAGCCGACCACCGCCAGATCTCACGTATACTTAGAGGGTAATGCCTCACACTAGGATTTAGAAGACAACAGCACCTCTAAGCTCATAGGCAAAATTGTTGTGTCTAACAGTACATTCATCAGTAAAACAAAGGGGAAGGGTAGTTCTGGAAACACAAAGCACTGTGCCTGGGTTTCTCATTTCAGCGACATTCTCTCTTGAATGTGTTATGAATCTGCAGTGGGTCTCCATGAGAGGTAAAATAGCCTCATTAGCCATCTCCTTGCTTACATTAAGGGCAGTACCTCAGCCAGCACAGACCCAAGCTGCATCCCCTGACATTACCGGAGCTTTTCTGATGCGCTGCAAATGGGTATTTCACTCCTGCAGCACTGGTGTACGTGAGAGCCCTTCTCAGTACATGATGCTTTATGGAGGCAGCATTAATACAGACACAACTCCCTGCTCTTTGAAAGGCAGACACATCTCTTAGCAGGCACCTCTTATAATCTGACTCCAAAAACTTACACACCTGAAGGGACCCAAGTGAAATGGCAACAGGAGCCTTTGTTATTATTATTTCATCTTGTCAAGATTAGATTAGAAGGTGTGCAGTTCTGAAGTGGCACACAAAGGCTGTAGTAGTGGGAGTTTAGGAGGCTCTGCCAAGCAAGGAGAACGCAAACTGCATGTTTGAAGCACTTGGCAGTGGGCTATGCAAGTCTCTAGGAAGCGGTGAGACATAGGGAGGGAGGAGGAGACGAAACCAAGGCATCACAAGACAAGTCTGAGCCATGCAGACAGGCAGGGAGAGGCACAGGGCAATAGCCTGGGGGGGAAAGGCAAGCTGGAGTCCCAGTCTGTGGCATTAGAGGACAAGGAGACATCAGTGTGGAGATGTCTGAAGATTTGGGATGGAGTAAACAACAAACAGAGTTGGGAGATGTCAAATAGGAGCATCAGGTTAAATCACATAAGAGAAGCTGGGGTAGGGAAGGAAATGGTCCTGTAAACCACAAGAATCAATAAAATAGTGCTTAAAAGGGAAGATGCTGCTTATAGCAGTGTTGACTAATAAAAACTGAACGGGACAATGAAAACCAAGATGGAGCAAAGCAAATACAAACCGCTGCATAAATAGGAAGTTCTAGGACATGTCTTCTTAAAGACCAAAGATGTGGTTCGTGTAAACTGGCACAGCCCCACTGAAAGCCAAGGATACCCTTCCCATCACTGACCCAGCCGCAGATGCAGCTTCAGACTTCCCTAGGCTTCTTGTGCACTGCTCCCCAGTGCTTTATTAACTGTCGTATCACATGTGCAGGCATATAAGCCTAACACTATGGTCTTATCCCCAACCTTAAGAAGCACTCATAAATTGTATTTGGGGCGGGTGGTAGAAGGGGGAGAAAAATACTCTTATTGACTTTTATCCATTACTGAGAGATGCTTCCATAAAGAAAAAACTAAGGAGGCTTAATTGTGTAATTGTTCAACACAGTGATTTACTGTGCAATATGGTAAAGCTTATCATGTAACTTCACTGTGCAACTCCCTGATTTACTGTGAACACAGCAGAGCTTATCATGATGTAACTGTGCTGAGGGAGACTTGGCACCCGCTTGGGGTAGGGTTTCACAGACCATTAATGATGACTGACAGGTTCATTTCAAATGACTTATAAAGGAGCTCATTGTACAAAGCCATCATGCTGCCTGGGTGATATTCAGATATTTTAACTTCAGTGCTGTATAAACACTCCTCACCACCAGGAAATTACAAAACAAGCACATATATTATGAGGTTGGATTGGTTTACATTTCTCTCGTGGTTTATGTATTATTGTTAGAGCCAGCCTTCACATTTTCATGGTCTATAGATGAAAAATGGAAGCATTTCCCTTCCCCTTCAGTTTGGGCCGGGTGAGATATGTGCAAACCTCCAACCCAATTATGGAATGTTAAATGCTCTCAGCTTTGGTAAAATATTTTCAAACTCATAAATCTGCATTTTTGAAGGCTGGGAAACGTGTCTGTAAAATACAAAGTGGGCGTCTGACAAGTCAGATAAAGCCCAACATAAAACCATACACGCATCACTCAGTAACCGTTCACCTGGTTCCCTTTCACTTGGTTGGGCTTAGCAGTGTTGCACATTAAGCTTGAATATGATAAACCCCTGATCCCTGTGCAAGTCCAAGCTTGAGGGGGTCCTGCCAATGGAATTGGGGTCAGGAAGTGACCACTCCAGGTGAGAGGGGAGATGCCATCAGATGTGGGTGGCTCTGAGCCAGTGTCCTGCTGGGACTACAAATAAAAACACGCTGTCTATCTAGAGCAAATACAGGAAAAGAATGGATGAAGCCACCACTGGAATTCCATGGATTGCACATGGAATATTAAATGCAAGCCTGAAGAAGTCATCCAGCAGCTACCACCAGCTCAAGTTCACTGTCAGGTTTTGCCATCAGCACCGGGAGAGAAGACTGAATGCTTGCTGAGGCAGCCTGCAGTGGCCAAGAGCTATTTTAAATGCTCTCTACTTTGTAAACAGTGGCATAAGCATTACACAAGACCAGTTCATCTCACTTGGCCACACTATAAAGTGTGGATTATTCTACGGCGGACGAGCTCATGCATCAATCTTTCCAGCACAAGTAAAAGGAAGATCAGAAAGTGCTTAATGCCCAGTTTGCTTCCAGCAGCCCAGCACACATCGCTGTACAGCACAGCCACTGCATCTTTTCCTGCTGTTCTGACAGGTGGATGCTAGGATTTTCTTTCCTCATTCTGGACAAAATGACCAGTTGTAGGTCACCAGATGCTGTCTGTACACACTGCACTGCTGAGGATGCCCACCTCTGAGACCCTGTGTATCAGGGCAGGCTGCCTTTCCCACTGCTGAGGCGCTCAGAGCGACCTCACAGGGAGCAAGGTACAACCCAGAGCCTTTTCATGCTGCCACAGCCATGACCATTGCTATTCAGTCAGGTCTAAACTTGGCCAATGGAAATGGGCTGTAAAAGCTGCAGCTGGAAAGGGCGCATTTTGTGCATCTCCAACAACCCCGTGCTTCTGTAGAAGCGCTCAGCTGAAGGGGGGCCCATAAATACCTGCTGAGCAGGCAGTGTGATGAGAGGCAATGGATGCTCATGCCATGCCCTAAAACCACGGCAAAGAGTTGGCTTGTTTTAGAAGTAAGCTAAATTCACTACTAAGGTGTTTTCGGATCACACTATGCTTGCCACAGCCACAGGAGGAGTCTGAAAGCGATTTACTGCTTAAGAAAACCCTCAGTTTTCGTTGTTTCTGTCATGGGAAAAAAGGCCAAACCCCACAACATTGAGCCTTGCACTGCCACAAGCCCAGATGAGCGAGCCAGCATAGACACAGAACTGCCCGGACTTGCTCTTTGCAAGGAATCAGTGACTTACTTCTATTTACAGTGGAAGCCAGCAGGATTTCTAACTCCTGTGATTACCATTCAACACCGTATAAGGCTGAGTACCCACTACAAAGGGGACCAAAGGACACTCTTCAGATTAAGCGCATGACAAAGTGTTCCAGGAAATCAGAGCCGAGGAAGTGTGCAGCAATGTCTGCTGCAGGTGCTTCCACAGCATCGGTTGCTCTCCAGCCTCCTCGTCTGCTAATACGATTCACTGCTATTTTACCACTGCACTGGCTGACCTATTACAAACATATCTGGACATACAGCTGTACCTGGGGTGCACAGTTAACTCTGCTCCGTCAGACTGATTTAGGGAGCAGGAATATGCTTATCTGAGAAGGTAGAAATCACAAGGCAGGAAAGGAACAGCTGGCAAGTCTTAAAGACAAAGGGGAGGCTCTACCTCAGACACTTCCCTTGTATAATTTATGCTGTAGACATTTTCCTCTGTCTAATTGCCCCATTTCAATCTAGTGTCAGTTAATCAATGACTTCTGCATCGCACGGAGGTGAACTCTGGATGCAGAACAAACGCATAAATTCGGTCTGCCTTTTTGCAGGCTCTGCTTACAGAGCTTCAGCCTTTGCATTCACTTTCTGGAGTTGCGACTTCTTCTCTTTTGACTCATCCCCAGCAAACACCCACGCGCTCCCTCTTGAGTCACAGTGTTTTTGTATTTTTAAATCATGATTAAACTCCTGTAAAATGTAGATTTTCAAGTGCCTCACCAATGCCTTTTACTATTATTGTTTTCTTGCCCTGCTATTTTTGACTCAAAGGTCTGCTTCTCAAGGTGGCAAGATCCCCCATGTATCAGGAAACACTGACTGTCCACCCTGCTTCCAAAGTCTTGTTTTCCTGCCTTTGCTCCCCTTACTCAATACATTCAAGAGGACTTTCAACATGAGAATGTGATATCCTGAAGTGCTTGGGAGGACCCACAGGTTTGGGGTTTCAGTCTTTTAGAGCAGTTGGAAGCAAACATGTAGAGATTATGCCCATTAACCCCATATGTAAATGGTCTGAGCTGGCAATGGTCTGATGAGGCCCATGTTCTTCTATTACCTTCACAGTATCACTACTTTTAGGCACATCCAAATTCACTTGTAGACACCCTGAAGGACACACTGCACCTATCCCAGATAGGCAGACACTGGCTTCTCCCTCAAATTCACTCGAGCTGGAAAAAAGGAGATTTCTTTCCACAGTTCCTGAGAAATCAAAACTTATTGGGAGATCTGATGGAGTAGAACTGCCTGAGTGTGATCCTTGGCATGAATAGGCAGTTTTCCCACCTTCCTTTGGATCAAACCCAGTAATAAGATGGACAAAAGGAGATTCTTTAGACCTGAAATAGATTACACTGTTGTCCATATTTCTCCACATAAAGTGCTTTTCTCTTCCATTTCTTTAAGTGGCCTACACATCTGTGTTGTTCTGCTCAATGTCTGAAATAGTGCCACAGGCTTCTCAAGAGCTGGGTATTTATTGAGGGGAATTTTAACCTGATCCATTCTGCTACAGATCACCATAGCTCTTTTGAAACCCTCCATGGGATTTGGATCAACTCCTTGCCTAACACACAGTCCTGAAGAGAGCAAGCTGAGGCAAACACTCCAACTTCTTTTCAGTGCTCAACCACCACCACCCCATCTCATTTACCATGACCGTGGACATCAGGAGGCTCATGGTTTGATTTGTGAAACTCTTGAACAATGACCTGGGTTTGCGCATGGAGCAGGTAGACATGAGCTCAAGCAGGTGAGCAAGGAGACGGGCCCCAATGACCACAAACACCCCTCGGCCACAGAGGAGACCAGTTGAGAGCAAGAGCTCAACAGCAGCTCTGCATCAGCTCAAGCTTCCCTGGAGGAACTGCAGCTCCTGTACCCATGTTTCTGGGGCTCAAAGTCTTGAAAAGTAGATATAGAACACTAGCCCATGCTCACATGAGCTGACATGGGCAGAGCAATTGCTCTGGGATATTAAATGAAGCTGCTTGTTTATTCTCTTAAAAAATTCTATTCTTCTAGTATAAAATAGAGGGTAAAGACATGGTCCAGGGCAGGTTCCTCCAGGTTAAGTAAACTTCATTAACAGATTTATTTACCTTGACTAATCCATGTCTTCTTCCAGCAGGGCAGGGAGACAGGAGTTGAGGACAGAGACAGTCCCACAAAAGCTGATGAGGACAGCAGAGCACCTTCAGCCACAGGCTCCTATTAAACAAGCTCAAGAGGCTGACACAACTCCAAGGCCAACATGGTGGTGAACCCATAAGTCAGGATCAGACGCACTGCAGAGGCTGTCACCAAGACAGGAGGTCCATGCACAGGCCAGATGAGCAGGGAAAGGGACAGCAAACAAGAGACCAACCCCTCTACAGCATTGCTCAAAAGAAGCAAAGTGGGAGAGGGCTGAGCTTAAATAGTGCTCCTGACCCATGGGTGGGCTGGGAGGCCCCAGATGAGGCTTGTCAGGGCCATTAACGACAATCAGAGCCTCAGGACACCTGACTTATGGTTTCATTTCATTTCCATCCACATTCACAGTGTGTTTTCACCCATTTCATTTCCATCCACATTTAAGTGAGTGTTTCGACTGCATTATACCACGTGCCTAAAAAGAGAATAAACCAACACAGTTATAAGAAGCCACCAGAACAAACCCCGGGTACCCCAGTGAAATTATTGAGAGAGGCCCCTATTAAAAATACCAGCTGTGATATGCAGCCTTAGTTGGGATATGAAGTTTTACTCACTGTTTCCTAGTCAAACCCAGCATTCTTCACAGGGAGCTACAACAGTGCACGATCAAAACCTCCCCTTGTTTACTACAACAGACTATTGTGCTCTGTCATGTTGTTGCTGGTACAGAAAACACTTAATATCAGTTTTGTAGTTGCAAATTACAGCTCTGATTTTTTCCATGTGCTGTATCCAATACACATCGAACTGCTACGTTCATTGTTCCAAAATAGGTGGAATTTGCCATAAATCAAGATCAAGATCCCACTGATGTGAAACTGCCTTTTTCTTCTGCATCAACAGAATAGGGCTACCTTGGGATGTTTTTTTTTTCCATTGCCAAAAGAAAAGAATCAGCCCGACGATAGCTTGGCTCATCGGGAAGATGGATAATGTATTTTAGCTTCAGCTTTGGAGAAAACCCTGTGTCAGAAACGTGTGTTGGAGGTGGAATAAATTCACTGCTGTATAAAATTAGAAATCATTCTGAGATCACATGTAAAACAAACACAGTCAACACTCAGGTTGTTTTAAAAGCGATTGCATTTGTGGCCATATTCCTCTTTGAATACACTCTCATTAGTAGTTTATTGATCGAAAAGTCCTTGGTATTTCCAGGACTCTGATTATGATTTTTCTCTAAATATGAGGAAAAAGGAAAAATCTATTGCTCCAATTCTATGAGCAATCTGCAGTCTGAGGCGCGCGGCGCCTTTACAGGACACAACAGGAGCAAAAGGAAATAAAAGCCAGTGTCAATCTTTGATGAAATTAACACAATTTAAAGCTGCTCCAGGCAAAACAATGAAATCTGTCATTTATCAGCACTGGATAACATCACCAGGGGAATTATTTAATGATTAACTACAGCGGGCTGGAGCCTGGGGTGAGGCATGGTGGCTCACGGCTGCACTCGGAGTGTGTTCTGCCTCGGAGCCATCCATTTCCGAGGGAAAGCAAATCCCAGCAAGGGCCGTCCTTAAATCCTAGCTGACCCTCCGCACCAGCTTTGCGTGTGTCCGAGTGCTCTAGATTGGCAACGAAAGCACTGATGTATTGGAACAGCTTTAAATGCAAACCCAATAAAACCACTCACCACAGGAAGGGCAGAAGCTGCTCCGTCGCTGAGGCAGATTTTATCACTGACCCTTGTCTAGGCAGGATTTCACACCAAGTATTTTCTGCTATAAAGAACTGAAAAGGTGAAGGAGCTTTGCGCGAGTATTTAATATTGTGGTGTAAGTGCTGGCAAATTACATTTCTGTGCTTCGTGGAAGCAATCTGCTTCTGTGACTAAACAGATTTCTGTGGCAAAGCTTAATGACGGGGCTCAGAGTGACCGGGGGAATGCATGGGGAGAGGTGCCACGTTTGTCAGCCTCCCACAGGGAGCAGAAACACAGATGGCGTTCCAGAGCTGGAGACCAACAACCTGTCTGTACCCTCGGGAATAAGGGAAAAAGGGACTGTTAAGCTGCTGAAATCACAGACAGGCAAAACTGATGTCACCGAGAGCAGGCAGCCTTGGGAACGATCATAACAATCCCAGCCTGGTTTGGGGTGGAAGGGACCTTCAGCTCATCCAGTTCCAACCCCTGCCATGGGCAGGGACACCTCACACCAGAGCAGGGTGCTCCAAGCCCCTGTGTCCAACCTGGCCTTCAACACTGCCAGACACGGGGCAGCCACAGCTTCTCTGGGCACCCTGTGCCAGCACCTCAGCACCGTCACAGGGAAGGGCTTCTGCCTAAGAGCTCATCTCAGTCTCCCCTCTGGCAGGTTAAAGCCATTCCCCCTTGTCCTATCACTTTCAAGCCTCTGAACGTAAGCTTCAAAGTCTTTTATTTTACCGGGAATCCTGCACTGTTCCGTAAGTGCCATCAGCCTTCCGTCTTTCTTCTTACTAAGGCTTTCTCTGATCTTTTTGCTGCTTTGCAATGTCATCCTCATTCCAAATTTCTCTAATTTTTTGTTGTTCCAGTGAGCAAAGGGCAGAAAAGAGACGTCGGAATGTGGTCTCTGCCCTGTTTTGTTAACATTTCTTTTTTAATAAGGATAATAAAGAATGAATACACAAAAAGTGATGGTCCATCAACTCAGCTACAGCCCTCCGGAACAATGCAAACAACGGTCTGCAATAGCTTAACATGCCCATCGCTTATATCGGTTTGGGCACAGTCCTCGTGATCCAGACAAGCTGCTTTTCAACTGTGCTAAGGCCAAATGAAGGGAGAATTCGACCCAAAGTGCACAGGAAAGGGAAACAATGGAACTGATTTCCCATTACCTCCTGCTGCATCCCGCATCTTTTCTAAGCGCACGTGCACATCTGCACCTGAGTAAGGCTTGGTCCTGGCATCTCCCTCTTCACACAGCTTTAGGATGGGGATTCTGATTGTAGGTGTGTGGGAAAACACCAGGATGGAGCCACAAAGCTTTGGAGCAAGTGTATTTCCTCTCCTGGGAGCAACACTGTGAAGCTACGCCTCTGCACGGCTTTCTATAGCAGATGAGCAAGGGAGACACCTAATTCCCTTTATTATGTTTTGTAGCCCGAAGACAGTGGAAGTCAGAAATATCCTAGATCAACTACTGCATCATGGTAATCAAATGATGCATGGGTTGTTGATTTAATAACGCATTTTGGCTGTAGAGGTACTAAGTGCGTGAAGTAGCTGCTTTGTTAAGTATTATAGTCATTATAATCTATTGGGATGTTGCCTTGGTCATTCTGCGCTTGTGTTCTCTTCAGATTTGTCATTTTTATTCATCCTCAGAAACGTCTTCAGATTGGCAGCTCCTCTGTCATCGGAACTGCAGTGATGGACGCCGACAAAGTTCTTGTTGCTACAATTAGCAAAAATAAGGCTGTCTCCCCAAGGACAATAATATCCACAAGCAGATTGTGCTCATCTCCCTCTAAACCTTGCTGATGCTTAACAGGGTGGGTTTTTTTGCCTGCAGAACACGCTGTTTTCCTGGTTTGCTGTTGGCCTCCACAAGTGCCGGTGCGATGCATCCCTGGACCTCCAAACCTGAAGCAAATGAGAGACGTTTTGTGGAATTTTCTTTTGCTCTTGAGTTTTGCAACACGCACCCGGGATAAGAATGTAACAAGGCTCCAATAGAATTGTATAATTGGATCAAAACACAGTTCACCCACATATGAGCTGGGTTGGTTGTGATAGATGCCAGGAGAAACTCTAAGGCAATACTAAAATTCCTTTATTCCATAACTGCCAAATAAAATAGCACTAAAAGCCCATGAGCAAAAGCCTCCTGGTTTGTCTGGGTTTAAATAGGGAAAGAGCAATCAGATAGTGGATGGGGGCATCAGTGAAATCAAATTATGTGAAGCCAAATGATAAGATTGCCATCCCATCCTCCCTGCCTCCATTTCTATTTCAGTTCTGAACACGTTCCTCGTGGCTAGATCATTCACACCTTGAATCCAAGCCAGGTATTCATTCCATCTTTGGGAAGAGCCGAAGGCTGAGACCTCTTTCAGCTGCGTTTCGTATCTGCAGGCAGCCCCTCCTGACGCCATTCATACCGTCTCATGTCTGGTCTGCCACAAAGATGCGGGACTGCATGTCCTTTGGGGGCTTTCAGTCTGAAATACTGACTTTCCTGCTTTCACAGCCCCGTGTGCCCTGAGCCGCAGGGCTGCAGACACCACCCCTTCCTACACGGGAAAGCCAGGAGCCGACTTCCCAGTCAGTCCAGGCCTCATCTCCGAGACATTGAACTCAGCTCCAAAAGCATCAGTGGAGTAAATCAGCAACTCCTGAAGCGCTCCCACTTCTCTGTGAGACGCAAGGAGAAACTGAACTGGAGCACACACGGCCTGCAGTGAAACCCCTCCAAGCAGCATCCTTGGAGGAGACTGACACAGCGCGGTAACTCTGGAGACCAGGATGAGCTCATGCTGGTGTGCAGCAGAAGCCTCATCTGTTTGTATTAGCCTTTACTCAGCAGAGATGTCGTCACCCTGACCCGCAGCCCCCCGAGGAAAGCAAACAAAGCAGGGAGGGCAGAGCAACCATCAGGTCCTGCTGAAGCCCCGATGCAGCTTATTGTGTGTGGTGCCTGGATCTGATGTCAGCAGTGCAACATAATTAATTAGATTTAGACTAGATGAGAATACATTAGACACAGTGAGACGCTACCTTCCTGCCTGTCCACCCTTGGAAGAGTTGGGCACAGTTTCCTTCCTTATGCATATTCCCTTAATAATATATTTGTCACAAGGATTCTTCCTACACCCATCTGGCATATAGATATTTTTCCAAATTTGTCATTTTTTATGTTCCAAAACCTATTTTACTTCAGATGCTTTCATAATGAAGCAGCAAAAGCCTGCCATAGCTTGATATATGGAGCAGAAATCACATCTGTGCCAGGCTGTTTTCTAATCAGATAAAGCATTGAATACCTGCAGTGCTGCTTCTTCTAGCCCTTCGGTAGATGTACCTGAGTGATTTCCAGTGCCAGTGTAGCCTTGCATTCACAATTAAACTACAGAATACCACTCTTAATTGTAGCTGCCGTCTAATTTCAGTGCCTTAAAAGCAAAAGAACCGTTAGAATTGCCCTGTGGCCCCCTGCAATGTAAAACATGGAAATTCATTCTGCAACTTGGGCATCTGCCCCAAAACCCGTGCTTGAACTAGAGCATACCTTTCAGAAGGGCATTTGCCCCCATGTCTCCTTTTAATGGTGTCATTCACACCGTATAATTTAGACATCTGTTACCAATGAGCACTACAAAGTGGGCAACAGGGTGGAGACTTCAGTGAGCTCCTTCTTGCTAAATTCAGGCCTTAGAAGGAAATAAAGGGGTGGTGATGTCTCACCTTCATCGACACCATGAAGTTATGGTGCAAGGAACTTCCCTTAACCCAACAGGGTCACAGGGAGGTGCTGCTTCATGTCTCCTGTCCTGCTCCTTGCCACTGCCTGGCTCCTTTGCATACATACAAGCATCAGGCGAGGTGGATGCTGCCGGAGATGATTTCACCTGCAGCCACACTAACTCCCCAGACTCACTGCCTGGTTCTCATGGTACAACCCAGGAGAGGCTTTTCTGGCACAGCAGAGACGGGAAGGCTGATGGTTTGTGGCACTCTCCTATGCCAAATCCCAGGAGAGAGTTCCTCCTACTTTGAATTTCCTCTGTTCACATACAGCAAAAGGACAATCTGAGACATTGCTCTCAGTGTAGTTCAAAACACAGTTTGAAGTGTGAATTTTTCAATATTTGAAGCATTGGCTTTTATGATTTATTTATTGATATTCCAGGACAAGCATCACAGAGTGTAGCTGGTGCCTACTCCAGATACAGCCACCATCATTGAATGAATAGCAATATGTTCACAGACATTTTGTCCATTGCTGTGCAGGTAAATTATGTCCCTGTAACAACACGACGAAACCAGCTGATAAGATGCTGAGAAGCGCTAAGAAAAAGATTACTCTGAAACATAACAGTTCATACTGTCTCATTTCTGGCAATAGCATGTACCTTATGAACAGAACCTGCCTCCATACCAGTGTGACTCAGGCGTAGGAGGTGTGCAGGGTTTGCTGTCTCTTATCCCTTGAGTCCACCTTGTAATATTGCTGGTATCCGTGTGTAACAGATAGTGTTGTGCACTGGGCTGGAAGATAATAAATAGATGTGAGATGATGATTTACAGGAGGGTGCTTGGAACTCCTTGAACCACTAGGGAAGGGAAACTGTGCTGGTACAAGGTTGTGCTGTCAACCTCGCAATAGTTTTTTCCTCTCTCCTGAGGGCAATTTCTCCGAGATATAACTTGCTTCCTGCCTCATCATCTGGAAATTCACAAATCAGAGGAATTGTGGTTAATTACTAAACCGGCTGATCCATAGATTTTTAGCTGTCAGAACCTGGGGGAGGGAAGGGAAGGGGCTGAGTTGTTGTTTTTCTCAGAGAGGATTTCTCCTAAAGTGATGACATAACTCACATTAATGAAGATTGCAAATAGAAGACTTTTCTGATTATTTCCAGTTGTTGAAAGAATTGCTTATTTAAAATGCATTGCTTTCTTCTGTGCAGAAATGCCTTATTGCTCCAAACATCCCGAATAAATTTAGCCCTAAAACATCCATAACGAAGGATGAATGCATATTCAGGCTAACGCTGTGTGTGATCTCCTGATCATACAGTAGTTAAGTTATACAATCACAGTGATTTATGGTACTAAACTGTGGAGCCTCATATCTGCCAGGGGTGTGGGTAAAGGGGTGGAACTCTCATCAATCAAAAGACTGCACTTGTTCAGCATTGGGATAATTAAGGGAGACAGTAAAAAAGCATGAAATAATAATAAAGAAAAAATGAAATCCGAGTTTCTATTTGCATGGTGTTATTAAGCAATACAGCGCTGAGCCACCTTTGCAAGAATCCTGCCTCCAAATCCACTTATTACCTCGTATCACTTGATATATGTGTTCTACATATTCATGCTGAGGGTATTTGTAGAGAATACACATACTGTCCTCGGCTTAAAAGACAGGATTACAAATAATGACCAATTTTCCAGTTTATTCCGTGGCAGAGACAAAACAAGGAGGAAAAAAAGAAACCCAAACCAACCCCACAAGCAATTTTAGAGCGCATATATCTGAACTTCCACTCATCCCATCAACGGTGTTTTTCTTCCACCTCTCCAGTATCAGGTAGAGGTAGCTGGGCATAATGAGGGGCTCGCACAGGGGAACTGTATTAATCAAACAATGCCCCCAAAACCAGTTTAATTAACTGCGTATTTTGTAAAAGCCACATTTCATTACTGTTTGTGAGGAAGATGGAAGCATGCACTGGAAACACTAATTCTAATTATTACTTCAAGTGGGAGGTTTTGGCACAAGGTCAAGGAATAATAGAAGAATGTGTGAATCTGTGCTACAGCGTAGCAGTAAGACTAATCATTTGAATAAAGGCAGTTGCTTTTTCTTGGACTGTCTGTGTGCTGTTCAATGTTCTGGATGAATCTAACACAATCAGCCTGTTCTCTGGTGTATATCCACTTCCTGCTGACTCAGGGCAGAGCTTGCCTCTTCTGCCATTTATTAAAATGAAACATTCCTATTAAAAGACCATTTTTCAGTGAGATGACCAAATAGATATCAGTAATGACATTATTAAAACTATTTTGTTTAAAAATGAACTGTCACTTCGGTGTGTTGCAAAGCAACACAAACAAATCTATTTCATTTAGAGAGAGATTGCTTTGAAGAGCTGGATTTCTTTCTTTTCTATTAGAAGGTATTGCAGAGGGGATGTGATGTGTGCTCCAGGAAACCGCCAGCTTTTATAGCTATTAGAAAGGAGGAATACTGTTTCTAGTACTCTCCACAGCAAATAATGTATAATTCATGGATTTCATTAGCATGCAAATATGATCCATGGTCTTCTATGTTTATATCTCATAATAATCTATTAATGGTTTTAAAAGTAAAGGATAATAGAAACATTTTGCATGAGTAGCATTTACTCCTGGTTCTCTGTGTTTTTCTCTAATTGTATAGTATAAGCATGTATAGAATTAAACCAGAAACAATGGAAATTAATTAACCTATCATTCTCAAATAAATATTTATTGAGCATAAGATCACATGCCAAATGATTTGTGGCTCTGTAATGAAAGACCATATTACTATTACATGACAACATGCCTTAGAAAAACCTGTGCTGGGGGGGATGGAAAGGTACTTGTGTCAAAGCTACGGCTTGAAATGAACCTGGACTTGGAAATAGCATTTGTATTGAGATTCCAGCTCCCCCATTAAGCATGGGTGGAACAAGAAAACAAAGAAACATCAGAAACATCAGAAGACTTGGACTTTTCCTGTTTTCTTTGTAATAGCAGAAGGACAGAGAAGGTTTTCATCCTGGTGCAACACGAGTGCAGCCTTCCCCTGCTGATCCCCATGCAGCCGGTACCCCAGCTCCATCACTGAGCCCCTCACCTTTCCCTCTTTCCTCTCTTCTCGGGGAGGGGGATCTGCCCAGGTAGTGATTTCACTTCTGCATTCATCAAAAATCACACAAAGAGAAGCAGCGCAGGACATGGGCACATCTGCTCTGTGTAACAAAAATACATATAAAGCAACGGTGCTGCAGGCAACAATAAACCATTTTAATCAACTAATGGAAAGAAACATCCTGCCAAGGACAGGTCTGATGATTTTCATATTACTACACCCCATAAGCACTGGACAGTATTCTAGGCCAGGGTCAAAGACCTTTTCTCTGAGGCTGAAGAGTTTGTCTGAGCATAAGGAGAAAAAAAGGATGTGTCAATCCCCACAGCATCTCTCTTTGTTTTTAATAAAAGGTGTTCCTTATGTCGCATAACGATGGGAGGAACGATGGACTTGCAAACGTTTACTAACAAGTTAATATAGGGCCTTTTTAAAAGGATGCATATACGAGGCAGGAGCCCTTTATTCTACCAGCTATTTCCTTCCAGTGATGCTGATTGCTCAGAGAAATGAGCAACAACTTCTTCAGGCTGGGCTTTCATCCTTAGCTCACCCCCCACATACTCCGTGCTGTGCGGATCCCGACCACAAGCTTGTGTCAATGCCTGAATCTTCCACTGGGATGACCTTTTTCAGGTGAACTTTGACCGAAAAAAAGGCACTCTGTTATCCACGCTCTTGTATGTCACACCTTGATTCCATCTTCCGTCTCTGAAGCACAGGAGAACATTTGTAACCCTTCCAGAACTGGGAATTGCCTGGAAGCTACAGCTCTAGTGAGTGAGGGAAGCTGGATGCTGGGTCAGCTCAGAAAACAGTTTATATTCCATTCATATTGACCTATACATGTGGAAAAAAAAGAATGGATTTGTTTAGCAAAGGCTACCTGTCAGTATATAAAACTGCCATCACATTCACGATGACCATAGGCCAATTCTACCCAACCAAAGGAGCCTGTTGGTACAACACACATCCCAGCTCGTTACAGATTTCATTAATGAAATGAATATAACAAGTTGATTTGACTTTCAAAGCTCTTAGAAAAGTCAGATCCACTCATACTGAAAAGCAGGGCTCAGGAATAAGTTATTCAGCAGTTGATTGGACTGAGACAAGTGTTTCTCCAACACTTCTTAATGCTTCAGCCAAAGCGACACGCTGAACTCTATTTTACTGTGAGGCTCCGAATGGCAATTAAGAGTCCTAAGCTGCATATAAACCCCAGTATGAACTACTTTTACAAGAACATTGTGTGTGAATCAAATTATGTTAGCTTTGGTTTGAAGAACTTAGAAATAATTGCCAATAAGTATTCATGTATAGGCCCAGTTTTTTGAGACAAGTTACTTTAATTACTACTAGTGTCAGGAGGACGTGTAGGCAGTTTTATTAGACTTAATGTGTTTAGTGAAGCTCCCTGAACTGTGGCTGCTTTATTTCTGTAGACGATGAAATATTGAATATATCTTTATTGTTCTTACTTTCCAAGATTGAAATCCCAACATCTGATGCTTTTTTTGCTTTCATAGAGAATACCATACGAAGCATAGTAACATATAATCATCAAAAAACCTGAACATTATGTAGATTTGGGCTTTGATATACAGAAATATATCACACTTGTAATGTAAATACCCTTCAAACTACACATATTTAGAGCCCTCTACATTTATACCCACACTTGGACCTTTAATGCAGTGATGTACAGGAGCCCTTCCATGAGAGGACGTGACTGGGAAAAAAGGGAGGGAGGGATGAAAGGAAAAGGTCCCTGAGAGGTGAATGTCTTGGTCCTGAAAAATGACGGAAAACCTTAACAGCTTTTACACTTCTAGCAGCAATTTTTTTTCTCAAATATGGAGTTTCTCCACATCCAAATTATTAACACAATCATCAAGCAGATATCAGCAACTCTGTCAATAAAAGCTTCTAAGAAGTCATTTCAAGATCCTAGACTCCTAGAAGCATGGAATGGTTTAGGTTGGAAGGCACCTTAAAGACCATCTAGCTCTAAACCCCCTGTCACAGGCAGGGACACCTTCTACTCACTAGACCAGGTTGCTCCAAGACCTGTCCAATGCACCATCTTAGATGCAAAAGGTCTGATTCATAAATGCAAATGATCAAATCTCAGCATATATGCAAAACCTTTCAAGTCACATGCTTGTAGATTTGCTTTCTTTTCTGTATTCTTTAACCACTGAGACCATACATCCACACGATTCCCGACACTGCAGTGACAGTCAAACCACATAAAGCAAACTGCACAGTCCACGAGATGCCAACGTGTTGTGCTGAAGCTGAGAGATGGATAAGGCCACATCCTTCCTGGCCCAACATCATGCAGCAAGTGATCACTGCCTTACCCCTCATGCAAGAACAGAACAAGCCAACAGGACCACTGAAAGTATAAGGCAACAAAGGTAAAACAGTGCAGCACTTCATGGTAATCCATATTTCACATCACCCAATTCACCTTTATGTAGACTAACTCCTGAATATACACTGTCTTGAACATGTCAATCCCATGTGAAGGTTTTACAGACATTTGCAAACATTCATCCTTCATGGACCACAATACTTATGCGCTTTAGTGGTGTGATACGAATTCGCAGTTCCCCACTCTACATTGCCACAATAAATCCACACAGAAAGAGCTGTTGGTATATACAACAACATCAAAGAGCCTGAAATAGAAGTAGTGAATTGCAGTTATAAAAATAAATTCTTAAAAAGAAAGGAGAAGAGAAAAGGAGACGAATGTTCTAATCTTACCTTCATCATAATCTTATTAGCATTTCTCAGTGAGTAGTTCAAGTATCAGTCTATACTCTTATGAATCTGTCTCATAAATATGTCAAGTGCAAAGTATAGTTATTTTAATAGTCTGTGTTGGTGGGCCATCATGGATTTAATTAAGAGACAACTAGTGTATGAAATATGACACAAAAGCACCAAACTAAATGGAGAAATGTTTTACTGCAGATTTAAATCAGGGACACAGAAGCGATGATGATCTGGCCTTAGAAATCCCACTTAGATTTAATTAATGCAGACCAGCGCAGACCTGTTCATATAGGAACAAAAAATAGAGGCATTAAAAATAATGATTTAAGCGATACTGTGTTATTTATAAAGACATTTGCATTATCTCCAACTGCATTATGTTATTTATAAATGTGTGTTGGTTTGTGGCTCTTCAATTAAATAAGAAAGGCTGGAAATGCAAGTCCAGTAAAAAATGGTTAAAACGTGGCTTTCAGCTGCCCCGTTTTCCAAAATGAAGCCTTTATTGAGCTTCCTGCCTTCTTTTGAGGGGTCTCACAGTGCTCAAATCATTCGGCTACAAAATTGCCAATGTCTTCCTAAGGTTGCAATGAAAAGGGTGTTCTTTTCCACCCAAATTTGCTCTTTCTCCAGCTTCTCAAAAAGCCAAAGCACAGTCAGCACTGTAAGTATGCAGGATTAGATCTTCAAGCACTGCACAGCCTTTCCTGCCACCATTTTGGTGCAATTTTGACTTCGTGGGAGATTTGACAAGATACAATTTAAGAAGCAGTGCAAGAGCACATATTTTGCCATTGAGATTTCTTAGTACCTAGATGAGTTTAACACTATGTTAGAAAGAATCCAGTAATTCCATGAAACTACTCCAATGTCTCAATCCCATCCTGCAAAATCATTGACCGACAACAGCCTCAGTCGCCCTGATGTTGAAAGCAAGGCTTACTATTGATTTGCAAGGTCACCGAAACAGACTCTGTAACATACACTGTTAAATATATGCCTGTCTGACTGCAAGAATTGATGCCTCAACCTTCTATAGGGACTATACATTATACATTATTTCCATGTCTAAGCCTTTCCATGTTATGAATCTGATCCAGCAGGTACGAGCTATTGCGTGTTAACTATCTCAGATCAAGTGGCTTCCAGTCATTTAGATTAGAATCACCTTTAATTGGTTGGTTGCTCTGGCGGGCAGTTAAAGTATTCATACGTTTTATTAACCTTTGATTACTAAGAAGAGGAGAAGAAAGACCGTGGCCAGAAAGCATCGTTAAGTAAACTTCATCCCTGTTTTGAGAACACTCCGAGCTGTGGACTCTAACTGCTCTCCAAACACCATCGCATGGAGCGCCAGCAATGTAATAAAAACTGTAAATTGACACAAAAATGAAAGTGCTTGGGAGAAATAAATTCAGAACTACTTTTATTTTTTGGTGAAGAAAACATCAAAGGTTTGCAACTGAGCCTCGAAGGCAAAACTGCATAAAAGGAGAGTGCCTATAGTTTCGAAATATTTTTCTCTTTAATGAACAGTTGAAAATATCCATAAATCTCTTCCAGTATCTGTATTTAAAAAGCAGTCAAGTCTTTTGTGCCTGACATGTTTATAGTAAATCTATTCTCATCTGGTTTGTTTGCATAAATTGTCCAAAAGTTCATCCTGTCTTGGCTGCCTTTCAGTATTCATTAGCATTGAAGTCATTTGGGGAGTAAATGAAGGGTAAAAATGCCCAGAAATTGAAATAATGCATAGAAAGAACCAGACTTCTGATGACTAACAAGAACAAACACAGCTTTATTCAGCTAAATTCACAGATAGTTGTTTCTTATTGCCTGGGATGAACTAAACAGGATAAATTGTGTGTGCAAGATCATAATAAATAAATACGGGCAATCAGGAGGAAATTCTGACTAATATATGAGAAGGTAACAATATAATCCCAAGTAGGCATTTATATGGACATGCCGCTAATCAAATAGCCTCTCTCAGAGGTCTGCTGTGAGCCATCACCTGCATTTAGCACCTTCCTCTGATAATAGGAAGAATTACAGCGCACAAACACAATGTCAACCCCCGCCTTGCACCTCCTTCCTCAATTAAGGACAGATACAACAAAACCAAAGAAAATACAACAGAGGAAGTACTGCCACATGAGTACAGCCTGAAACGTGGGGCTGCACAGCACTGAGCCCCCACATTCCCGTAGGACAGAGCACGAGGGTACCCCCAGACTCCAGGGCTCACCCTGGCTTGGCTGTTCCTTGGCACCCATAGGCTCTTCCCATGCCCCTGACCCAGCTGTGCTTGGCTGAGCCTCGTGGGGGCTTGCAGGAGGCTGTGCCAGCATAGCCCCCTCCCCTCGAGGAGGCAGGAACAAACCCTGAGCTTTCATCTTCTCCACAAACACTCCCAAATTCAAAAGCTTCCTCTCAGGAATAATTAGAGCCACTTTGGGCGGTGTTGGAGCATCTAAACACATTTCAGGTTACTTTTAGCACAAAATAGTCACTTGATAAGGAGGGCTGAAGATCAAGGATATAATTTGCTGAGTTACTCAAGTAATCAAGAGGTGAATAGATCAGAAACAACCCTACAGCTGCATTGCAACCAGAGAAACAAGGAAAGTAAAGCTTTCCAGTCTAGACTCCTGCAGAATCAAACATGAAGATGTGCAGGCAGAAATTTACCCTGTGTCTACTCCCTGCACAACATCTTCATTAGGTTTTCAAACAAGAGGACACCATACCTCTTAGCCTCAGGGCCTGGTTCCTATGATTTCCATTCAAGGTCTTGTTGACAGTGTGGTTTGTTCACATACAATGGCTTTGCAAGGAGTTTCGGAGAGTAACTTATATTCCCAGCAAGCTCCCCACACCTCAGCATCAAAAACGATTTGCAGAATTCAATATTTAACAAGCAAGTTTGAGATCCACAGTAATTAAATTAGTGAGATAATTAGCATGATATTTAAGGTTAGCACTCACAAGTAGGTTAATTATATCCTAGCCCAAATTCCTGTTTTCATTCCACTTGATGCATGTTGCAATAACAGCGAAAGGAAAGCCACACTTGCAGAGGTGGCAAACAAGGCAGCACGTTATCACCAAAGGTATCAGAGACTAAACGTATGCTTCTGAGGGAACGTTTCTCCGACATACAGTCTTAGAAGCATAGAATCACAGGATGGTTTGGGTTGGAAAGGACCTTAAGATCATCCAGTTCCAGCCACCTGCCATGGGCAGGGACACTGTCCCACTAGACCATGTCACACAAGAACCTGTAAAGCTTTATACTCTTCACATTCAGCAGCTGTCCATACTTTAGGGTGAATTCCCTTCAATAACACTTCAGATCTGTATAAAGAAATGTTTTCTACAGGGCTGTCGGATTTCTTAGCTTCAACACTTCCTATAGCTCTCTAACGTTGATTACAAAAGAGACAGGTTTTGATGCGTCATAAGGAATTCAGGCCACATGCACAGATCCTGCATACAAGACTGCAGACCCAAAGCAATGTACAGAGCTGATGTTCCCTCTGGTTGAACTTCTGTGAGGTTACTTCACGTTTGCTCTAGCAAAATTAAGAACAAAGCTTTTGCAATTAGCAGCAGGATGGTTTTAGAGAATCAGGCTCTTCATCAGGGTCTATAGGGATAGGACAAGGGATGATGGGTTCAAACCTGAAACAGGGGAAGTTCAGGTTGGATCTAAGGCAGAAGCTCTTCCCTGTGAGGGTGCTGAGGTGCTGGCACAGGGTGCCCAGAGAAGCTGTGGCTGCCCCATGTCCTGGCAGTGTTCAAGGCCAGGTTGGACACAGGGGCTTGGAGCACCCTGCTCTAGTGTGAGGTGTCCCTGCCTGTGGCAGGGGCTGGAACTGGATGAGCTTTAAAGCCTTTTCCAGTCCAAACCAATCCGGGATTCTATGACAGTACTACAACAAAGGTTTAAGCAGCTATTTAGTAGTTATTTGTGGCAATAGGACACCGCATTCGGATTCACTCAGACCTACTTTGTAAACCTGTCAAGCCGATATGACCATGGGCTCTGACAAACTGGGAAGCACAGCACAGCGCTCCCCGGCCTTTTGCTCATCAACAAGCTAATGCTGTTTGGTGGAAATGTGCTGAAGGTCTCTGGTAGCAGAGCAAACATTTTTCAAAGCATCTGACCACTGTTTCCTCTTCTGCCTGACACAGCTTGTGTGTGCTGTTGTGTGTGCTTGTTTGCTCATCAGTGTATCAGAGCCCAGGGCCAAACTTTCCAGACCGTGACATGAGGGGCTGATGGACTAAAATCCACAAATGAAGATGAGGTTCTAATTTTCAACCTCTAAACCAAGGGAAGTTGAGGACCTCCAATACTGCCGGATACACTGGTATTTTTGTATACAGATCTCATTTGGACGGCTGGTGTCATTTGTAACCATCACATCCACCCCAGCTCCTTGTTCCCCTCGAGTGTGGAGTGGTAAAGCTGCTGTTGGGAAAGGAAAACAGACTCATCGGTCTCGAGGGTAGGAGGGAGGTCAGGATTGTAAGGGACAGATGAATAAGATGCTTTGTGTCAAATATGTCCTGCTACCATTTTGCTGAGCAAAAGGATGGACCCAGAATTCTTATCACTGCCTACAGAGGATGTGCTTTTATACACAGCTATGAGTATAAAAATCAATCTTCTGAGCAAAAGGAGTCAGCTTTTCAACCAGAGCTAGCCACAACTGCCTTTCAGGTTGTGCAACGTGAGAAACCCGCAGCAAACCCGGTGGAAAAGCGGTTTCCGGACTTTTTGAAGCGGCACAATTTTACCCAGCTTCGGGTTCTCCTTTGCTTGTTTGTCTCATGCGTTGCGTTACTGCAGCGCGGGGCTGTTATTTGCTCAATTATTTGCTCATTTTGACACAGCATTACAGAACGCCAACGCGCTGATGCCTGCTGGCCCCTGCTGATAAGGAGCCTCACAAGAGAAGAGCCGGGGGAAAATCAGTCTCTGTCCTTTTGAGAAATTAGTTGAAGGGATTTCACATTTTTACTTCCCCAAAGAGACACCGCAGCCATTTCTCTTCCTTTCTTATTTATTGTTCACACGACCACAGCGTAAACCTACGCTTCCCTACCCCACATACTGCCACAGAGAGAGCTCCCTCCTGTACCATTTCCCAGAGCACAGAGTAGGGATGCTCGGGGCTGCGGTGCATTTGCACAAGCGACTGCTGAGAGTAGACATGCAAGTGGAGCAAGTGGTTCGAAAAGGCAGTGAGATACCCAACCAGTAATTGTGCGCACAATTACTATGATTACACATGTAATCACGGTCATTGTGCTTCCAAAGGATGCATGTGCTCTCCTAAAAATCTGCTGCTGTATCACTAAAATTAGTGGGAGCTTTGCTGTCAATTCGAACTGATGGAGGACCAAGAGCAGTGTCTTGGAGCAGTAGTCTTGATGTGTCCAATTTTTGCATCCCAGATGCTACATATTCAGAGCATATTGAAACAGTAAAAGAGGGAGGGAGACACAGCTTTTCAGTGTACCTAGGTGTATATTCATTATGCATTCATTAATAAATTATCATTTTTAATAGGGTTCTGGATTCGAGTCAAACTCTGCTGCCATTAAGAGAAAAGCAGGGCTCTGGATCAAGACTTCTCTCTTTCATGTTTCCAATTAGCTTGGATTATACAGCTGTGGGTGCATTTTCTCATGGCAAAGCCTTTGCCTTTTGGCTGCTTTGCCTTTCAAGAGTTAAACGGGGTTTTGCAGAGAAGATGCTGTGTGATGCAGTGGGTATGGTGAAACGCAGTATTCCACATCTCGTCTTTGTCCATGTTCTAACAATGTGCATTAACTGTCTTACTATTGTCTCTTTTTCAGAGTAGTTTACAGCCCTGTAGTTCCAGCTGTTTTATTCTAAAACTCTAAAACCCTATCACTAGGGAGTTCTGTGTAATTGCCCATAATATGCACCACATTATCCATTTCAGGAACTGTGCTGAAAGACAGCAGCAATAAGGGGTTTTCTAAAGGCAGTCTGGTTTACACTAATGGATCTAACAGGAAGGAAATGCAATTTGAAAGAAGCTGATGCATATGTTCTATTGTTGAATATAATGTTTGATTTAATTATTAACTGTCTGTGATGGAAAGTCAGATCCTGCTCAGTTCTGCTTACACTTTGGTACGCTGCTCCCAGTAAACCCAGACAAGATTCAGTCTGAGGATTCAAGAGTTCTTTGTAAAACACTGACATTTAATTGTGCTTTTATCGAATATCAGCCGAGGAACCTCAGTCGCATGCTTCATCCACACAGGCTGCCTTGCTTTTATCAAGCTAAACATACAATATAGGAGCTGACTCTTTCCTTTTCCCCTCGTGTAAATCAGAAGATTCTCCAAGTTTAACTCTCTGTTGTGATTATTTAAACAAATATGATCCGAATTGAGTTCGTACTCACTGCTGTTTCTGACCTATCCATTCCTATTTTCCTTTGCACTTCATATCATGCGCATAGCACTGCAGTCAATCTACTTCTGTATCACTGAGAAATTACACAGTGGACCCAAGTGGATTTTTAGGAAGGAGTTAAAATGCGCTGGCATGACTTTACCTATCCTTCCTTTATCAGGGAAGGGAGGATTTGGCAGCCAGTTTCAGTCCAATTCTATAATTGGTGTTTTGTGCTGTCTAGTAAATTGTTGCACTGTGTTACAAAGGTCCCTAATTCCGTGTGTGGGTGTGAACATGGGGTAAGGAAGGAATTCATTATGAGGAACTCTTACCTGAAATTCCATTATCTTTTCCTCACCATGGTGACTCCGATCAAACTCATTCATGTGGCGTAATCTGGAAAGGAACGGGTGCTGACGCTAAACTGCTGCATTTTCAGGGGAGTTTAAAGGTAAAAATCACAGTTCTCCTGCATGATTCAGACAAAGCCAGGAGCTTCACACCACTACTAAACAGAATAATGGAGCAACACCATTTCAGTGTCGTGTTTTGCATCTGCCTGGTGAGACTGTCGTCTTTGACACTATCTTAAGCAGATGCAGGACTGGAGTTGAAATTAACCAATAGTAACAACATTTGGAGTGCATCCAGAATGATCTCCATTGCTTTGTGAGAGTAGCTTCCACAGCGTTATTTGATCCATAACTTCTCATCCCTTGTTGAACGTGCCTTTTCCCCACGTAGCGCACACAACATTAGCTCTGCGGGGCGCATCTTCCTTGGCAAACTCCAAAGGGATCAGCGACTTTAGTCCGGAGGGTAACAGGAAGAAATGAAGTTCCCAGGAAACGCACCACCGGGCCTCAAACACCGAATTGATTTAGACAGCTTAGGAAAAAAGAGAGAGCCCTTCCACCGCATATTCGCATTGTTGGTGTCAGTCAGTGGGCCTCAGCCAGAGTATGAAAGAGCCGCTGCAGCGAAATCCGTCCTCAGATTTACCCGGAGACCTCTGCCTGTAATCCGTTCTCCGGTGCAAGGAGCTGAGATTTCAGGCTTTATAAGAACCTCCAACATTTGGAATAGGTTGGTTTAGAAAAATCCCTAAACTCAGAGCATGCTGCGTCCAGACTGCTTTAGCCCATGGCTCCCACCAGAGCAGGCTTCTCCTGGGTCAAGAGCATCATAAACCCCATCTTTCTTGGGCTGTTTGTGGACTCCTGCTTTCAGCCTTGCCAGAAACCAACGCCAATTTGAGATTTCCAACCCTAACTATTCTATGATTCTATGATTCTATATTAAGAAGCTTCCAAACAGGTATGAGCTGAGGTCAGCTCTCATTTGGGCCGAAGCTTCCCCTCAGTTTCACCGGTACTTCCAATGAAAAGTTTATTGAAGCACTTTGCATACTCCAGCGTATTGACAAAGCGATTGTTGGAGTGAAAAGCAAAACTGTCAGTTCTGAAAATAGCTCGGAGTGCTCATGTGTCATTGCCAGTGCATGCTGAAATACCCAGCAGAATGTAGCTTACACTGTGGGCTGCATCAGATACACATGTACCAGCAACCCTCTCCCTGCCTTCTCCTCCTGCGGCTCATTTGTACAGAGGACATGGTTAGAACGGGGCTGTGCTCTCTGCCACTGGAGTAAGCTTCAAGGGAGCAGAGCACGGAGGAGATTTCTTCCCCTGGCATATATAGGAGCTGCCTGTAGAGCTCAGTGTGAGAAGGGCAATGGAGCTGGTGCAGGGCCTGGAGCACAGTGTGATGGGGAACGGCTGAGGGACCTGGGGGGTTCAGATGGAGAAGAGAAGGCTCAGGGGAGACCTGATGGCTCCCTACAACTGCCTGAGAGGAGGATGGAGCCAGGAGGGGGCTGCGCTCTGCTCCCAAGGAACAAGGGATGGGACAAGAGGAAACGGCCTCGAGCTGCACCAGGGCAGCTTTAGATGGAGCTGAGGAACAATTCCTTCCCCAGAGGGTGCTCAGGCATTGGAACTGCTGCCCAGGGCAGGGCTGCAGTCACCATCCCTGCAAGTGTGCACACACCATGGAGACGAGGCCTCAGTGCCATGGGTCAGTGGTGGCCTTGGCAGTGCTGGGAATGGTTGGACTGGATGAGCTCATCCTCCTCTCCCAGCCATGCCAGAATCCATCCGGCCTGAGCATCCCCAGTGATGCTCAGTACAGTAACAGCTGATGCGACCAGTCCACCCACCACTTCCCTTCTCTTCGTGCAGTCTCCTGCTTTGTCTCCATCCTGAAGTACTACCCTATGTTTGCCGGAGTAGGCACGTCCAAGAAGGAGACTGAAAAGCACAGAGTGGCTGCACAAAAAGAGCAGCTGAAAGAGGGTGCTGTGGAAATCATATTCATAGGAGGAAAGAACTGAACTCACGCAGGTGTTTCCATTTCTACCGTGACTCCTCTCAGCAGCAAACCAGGTGAGGTTGCTGCATGATAATCAGGAGAAGAACAGCTGAAATATGCATCTGCACACGAGCATCTGTGCAGAGTTTCTCCAAACCAGCTCTCAAGTGCATCTTCTTCTTCCTGCGTGGGCCTCTTTCGTACTTTGTTGTGCCAAGAGGCTTGTTTTGTATAGGTGGAGAGACCCCTATCCACCAGCCATCAGGGAGTGCTATTAATATGCAACATCTTGAATGCATGAGCTGAATGACAAGCTGGCAGAGTTTGAGGCTGCGTGGTCCAAGTTTATGTCTCTCCCCAAAGAGACGAAAAGCCCCTTCCCAAACTCTCTGCCAAAACTGTGCAAGGGATGAAAGGAAGGAGAACGAGCAACCTATATCTTTGCTCCTCTATTCTTAATATCTTCACACTGTCAGTTCTGGCTGCAGGAAATGCGAATGGCTGATTTCACATAGTTTGCTGCTGAACTTCAATGTCAAGCAGCGCATGACAACAGAGCTACAGAATGTTTTGGTTTTTTTCCCTTAAACTGCTTGTAGAAGAAATTGGAAATATTTATTAGACTTTTCATACATTGTCTTCTGGATTCATGGATCGTTCCCTATCCTCCGTCTGAAATGTCACTACAGGAGTGAGTTAAATTAAGTGGGGAGCTGGACTCGGCTTGTGCAAATGAGCTGCGCTTGCTGAGACATTCACCTGGTCCCTCCTGTGTCAAAAGTCGCTGGACTTTGTTATCATATCACATCACATAACTGTGCTGTGCTGTGCTTAAGGAACTGGTGCCTTAAACATGGATCTTTGGCCTTCCCCAGCTGTTCAGCTTTGGGATGTGTTGGAAAAGACCTTTAAGATCATCAAGTCCAGCTGTTTGCCAAGGCCACCACTAACCCACATCACTAAGAGACAGATGCACACAGATGGGCCTGCATGCGTCCACCTATTAGCAGCAATGTCTACCGTACAGGCAGGACTGAAGCAAACCCACCACACACAGAGACCTTTCCTTGGTGCAGCCATTCCCACCCAGACCTCGCTTTCCACCTCTCCATGGCAGTGTGGAAGTTAGGATCTGGTTTTGCTGTCCTGATCCCAGCTGGCTGGGACGTACCAAGCCATGAGTGTCAGACCAGCAGCCCCACAGCAGCATCCTTGCTAGAGCCTGATCAGCGAACGGCTCCACACAGCATCCTAAAGGGAACAGCAAACTGGGCTTCTTCAGATACCAGCTGTTACCCTGGCATCACTGTGCATGCCTTTGTCATTCCCTGAATCCCTGCCCACCGCACAACTCTTGGAATGAGTTGAAATGACTTTCGGGATGTTTTCCTCTTGCCTTAAAGGACTCATCTGCTTTGTTTTTCCCTCAGTCACAGCAGCACACAGAAAATGGTCTACATGGAAAATAGAAAGAATAGTTGCTATGTAAATTGGAGGTTGTGTCAGCCAAATTAATTTGTTAATTTAATGTCTAAAAATCATTTCGTATTCCACATTCCGCAGAAAGACAGATTTATAATCTTTCTGATGGGAATGCATTTTCTCCATATTCAATCCATGTTTTAACTGTTCCAACTATTTTTCACCCTCCCGCAAAGCAAGTTCATTTACAAATGAGGCTTATCAATCACGAGGGAAATTACGTCTTTTGTTCCTTATTCTGAGATTGAAGTCCTGTCCCTTTTCTGGGAAGGTTATGTGGTATCTGACCATAAATTCCTTTCAATTCAGGAATCAGGGCCCATTGGGAAGGTCAGATAAATGCTGCCAAAGGAGTAAAATTACTAGCCCCAGTGCATTGAGAAAACCCCAGTTACAGTCTATCGAGTAACGT
This sequence comes from Myiopsitta monachus, assembly GCA_017639245.1. Lineage (NCBI taxonomy): Eukaryota > Metazoa > Chordata > Aves > Psittaciformes > Psittacidae > Myiopsitta > Myiopsitta monachus. The sequence goes on along the minus strand of CM029923.1, from coordinate 1,523,318 downwards.
GGAACAAATGCAGATTTCCATAATGCCACAGAAAATACAACCTTGTGTAAAATTCTGTCATGCAAATGTGTTAAACTTTAGGTGATTTATTACGAGTCTCATAAACCAGACAAGCTCTTCATAGGGCTGTTCATGCTCCTGCATGAACATGGGGGGGTGAGCAACAGACTTGCACTGATATTTCAGTTTGGGAAATACCCATCTGAAAAAAGAAATCAAAGCTTTGGATCACACATTCAATGGCTTCTCACTGAAAGAGAGCTGAAATAATCTGAACTAAAATTCCTAGGTATTGAATAAACACCACAGCAGCACAGATGCTGGCAGCAGGAGCTTGGACTGCAACATCAAGCATCCTTTCCGTAGCACCCTATGGTGTTGGCTAATTATAACACCTCTGTGTACTGCCAATATCATAGAATCCCAGGCTGAGTTTGGTTGGAATGGACCTTAAAGCTCATCCACTTCCAGCCCCTGCCATGAGCAGGGACACCTCACACCAGAGCAGGGTGCTCCAAGCCCCTGTGTCCAACCTGGCCTTCAACACTGCCAGACATGGGGCAGCCACAGTTTCTCTGGGCACCCTGTGCCAGCGTCTCAGCACCCTCACAGGGAAGAGCTTCTGCCTTAGATCCAACCTGAACTTCCCCTCTTTCAGTGTGAACCCATCACCCCTTGTCCTATCGCTACGGTCCCTGATGAAGAGTCCCTCGCCAGCATCCTTGCAACCCCCTTCAGACACTGGAAGCTGCTCTGAGGTCTCCACGCAGCTTCTGTTCTCCAGGCTGAACAGCCCCAATGTTCTCAGCCTGGCTCCACACAGGAGCTGCTCCAGCTCCTGCTCATCCTCGTGGCCTCTTCTGGACTTGCTCCAATAGCTCCATGTCCTTCTCATGTTGAGGACACCAGCACTGCACACAGTGCTGCAAGTGGGGTCTCACCAGAGCAAAGGGGCAGAATCACCTCCCTTGACCTGCTGGTCACACTCCTTTTGATGCAGCCCCTGATACCCTTACAAACATCCTGCTCTTTCTATGAGCCGCAGTGGTTTCATGCCAACAGGCAGAATTGGAGAGAACATATCTCAGAATTAAAACACGCCATCTCAGCCTCCTCCTTGACTCTCCTGTGGGGCAGAGGCTCCCAGATGCTGCCCACAGCCACAGGCTAGGGGCTATTTTAATGACACCAGATAGACTCTATTTACCCAGCTGATGGTGTCCTCTGATGCCACTACAGTGGGGAATAACTCTTCCCTAAAGTAACTGTCAGCAAGACAGATGTGGATTTCCTTAAAATAATAGAGGTCTGAAAAGAAAAGGATATTGATTTAGGCCCTCTTGTCAATCACAGCAAAGAAGAACAGCCCAGCAGCTATAATATAAGGGGAGTTTGTAACAGAATGTGCCTTTGCTTCTAAAGACCAGCAGATACAGTTGGTTTTCATGTTGTTTGGATGCACTATGGGCTTCCAAAAGTTTCTTCTGAGATAAAATATTTTGCTGGAGACAAGTGAGACCAAGAGAAGTTTTCCACTGGGCCAACAGAAAATGGTTCCATCAATAACATCATTAGCACCTTCAAAGACAAAGCAGGAAGAGCCGAGCAATATGGGCTTGGTGGGCAACTGGTATCTCTTGCCTTGCGCAGGATCCCTCGGCCACTCTTGGCACTGACGCGTTGCCCAGGTTCCTGAGGATGCTAAACCGGTGGGCTACTTGGTTGTTTTGGGACGCTGCTGGCACAAAAGGTCAGCAGCCTTCCATGGTTTTATCACAGAATCACAGACTCGCAGAACCAGTAGGGTTGAAGGGCCCTCTGGAGATCACCCGATCCAACCCCCTGCCAAGGCAAGGCCACCCAGAGCAGGGCACACAGGAACGTGTCCTCATTAGGTTTCTCTCCAGCCTATCGAGGTCCTGCTGAATGGCAGCACAGCTTCAGGAGTATCCCCAGCTTGATATCATTAGCAAACATGCTGATGGTGTGCAATGCCCCTTCACCCTGGCAAAACTGCAGTGGTTTGAATCAGTGCTGTGCTCCCCCTCATTGCCAGCAGCAAGGATGCTGCCTCCTCAAGCAACCTCCCAGATCACCCCAAAACAGGCAGTGAGGGCACTCACTGCAAGCCCTGCAGAAGGGCAAGGCAGCACAGGGCTGCACAGACAGACCCATGGTATAAAAGACTATAGAGCCCCTATACGTGGCCCTCAGTGCCATGGGTTAGTGGTTATCTTGGCAGTGCTGGGGAACAGTTGGACTCCATGATCTTAAAGGTCTTTTTCAACCTGGTTGATTCTACGATTCTATGATCCTATGATTAAAGAGAGCTCCAAAACAGCAAAAAAATTAACACCCACCAAACCCCAGAAGCATAAAGGGCCTTTAACAGGCCTATACTGCTCTTGCCATAAGCTCCAAGCGCTTCGAGAGGAAGTGACCTTTACAGCATTATTGTTTATGATCTCTCCATGTGTGCTGGTATAGGCACAAAGAGTATTCCAATTTATTTAAAAGGTTACAAATCAAAACTGAATATGCAGTACAGCTGTGTTATCACATCGGATAGCTTCTACCCAGGAAATCCAATCCTTGGCATGTGTGCCTTCTAGGCACTGGGGCTGGATCCCCTCACTACCAACACTCGAGATGAAGAGGTAATATGTAATGAAATAAGTTATTCATCCTTCTTTTCTTGTTTGTAAATAGTCTACAAAACACTTAAAAACTCCCTGAATAATCCCTGGCTTTGAAGTACTCACAGATTTCTTCCAATAAATAGCATTTTAGCTTGCAGAATATTTGAAGATGATATTCAAGGCACTCAGCACCTTTGCAAGCAAAGACTGTTCATGCTGAATAATTTAGTTGTCTTGGTTTCAGAAACCTGATCTGATTTCTTCTTGACCCTTTTAGAGCACCTTTAACATCATAAACAATCTCCCCCTCGCCTGCTGCTTGTTAGAGGCATTGGCTGTGTCTGCAGAAGGAGAATGACCCAGCACTGCCTGTTACTTTGCCCTTGAGCTGACTCTAACAACTAGGAGAGAAACTACTCCTCTGCTACGAGGGAATACCTGTGCACTAGCATGCACTTCAGTTCTTTGCTCCCCAAGTAACCAAGTGACCTGAATCAGCCATAGGGTCTGGAGAAAGTAAAAGGTGAAATCTGGACACATTTGGTCCAGCAAAATAAGTGGCTAGACTCTCAGAATCATGGAATCAGTGGCGTTGGAAAAGCCCTTTAAGCTCATCCAGTCCAACCATTCCCAGCAGTGCCAAGGCCACCACTAACCCATGGCACTGAGGCCTTGTTGACTGCAGCACTGCCCTGGGCAGTTCCAATGACTGAGCACCCTTTGGGGAAGGAATTGTTCCTCAGCTCCATCTAAACCTGCCCTGGTGCAGCTTGAGGCCATTTCCTCTTGTCCCATCCTTTGCTCCTTGGGAACAGCATTGGATGCACTCACAAATCGAAAACTAAACTAAACTTAGAGAGCGCATTTCTAGGCTGCAGTTATGGACAAGGACCTCTCCTGCTCCCTGCCCCTGAGATCAGCAGCACTGTGGGTTGGCAATTGCAGGTAAAACCTCACCTGGGCTGTTCACCTGTACATGTGCCAAGCAGGACACATCTCACCCTCCCACCTTGCCCACTGTGGTTGGTTTCTTCCCCTGCTATGGAAGATTTACTGGACTATTTCTATCATCATACTTACTAAGAATATTCTTTTCAGCTTCAGGTCTTCCTGCAAGTAACAACATAGCTCGTGAAACAACATAACAACAAAGCTCAAGATTATGCTGAAATTTCATATACCATGAGAACCGTTTTATACCAACATCTTAGTAGAGTTAGTGTGACTTAAGTGAAGCTAGCTTCCTGTGTGAAAACACACATCGCATTTCAGAGTTCCGAAGACTTCTGGAGTTCCATTGCATATGCAGGGCTTTTCCTAACAATCAGCCATTGATTTCTATCACAATTCTTGTGTCTTAAATGGTTAAAGAAAAAACCCAACCACTTTCTTAATTCTGCTTGGACATAGTCACTGAACTTGCCAGCAACAATCTCCTGTCAGGAGAAATTAGGAGATATTGGCCTCTAAGATTCACTTTCTGCTGAAGTACAATGTCCAATACACTAAAAAACAATATTCCTCAAGCAGAAAATGGTAATCTGCACAGTTTCTTCTTTTCTTTTATCTTCTAATTTGGTTCTGCTTCATGATGAATTCTGCAGTTCACAAGGTAAAGGTTCTCCAAAGCAAAACTGTCTTAAGGTCTCCGTCAGGTATGCAGTCCCATGGAATAGATCCCAAATACCAGGCACCGCGATGGAAAAATCCAAATCTCGCAATGAAAGAGATCACTGAAAATGCATTTTCTGCAAGTATCCAAAAAGTCTAATTGAAAATTTGCTTTGGCAAATATTCATGAAAGAGAATTTCAAGTCCTTGTACGCTCAGAGAGCAAACTCACAAAGCGCCATGGACATGATCAATTTGGAGCTCATCTCTGAATTGAAATGAATATTCATAGACATTTTTGACTATTCCTTTAACTTCACTACAGACTCATCAGTGCTCATTTGCACCTAGTTTTTATTAGTGAAAATCAGGATTAAAAGCATGGAAATCAAAAGTTAAGCATGTCTGAGAAGTGCCGAAAGAAGACAAGAGTTCAGCCGGATCCTTTCTTCCCTTCAGAATGGAATAAATCCTAGCTCCCTTCTTTTATTACGATTTGAGACTAATTTGTGATCTTTTAAAGTTATTGTTCTGCTGTCAGCTCCAGCTATTTATATGCTGTGATACTAAACATTCCTTTACATAATGGTGTCTCTTCCTCCCAATCCCTTAAAAAGCATTCATCGGCAAGACTTGTTTTTTCCCCTCATTTCCTTGGATTCGGTTGAAATGAAGTTTATCAAACTCTCATGAAATGATCTATTTCAGGCTGGTTTCAAATGCTAGAAAGTTGAGTATTAAAGATGCTTTCATTTATGACAAGATTTACACAATCAAGAGGAAGGAGGAAGATGTTTGAGACAATAAATTTAAGCAGTTGCCGGTCAATGAGTTATTGAAACATTTTCCTAAAGAGCAGCAATAGTCACACTTAGTTAGATTGCTGATATGTTTCAAGGTCTCACGTGAATGACGAACTCATGGGATATGATAATACAGTAAAAATGCCATTGTTCGGAAAAGCTTTACTCCCAGAACTTTCTTTTCTTCACATCTTGGGATTTATTCTTTCTCCATTTGAATCTTAACTCAGCAGCTCCTCGTTAGACTTGCCTCCAAATTTCTCTGGAAACTCTGGGATGACCCCTGAAGCAGTTTGGAAAGATGGGACTGGATTAAAGGTCACATTTTCAAAGATATTCGAGGCGATTTAGAAGTATAAAGGTCTATTGACCTATAGGATTCAAAATGTCTTAGTCACTTTTCAAAAGGGCATAAATCTGTGACTACTTGGCTCTTTCAACCCTCTCCCTACTGTTAGTTCGTCAACACACGCCGGGTTGCATCACAAAAGCTAACAATCACATTACAGCTAATCAAGTTTGTGCACTGTGATGCCAAAAAGCCACTGGTGAGCCTGATGTCCCTCAATTCTTGAAGAGCGACCTATTTGATCTTCATCATTTCCCCTGGGAAGCTGAAGGGATATAGAACAGTGTCTTCTTAAGATTATACCCTCCAATAACACAGCACCTTCTAAAAGCTACAGCTGCATCATTCCCAGTCAGTGTTCGCATTTATATGGAGCCAGTTGCTTTTCTACAAAAGAATTTGCTGGAAAATAATGGCAACAAATGAGCAAGGTAAAAAATCCAAAATACAGGAGGGGCTTCACTCCTCCGCCTTCTTCTGGTTTTGAACCATTTTTCTTAGATTATCCTAACATCTAAAATCAATATTCTTCTCCCTACTTATTTTCTTCAGTACCCAGCTTCTGGGCATGTTTTATACAAGGCAAAGGGAAAGGTTTGGCTTTGAAGTCACAGCAAACTCAGTGGCCAAGTGCATCAGGAATTCACGGAAACACACATGAAGGCAGAGAGCAGAGAACTGGTACAGACCAGAGAAACTACACAGGCTGCTGCATCAGTTCAGCTTCATTTATTAAAAGGAATTGACAAGATACTCTGTAGTGGAGGCTCTGCTATATTACTTACAGAACAACGGGTCAAACTTTATGAGAAATCTCTGGTGCTGCCTTTTGGGGATGCAAAGGTCCTTCCTCAGGTGGATCATTTCATTCCCTTGCGATAAGGCGTTCTGATTCCACCCAGCCTGATCACTCTCCACCTTTCTTTCTTAGATCACATTCACCCTTGCTGCAATAAGCACTGATTATCTACAGTTCTGAGAAGACAATCAAAACATGCTATTTCCTTAAATCCCCTTCTATTAGAAGAACATGGAGACATGCATATACCTCCTATGTTAAGTAATTAGCTAAGGGAGGATTGATTCCTCCCTTGGTGGAGGAAACTGGCTTAACACAGCTTTTAATTCAGACCACAAAATCCTGCACTGTTCTCTCTTATTCAGTATAAATAATATTCATCCTTGTCCTCTTTGCTTCCTCATTTGCCCCACGGTCATTTACTCAACTATGGGGCTGTGAAGATTGCAGGAGCCGTTAGTCTGCACGAAGATACTGTTATATTCACACCAAAATATGATATGCAAATACACCATTGTAATTCATCTGTTTCTTTAGGCTAATTTGTATTTTAATGGGTTTGGTCATTGGGAATTGAAGTACTTCAGCTTCAGAAATAGAGCTCGTGGAAAACCTTTTCCTGAAATAGAGAATTTTCAAGCAGGTTTTCAACCAGCTCAAATCATTGTTGAGAACCTTTATTTAGTGAACCAGCACTTCCACAAATAAGACAGAGGTATGACTTTTGTATAATAGCCCATCATTTTGTATATGAGATACAGGGATAGCAGAGAAAGCCCTGCACCACTGGGATAGTCAGACAAGCTATTTCTGAGGTATAATGTAGTTATAAACCATGCTTTGGATATTATTCTCAAATGACTTTTTCAGAAGAAAATTTATATCCATTTAAAAGATGCCATCAAGAATTGATAGACAAGTTCTGGTCATCAGTGGGAAACAGAGTTGTGAGTGGCTCCTATGTCAGATAGCTGCAGGAATAGAGCTATGGGAACACCCACAACGTTAAAGTGGTGGGTGTCCCAGCCTGGCAACACCAGAGAAAAGGAGGCTCAGGGGAGACCTTATCACAGTGTTCCTGTATTTAAAGGGGGGTGACAAAGAAGACAGAGACTCCCTTTTTACAAGGAGTCCCGTGAAAAAGATGAGGGGTGACGGGCACAAGTTACTGCTGTGGAGATTCTGGTTGGACACTGGAGGAAAAATGTTTCCCAATGAGAACAATCAGCCATTGGAACGATCTCCCTAGGGAAGTGGAGGATTCACCTATGCTGGACACTTAAGATTCAGCTGTACAGGGTGCTGGACGCTTAGTCTGGGTCATGCTTTGCTTAGAAAGGTTGGACCAGATGATGCTTGAGGGCCTCTCCAACCTGGGATTCCAGGATTCTGTGAAATTCCTTTGGGAAGGGACGTAAGCCTTGTCCATGCTGGGTGTGGCACTTGCTAGCCAGTGCCTTCAGAAGTCACACAGAAGCTTGAAGATATTAATATTCCCTACCAAGAAGCACCGAATTTGATTTTCATGTAAACTGGATTTAGTCTGACCTGTGCAGAATCTGGATCCTCCACTGGCAACACTCGCTATAGGAGACCTGAGCTTTTAAAGACACACACACCAGACATCTTGGAGCTCTCGTTCATCAGCTGGGGATTGCTGAGCTGGCTGCTGCTGGAAAGCCTGCACTGTCATGGCCAAGCTAGAGTCGTGCGTGGTAGCAGTTGTTGGCTCTTGAAATAGATCATTTCAGTTTGGATGGGAAGAACATGCAGATTCCAGATCACAACCTGGGAGGATGGGGAAAGAGACTGAGATTAAGAGAGCTATCACTAACAAACCTCACGTGCTGAAAACAAGGGCAGCAGAACTCCTGACGACAGATCACTTCTGTCGTCATGTTGGAGAGTTTGAGCTGAGAGTTTGAGAGAACATCAATTTAAAAGGTGTAATCAGATCCGTTTATTGCAAGGACTGGGAAAAAAAATATGGAAACAGTGAAAGTGAATACAAATGTATCCTTTGCTATATTTTAAACCAGCAGCATAGCTTTACCCAATTAGAGTGAAATCCATCTTATAAGAAATATCTAATTAGATATGGTAAACTTATTTTCTTTTAAAAGAAAGACATTGATGACTCCTAATTATACACATACATGTTCTCTAAGTAAACTAGTTATTGCCTAAGCCATGATGCCGAACATGGCCTTATACAACAGTGTCATCTAGTGGTCAGCGGCCAGACTCTGCCTTAGCTGGGAGGGAGATGGTCCAAGGGAGAAGTGCTAACCACCGGGTCTGTGGGTTGCCTGTTTAACAGATTGCATTATCCCACATAACAAAACACTTCACGGTTCATGATGTCCATGTCCATGGCGAGCATTCAGCACGCGAGCAGAAGGCATGAACAGACTGATACATGGACACCGGGAGAAGAAAGGGAAAGCCCATCATCTGCCAGTCCAATAGGCTGAGCCAGGGGTGTTTTCTGCTATGTTAGCAACAGTGCTATGTTTAACCTCTTTCTTTGCCTCCAGATTTGTTCCCTGTAGTGCTTTTGGTCCAGATTTATAGTTTAAGTTGAGGGATGTTTTGCTGTCGACTGTGCGCAGAGCTGATGTGTCCACAGCCTCACCTTGCCATCAGCAAACAGGTAACAGCAACCCTGCACCACTGAAGTGATTTAGATCAGTTCATGCATTCAGGTCCGCAGTCCCACACATGGAGCTCTTGTATTCCAGAAAGCTGGCTAATACTTTGCTTCCTATCAGACAGCTAACAGCGCTGCGTGAGATTATAGACAGCTTGTGCTGCCTCTGAATGCAACACTAGAGACAAAACTCCCAGGGGAATAAATAATTACATCTTACAGGCCTGCATCCTGGAAGCATTCATAATTAATGGGAAACAGAAAAAACCTGATGTGATGACAACATGCCCTAAAAGCACTGCATCACCGTGGCCCTGAATGACCTGCCATCAGCTGAGCCCTCTACCAGGAAATCCTATTATATGAAAAAGAAGAAGTTTGTATTCTGGAACTAGGTGGAAGTTCTGGGTGACAGCATTGTGAGTGTACAGTCTTGACAGAGACACCCACCACAGGCTCCAGTGAAAGCCATGTTTTAGAAGGCATATGCCTCTGAGATCCAACACTGATCATAACAGCCAGACATGCAAACCCAGACAGCGTTTCTCCGCTCCTTGCTGAACAGGTTCCTTCTCTTCCCAGAAAAGCCCTGTGGCCCAATACCAGCAATCCTAATAAAGCCAACACCCCAAAATGTCAGACTGTCAAGCCATGACCTTTGAGATAACCAAATACAATCCAGATTCTAGCCCAATTCACAGGAATGCAGTACTATTTCCGAGAGTCTACTCATTCAAACTGATTCCTGGAAGACTTGAGCTTTATTTCTTGACAAATAAATGCCACCATTAGGATCATTTTTAATGATCTTTTAGACTGGATTTCATTCAGAATAGGTCTTTTTGAGCATGTGCTACAAAAATTTCACAACACATTATGCAGAGGTCTTCAGCATCTAGTAATTACAATCGGTATTGTCTTATATTCCCCCTGATTAATGACATTGAAATAAGCTTCTTTGGAGGTAAGAAAGAAATGAAGGGCTGGATTTGATGCACCAGTCCTGGTCTCTAACCAGTATGGGGTTTTCCCTGCTCCCTGCTGCTGGGTCCCACTTACCCAGCTTTTTCCCTCAATCCAGCACTCCTGAGCAGGGCTGCACTAAGTCAGCATTCTTCCACTGGATTGTTCCTGCGATCAATAAAGAAAGGACAATGATTTATTTATAAAGCAGCAATGCAGCACTGCAAGCATTAGTTCTCTTCTGGAAATGTTTCCCATTTGATGCATTTCCTACAGGAAAGAATGCACAATAAACTTCAGTGGGAATTGTAGCCTTTTGTTAACTTCACCCCTTCATTTTCTTTTCCTTTTAAGTATTGTATGGGGTTTTTTACTTAAAGCTTGCTGTATATTGATTTAGCAAGGAATAGGTAATAGCCACATCAATTTTCTCCCAGTGAGACGGATGGGTAGAAAAACAACTTTTTAACTGGAAACAGAAACGACTGATCTATTGGCTATTATGAGCTATTCTGGTTATATTATACAGAGATCATATAGTTGATCTATATAAATAACATAGGCAAGTTTTGTATTTTAGCTATGCTTCAGCTAACATAGGCAGTATTGTTAAACGCAGGAGGTCCAGGTCACAGTATAAGATACTAGAAATTGCTACTTTGCATAGGAAATGGGATCTATGTCTCCAAGATCCTTATTATGTTGATTATTACAGTTAGGAGAAATAACATTCAGTGTTATTATGGCAATCTGAGAATTAAAAATGCATCTGCAAAAAATACAGCTGGTAACAATCTGGGCACACACTCGGCGTTCCGCAAGAAGTAAATGGGGTAGAAAGTGTGTTTTACACCTTCAAAAAGAGATGATATTTCCCCCCCCTTTTGGGTTGCATGTTTCTTCATAATCATCATTTTGCAATATAATGTCAGAATGAAGCACAAAAGGGATTTTTTTTCCCCCAACAATTGGAATTGCCATGGCAACACCCCAGATCTCAGATAAAGTTTGGTCCTGTACCGATAGTCACATTAGCATTTGTTTTTGTGCTAAGCGCAGCACTGCATGTGAAAAGCACTTTGGTCTCTCTAGCTAAATATAAGAAGGTGTCATTTGATTATTTCAGGAATGGGAACGATAGGAATTTGATAGCTCCATAGGAAGCTTCATCTGCAAAATCACATCTTTTCGACAGGACACAAATCATCACAGGACAATTAGGCACAATAGTTAGCTGCCAATATTAAAAGCAGTTGCTTGCACCCTAGTCTCAATTATGCTGAATTTGAATAACTGCCCACTGTCCCTTTTCCATCAGCTTTTAACTGTCCCAAACATGTTAATCTTCAGTCGTTGTATTCAAACCACACGCACATATATATATATAGGGATGGCACTAAGTGATACCTTTAAGCTATTAAAGAATCAAAGGAGACTATTTTTCCTAGACATATTTATGAGGAGAATTTCCTTACACAAATGCAAAGAATCAGATGAATTTAAACACAGACTTTTTTCTCCCTAACAGTCCAAAATCCTCTCCAAAATACAAGGAAATCAAAATCCTTTAAATTACAAATACTCTAATCTGACATATCTACATATCTATACACATAAAGGTACTTAGGATGTGTTCAGGAGGTTTTTATCCTGCAACACTACTCTGTAGGCTTGTAGAACAACCTCACAGAAACAAAATACAGATGGAGAATACATGACTGCTCGAGCTGAAAGCCGATTCCTCCCCAAGCAGAAAACAAACCCAGAATATACTTTCTATCAAAGCAGCATACGGCTCAGATTTCAATCACTGATTTTCTCAACTAGTGCACAAAGGCTTTGTTTTCACAAATACCATGCTGGAAATATCTTCAAGATAACCATACTTGTTCCCAACTAAACTGCCTGACAACCAAGAGTGTCAAAGTGCTTACTATGAGTTTTAACAGCTCTTATGGAAAAAGAAATAGTACAAAATACAAAATGAGACTGAAACTGTATTGCAAAAATAAGAGATTTCAGAAAGATTTGATTATCCATTACTGGGCAAATGTCAGGCACTATACAAACAAAACAATACAAATACGTGGTGTTGGTATACTCAAGTAGGTACCACATACCCTGTAAGAAATGCAATAAAGAATGTAACAGGCAATATTCCCAGCTGGAGACTCTGTAACTCAAACGTAAGACCTGTGCTTCCCTTTCTCTTTCAGGTATAGATGGCTAAACAGCACTGGCTAGGAAAGGATCTTCTAGAAGCCTGACATTAAACAAGGCAGTCATGGCTGTCACTGGAATGATCACAGAATCCTAGAATCCCAGCCTGGTTTGTGTTGGAAGGGACCCTAAAGCTCATCCAGTTCCAACCCCTGCCACGGGCAGGGACACCTCACACTAGAGCAGGTTGCTCCAAGCCCCTGTGTCCAACCTGGCCTTCAACACTGCCAGACACGGGGCAGCCACAGCTTCTCTGGGCACCCTGTGCCAGCGCCTCAGCACCCTCACAGGGAACAGCTTCCTCCTTCTATCTAACCTGAACTTCTTCTCTTTAGTTCTTCAATTCTAACTTTTTAAGAGTATACAGGGTCCACTTGAATATACTGTTGATATTATAGGTACACCTTCTTGGGTCCAGGATGACACAGAGGTCCTCAAATGAGAAAAGTGACAAGCTACAAACTGTATTTAAGGGCAGAATAAGCTAATGACCAAACCCCTAAAAATCTGAAAACAAAAGCAAAGCACAGGGCTAGATGCTGTTAGCTGCTGCAGGGCTCCGTTTCCAGCACCCAGCAGTACTTTAAGTCCTTATTTACCTGCCCCAAGAGGTGTGCATTGTTCTTTACTGGAAATCTTGATGCCTTGATATACAGGGGTCTTTACTGGAAATCTTGATGCCTTGATACACAGGGGTCCTTCCTTAGACACACGAGTGCTTAGAGTTAGGTGAAACACTTCTGAGATCAAGAGCCTTGAGAGCTCCAAAGCTCTTGCGAGATAAATCCACCATGTCACAGAATCACACAATCCCAGACTGGTTTGGGTTGGAAGGGACCTTAAAGCTCATCCAGTTCCAACCCCCTCCCACAGGCAGGGACACCTCACACTACAGCACTTAGAACCAGCTTACATGTGTTTCAGTTTTGGTATTTACTGGTGGATACTCAGGAAGAGAAGGGGATTACTTGCTACAGTTCTTCAATGCTGTTCATTGTTTTCTTTATCCTCTAGATTTCGACGCTGCAGAACAGCAACCTGCTGTAGTGGAAGGTGTCCCTGCCCATGGCAGGGGTTTGGAATTGGATGATCTTAAGGTCCTTTCCATTCCAGATCATTCCATGATTCTCTGGGAAATAACTGGCATCTTCTTGAAGACATCTGCTTACCTTGAATCCGCTTTTCCAGATGTCACACTGTTAGGCATTAATTATTATTCCCTAGGATGCAAAGCAATAGATGAGTTGAGTGATAAAAACTCAGTACTTTGGAGATTGTAAACCAAACCAGAGAATTGGGAAGGACCTGGGAAGAAAAGACAGACAGCAGTGAGTGTCTGGGGGCTTTTATACCTTTCTTTGCTGCCCTATAGTTTCTCTAGTAGTTCCTCTTTGAAGGGAGTACTATGTAGGTAGCTGTGTCACTGGTAGCTCTATCTGCAACCATGCAGTTGTGATTTTATTATGCAGTGTTGTGTTTTAAGAGCCATTTGAAAGCATTATTGAAATATCTCAGTGCACATTACGATGACTTCTGTACCAGTAACTAAAGATGTAGTCCCCAGGAAGTGCCATTTATTTCAGTGGAGCACAGCTGCACTAGAGGAAAAAGCCTGGGGCACCCGCAAGAAGCAATAGGGAAGCAGAGGGAATCAGCAGCTTCTGTCTGATTTGAAAGAAGAAACATCTCTTTTAAAGCGTGTATTTGCAAACACCTTGCACAATTACAGGTATTTCTAGAGGAGCCCCCCATTTGTTTTAGTTCTGATTTATTTGGTCTTCAAGTGTTTTGGTGATTTTGCTAATCTTTCCCTTTGCAAATAAATCTACTCCTTGCAAAGAAGTCTAGCGGGTCTTTTTTTAGTATCCAACGTGCCCACACATGGAGGCTACGCACTGAAAAACATATGCCCCTTTGCAACTTGTGCTTGTGCTTTAATGGAGGAAAAGCAGCAAGTCCCTGAAATGTCTTTCTTCCTATGTAAAAATTGGGGGTTTCGTTTTGTTTCCATTTCAGACAAACAACGACCGAAATGACAACTGGGAACAGCAGTTTTGGAAAAGCAGCCACCGTTAAAACTATCACTGTAGAGAAGCACAAAAAGAGTAAAAATAAAATCCAAGCCAATTCCAAACCCCTCGCCTTTTTTTTCTTTTTTTTTCCTAAAAATGAGGATTCCATTTCTGATGACTCCAAATTTAGGAGGTTGGTCTGGGAATTTGCTTCTCCTGCTGTCAAAGTTGTGCATTGTGATCTGGAACAGGTCACTTAATCTCTATATGCTGTTTTCCTTCTTCCTTCCTTAGCTGTCTAATTTATACAGTGAAATATCAGGACAGACTATAGCACTCTGCTGCCAATACAGTACGTAGAAGAATGAGGCATGATCTTTTAAATACAGTATTCATTATAATACTGGCATTAGAAATGCTTTGCTCTTTTACAATGCAAATGAGAACATCTCAGTTATGGAGGTTACACATACACATGTCACAGAAGCACGTTTAAGGACAAGCAAATCTATGAGAAAAGCAGAAGAATCTGACTGATGAGTAAATTACAGGGGGTAAAAATCTGATCATGAAGGACACTGTCTGCACAGTGCATAATGCAGGAGATGGTATATTCGTCTACGTGTCTCACTGTATACCATTTCAGTAATTAGAAAAGAAATATGATGCTAAAGTTGCCATAAATAACAGAGGTAATCAAGATGCCTTTTGCTCTTGTGTGGTTTTGGAGGTTTTTTTTCTTTATGTCTGACTTACAATTCTTTTATTTCCTTTGTGTGATCTCAGGAGATTAAAGTCCAAACTACCCAGCTATATCACTGGCAAAATAAGTCATTATGACATGCTCAATTTTTAGAGTCATTAGCTATCTGCAGGCATCATCTTAAGCAGTGGAGTTAAAAAACCTAAAGAGAAAAAGACAGGGTATATGAGTAAAAAGCCTTTGTGGGTGTTGATGGAAGTATATGGAAGAAACCAGCAAGAACAGCGGATAATGGAAGATTGCTAGTGCAGGTAGTGGGCTTATCTAGATGACAAATTGATGAAGAATGAGGAGGAAAACTATGTTGATTTAATGCTGGCAATTTGAAGCATAGGCTGCACAGCTGTTTCAGACAGAAATACCAAGATAAATTCAGAAGCAACCCCTGCTCTGACAGACTAATAAAATACCAAGAATTATTTGAGCTTCTTAGAGGAAGGGATCACTAAAGAGCCCTTCGAATACCCAAGATACTGCACGTAAGAATAGAAGAAGAGCTCACCCAGCCCTTGCCTGTTATCATGAACATTCTTTAAACTGATAGCCAAGCTTTTCTAAAAGGCATGAAAAAATACATATTAGAAGTGAAAAAGTAAGAATAAAGTTAACACCTTCTGCCTTAGATCTAACCTGAATTTCCCCTGTTTCAGCGTGAACTCATCACCCCTTGCCCTATTGTTACAGTCCCTGATGAAGAGTCCCTCTCCAGCATTCTTGTAGCCCCCTTCAGACACTGGAAGCTGCTCTGAGGTCTCCACACAGCCTTCTCTTCTCCAGGCTGAACAGCCCCAGTGTTGCTGCTCCAGCCCCTGATCATCCTCGTGGTCTCCTCTGGACTTGCTCCAGCAGCTCTATGTCCTTCTTGTGCTGAGGACAAGAGCACTGCACACAGTGCTGCACGCGGGGTCCTTACACCCGTTACTCACACTACTACCATTTATCCTGGTAAACGGGAAATCCAAGCTTTTTACACTTCCAAAAGAAGACAAACTGACTCCAGGTAAATATTTTCACCATTGCTTTAAACATGCCTGCGCATGCTGAGCCCTCCATTCCCTGACCAAATAAGAAAGCTCACAGTTCCCTTGTTCTGCCAGGTGTTTACTATGGGGTCTGATGCTCACTGCTAACAGTGCCAGTCTACTCAGTCATTACACAGTACATTTTAGCACATTTTACACAGCAGCCAGCCATGCCTTTTGCCTGGAATTATGAGAGAAAGTTTGATTGAGCAGCATTTTTGCCCAGTTGCAGACAATCCAGCTCTCTCGGAAAGGCTATACCACTGCACCAGCAGCTTTCCACTGCTCTGCTCCAGAACCCTTTGGAAAAATAACATGGATTACTTTGCAGACTTAAAAAATCAGAGCTGAAAGCTTGCTCTTTGCTGGGAGAGAAGCTTGCTATGGAAGAATGCTGAGGAAGTGGTGAGACCACATGAAAACACATTGAGTCTGCCAAGAAATACCAATGGTGTGGAGTAATTCTACCAGAGATGACACAATGGCTCCTCTAATGATATGAGCCCATTTGAGGAGTGTATCTGAACTACATTCCTATAAAAGATGTCAGGCATTCAAAATAATTTCCTATTTAATACTGGGAAAACTTCAAGATGAAACAAGCTCCTCTGAGCATCTTCTAAAGCCAGGTTTTATTTTAATTTATCAGCATTGCCTAAACTTATTATTCATTGCACAGCCCTCTTCAACACTACCTGGAACAGTATAAGCACTCTAAGCACTGATTTAATACTAAGATGGCCTATGTTGTTAAACTGCCCATCACATCATCATCTCAATTCTGGGAAGAACTGCTCAAAGCTCAGTCCAACACACAGTCCCAAAAGGTGAGGAAGAACAGAGGATACAAAATGTAAGTGACTTGCCCTTGATATTTGGGTTGAACCTATTTTTCTTGCAGTCCCTGTAGATGTAGTACAGAAAATGTGGTATTTGGAATGCTTTTTTGTCAGGCTGTTGGCTGGTTCTGGTGGTCAAGAAGGAAACTCCTTTAGGAAGGAACCTATTGGGAAAGGCCTGTTGTGATTTCTCAGCTCATTTGCAGCATCATTGCTTAAATACAACTTGAAAATAAATACAAGTTGCAAATTACATCTTAATTGATGCTTAGCGCTAGGAAGAGGTATAAAGCACTTGCCTTCCAGGACCAAACTTGACATTCATCTAGGGGACTTCATTCTTATGGGAAAACCTTTGTAGACTCAAGTGTGTCCTTCCAATCTCTCTCGAGCTTGTCTCCTTCTGGTCATGAAACTTGATTGCAATCCTTCACTAATTGCTCGTGTTTTACTTGTGTACCAGTTGCAACGATCTTGATTTTAAAGCCTGTGCCCTCATTCCTATGAGGTAACCTCCATTTCCCACCACAGTCAGCAGCAGCATTTCCTGAAGAGAGAATAAAGGATTTTCTTCTTTTTAGGGTCATACATTTAATCTCTGAGGAGTGACCCCATGCTCTTCTTCGTGGTTTGTTTCTGAAACTGCTTGCTTAAGGCTAGGTGATTTTATCATGTTTAATATCCAGTGCAAGGTCTAACTCTGCTTGACTTTTGTTCAGTTCACCTTAGTCGTGTGCTTCTTTACCTCTTTGGCATGGGTTTCTTGGCCTGTCAGTCCTTTCTGCGATTTCTGCTCATTCTTCTCATTTGTTTTAACAATGTGGCCTTTCCTCCAGTTAGGTTTTTCACTACAATGTCCCCTTCATCATTCTGGATATTAACTCCAGATAGTTTGCTAACTTCTGAGTAAGAAAGTTGCAGACCTCCTCCACATTTGAGTTTCTGAGCTTCTGGGATAGATTGATTTAATCATTCACACCTGTAGAGCCTCAAGCTTTGAAATCCTCTGTTACATACCTATTTGTTTTACTCCGGTCATTTAATGTTATCTGAATCACACATCGGAAGTTCTTTAATCAGCTCGTCATGATTTAAATGAAACCTTAAAATCGGTCTTCTATTGATGAAGTGAAAAACTGGCAGCTCTTACCAGCAGAAATAAGCAGTATTATTAGCATTTGTTCTCCAAGCTCTACTGAAGAAGTTAAATACTTCCATATGTGGGGATGCCCACCCGTATGGTCACAACTCCTGGGAGTACTTAAAGCTTTAACCACGCACAAAATGTTAAACCACAAAATGCTTTAAAAGATCCCCTTTAGTAACCAAACCCAACCCTACAATACCTCACAGATTAATGGCATTTTTCTAACCATCAACCCCTGATTATGAAGTGTTTTGGATTCAAACAACATAGCTACAATTATTGCTGCTTCTTACTTTAACCTGCCTTATAAATTCACGTGCAATTCTCTTTTTTGATGACCACACCCCATTCCATATGTTTTTACACTATGTTCTTGTAATCCTTCCGAAATCCCACATTTTGCTGCTACAGCTTAAACATTCAGTTTATGTGAATACAACCATTTCAATCACTGTTTCCTGAAATTCTGTTTTTATCCAGATGAATCAAAATCCTTCTGCTAATTACAGCACCTAACTATACTCCTGAAGAACTGCTCCAGCCTGTTGCTTTTCCCTTCGGCTGCTGCAATTCCCTTGACAAATCCATCCCAGTGGATGCAAGTGGGGTCTCATCAGAGCAGACAAAATCATTCTGACATAAAGTCTTGAAATTCAAATTGTTTCTTCTGCTATTCTTTTCTAGAGTTTGGCAATGGTTCTTCTTAGCATTTGGAGACAAATACTTCTCAGTTTTGGAGACGCTTTGTCTTCAAAACTGTACATGGTGCAAACACATCATGTTAAGAGGACATCATATTTGGGCTACAAAATAAATGAGGCCTAATCTCCTGTGTGCTTGTGCCACGCCTCACTCACACATTCACTAAATAGTATTCCCACTAGATACACCACATGTCTTAGCTAATCCTAAGCAAGATATGCAGTGGTGACAGAACAGGCAGTAGCTGCTTCATTGTGTTTCATCGGGTCTAGGCACAGGGAAACAAACACTCTCCAACACCTCACTTGTCAAGTAGTAGCAACTGATATTTTTAAAGCATGAAGATATTTGGTGAGGGGTTATATATAAAATAAGGGGATATTAGTAGAACAGCTGTCTACTCCACTATCAGTTTCATATGCATGTATGCTATCAGTTTGCCAAGAAACTTTGCCTAAGTAAGGGGTAGGAGATCAAGCCAAAATGTAAAAACTATTATTTCATCTAGAAATCAATCTCAGCTCTTTTCTTTTTGGGTATAGGAGGCATCCCTTTTAATGGTGTTGAAACTATTTTGAGCTGTTTTAGCAATTTTGTAGCAAATACTGCATGCAGAAGAAGAATCTTCTGTTGGACCAACTGCCAAGTTTTCACACAAGGGCTTTCCCACATGTTAATATTTGATAACGAAACTATCCTAAAATGTTGTAAACACAGCTGTTTCCATCCTAGGATTGATGTCTACTATGTTGGGCAAAGCTCAGCACTCACAAAGTACCCCTTTGTATTTTTCACTTATTCATAAGCCTACTTCTCTGATTAATCATATTGTGTGATAACACACATAGTTCTTTTGGTCACTTATGCGTCTCAGCAGTTTCCAGGTTTCTAAACCAACCTCCACTCCTAACTGACATGCACCATTTGTTTGCAAGGACTTAACAGCTCTTCATAAACTGAGCCTGATAGGCTGCAAAAGAAATCAGTTACAGTCTGTGTAAATGGCAAGAAAGGGATCCATGAAGCAAACTCAGAATTTACACCTGAAGACACTATCAGACTCTGTGGATTTCCTCCCAACTCCAGCAGACTCTCATTGTTTGCTTAACCTGTATATTGATTGTCGTTAGAGTGCTGGCTTGCTTCCTTTAGCTGCAATTCTCAGGTTGGCAGTTCCACATACATCACTTCAAATTCTCCTCTGCAGCCAGGTTGTTCACGTTCTTTCCTCTGGGTCATAATCATACCCATGACCATACCTTCTTTTCTGCATTACAATGATGTTTGGGGGGCTTTTTACATGTTCTGATCTCTGGAGAACAAAAAGAGGTAGTTTTTAGCAAGAATGACTGAAGCACTGTCCTTTACAATTAGCAGTAGAGAGTTTTATGGAAGAGAAGAGCTCAGTGACACAAGATAAATGTGAGAGATTCTGTGGCAGCATAGCTGTAGAATGAATTTTCCACATGCTTTGTGAATTACTATCTACATATAATTTTCTATCAATAAGTATTAAAATGTTAAATAGGTCCCATGTAGATCCTAATTTTATGTCATTAGTTTCAGAGGACTGAAAACACCTTTTTTATGAAAACCTTTCTTATTAGTCATCCTGGTAGTGAACTAAGGCAAGAGGTACACAAAGGTTCTGTCTAAAAAGAAAGGAAATCTATTAAAACATCATGAGTAGGAAGGGTTAATTCAAACACCAGTCTATAAACCTGGATTGGTTTTTGTAGCCTCACGAACCCGCCCTTGATAAAACAGGTCACTGAAAGCATGTGTGAACAGGAAAAGATTGCTAAATCCTTATAAAGCAAATCTGAAAAGTCTAACAACAGCCTAAAAAGATAAACCAATGATCACAGGTTTGCACAGGACTTTCAGAGCCTGTTCATGACACTGCAAGAGCTAAACCAGAGACTTCTTCCATTTCGATGGGTTATAAACAGACGTCTGTAACTGAATAACATTCCTATCAGTCACTGTCGCTTCTTTTCAGTTATTTAACAACCAGAACCACACCTGGTCATTGATAAACAGGTTCACTGACGTACAGTATTAATCCGTTTCCCTCTACCTAAAGTTCAGAGCTCCCAAATGAGGCATCAGGGAAATTAAAAATAGAAAGAACGCAGATTCATATATCAAATTGATTCAATAAGCCTTTAAAGGTACGTTAAATACTTGGTTGCATACTTTGGGCCTAGGAGATATTCTAGTATTTCATGGCATGAAGGACAGATTGCTAAATACGCTATTCATCACAAAGCAAGGACAGCAGCAATTATTTGGAAACGTGAAACCATTCCTTTAGCAGAAGAGACAATGCGAGATTAGAACAGATGGACTCGATCTGACAACAGTGCAAAGTATTAAAAAGGAAAAAAATCAATGCTTTCATATCCAATGAAGCTTGGCAACTGTTTTTAGATATTGTAAAAATTATGAAACTCAATAACACTTCACCTGGAACATTTTCATGTCTGAAATTTGGCGGAGTCACATCACTTAAAAGGATAGCACATCTCTCGATATCGATCAGGGCTTTGTATATCTACAGTGTCATAAAAATGATCTGCAGCTATAAAATAGATAACATGATTATGAGTACCCTACACTGTAATTTCCTTTGGGCAGTCAGAAAGCAAAGACAGTCTGATAGTCTCTGAAAGAAAATCAGCTTGGAGGATATCCACTGTCTGACAGAGAAATCATTGTACAATATTCCAGTTAAAGCACCTTCCCAACTTACAGAAGAGCTTAACAGTCACCTTTCAACCAAAAAGCTAAGAAGCTCACAACTGGTCTGAGAGCTTTAATGCTCTGACCCCTTTGGTAGTTCAGCCATGGAACACAAAGTTAACCTTATTTTGAACCACGATATGGAGCTTACTATAAAGGTTGCTCTAATAAATGATACGGTATGAAGGTCAGCCCTTAATTTACCATCAAGCTATCTTCTGGGTGTAGACATAATGCCTTCCGCTTACACACTACACAACCCTGAACAAGAACTCCACTTGACAATGCTTTTCAGTCCTGGAAAAATGTCCTCTTTGAGTCAAGGTGCCCAATGTCAGCAGTCACTAATATGCTATTATTTGCATTGCAGTGCAGTGGTGGAACAGAGTCAAACACCAGGAGCCCTCCATACTCTGCTACTGCCTGGCCAGGGAGCTGATGGAATAAAACAAGATTTAATCCTGCCCATATCACTGTGCAGTTGATGAAACTCCACAAGTCAACATTAAGTATTCCAAGTGGGATTGTAGCCTAAAGGGATCACATGCAGGCTGCACATGAGAGTGAAGGAATAGCTTGGTTCTGCTTCAGTGTTTGTAAATTTAATTTGTTCAAGAAAAAGCAGCTCTGGAAGGGATTATGAGCTAGGATCAACGCTCTAACCAAAGGAAAACGGGAAATGCAAATAGGAATAATATTGACGTTTCTGTCATACAAAATAGCTTTTTGGGCTTAAGTGAATAAATAAAAGTTGGAGGCAACTGCAGCTCAGCCCTGGCATATATGAATTGGTGGTCCTGAGTAGGAGGGCCTAGAAGGGCTGAAAAAACAGTCTCCTGTTTTGTTTTATCATGGGTCCTTATGATGATTAAAACTCCAAATCACTGTTAAAAGTAAAGCATATTTTCCTAGAGCCAAGGACAATGAACACCTTTTCCTACCAGACTGGTACTTCAAATAGAAAGCACAAGAGATAAGCACTGCCAGCAAGGAATCTAAAAATATGTCTTCTTAAGCTTGATTAACAAGCTAATAAAACGCTATAATAAGAAAAAACCTAATTAAAGCATCTTGTGAGCTTTCTCTCAAACAGAAATAAAGAATCCAAGAGAATGGTAAAACTTTGAAACTTCGGTATGATCCAGATGACAGCTTTAATATCCAAGCCTACAGTACATCAGTTTTATGCTTTCTTTGACTAGCTGTCCTTTATTTATCATCTCTGATGCGTGCTGTCTGGAATTCTCATCTTTGATGAGTTTTGTTATTGCCTCACAAGGATAACACCTGAATTTAAATACAGATATTGAAAAAACTCAGGCATTAGATGGGATGTAGGTACTTGATTCAGAAAACCTGTAGGCCTCTGGCACAACACATAGGTACAGTGAAATACAGACAAAACCAGGAAACAAAACCCATCCCTCATGTACATAGAGTCAGAAACCAAACTAGTTACACTTGCCTTATCATTGATGTACAAAGGACAGAGGACAGAAGATTAATATTGATATTCACTCTTTTTCAGTACCTGGTACCAGAGGGTAACCAGGGGACATGGAAGCCGTGAGGACACTGGAAAGCAACTGTAAAGGACGAAGAGCTGGGAAGAGCTGTAGATTTGGAGCTGGATGAGAGGAACCTGCACCACAAGGAACCCAGCCCATGCCTTGAAGAGCCTGGAGGCGAGCAGCACCTGGGCGACGGCTGGTAGCAGGCTGCAAGGAAAGCAGGCATAGGAGAAACGCCAGGTTCCCCAGAGGCACAGAGCAGGGCACAGCAAACAGCCGCAGGGCAGGGCCGGGTTACACAGGGTTGGAAGGCAAAGAAGCATGGGGTTCTCGTACCAGGGCCAGCTGTTATTGTAAACCTACGGAAACCGTCTATTTTAACTTAAACCGCACTTTGGCATCAGCAAGCATCCAGGAAAAGCGCGTCCCATCTCCCTCTGCTGGTTGGTCCACAGAAGTCCAGTAGGAGCTTGCCTGCCAAAATGGGACCAGCTCTGCGTAAAGCCCCAACTCACACTTCCCTCTAAATTTTAGACTCTGGGGTTCTTACAAGCGAACATGAAAATGTCTTAGTATGCATTTAGTAAACGTCTATACAGTAAAATGTCTTAGTATATAAATGTCTTCGTATACATTCTCTAATTACACAGGCATCTTAACGCGCTTTTCTTTGCACAGCTCGGTGAATAGCTTGCATTTAACTCTTTCTTTCAAGTCGCAGCTCAAGACTTCACTGAAAAGCAGGAAATACCAAATGAGTTTTCTCATTAACTGCCCGGGGCGCTTCACGGATGGATGCTTTCCAAAGCACTTTCCTTTGATTTCCTGGTTGGTCTTTTCTAATTTGACAGCGAGGGAACCAAGGTACACAGAGATTATGTGGTGTCCACAACAACCTGCTGAAGTACCTGCCCAGGGCTCTCCAAGCCCAGGTTAACCACAAAAGCTTCATTGACTTCAGCTGTTTCAGATGGAGCCTATGAAGACTTGCCTTGTTCTTTCCAGTGATGCCCCGTGACAACACGAGGAGCAATGGCCATAAACTAACACACAACAAGTTTCACCTCAACATGAGGAGGAACTTCTTTGTGTGAGGGTGTCAGAGCCCTGGCACAGGCTGCCCAGAGGGGTTGTGGAGTCTCCCTCTCTGGAGACATCCCAAACTCATCTGGACATAGAATCATAGAATAGTCAGGGTTGGAAAGGACCTTAAGCTCATCCAGTTCCAACCCCCCTGCCATGGGCAGGGACACCTCACACTAAACCATGTCACCCAAGGCTCTGTCCAACCTGGCCTTCAACACCACCAGCGATGGAGCATTGACAACTTCCCTGGGCAACCCATTCCAGTGCCTCACCACCCTTACAGTAAAGAACTTCTTCCTCATATCCAGTCTAAACTTCCCCTGTTTAAGTTTGAACCCGTTACCCCTTGTCCTATCACTACAGTCCCTCATGAAGAGTCCCTCCCCAGCATCCCTATAGGGATGCCCTTCAGATACTGGAAGGCTGTTATAAGGTCTCCATGCAGCCTTCTCTCCTCCAGGCTGAACAGCCCCAACTTTCTCAGCCTATCTTCATACACATTCCTGTGTGCCCTGCTCTGGGATGGCCCTGCCTTGGCAGGGGTTGGACTGGGTGATCTCCGGAGGCCCCTTCCAACACTGATGGTTCTGGGATTCCTACACCGTACAAACATGGGCCTTGCTGACGTGCAGCAGCGCAGAGGAGCTCCATGCTCAGCA
This sequence comes from Myiopsitta monachus, assembly GCA_017639245.1. Classification (NCBI taxonomy): domain Eukaryota; kingdom Metazoa; phylum Chordata; class Aves; order Psittaciformes; family Psittacidae; genus Myiopsitta; species Myiopsitta monachus. The sequence continues at coordinate 1,498,798 of CM029923.1, read as the reverse complement.
CAGAAGCTGGGTGGTGTGGAACCCCCCCACAGGTCAGACCAGCCTTCCCTCCCTCAACTTGCCTGCCCACTTACACACCCCTTACACACTTACACGCCCACTTACACACCCCTGGCTTTTGCAATTAGCAGCACTGCTCATTACTTCTTATTCAACACCGGCAACTCCAAAATTCCCTCAGTTCTGATGTTTCTGCTCTCTGCAGCTTTGCTGCTTTTAAAGGTTTGGAATCCCTCTCCCCACTCCTCTTCAGATGTAATGTGTTGTCAATTTGTCCACACAAGTAAACCTCTGATCCCAAAGAAATCTCTGGCCTCAATACCAGAAAGTGCACCAGACCCCATGATGAAGGAGTGAGTAAGCCTCCAGCTACAAAGGAGAGAACAGCTATCCAAGGTATAAAAGGGGCAAGAAGCAAGGCCAATTTTCTGTCTGCTACCCTGGTAGCAGGGATGAGGGATGTGGGACCTGAAGCCTGGAGGGAGGAGAACATCAACCCAGAGAAAGAAGGAAAGCCTGGGTATGCCCATCACTGCCAAGGGCTGTCTGAGCTTCCGAGGACACCAACTGACACGGCTCCCCAAGGCTCTGATCAAGGGCACCCTCAGTAGGTCTGCAGATGACACCAAGCTGGGTGGGAGCGTTGATCTGCTGGAGGGTAGGAAGCTCTGCAGAGGGATCTGGGCAGGCTGGATCCGTGGGCTGTGGCCAGTGGGATGAGGTTCAACAAGGCAAAGTGTGGGGCCTGCACTTGGACCACAACAACCCCATGCAACGGCATGGGAACGCCCCAGCATCCTGGCCTGGATCAGCACCAGTGTGGCCGCAGGGCCAGGGCAGGGACTGCGCCCCTGCACTGGGCACCGGTGATGCTGCACCTGGAAGCCTCGGCAGTGCTGGGATGACCTCAAAGGTCCTTTCCACCCCTTGTTCCAACCCAAGCACGGAGCTTCCCCAGTGACCCGGCCCCTCGGCAGCGCTCCCCGCACACCAAGGGCCGCTCCCGCCGGCCGCACCGGCCCCTCGGCAGCCCGAAGCCGGGACACCGCAAGGAGCCCGCCGCCGGCACGCACCCGCCCGTGGGCGTCGTGAGCCACCGCCTGCTCCCACCCCTTCACGGGAGAGGCTGCGGCCTCCGCCGCCGCCCTGCGAGGGGCAGGCCCGGCGCCGCTTCCCGCTTCCTGCCGGCCCCGCCGCGCTGCCCTCCCGCCGCCGCTTCCACTCCTGCGCACTGGGGCGGGCGGCCCATCGCGGCCCCAAGGGGAGCGGCTGCGGCGGGGCCGCCGCCCGCGCTCGCCGGGCAGGGATGGCGGCTGAGGGCCGGGTGCTGGCGCCGCCGCTCCGCCCGCCTTCCCCCGGCGGCGGAGGGGCCGCAGTCCCCGGCGCGGTGCCGGAGCCGTTGCTCGCCGCTGAGGTGCTGGCGCTGGACGATGAGGAGGACCTGGAGGTGTTCAGCAAGGTACGGAGCGCGCTCCGGAGCGAGCGCGGCCTCTGCCCGGCTGCCCCGGGCCATGCAGCGCCGGACGGGGCACCGAGGAGAAGGCACCGGGACCGCCGAGGCGCGGGGGGACTCTGTGCATGGGCACGGCAAGGGGGTGAGAGGGTGCTGGCGCGTGACGGGATGTGTGACACGGGGGACAATGAGCAGATGCGTTTCCAGTGTATTTTAAGGAGGTCTCCGGAATTAAATGTGCGTGTTGTCCTGTTTCTGTCAATGAAATGCATGGTGAGATGAGCCGCGCAAGTCCTGGCCGCGCTTACCTTCCGTTTGCCAAGTGACCGCTGTCACCATCACTGGCGTTTGGTATGTGCCAAGTATGTGTCTGTAAATGTAGATGCATTTAGTAGGTGCCGTTGTATTTAAATATAAGTAAGTAGTGCCCGAGTTTTCTTTTAAAAGGTGAAGGGAAGCCCCGCTCCTTTGCGGAGGTGGTTTGAGGAGGTCACGTCTGTGTTTCGGTGATGAGAATAAGGTGAATGTAACTGGTGAGGTATTAGGGTCCACGTTCCACAAGCACACAGGGTTAGCTAGCTACATGGGCACAGGCTTGCCAGATTGCTGATTTTAATTAAACCAGAGAAGCGAGGCCACCATGTGTATTGTTTCTCATTTCATACTGATTTGGCTAAGATGAGACCTTCACAGCCCTGAAAGCATGTCATGGACCTATTTGCCTTATCAAGGCAGCAGCTAAAATATGACATAAGGACATACAGAGAGCTAAGGTGGAAAGATATGTATACATGGGGCCCCGTTCACCTTCTGAGGCTTCTGAACTGCTCTGTGACAGGATGCACAACACTAGAGAGATAGGTTTCCTGTTTGAAAATGTGACATCAAACGTATGTTCAGGAGGTCATACAAATTAAAGGTGCATTTTGTTATATTTCTATAAATGAGATTTATTTTCTGGTATGCATAAATATAGACATGGAAATAGGAGCTTCGTTCTTAGGAGCTATGTGTTTAAACTATGACTGTAGTAAAATTCTTTGAAATTCATGGATTTTAAGGCCAGAAGGGGCTATTAGGTGATTTAATGGTCTGTAACATGCACGAGGGCAAGCTAAATTTCACCAAGTCATCTGTGTTTTTCGGAAGCATAACTAGGGTCTGGCTAAATCATATTCTCTAGTCTTGATTTGACTTAAAGAGATGAATGATTCAGTGAACTTGCATGCAAAACTGGTGCTAAAATATGGTGTTAGTTGTTTGATTCTTCCGTTGGATTCTTTTGCTTTTACTACGTGAGCTCAGGCAGTTGTGCATGCAGGTTATGCTGCTTGCTTGTGAAGAGCAATGCTCCTTGTGAATCAAAGATAAAACCAAGTGTAGGTGATGCGAGTTACTGCTGCTATATGGCAAATGTATCTTTAGATTTCTGCTACCTGGATTCATGTCAAATACTTCTTCCTTATATTAAGTCTTAACTGCTATTAATGCATGATAATAACTTATTCCTGCAAGCAAGAACATTGTCATACGATGTGAAAACACAGCATTCTTTCCAAAGCCTGGACACCTGCATGTGGTGGCTATAGATAGACCAGAAATTCAGGGTTTGCTTTCAAGTGCAATTTGAGGGCTGATCTTTTGAGCTGATGAAAGAAAATCTGTGAGCTTCATTGGGCATTACACCCCATTTTTGTTCATTGTCAATGTATTCACGGGAAACTGACAGCCTAAATGTAGCTTCAGACTAAGTTTTGTAAACCTCATTTTTCCATAACCTACTTTTCCAGGATTGCCTTGTTTTAAATTGTATTCTAAAGGGGTTTCTCAGACCACTGTCTTTAAGGTAGTGGTGGAACATTTGCAGCCAAGGGGGACAGTGCAGGGCTTGGTGCTTGTCACTGACGTCAACTTCATCGTTCTCAGTTTAGTCAGTGAAATGTACCAGCTACCAAAATGGTGAAAAATGAGAATCTTAAAGCTTGTCAACCTCAATACCAGAAGTTATTACTCAAGATGTAAACACAGGGCTTTTATTTTATGAACATTCATAGAGATTTAACCTGAGAGCATCAGAAACTGTTGATCCGGTATCCTGTGACATAGCTCAAATATTGCAGACTTACCATCATTGGAGTCCTGGTTTTGGCTGGGATGGAGTTAATCCTCTCCCTTGTAGCTGGTACAGTGCCGTGCTTTGGCTTTAGTCTGCTTTATCAGCTCTGCTAAAGCACTTCATGATGTAATGTGCAGTTTACTTTACCCTGCTTTCCATTACCATCAAAAATGTTCTGGGTACTTCTTAGCAGAGACAACTTCTGGGGTGGAGTTATGAGTCACACAAACACAGTGTTTCCAATCCGCTTTCTTCCATTAGTTTCAAAGTATAGAGTACCACATGTATCCATTCCTTTGTTAACTGGTACAATGACCTAGCATTGACAAGGCTGTCAGCACTTTGGTGAATCCTTAAAATCTTCAGCAGCTCTTATTTCAGACTCTGTTGCACAGTGTTTGTCTCCATTTCATAGTTACAGGAAACTTAATTAATGTTATTTCTGGAAACATGCCACTTCAGAATAGCATAGGGGCTAATTTTTCTTCTATAACAAGTTGATCCAAGATTTGAGACTGATTTATAAGTGATTCTTTTGGCCAAGGAACTAGTCTGTCTTCCTAAATCTCTTTGCTTCTTTGAAGAATGTGCCAACAACGAAGCTCTTCTCTTCTAAGACAGACTCTGCCACCACATCCTTTAGCTCCAGACCTGCTTTGGATCCCTGGCCTCAGAAGATTGCAAGTTCTGGATCCTCCTTGGGAGGGATGGATGGATGGAGGGAGGCATGGATAAGGCATGGAGGCACCCTGAGTCAAGGATCTGTGCTCTGGGGAGCACTTAATGTGCTCAGGCATTGGAACAGGCTGCCCAGGGCAGTGGTGGAGTCACTGTCCCTGGATGTGTTCACACCCTGTGTAGATGAGGCCCTCAGTGCCATGGGTCAGTGGTGGCCTTGGCATTGCTGGGAACAGTTGGACTGGATGAGCTTAAAGGGCTTTTCCAACCTGGTTGATTCTGTGGTTCTTCTACAAAGAGCTGAGGCTCAGCTACTTTGAGGCTGCTCCTGCTGTATGAGTGTTTTCCTTCCCTTATTTTGGAGTCTTACTGACCGACTGCAGCCCAGTGTGAGAGTGAGATACAGTAACTGCAAGTATGAGAGGAAGAAGACCCAGAACAAGGCCCTCATGCTGCCAGGAGCTCATTGATTTTCTATCTGCTTGGTCTCCTGGCTGGTAAATGAAAATACATTAACTTTTTTGCTAATCGGCACGTACAGCTCTGCCAAATGCAGTCTATACAGCCCAAGAGCTACAAGAGTTGTCTGTCTTGTGCCACAAAACTCCTTCTGCCCTCCTCTGTATGCACACAAAACCAGAGTTCCAACCACAAAATTACAGCTGTATAGAAAATCATCACCTTTTTTTAGTGTGTTTTTGTGATGACATCAGGCTTGTGCCCCGTACTTCAAGAACTGCTGGAATTAAACCTCAAGTATCATAAGGACAAAGGGAAACAGATGCATGTTTGAAACTCCCGTGCAGTCATTCACATGCAGATGAACACTAGAGCTGTATTACAACAAAACAGGGGTTTTATTGCCCATGTTTTGTTTCACAAACCACATATTCATAAGCCCTCCCAGATCAAAATAGACTTTCAGAAACCTGCTTGTGTAGAGCAATTTTTAGTAGCAGCCTAGAAGGAGGAATGAGACATTCAGATATTAATGACCCATGGAAAATGAGAAAATATGAAGCACATTTGCCTTGATCCAATTTAGGCCTTGCAGAGTCCTTTTTCCTTAAGTTATATGGCCATTCAAATCCCTTAGATGCTCACAGGCATTCTTCCTTCCCTGGAAATTTCCTTTGTCTCAGTACTTTGGGCTGCTCTGAATCAGCAGTCCTCATTCTTCACATAGAACATGGCTAGTTAGTGCTTCTCTATCATACTCAAGACAGGGCTGGCTGGATACCCATATAGAAATGGTGTAGGAACACACTGAGTAAAAGAAAAATGACTGTCAGGTATACAAATACGTATATTTGTATAATATTTAAAGAGCAGTTGTAGTTTTCCATCTTGTTTTCGTTTCCCTCTTCAGAGAACTGCACATAACTGCTAGGAGGAGAACTGGTACATCAGTGTTTTCCAGGCATAATTCCCAGTATCAATTTCTACTCTTTATTTGTGGGGGTACACTGATAAATACACTGATAATACACAATAAAGGAGAGAGAGGTGGCAGTAGGCAGGAAAAGAGCAAGAGAGAACGTGTTCCAGAGGAAGTTTGGATCCAGATGAATTCAGAGGGAAAAGACAATTTTCAGCAAGCCCAGCAGCAGTGCTGTGCTCTTCACTCCCGTGGGATCAGCCTTGGGGTGATGCCGTGACTCTAGTTTGTGTGGACTTGCAAGTTTCCACTTCTGGTGTTTGAGTGGGTTTTTCTTTTCTCCTTGCTCCATAGTTAGCAAGGCACCAGAAAGGGCAACCCTGTGCACCTGGGTAGTTAGTGTAGTCTAACTACAACTTCAGAAAACTTCAAGATGAATTTTAGAGTTTGTTATGAAAATACTTGATTGCATTTGATATATTAGGAGAAATGTATAAAATGCATCACAAGGAGCATGAGAAGCAGGTCAAAGGAGGTGGTACTGCCCCTCTGGTCTTATGAGACACCACAGTGCTGGCGTCCTCAACGCGAGAAGGGCATGGAGCTGCTGGAGCAATCCCAGAGGAGGCCACAAGGATGAGCAGGGCATGGAGCACCTCCTATATGGAGACAGGCTGAGAACATTGGGGCTGTTCAGCCTGGAGAAGAGAAGGCTGCGTGGAGACCTCAGAGCAGCTTCCAGTGTCTGAAGGGGGCTACAGTGATGCTGGAGAGGGGCTCTCCATCAGGGACTGTAGCAATAGGACAAGGGGTGATGGGTTCACACTGAAACACAGGCAAGTTCAGGTTGGATCTAAGGCAGAAGCTCTTCCCTTTGAGGGTGCTGAGACGCTGGCACAGGGTGCCCAGAGAAGCTGTGGCTCCCCATCCCTGTCAGTGTTGAAGGCCAGGTTGGACACAGGGGCTTGGAGCACCCTGCTCTAGTGTGAGGTGTCCCTGCCCATGGTAGGGCGTTGGAACTGCATGATTTTAAGGTCCTTTCCAACCCAAACCAGTCTGGGGTGCTATGAAAATAGCTGATATTTAAAACATAGTGATCTGTTTTAATTGCTCTAATTTGCAGTTCTTAATGACATTCATTTATTATGCACTTTTATAGAGTTAGTTAATTTAATTCATTTTCCTAGTCACTGCATCCTTCAGATTTTAGATCAGTAGATCTCATCTGGACTCACATCTAGTTAAGATTTCTTGCCTGTTCCCATTTTCCTCTCTGTTTCTCAGCATTTGAGTAATCGCCATTGAAGAGACTGAAGAGCAGCAGCTGCTATGAGGACATATTCTTAGAGAGCTGTGGTGGAAGTGGCTGATGCTATCAAAAAGTGGTTTTTCACTTCAGCAAAACTGTGGTTTGGCTTTTTCTTTGAGAAACGAAGCAGCAAATTTGTCCTGCTCCTTCCTGGTTTTCTTTGTGAAAAAGATGATGTCTCTGTAAACATTTTCAATTTCAAATTTCATATTGAAACAGATGCAAACTGAAGCATTCAATTCCAATCAACTGTGATCCAGATTTTGTCTTGTTTTACTATCATCATTTTTTATCCATCCTGGTCAAGTTAATAGAGATAATAATTCAAACTTCTTAAGTCTTGAATAACTGGCTTCTACCAATTTTAATCAGGCTGGTAAGTATCCTACTGGGTGCTTGGATTCATAACTGATTTTACTACTCAGTGGTGAGTTCTGTTTCTTAGCTATGCATCACATTCTTCTCAAATGGTGGCGTTTTGCTTTTTCATCAGTTTTAGAATGAATCTCATTTCTTACCTCCACACTGCAGCGAATACTGAAAAGGAGAATGGATTTGCCATGTACTATAGAATTCTTCCATCTGCTCTAGGTTTTACATGGTTTATCTGATCATTTAAAAGCTTGCCATTTTGGCGTCTGAGACATATGTGTTTGTATGTGTGTGTTTGTATACAAAGATGTATTGAGATGGATGTTCTCCTGTCTTATCTGTAGGATACGTCACTGGCTGAGGTAAACTCATTCAGTTCTTCAGTGCCAATATCTCCCTCATCAATGATAAACCAGTATAAATTGGAAGATGAACCAGAATTAAGAGATCTCTTCATTACAGTCGATGATCCTGAAAGCCACATTACAGCCATCGAAACATTTATTACTTACAGGGTAGTCACAAAGGTAAGCATCTATTCATGGCTATAACGGTGTACACTGCTAACAGTAGGAGCATTTTCACTCTTCTTGCTTGCCATTCTCTGGGATATTATTAAGTTAAATTATACTCTGATTTTGCCATGAGTTACAGATCACTAAAACTGTATGAAACTGTGCAGTAGGCTCTGGAAAATACTCAGTGTAAGTCTACATACGTCAGTGCCTAGGTTCTTTATGTCCCTGCCCATGGCGGGGGGTGGTGGTGGATGAAACTGTATCATCTTAAGGTCCCTTCTAACCCAAACAATTCTGTGATTCGATGAGTCAATGAAAACAGGTAATAATTCTTCCAAAGGAACATCAGTTCTGTGTGAGAATAACGTATTCTGTTGTGATCTTCAACAGGACTATGAAACAGCAGCAGGACTGATTCAGTTTGAAGGCAGAATATTAGCCCAAGTATTTGTGACCTTTGTCTTGCTTAAATGTGACCAGCTACAATGTCTTTTAATCCAGTCCTTTCTAATTGCTGTGTCCACTGTCACATGAATGTTTGTTTCCCATTGACAGTTGCATATGATTTCTGGGGAAGCTGCCATAATTGTGCAATGTAAAAGTAAATCTCAGGAAACAACCAGGTATATTTTTAGCTGTCCTGAATGCAGATTATTGATGAGAAAGAAGGAAGTCAGCCTTGTGTGAGACCAGACGGCTTCTTCTGGGATTACCAGCAAATATTCTGCAGGCTGCATGTTGAGGCTTGCACTGTTAATGTATTTTACTTTGAGTTCCTTTGAAAAGATTAATTTAAACCCAAATTTCCAAATGGGAATTACTCATCCTTAAATATGAGGAGATATCAATTCTGCATGAAATGTTTAAAGAGTAGGAAGAGAGCTATCTTCGGGAGATTGCTAGCAATCATTTTCACTTTATGCATGCTTTTGGAGATGAGAGAACATTTTCTCTTCAGGCAAATATGGCAGGGCTGTAAGGTGGATTGCTTTTGCTTTTTTATCTCTTCTATCCTTTCTTATCATATTTAATTTGAAGTGCTGGTTGTTGATGATAAAGTAATAGCATTCCTCCCACATACCTCAAAGAATTCTTATTCAGCCCTCAAAAATGTTGGGTATAAAAGCATGTTTGGGGGTTTGTTGAATTTACTTGCATTGTGTTATAAATCTCTGTGCAACAATGCGTGTTAAACAGCACACATTAATGAAAACATGGGCTCTTTCTGGCTTGATTGGAGAAGATAGAGCAGTGATAAAATAAATGTCATGGTCTGACAACTTTGCAACCCTGTAATAAGCATTTTTTCCTGCTCATTAAAGGTTTGTTGGTGAGTTCTAACAAAGGGCTACAAAACTAGAAGTGATGATGGAACACAGAGTCCATTAAGCAGCGCAGAAGTGTTATTGCTATGATATGCTGAAGTTTTCGTTTCTTGAATATGGGGATTGTTGCTAAGTGTCAGCAAGTCCTCAGGATGTATGTCAGCTATTTGGGGCCTTTATTTGGAATGCTAGAAAAATGCACTTTCCTCACTGGTGGATTATTAATGACTTGCACAGAAGTGCCCTAAGAGTAAGGAACGCAACCATCATTATTGAAAGGAAAACGTCACGCTAAAATAATGACCGAAATCTTTTGAAACATTGTGGGGGGCTAATATTTTAAGTGACTTTTTTTACAACAAAACTTTGATTTCTTGCTCAAATGAGATGTGTTTTATCTCTTCAAGTTGTTGATCGCTGACCTTTAAGAACCAGCAAGCAAATAACACAGGGAAAATAGAATTACATATGCGTTCCCTTCAAGTATTCAGTTTTCTTTTAAGTCTCATACTGTTCTGTTCTTCTTTTATTTTTTGGCACCTTAACCTAGGCCTGTTTTTTCTGCCTCTGTTTTTCAGACATCGCGGGGTGAATTTGACTCAAGTGAATATGAGGTTCGAAGACGGTACCAGGATTTCCTTTGGTTGAAGAGCAAACTTGAAGAAGCACATCCAACGCTGATTATTCCTGTTTGTTCAATTATTGGTTAAAATATTGGTTAAAATATTGGTTAAATTATTTGTATTTGTTTATAAGATGGCTCCAGTTTTGTACGGAGATGCTTGAGGCCTTTCTTCAGTTTCTGAAGTCCCACAAGATCAAACTCAACCTCTTTTTATTAGCTTTACATGTATGTGATAATTAAAAATCCCATAAAGGTATCCCATAAATACCCATAAAGGTACTATGGTTCTAATAGTGCCATTTGCAGTAATTTATGCCCTTCTTTCTTAGTTGCACTTGTATTCTTCCGCACTGTGTCCGAAAAGAACCATGTTATACCACTGTTGAAAATGATAACTTTGTAGCAGTTTGGGGTTTGCCTGGTGGATATTTCAAGGACTTTTTACCTGTTAAGAAGAGCTGTTATAATACCCGTGATATTATGCAAATGATACAATCTATTTCTTCTTCGTTCCATAGCCACTGCCTGAAAAATTCATCATGAAAGGAATGGTGGAACGATTCAGTGATGAATTCATTGAGACTCGAAGGAAAGCTTTACATAAATTCCTGAACCGCATTGCTGATCATCCAACTTTAACTTTTAATGAAGACTTCAAAATTTTTCTTACTGCACAGGCCTGGGTAAAATGACTTTATTTTGTATTTACAGAGGTGTGAAACCACGTCTTGTGTTAGTAGAGTATATCAGGAGTCTCCCTAGTTCAGGATTCAGTAGTGTCCTCCCACAGCTTGTTACATACGTGTCAGAGGAAGGCAGGGGATTTATGGAATATTCATCTCCTGAGATAATCTTTTCTTCCGTGCTTTTGGTACATAAGAACTATATTTATAGTTATAAATTGTGTTGCCATAAATCTTGCTGTATCTTCCATAGCAGCTTTTCTTGCTCCATTTTGGATTTCTTTGTCAAATTCACAGTATCTCAACTCTGCATGCTTTTTGGTATACAGATAAGCTTCCAAGATGGTATGAAAAGTAGTATTTAAAATGAATTCTTGTTTTGGCCTGGCACTGTCTTTTTCATCTGCTTTTCTCAAAAGAGTTATACTAGTCCCATGAAACTCAAATACAGCCTTTGAATTTCCTGTTGTAGTTTTGCATGATGTATCCAGTTGAAAATTGAAGGTTTGTACTCAAGAAAAGTTCTGAACTTCAGCAAAGGTTATTCTAGCAACATAGAGAGTTAAAGAAAACAAAGAGATGGATTACTTCTTCCAGTAGGAACACTGTTTGCTTTTCTCAATGACTTATTCCTGCAATCATTACCTCTGCTTTCCTGTCAAAAGGCTAAATTGCAGCCCAGCTACCTCACCCTAAGGAGTGAAAGGGTAAAGGTTCTTGGGAGAGTGTGATACACAGCACGCTTGTGTTTGCCCAGAAAGGCTTAGGTAATAAATGCATGTGACAGGAAGAGTTCTGACACTGATCTCATAAGTTTAAAGTAAGATTTCTATGCTGAAAAACCACATGCAGAGGTTCAAGTAGTTTTGTTGAAGAAAAAGCTTTAAAATATGCATTAGTTGTAGAGAATCAAAGAGGAAAGTACTTGGAGGTAAACACTTGTTCTGTCTTTAGGAACTCTCCTCCCACAAGAAGCAGGGTCCTGGTTTGCTGAGCAGGATGGGACAGACCGTCAGAGCTGTAGCATCCTCAGTGAGAGGAGGAGGAGTTAAAAATCGTCCCGAAATGTTTACAGAAATGAACAGCTATATGGAAGCATTTAGTCAGAAAATCAATGTACTTGACAAAATCGCTCATAGAATTTACAAGGAAGAAAGGGGTAAGTGGAAAACAAGTATCAGTTTTATTGATGAAAGAAATGAGTATATTGGCAAAGTAAATTAGGTTTCATTGTGCCAGGCAAAATTCTCTTCCCAACAAGCAGGAGAAAGGAGAGATTGGTGTTTCTGCTGTGCTTTTCATAATGGTTATTGTTTTGGCAGCCCTTCAAATTAGGTTGAGTCACTTGTTAATAGGAAGAGTTTCAACTTATCATTGAACTACTTGATAAGGAACTTAGAAGAAAACGTAGCAAGTTTGGCTCTACTTTTACTTGTGCTGTCTGGAAAGCTGCATGACCTTTTGTTTTGTACTTTGAGAGGAATGTGACCAGTCACAGTTTTCTGGGCTGTCTCATACTGGCATAATGCTGTGTCCAGTCCAGATCTATAAACATTTCTTTTCTGGGTTTCATTCTGCACCTTCTTCTGTGTCGACCAATGAGATTTTAGGGGTTTTTAAATAGCTTTACCATTGGCCATACTTTCTGTTAGAGTTTTCTTAAGAAGGATGGCTTAATCTCGATTTTCGCCTTAAGTAACAGCAGTTTGCACCTCTTTGGAAGGTTACATTTCTGACTTTCTGAGATTAACCCTCATCTCAGACTAGGCCTATTCAGTAGAACTTCCACTGGTCAGCACTGGAAGGGATTTTATTGTCTGTATAATATAATTTGAAGGGCTGCACTGTGTTCTTTAAGAACTGAGCCCTTGTGCTTTATTGTGCAGTACCAGACCTCAGTGTGTCCTCACTAAAATGGCGAGGGTCTTATAAAAGGAATTGTTTCTTTTGCTATCATTCGTTTCAGTGCAAATAGCTGGTTGAAGTCCATAGGATCAAGGCATCAGTGCCAAAATATTTCTTGGAAAACCTTATGACTTTTGACATGCTCCCAAATGCTGTAGCTCGTATCCTTCTAGATATTCCAAATAGCACTGGGCGGAATACTCGTGTGCAGGGCTGCACTGTTGTGGATATGAACTGGTGATAACTGTGATTCAGACAACATTCTTGCTTGCAGTGGCTTAACATGGGATTCTTAATGACATCTTTCATGGAGGTTTTTGTTGTCCATTTAATCTCAAAGTAAGCATTGCAGTCTCTGTGCCACATGGCTGCTTTGCACATTTTCTTGGACGTTCCTTTATTATCACTTCAGTTGCGATGAAATTGAGTTTTCAATACACGACCAGCACGTTCACAGTACCCTCCTGTAAACATGCAGCTTCTAGATCATATCCAGCCTTGCCCAAGTTTGGCTCTACCAGGTGGCACAGTGGTGAATTCTGGGCTTTTCCTCTGCTTACAGATTATCACTTGGCCTACAGACAGAAGAGAAATAATTTGTAGGATATCCTAGTATTTAGATCAGTAAAAACTACTAAATGAGTTAACACCTGCAGAACTGGAATCAACTTCAGTATGTTTTCTGAAGCTTGTGGGACATACCAAGGCTTAGTAACTAAGATAGGACTTGGAGCACTACTGTAGCAGAGGAATTCAGGGCAGTAGAAGCAAATTAGACTGACTTCTGCCCAGAGCTCCTATGGCTTCTGTCGCTCTCTATGAAGACAATGTGAACTAATTCAAGTCATTGGGTAGTCTTGAATACAGCTCTTGAGGTCTGCTTGAGTATGTGTGTCCTTTGAAATGACTGGGGCATTTTTGCTGATAGATTTCTAGTTAATAACTACTTAATTACAAGACATTCATTGCTTAGTTTATTCATAAGCAATGAACTGCAGTTTACTTAGTCACTTGAGCAGGTTTAAACCTTAGCCTCAGTCTGTTAGTTTGTTCACAGCAAATAGGAGGTTGCAATTAGTATCACTTAGACATCTGTTAACAAACAAAAGAGTAATATGCATATATGTTCCTGTTAAGAGTATTTTAATGAAATGAAGGAATATGGCCCCATCCACACACTGTGGTCAGCATCAGAAGAAGATATAGCAGAGTCCCTGAAAGGTGTTGCCAGCTGCATTGACAAATGCTGCAAGGCTACGGAGAAGAAGATGGCAGGGCTCTCGGAAAACCTGCTGCCCATTCTACATGAATATGTCCTCTACAGTGAAATTCTGATGGTAAGTGTTCCTTAAGGATTGCTTATGGCTGTATATAAAACGTGGTGTGGTCCAGTAACAGACTCTAGAAGAGGATTCGTAACCGTCATTGGTAGCTGTGCTAAAGAGCATGAGGTTTTGCCATCTGCATTGTAGCAGAGAGACAGTAACACAGATAGGTTTGAGGAAGAGCAGCTGGGAAAGACCTCCTCTGAAGGGAGTCTGAAAGACCTTCCTTTCTGCTGAAATATGAACTCATCAAGCAACAGATTGTGAGGGGGAAAAGGAGTGGAGAGGTTTTTCCCTTTCTAGGAGATGTTCCTAAACTATGTTTTCTTTTTCCAGAACAGCAGGGAGCTTCCAGTCCCCGTGCCATTATATAAGCATGTGTTAGTCTTTGCCATAAGCTGATGCTTTCAGTTCCCTTTCTATACATGTTTTTCTGACACTCAGAGAGAACGGAAAAAATCTCACTACAGAGTAGACAAAGTCAGTGCTGATGGATAATCAACATGATTAAGTAACTGAATTCAGCATGTAATTCCTACTCTGCTGCCTCCAGGAAGCAGAAAATGTGTACAAACCCTTCTTTGTCTAGGTTTTGAGCAATGCAAGCTGCAGTATCTGTTCTCGCCTTACTGCTGGGAACCCAGCTGCTACTGCAGTGGTTTCTGAGTAGGAGCTGAGAGTATGATACAGTCCATGGGCAGAGCAAGACCAAAGTTAACTGAGCCTTTCCTGGCACTGAACAGAGCACTGTCAGTTTCTCAGTAAGGCTTAAGAATTATTGCTGCAATGCCTGCAGGGCCATGCAGGTAGATAGGGGTAGAAACTGCTTTGCTTAAAGGTCTGAATTGATTCCTGCCAATTGCAGGTCTTAGTGCTCTGCCCCCCTTAAAGACTTCACATTTTGTTATCCATGAGCATTCCTAGCCTTCATGCTATTGAGGAGATGCTACCTGCCCATTGCCTTCTAGTTTATATTGCCCTCTCTCTATTTTCCTCTATCTGGAATTTTACTCTTGAATATCACTCTTTCTATTTTCCAATATCTGAAGGAGGCCTACAAGGATGCTGGAGAGGGACTCTTCATCAGGGATTATGTATGGATAGGACAATGGGTGATGGGTTCAAACTGTAATGGGAAGTTCAGGTTGGATCTAAGGCAGAAGCTTTTCCCTGTGAGGGTGCTGAGGCGCTGGCACAGGGTGCACAGAGAAGCTGTGGCTGCCCCATCCCTGGCAGTGTTCAAGGCCAGGTTGGACAGCTTTGGGCAACCTGGTCCAGTGGAAGGTGTCCCTACCCTTGGCAGGGTGTTGGAACTGGATGAGTTTTAAGGTCCTTTCCAACCCAAACCAGTCTGGGATTCTATGATTCTCAGGTATTCTCTTTTGTCCAGAGCACAGAAAGGCTTCTGTGGACAAGCCCAAGTGTGACTACCTGGCTCTTCATGCACATGTTACAAAGAGCTGTTGCCCATGACCTTATTTTTATTGCATATGGTGTTCTTTATTCAACATTTGCAATGCAGGATTAGGCTGCCATGTAGTCCTGTCCAGAAGAAAATCTTCCTTCACTTGCTCATTACTGTTCTACAACTGTACCTTTCCCTTCATTCACCATGGGTTTTTCTTTTTCCTACAGCTTGCTTCCCTCTTGCAGTTTGGAGAGGGCAAACTTCTACTCACACTAAAAACACAAGAAGGGAAGTCACACACTAGTAAAACCTGCTTTCAGAGGTGTGTTTAACCCCTCATCACGGGGACCTTTGTGCTCCGCTGCTAGGATTATGGGCAGATGAGCAGGAGAAGGTGTGGTTGATACAATACTGTCCTTGTATTTTCCAGGTTTGGAAGTTCAGCCTCAATCTAGGGAAAGCGATGAATTAGTAGCTAAAATATATACATCTGGATTGGCTCCTTCCTACATGACTAACAGAACAAATCTGGGGAGCGCAAGAGTCCTGCTGTGCCTCAGGGGACAAACTGCAGCATTAAGTTGGTTATGGGTGCACATATCATTATTTGAGGGTTTTATGGCAGGGTGCCATTAGATATTACACAAAAAACATTGTACAAGTATAACAATATGCTTTAAAAACTTTTAAAAAGTCCCTCTCTTTGCCATTAGAAGTCAGCACTTGTCTGCAGTTGTAGCACATTAATATTAATTGGGTTTATCTTGTAATTTAAGGGCTATTTGTGATAAAAGTTGCCAAATAATCATTAGAAGAGTTTTAAAAGAGGCAAAAGAAATAGTAAAAGCATTTTTAAGGACAGCTTTCCCAAACATACTCACTTTGCTAAGCGTTTTCTCTATTTATCTAACCAAAAGATAGCCTGAGCTATAAAGATACAGATTGATGAGCATTAGTGTGTATTGCTAATCTATTATTACTCACAATTGTCCATTCAGGTTCGGCAACATTTTTCTAGTGAGTACCTGTTTAAAAAGAGATGTTGAAAAGTTATTTGAGAATTAACCGCCTAAATTCTTCTGTTGTGTTTGTTAAAGTGACAAGATGTCAAAGGGAACTCAGTCAAATAAGACAGATAGAGAAGGTAGAGCTGCTTGTGCCCTCTGCTATTTCAACATGCCCTCTGCATCTCTTCAGTATATGCAGAAGAAGCAGTAAAACCGGTTGTGGCAAGGTGATGTAAAAGAAGGGTTTGAGATTTGTATTCTGTGTCTGCTTGTGACCTCTTTTTAAAGAGGATGAAAGCCTTGTAGTGTTTCTGCAGGATAAGCACACCTGAGTGTGCTTTTCCAGATGAGGAAGCAAAGGCTTCATCAAGGCCACAGAGCAAGCGAGCATTGGAAATGGAAATCTAACCATAATACCATTCCTGTTTTGTAGTTCAAGTAACATTCCTTCCCCTTCCTAATTATTTTTTGGCATTATACTAAAAAGCCAATACCTACTAAGACAGTTTTAAAGGAGGCAATAATTACATATGCTGAAAATAAGCACATATATCAGTGTTAGCACATCTCTCATTTTCATGATAATTTCATCTGATTTTTCTGAACTACTTTTGGCACTTACAAAATAATACTGAAGGTTAAACTCACAGTTGCAGGAATACCATTTTTAGTCATTTCTTCTACTTTATACTGTCAATTTTTCTCAAAGAAGATACTTTTATACCTGAGATTGGGCAAACTCATGTTGCTGGTTTCAAATCCGAATCTATACTAAGTTGAGCTGATACTAAGTAAGGTGCTGTTGCAGATTTTCTCATACGAGCATACAGTGACACTATGTATGGCAGATTCTTGTGGCACTGATTTGGGATTTACCAAGATTCTTGAAAAACACATAAGATCGATAAAATACAGGTATTGAAAAGTTCATGATTTTAAGGGTTTTTTCCTTGAAAGTACATGTATCATGTGTACATGTACATGTATCCAAAGTACTAAATGGCATCAGTCTGCGATCTTGCTTCGTTTCTTAAATAGCCAAGTTGTTTGATGGTTTTCTGCACAGATGGCTAAAATTTGGTGAAGTTTACTACTTTCTTTCTTTCTCTTTTTCTCTATGAAGGGTGTTTTGAAAAGGAGAGACCAAATTCAAGGCGAGCTCGACTCCAAAGTTGATGCCAATAAAAAGGCAGAAAAGGATCTGGTGAGTATATACAGAAAGTTGAAATCTTTCCGGCCTTATTCTAACAGTAAAAGATGATCCCCTGAAGAAAGCATGTCATAGAATCATAGAATGGTTTTGGTTGGAACGGACCTTAAAGAACATCCAGTTCCCAGCCCCTGCTACATGCAGGGACACCCCACACTAGAGTATGTTGCTCCGAGCCCCGTGTCCAACCTGGCCTTGAACGCTGCCAGGGATGGGGCAGCCACAGCTTCTCTGGGCACCCTGTGCCAGCGCCTCAGCACCCTCACAGGGAAGAGCTTCTGCCTAAGAGCTCATCTCAGTTTCCCCTCTGGCAGGTTAAAGCCATTCCCCTTGTCCTGTCTCTACAGGCCCTTGGCCAAAGCCCCTTTCCAGGTTTCTTGTAGCCCCTTTAGGCACTGGGAGCTGCTCTAAGGTCTCCCCTTAAGGAGCCTTCCCTTCTCCAGGCTGAACAAGCTCAGCTTTATCAGCCTGTCTCCATAGGACAGGTGCTCCAGCCCTCAGAGCATTATTGTGGTCCTCCTTCTTACTGTGCTCCAACAGCTCCATGTCCTTATGAGTACTGAACACAGTACTCCACGTAGGGTCTCACAGGAGCAGAGTAGACTGTTAGAATCACCTCCTTTGACCTGCTGGTCATGCTCCTTTTGATGCAGCCCAGCATACAGTTGTCCTCTGAAGCCATGCTTTATAACTGGATAATCTCTAATTCTGATCCTTATGATGACAAGGGATTGGTCTTTGTAGCTATGCTGTGTCCTATAAAGGACAGTCATGAGAAAGATGCACAACTTCAGAAGATAGGACACTGAAGCAAAGGAAAAGCAAACAGTGGGTGACCACTCTTGTTTTGTCAACGCAGTCTGTACCATAGCTTAATACTGACACTTCACTTCCACACTGGGAGATAAAGGAGAGAAGGATTTGCTGCAGTGCTCTTGGAGCTGCTGCTCCAAGGATGGATATTGGCATTTTTAAAATTCTTGTTTAACTCTCCAGCCCAAATGGTGTTCTTTTAGCGCAGTGTTATCACAAAGTGTTACACAGAATACATAGAAATGACTAATAACTTTAGTACATCAAAGGAAAAAGTCCTTGACATTTCAGGTACTTTTAATTAGGGTTGTTGTAATCAGCTTTCATGTAAAGATGAGCTGTTTAGATGGGGTTTGGCACTTGAAATGCATATTTTTCTGTGATCTCTTGTCACTGAGCTGAATAATTTAGTTATATTAGCAGGGTCTGAGCTCTACAATGGCTATAGCACATTTTGTACCGATTTGCCTCTGTCCTGCAGTAAGACAGTAAGTAAATACCTCTAGGTTTGGTTTTTCCTGAAGCAGAAATTCTGTTCTATCTTGTATTGTCCTGTGGTTTCACAGAACATTGCCTGGCAGGATGTGGTCTTTTCAGAATGTATTTCTGATACAGATCTGATGGAGGCCTCAGACAAGGCACATGCACCTTCTCTTCCTGAACTAGTACAGACAAATAGGAGTATTTTTCCTTTAGCATTCCCCTTGTCCTGTCCCTACAGGCCCTTGGCCAAAGCCCCTTTCCAGGTTTCTTATAGCCCCTTTAGGCACTGATCAACCAGATCATACCATGTTGAGTTGATCTTGACAGTGGTTACTGCATAAGGAGGTGTTTGTACTTGCTCCCAGTAAAATTTGGAGATCTTGTTTGTTTTCAGTGTTTCTGTGTTTCCAAAGCCATGTTTACAGTTTTGGTAAAAGCCTTTGGCCATTGGGATTATCCAGGTGTTCTGGACATTGGGGTTATCCAGGTGTTCAGATCTTGCCTTTATCCTTCCAACCCCTCTTATTTCTTACTCAGTTCAAACCCCTCTTTTTCTAGAGCCTGATTCTCCCTTCAGTCTCACAAGAGCAGTAGAAGAGATGCCTGTCTGTCTAATCTGATCATAAACCCCTGTGTTATCCAATGGAGTGGCAGGTGTATCCTGAAGACTTTTTCTTCACTGGAAATTGAAGGCTTTTTCTATGAATTTTACTTTGGCCACTGCTATTTTTAACCATTCAAGTACCTTGTAACCACTTTCTTCATCTGTTTTTTCTTAGTGTTATAATTTGTATTATGTATATATATGTTGAAATATTCTGCACACATTTCAAACCAAACTGATTTTAGAACCAAAGGTGGTCATACTGCATGTTTGTGTCATTGGAATTGGTGTCAAACACTGAGTTTGGCTGTGTTAGCATATTTTATTCCTAAGCAGAACTTACGTAGCTTCTAATGATCTCATTGATGTCAGATTGAACTTGTCAGTGCAATTTAGTAGCCAGAAATTCTGCTGACAACGAGTGGCATGAACTCTAATCTCATTTGAAGTATATTTCCACCATAGACAAGGAATCTCAGACTGTCATTATAGCTGATAAAAGCCTGCGAGATCTTTAGCATTGGTCATGACAACCATTAGATGATTTAAGCAACAGGAGGTTATACAGCAGGAGAATGCACAACATCTCCAAGGTCAGTGCAGCTGAAAGTGGCTGGCAGCACAAATCAAACCTTAGGAGATGTCAGGTTCATTGGCTGAGAAACACTGTCAATGAGTTGTGCTTCTGCCACTGGGCTTTTACAAAGTTGCTGGTGGTGCTGCTAGAAAGCCAAAACCTCATCTCCCTCTCCAAAAGTGAGTCCGTGAAGAAGGCAGTTGTTCACAGTATGGAAGGTCTGAAAACTGTGAGGTTGGATGCAGGCTCTGACAGAGGTATCTGGGAGGACTTTGCTTATCTAGACCTTTCTTGCCTCCGGGCTGAAAAGATGTTGGGAGTTTGTGGCTCTTTCGCTCCCAGACTCCATTCTGAAAGCATAAACAGCAATGCTAGAGCATCCCTCTGTGGCTCGGGAGTTCTAAACAGTTTTGGTACTGCAACTAGTGCTTCTGACAAGAGGGTGGTATAATGTGCTCTGACAGAGACAGATGAGCATTAAATGCTAACTTCAGGATTTTCGTGTTCAGGCTTGGAACTGAGTAGTAAAGAGAGGAATTGCTGAATCTATCACGTTCTGAATATATCTTATGTTTTAACTCACAGAATCACAGACTCACCAAGCATAGGCCTACAAGGATGCTGGAGAGGGACTCTTCATCAGGGACTGTAGTGATAGGACAAGGGGTGATGGGTTCAAACTGAAACAGAGGCAAGTTCAGATCCTGGCGCTGGGCACCAACTTCAGGCTAAGAAGGATTAGTATCACCAAGCTGTAGGATTAATTCACAGAGCAGATAGGAATTTGTGCTATTTTGCATAGTGTGACTTTAAAATGCCGTGTCACTTACCAGGTAATTTGGCTATTAGGTCAAGTCTTTTTGGCTACAGGTTCACATCTGGTTGTGTTCTGCCCTAGCAGTGCCTGGCACCCCCTTCCTGTCCCATAGTCTGAGGTCTGATGAGCACTATGCTGTCTTTCACTGATAGATTTATTTTATCCTACCAGCTGCTTCAGTGAGGTCAGTGTAAGAAAACTGATTCAGAATCATATTTAATTTGCAGGATAAGTTGTGCAAATGAGGAACACATTAGGTAGGTGGTTTTGTTGGACCAAGCCATTCTTCTTTGGTTTCTGCTGTCATGGCAGCTGAAGAGGGTGGCATTTATGTTATCAGTTGTGAAAAAGTAGATCTTAAACCTCTCTATTTCAGATGAAGAAGCATGATATAATGCTGTCTTTAGACCTGAACTCCAACCCTTACCTTGATAGAGCACACAGTTTCTTTTGGGCTGTAGAGGGTGATGTTTAAACCGCATATCCAGGCAGGAATGAAGAACAGAGTCTGCCTCTTCATATCATGTTGTGACTACACCATGGAAGAAATACATAGTTCCTAGAAAAGGCAAGACAAGAAACCCCTGTAAAATAAATGTCTCAAAGATACGAAGAATGAGACAAGAGGAAGTTGCCACAACCAAGAGTTTGAAGTCAGAGAGGTTCTTTATGTGTGCAGCCTAACTCAAAGCCAAACAGAGGCTTTTTTTCTTGTGAAAGCAGAAAATGGGTTCAGCTGCCTTTCCTACACCAAATCATCTGAAAATATTCACTGTTTTCAGTATTCTGTGTGCGTTCAGTTTTGGTATTTGAAGGATGCAGTTAACATGGGACGTGCCCAAGATACCAAATCCAGCCGCCTGTAATTCCTTTAAAAGTGATTTCCCCACACTTAAACTTTAGATTAACCTTTTCATATTGAATACAGTGTTGGCAGTTGAAATTACCTGTGTCCATAGTTTAATTACTGATCTGGCTAGATAATTGAACTTGGGCTTTTCAGCTCCATCCACTTCCTCATTCCCATTAGCTAAGAAGTCGCTTTGTGCACTGAGTAGAAGCAAGCAACGGCTGTAGAGTAGCCCTCAAGGTTTTGTGCCTGGATCACTGTACAAGAGTTTCTTCTCTGCAGAAGTCCTTTGGTTGGCTTTCTTTCTCTGCTTTTGCATTTCTCTCATATGGTCACACAGACGTTAGTTCCACATAAAAGACAGCAATGTGACAGGCAAGGAGTCAGGCAGTTTGTGCTTTTGATTTCTGCTGTCTTCTCCCCATTCTGTTTTCTCCTGAGGTTCTCAAATGTCCCGTCAGGGTTTCCTCAGTTTTTCTGGCCAAATCTACTGTGTATAGTTGATCTGGCATTTTCCTTTCTAGATGCGTTACTGCCGAGTGCTAGTGAAGAGGTGCCAGAGTCTGTAACTTCTCAGTCAATACAAATATCTTCAGCATCACTTTACTTCTGGTCTAGAAGTTCTATTATTAATATCTCAGACTTTTCCCCAAGGTATTCGTTAAGAATAAAGCTTACATTTTCTCTTGGGGCATGATTTTCTCTGCTAGGTTCAATACCAACCTCAGTTCTGCACTTCTCTTTCCGTGCACTACAAACACTTGATTTCAATCCCTTTGAAATGGTGCCTTTACTAATATTTTTCATGTTTACAATTCATATTTAGTTCTCAGAAGAGATTGGGAAACTTGAAGACAAAGTCGAATGTGCCAATAATGCCCTGAAAGCAGACTGGGACAGGTGGAAGCAAAACATGCAGTGTGACATGAGATCAACGTTCACTAATGTGGCTGAGAACAACCTCCGTTATTATGAAGAGGTAAAACCACTTTCACGATAGCAATGTTATTCTTTCATAGATTATTTCAGTGGAGAAGTCCATGGATTGTCTCTAGAGAGGAATTTTTGCATTTTAGTCCAGACCTGTGTTAAGTTCAGGATCAGTTTTTGTGGGAAGAGGGAGGCAGTTATCCTTAACTGGACACGTTTCAAGCCATGTGTGTTTGTTTTATTTGTTCCCAAGCGCTTGATCCTGAGTTCATCATCGACAGAGGGCACTCTAGTTTTACTAACCATTTAACCACATCATTTGGACCATATTTTGTGGTTCAGTGTCAGCTGCTGTAGTTCAGTTTGGAAATCTTTTTGCTGTTACTGCATGAAGAAGCCCTCTGGAAAGCTGAAACTTCTGTTAAATGTATGAGGAAAACACTGAAATGTGATTCCATTTCAGACAGCACATTCAGGAAGTCATTATTTTTCTAAAGGAATTGTCTTTCGTGAAATAATCGGACTTTAGGAGGAGAAAGAAACAATACCATTTTTAGAAGTTAACATGAAAAGCTTAAAAAAATACAAGTGCTGCAAGTATGTAAAGTGAATAAATCAAATCTCTTTATAATGGAAACTTACTCCTTCAGAAAGGAAGAAAAGTGGTTGAAATTAGATTCTTATTTTCATATCAAATGCCACAGATACTATTCTTGGTGAGAATTCCCTTTAACAAGGATATATACTAAGACAGAGAACTTGAAAATATATAACCAAATACGTTTAGCATTCCGTGAGGTTTCTTCCTGAGGAACATGCTGTTGATTGAAGAGCACATTTTGAAGACATCCCAGATGTCTTGAAATGATGTAAAGAATTTCTCCGTTTGAGAATAGAATTGCAAGATATAAGCCATCTATTAACCATAAGTCAGTGATTTCACAGATCTGTGTGGCTGGCTGTGATTTCCCGTCCTGTACGCTGAACTTTTTCTGGCCAATGACAGTGTCCTGATTTTACAAATCACTTTGTTGAAACATAATTGAAAAGACAGAGCTCTTGATCATAATCTAATTAATTAACATCCAGTCTATGCGATGCATGGACATCGACAAGCTGTTGTTCCATATTAAAATCAAAATATCTCCTGAATTTGGGCAGCAAGCTTTTGGCATCCTTTCACATTTTCCTCAGTTATTGATGGTCTCTGACTTCTATCTCAGCAATATGTATGTAAAAATGATGCTGAGTGGATTGGAATATTTTGTTAATGAACAATTTGCTAAATTAAAACCCCAAAATAATAATTTATTTCTCTTTCCTGTCTAGAAATGCTATTTTGCTGATTAGACTTTTAATTCAGAATAGCGAAGCTCGTCCTGTACATTAAATTGCTCTCATTAAGTCACAAACTGGTTCAGCTCTCACATGTCCAAAATTAAACTACTTTCAAGTGTTACCTGTAATTATATTTCTCCAGATTTACTCATTCGAAACGAATAGAGGTATTTTTATAGCCTTCTAGTTTATTGACTGTCTGAATTTAATGTATTTGAATAAGAAGTGATCCTTTGCTTTTGATGCACCATTTGGTGCTTACTATGCTTTTCCTTGCTGCAGCATCCCTCATCTTATTTCCTGCTTTTTTTCCCCCCTCCAAAGTATGTTCTCTGCATGCTCCCAGGCCATGGATGCCATGGACAGGATTCATGCCCAGCTCTTCTGTTCATCTCCTGTGAGATATCATCTCTTACTTTCTAATTTAGTCAGTACCTGCTTCTCCTCCTTTCTGCAGCTTCCTCCCCCTCCTGTTAAACTCCTGTTCTTGCCTCTCCACAAGCACTGTCCCATTTTCTTCTCTATATCAACATTTCACTGTGCTTTGTTTTTCCCCAGTCTTGCTGACTTTATTTTCCATGCACACAACTAACCGGGAGTCATTCATGTTGGTGGCCATTCTCTGCATCCCTTACATTGCTGAGAACTACAGAGTAAGGAGAGACATCTCATGTTTTCTGGTGGGTTTTGCAGTAGAGAATCCAGTCCTTCAAGAGTATATAAAACTAACAGCCACCAGTGTGATTGAGCCCAACATTGATGACCATCAAAGTGCACTAGAACATCTAAAATGTTATTTTGTCTTTGTCACAACATGTGGAAGAGTATGACCTTACATTTGTTTGGATCTTTACTTATTTGTAGTTGTCTAAGGGTCCTGCTGTCAGTTTGTCAAGCATCACTTAAAAGATGTCTTTAAAAGAGTATGTCTCATCACATGGAAGAGAATGTCTCCCTTAAGCTAAATTGATGGTCATGTTACATGAAGTGCTACTTTCAAGTGTTACCTGCAATTGTATTTCTCCAGATTTATTCATTCAAAACAAGTAGAGGTATTTCTGTAGCCTTCCTCTTTATTGACTACCTGAATTTAACGTACTTGAATAAGAAGTGTTCCTTTGATTCTACAGCTGCGGTGTTTCTTCACCAATCTCTTTGTGTCACTCAAAGCTGTGGCAACAAAGAGATCACTAAAGCCCCATGTTGCAAATGGACAGGGTTATGAGAGTGAAGGTTTTGCTGTGATAATGTGCAAGCTATCTTAGAATTTTATTTAAATATTTAAATATAATGTAATTTAGTAGCCAAGAATTACCATGACTGAGTATTTGGTATTCCTGTAGCCAGTCTCAAAAGTTCATAGGGTTCTCCACCTTTTCTTTGCTTCTGGAAAACAGTTGAACACACACTTAAGTCTTTCTGTATTCCACAAAGGCTTAAAGCCAGTAATATGCTGTATTAATAATGACTGTAAATGCACTGCTAAAACGGGGGATTTTCTGAAACAAGATTTCAAAATTCAGAGCTTGATTTCTGAAGTAAATAGCAAGCAGTGTCTTACAGAGAAAAATGCTTGAATGAAGCACATGTTTAACATCCCACCCTTTATATTATTCCTTTTGCCCATGCCTTAGGTGCGATGCTATTGTCTGCAATAGTGCACCTTAGCCCAGACAAGGTATGAGTCACACAGTTGAAATCACAGGCTGTTCACAGACTGGAGTTTACAGCTGAGAAGGATGACTGTCATCAGGAGTATTTCCATTAAGTTAGGTACAGATGCTCTGCAGACTAAAACCAAACCAAGATCTAAAGTTAGTGCTGGTGGTGGTATCATTTAGTCAGCATGTCTAAAGCATTCTACAAATGAGCAAAACCAAACCAGGCAATGCTGAACTGTGGCTTCAAAGAGAAATGGAAATTAGACATTTACTACATTTTTCCTTCTGCTTTTCTCACGTGTTTACTATAGTCTTGAGTATATTTACAGCAGTGAAGACAAAGAAACACTTCACATGTTTCTCAGCAGGGATCTTTGTTAACCTGTTCTCTCCTGAACAAACACCAGAAGAAGAAGTGGCAAGGTTCAAACTTAAACAGGGGAAATTTAGATTGGATATAAGGAAGAAATTCTTTATTGTGAGGGTGGTGAGGCACTGGAATGGGTTGCCCAGGGAAGTTGTGAATGCTCCATTGCTGGCAGTGTTCAAGGCCGGGTTGGACAGAGCCTTGGGTGGCATGGTTTAATGTGAGGTGTCCCTGCCCATGGCAGGGGGTTGGAACTGGATGAGCTTAAGGTCCTTTCCTACCCTAACTATTCTATGGTTCTATGATTTTTCAGCCCAATCCAAAGATTAGTTAAACATTATAAATCTAACAAATACGAGTTTGGTTTTCCATCGCTCACGAGGCACTGCAGTACATGCAGGAAGACTGGGTTTTTGTCATAATGTAGGATGATGTTTAATTAGTTTTGGCATGGAAAGAACATGCTTTTCTCTTGTGCATGGATGAGCCTTTTTTTTCCACAGCATAGCCTCTGATTTTTCTCATGTCAAACTAATCCTGTTACAATCTTTGCAGCTTAATCGAATAAAAAGCTACAGTCATCTTTGCTATAGTGAGATTCTTGTTGGTAATGACACAACTTACTCTTTTCCCCAAACCTGAAATCATTTCCTCATTTTCTTAACTATTTCAGGTTTATTTCTGTGACCTACATTGTTGCACAGGCATCAATTGAGCCAAGATTCACTGGGGCAAAGCAGTACTCCTTCCCCATTACAACAACTTCCTTCGCAATCCAAAGCCCTCCTGTGCCTCTCTAGCTAGTAAAAGCTGTAGAAAACTAGATAAGATTTGTTGTTTGCCCTAGAGGCCTCTGTAGTGATTTGGTTGCATAGCAAATGTTAGCTGCTCATGTACGTTGATTACACCCTACCTTAGCAGTGCCTGGGATTTTAGCTAACAAACTTCATGTGATTTTTCCAAAGCTTCCACAGTGGCCGAGCCCATTTGTAACTGTCACTAACCCTCACTCATGTCAACCATAAACTATTTCTTTCGAATACTCTGAGGAAGATGTTCTTCCTTGCAGTCGGAATCACTCTTTCCGTGCACTCCAGTTTTCGTTTCCGTGCACCCAGGACTATGACAATACTTTTGGTCACCTTCTCAGGCACACATAAGATTTTATTTTCAGGTTTTACTCCAGAAAATGCGACCATGAAAGGTATTTTGAAGGTTTCAACCTTAGAGAAGAGGCAACTGGGACGCAACCACACATGGCACGTGACACGCTGCTTCTGCTGTCATCCCTACTACGGGCTCTATTTTTAGATCCCCTTTTTACTTAGCTATGCAGTAGTACTAGAGATGAAAACCTTTTTGCTGTTGATGTTTCAGAATCGATGTATGACCTGCAGTAGTAATCAGAGTATTTTAGATAAAGTAGACTTATTTAGCTTCTCACTACTTCATTTTGTGTAATTAGGTTTTTTATGTCTTCCACCAGGCTTTCACAAGCAATTGGATTATGAATTTCAGTCCTCACTGAATTTCCTAGGTTTGGTTTTCCTTTTTCTCCCTTCTTTTCTGCCTCCTTCGTGAAAGCTGGCTGATCCTCTATCTCAGTTTTCCAACTTCCAGGAAAATGAAGTAAAATCATTCCATAATAATGTTGAAATATCCATCAGCAACAAATGTTATTTATGCAGCTCATGCTTTACAGTAGAAAAAGCTTGAGCCTAAGGCACAGAGACCTAGTTTTGGGTTGGTGTGGTTAATTATAAAGCTTGTCAGCTGTGATGTCTGACAGTGAAATGGGCCACCATTGCTCTTACGGTTTGGGAAGTGTGCTTTGGTTATATAAAGGAGGATGAATTAAAAACTGAATAACTTGTGGAACTGAAGATGTTTTGCATCTTTTGTCTGGAAAGACTTCAGGAGATTGTATCAGTCTAGGTAGTGAACATCCTGGGGTTGCACTTGACGATGTGCAGTTTGGCTCAGCATTGCAAGGATAACGGGAAGCCATTTTCGCATTCCAGCCAGTGCTGATACATGTGTTTTAATTCACGTGGCTGAACTTACAGGATGACAAACCATGGAGTTACAGGCTAGAAATTAAACTCTTGTTCAGGAAAAACAAAAGTCAGCCACTGCCAACAAAAGACTCTTCAGGAAAGAGTGATCATTTCTTGTCCCACACCTAGAAAGAGCCTAAGAAAACAGATGTGCCTTGCAGCTTTCTAGGATGGTAATCCAGGCTGAGCTCAAGCAGGCAGAGTCCAAGCACCACAGTGAAGACCCAGTGCTAGCAGCTGTGACATTTTAAAACCAAGATGCCACCTTCCAGCTCAAGCATCTCAGATAGACTTGGCTGCCACAGTGTCACATGAAGTAGGGGAGAAGCTGTTGATCAAACCTTTAAGGCTTTATACAAAAGGTCAGAAAGACCTTTTAAGGCAGAAATCAGTTTGCAGCACTTGCCGTTCGTGCTAGTGCTGTTTTCACTGTTTCTCCCTGATTTACCATGTCAAAATAACACTTCTCCAAAAAGTCAATGAAGAAATGGATGTCCACACAGCTCTTTCTTAGCCTGTTGGTCTTTTCACAGTAATGCAAACCATACGTGTGCTCTCAACAGCAGCACAACGTTGTCGTGTGCTCAAGCAGCAGAAGTTAGTTGGGGATTTGTCAGCCAGATCAGAAGAAGACTGGAGGAGCAGGTTGGAACTGGATGAGCTTTAAGGCCCTTTCCAACCCAAACCAGTCTATGATTCTGTGATTAAAACAGGGCAGGCAAATTCATGCAGTCATTCTATTGCTGTGATGCTATTGAAAACAAGAACCCGTTTCAAATGGAAAACATAGTTTGTACAGTTATAAATACATTTTGCCGTGAGGAGAGAAATGCCACTTGTTGTAAAGATGACGGTTTCCTCAGCCCCTGCCTTTCTGGTCCCATTTCTTTCCTATTACCCAGGAGCAAAAAGATTTTTGGGTGTGTTTAGAATATAACCTTTTAATTTAAGTTGGAAGGAAAATCAGGCATACAGTATCAGGTATCCACAAGGATTACAAAGGAACTGTATCTGACAGTGTGCTTCCTGTTTGGTAGAGATCTTTGTCTGTAACTGAAGGGGGAGATGAAAGAAGGATGTAATTAATGTTCGCATCTTCCATGCTAACACGTACCATTACAATGCTCACACTGTGCTCTTGTCATTAGGTAAGTGACCTTTACAGCTCACTTGGCTTGTTGGCTAACGTTCTGCACATCACTGAGCTGCCTAGGAAACCATATTCTGCTCTTCCCATAGCCCCACAAAAGCAGCTTGGGACAATGAGGATGTATTCTGCTCTTCTCTTCTTGGCTACCGGTTTGACAGGAATCTATTTCTCTGCTGTATTCACATGTATTTGTGTTGTCTTGTGTTTTTTTTTAAGTGCCTTGCTACATGGGAGTCCTTCCTAGCATCTCAAAGAGTGGAACTTCTTATGGAAGAAGATTCTGAAGATAGACCTTGAGTAATATATCTGTGCTCAACCTCTGCATAGTCCATGCAGTGTTTCCCAACCAAAGTGCTTTATACAAGATCAAATACATCATTATATTTAACTGTTAAGAATCAGTGAAACCAGCTTATCGAAAACTCAGGTATTCTAGTCCTGAAGTACATTTTGGAATATGCTATATATTGCTTTATACTGCTTAGCTGTGATTTTACACATTTTTATGCAAGTGTTTGCATTCAATTGTTTTCATAAATATTGCATAATTTGGATATAAAGTATTTTAAGAATGTGAAAATAGCTTCATTTTAATAAAAAGTTTAATAAGAAAAGCTTGGTTTTGTTGTGGATCTTAGCCTGGAAGAAGTATTTTGGTATTTTAGCATGCTTGTTCCATTCTCTTTGTTAGTAATTTCCTGTGAAATTACCTAGTGTAGTCTTCAAGGAGCTCCTCAGGATTATTTTGCTAGCTTGTGCTACTCACCCAATGGCAACACGGCACGGAAAGATGCTGAACATGTTCTTGTGAGATTAGTGCTGCTTTAAAGTACTGGTAATTCACTATTCAGTTTGCTGTATTTCCATGCCTATTAAACATCTTCAATTTGACACTTTATAGAGGATAAAAGCCCCCTGACAGGTCATGAAACAGACTGTTTCTACAGTGATACATTAGTCGCAGCACTGATCCTGCCAACACAAGAGCTCCATTTGGAGTTTGCAGGATCAAACCTTATATTCCCATGGTGGACCTTCCTGTAATCCTGAACTACCTCCCTCTTTGAATAGCTGGTGTGGTAAAGAAAGGGATAAGGAAGGGAAAGGGAGTTTTGCATTAAAATGATGGGCTGAGTGGCTGTGGACCTGTCCAGGCTGGATGAGCCATTGAGAACTGTAGATTCCAAGTGAGACCTGGAATACTAGCATGGCCTTTTCAGCCCTTCCAGGAACACTGCTTTCATGCTTCCCCTATCAAGTATTAATGAAAGTTCAGCTCTTTCTTTCTTTCAGCTATAAAATAGCACTTAAGGTGCTTCCGAAATACTGCAGGAGGAATGCATCTCTCCCAGCATGGACAACTCAGATGAGTGGCAAGTCCGTGTTGGGAGGAATTTGGTATGGGTATGGATGCTCGCAGGAGGCATGGAATAACATGGCTGGACTTTGCCCATTGTACCCTTCCCACTGATTGTTTTTAATATCAGAGCTTCTGTCAATGTGCTTAATAGCCCTTAGTGTCTTTCCTTGTGCTTTGTTTTCTTCTGATTTCCATCTAAACCTTTCGTATTTACCGGGCTGAATATCGGTGGACTCCACAATTTCATTGGCAGGAAAAAATCCAATTCATTTGGAGATTCCTAAACCAGCTTCCCAGTAATTTCAGGCAATGCCCTCTGCCTCTTAAACTGGGAGAAGAGGTGAACAACTGCTTCCTGTTTGTCTTCCCTGTGCCACTCAAGAATTGACAAACCTCTGGTGTGCCTTCCAGGCGCTGCCTCCTTTCCCTAGAGGAAAAGCCATAGCTCGGTATCATGTCGTACAATAGGCATTTCACATCTGTGCTGGCTGCTGCTGCTGTCCTCTCTGTTCTCCAGTTCTTCTGAGACTGGGGTTCAAGGTGCAGGCACACCAGACACGGAGCTGCTGTTCGAATTATGCCTTTGATTACTTCTCATTCTTTCCTACTCCTTTCTCATTTAAAGCAGCACTGAATGCTGAGCCGCCGTCCCACAGAACTGTCCACTGACATTAAGAGCTATTCTGAAGGTTACTAAATAGCTGAATTTCCATCATCAGTGTGTATATATAGGAGAACTGGCTTTTCCCCAGGGAGCATCCATTTGCATTTATTAATACGCAATTTTGCCTGCTGGTTTTAGCTCCTAATCTCCCAGTAGTTTCCAGTCCTATAAACAGGATTCCTACCAGATAGACAGCAGTATCACTCTGAATACCAGATAAGCAAGAGTTCAAGAAATTCAGCTGGAACAGGCTTAGCTGGAAGGATACAAATGGTTAAATGGAGCACAAAGTGGAATACTGAGCCTCTAATTTAGGCTCCTCCAAGAAAGTGTAATGCCTGGTGAGCTGATAGAGAATGCCAGTGTGCTTCAGCACTGATTTTACCCGTATGTTCAGCAGAAAGCTGCTCTTTGAGGTATGTGGAAATGAGAAGCATTTTGCATCCTTGGTAAAAACATGGGCTGTGGTTCATTATGTTCACGCTTTAGTTTTAGCTCCTTTTTAGCTAGGCCGTAACCTATGGGGAAAAGGCTTTGGTAATCGGTTATATAGAGGCTGATTTCCTAGTAGCGCTATCATCATGCAAAACCAATTGAGTACAATCCCCATTGTCCTTTTTGTGTCATGAGAATCCTTCTGACACTCACGATTTATAGAGTCTATTGTGTATTCAGACCTATTTCCAAAGGTCTTTCTTGTATGGAGTCACCTTCCTTAGACAAGTGCTTAGCAAGTGCTCAAACTATCTGCTTACTCAAAATCAATCGATTTCATGCAGAGAGCATGAAACACCAGCGCTGAGTGGTGCAACACCTCCTGGGTGTTTTAATGTCACATTTCTGTGAGATCACATGAAAAACATCGGTGTTTTCCTGTACCATGGCACCTTCAAGCTGCACCCGCAGCTTCCCAGCTAGCTAATCACCACCTGCAGCATACAGAACCAGCACAGCTTGACAGCTTCTTCGGGCAGACACAGAAAGGTGACCAAGTGTGTTTTCTTGGCCCAACACCACCACTGTGAACAGCATCACTGACCTTGCCCGCATCAGAGGCGGGACCATTAGGAAGCAGTCATGAGCTCCTGGTCGAATACTTCTCCAGTGCCTGTTACATCATTCTGCATTGATGTAACTTTGACTTGGCAAGCACAAGTCAAAGACACGTTGAAAAGGAAGAAGAGGCCTCCGTTAGCTCAGTTTGGTGCACAAAGCCCAGCTCCCAGCTACCCCCAACCAGGGTGAACGTGATTGCGCAGCTTGTAGGGCTGCAGGGTTTGGACGTCATGGTGAGTGCCTCGACCATAAAGAAGAAACAATTCCGAGCCAGAAGAAAAGGTCAGTTGTTGGGAACATGCTGCCTCTTTCTGTGTTAGTGGTTCATACCCGGGGCCTGCAAACCTGCATCTTGTTCAACTGAAAACACATATAAAGACAAGAACAAAAAGCTGCTCAGCTGCCTGACGGGAGCTGTCACCAGTGCAAACTGCTGGTAAGAGAGGTAAACCAGACAGCTTGTACGGGTCGCGCATCAGTGGCTCCAACCACTGTACGCTTGCCTGGTACAGACTCCACAGCTACACAAGTGATGTGAGATAAGATGCATGTCCAGAGAAAAAAGGATATATGGACAAAAAGGAGCTGCTGGCCCCTGCTGCTGCCAGCCTGCACCCAAAATAGTGACTTTGCAACAGGATGCGGGGTTCATATACTGAAATCAATTTGTCTGGTAGCCATGGGCTCCGATGGATCTCACTGAGAGCATTACTAAAACAAGAGCAACGCTGCACAAAGGAAGCACGAAACCAACCTTCCAGCAGGAGCTGTGCACACCAGGAGGAAGAGGAAGGGTTCTTCTTCCATGCGCCCAAACCACGCTTAAATACCTGCGCTATTTAAATACTGCACAAACAGTCTCTTGCAGCCTCGTGATGAGGGCAGAGGTGTTTAATAGGCTCGGATACGTTTTGAGTTTACTCACGGAGAACAGCCAAACAGACCTTTGCCGACAGACGGAGGAGCTCCTACCTGCTGCTGGTTGGGCTGATCGAGGGACTAGAGGAGCAAACAGCAAAGCCGTAGCAGAAGGGAAAGCAGAAAGTTACAACCCCGTGGCAGGGATGTAAAGGTCCTTCCCAACGCAAACCAGTCTGGGATTCTGTGAAAGCACCGGGACAGCAGAACAGCCCTGAAGCACAGCACAGCTTCGAAGCTCGTAGCAGTTATGAACTGTGGGCTTTCTGTCTCCTCCACTCTCGCTCTGCCATCATCATGAGGAGATACCCCCCCCCGAGGCAGCTGATTGAATACAGGGTGATTAACAGAAGCGCTGCTCAGCAAACGGAACCTGAAAGTCCTTTGAGAAACCCTCTGTGTTGCCTTCCAAGCTGCAGCAGGGATTGGTGCAGCCCCACTCTTGGCAGCGGCTCTGCCTTGCGGGGGGATCTCAGAGGCCACTGCTCATCTGAACGCGAAAGGGACAGCCACAAACTCAGTGGATTGGAGAGGTTTTGGGGACCTGAGAAGTGAAGGTACCCCCTGGTTTAGGGAAGATACACCCTTAAAGACACGCGGAACTGTAAAAGGATGCCCTTGTTTAAAACATAACTGGAAAGATTATCAACCCCCACTGTATTCCTTAAGGCAAAGGGCCAGACTTTGAGACTTAGCAGCTTTTGATCTAGACTGTGACATGACGCTGAGTTTTCAGCAGGAAGAATTCCTTTGATAACTGGATTGCTTGGAAGGTTAGTTAAGGAATAAGCATTATGGTGCCTGCGTTAATAATTAACCAAGAGTTGCCAGTAAGCCATTAACTGTCAAAGCCGAACTAAGAAACATCCTTGGAAACAAGGCAGCGTTGATTACACAGCGTGGGGAACCTGCACTGTTTTATAACACTATGGCAGCTTAAAGAGCAGGCTCCAAATTAACTTCTTTAATCAAAACCCAAGTGGCTGCAATGTTATAATGGGATGGTTTGTTTTCCCACAAGGAAAACATCTCACCGGGCTCTTCTGCAAATGAAACGAGGTGTTCGGTTCTCAGCTGTGCTCTGGAGCTGCCTTCATTGAAATAAGAAGTTGAGCTTGCACCAGGAGGTAGAAACCCAGTAACGTGAAAGGAGGGCTGAGCTTGAAGCTCCACGCATGCACGGCTATCACGAGGCTCCGTGGATCTCCCTCACTGGCCTTTCAGAATGCTTGTTCATCTCCTTTCACTGCTCGATACTTCAACACACACAGCTCAAGAGCCCAAAGTTCCTACCTAATGAAAGCAAAAGAGGGAAGGTTACGAAGCTGCCTTTCAACCTAAAAAGTATCCTGTGGTCTATGAAATAAAGTGGGAATTGAGAGTAATGATATGAAGAGACAAACTACGACAGGGATTTGGTGCATCCTCTCCTGCTCTTGTCCACCAGCAACGCATTCTGCCATAGGCAGAACAACCTGGCGGGTACTCTGCTGACATAAAAGCAGGCTCAGGTAAGGCGAGAGGAAGGTTTGTAACTGGGTTTGAGAGAAAACAGCGAAGTGAGAAGCTCTCTTTGGACACTGTTCACTCGCTGACAGGACAGCCCACGGATTATAAGCAAAGCCATTGTGACAGCTTAACACGGGAAAGTCACCTGTTCCATAGCTGTTGGTGCCCTCCCGCACGGTGCTTCCATCGTGTGAGTGCACAGATTCCGCAGCCACCTCACTGTGAGAGCAAGGAGAAGAGGGGAGAAATAGAAAAAGGGAGGCACAAGGGGACAACGCACCTAACTTACTTACCGTCTTCTGAGACGATGGCTGTGCCCTGTGGCATTGCTGAGAGCCTCGTTTTGCCATATATGAGTACCGCTACTGAAGAGACATACTTCTGCTGAAGGCTGCACCCAGAACCTGTGCCTTCTGTTAGCTCTGTCCTCAGTTCTGAGTTCCTGTGCTGAAGCAGAAGGACTCAGCACAGGCCAGCATCAGCTTTGTCCAGAGTATCTAATGCAGAAGGGCAGCACCGGCTCAAACTGGCGAATCTGAGCCAGCTTCTTTCAACCAAGGCAAAAAAAGCCATGCCCTGTCTGGCTCAAATGCAGGGGTGCCAACAGAAGGCATTCCCTAATTCTGGGGTTCTTTCCCCTCCTTTTCCATAAGAGCTGCAAAGCCACTTAATACCGGTCTCACCCTGGTTCCTGCTTACCCCCTGAACACCTCACTCAGGTTTATAAGGACATTTAGAGCCACATTCGGGCAGGGTACAGAGTCTTCTAATGGAGGAGCTGGCAAAGAGCAAGGTGTGGAGAGCTGGGAGCACACACACACTGGGAAAAAGTAGTCATGGAATCGCAGAATCCCACACTGGATTGGGTTGGAAAGGACCTTAAAACTCATCCAATTCCAAGCCCATGCCATGGGCAGGGACACCTCACACCAGAGCAGGGTGCTCCAAGCCCCTGTGCCCAACCTGGCCTTCAACACTGCCAGACACGGGGCAGCCACAGCTTTCTGGGCACCCTGTGCCAGCGCCTCAGCACCCTCACAGGGAAGAGCTTCTGCCTTAGATCCAACCTGAACTTCCCCTCTTTCAGTGTGAACCCATCACCCCTTGTCCTATCGCTGCAGTCCCTGATGAAGAGTCCCTCTCCAGCATCCTTGCAGCCCCCTTCAGACACTGGAAGCTGCTCTGAGGTCTCCGCGCAGCTTCTCTTCTCCAGGCTGAACAGCCCCAGGGTTCTCAGCCCCGGTTCTCTTGGCTGCAGCACTGCCCCATTGCTGAGGGGTGCTCAGGAGCAAAAGGAGCGGCTGTACCTTGGTCTCCTCACTCAGGCTCTGGGAGTGGTGCAAAGATAAGTGTCATCTGTCACTTCAATCGCAGCCTATACATAGATTTCAGAATATAGAACAGCAAAAAATAGTACAGAAAGGGAAAAAAATGACCCGGGTACAATTAGAAGGATATTTGCTTTCATCACTGAAATTACATTTAGCTTAGTTTTAACCCTTAAAACGTCCCTGTTGCTGCTTCATACGGCTTGCTAGCTGCGCCTGCGTTATGTGAGGGTTGCTATGGGAATTCTGGCTTCATTGCTCAGAAGGTCACTGTCTGCAACGTGACAAAGCTGAGCAGTGGTATTGCTGCCTATGTTTATCTGCCCTTAGAAGGCCATGGATGACCTTTACGGAAACCAGGGTTATAAGGAGACACGGAGCTGTTGGAGCAAGCCCAGAGGAGGCCACGAGGATGATCAGGGGCTGGAGCAGCTCCCGCATGGAGACAGGCTGAGAGCATCGGGGCCGTTCAGCCTGGAGAAGAGAGTCATTCTAACCATGCGAGCGTATTTATGTGGTGCCTCCTGGTTTCTGGCCCGTTCATTCATTCTGGGGCACGTGAAGATCCCCAATGCGATTGCTAACCATCGCGCTGTTCTCCAGGTTCCACAGAAATGAATGGAAAGACCAAAGACTCTGTTCAGCCATTCGAATACAAAGTGTCCCAATAAAGCAACATTCAATTTATTAATAGGATTTGGGGAAAATCTGCACATTAAACTGGAGCAGAAGAATACAATCAGGATCTTGACTTATGCTTCTATTTGGTAGTTCCATTTGTTTCTAGAAGGTTGGGGGGTGATTTCTTTGTTTTGGGGGGAGCATTTTCCGTTGTCTCATATTCTGTATGTCAGCTGTTCTCCAGCAGCAGCAATGTGTTTAGAATGGAAGCAATAAAGCCTTAATTATAGGGCAGTGTAACAGCTACAAATGCATATTGCACTGTGACATGGTCTTCAGAAGGATGTAATCAATTCGCACTGTTGTTGAATGATGTTTCATATTGTGACCTTGTAAACAGATCTTAAAATAGCCAGACTGTAAAGCAAGCGAACGCTCTATCATTAGGAAAGCTTTTCTTTTTCCCCAGTTAATCCCAGAGGAAAAAGAGGAGGATGGAGGTTGAGTACCTTTGATTTGGCACCGCCTCCTGGAGTAAAAAATGCTGCTAATTTGATAAGCTGATCTGGTTTGGGTTTTGTTTTAAGGTACAGCCATGGAGCAATACATACAATGACTGAATGGGGGGTGCAGGAGATGAACTTCCAGTGGTGTTCCTGCAATGCTGAATCACCATCAGGTTGTTCAGGCAGTGAGCGGTGACACATTGGTTTGGATTTCAGTCGGAACCGGGACAGCAGTTGACAGAAATCAGCATTTCCAGACTTCTGTTTTGTACCCTCTCATTTAAATCGCGGTCGATGACTTCTGCTCCCCACTGTGGCAGTGAGGCCCTGCTGGAAGCTCAGGGCTCTTGTGAATTGAATGCAATCCCGGGTTTTAAACACGCCACCGGCTGAGGTTCATAATGGACCATGCAGGACAGCACTGAACTGATGTTTCATGACAGCAGATATGGAGAACAGCTGCCAACCCCTTGAATGTTAGTCCTGAGGTTAAAAGGAGCCCAAGTCCATTGTCAACAGGGAAAAAAACATGTTGTGTGTCCCTGGGGTTCAGGAAAATCGCAGTTTTCCAACATCTGTTTGGAATACGTTGGGGTTCCTTCACTCGTTTCCTCTATTCTCACCCATTTCCTTCTGGAAAAGGAAGTTTGAGGAGGAAGGGATTTGGAAGTGAAAACCAAAGTTAAATCAATCTCCCCCAAACCCAAGGTTTAAAATTAGTGAGCTTTCAGCTGTTAACACGAGGAGCCGACTGCTAAGACCAATGATGATGTGCACACATCACACCTGAGCACACCGGGAGTAATGGTGGGGTTACTTTACGTGGTGCCAGAGCAGATCAGACGCGCTTAACGGCACAGCAGCTACCGCTGCTGGGTGCGCCTGTCCCCAGCACAACAGAAGCCCTATGGATTCTGTCCTTGAAAACCACACAATCCCATTGTCCCAATTCAGCGTTCAGCTTCTGAGAAAAGTCACTCTGGAAAATCCAAGTAACACATCAGTATCTGATACTCAAAATGGTCTTTCTCTCCTGAAGTTAGAGCCTTGCCGTAAATCACTGCTCCTGAACATGTAATTCCTGTAGCCGGATCTAGGGATGTCCTCCCCTGGCTAACTCCAGGGGGTAACTGTTGTGTTTGCTTTGCTTTGCTTCTAAACAGAACTGAAGGAAGCTTGAAAAGTTTGTACATTGTCTGTAGAGAAAGAACCACTGAGGAAGAGCTGCCCCTGAACGCGGTCCATGGGTTCCACCCTTTGCATTCCCCCTGTTAGTCTCGCCATCGTTATTCCACTACCTCAGATCTGTGTGTTCACCTTCCATAGTGTTCAGGTGCTTTTCCTTCATAGTTAAGTTCTTTCTTCATTTCCAACCCCTTCATTTCCCTCTGACACCGTGGAATATTTATTACGTTTGTGCTAAAGCTGCATGAATAATTTATCACTCTTTCGCCTCCGTTCCCGATCGAGTCTGGCCCAGAACGATTCACCTGAAATAGTCATTATCTGAAACGTGCTGCTGAGTACTTTTGGCAAACAATTCCTCTTGCATTGTCCAGAGGGGCCACCAAATATCCCGGCGGCAAAACCCCAACTTGCATCCAACTGTCCCCTGGTGGAAGCTCTTCCGACCCAGTGCAGACGGCCCCACTTCAAATTGGCTTCCTGAAAAGAAGGTCAAAGGAGGTGATGCTGCCCCTCTGCTGCGCTCTCGTGACACCCCGCTTGCCGCCCAAAAGCGTGGCCAGGTAAACGCAGCATAGAATCATAGAACAGCTCCATGTCCTTCTCGTGCTGAGGACACCGGCACTGCACGCAGTGCTGCAAGGGGCGTCTCACGGGAGCAGAGCCTCCCCAGCTTCCAGCTTGTTTCTGCACCACATGAAGGGGTGTCAGTACTTCCTTGGCCATTTTGGCTTCTTCAGTGAGAAAGCTGATGCCACAAATCAATGGTGACACCACCTTCTAGCAGGAGTTATTACTTCTTCCAAGCATGCGTGGAAGCACTGATGTAAATACTGCAGGTCCTCAGATGATCAGCTTAAAAGGCCACGGGGGAGTCAGTTTTGTTGCTGAAGCACCTAACCCAGCATCTGCTGTTCTGAACTCGAGACTTGCTGCTGCAGTGGGATGAATAATGACCTCTGCACGTGTGGCTTTGCACTTGTCCTACGATGCAAACCATAGGATCGTACGGATGCAAACCTTTAGGCGGGAGCAGGAGTCATCACGAACTCAGCACTAGCCCCCAGGAAAGTGTCACCTATAAGGTGCGGTAAAGCTGTTTGGCAAACACCATCAGGCGTGAAGTTAATCCCTCGGTGACATCTCTCACAGCGAGGAGGCTGCTTTTAATTTAACCGCTAATTAAAAGTCCATTTACTGCTTAATATTCCCACTGTGGCACTAAATGAGCATGACGTGATCTAACTGCTGCTCAAGTCCCTGACCAAACTGGAAGAGGACAGAGAGGAGGTGCCGTGTTCCATAGCAAAGCCAACCAGTGGCACTCAGGTGGAAGACAGTGAATAAAACAAATCTAGTTTTCTGAGTTTCTAATCAAACCTTGAGATAGAATCAGAATAGAATAGTTAGGGATGGAAAGGACCTTAAGATCATCAGTTCCATATGGATGATGACTTAATAGACAATGGGTACTGAGAAGTGGTCTGTAAGTGACTGACTGTAGACGCAGTGACTATTTGGACTCATCAGGCTGCTCCATCCCTGGCAGTGCTCAAGGGACAGGGCTTGGAGCAACCTGCTCTAGTGGAAGGTGTTCCTGCCCATGGCAGGGGGCTGGAACTCGATGAGCTTAAGGTCCTTTCCAACCCAAACCAGTCTGGGATTGAACTGAGCTGTCACCCACTGGAGCCAATTCCATAGATGAACATGTATCCTGTAACTCAGTATTATTGATTGGTTTTCTCCCTGGCCCCTGGAGTTGGGCTTTATAAACCGCAAACCGTCAGGACCCATCTGCAGTCCAGTGCTACCAGCAGTGGGAACTGAGCGGCGGAATTCACCCAACAAAGAGAGATGATAAAACGCAATGTCCACATTTTACTACATCCTTTTGTTCCCTCTGTCGGAGCGGTTTCAAATGCCAGACTGAAAGCAGTGCCATCAGCCCACGTGTTGCATGGGCGCTGGCACACGGCTGCCCTGGCTGTCAGGGTCTCCCTTCTGTCAAGGGGATAATCTGGGACACGGTGAACTCCTGGAAGCGTGCTTGCAGCAGGACACTCACCCTGCTCCTGCCCCTGTTACCATCAGCGAGGTCCTCTGAGGACAGCTCCTGCCCTGCCTGCCCAAGGCACACATCAGGTCCGGCCCGTCCCCTTCGCCAAGGAAGGATGTGAATCCACCTCAGCCCTCGAGCCCCTCAGGGACGGTGGGGTTTAAAGCTCAGCTCAATCTTAAAGCATCTTCGATGCATTTTCTGCTTCGAAACTGCTGTGGAAATATGAAGACGAAACCCAAGACCCTGAAGAAATAACTCAGCAGAGACAAACAAGAGCAGCAGGAGGTAGAACACAAGATGTGGGGAGCCCCTGACCAAAGGGCAGAGAGGAGACGAGAAAAAAGGCACCATGAAGAAGTAAATGCTGCACTCTCCATGTCCCACCTTTGCGTGCCCCAGTGGCACTGTGCCTGCTGCACAGAACTGGCCATGCACAGGGAGGAGAGGTTCCTTCTCCCTGGTGTGATCTGACTGGCGTTCGGGGGGGACAACGGTGTCAGACTGGACAGCCTGTTGGTGCCCCAGCATCAGTACAAGTGAGGTATGAACTAATGAGCTGCAAGGAGAACCTCTGTAGCTGTGTCCACCTCCACGCTTCACCCTTTGCTGCTGTTGTGGTTTAACCCCAGCTGGCAACTAAGCCTTTGCACTGCTTCTTGTAAGGCTAGCTCTCCATGGGCTCAAGAGGTTCCTTCCATACCCTACAACATGCACCTCAAACCCCAGATACAACAGTTTAAAGGTATTTCCATCCTCACCCCCATCCCTTTGGACAGACCATAGGGTTTACCATCGCGATGAACTCCCCCCTTGCCCCTGCTCCAGCCTAGATTGACTCACAGACTGCAGTCCCTTAGGGTTATACCTGCCCCAAGAGAGGCCTTACCTGTGAGTCTGTTCACCGTATACCTGCTGCCGCACAGACTAACCCACAGCCACTGCCCCTTTGAGCATGGTGTTATCCAAGGGCCACAGTGCCTTCAGAGATGCTCCACTGCAGCCGTACCCACCGTCCTTTCAGGAGTAAACCTGCTCCAGCATGGCCTTACCCCTGGGTGCAGCCCCCCCAGGGGTGTACCTACTCCATCACGGGCTCATCCATGCTTTGAGGTGCTCCAGCATGACCTCATGCACAGCCACAGATGCTTCAAGGGGTACCTGCTGCTGCTGCGTGGACTTCGTCACAGCCACAGATGCTTCGAGGTGCACCTTCTCCAGCAAGCACTCATCCTTTTGCTTCAGAGGCAAACCCGCTGTGGCACAGACATAACCACGGCCACAGATGGGGCAGGATCCACCTCCTTCCATGCAGACCCATGCACAGGTCACAGCCCCTTCAAATCAAGTTGACACAGGCATTTCAGCCTGTCCCACACAGAAACAGCATTAATGTCCAGCCCGGGTACAGCACCACACTGCTGTTGTCAGAATGTTCCCAGGCGCAGCAGTGTATGATGGTAAGTGGTACAGCAAGCAGTGAAAGCAAAAAGCACCCACTAACAAACACTATACTCAATATAGAGGAAGGCAAGGACTACACAGCAATAACAGCTATAAATCCACTTAGCACAACACACTCCAATCACACCGTGTCACTCTCTCCACTGCTTCAAGCCCCATGTTGGGTGTCAAGGTTTAACCCCAGCCAGCAACTAAGCCCCATACAGCTGCTTGCTCACTCCTCCCCAGTGGGATGGGGGAGAAAATGGGAAGAGTAAAAGTGAGGAAACATCTCATGGGTTGAGACAAAAGCAGTTGAACGGGGAAAGCCAAAGCCACAAGCGCAGGCAAAGCAGAACAAGAGATTCATTCACCACTTCCCATGGTCAGGCTTCAGCCATCTCCAGGACAGCAGGGCTCCATCATGCGGAACCGTTCCTTGAGAAGACAAATGCTGTAACTCCTCCTTCCCCCAGCTTTATGTGCTGAGCCTGACTCCATACGGTCTGGAGTATCCCTTTGGTCCGTTGGGATCAGCTGCATCCCCTCCCAGCTCCTGGTGCACCCCCAGCCTGCTCGCTGGTGGGGTGAGAGGCAGAAACAGCCCTGACCCTGTGTAAGCTCTGCTCAGAGCCATTCATTCCTCTTAGGCTTTGATTCTCCATATTGAATTAATCAGAGTTGGACTTCCCAATAGCTGGAATTTAAACTTTCAGATCTATTTCTGTGATTGGAAAGCAAGATGGCAAATCGTTTTGGCTGCCTTGGAGGCACCCGATGTATTTTTCAGCCTTTCACACAAAAGCTGGCTGTACAATGGTGATGGTCAAAGGAGAAGATGCCAAGTATTTCGCAAGTTAAGGCTCATTTACAAAAATACACCAGGAAATACATATAATGAAGGCAAATCTGCTACATATTTTAACAACAGTTGGGCATGATTT
This sequence comes from Myiopsitta monachus, assembly GCA_017639245.1. Classification (NCBI taxonomy): domain Eukaryota; kingdom Metazoa; phylum Chordata; class Aves; order Psittaciformes; family Psittacidae; genus Myiopsitta; species Myiopsitta monachus. Next base: position 1,456,249 of record CM029923.1, on the reverse strand, counting down.
TGCTGAAAGACACTGAATTTAACAAATACTCCATCTTTCCATACTAAATCGTGGAGAATACATGGAATTTTTCCCCCTTATTAAGCTTTTATCTTCACAGAATCCCAGACTGGTTTGGATTGGAGGGACCTTAAAGCTACATCCAGTTCCAACCCCCGCCATGGGCAGGGACACCTCACACCAGAGCAGGGTGCTCCAAGCCCCTGTGTCCAACCTGGCCTTCAACACTGCCAGACACGGGGCAGCCACAGCTTCTCTGGGCACCCTCTGCCAGCGCCTCAGCACCCTCACAGGGAAGAGCTTCTGCCTTAGATCCAACCTGAACTTCCCCTCTTTCAGTGTGCACCCATCACCCCTTGTCCTATCGCTAGCAGTCCCTGATGAAGAGTCCCTCTTGTTCACGACCTGATCCCTGCAACTACTGCCAGAACCAGGACCCTTGTTCCTGAAATACTGCAGGTTGTAAGGGGAGGTAACTCGAGTATTAGGATTTGAATGTGACAACTTGCCTAACTCCAGGCTGCTGTTAGGTTTTGCACCCAGCCAGAGAGTAAAGCACGAATTAGACTTGCAGAAATACCCCCAACTGTGCTCATGCCTTGGGGCGGGCTTAGATCCCCAATTGTCCCATTAAGCTCCCAATTTAGTGAGAAGTCACACCAGGAATTTGCATTCTCATAAAAGAATTAGTAGAGCTGTTGCTTTGAAGCTCAATTATCCATGGGCATGTTTAAAGCAGAGTATCGCACAGGCCTTCTGCTGTTTGCACAGCTGCAGAGAGCTCAAGCCATGGGATGTCTGCAGGTTTCCCATGGAACTTCCAGTGCAGCCAAGGAAACACAGGGCTATTGTGAAGTCTACGGAGGACCTAAACCCATGGGTCCTCTGGCACTGAAGCAAAAGGGAAGCTCTAAAGAAAGTTCATAACTTCATTTGTGGACACTGAGGATAAAGTCTGAAGGGCACTGAAGGGTTTACATTATGAGGTGCCAGCTGCAGCTCTATAGTTCAGGCTGAACTGAGCTTTGAATTTAAATATCAGGGGTCAACTTCATTATTTATGTGGATGGTGTGGTTTCCCTTCTGGTTTCCCTCTTGTCTTGAGATTTACAGCACTTGCTCTATGAGCACGTCAGGGATTTCCTACTAACTAGAAAGCAGATCAAGCAGTTGAGGGTTAAAATTCAACTGTAAAATAGATCTCTTATGAAACCAGATTTTGTTCAGAACACTATTGATCTTTTCACATTGCTATCACCATTAAACCTCAGTTATACAATGGGAACAATAGCTGAAAACCACTATGACAAAAATTAAGCAATGTCTATAGAACTGTATGATGAAGAGCTCACTTATAGGGATTATTACAGCACCAAAGCTTACGCAGTCTACCACCCCTCCTTGCCGGCACATTGCCACAGTACTCCAGGTTACAGCTCTCCATGCCACAGTACTCCAACTCAGAAGAGGGCAACGGTCCATTTAAACAGACATCTGGGCCGAGCCATTACAGCCCTCACACCCCAGTGATCTCCTACCCTGTACAAGGCTCTGATCAGGCATTCCGAAGCAATACATAGTGTGAGAACAATTGATATTACACAGATGAAGCTGCAGCTTCCGCTGTCTCTGGAAGGCACTTCCTGGATGTGTTATGTCCTTCATCCTTACATGACTGCCATATTTCATGGACCACTCCACTGCTTGCAGCCACTGTGCCACACTGGGCTGTTGGTCACTGTCGCAGAGAGAAGGAGGGATCCCTGCAAAAGAGACAGGCATGACACATACTGTTTACCTATGAGTGAGGAAGATATTTTGATAGGACCTTTCTATTTACTGCTAATGATTAACCTGAAGCTCCAGCTCAGCAGCTGAGGATCAGCATTTCTAATTTGCTGTCTGCTGACGTCTTAATCAGAGCAACATCATCTTAACATCAAGGATTCTGCAGCCTGTGGCCTTTGTGATGGGAACGGGCTTTGTCATAAACCTGGGAGAAGCAGACAGATGTGATCGGGAGGAAACAAAACTCTCACAGCTCTGATGTTACCAAAGTTAAATGACTGCCTTTGAACAACCTACTTTCCCTATAGCAAAGACAATTACAAAGGGAAACACAAGTGAGGAAAGCTTTTGAAACGCAGGAACTCAGGAAATCTCATGTATGAAAATCGAGGGCGTTTTGTACCGTTTCATGCGCTGATGAATCTTTGCCAAGAGGAACAGAATTCCTTCAGCTTACAACAGTGTGTGTAGTTAACCACATCAAAACGATGAGCCACGGGAAGATTGCCTCAAAACATCATCCTCTTGGGTCTTGTGGCAAACTATTTGTCATGCAATAAGCCTAAACCGGTCCCGAGTCAGCTCTGCTAAGTCCACACACAGCGTCTGCAAAGAAAACAAACCTCCAGACGCAGCAATGCTGAGCAACAAAACCTTCGCAGTAACTCAGAGAACCCTGTGCCAAGCCTGCAGCATGCTTAGCCCGTGGGGCAGAGAGAAAAGACAGGCTTTGCAATGTATGCAAAGGACTAATACATCAAACTAATGCTGAATGAGGTACTGCAAATGATGACCACACCTGACTTCTTTACAGGTTCTTTCCTGACCAGTCACATTTAAGTTATGACTTTCCAATTATTAACCACCTATTATTTCCTATTATTAAATGCATACTTGAATTATATCTTCAATAGAAATCCAGAGGGGATTTGCACGTCTTGTTCCTACACGTACAGCAATTGTGTCCTTAAACAAAAGTCAAGGGGAAGGGTACTGAAACACCACGAGAATGACACCAACATCCTCTCCGTACGTTACGCCCAGCTATGATTTATGCTATGATTTATGCTGTTTTCTAGGCTGTTTCTGATCTACACACTGTTTGCTAGCTACACAAATCAAATTTGCAACATTACTGCCCCATTACAGGAAGACTTCACCTTGTATTTTATTAGTAACCAAAACCACTTTGCCAAAACAACCCAACCCGAGGGTCTGCCTTCCTGAAGTGGTGGTGCATTTGGCCAGGCAGAGAGCAGGAACAACGTCACATCACTGATTTACTCCTTTCTGATCCAAACAGGTCCAAACTGTAAATACTAAGCATGTTATTTATAGCCAACTCACAGCTACAAACCATCTGAGAGAGCATCCGTAAGCGTAGACCCAACTGAGATCCATTTAGTCCAGTACGCAGTCTGTGGTGGGTATCACATGGGACTTTTTCACAAGACATTGGGTAAGAGCAAATATGAAGTAAAAAACCCCTATATGAGAAGTCCTCTCTTCAGGACTAAGATTGCTTCCTCAGCCTCAGGTTTAATTCTATTGTAAATGGCTGGTAATCTTACATACAATAATCATGAACGTTTCCATCGCCTACTCATCTAATTCAGTCCCTGACTCTTCCTAAGCTCTTTGCTTCAGCACAACCCCGTGGTAAGAGATGCCCTGAGTTAATTTTAAAGGACCTCAGTTTTAAGCTTGCCTCTTAGGTAAAAACACCTTTGTACACATGGCAACAGCTCCTGAGGAGCTGGAGCTTTCCTTCCCTCGCTTGCTTTCACCATGGCCTCTTTTACTGGTTGCCGCACAGAACTGGGTTGAGGTTTCCTTAGAAGAAAACATCTATTTTGCAAAATCCTTACTACTCAACACATGTTATTTGTTTCTCTCAATATTTTCCCTTTTCTCTGATACATTCAGTTTCCTCAATTAAACCATTCTGCTGCTGTTTCCTTGAAGTAAACCCCAAACACCCTAATGAGGGTGACTTTTCTATAGCTTCATTTGTTGAGCAAGGGATGCACATCAGGTAACATCACAGTCACATTACGACTGTGAAACGGAGCACGGCACGGTCCTGCTAAAAGCCTGGCTTTACTTCACCACAGCCCTGCGTTGCTTTCCCTTAGGCCAAGTTCCAGTGTCAATCAGTGCACTGTGCAAAGCCACAGGGTACAAGGTCTGATGTACCTCACTCCTCAGCTATGAGACATCAGGGATGTAGAAGATGCTGCTGCTCATGAGGAGAAAACTCTACTTCAGCAGTGCTGTCTCATCTAGAGGAGATGCAGTGATTAGGACATACGCACAGTGCCGAGCTCCTTGCAGTGGTGCTGAACATTAAAACAAGTCCCTAACAAGAAAAGCCTCAGAAAGCAAAGCTGTTTGCCCTGAAATGCACACAAAGGGGAGTAGTGGCAGCTCTAAAGAGCCCAGTTCCGAGTTCAATAATGAAAAGGGTGAACCTCAACTTGCAATTCCACCAGAAACTGTTCTGAACCATCCTTCTTCCCAAAGGATTGGGATTGTGCAGTGCAGTCATTTCAGAGCTTCCCAGTGCAATGTCTAATGAGTGCAATGGGGGCCACGATTCCTGCTGAAATGAGAGCTCCTCCTTCAGCAGTGCCCATGCCAGGATGCTCCATCCAAGCCCTGAGCAGCGGTTGGAGGGTGTCCTTTGGAGGGTGTCCACGCACCAGGACAGCGCCAGGCAGGGCATACAGCAGCTTCCAACTCAGCAGGAGGTGAGGGGAGGAAATCACCAAGGGACAAATCAGCTCTCAGAAGCCCCAAAATGACCTTCGCAGAAGAGGTAAGTGTGTGGTAAGAGCCATGGGTGCACTGCAGACAGGAGTGGTTGGGAACAGTTTATGGTACTCACAAGCGCCAGCTATAACCATTGACATAATGACTCAGTAATAGGTTGGAAATAGCTGTCAGTAGGGTGCAAGGTGCATGAGTAAGGATCATTTCCCCATCTCATTTCTCGCACATAAGGTGCTTTGTACTCCTAGCTCCCTGACAAAAGTGGATTTTGTTTTCCAGCTCCTCAAGGGGGAAAGGAAAGAAGAAATAAAACCGCTCAATTGATGCTCAAGAGCATTTGTTGACACTAAATCAAGAAAACAAAACCTCCACATGCTCCGGTTGGTTCCTCTGCTTCAGGGAGGTGATGTGTGGAGGAAAACTCTACAGTTTCATTGGGGATTATTACCTATAATCTACTATGTAAACCCTGAGGTGTTCTGAAATAGCTTGTAAAAGGCAAAAGCACCTGCAGTAAAGAGCATGGAGAACATCACTCTTTGCTTGTTTACTACTTAGGAGTAGTTTAAGTCTTGTTTTTATTTCCAACTGATCTCAGCATCCAGTGTACAAGGCACCATTACAGCAGCTGCAGATGGTATTAAGAGAACTGAATGGCAAGAACACTTTGGACCGAATCAGTGTCTGCTGGAGAATTTTTCTTCCATTACCTTAGAAGTATACACATCACCAAATAAAACAGTCATGTATTCCTGCTATTATGTTACAGCACAGTGGGTACCCTGCATAGAAACCAGGAAAGGATAAGCAGGATAAGCCTGTAGTTAAACCAGTTTAGTAAGTTTATAGAGTTGAATTTGTTACCTGAAAAAACGACAAAACTGATGTATATATACACCCTTGATCTCAGAAGGGATTTCACTGTATTCACTGCATTACAGAAGATGCTTTCACATGATTGGTTTTTTTGTGTTTTAGAATCATAGAATCCCAGAATGGTCTGGGTTGAAAGGACCTTCCTCATCCAATTCCAACCCCCTGCCATGGGCAGGGACACCTCACACTAGAGCAGGGTGCTCCAAGCCCCTGTGTCCAACCTGGCCTTGAGCACTGCCAGGGATGGGGCAGCCACAGCTTCTCTGGGCACCCTGTGCCAGCGCCTCAGCACCCTCACAGGGAAGAGCTTCTGCCTTAGATCCAACCTGAACCTCCTCTGTTTCAGTTTGAACCCATCACTGCTTGTCCTATCGCTCCAAACCAAACCCTCCAGCCCTCAGCCTAAAAGCCAAAGAACAATTCAGCTCCCTAAACCTTTTCTTCTCTCTTCTCTCCTCCTTCCAAAAGACGTTAAGCTGAACTGGAAGCTTTGCAGCAACCTCAGAGGTATTGGCAAATTAAGCTTTGTGCTCCTTTTCTTTCTGGTTTACTCTAAGACAAGTAGGGACAGAACTACTACTACATCACATGTGCTGTATGCTGCAGAGCTGGGCTTCCCAGCCTGAACTCTGCACAGCTCTTTCCTGCTGCCTTGTAAGCACAGGAAATGTCTTAATAAACAGTAGAGGCAAAGTGGAGATATCTTTGTTTCAGATACAATATTCCAATACGGAGCTTAATAGGCTCAAGAAAGCCAGGAAAAAAGCGAGTCCACCACTTGCTATTCTCAAATGAATAGCACAGGCTGTGATTTTCAAAGGCACCAAAAGCTAATCCACAGAACTCCCACTGCAAACTAAAGCATTTGACGTTTGTTTCTCTCTTTAGCAAATCCCTCAGCTATGGTATATAAGCACCTATTCTTGGCCAAAAAGAAGTTGCCTCCTGCAGAGACTGTTCCATGGCTTCCCAGCCAGCACAAATGCCCCAGCATGAAGAAGCAAGGCTACTTCATAGGGTGAGCACTTCTGCCATGTCCCTGCTCAGGGTGAACCTGTGGCCTGCCTTTTCCACCACCCTTCTGGAATGAGTTCTAATCTCTGCTTTTGTACTTTTCATTCCTGGGATTCCTTCCAGGGTAATCCGTTCCACACAGACTACGTGGGCCGTCTCTGCCCCTGCTAAATCAGTGATGAGGCACTCACTGCTTCCAGTCCCTGCTGGCTGTGTCCAACGAGCCCATCAAGAGCTTGAGGCAAGTCCAAGATCTCAAGTTGAGCTCCTCAGAATGTCTGGAAGCCCTTTGCTGTGTCTGTCCCACAGTAATGTGTTTCCGCAGCTCAGCATCCTATGCAATCATATTTCTCTGCGTGGAGCCAACAAACTGAGACTTGCAAGCTGACTCTTGTAGGCTCATTCCAGCATCAGCTCACCACTGCCAGCATATTAAGCCCAAATCTAAGTGTTCAGCCTAATATTAGACTGCTTCATTCAGAAATAGGCACATTCAGGTAGATGTGGTCAGTTAATGCCTTTGAAAAAAACCTAACATTTGAATGAAAAATGCATTTGAAAACCTTGGCTCAAGGACACAGAAAAACAAAAGTGCTCCCAACAGTTTGGAAAAGCTCAAGTCAGCTGCTGCTTTAAGCTAGCTCTACGGAAGACAGCTTTATTAGCATAGCTCTACTAAGATAGCTTTACTAGCATAGCTCTACTAAGATAGCTTTACTAGATTAGCTCCACTAAGATAGCTTTACTAGCATAGCTCTACTAAGATAGCTTTACTAGCATAGCTCTACTAAGATAGCTTTACTGAGATAGCTCTACTAAGATAGCTTTACTGAGATAGCTCTACTAAGGTAGCTTCACTAGCATAGCTCTACTAAGATAGCTTCACTAGCATAGCTCTACTAAGATAGCTTTACTGAGATAGCTCTACTAAGATAGCTTTACTGAGATAGCTCTACTAAGATAGCTTTACTAGCATAGCTCTACTAAGATAGCTTCACTAGCATAGCTCTACTAAGATAGCTTTACTAGCATAGCTCTACTAAGATAGCTTTACTGAGATAGCTCTACTAAGATAGCTTCACTAGCATAGCTCTACTAAGATAGCTTCACTAGCATAGCTCTACTAAGATAGCTTTACTAGCATAGCTCTACTAAGATAGCTTTACTGAGATAGCTCTACTAAGATAGCTTTACTAGCATAGCTCTACTAAGATAGCTTCACTAGCATAGCTCTACTAAGATAGCTTTACTAGCATAGCTCTACTAAGATAGCTTTACTGAGATAGCTCTACTAAGATAGCTTCACTAGCATAGCTCTACTAAGATAGCTTCACTAGCATAGCTCTACTAAGATAGCTTTACTAGCATAGCTCTACTAAGATAGCTTTACTAGGATAGCTCTACTAAGACAGCTTTACTAGGATAGCTCTACTAAGATAGCTTTCCTAGGATAGCTCTACAAAGATAGCTTTACTAGCATAGCTCTACTAAGATAGCTTTACTGAGATAGCTCTACTAAGATAGCTTTACTAGCATAGCTCTACTAAGATAGCTTCACTAGCATAGCTCTACTAAGATAGCTTTACTAGCATAGCTCTACTAAGATAGCTTTACTGAGATAGCTCTACTAAGATAGCTTTACTAGCATAGCTCTACTAAGATAGCTTCACTAGCATAGCTCTACTAAGATAGCTTCACTAGCATAGCTCTACTAAGATAGCTTTACTGAGATAGCTCTACTAAGATAGCTTTACTGAGATAGCTCTACTAAGATAGCTTCACTAGCATAGCTCTACTAAGATAGCTTCACTAGCATAGCTCTACTAAGATAGCTTTACTAGGATAGCTCTACTAAGACAGCTTTACTAGGATAGCTCTACTAAGATAGCTTTCCTAGGATAGCTCTACTAAGATAGCTTTCCTAGGGTAGCTCTACTAAGATAGCTTTACTAAGATAGCTTTACTAAGAGAGCTCTACTAAGATAGCTCTACTAGCACCTGTTCAGGCCTTACAGTAATCAGAAAGAGATCCATCAGTATAAAAATAGCTATCAAGTAAAATTGCAGACTTTCAGAAGTAACAAAGCTTCTGCCAAGAGGTATTTAGAGAACTTCCTTAAGTTTACAGAATAATAAAGAACAACTCCATGCAAAGTACAAATTAGAATATTTTTTTCTATGAAGAATGACTTCCAAAGCACAGGCTACTAATGCTTATATTTGGTGCTTTCTAGACTGAATGTTCTGCTTAAAACACACTTTCCATGTTCCCAACATATTCCTTACTCCCCATCTCTCCCCTTGTGCTTTTACACCTTACAATAATGATTCATGTATTCATTTCACCATCCTTCAGTTAATTCTGTTTTCTATAATAAGATGTGAGCCACCAATCTCAGCCCCAGACTTCAACTGACCCCTGAAAGGCACTGCTAAGCAGGCTACAGAAGATGCAAATACACAGCCTAGTAAACCACCAACTGCTTTCCAAAATGAAACCAGGCCACCAACGTCACTGCATCACTGGTCTCAGGACAGCCAGCCTCTTCAGTCACTACCAGTATGGCCCAGTGACTACCATGGGTTGGCTGTTTCAGTGATGCACAGCAAACTGAACCAAATCAAAGAACAGGGAGTGAAAACTGTGATCAGCCTCTTGGTGGCACGGAGTAAATTAAGCCAGAACATCCCTGGAGGTTAGCTGGAAAATAGAACATGCTCCAGATCTTCCCATCACAATGGCCAAGATCTTGGACTACAACTAAGACTCAAATCCATTTACAAAAGGAAACAAGACGTAGCTACGAACTTGTGTCTGTACCAAAGGCGACCCGTACAACACCATTTTTAAAGGAGAGAGGAAGAGACAGATGGGCTCAGACCTGACTTTTGCTGTTGCCTGGTACGTCCTGCTTCTTTGATCCGAGCTGAGACATGAGGACCAGGAGACCAGAGAAATGGGAACAGGAGCAATGCTTACTTCTAAGAGCTGCTGCTTTGCTGTTGGAAAGAGCGAGTTTCCCGAGGAGTGGATTCCCCAGGGCAATAAGCAGTTTTTAATTAGAGTTTGGTTCAGACCAGACAAGGGATCAGGCTCTTTGCCATCAAAACTAATGCACGAGCATCAAATCGGCCGTTTTGGCCGTAAATCTGGTCAAACGGCAACGTGTTCTGTGACTATACTAGGATGGAAAAAAGGACTTCTACCATAATTTTGCTTTTAGATACCTCAGTGACCAATTGCTTTAACAGCTGATGAGTGACTCCATCCTAAAGCACCTAAAGCTAGAGAGTCCTGCAAGGCAGCGTCCCCTATCTGATAAATGAAGCCCTGCATCCCTACTCACAATGCTGAGTTAGCACTTGCACAGCTGTGTAACTGCTTTCCTCATGTCCCCCCAGCCTCTGCCTGATGAATCCTTCTCCTATGCCTCTCCAGAAGTAAATGAGCAGTGATGAACATCAGGCCTCTGATACCTAGAGTCACACTGCATCTAAACTACCCATTCGCTTGTCTAGAACCCTCTCAACTGCTGGAATTAGAAACTGTCATGCTGTTACCAACAGCGGCAGTTCCTATTGCTAAGGTTGTAAATGGAGGGATTTGGTTATAATCTCTCTCTGCAGGAGCATGGGTGTGTGATAAGGGAATCAGTGAATTCAGCAGCTATCACCTCTAGCTCCTAAGCTGCTGTTAACTAGCTGACACAAGTCCGGGCTTCACACCCATACTCAGCACATAGTGATCCTGAGGAGCTCCATTCAGGAAACAAATCCCTGTTGCATAAATACCATCTGTAAATACAGTAACTTATAGCTGGCTGTTCCTTCACGGTCACTGGCTGCCTGGAGCATTTCAGCACCTGCAGTCCGCAGCTGTAGGTCTCCAGATACTGTGCTCAGCAGCAGGAACCCAAATGTTTCCTGGACATATAAAAGCGACTATGGAATATTACCAATGACATTTAATGGTCCCAATTGGGATGAAAGCTACATTTGATAGGGGGCCTGGCAGGCCCAGATACAGATAATTCATAGTTCAAGCAATCAGCAGTCTAACAGAGATCAATCACACCACACATGTGACCAGATCATAAAATCACAGCCTGGTTTGGATTGGAAGGGACCTTAAAGCTCGTCCAGTTCCAACCCCTGCCATGGGCAGGAAAACCTCACACTAGAGCAGGGTGCTCCAAGCCCCTGTGTCCGACCTGGCCTTGAACACTGCCAGACACGGGGCAGCCACAGCTTCTCTGGGCACCCTGTGCCAGCGCCTCAGCACCCTCACAGGGAACAGCTTCTGCCTTAGATCCAACCTGAACTTCCCCTCTTTCAGTGTGAACCCATCACCCCTTGTCCTATCGCTACAGTCCCTGGTGAAGAGTCCCTTTCCAGCATCCTTGGAGCCCCCTTCAGACACTGGAAGCTGCTCGGAGGTCTCCACGCAGCTTCTCTTCTCCAGGCTGAACAGCCCCAATGTTCTCAGCTTGTTTTCATACAGGAGGTGCTCCATACCCTGCTCATCCTCATGGCCTCCTCTGGGATTGCTCCAGCAGCTCCGTGCCCTTCTCATGTTGAGGACACCAGAACTGCACACAATACTGCAAGTGGGGTCTCACGAGAGCAGAGCAGAGGGGCAGGATCACCTCCTTCAACCTGCTGCTCACGCTGCTTTTGACGCAGCCCAGGATATGTTGTACCACAGATTATGCGGTAAGAGACAAAAACAGATACAAACAGTGCTGCTTCTGTGCGTACTGGTATTTGCTAAAATAAAGTCAAAGTCAAAGGGACTAACAGAAGTGGGCGAGTCACTAGGGGAAGGGAGTAAGATGAGGGAAGAGAGTCAATATTGTGTTGCTGCCTTGGTAAAAACATGGTCAGTCGTATCTGAAGGATGGTGTGAAAACCGACGAGGTGCTACTTGCACTGACGTATCAGCGTGTTGCATACTGGCATGAAGAGGGAGACAAGAGCAAGTGAGAAAGTGTCAGGAAGCCCATGCATTTCTGGGATCATTTAATCTGCTTTGAGCCTGCTGATACAGAAACAGAAGTCCATGGCTAAACCAGCAGAACACAGTTGCTCTGGTTAACAGCAGCAGCGAACACCAGAGCAGGACTCCAGAAGGACCGCAACTGCCTGTGACAGGTCCTGTCTCATGGGTGGCTGTGCCAGCAGAGCCGTGAGGACACTGCTGCCTGCACCAGGAGATCTCTCCCTGCTTTTGCTAAGTCTCACACTTCTCCTTGCCTGCACCACTGGAACCACAGCCACTAACGCACAAACTGGCAGAACATCACTGTTCCACCACTGCTGGAAGGAGACAGGAGCTTAGGCATTGAAAAGTGCAAGGCAAAGTTATCTATTTGTCTATCACATATTCAAAGCCAAATGCTAAGCTGCAAACCAACATCAAACAATGAAGAAGATGACACACGCACTGACTGCCTAAGTGTAAAACTCAGCAGACAGGTACAGCACTGAAGGGAAATGGAACATTGTTAAAGCCAGATTAATGGATGCTGCAAAGCTCTTTGAGCCATCTGGTAATAGGAACAATAAAAGACCAATATGGAAGACTGAATAAGTCAAAACAGTAATCAAGAAACCGGCATGTGAAAAAAACGATGGCATCTGTTACAGAGGGTGAATGGAAATCACTTTTGTCTTAGACTAAAGGAGGAAGAAATGACAAACTGAAAGCCTATTCTAATAGGCTTCAAAGGGCTATGCCAGGACGTCTTCAAGCTTCCAGGGGACACAGCTGATAAATTCCCATGGTAATTCCAGTTTCCATCTGGCAGGTGAAAGAGCCCTTCCCTGCTCCAGGGCTAACCGCTGCTTTATGTGAGCCTGCAGCCTCCTGTCACAACTGTGTCAGGAAGAACAATACCGACATAGCAATACAGATGTGCAAATACTCCTCAGCAACTAAGACCAGTTTCCCCCCCAGCATGCTGTCACAGACTGGTTGAGGGTTGGAAAGGACATTAAAGAGCATCCAGTTCCAACCCTCTGCCACGGGCAGGGACACCTCACGCTAGAGCAGGGTGCTCCAAGCCCCTGTGTCCAACCTGGCCTTCAACACTGCCAGACACGGGGCAGCCACAGCTTCTCTGGGCACCCTGTGCCAGCGCCTCAGCACCCTCACAGGGAAGAGCTTCTGCCTTACATCCAACCTGAACTTCCCCAGTTCCCTGATGAAGACATCTGGTACCCTTTTCCCCTAACAGGAGGGAGCGTGGCTGTGTATCTCAGCTCTAGCTATGCAACAGGAGTGACAGGGGAAGCTGCAGCTCTCCGCACACCTAATGCAAAAGCTGTGTTTGAAGCCTTGCTCATGGCATGTGATGCAGGCTGGAGTGGGGGTGAGAGCAGAGGAGAGATGCACAGGATGCGCATCGGGTGACCTACATTTGAGGTCTAATTCACAGCCTGATCAGGGCTGGGTGTGAGTTGCAGAGAGGGGACTGCTCAAAGCAGGAGACATGGTGGCTGAAGGGGAGTGATCATGATTGGGATTTTCCCGTTGTCTCCCATGTATCTTTACTGGTGATTTTCTTTGAGTAGCTCCAGACAAGAAGCGTGCTTTGGAAAGGGCCATTCTCTCCTATCTAGAGTGCTGCTCCCAAGTACCACGTGTATGACTTGATGATCTTAAAGGTCTTTTCCAATCTAGTTGATTCTCTGATTCCATTTGAGAGAAGAAGCAAACATACGGTCTGATTTGTAAATGATAACAAGATACAAACCCACCCTTCCCACCCTCCGCTATGTCTCCTGTTTAAATCTGGAGCAAGTCCCCTGACTCCCACCCGGGGTTACACAAACCAGAAGGGACCAGAGCAGGACCTAGGCCTTTCTTGACCAATTTGGTTTGCTGCTCTATTGCACACTCTGTTTTTTCTGGAACATTCTCATATTCTGCTGTTGCTCTTCTCCCATTAAAATAATTGGTACCTCCCCACATTTTTTCTACTTTCTGCACCTGAAAAATCCAGTTTATGTTGGCAAAGGCCTATGTCCAACCGCATTTGCTGGTTATTACACAGTGTGATGCAGCAACGTGTAACATCTAATGGGAAAGACAAATGCCAGAAGCAGAGTGGAAAAGTGAGGACAGAGCACGGACCCATGCAACAAAAGGCAATCTAGGCATAAAAAAGGCCAGTGAGGATGAAGAGTGAAACTTTGGTACTGCTCTCTGTTGCGTTAACATGTATGTTTCTCACCAATCTTCCTCCCAGCTGAAACCACAACCATAGCGAAGTGAGTAGCACATTTGAAAACCAAATTGCACTCTTGAGATCAAGCAGGTCACAAAGAGCCTTGTAGGAGACCAAACCCATATGGTATCTCCCACCCCAGTGCTCAAGACGTGCAGAAGCTGGCTCTTCCATTGAGCCTGCAGAGGTGGCTCTTCCCCTCAGCTTTACAGCTTTCAGGTTTAGAAGCTTCTGGTTTCAGGTTCATAGCGGTATCAAGGTAGAAGTGAGTTTACAATCCCAATTTCCAAAAGAAATCCCATCTGTGAGGAGATTCCCTTAACCTCTCCATGCAGATCGCCACATTCCTGAAGAAGAACTGGCTTATTAACTCAAAAATGCACAATACAGCCTTTTACCTTAAACGTGCAGAGATGGCAGGTCAACAGGCAGCAAATCAAAACCAGCAGCATCGTGTCCAGTGCCACGGGAGCATCAACTTGCCTTAATCTGACAAAGAACCAAAGATCAAATATCTCATGGTTATCTGTTCTAAGCAAAATGGCAATTGACTGAAACATAAACATTATAAGCAGGCAACATTCCCACTGGACACCCAGGATGATGGAATTCTGTCACGCACTCAGCTGACATCAAGTCCCTCGTCACTTGGTGTCATTCCCAAATAGACTCAGTGTGGGAAAGCTCTCAAATCTCCATTGACAAGATATAGTTTGTTTAGTCTTCCTGTTCCCCCTCTTCTGCACTGGTGCTCATCATCTTTGAGTGTGACTCCACAGAATCAATAGAACACAAAACCAAGGGCATTCTCTTTTTCTCTCTGGAGGACCAAATGCTCCAAGCTGCATCCTGGTAATGCCTCCTCTAACTGCTCAGAAGAAAGAAAAAAGGTATCAGTCTCCAAAAGGATCCAGCACCTTGCCTTGACAATAATGCAAGTCTTGCCAGAAGGCAAAGGTCTTGTTTTCCTCCTGGTGTTTCCTATTAGGATTAGCTTCAAGTCTCCCATCTTCAGTGAGAGTCAAAGGGGCTTTTCTTTTGTTTTCCCAAATAAGCACTTCATCCTCGTCACATCAGACTTATTTTTAGACTATTTGAATAGCACATCTTTAAGCTGTCAGTTGCTACTGTATAAATAGAGGTTGCTAAGGAAGGAACAGTAGCTGCTTCCTTAAGCATCAGTAGGTTAAAGAGGATGGAATAGCAGATGATCTCTTAGCAGAGACAGCAGTTCTCTTCTCCTGCAGCATTCCAAAGCTGCAGAAATGCCATTCACTAAAGTATTGCTATTTCACGTTAGACCAACAGAGCAAATCTACCTCAAAGTGGCACATCTGCTGCCAAGCGTAAGAAGGCATTTTCCCTGCTCCTGAAATTCAGCCTCTTCTCCATGTGCATCTCTAGTTTCTCTTTTACAGTGGGACACATCTTTGCTCTCTCTTTTTAGGGTTATTTGCCTGCTTCAGAGCAATCTCAGGAGTTCACAACTCAAGGATCTCACACTCAGAACCACATTAAAGATTGGCAGCAAGGCTGCAAGTTCCCTGTAGCTGCAGAGTATGGATTTAGGTAGAACATCGGTATTTAGGGAGAGACTTGTCAGGAAGAAAAGGCTTGATTTCTTATTTGTATTTATTGATTCAGATCTGAACGTTGTCAGATGAGGGCACTGGTGCCAAGATATGGGGTTCGGGGGCTAAAACTCTTTACTGGAGCTTCTAATGAAGCTCCCACCTTAGAGGATGGATTCAGTAATGTTCCACTTGGAGATTAGCATTGCACCCATTCCTAATCACTTTGAGAGCACAAGAGGAGTCCTCTGCACCCAGCCCACTGGTTGGGAGGTAATGTCGAGCTGATGGCTGCTGCTGTTCTCACTCCAGGGAGCTGTCTCTGCATGCTGTTCTGGCTGGGGTCACTGGGGGAAGATACTACAACAGTAGAGCTCTTCTGGGAAAAGGCTTAGGACTTGTCCACACAAGGGACAATTCAGGATGGTTTATCTGAATTCGCCAGAGATTTGCTGTGGATTAGTTAGAATCACAAAAACCCTCTTGGGTATATACTTGGATTTGGATTTAAATTGTCTTAATTCAATTTACAATAGCTTACTTCCAAATGTTTTACACAGGTAGTGATAACAGACCAAGAGCTGAAGACATGTAAAGGTCTGCTGATGAACACAGCTGCTCTCCCCTTATGCATCATGAATATCACATCTTACAACAGAATGTAGTAACAAGAGCTGAGAAGTGGAATGGAAGAAACTGAGTTTAAGGACATGATAGGTGGAGAACTGGATGTCACCATCACCTTCATCAAAAAGGCTGCTGGAGCCTGGGCACCAGCTTCCAGATCACCAAACATGCCTGGGTCACGAGACCCTTAGGCAAGTGGGAGCTAAGCACCTTTGAAGCTAGCCTTAACAACGGCTATCTTACCACCAACTTGCCTGGGATGGTGTTCATCAGACATGGGACAGGTTCCATACAGGACATGCTGCACTTCCTAGGAATCTCTACGGAGAAAGAACAAGCTCCAGTACTGAGCAGGGAACCAAGTACCTAATCCTCTGTGTTAAAGCCAACTGGGGCTTCATGATAAAGCCAATCTGGGCAGTTTAGCATCAAGAGTAAACCTGCTAAGAGTTGTACCCTGGCACGGCAACTCAGCGGGTGCTGAGGAAACAACGAGGCATATCACACGGTCACACTAAGGCCTCCAATTCTCACCCCCACAGGAGTATTTCTGGGGTGTTCACAGTGTCCTCTTCCCAACACATCGGGTCAAGCCCGAAAATCCTATTTTCAGCCATCCTCACACAGGAGAAGATGACAGAAAGGCAACACTGCGCTTAAGTGGAAAGTTAATAGCAAGAGTAAACCTTACACAACCCTAAAGCATGCAGCGGAGGTTCAAGTGGGCAGAAAGACTGTGAAGCTTTGCTTTCCTTTCCTCTGTGGAGGTCCCTGAAAACCAACAGGCCTAGAAAGAGGAGGATGTGAAAAGCTGAAGCCACGACAGGTCCCCATCCGTTTGGCTTTCCACTTAGATAAGTGAAAAGTGCTGGTGTACAGCAGGAAAGTCTGGTGTGTTGGTGTCGAGTCAGCCTTCAGAGGCAGCTCTCGCTGACAATGTTCTTGCTGTTGCCTGGAGGGTGGTGCTGCAGGACCAAGAGGTTTGGAGGTCTGCTCTGCCCTTCTGCCTGCAAAGGCTCCCGAGTGCCCCCAAGGCCAAGGCTATGCAGATGGC
Organism: Myiopsitta monachus; assembly: GCA_017639245.1. Taxonomy (NCBI): domain Eukaryota; kingdom Metazoa; phylum Chordata; class Aves; order Psittaciformes; family Psittacidae; genus Myiopsitta; species Myiopsitta monachus. The sequence continues at coordinate 1,439,318 of CM029923.1, read as the reverse complement.
CAGGGATGGAGATGATCAAAACAGACTATGATCTGCTTCTAAAATGCAGTGCACTGTTTCCTGGGTGGCAAGCCTCAGAAATACCCAAATTAGACTTCAGAAGAGTATAAAAAGCTGCCTGCTAACAGAATGTGCAAAAGGACTGTCGCACTCACTGTGATCTTGGACAGCAACAGAATTAGAAGGCAGCAGCAAAGAAAACTGCAGCTGAAAAATACCCACATTATCCTCTTTTAATACATATTGTTAAAATGAACGTTTTCAAAGCTGAAGAGATGTGAGCCCAGATGCTAGCACCGTATGTCTTATGCAATTCCTGATTACGAACAAACAGCAGCATACATATAAGGGAATCTGAAATGGTAGGGATACGAGCCCAGCTGGTGTCCCCATATGCCTTATGAATTCCATTTTTAGGGACACAGCAGCACATAGCATTAGAGATACTTCTTAACCATCTCATTTACAGAGTGGAGCCGTTTCACTGAAGAACTCACAGAAAAGGTCCATCAGGAGCATGAAACCAGCGGCATCCAAACCCACTGACGTGATCCCACTGCAGTGCTTTGATCAGGAACCACTGCACCAGAATATTCCCTGAAGGAGAGATGATGCTGATTTGCCATAAGCTCCTTACTGATACGGTTTTTAAAGGCAACCACCAAAAAGGCACTGCAGTCAGAAAATGCCAACTTACCTTTGCTTTGGCAAACTGCCCCTACCAAAAGCTTTTTCAGGTCCAGAATGGAAGAGAGATGGCCCAAGGTCCTGGGCTGTGGAGAGGTGAGTTCTTGCCACTTCTGAACACCAAAGTAGGGTCTGAGCTTGGCTGGTCCGTGGTGGGGAGAGTCCTTCACCAACACCCTGTGGATGTTTCTGCAATACAGCTCTTCCTCTCCTGCTTCTCAGTTGCAGCAGAACCACCTCTAAGGGAAGGGAGTGAACTGTGGGGATTCCTGGTTAATTGTGAAAACAGACCACCAAAAGCGGTTGACAAAGAACCATTTCCTGTGCACTACAACCAAAACGATTCCAGAGCAGAGATCTAAAAAAACACCCCCACCCACTACATAGGAATGAAAAACTCTTTTATTTAAAAATACATTATACAGCAGAGTGTCTCTCGTTTTGTTTTCTCACTGCTGGTTCACAGAGATTATAGGATAAATTGAACCCAAATATTTGACTGGGAAAGATCCTGAGAAAGAGACCAGTTACAAGCTGATGATATACAGTACACTGAAAAAAGAGTCCTCTCTTTTAACATAAAAGAATCTCTTGGTAATCTTATAAATCAGATCTAAAAAAATGCAGGTTTACTACCATGCAAAAATGAGTGAAGATTTCATGTAAATCCGCACATGGAGAAATCATTAGTACCTCGGACCCTAAATAGCTAGACTAAGAGAAGGGTAAGTGTGCCTAACATGGTGCTACAAACTTTGGACCTACTACAGTTGTGTAAACACAGTTGATAGTCTAATAAAGGTAGGCTCTCAATCACCTAAGTAACACTGCTGTAGCTAAGGGCTCTATTCTAGGACTTTTCTCACCACTGACTTCTTTCTCCTCTAATTCTCAGCTCAGCACAATGACTTTGTGAGATACGCTCTATTGCACTCAGAAGCGACTTGGCCTTGCTCTGTTTGCCAAGCACTATTTAGGTAGTTGTATTTTAGTGAAAGCAGAGGTTCAAATAAGAATTCAAAAAGCAAGTCTTACCTGGATGACTATGCGGGAATGCATTAAAATCCATCATAAAATCTACACCTGATTCTACAGCCTTATGCTATAAACATCTTCTAACAGTAAGGAATGCCCACGAAATACACTGCCTTATGGAAAATTTAAGGCCTAGAATACTCAAGAGCCTGCACTGAACATTCCTGTTCTCAATGTGTCTCCAAGTGCCAGCACTGAACCAGCTGCTGGAAAACTTCCTGGAAGATGTTGAGAGCATCTTCAGCATCTACAATATTCAGATCCATTCGGTGCTCCAGTTTTCTAGGACAACTTCACTATGAATAGCCAAGCAAGGCTGTCTTTTGGAGGGAAGGCTCAATTTGCTTATTCACAACCAGAACTGAGATCTAACAGCATTGCCTGAATTTGAAGAAAAACCAATTGCATGGACTGACAGGATGGTTTTGCAAGAATCTGGCCCTGAAACACAAACAGAGACAGAAAGATTTATAGAGAGAACATCTGCCTGTCCTGGCCACTGAGGCTGAAGGAAATGAATGAAACCAGTTTGGTTTTTCCATGACTTCTCCAACAGGAAAATGGAGACCAGAAACTCTTCTGCACGTTTCTCACTAAGCCAGTGACACTCATCTTAATGCCCATCACCCCAGCATAGTATCAGGGTGTACAACCGAGAAGATGCAGCCTTCCTTGATCATTTGTTGAAATTATTTATCCCATCAGATACGCTGAGCTAAGAATGGAGCCCTTAACCTTCCATGGGCTAGCATTAGTAATAAAATAGATATCAATGATCAAACTTTCTATATTATTTTCATTTCTTTTAACCTAGATACACATATACCACCCAAGACATTCAAGAACTACAAAACAACAATTCAACTACAATTATGTCAGGAAAATATCCAAATAAATAAACTTTTAATTATGATACAATACTTACTACAGTAAAAATTGGCAATTTTTCTTTTTCTCTTCAAAAGCAGAAGCACCAGTCTTACATATAACATACTGTTGGAATGATATCTTACATGGAATACAGCGGAATACAATGTGCAAACAGCATTTTCATACAGAACGTAGTATCGGTCTAGTTTATACACTGAAATCGCCTCAAATGGAAACAAGTTCATGCTGAATTAAAAATGTAGAGTTGAAAAACCAAAGTCAAACCAAAACATGAAGTGCTGCTGGAATAGGTACATTAAAAACAATGAGAAGCCAAAAGAGAATTAGTGCTCAGGTAGTCCCATCCCAAAGTAAACAGTTCATCTTTTAGCTAGGAAGTAAAGTGACGCTCTGAGATTTCAGACCTCTTCGAGATGCCAGTATCATTTGAATGATGGAGAAACCAAGTCAGACAGGACTTCTAAAAACTTCTGGGTTTGGGTAACACCGCAATTATCGTGGGTGGGCTGTGAAAAGAGATGAAGTCCAATGGAGGGAATAGACCTCAGCGTCAACATCATGTAACTTCTGCAAAGGCCGTGATGTGGTTCTATGGGTTAAAGAAGAAACAAAGAGATAAACCCCAGAAACCCCACAGGCAGGCAGCGGTTGCCATTGTGACAATCCTTTTGCCTCTTTAGGGACAGCCTTATGCTTCAAAGTCATTGCAGGAGGATGGAAATCAAACTGGTTCTCACTGCATGCTCTCACTCGCTCCCACGGCAGCCCTTTGTTAACTGCTGAAAGGCTGGCTAGGGAAAGTGTGCTCAACAAAGTCATTAGGTGCAAGGGTTCTACAGGATTTTAGTTTTAGATGGCTTTCTTTTTACATTAAGTAATGATATGAATAACAGAGTTGGCTGGACTTGTACTGCTACATTAGTCGCCATTTACAGCAAAACCCCATGAAATGAAAATGACAGGTTCTGACAGATTACAATGTTCTATTCCAGTATTAATAAAATCATGGCATCCCAGCCTGGTTTGGGTTGGAAGAGACCTTAGGATCACCCAGCTCCAATCCCTGCCACGGGCAGGGACACCTTCCACTAGAGCAGCTTGCTCCAAGCCCCTGTGTCCAACCTGGCCTTGAGCACTGCCAGGGATGGGGCAGCCACAGCTTCTCTGGGCACCCTGTGCCAGCGCCTCAGCACCCTCACAGGGAAGAGCTTCTGCCTGAACTAACCTGATCTAACCAGAACTAACCTGATCTAAGCTGAACTTCCCCTGCTTCAGTGTGAACCCATCACCTCTTGTCCTATCACATTCAGCTATTGAGGACTCACACTCAAAATATCTATTTCAGCATCACTACAGTGTCCTCTTCCTTTGCAATGTTATTCTGTCCTCTTTCCTTCAACTGGGCAATTCTTATGAACACAAAGAATGTGTAATACACTACGAGCACCTACACAGTAAAGCTGCAGCATCCTGTGCTATTTGCCGTGCTCTAACCTAAGCAAGTGCCTCTGCAGACATTTGGTAGGTGAAGACTCAACTGTCCACAGTGATGTGCAGGATGCAAAGGAACTGGATGTTCCCGTTGGGCACACAGTCACTTTGACTGCCACCATCTTTGATTAAACACGCAATGCGTTAAATTAATCAAAGGAATCTTGATGTTAAGCCATGTGTTTGTTTCCCAGCACAAAAACACACAGAGGGAAATAATACCATGCAAAGCACTGATTTCTGTCATCACCTCCCCTCCTGGAGCAGACCAAAGTCAGAATATAGGAAGCGTAAGGTGAAGAGGAGGGCGGATGTAGATAACCCAGTGGGAAAGAGCTCCCTTTTTTCGCTTAAGGGCAGTTGTTCAAAGTCCTTCAGAAAATCCCTTATCACAGCCCATAGAAGATGCTGGGGAGAAGCAGTGGCCACCACACACATTTCTATTTCTCAGTTCTTCTTGAACCTGTCTGGATATTTTATGTCACCTTTCCTAAGAGAACACCACTAAATAGCAAACATCTATGTACATTCTTCTCCAAGAGAGAATTAATGTACTCTAGATGAATCCTTATGATTAAACCACAGCTAGCAGACTTGTCAGAAAGCATCAGAAAAAAGGCTTTCAGTTCAAACGGCTGCAGTGGGGACAAATGCCATTGGTTCCAGGTTTTGACTCTGCAGAAGAAAAGCAAAATTAGATTTCCTAATTAGAAACCAAACCATTCACATTTCAAAGCATTTTAGCTGGCTGGCCATCTTCCGCTTTCAGTACAGGGAAGACGACACATCGGGTCAACCTCAATGACTCTGGAGTGCCTCTGAGGCTATTAGGATGCTTTCTCCATGGTACTTACTTTATTTTTCTCCTTAGTTAGACCTGAAAATCATCCTGTCAGCTTAAACCAGCATCAGTCTAAATGTACTCACTGTGCTGATAAGTAAGGTGGTTTACAAATGAGGAATTGGAGGAATAAAAAGTCCTCCTTATTTATTCTAACCAATTCTTGCACGTCCTGCTGCATGTTCTTTAAGCAACACACATTTGTCTGTGATGCAGTGAACCAAATGCTCCTTCATGTAGCATTAATGCAGGACTAGATAACTATTACTTAGGAAAGGAGGATGCGGTTCATCCTCCTGCCAGCTATACTTCCAAAATAAGCAGGACACCATCCTTGGAAGGACATGCAGAGCATGGGCTATAACACCACAATAAACCTCAATAAACCCTCAGGAAGAACTGCTCATGGAGCTATTAATTTGGACCCTTGTGAACACTTGTCGATTCATTTCCAATGGACTCAGCAGGGCAATGCGTAAGTAGGTCAGAATTAATCACTTGCTAATGGCAAGAATCACTGTTACAGAGTCATGCAGCTGTCGGAAAATGGTGCTTTTTTGCAGATGTTACCTCCAGCAAAAGTACAACCAAGCTTTGCTGAGATTCTTTACAGGCAAACCCCCAAACTAACACCATCCCCCTTGAGTAACAACCGCATTTCACCTCTCTTACTATGCTCTTCTGCTTCTGCTTAGATTTACTGCGGCAAAGTTCAGTGTGAGAGAGGAACCAGCATCAGCAGATTCACACAGATGCTGGGGACAAGCAACAAACCCCACGCACAAGACCTCAGCTGCTCCACCTCCATCAAAACCGATTTTCCCTACAGTATTCAAAAGAATTGGGATATGCTGAGGATCTGCTCAACGGCAGCAGTTTCCAGGCATGCCACCTTTTGGAATGAATAATATAAGAGATAATACATGGACAGGATCAGCTTGGAGTCAGCACCATGTGAACAAAACATGCTTCAAAGCCATGCTCTCACACCACCACCATTAAAAAGGAAAGCTAAAGGCTAAGCCTTCAGTGCAGGCTTCTGAGGGGTAATGATCCAGACTGGTATTATCTTCTGGTAAGATCTTAAATGCTAATTTATCACAGGACAACAATCATGTTATACAATTCTCTGTGTCAGCAAAGTATATTTGATGCTTTTGGGGGACAAATCACGTTTTTAGGGAAAAAAAGAATGAGTTCAAGTGAAACTCCCCATTTAAAACGTGGCAGACCTGCACTGAGTGCTTCCCACACTGCATCTGCCTCTGCTTCAATTCCACACACACACTCATGCGTTTTTTGCCTTATATGAAGATGTTCAAAACGGTCCATTCCTGATATCCAGGAGAAGAACCTAAGGATGCGTGCTTTGAGGGAATTTCGTTGCAAAGGATCTTCTTGATTGTTACTAATGCCTTGATTCTGTAACACCTACAACACGTACATTTGAGGATGTCACACTGAATATACTGTCCCACTCTCCATGATTTATTTCATTTGAACATTAGATGTGGTGAGCACAGTTTGCATTCAAACAGAAGTAATTCTTGTACAGTCCCACAGAAGCAGATTTAAGCAGAAGGGTAGGGCATGAATGTAAATTCAAATGCTTGACATCAAGACAAAATTGCTTATGGTCTTTTCTGAGCTGCCACTCCTGGATATGTGTTTCTGTGTGTGAAACAATGCTGTATTGTATCTCCTTTAACAGACTTATTCTCCAGAGAGAACCATTATGACAACAGAAAACCTGCTTATCAACTAATGTAAACACGCAGATGCTAGTCAAGCAGTCCTGAGGATACACATACGTGTACTATACCACTGCATGGATACCTATATACGCACAACAGTATTTAGATGTTTCTCAACTATTCTGAAGCAACAGAAACAGCCACAACCCTTCTCTCCCATTTGCCCACAGCATGAAGAGCTAAAACATCTCTGTGTTTTGCTTTTAGGCTGTGAGCTCAGTGAGAGCTCCAGGGACCAGACTGGATCAAAGAGGTCCCACTGCGTGTACACACGTGCACATACCAGTGGAAGACTTAGTACCAAACTGGTTAAGACCAAGGAAAAAGCAGGTGACACTGAGAACTGAAGTTAAAAATACCCTTTTCTGACACTGTGATGAAATTGTTCTGTGTCTCGTGCATAATCGAGATGGAGTAAATAGAAAAAAACATTATACCTTAAAAATAGAAGGGTAAAGCTTCACCAGTCATAAAATATTACCAGAATCCATTGCAGTATCAATACTTCCTACTGTTAAAATGTTTTATCACCACCACTGCCTTTGGCACATGCACAACAAAACAAGAATTATAGCGTCAAACCCAACAAGACAACCCTGAGAGTCACTAGCAATTGCTAAGATAGGCAACAAGGATGTCTTGTGAGGAAGTCCAAATGCTTACCACCATTACAACTTAGACATGGTTGAGAGAGACATGGAGGAACACACAGAGAGAGCACCTAAACTAAAGCCTTCTGCTTCTGGTTCACAGTGATGCTGGAGTCAGTGCTATAGGTGCAGTGTAAAACACCTCATTGTAACAAGGAACAGCGACTGTGTTTGGAAATGTGGTTTGGGCACTGTTGACCGAAGTAGCACTTAGAAGGAATGCCAAGCAGAGACTCTGGGGATAAATGCAGCTTAGGTGTCAAACAGAACACTGCAAAGAACCCACTGTGCAAGTAAGTAATATTGAGCAGCTACAGAAAGCACTGATGGTCAGACACAGTAATGTGCCATCACCCCACAGGAGAAGAACCACAGCGCCTCTCCTAACCCAACACTTCCTAACCCAACCTCTCACCCCAGAATTCTACCTACTGCCTCAACTGGTCCTAACAGCTCCATGTTCCCTTTGTATTTGATGTTTTCAGAGAGTATTTAAAAACATAAAGCCCAAAGGCTAAGAGGGCCAGCAGCTACGGCAAGATGTGCATGAGCCCTCTGGAACCCCTGGCCAATTTCAAGTGACTTTAGCACAATCTAATGTCAGTCTGCCCTGGAACAAAACCCAGAAAAAATAGGTTATGATGGCACTGGATGAAGCTGACCTTTCAGCTCTTCCAGGAATCCCCCAGAACATCCCCATTTCCCAGTAACTCTTGCAAAAGAACAGGAGTCTCTAACCTCCACTGAGGTAGCAAGAGCGCTCTGCTCTGTAGGACAGCAGCAGCTAACTGAAACACAAGTTGACTTGCACGAGATTAAGAAGGTCAGAGACGGAGGAGAAAAAGGAGCAGATGGGTGAGCGATGAGGCTGCTTGGCTTTCATTCTTCTAATTAATTCTGAATACGTCTGCCTTGCTGAGCCAGCTCTGCCAAGGGTTCTTCAAGGAGACACTCTGCAACTATGGCTTGTGTGCACGAGAAGCGGGTACCCATGCAGAACAGCTTCTTCATCTGCATGCACCACAATTAAAGACAAGCGTCATGCAAACAGTGAGCTACCCATGTCATCAACCAGCAGCAGCTCAATTCAGAATATCACAAGTACACTTATTCCTATTTCAGTGCACTTCAAATGTAGCTCTTGACCTCCACCAGAACTCAGACAGTGGCGGCACGGTCAGCATGACAAGCATGCCAAGAGCATTCATTATCCAGCAGGAAAAAGCACCGGAATAGCAAGTATCAGATCTGGCAACGCAACAGTAAGGTGCTTCCAGGTCTGTGTGACGCACCATGCGCTTATATTCATTTACAGGTGAACTTACAACAAAATTGCAATGAGTGAGGTCCCATCTGGTAGGAACATCAAATGAAGCTATTCTTTGAGGCAGCATCTTTGACTCGCTTGCTCCCAGATACCCATATGGTTAATAAAGACCAGTAAGAGTCATATTGCCTCATGCTAGCACTGCTTTGCACATGATAACTTCCGTCAGTCAGGATCTGTGCTACTCTTAGTAGCTGATTTCTGACAGAAAGCTGCCTTTGATACTGGCACAGGAACTCGCAGGCTGAGAATAAGGAAAAACAGTTTCAGTAAGCCAAATGTAAATGTATGTGCATTCAGAACACGGAACTGGAACAGCCCTAACTGAAATGTAGTGAAAAGTAACTTGCACATGGCTAAAGTCGGCAAAGGCAAGTCGCACATGAATTATTTAGCACCCTTCTCTCTCCAGAGGAGAAAAAAGGATGTAAAAAAAGAAGGCAGCTAAAAAAGTAAAGACTAAGTTAATAACTCTCGTAGTGATGGTAGTTACTGGAGATGGCTCCATTTAGACCTTCATTCTACATAAGCGTTATTCTTAGTGCCTTTTATTTAACAGGGTCTGGCTTCTATCTGAAACTTTAGAAGCAGCACTGGGGGAAAAGGAAAAAATCCACAAAGCCTCAACTCCCAAATCACCCACATCAAGTAACCTTTTCATCAATTATGTGCTGATTTCAGAGAGCAGAAACAGCAGAAAGCATTTTCCAACACCCAGCAAAGACTCCACGTTCTCAACTTCCCATCTCACCCTCTCCATCCGAAAAGGAGAAAGGCTTTGCAATATGGAAAAAAGATGAACCCCTACACTGAGATCTCACCAAACACCCTGATGATAGCCCCCAGTTTAACTCTACACAGAAAGGTTTCATGGCAGCCAATAGCTACCCTCTGCTGCCACAGGAATATGGATTTAGAAGGAAAGAAGCTCATGCACATAATGGAGCCTCTGGGCAGTTCACAAATCCTAGAATCCCACACTGGTTTGGGTGGGAAGGGACCTTAAAGCTCATCCTGCTCCAAACCCCTGCCACAGGCAGGGACACCTCACACTAGAGCAGGGTGCTCCAAGCCCCTGTGTCCAACCTGGCCTTCAACACTGCCAGACACGGGGCAGCCACAGCTTCTCTGGGCACCCTGTGCCAGCGCCTCAGCACCCTCACAGGGAACAGCTTCTGCCTTAGATCCAACCTGAACTTCCCCTCTTTCAGTGTGAACCCATCACCCCTTGTGCTATCGCTACAGTCCCTGATGAAGAGTCCCTCTCCAGCATCCCTGGAGCTCCTTCAGATACCGGAAGCTGCTCTGAGGTCTCCACGCAGCTTCTCTTCTCCAGGCTGAACAGCCATCATCCTCAAGCAGAGCAAGCACTATTCCTGCCACCACCTTCCCACATTACACCATAGCTTTCCTCACAACACCTCAGTCGTGCCTAGGTGAAGGCTCTGGAAAAGATCTTGCTCATCATGAGCAAAAGCGCATCAAATTAGGTAGAAATACTAAGTTAACGTGAGGCCTGCATCCCACCCCCCCCCCCCAAAAGACAATTAAACAGCAAGAGAATGTACATCTACAACCTCTGCTGGCTTTTGAGCCTCAGAAACGGCTGCTATTACAGGAGAGCCTAGCACGTAAATAAGACATGCTCTTCTTAATGCGGTATGTCCTAGGCCAAGTGACAGCTTGTTCTGTGTTGACGTGTTACAGAAAGCTTACTGAATGGGTGATTTGGAAGATACACATTCATCTTCTAAATGCTTGTTCAAGCAAATGAGACTCTGACCTCTTTATGACAAGGTATCAGCAGAAGGAACTTAGACACATCTGGTTCAAAAAGCACATTAGATCATTCGGCAAAGAAACCTTCTTTCCCTTCTAGGAAAGCAAAAAGCAGCTCAGAGCTAGCAGCGCTGCTTACTGAAGGACAACTTCCACCACTTCAAGCGACTAAGACAGGATGGAAATGGTTAAACCCATTTCCTATTATGTTTAATATGAATAAAACATCAGGAGTAACTTGGACTGAAAAGAATGCCATTGAAACATGCTTTTGGTGCCCAACCCAGTGAAGGATTGTTTACTATCTTCAAACATGGGCATAACAGAAGAGCGTGGAAGAAATAATGACAAACACAGTCATTAGAAAATGGAGAATTGCTTTCAAACTTTGTATTAGCAGCTCAAACACTCCTCTAGCGAAAATGCCTAAAATGTTTCACTCGGTTATGTTATTTCAGTGCTTGCTGGCTCATGAAATTGTTCAGACAATCTTACCTTATACTTGCACAGTACAACACCATAGAATCAAAGTAAGGTTGGGATTGGAAAGCACCTTAAGATCATCCAGTTTCACCCCCTGCCACGGGGACGGACACCCCACGCTAGACCAAGGCTCTGTCCAACCTGGCCTTGAACACTGCCAGCGATGGAGCATTTACCCCTTACTTGAGCACCCTGTGCCAGCGCCTCAGCACCTTCACAGTAAAGAGCTTCTGCCTTAGACCCAAAATGAAATTCCCGTTTCAGTTTGCACCCACCACCCCTTGTCCTACCATTAACATCTTCAAAAACCATATGCTTTTATTACAGGAAAGCAGACTTTTAACTCATCACAATACTCATGCAAATTGGCATATCCAGGAGGCTACCACTAACACATCCTAGTCCAAAATCCCATTTGCCTTGGCCCGAGACCATAGCTTCTGCGCAGTCACTGTATGCCCCATGTTACCCTCTATTATCATCACTCTCTATTAGTATTCACTACATTGCCCAGCTAGAGCAGGTGTCAGATCCCCCACATCACAAAGTGGGTGCCCTGTCCTGAGGCCAGCATGAGAAAAGCCCCACAGCCCCATAGGTCCCCTGCACGACCCTGAGGACATATCCCGAAGAAACAGGATAAATGCCGCTCATACCTGAATTGCACAACCCCTTGGGCTCAGGGGTTCGGGTTTCCTTCTAAGCATTTCAAGCTCTGTGGACTCTCAGCCAAAGCATTACTTGAGGAACACAAGGAAACAGGGCCTCAAATCTATTAAGCCTGACTCTACCAACTTAGCAGTGGCTACAGCAGCAAACTGGACTGGTATGTAGTGATTGCTCTTGGAGGTGACATGAAAAGTCCCCCAAGGGGTGTCTCTGACTTAATTTTTCCCTTCTTACCCCCTCATGGCCACGGCTCCTTACTTGAACTCTGATTAACTCTCTGGTCAGGATAGTTGGGGGTCATCCTTCCAGGAAAGCTACATTTTATATCATTGTTTTGAAGTAAGTCAGACATTACCTTTTCTAAAGGGCTTTCTACTCGGGGTATGCTGATCATGGGCATCTGGGCCACATTATCCATATGAGAATGTTCATGTTCTGGCTGACGTCCTCTGAAGTTATTTACCACACAAACAACCTAGAAGGGATTAGAAGATAAACAGAAGAGCTAAGGAACAACTCATTTCTTGGAGCTTTGATCCTGACGTCCGTAACTAGGCAGAACTGACACCAGCTTTCGTCACAGTACAAACACAGAAATGGGAAGTTCATGGTCCACAGAAAATCCTGAATTAACATTTCAAGACAAAAGATTTCCAACCAATTCATTGTTACGTGCATCACCTGAGAACCAAAAAACCATCTTACCTAAAAGCAAATCCATTACCAAAGCTGATTAATAGAATAGTAATTATGAGCAATATCATGAATAGATGTCCAGAGCCTGTGCAGCAGAATATGACCTTAAATTCCTTGGAAGGGCCAAGTACCATCTAAGTTTTGACTAGCAAAGACCTTCTCAAATGGAGAGTGAGAAAAGGAGACTATGAAGACAAAGACCATCTCCAAGCTTAAGCTAAGCTTAAACCTCCTTAGGGCAGCGGTGCCTCTCACACAGGGATATCAGAATGTGATCTAGACCAGTGTGTGTGTGCTTCTGTTCATTCAGACGCTCATCTAAGCAGCAATGTTTGCACATCTGGTTTTCCTCAAAACTCAATGAATTGGATGCTACTCAGGGATTGATGCAATATACATCCGAGACTGTCAGAAAATACGCTGGGATGGATTTCTAGTTTCTTTTCTGACTTTAGGGGCCCAAACAGCACGGAAAAACTTAAAAATGAGCAACCAAATATAACTCCTGGATACGTTCTCTGGAAGAGAACGTTTGGAAGTGCCAGCAGATCTATTTTAAAGGATACCTAAAGCTGCCCTCACATTTCTTAGAGGAGCTAAGCTAACACCCACCTCTGCCATCCTGGTGAGAGCTTTCAGCCAAGCCAAGTCTTCAGATCCAAGATCTTAAGAGCAAGACCTTGAGATCCCAGAGTCAAGCTCAAAGGTGTTATCATGGGGAAAAAATCAAAGGTGTATTTATGACTATTCCAAGCTGCCAGGCAGCCAAACCTGCAGGCAGGGAACAGCAGTGACTATCCTGTGCAATAGCCTTGCAGTGAAGTTATTGGGGAAGCTCATTTATAGATTAGCAGCAGCTTTCTGACACAGATCCTAGTCACTGGGAACTGTGACTAACAATCTGCTTTTGGAACACACTTCCAGAACAGGAAAAGGCTAAACAAGGATTATTTTGATACAAAATAACATAAAACGTCAATGTAAACCTGAATTAGTACTGAAAGAAATTCAACAGGGTTACTTTAAAGCCAGAAAAGAAATGCTTATCTTATTGCTAGAATTGCCTATCTTATATCCAGTGTATTACCTCCACCGATCGCTTATTCCCTGATCAGTGCAGGTATCACTGCACTGAAATTCATACTTCATACATGAAATCGTAACAAGAGGTTCTTCTGGAGGATCTGCAGTTTCTCAAAGTGGAGCTTGATGGAAATGCTACAATCTGGTTTGTAAGGAAGTGAAAAAACAAGATCATTGGATCAGCCCTTTCTGCACGTTCCTGAGCTGGTGCAAATATAACTGAGGAAACTGGTAAGTCATTAAAAACGAGAACCAGAAAACCCTCTTCTGCCAAGGCCCCCAGTTTTAAGAGATACAAAGCTGCACACTGATTGTTTTCACACAGAAGTGACACAGATACACACTTACCAAAAATACTGCTATAGATATTCCGATAACAAATCCTGCTATTACATCTGACCAGTGATTTCGATACTCTGCTACTCTGTTGATTCCAGTAAGGAAAGCCATGCACATCAAGCCCAAACACAGAACAGGTTTTGCAAGCCTTGTTCCTCTGGCTTTTACTGTGTTGGTGATATACATCTGAAAATTAGAAAGGAAGACATTATAAAGCCTGATCAATAGCTCCCACTAAGTGGTGAATTAAAGCTCTATATTTTGTTTGAATACACTGCTTGCATTTATCTTTTCTTCCCGTAAAGAAACAAGAAATCAAACACTGACATCATCACACTCTTTCCCAAGGGATATAGAACAAGAATTAGACCATACAGCAGAATTACATTTCATGTGAACCTAAAAAGCCCCCCAAAGAACAGGCAAATGAGTCAATCCTAAGCTATTACTCCCAAACTTTGTATTTATTTATGTAGAGAGGTAAAGAGACTGATTTCTCATGGCACAGTGTTGACAGTAATAGCAAACTTCCCTTACCCTGAAAAGGCCTACATCAAGGCCTTGTTATCATTAGGAAACACCTTTCTTCCTCATACACAACTTCTCCAAGTGATTAACAGGAGATTTGTCAAAGAGCAGTGAAAATGGAGCTAAATGCCAGCATCTGCTTTTATAAATAACATGTAATAGCTCCAACCAGGGCTGAACCAATAGAGCCCTGTGCTTCACAGATGGTGACTGAGGATGTTTAGTACCAATCCCTCCCGGCACACAAGCCAATCTAAAGGTAGAAACTTCTACGCATCAAACTGAGAAATCAATGTGCCCTGCCTGCACTCTAACTCTCTCTGTGCACTACTACTGAATTAAAAGCACCGCCTGAAGACAGAGCAGCTCTTCTGCCCTAAGGGTGCATTAGTGACTATTAGCCAGCACTTTCCAAGCTCTGATGGGCCAATGGAAGAAATCACAGAAACCCAGACTGATTTGGGTTGGAAGGGACCTTAAGCTCATCCAGTTCCCAGCCCCTGCCATGGGCAGGGACACCTCACACTAGAGCAGGGTGCTCCGAGCCCCTGTGTCCAACCTGGCCTTGGACACTGCCAGACACGGGGCAGCCACAGCTTCTCTGGGCACCCTGTGCCAGCGCCTCAGCACCCTCACAGGGAACAGCTTCTGCCTTAGATCCAACCTGAACTTCCCCTGTTTCAGTGTGAACCCATCACCCCTTGTCCTATCGCTACAGTCCCTGATGAAGAGTCCCTCTCCAGCATCCCTGTAGCCCCCTTCAGACACTGGAAGCTGCTCTGAGGTCTCCACGCAGCTTCTCTTCTCCAGGCTGAACACGCATGAAACCCAACTCTTCAATTTCCATTTTCTTCAATCTTGGCATTATGACCGCTTGAAAGTTGCCCTCTTTGACGAATTATACTTCAACTAACAAGATGTTGAGGAAAAAAAGATGTTTCTGCAATTATACCCCTGAAATCCCTAAAACCTTCACAGAGTTGAAGTTTTTAGATCGAAGAATGTAAGTATTCTCTCTGGAGTTTCACTGGATACTCCCAAGTGTGGAATGCTTTGAACTGCAAAGGGAAACAGATACAGATGAATCTGCAACGAAGAACCTTTTGGGCCAACAAATGGGCAATGCCTTCTTTTTCTGTACTGTCTGAAACGTAGCTGCATTTCCTGGGTAATCAGTTATGAAGTGCTGCAATAATCCAGTCAAGAAGAAGTTTGGGAAGCACGGTTACAGTTATCATAACCTAAGTGAAGGAGGTAGTAGCTGCCTGAAAGGAGCAACATCTGACAGCAAGTTTTGTTCAGAAGCTCCATGTTTTAGAGGACAAATCAACGCTTAAGCTTAAAATCACAGCTTTAGCTTATAATCACCCACACTGCAATACAAACACCTCCAGTGCACCTTACGTGATGATCAGCAAACCAGCAGCAAGCTTTCAACTAATGCAGACAGAGCAAAGCTGGGGCTGGGGGAGAGTTTTGGGGTGCATGTCCAAGCCACATCTCCTCTGTTCTTCCTGGAGCATTTCAGGAACAGTGTTTCTCCATTCGTTGGCTATCCTTTTACCTTAGCTCCTCATATTTGCTCAGGCTCTCCTCAGTAAGTTACTCTGATCATGTGCAACACTGGTAAGTACAACTGGTTTTCTACAAGGTACAGACAGCAGTGAACACCAAGTTACTCAGCAACCCTCTGCTTCAGTGAGTCTCCTCATATCCCTGGATACGACCACCATTATTCATATTCACACAACCTCCTGGAGCATCTGGTGCTAGGGAAAATAGTCTAATATCCTGAATACGCAGCAAGATCACCCCATTTCAAACCCAGCTTGGGTGAAGCTGACACTTGTTTAAGTGGCCTCAGTGATGTATTTCAGTTGTCTCTAACACCTGCTCATCACCCAAGAAGATGATCTCAGTTTTTAGGAAGTCAAACCAGATGTGTGAGAAGCACTGACTCTGCAGTAATCCAGCCAAACTGCAGCAGCCCTCATTCAAAGCTAACCTGGAAAGTGCTCTGCAGAAAATCCTCGCAATCTTTGTACTGTCAAGCACGTCTCTCAAATGCCTACTCAAAGTACTGAGTGAGCAGAAAGAACAGCAGACTAATGCTGTGCCTTAGGGAAAGACCTCCATTTGCTGAGCCCTTTCCCATATGTGCAGTCAAGATTGCCATGCCCTGCCCACTATTCAAAATAACCAGGGAGTTCTGTCAGCACAGGTAACACTTCTTTTATAGAATCCCACACTGGTTTGGGTTGAAGGGACCTTAAAGCTCATCCAGCTCCAACCCCTGCCACAGGCAGGGACACCTCACACCAGAGCAGGGTGCTCCAAGCCCCTGTGTCCAACCTGGCCTTCAACACTGCCAGACACGGGGCAGCCACAGCTTCTCTGGGCACCCTGTGCCAGCGCCTCAGCACCCTCACAGGGAACAGCTTCTGCCTTAGATCCAACCTGAACTTCCCCTCTTTCAGATCTTTTCTTCAAAGAACAGACACCACTGACGGTAATAATAGTATTAAATTAAAATATTATTAAAGAGTCAATAGAAACAGGGAAAACTTTTCCTGAAAGTGAAAATTCTGTACATTTGCAAAACTCTACACAGCAAATGCAGACTCTTCCAAGGCAGGATTCATAGATGTCCGTTCTTAACCTTCAGCCCTTGCAGCTCTACTACAATACATTGACACTGTCAATTCACTCAAAGATCTGATTCGCAGTAAGAAAAAGATATGAATAAGCAGTTATTTTCTTCTTGATGCTGGAAGGAAGCTATAAACCAGCACAGTCAGTAACTGAGAGCAAAGAAACATCTTGAAAGATGACAGTATTTTTGCTCTCTTTTCATAAATCTTAAATGCAGCGTCAATAAAAGAAAATAGCTCAGTGATTTAAAACTTGAGTCAGAACAAACAGCAAGTCCACCGTCACAAGTCCATCATTACAAATCCATCTCAGTTCCTTTTAAGAACATAAATTGGGAGAGGAAGAATCTAATCCAAGAAATAGTTGAAATTAGCCAATAGCAAGACCAGCAGCAGAGATTTTGTATGCAAAGTCAAGGATCAATGCAGTAGTTGGAATTGATTTTGCAGTCTGCACATTGTCCTGCAACATCAGGTCAGTGGGGAAGCTTTGCTTGAAGAACTTCTGCTATTGCTTTGCCTTCTTCCTGAAATAAGATTTTAGTATGAATAGATATAAAAGGTGATACCAGCAAGTAGGCAGTGGCAGAGAGCTATGTAAGGAGGTGCGTGTTATTGTTCTGTAGGGTCATAGAGTCAGAATGGTTAGGGTTGGAAAGACCTTAAGGTCATCTATATACCAATATTTACTGGATTTTCAGGAAAACACAAAGATTTGTCCTTCAATCCTCAGGACGCCGGAAGTGAAATCTTCAGAGAGCCTCATAAATTGAAAGAAGAACTTCACTTGAAGTGGGTTTGAAAACATGTATTTGAAAGAGTCAGAATCACCACCAGCACCCCAAAGATGAAGCTACCTTTAACGGGAGGCTCCTGACATGACTGTCTCAGGTCACACTTTAAGGAATAATCATAGTTCTGGAACTTAGCTCGTGGTGGGAAAGCTTCCCAAAGTGTCATGCTGCAAGTCTGACTCACATGAAGTATGTCCTAAACCTAGTGCAACCAAAACCATTCCGAAACCTGTTAAGAGAACAGGACGTGCATGTCAAGCGTGCTCACCAACACAAATGCCTGTGCCCACAAACACACAGGTAACAGGTCCCAAAGCCCCGTTCTAGTTAGAGCAGTGCTTGTTGTCAGGCTGGCCGCACCAGCCAGGAGGGAGGTTAGTTTTCCTAGCTGATTCCATCAGCCTGGGGCGCAGGGATTCAGGTAGGAAGATCCCCTCTGTGCTTGCTATTTCAGTCCTCCGTGAAGCAGATGGTCTGGGGGACTGTCAAAGAGGCAGACCAGTCCATTAGTGGGCAGAGAACAGTGACTCATGAAGCCATAAGCAGGAAGAGGAAGGAATCAGTGTCCAGGCACCTATCCCAGGCAGTGCTACAAATATAAGGTCTGTCATGTTTTGTTTTGCTTTTATGATGTGCTTTCAAAGTCAGGGTTGGCAAACAGAAAAGAAAGCTCTAGAAATGCTGGACCTTACTATAAAGGTTTCCCACTAGGAGTTCCCCACAGCTGTGACTCTAAACAATCGGGGAAGGAAAGAGATATCCTTCAATGTACCACGACTGTAAGATACATCCGAATATTAATTACAGCTAATTCAGTCTCCAGAGGTCATTATCTTGAGCAACTGAATTGTAATGAAGAACTGACTGACAGGGAATACCCCGATGTCTTTAGACAAATCCCTGGGTCACACTGTAATGTCAGTTTACTATCCAGCCGGCAAGTAACTAATACATCCAACATATGAAGCCCATGATACATGCCGCACAAGCAGTGTCGAGGGACACTTTCATTTGCTGTGGCAGACAGCGCAAAGAAATTCCCCGTTCCGAACACTGCCCTTGAAAAGCAGCCGAGAGAACCCGTTAATTCTTCAATTTCCTACCAGAAAATTGGACAACAAAGCTGGCTCTACAATAAGGTGCCTCTGCTACTCCTTTTCCTCCCAAACACTCCCTAGAGCTTATCAATGAAAGGCCTGTCATGCCTCTCCACCAGCTGCCCAAACAGGCGCTTCAAGATGAAGGAGAGGTGAGACAAGGCTGGAGGAAGGAGTGACACGGAGCAGAACGTCACCACGCTGCCAGCACTGTGCCCCACACTGCCTTGCTGTCTTTTCCCGGTGACCTATAAACACAGTAAACAGCAAAGATGATACAGCAGAATGCCAGGAGCTAGAACCTTGCAGGAAAGACAGCGCCAACAAGAGCTCTGCAGTGAGGGAAACGTCAGCTTTACCTGCTAGCCCTGCCTGAGGCTGTAGCTGAAGAAGGGGTTCACATTTACAAGGCCACAAAAGCAGGCTACAGAGCTAAGGGCTATGTCAATTATGAAGACATTAAACCTACACCTCTGTCATTACAAATCCAAAGCAAGACTGAAATGTAGGCAGTAGCACTGAGTTCAAACATCAGCCTACAGAGGTTGGCTGCCAACTGCTCTTATCCATTGCAATAAGAATAAACCAACAAAACAGCAAGATTTTATGGAATGAATTAAGATTTGCCTTAGACTCCACGTAGCAATCCCCCAGGTCTGCAGCACCAAAGGGCTGCCGTTAGTCACAAGTCTTATATTTCAGTCCATGGGAATAGACTGACTAAATCCTCATTTATCGCTTTAGAAGTCCTACTAAAAAAAAGACTCATGACTCCTCATTTCTATGTCTCAATTGTGGAAAAAACCCATGTAGGTGCATACTTGGCTGCTTCAGAATAGACCTCTAATTGTCCAGGCTGAGTCCGCTTACATCTACCAAAGTGTGGCTTACCCAATTGTATTCTATGTCATAAACTCGCAGTATCTGCCTTAATACCTACGTTAGCAGATGTTGCTCCAGCTGAGAAAGGGTGAACGGCAACGCTGATAGGAAACAAAAGCAGATGCACTCAAGTTATTAACCCAACTCAAGCAAAACAAAGCAAACAGAAGACCTAAGATGAGTTGGGCAGCTGCCTAAGGAGAAATCCAGGTAGCAGCCAGCTCGGCTGGCCATTTTGGGATGGATTTACAACATTTCATTTTGAAGACTGTGGCACCCTGTGAAAAACAATCCTGAAAGCCTGAAGAAGACAGGAAATCCATCCTTAAAAGTTTCTGTGCTTGGAGCAGAGTAGAGAAAACACTTCACAACAGTGCTGCCATTCAGCATTTCCATTGCTAAGTCTTTCTTGATAGGTACTGAGGGAAAGTAAAGGAGGCAAACGCTAGGGAGACGTCTAAATATTAGCAATACGATTGTTGGCAAAAGGCTGTACTTCCAGCAAGAGAGGAATTCAGAGTTACCATAGCAGCCACCCACTCCTGGAAGGAGGTAGGGGGGAAAAGAGGAAGACTCAAGAACTTAGATGGAAAAAAAAGGAGCTATTGTTAACAAGACAATGTGCACAGATGCCAGGAGATAAAGGACCTGGCTGCACTTAGATGGAACGAGATAGGGGAATTAGTAGATAAAGCATAGGCTTTCTTTCCAAATGGGTTGAGTGAAATCACACAAGTCTGACACTGTTTACTCCCAGCAGGGATCAGCTTGTTGCCTGTTTACGGCTCTAAGCTGGTGCTCTGTGCACAGCTGGCTGAAACGCCCAGGGAGGACTGGGGAACAATCCCTCCCTCTCTTCCAAACATTCTGCTAACCAAAAAACGTGCATTTTGTATCAGAGATTCTATGCTCAGGAAATCCTAGCTAATACGTGACCCTGCTCTCGGTAACCGCTGTACCACAGCTCACACAATGACCAGGGTGCTCTTTAAACCTTCTACTCCAGAGAGCAGTGATGAGGAGGTTGGTATTCAAGGCCAGCTATCCTGATAAAATGACAGTGCAAGGACATGACCCCAAGTATTGGAACACGGAATTTCCTTCCCTGACTCTTAGCTGCAACCATGCAACAGGATTAAAAATCTTAAGGACTGCCAATATTGCATCTAGGACCTACATCTGCAGGCTACAACCCAGCGACTAAATGATAGCAATTCACTTCATTAAGCAGCATGGAAGAATTCAGAAGTCCTGAGAGCAGTTTCTAGTGCTTTAGTTAAAGGATGACAGAGTTGTATAACTATAAAGTCATGAAACAGATCACAACAGTTCTGACCGTTGATGCTGCTAACTACAATGACATACTGCTAACTACAAGAACTACAGACAGCATAAGGTTTGCATACTCTCGCTCATGTCAAAAGCCACTGATACTATAGGCATTGATTACCATTGACAGATATTAATCTTCACTAATGTCTACTTCTTATTTTTCAAATGCATTAATACTCTTTTACTTCCTGCTTTGCAGTAGCTGAACAGTTGGTTTCCTTTGGTTACTATGATTCATGGCAGCAGTGGAAATCCAGCTTTACAGATGGATGAGAAAAATAGGAGCAATTAAAATGAAGAATGCTGGATATTGTCTAAAATAGCTTGCGCCAAATTTAGAGGTATGTCTCAACGAAGCACAGCCTTAGATATCTCCCCAAATAAAGACAATACTATGAGGAGTCTTACACTTGCCTCAAGTTAGAATAGAAGTTTATTGCTCATCTCTTATTTGCAGATAAGACTTGCCTGTACTAAGATCCACATCTCTTAAATAGACATTGCTCACAAGGAACCTTTGGTAAATGTTACTGTCAGTACTGCAGATTTGAAGCAAGTGGTTCTCGAAGCATATTCAGAAGTTCACAGAGTTGGCAGTCTGTGGATGGGGTTGGGATCTTTGTCATGTTGCCAAGGATCAGCTTCCAGACTGATCAGGAATTGAAAGTCAGCTCATTAAATATATGCTCAAAAGCAACACACATGTATATATATGCATATATATATATGCACACATACGTATATAGAATCATAGAATGGTTTGGGTTGGAAGAGACCTCAAAGCTCATCCAGTCCCAACCCTCTGCTATGGGCAGGGACACCTTGCACTAGAGCAGCTGGCTCCAAGCCCTGTCCAACCTTCCAAACCTAACAAGGAACCAGTCTGCCTCTTCCCACCCTGCCAAGAGTGCAAGGAGTAAGAGGTTCTTCTTGTGATCTCTTACAAACTCGTGACCTCTCTGTATCTTCTGCTGTGTATTTCCTCCTATTACTTTTCATTGCTTCCCCACACTTGGGTATCCCAAAGGCAATTAGAGAACTGTATTTGGAACAATCAGAGGCAGAAATACACACTTTAGAAACGTGGATCTGGCTTGTGGTTATGTTTGGGGCTTTTTTCTGGTCATATATTTTCTGGTTTAAAATCCTGACTTGTCTGCCAGGCTAAAGAATTCATACATGTTGGGTTAATAAAAAGGTAGTATTTCGAAACTAACCACTTCCAAGTTTTGCTCCTTTCAGCATCTGGCCCAAGGGCACTAAAGATCCCAAAGCTGCTACTGAAGCGATATGGAGGATGACTGAAAAGGAGCATTAACAAAAATTAACAAAAAACCATTATCAACAGTAACATTCTGGTTCTTCAACCCAATTTGAAGAGCAATTAGCCTTCCTGTCTTGCCCAGAGATTGTATCTATTTAAAGGCAACCACTACTGCAGTAATCCAGAACAACATAATCAGTTTATGTTCTGGCTTACATTAAAACCAGCTTGCTGGACATGGCATCAGTGTTGTTCTGGTAGCTCAGCTTCTCTGTTGCCACAAAATGGGATGGTGGTTGTGGTGACCTTTCTGCTCATCATGCAATAACTGTACAATCCTGGTCAACATCTTGGTCGGAGGCAGGAACAGTGGGATTGAGGTGCCCCCAGCAAGTTTGTGACGGCACCGAGCCATGTGGTGCAGCCAACACACTGCAGAGAAGGGATGGGATTCAGAGGGACCTGGACATGCTGGAGAGGTGGCCAATGCCAACCTCATGAAGTTCAACCAAGTCAAGTGCAAGGTCCTGCACCTGGGTCAGGGCAATCCCAGGCACAGCTCCAGGCTGGGCAGGGAAGAGATTCAGAGCAGCCCTGCGGAGAAGGACTTGGGGGTGTTGGTGGATGAGAAACTGGACATGAACTGAACATGATTTTCAGTGTGTGTTGAGCCCAGAAACCCCCATGTGCTGGGCCACATCAACAGGAGCGTGAGCAGCAGTCGAGGGAGGGGATCCTGCCCCTCTGCTCTGCTCTCGGGAGACCCCACTTGCAGCACTGTGTGCAGTACTGGTATCCTCAACATACGAAGGACATGGAGCTGCTGGAGCAATCCCAGAGGAGGCCACGAGGATGAGCAGGGGCTGGAGCACCTCCTGTATGAAGACAGGCTGAGAACATTGGGGCTGTTCAGCCTGGAGAAGAGAAGCTGCGTGGAGACCTCAGAGCAGCTTCCAGTGTCTGAAGGGGGCTGCAAGGATGCTGGAGAGGGACTCTTCATCAGAGACTGTAGCGATAGGACAAGGGGTGATGGGTTCACACTGAAAGAGGGGAAGTTCAGGTTGGATCTAAGGCAGAAGCTCTTCCCTGTGAGGGTGCTGAGGCGCTGGCACAGGGTGCCCAGAGAAGCTGTGGCTGCCCCGTGTCTGGCAGTGTTCAAGGCCAGATTGGACACAGGGGCTTGGAGCACCCTGCTCTGGTGTGAGATGTCCCTGCCCAGGGGAATTGGATGATCTTAAGGTCCTTTCCAAGCCAAACCAGTCCATGATTCTATGAACTGAGTGAGAGGATAAGCCTGGCCACAGAGGTACGCACTGTCTCATTTCCCACTGACACTATTAGGGCAGCCCTCGGCCCATCCAAAGGGCTACAAGGAGAAGCACAGCTCAGGGAATAGACTCCCACAGGCATGTGCACTTAAGAACAAGATGTGCTTCTGCCTAAGATTAGAATGACATGCACTCCCAACTAAGCCAGGCACAGAGTTACTTCTGTGGGATTCATTAGTCACTCTGCCTCCCCGCACTTCTCAGTAGCCTCTAAACCACCTCTAATACCACGCAGTAAACACCTTCTATCCAATCCCTGCTCATCACTCCCTGTATCAGAGAGAAGGAAGAGGAGCTGTATTGTCTTGTAGCCCACCTCATTGCAAAATAAGAGCCAAATGGACTTTGCATGAGCACCGAGGCACCTGTAAATACCAGTTCTGGCGTGCAGGGACACACACAGATCTGGGGAAACCTGCAGAGATCAGACACTTACATACACCCACTTTTCTGCTTTACCCCACCAAAGGATGCGCAATCTGCACTGGGTTAAAACAAGGAGAGGAACAACTACTGGTCACAAGTAATCCTTACCCTTATTCTTTACCACCCGACAAACCTGGTTATCCTAAATCACCCCTTTTGGACTATTAGCCCTCTCCCAGCATTGCCTTAGCTTTCAAGGCTCAGAGAACCACTGTGTGTGCGATGCTCAGAATGAAGTCCAACGAATCCAATTCTCCAAGGCCTCACAGTAACTCATAGAAGGTTTGCACACATAAAATCAGCCAAGAGTTGTCACATCTTCTCCCCATCCCTCCCTCCTCCCCTCACACTGTGAGCTGTTTGCTCTCAACAAATACAGTGATATTAAATAGTACAATATACTTACAGCCAGATACATAGCTGCATATACGCTTAGTGCTGCTTCTTTGGATGGGAATGTCTTTCTGGCTTTCATGATAAGGTCTGGATTTCCAGTACAGGCATGTACGCTACTGATGAACTGTGTATACTGTTTACATCCAAGTGCTGTATAGTTGGGTTTACAAAGTGCAAGAAAATGTGGTGCAAGATTCCCTGTTACTACTTGTCCAGCATTTACAAAGATGTCCGTAGCAAACAGTCCAAATGCGTAAATTCCTAAGGAGGGAAACAAAGAGTTGCATTTAGTGGCAATTTCACTCCAGGGCAACACATTATAGGATTTATCATAGTAAATACCAGCTCCTTCCATTTAAGAACATGAAAACTCCTTACATGTACCATACCCTAAAGATCCCGGCTCATGTTGGAGATGTGCCTTCACAACCACAGCAGCAACACTGCAATGTACCTACACACCCGATGTCTCTGCACCCTTCAGAGGAGCATGCTCAGCTCTTGTACAAGCAGCCTGCTCCCCTAGGCCCCATAGCCACGAATCTCCCTTGTTCAGGATAGCTAGCTATACTGGTATCTAACCTTGACCCATGTTCACTAAACAGGAGTGACAGAGGCAATTCTTCACCCTATAAATCAGCTGGAGAGCCAAGGAAGTCAGGCCATGATGGGGAAGTAACTTAAAAAGTCACAACATTGACTGGACATTATTTTCTCTTCCCCTGCAGCTGTAAAGAAGCTGAAGTACTGAATAATTTAATATTGCCATGCATGAGTTGTCTTCATCTTGCCTGCTACTGTGTACATCTCTATGCAGAGCATATTAATCACAAGATCAACACAGTGAGCTAAAGATCTATATATCAGAGGAAGCTACTTATGCTAAAGAGGGTTTGTTTTCTGAGACCTATCAGCAAGACATTAAACACATGTACCCATTCATTAGAATGGAAATGCGTGTATCTGATCACTTACAAGAAAACAGATGAGGTCCCTTCCTATTCTTTTGGAAGCAGAAAACGAGCTCTGGAAGGAAACGCAAACACAGCACCCTGACTGGGAGGCAAAGCCAGCAGCTCCGTGTTCAAATCCCACCTGAACTACAGATTTCCTCATGGATTTCCATGGGCAGATCACCTTTCCCATACTTCAACTCACTGTGAATGAATTCTGGCCATTCCCAACTACATGGGCACCATGAGGGCTCTTCCAAGAGGCACACCACAGCAGACATGATCCCACTGAAACATGTGTGTTTCTACAGGCCAGCCGTTTCCTTCAGCAAAGCTAGAGGACTATGGATGAGCTCTGGGATCCTGGCTGGTCAGCAGCATCACACTGACATTAATTCACTTTGAGCTGCTTGACAGTGGTGAGCAGTGGATTGTGCCTGGCCAAGCGGCTGCACAGAAGGGCCCTTTCAACAAGCCCCGAGGGTGCTGCTGCCCCACAATAGGTGGCCATATCCATCCCTTGGTGGGAGGGCAGCGGGTGGTGATGCCTCATCTCGTACAACAGTGCTTTTTTTAACTTCTGTGAACAAGGAGACCCCACCAAATGGGAAGGAAAGGGGGGCACTGATTGCACACAGAACAAATGGGCAGGAGGAGCTCCTCATCATCACCCCCACCTCCTCTGGACCTGTGCAAGACAGTCTAAGTCTTAATGACTTTTAGCAGTCCAGCAAGCAAGGGGGCTCTCAAAGGCAGGCCCAGCTGTTACACAAACACTGCACATACAGACACAGCTGCACATCCCCTCCTTTCCCCTGCGACTGGGGCACGCAGGAGGATTAGGTGCCCCAAGGCTTCCTTCCTCCAGCTGCTTCGCTCAGACACAACCATCAGCAAACAGCACCAGCGAGCCCTGCTATGGCAGCCCTGCACGCACTGAAAAGCAGCATCTGGGAATATTCAACAGCCATTTGGAGCAGCAGTACTTCTCCCTCTGAACACATTTACAATGAACTGAGTTGAAAGGACGACATACCTACTCAGGTCAATGGGAGAGTTACAGACTTCAGTGGAGCACAGACTTTGTTCAGTTTTCTTCTAGGGACTGTAAAATAATCTCTAGGCTCAGAAAGTACCTAAACCATGCTTCAACCATCCCCATCTTCAACTTTGGCTGCTACGTGTGCACCTAACCAAAAGAAAACTACCAACTATAACTATGGCACAAGGATATCTCCTTTCTCCAGGCCTGCTGGTTGTTCTTCTTCCTTGCGATCCCAATGTCTTCTCTTTCTACTGCTGCTTCTGCAACTGGTTTTTATCTCAACTTCCAAGAAGCTTCAGTTGCTACTCAAAAGGAGAGAACTCGCTGCACCTGAGTTAAGACTACACCTGAAATGGCGTATAGCTATGTGAATATTCTCCCTGGGTCAAAATTAAGACACAATCGGTCACTGTCAGCATTCAGAAAAGGAAAGCATTAGTTTTGCTCATACCAAGGAATCTGATGGTCCTGCGCACCAGTGGATTTATATAACAACAGTCTCCAGTTAATATTGTTTTCTCTTGGTTTTCAAAATCCTTTGTAGCTAACTGTAGACAAAACACTGCAGTTTCTCCAACGATAATCTTAGGGAAGGAGAAAAAAGGGGAGAGAAATGGTACATCAGGTTACAGCAAGTCAAACATACCGGCGTCACAGAAATAGCTATCGCATCGTACAGAAACAAGACCAAACCAGCACAAAAAGATAACGTAAGCGAACCAAATGTTAATCTTCTTTTGAGAGAAACATGCATTATGGCTTTACTTTATTTGCATTAGAAGAGAATAAACTTCTACAACCAGGACTTGGAATTAACATAAACAAGCTTCCAGAATGAGGGGAAAAGAGAAAGAAATCTGTTGGCTCAACACCACCGCATCGTACAGCACACAAGATGTGGACCAAAGCAGAGGCCTCATCCTGGGAAATGCTGAACACTTCAGTTCCCACATGGCTTTCATTGACACCCAGCACTTCACAGGGCTCTGAATTTTGAACCATGGGGTCTACGGGGGCAAATCACAACAGAGCTCCTGTTCACATCAGAGGACTGGTTTGCCAGGAGGTGTTCAACAGGGTTTGACGCAGATTGTGCCAGCTCAGTTTATCAGGTCTGGCTTTAGCTTTGTTCCTCACGCTTGAGCAAAGTGTCACCACTGATAGTTTAACGTTAAGCATGGCCTGTTTCACATTCATGACACCAAAATGAATAAAGTTCTCCAT
This sequence comes from Myiopsitta monachus, assembly GCA_017639245.1. Taxonomy (NCBI): domain Eukaryota; kingdom Metazoa; phylum Chordata; class Aves; order Psittaciformes; family Psittacidae; genus Myiopsitta; species Myiopsitta monachus. Next base: position 1,411,673 of record CM029923.1, on the reverse strand, counting down.
AGATCGTTCACATTTCGGTTGGCAAAAAAGGAAAGAAATAAATGGAAAAGGACCAAATCTGAATGCAAAACATCCCCTCTAAGATGTGCAAGAAAACAGGACCTTTAATTGACAGTTACGGTATTGAGATTTGTTAGCCAAAGTCAAGCCTTAAGCGTGCATCTACCTAAACCCACGACGCTGAAGCTTTACAGGAGGTATGATCAAAAGGAGCAGAAGGGTCAGATACTGACCGCTGCATTCCAACTTCGATTCACTGTGGGACTCAAAGGCAAGGCTCTTCCAGTAACCAGTAAAGCTTTTTGCTAGATACACCACACTGTGACAAACAGGAATGAAGAGCAGCAAACTGAAAGTCTTCATATGATACAAATTATACAAGAAACAATGCCACCAGATTTGATTCAGTGCCCAGGTTTTCCTAACCCTTTGACCTAGCAGGAAAGGAGAAACCTTTGCATAGACGATGATAGGTCTGAACAGTTCCACGCACAGCACTGGTTACAAAAACAAAACCCCAACGAAGCCCCCAAAACCAAGATGCAGAACAATTATGGGTGATGGCTCATAAGCAGAGATTGCTGCCAACAGGAATGTGATTAATGGCCTTACTTATTTGTAGATCTACAAAGATGACTTTGGGCTAAATTGTGACACACAGAGGAAGAAAGTGCTTCCTATACATAACAAGGCACAAATAACAAAAATCACTGTGGTGGCAAGCATGTGCAAAGCAAAAGCCAGTCTGTCACAGAACCAGCCATCATCCACTACTTCAGGCTGGCTTTAGATCCTAGTGGCACTTTTAGATGAAGAACAAATGTCAATACCTGAAGTAACAACTATCCTCCTTCTACTTCAGTATAAGCAAATTTTCAGCATTCCGAAGTACATTCCTTCATCTATAACCAGCAAATGATGGGTACATGTATGAAACATAACCTTGAAATCGCAGTCATCATTCCGACTCTGATATGGAGAATTCAGCCCAATGACCCCTCCAGCTTTCACGAAAACAACCAACCACAATCCCAGTTCCAATACTATTCATACAGGTGAGAACTGAAATACTACTGTTTTCACTGAGAGTCATAGGAACTCCCTCCTTTCCTCTGGCACAATGAACCATCAAGGATCTGTGATATACAGCGCTCAACCTAGGCAGGAACAGCAACAGCAAGTGTGCCAGCAAGCTCAGCTCTCCAGCTCTGAGCAGAGTCCGGATCTGCTGATCTAGGAACACAGGTCTTCCTGCTGGCAGGTGGGGAAGTTGGGAGAGCTGTTCGTTCAGCTACAGGAAAGGAGATCCTCACTTCCAGACTTGCAGCAACCCGCCTTCAGCAGGTCTGTGCTGCTGGCAGCAATCCTTCCTTCTAATCCCCTGTCTTTGATGGTGAGCTGGGTGAAGGAAATGCTCTGCTCCAGGAACAGCAGGGAGCAGCGTTCAATTTGTGAGTGGAGCAAAAATACCCTCAGAGTGCGTACGGAGGTGCAAGGGTCGGAACGACGCAGAACTCGGCTAAAGACAAACCCTTTGCTATATCAGGCCCCGTGCTCTACCCTCAGCAGTAATCAGAGTGGGATATGCCACTGAGCACAACAGGTATTCATCTCTACCCTTCTGTGGCTGGGCTTTGATAGAATCCTTCTGGAACTGGGCAATACATACACGTCCTGTGCTTTTCTGCACTGGCAGCTGTTCCTCCTCCATCCTTCAGCACAAGCACTGCTTATCTCAGTCATCAGCCTATTGAGGCTCCAGAAATGAAAGGAAAATCTTTTTCAATCTCCTAAGTCCCAGGAGAGGTTCTGTTTCCCAGTGCAATTCTTTCCGGCACTACTGGCAATAACCAGCTGTACAGGGCAAAGGGAGAGCAATCTCCTTCTTGCCCATTAACATAATTCACATGCCTGGTATATTCCAGGAAGGAACAATTTCTGCATTCCCCCTGGCACAGGGACCACCATTAACCCCTTCCACTACATATGCAAGTTGCAACCAGTCAACAAATGCCATTTAATAGAACAGGATTACTTGTATGCTTCTTGACTAAGCTGTGGGGCAACAAGTTTTTGCAGTATGCCAAACCTGACAGTGAAGGATTGCTATGGAGAATCTGACAGCTCTGACAACATCAACTTTTGGACAGAGCTACAGAAGCTCAGCTATAGAAATAGAATTTGCAATGGAAAAAGTGAAGGTATTAGAAGTGTCTTTTACCTTCTCTGTCTAACAGGGTCATACGACTGAAGGTATTAGAAGTGTCTTTTACCTTCTCTGTCTAACAGGGTCATACGACTTTAGATTGCTGTATGTATGAAAATCCCTAGCTTAACAGACATTTTAACAGCTGTTAAAAGCAGAGGCCATCCACCCATCCATCCCCAAGGCTGAGAAAACCTCCTGATATATAATTATAGCATGTAAAGTGTAAGGAAAAGAGCAATTTTCACCTGAAGACTAACAATACAAGTCGCAGGCTTTTTGGTTTTCTAAAGACCATACATATGAGTTATTTTCACAGTCCTTAGGTAAAATCACAGTGTACATAACTGTTATAAGAAGGAATAAGACAAGAATGATCACCCTGGGAGCACTGGCCTAAGCTCTGATGGGTGATGATCAGGCCCTTGATCTACTACAGCTTCCCTCTGTAGCCGCAGGGAAGGCCCTTAGACCTGGCTCACAGTATAAAGCGTAACAGGAACAACACAAAAATCACCCTACATAACGATACTTATTATTAATACATCCTTCATAACTAGCATTTAGATAATCATTTCTTTTCATGGAAGCACAGAAAAGAAATATTAACGCAGCAGAATCTAAATCCCAGGAAAAGTTCTCGTATCCATCTCCATGGCAATCGCATCCTGTCTGCGATGTGACAACCCATTCAACAGTCAGGAACAGTGGGAGGAATGAGATCTAAAATTACTATTTCTTCTTATTTCACCTCTTAGCTCCTGATTCATTTATAAGCTGAGTGATTTCCATGGTGGCTCTGCAGTAATAATACATTCACTGCCAACCACCCAATACCAGTCCCCCTTTCCTTGTTTTCCACGCAGGATACTTATAGCTTTGAGCACTCATTCCCTACACTGACTCCTTCCTCCCAGAGAAGTTCAGGTTTTCTCTTAGTCATTATTCTGAATTCAGGCAAGCTGTTCTAACACTGCATGTCAATTCGGAAACCAAATGGGTCCTTCCCAAAATCATCTATCTAGTATGCTCTTAACCGGGTTCGAAACTCCGAGCTCTTTTTCAGCTTGAAATGTCAAACCTGACTCATCCCAAACCTCAGAGCCAGAGCAACTCTGACCTTGTTGATCTTCCAGCGAACTGGCTCCCTAAACAAACTTCCCCTTGTGTCAAGCATTCTGTTTACAACAGCCAGCACCTATATAAATCCATGACCTAAAATCTGCACTTTGGAAACCCTAGCGAGATTCATTGTATGGATTGCCTTCTCATGCATGACGTTCCTGTCTATCAAAACACGGGATTTGAGTGCAAATCAAACATCCATTTGGGTGATAAGCTATCTGAGGGTATGGGAATGCATTTAAACAAGATAAATCCGGAGGTTTAAGGTTGATAATCTCCATTTGGGATTAGTAATGGAATTTCTGCACAAACATTCATAGATCTTTCCAGATAACACCTAAAGATTCGGGCATACAAACGTTCATAGGGGCCAGGGAATGTGGTAGAACACACGACTTCCTCTCTGCCAATTCTCAGGGTTATGCTGTAGCTACAGCAACCACCCAGATAGATGAGTAACGCTGAAAAACAGCTCCTGCGTTAAAAAGACCACTAAATACTCATCCATGTTCTGAATTTATCCAAGTTAAGAAGAGCTGACAATACCGCGCACTGCAACTTCTCTTTGGACTGGTCATTTATTGTGTTTCTCTCATATTGGCATGACTTGAACCCTACTCAAAGGTTTTGCGAGGCCATTGTCATGAACTTCCTCATGCTTCCTTAACAGTCAGGAGGGGAAGCTGGGAACTGGAGCTAAAAATCTGGGGGACGGTCTCTGTCTCTCTAGGCAAATCACTGTCATTCCAGTTGCATGGTCCCCTCCCTTCATTTCACTTACAAGTTCTCACTGCAAAAGCATGGGGTAGATTTCTTTATCAGATCTGGTTTCCACAGGCTTTGTGGTTCCTGGTCTTTATTTTTCCTTCTTAACTGTAAGGATGGGCCGTTTCTGGCCTGTTTCTCCTTGAAAAATGCCACCAACATACCCAGAGCACAGTGGTCTCAAGAGTTGGGAGAATCGCGCAGCAGAAACCTCGGTCTTCAGCGATGCTGCAGCCAAGCTCCACGGTCTGCTTTAAGCTAAAATTGCCATGCGGGGTGACAGCTCTGGCAGGAAAAGCAGCAACAGTATTTCCAGCAGTAGCAATTTCAAGTTCATTATGCAAAGCTTTCCCTCGAGGCCGTTTTCTTTGTGTTCTTCTTGTTCCCATTGCTTCCTGCTTGCTCAGAGCTGACAGCAAGAGCCCGGGTTGATTTTCACAGAACTACATTTTTCTATAGGAAAAAAAATGTCCCGTGGCTTTGAGGAAAATGAAAAAATAAGTCCTGGAGAAATCTGTCTGCTACTGATGAAATACAAAACATCCCCCCTTGCATTCAGCATGGACGTGCAGGACCGTGTGGCATAGCAGCTTCTGAAGGTCTGGACAAGAGTTCTGAAAAGAAAATTGCTTTTCTAGAGAAAAATGGGGCAAAAACACTCAGCCTTTTTTTCCAATCAATTCTGTCTTCCAAATATATATACCTATTTTCATGGAATCATAGAATCATAGAACAGTTCGGGTTAGAAAGGACCTTAAGCTCATCCAGTTCCAACCCCCTGCCATGGGCAGGGACACCTCCCACTAAACCATGCCACCCAAGGCTATGTCCAACCCGGCCTTGAACACCGCCAGCGATGGAGCATCTCGGTATATATTTGGTCATAGCCATTTCCAAAAGAAAAACAGTGATATAAGATTCCACATCTAATAGTCAAATATTATCTGCTGCTTTCTCTGTGTTGCAGAGTATGGCTATAGGCTACTGAACACTAATATTACTTCTGACAGGGAGATATATTCTTTACTGCTCTTTGCCATACATAGCACAAGTAGTGAGTACATAATAACAGCAAAGGTTGCTCACTTCATGAAGTCTTTGTTGCTATTTGAAAGCAAAAGGCACATAAACCCCAAGCATTGATAAGCAGGGAGCTTCAAGTGAACCCCTGGGGCACAGGTTAGGCAGAAGCTCTTCCCTGTGAGGGTGCTGAGGCGCTGGCACAGGGTGCCCAGAGAAGCTGTGGCTGCCCCGTGTCTGGCAGTGTTGAAGGCCAGGTTGGACACAGGGGCTCAGAGCACCCTGCTCTAGTGTGAGGTGTCCCTGCCCGTGGCAGAGGGTTGGGACTGGGTGAGCTTTGAGGTCCCTTCCAACCCAAACCAGCCTGGGATTCTATGATAATCACAGAGACATGGACAACTGCATCATTCACTGAATTACCTCCATTCACTACCACATAACAGAAGAATATTAAATATTTTTAAGTCCAGTGTCTCTGAAACCATCCTTTTGGTTTTTTCTCCCCTCTTTTTATTTTCTCCTAACTGAGCAATTGCCCAGCATCTCCTCAGCATCACGCCTGCCTTACCCAGCAGGCAAAGCCTCAACTAGACCTCCAACCAGATCAGGTTGCCCACAGCCACATCCAGCTTGGCCTGGAATGTCTCCAGGGATGGAGCATCCACCACCTCTCTGTGCAACCCGTGCCAGTGTTTCACCACCCGCACTGTAAAGAATTCCTTCCTCACATCCAGCCTGAATCTCCCTCTGTCAGTTTAAACCCATCACCCCTCATCCTGTCGCAACAGGGGCCCTGCTCAGAATCTCCACATCTTCCTTACAGGCCCCCTTCAAGAACTGAAAGGCTGCAACAAGGTCCCCCCACAGCCTTCTCCAGGCTGAACAACCCCAACCCTCTCAGCCTTTCCTCACGGCAGAGGAGCTCCATTCATCTGATCATTTTTTGGCCCTCCTCTGGACCAACTGATGCTCTGCAACAGAAGCAGAGGGACAAGCAAGCAACCCCATGGGGTGCCCTGGCCCTGCCTTGGGACCATTTGCTCCACATTCAGCCTGCTTTACCCACTGTGCTTGCCATCCCATCCCCTCCTCACGTCTCCTAAACCTTTTATATTGCTGTGAGATGATGAGTATCCACTGCTGTTCTCCAGGGGGTTAGAAATGGCCTGGACACTAGGAAAACAAGCTTCAGTAATGCTAACACACCTGGGGGCAAGGAAGCGTCTGGTACCTGACTCCAAAACTAACCGCTGGCACGGTTGCACAATGATGAGACAAGCATTCTCAGCGAGCACATTCCAAGAGGCAGTGGGTAACAGATTGCAGTGAGAACTTTGGGCTTTTCTCAGTTTAGAAACTAACATCCAAAAGCTAGGGAAAAAAAGAATTATTAATCTAGAGAAAACTCTTCACATTTAAAAAACACCCACCAAAAACCAACTCCAGATTTAGTAGTTTTGAGCTGAAAATGATGAGAGGAAGAGAAAAGAAGGAATTCAAACCTGCCTTCAAAAAGCATCAATTCACGTTTCAAAAGATAAAGATACTTCCGGCTGAAAGACTCCAGACAAGGTTCTCCAAATAGGTTTGAAGTTGCTCTCATTCTCTTTTTACAGAAACAAGGATGCCATTATCCAGTTTCCAAGCTCCACAGTTCACCCTACAAACACGTCTCCTTAGGAAGATGGGCTGTAATATGATCAGAGATCCACTGATTTCAGTCTACTCATCTCTGAATGTTACCCAAAAAAGGTTGCTGTTACACACAAGTACTTCATTAAGGATTTTGAAAGAGATTCATCAAATGTGGAGGTTCTTTGCAGCTGCTCAGCTTCAACCTTTAAAACACCATCATACTGGAGAAGGAGACACAAAACGCTCCAAGCCCTACCATTTATCTCCCCCATCAGGAGATGAATTCCACATGGCATGTTCAACTCTGCACTCGGCTGTGCCAAGGAAGTCTTCTATTGGACTTCAAGTGATATACGTGAAAAAGACTGCAGTTCCTTATGGCCTGGCCTCGGTAAACCCCTTTGTTTCTTGCCAGTCCAAGAAAGCAGTACTTTGTTCTGTCTGTTGAGAGACATTGGTTCCTTAACCCTTCTGCCCATCTTGAAAACATCATTCTTCGATGAGCGCAATCCCAATGCTTATGATACCCGTAGCAACGATCTCCAACAGCAATGTTACTTAATGCTTTAAACCTTAAATGATCTCCGCAACTCCACTTTTCTACCCAGCATGAACATTCAGTTGCAAAATTCAATATAAACGGGCTTTCATCCCTGTTTGAATAAAAACTGATCACATAAAAGGCATCTCTTAAAGATTCTGCTCACAAAGTAGTGGTTTTACAGTCAGCATGTGACTGGAGCCAACTGTTCCCAGAGGCTCAGAGGAAGGAGAAGATCTGAATTTCCTGCTTTTCACACTGTCTTACTTCTATCTCACTTCTACTCCAGGCCAGCAGCGTTTTGGAGATACACTATTCCTGCGATCAGAAATGCCATCCCCACCAAGCAACTGAAACTGAACAGTACCAGTACAAGCACCCTGTGTTTTAATATAACCATGAGAAAACCATGTTGCACATCCAAGTAATGCCAAATGGAATCTGGATTTTTGTGGCAAAACATGTGTCTGCAAAACATACGCACGGGATTGGTGTTTGCTTGTGTTTGTTACTGTCACTTAGGATTGGATTCGTGATGCTAAGTATAAGTAGGCAGCTCAATGAAACAATTGCACACTTTTCTATTAAAAATAATCTTCACAATACAATAGCTTTCATTGAAAGCACATAACTAGCTCCACTCCTATAATGGCCTCTGTACATGCATCTCTACCCTTACAATTATCTTAGGCTAATTGCCAACCCATCACGTACACTAAGGTCATTATCTTCTTCTAGTTGAAATCAAAGGTAATAACCCCACTAAATGCAAATGGGCTGGATTAGCTGTGAAAACCTATGGCACTCTAGATTAAAACCAACACCAGCCAAAGTGGGGAAACGCATCTTAACCGTGAATGCCGTCCCAAGAAGATGAGAAAACAGAACTAGGAAGCCAAGCCAATTTTACAAGGGAGTAGTACTAAATAGCTGGGAAAGAGGTTTAACAGGTCCGAGAGATCAGAAAGAAAAGTCTACAGCTGTAATGCCCACTGTTGACTGTATTACCAGAACATTATTCTTCTAAGAGAATGCTTTCTAGTCTTCACGTTGTGAGCATTACTGCAAGGGATCTGAGCCATCTCACATTGGGGTTACTTGTGCATAATACGTACACTTAGCACAAAACCAGCAGTAAAACTACTGAGTAACAAACCCTGAGAGCATTAATCCACATTTCCAGTGCCCATGAAAGCCGGGAAGCAAATGACCAAATAAAAGCCTTCAAAGAAAAAGCAGAGACTGTGACTTGTACTGACAGCAACACAGTGAATCCTCGGCTCTACCAAAAGCACCTTCTGAAGCTTCCCTGACTTCAGGCAGACCCCTGATGTTATTCCTGGCATGGTCACTAGAGATGCTGGTCAGTGAGAAAGGATGAGAGAGAAAATGAGATCAGAAGCATCTCTTCCAGACATGCCCCAAGCAGCCCAGATGCGAACCAACGTGTGACCATTCACCTGCACCTCTTCCCTCAGACTCGAAAGCTGTATTTTCACAGTGCACAGTTATTTCTCCTTAAGAATGTTATTATAATTAATTAAGACACTGAAGTGGTGTTTATTAGAAACAGAACCTTAATGAAAGCACAGCAGTGGGAGTAGAGAACTGTTTATGAGCATCAGAAGCTTTAATAATTGCTTGCCTCTTAACAATGCAATGGCACTGAATTAAGCAGCTTCTTCACAGAACACTGCAGAGCAGCAGCATGTCCCATTTGTCTTTATTTGACACATCTACACGTAGAAAGGCTGTTTCAGGAATGATTCTGTACATCCTGCAGATCAAATAAGGGGCATTTACTTTATGGCTTTCTGCAAATATGATATGCACCACTCTCGTCACTCTTTCAACTCTGCTACACACTGTCCATTTTACTGCTCCTGCCACAAATCCAGATGGCTGCAGATGTGCAGCTGCCAACACTATGTTGTCTGACCCTGTTTAGGAGTTTACACAATGTAGTGCTTGAATGGAGAGGAAGTCCCAAGTGCCCTCATTAGCACAGCAGCCAATGAGCTGAAATAGGAGCAGCAAGAGTGGGAAATCTTAGCAAAAAATCCCTTGTACAGGAAATGCCTCCAAGACAGAGGGGAGATTGTGCGCTTTGCTGTGAAGACAGCAGAGCATAAAAACAGCTCTTTTAGGCACGCAGCGCTATTCTGAAAACTAATTGTGAAGACTAGAGGCCAAAGTAAGCCCAGCTACTCTTCTTCACTATGTGACTGTGTCTCCTTCCACTCATAAAATAGGGCATGATGCTTCAGCTTAACGCTTACCAAAGGATCACCTCCTTTGCACTGTGCAATACTAGTCAACGCGCTGCTGGTTTAATAAAACACCTTCAGGAAAGCTCCAGTGCTGAGAGCAGTGTTTTAAGGATGAATGAGGCTATTTAAGAGTTTCAGATCTTGGGAAGCTTTGACACTGGCTGTCTTCAAGGCAGACTTGAGAAGAGCTGGCATTTGGTCTTCTCTGTGAAGGCAGTAAAGGGGGATTAGATAAAACACATGATCGTTATGCAAATGCGTGAACATTGGCTTTTAATTAGCGGTGGATGCAATCTGTCGTTATTGGAGCAATTGAAGTTATTACTAGGAAGAGAAGTTCAAAGCACGCTGCGTTGAAAGGTGCTTTCACAAGTTCGGCGATGTGATCCCTGTTTAGATACCCTGGTGTGTGAGCTCATTCTTTCAGGCACTACTTTTTTGCCATTGCCTTTGAGGTTAATAACACAGGTGAGCTACAAATCGACCATGGAAACGTTGACTGTTTTGCGGCAGCATGTTGCGCATACACTCACCTTGAGCTTTTAAAGAAACAGGCTCTGCTTTACGATTTCCTTCTACTCATGCAACAATCGTGGGCCATTCAGAAGCAAAAGAAATTCGGAGCACAACTGCAATACTGACTCTTGAAATGAATACGGTTCCATTAAAGGTTCACTCAGCATCACACTCATTCCCACATACTATTCCACCTCAGGAAAGCCTTGTCGGTTTAAGTAGCATTGAAGCTTGTGATTAAAACTCACCAGCACTGAGATAATTAACTCAAAATTCCTACAGACCTAGCTCTTGTTTAACTCTTTTCATACCTAGTGCTTGACAGAGAAGCCTGGTTTCACAATTGCCGCATGACAGCTAGGCTAAACGAACATCCTGCTTGGGTGGCCACATCCCGTTATCAAGGCAAAGCCTGACAGAGCTCCATACATTTGTCCTGCCAGCTGCAGATGTCCACGAACTCCTCAGATACCCAAGGCCAGTCTGCCTACAGATCTCATCTGCCTTTGCTAAACACTCTGCAAAGGGACCCTGCGACTGACTGAAGCGCAGACTTCAGTCCAGCGTGAGCACTTGGCAAAGAGGGCAAAGAGAACCATTGTAACAGCCAGACTGCCCTCACCACCATTCGCATGAGCACGCTCGTGGCCCTCAGTCGAAGGCAGCACAAGCTCCTCATTCCTCCCTCGGGCCCTTCGGATGCTCAGGCTCACATCTGTGCAGTTTGAAAGCACCAAGGCAGCAGTCTCAAGACCTGGCCAAGCCCAGATATGCCCCAACAGGTCCAAGGACACCCCATAGGAACAGAAGAAGCAGAAACTGAGCAGCAAAGAGGTTCTGGACACTAAGATCAACCTATGTAAGTACGATGAAACTACTGCTGAGTACATGCTGAAACTGCAGCGTGTCCACATGACGTTCTGCATAGAGATGAACTTCTGCACTTCAGACATCAGCCAGGAGCAGTGTGACGATAGGAGGTCCCACCAGTCAGCAGAGCCACGTTACGGACAATCTGCGCACCCCCTGCATGAAATGAGGTACCATAAATTATCCTGAGCCTTAATTAAAGCAGGTCAAGGTGAAATGCTTCACCTCGTGCTCCCCACAGGCTGTAAGTTGCACCTGGTTGGTTACTGCAGCTCTGCCGACCCATGATTAACAAACCTTTGAGCAGAATTAATTCAGTCACGTCTGAGCCCTAAGTCGCTATGGACAGGTCACAGACATGCCTCGTACCACCCAAACTAAGTGTGCTGGGAAGCTGGGTTCCACTTACTGGTTCTAATATTTAATACTGGATTTATGAAGAGGGAAACTACAAATTGACCAAAGAAAGTCCTCATGATGTTATTCAGAGTTTGAATAACAAGGTATGATTCAGATTCCTTTTAGAGCCAGCATGAGACCTAGCAGCCTAAACCAAGGGGTGTTTCAAAACGTTATTTAGAGAAAGGAAAAAAGCATCAGAACAGCAGGATACTGCTGAGCTGACTTCTGATCATGACGCGTTTTCTATATATCATTTAGAGAACAAAAGCCTCTAGTTTAGGAATGAATGCCTTCATCCATACTCTTTAACTCTAACATGGGTGAGAGGCAGGAAGGAATAATACTATTTGTAAAGAGAAAGCTCTTAAATGTGGTTCTGGACAGCAGGATCTAGTTAAAGGTGTCCCTGCACATTGCAGGGGGCTGGACTGGATGAGCTTTGAAGGTCCCTTCCAACCCAAACCATTCTGTGATCCGATGAAATCAGAGCTCTACTGCGTTTGTAACTGGTTGTACATTAATAAGTACATAAGGTTAATGACATTTCCATAGAAAATGCATAATGGATCCTAATTATACAATAGGTAATTATGATACATCTATATAGTACATGCAAAATGCCAGGGAACAGTGTATGTGGTCCAGCATGGGAAGCAGAAGTGTAATCCACAGTTTACTGAGTATAACCGGAGAGGGGTTTTATGGTGCTTCATACCCCAGGAAATGGCATCCAGGACTGACAGTCAATTTGGAAGCAGTACTAAATGATTTATTAGATTAACAGTGGATTATATATATATATTTATATATATACATACACATAGTAAGTTTTCTACTGCAGATTCTAGTGCTTTCCATTGAAAATAAATATATTCTCACTTGCAGATGAACAGAAGTGATCTTTGCAAAGCCTGGTTGCTGATCAGAGATAGCAAGTGCTGTAACTCTGGCTTTCCTAGGCACTCTCCACTACCATGTTCACTGTACCAAGGGTGAATATTAAGCACTAGCATATTTACAACAGGCCTTAATCATTAAAGCAGCACATCACTTGTACATGTGCTGGAGATGGTGTACATCCACCTCAGCTAGGCTTTTTATCTGTGATGGGTGAGGTACCACACCTCAGCTAAATAAGCACCATTTATGATGAAAGCTGGGCCATCACTCACTCCAATCCATCCCAGAGATGCTGCAAGGGCACTGTAAAGCTCTTTAAACATCAGACTGCTTTTAAGGCTGAAAAACACAACAGCTAAAGCTACTTACCGTTCTACTTTGCCTGTCATTCATTATGTATCATATGGACCCCCATCTCCCCAGTCCCGCATGATATACACAGAGCAAGAACTGTTCGCTTGAGAAACTGATTCTTACTTCAAGCCTGCTCTTTTAGACTACAAACAATGCCGACAAATGCCCCCATCATGCAGGATTAGTTGGATTAACAACTTCTCACTTCAACATAAGTGCATCGTTTAGAGGACAAGCAGGCATTCAGCTGCTGCAAACAGCCTTGTTCACATCTGCTTGCCACTTTCCTTCCAGAGAGCCCATCAAGGGATGAAGCATATGGCCTCGATAGTGTTGGTGTTCGCAAATAGCATCACAGGAAGCACAGCAGAAATTATACATTCAGTCTGGAGTTCAGACATAACTTCTGCAGGCCCTGTTCGCATCAACCATCGCAGCACAAGAGGAAGACAGCCAAAGAATTCCCAAGAAAACCCACAATGGTTCTGAATCTCTTATCGTTCCTCCTAGTAACAGCTCTCTTGGATTAGTGGCTTTATGCTGGGATGCAAACAGCGTCAGACTATCAAACCATGTATCTATCTTGCTATGTGTCCCAACAGGCCAATCGTGACATCTGGCACACAAAGTTGCTGCAGACTTTAACAGTGTGATTTAGTTCTTGCTCCTCAATAAAGCCACAACGCAATTATCCCTTCTCAAAGGAAGGGCAGGACATAAATTGGCTCTTAGCTTTCATACCTCCTGCTGGCACTCCCCCCTTGCTGGAGCCCCCAGCACCCGCACATCCAACAGGAAGGGCAGCAATCTGTACACATCGTTTGTCTTTTTTCTCTCGTCCCTCCCTCCAAAGTGTGAGAATGGAAGAGAGAAACGAGGAAAAAGAAAGACCAAGGAAAAGAAGTTGCGGTTGCACCCACCAGTTGAAACTATGAAGACAGAGGCCCCTCAATGGGCCCCTCTAGAACAGCGTGATCACAGAGCAAAGCACTCTGGCAAATCCTTCTTCAGGTAGTCTTGAGAGCTGTAAATGTGCCAACAAGAGAAGGACACAGAAAGACACTTTAGCTAATCAAAGACATTCCCAGATTACTGAAACAGGCCATAAATCAAGAAGGAAAAGTGTATGGGTGTACAGTTCTAATCTTCTGTTGCACTGCCACTGTCATTTCAGAAAGCGCACTGGGAGCTGGTCAAATCTTGCAGCTGCCTACCTAGCTAAAGAGGCTTACCGGCTCCCCAAAAAAGAGCAACAGCACAGCCTGAACGCTTTGCTGGATGATTCCTTTAACTCGCTCTAGAAGATGGACATAAAAAAGGAAACACGAATACCGCACTGCATACACTTGGAATTGTTCTGCCCTGTAACAGCCAGCTGCTGGCAACTCCGCACCCTTGTATTATTTATCAAGTTGCCTTGCTTGCTTTCTGGCAAAAGGGACAAAACAGCTCAGTCTCCTCCGGGATGCACCGAAGCCATTTCTACTTCAAGCAGCAGAGCAGGAGAAAAGCCTGGTTGATTTTGCCCCTGGGCTTTAGTTTTGTCCAATAGCGCAGAATCCCAGACTGGTTTGGGTTAGAAAGGACCTTAAGATCATCCAGCTCCAACCCCCCTGCAATGGGCAGGGACACCTTCACACTAAACCATGCTGCCCAAGGCTGTGTCCAACCTGGCCTTGAAGTATCAACCTGTCTACAGAAGCTAAAGCGACTTGGTAGCAGTCATGTCATGGCTTGTACGACAAGGGGACATTCTCTGATGACTACAGCCTGTTAGGGAAGGATGGGATCCACCTGCACAGAAGAAGCAAGGGGATCTTTGGCAGCAGGTTGGCCAGCTTGGTGAGGTGGGCTTTAAAATGAAGGGCTTGGGGAGCGGGGTCCAAAGTGGCAATGCTCACACCATCACATCCAGCTGGGGAATGAGCCAACACACACAACATGGGGTCTAAACAGAAAGAATTAGAGATGCGAGTACAGACACAGGGCCGTGGCCTCATTGCAATCACAGACATGGTGGGACAGCTCGCACGATGGCAATGCTGCCATGGACGGCTACCTACTTTTTAGGAGACACGGGCCAGCAAGGTGAGGTGCTGGAGCTGCTTTCTAGGTGAGAGAGCAGCTGGGATACATCAAGCTCTGCCTAAGGATGGAGGAAGAGTAAGCCAAGAGCTCCTAGGTAAGAATTACTGGGCAGCTAAACACGGGTGACACTGTTGTGCTCAGGAAGTCAATGAGACCTTCTGCAGACAGCTGGAAGTAGCCTCACAATCACAGGTCCTGGCTCTCATGGGGAATGGGCACAAGCTGAAACACAGGAAGTTCCATTTGAATATCAACCATAGAATCATGGCATCAGCAGGGGTGGCAAAGCCCTTTAAGACCATCAATTCCACCCGTTCCCAGCACTGCCAAGGCCACCACTGACCCATGGCACTGAGGCCTCGTCTCCACGGTGTGTGTACACTTGCAGGGATGGTGACTGCAGCCCTGCCCTGGGCAGCAGTTCCAATGCCTGAGCACCCTCTGGGGCAGGAATTGCTCCCCAGCTCCATCTAAACCTGCCCTGGTGCAGCTTGAGGCCGTTTCCTCTTGTCCTGTCACTTACTACCTGGGAGCAGAGACCGCCCCCACCTCACTACAACCTCCTGTCAGGTAGAAAATAATCAGCCTAAAGTAGATGGAAGAAGCATTGGTGAAGTTAGTGCTTTGTTCTGATTAAGGTCAGGAATGAAAAGCATCTTGAGCCTCAGGTATATGGAGAGATTCCTGGCACGGGTACTTCAGAGAGGACATTTCCAGAGACACTTATTTCTCAGAACTTTCATTCTACATTGTATTTCTCCTGAAGTTATGACAAACAGACAACAGAATACTGGGATGTCCCAGAAACAGACCACAACCCACTACCCTTTTTCATGTACAGCACTGAGTTACACCGGAGTAGAACAGCCTCAGTGAACTACAGGTTAACTAAAGGCTGCGCTGACAAGAGCATTTGGAAAACTCAACCTGATAAAATCCAGTCGGTCCCTGATGCCACAGCACATGGAATCATAGGTGCCAGCAGGAAAGCAAGACAGGAGCATGCCCGACCACATCAGCTAGATCTATGTGATAGAAACCATCAGCGCACCTCTTTCAGCTCTCCGCATACCCTTCAACAACTCGTGAGCTGCTCAGACCTGGAACTATCAAGAGACCAGCGCTGAAGAAGAAAGAGGCTTATGAAACCTGTGCTGATCCTTTGACAGCAGCTTCTCTTTCTCCCTATTCACAGCATGAACCCGGTTTTCTTAAAGCATGAGCGTAGAGCAAATTCAGTACCTGCACAATGATGGTGCATCTCCCACTGTACACTATTTTTTACCAGGTTTCAAAATTCCTTCCTCAAATATTGGTGGAGTCACTGTCCCTGAAAGTGAGGACAAGGCCCTCAGTGCCATGGGTTAGTGGTGGCCTTGGCAGCGCTGGGGTAAGGGTTGGACTGGATGAGCTTGAAGGTCTTTTCCAACCTGGTGGATTCTATGATTCCATCAGAAAGGAGAAAGTGACTGTCTAAAGCTAAGCCAAAGCAGAATGCCTGATTTCACACATCCACTCTTTGGTTGGACGTGCCCATTCAACGATTCATCCAGTCTACTAAAACCCAACAGACTATGCTACTTTATGTCTCAATGGCAGCTCTTTTTTCTATGATGATATTAAGACAATTATCCTCAACCGAATTAAGTCTTTAATTGGTTTACAGAGAAAACAGGAATATGCTAAGAATTCACTTAGGCAAACAGCGTCTATTTTATGCATAAATACCATAATCATCCACTTGTTACTTGAAAATAAGAACAAACAACATTTGCATGATAAAACTGTTTGCACATCTTAATAAACGTGTGTCATTATCCCCCCCCGGCTTTTCTACCACAGTCAGCGTACATCTTATGTCCAATACATTGAGCTTTACACCCATCGTTGCTTTAAACACTTTTGACATTTTAAGTAATCCATATTAGCACTGGACTCGTTAAAAGAATCCTTAAATACAGTTAACAGTATTTTAGAGGTACCAAACTTATTAGGATCTACCAGAAAGAAATAATGCAAACCTGATCACCCTATAGATTCTGAGAACACAAGAAATGGGCCTCGCAGATCTACAAATCACTTCTACTGGAAGCTAAAGGATTTGACTGACGTAGATTTCCCAAGCTACATCTGTCATAACGAGTCTAAAAAAGCAACCAGCCCACTGAGCAAGAACTGGCACTTTGGGAAATGGCTTAAATAGCTCTGAGCTCTCAACTAGCACTTCTATGCTGCTTACATATCTGAATAGACTCAAATCGAGTGTGTTTCTTCTCACCTTCACAAATGGCTTAAAGAATAAAATAGAAGAAGGAAGGCAAAAAAAAATAGAAAAGGAGATAAAGTGACTTGAGAATTCCTCAGTACACCAGGGATTTCTGGACATGAGTGCTACGGAGAGTAAAAGGATGGGAGTGCAAGGCCAGCAGTACGCTTTCAATCCTGAGTCACAAAGACGAATGCAGGGAAGTGAGCCCACAGGGTACTACTGCCTCTGCAGGAGCCTCATTCTTCCATCACAGCATCTCCTACTCAGGGCTTTTACATTTTTCCAACGGCAATTCCAACCTCATCTATATTTTGTAGAGCATTTTACTCTAAGGCTGCGCCTCAGCAAATACATCCACTCACTCATGGCATTACTTCACCTATGTCTAAAGTCTCCTATGACTTGGGAGAACCTCCCATAAATAATAGTCTAACACTGGAATGAACCACATATTTTGTTACATGTTAATATGCTGTTGGTTTCAGCCTTTATTTAATAAACAAACCCCAACCAAACAATGAAAACCACCACCAAAACCCACAAACCAACCCAAACATTGGGGCCCTCAAAATTCCCCAGGGGAAGAACTCAGAAGCTACATACTTAGCAGACAAGAAACAGCGCATACACCCTTTAGAGATATCCACAGAACACAGCAAACCAATGTTTCAATGTATCCTGCCTCATTCACAGGATCTGAATTAAAAAGCTGGGAAACCAACCGGAAAAAGGGAAAAGATGAAGCTCTCCTCATCCTACAGAATGGCTGCCTTTACAGGTTTCCTACAGATGCTGTTCTACTTGTGAATCATAGAAAGGTATGGGTTGGAAAAGACCTTAAAGCTCATCCAGTTCCAACCTGCTGCCATGGGCAGGGACACCTTCCACTAGAGCAGCTTGCTCCAACCTGGCCTTCAACACTGCCAGGGATGGGGCAGCCACAGCTTCTTTGGGGCAGCTCCGAAGCTGCAAGGACTTCAAGCAGAGATGTCTATTAGTGGACAACAAATTCATTAGTGTTGAAGTGAACAGCACAACAATGTCACTTCTTACTAGCTTCTACATGACCTCGGAGATACTGCAGAATAGAGCGGTTCAGTTGGAAGATCATCTAGTCCAAGTGCCTGACTGCTTCAGGGCTGACCTGACTTGTCTAATACTTTGCTAATACTCAACCAAAGACTGTATGTATATAAACCCAGTGAGTCCCAAGTGAAGAGTACAAACCCGCCTTCCTTCAGT
Organism: Myiopsitta monachus; assembly: GCA_017639245.1. Classification (NCBI taxonomy): domain Eukaryota; kingdom Metazoa; phylum Chordata; class Aves; order Psittaciformes; family Psittacidae; genus Myiopsitta; species Myiopsitta monachus. The sequence continues at coordinate 1,393,470 of CM029923.1, read as the reverse complement.
CTCAGTTTTCTCTTCCCACAGCAGAGCATCTGCAAGTAAAGCATTACAGTAGAGTAAGCAATCTCTGCTTCTGCCCCAGGACTCCACTCTCCAGCTCAGACTCCTGAGGAGCTATGACCTGACAGCCAACTGCATCTGTCCTTGGATGGCATGGGGAAAGCAGACAGACTCAGGGACGGAAGCATAGCAGCAATGCTGCACTAGGGATGAAGGAATAGATTAGGAAATAGTGTTTTAAAGACTAACAGGAAAGTTTCCAGGCTTAACACATTGCTCACAGATACATCCCTGTCAAGTGACCCCGCTCATTATTTATGCCTCAGCACAGGCATGCTATAGAAACATAGAATGGTCTGGGTTGGAAAGGACCTTAAAATGATCCAGCTCCAACCCCTTCCACTAGAGTAGGTTGCTCCAAGGCCAGTCCAACTTGGCCTGGTTGTTGCCCTGTGACCAGACACACTCAGCTCTACATCATGGCTTGACACTCTGGTCTGCCACAAGTCCTTTGCACAACCAGCTCTGCAACAGCCTCCCAGCAGCAAGAGACCCATCGCTGACGACGTGATAGTCAAGACAGATCCAGCTGCTCGTACTTTAGCCGTGGAAAGAGGAAAGTCACTGGAAAAGGACTGATTTAGTCTCTGATTTTTGAGCAACTTCATTTAAACTCAATGCAAGGGAGCCATCAGTTGAGTTGCGTTAAAAGAAGTGAACGTCCTTGAAGCACTTGGCTCCAAATCAACATCCCTTAGAAAGCCAAAACAAACCCCAGTTCCTCCAAAGCCCACAGCAAAACCTCTTTGCTGCTCTATCTCAAAACTCCAGAAACAACATTAACCTCATCCACCAAACTAACAGAAAGAAAGAAAAAAAGGAAAGGGAGGTGGTAAAAAAACCCTCTCATAATCACAGCGTTTAATAAAGTCTGTTCCATGACAATTCACGGAATCATAGAATAGTCAGGGTTGGAAAGGACCTTAAGATCATCCAGTTCCAACCCCCCTGCCATGGGCAGGGACACCTCACACTAAACCATGCCACCCAAGGCTATGTTCAACCCGGCCTTCAACACCGCCAGCGATGGAGCATTCACAGCTTCCCTGGGCAACCCATTCCAGTGCCTCACAACCCTTACAGCAAAGAACTTCTTCCTCATATCCAATCTAAACTTCCCCTGTTTAAGTTTGAACCCATTACCCCTTGTCCTATCACTACAGTCCCTAATGAAAGAGTCCCTCCCCAGCCTCCCGATAGGCCCCCTTCAGATACTGGAAGCTGCTATGAGGTCTCCACGCAGCCTTCTCTTCTCCAGGCTGAACAGCCCCAACTTTCTCAGCCTATCTCCATACAGGAGGTGCTCCATCCCCTGATCATCCTCGTAGCCTCCTCTGGACTTGTTCCAACAGTTCCATGTCCTTTTGATGTTGAAGACACCAGAACTGCACACAGTACTCCAAGTGAGGTCGCACAAGAGCAGAGTAGAGGTGCAGGATCACCTCCTTTGACCTGCTGGTCACTCTCCTTTTGATGCAGCCCAGGATACAGGTTGGCTTTCTGGGCTGCGAGCGCACACTGCAGCCGCCTCATGTTCATTTTCTCATCCACCAACACCCCCAAGTCCTTCTCCGCAGGGCTGCTCTGAATCTCTTCTCTGCCCAACCTGGAGCTGTGCCTGGGATTGCTCCCACCCAGGGGTAGGACCTTGCACTTGGCATGGTTAAACTTCATCAGGTTGGCATCAGCCCACCTCACAAGCATGTCATGGTCCCTCTGGATGGCATTCCTTCCCTCCAACGTATCAACTGAATTCACTTCAGTTCCATCCAATTTCATTCATAGAAATCCACTTCCTCCACTGGTTTATGCATCTTTACAGGCGGAAATCTGGCTTTGCTGCATGGCTCATCTGGATATGTTAGTTATAGCAAAAGAACTGAGGTTACACAAACCAGCTATATTCGAGCCATCACAGAGCAGAAAAATGAAATGAAGAGAGCCTAATTAATCTCTGTAACGTTGGGAAGGATGCTGAACTACTGCTAAAAGCAGACGAGTTGCTCTGGTGAAGAAATGTTACCTGCAGCATCTCTTCCAATGAAAAGAACAAGCAAAGCCAATGCCTGTACCTGGCACAACCAAGCAGGAGCTGTCCCATGCAAACACTAAATCCAGGAGCATTGCCCAAGGAGAATCAGAGCAGAACCCTACCTGAAACATGTTGCCGTTATTAAGTAACATGGATGATGAGGCTTTAATGCTGTTGAAACCATTAGATTCCATGGGGCTGAATTCTCCATTTCATGAAATTATAATTCAAAGAGGAAAGTGCAACACAGGTGCCTGCGTCGTGGTCTTCCATGCCCTGATCTCCCCGCGCATGCTGTGCCTGACTGGGGGAGCAAGCACACTTCTATAGCATTACATTATCCTCTTTTCAGCAAGGCTAATTACGAGACAGCCAACCCAAAATGTCATGGTGATTTCTCTGATGTAATCATGAGGCACCTAGGAAATGAATGGAAACTCCCAATCCATTCTGGTGACACGGATTAGGAAAAGGAGGTGCTCATTATGAATAGCTGACATAACCTTTGTGGCTTCCTGAGCCAAACAAAAGAAATAGAATTAAAAGCAAAACAAACATCGGATGTGAAGGACAGGAAAGACATCACCACCCAAAGCAAACCTTTAACATCTCAGTGGTACTGGGGCTTCCAAGGAACGAACAGGTCCATCAAATGGTCACCTAACTGACGTTGAAATAAAAAGGAAACCAAATGGCTACAGAACATGATTTGCCAAATGATGCCGTTCAATCCTTAGGAAAAAAGAAGCAAGTCCGAAATGCCAAGGCTCAGCCTGACCATGAGGTTTTAGGCTGGATACCATCTGAGACCTCACGGTGCTACAATGCAGAAGGGAATTGTGGCTGGAATCACCTTGAAGCTTTTTCTTCTCATGTTTGTTACATTTTCCTGAAAAGGAATTAATCTGTGAAACCGATAATTACTCTCTTAAGAGGCCTTATTTTATGGGGGGGGGCGGGGGGGTATCATTCTAATGCTGATTAAAATAAACTCTTTACAACGAGTTTCTCTACATGTAACTGTGCATGCACTTGGGCAGTCTATATATAACCCATTCCTGATGGCTAAAGGCTCCCATCCCATTCCCTCTCTTAGCCTTTGCTCCGCAGTATGGTCAGGGATTATTAAATGATGCTCATGTCCTTGCTATCTGACAACACAACCAGCGCATGCAACAACTCAAAGGGAACACATATCACAGCTTTTCCCTCCTGGCTGTTTTCCCCAAGCCCCAAAGAAAATCAATGAAACAAATCTCCCTTTAGCTACACCTACTTCAACCTGACTGACAGACGACCGCGTTCCATTAGAGACACACAGGTTCAGTCCGCGCACGCATCAGGAACCGTGACAGACGGGGACAACCCAACCCAGCAGAACTGCTCCCCGCGCCTCGCACGTACCGGTTTACCCCCAGAAGCCCAGGCTGACGCGGGGGTTTGCGCGCAGCGCTGGGTGAAGCTACCACCGAGCCCACGACCGACAACCGACACAACGCGCTGTGGCGAACGCCGCTTCCACCGAAAAGCCCCGAACGGCGGTGGAAATCCCGGCACCGGCAGTTACATAAACCCCGCTAAAAATAACCTCCGGAGGCGCGGGGCGGGCAGCGGGGCCGGGGTCGGGTCCCCAGCGGCCGGAGCCGCTCCGGAGCCCAACAAGTCGCCCGAGCGGGGTCGCGGTTGTCCCCTTCTTACCACCAGCACGGGCACGCCTGCGGTGAGCGAGTAGAGCAGCACCGGAGGCACGGCGCTGCGGTCCTCCGGGCCCGGGTAGGGCTTTCGGTACGCGCCGTCGTAGCAGAAGAAGCCTTGCACGTTGACGGCGAAGGTGTCCGTGTACTCGAAGTAGTAAGCCAGCATCACGGTCCCTGCCATGATCACCATCTGGAAGTAAAGCATGCTGCTGAGCGGAGAGGGCACTCGCATGTACGTGGGCTCCGGCGGCCGCCGCGCTCCGCCCGCTCCCCGGCGGCATCCACGGCGGCGGCCGGCAGCGCTGGGCACAGGGCAGGGGGGCCCTGCCCGCCGCTCCGCCACCGGCTCCGGCTCCGGCTCCGGCTCCTCCGGCTCCTGCAGCGGGCGGAGCGCGGCGGCGGGAGGAGGCGGCTTCGCCTCGCCCCGCCCCGCCCCGGAGCAGCCGCGGCGCCGGACCCCGGCCCGGGCGGGAGGAGGAGATGGGAAGGGGCGGCCGGGGGCAGGGTCGGAGCGGCTCCTCCCCGCGGACGTGGTTAGGGACACCCCCGCCGCCTCCCGCGGGTCCCTCGCAGGACACCGACGTGCACGAACCCGCGCGAGGGGCAAAGGATACTGCCGGAGCGCTGGGATGGACCCGGATCGCGGCTGTTTGTAAATGGCTCCAGCTGGAACTACAGACTGAAGTGTATGGGGAGCTACCAAAGGAAGTGATGGTAACAGCTTTCGTGTACGAGCTGTAAAGAAAATGGGTCATGAAGCTGTCCTCGGCCGAGTGATGCCCCAGAGTAAGAGGACAGTCTGCTCCAGGGCTGGGAAGAATCATGCACAGAATCACAGAATCCCAGACTGGTTCAGGTGGTAAGGGACCTTAAAATCATCCAGTTCCAACCCCCTGCCACAGGCAGGGACACCTCACACTAGAGCAGGGTGCTCCAAGCCCCTGTGTCCAACCTGGCCTTCAACACTGCCAGACACGGGGCAGCCACAGCTTCTCTGGGCACCCTGTGCCAGCGCCTCAGCACCCTCACAGGGAACAGCTTCTGCCTTAGATCCAACCTGAACTTCCCCTCTTTCAGTGTGAACCCATCACCCCTTGTCCTATCCCTACAGTCCCTGATGCAGAGTCCCTCTCCAGCATCCCTACTAGGCCCCCTTCAGACACTGGAAGCTGCTCGGAGGTCTCCACGCAACTTCTCTTCTCCAGGCTGAACAGTCCCAATGTTCTCAGCCTGTCTCCATATGGGAGCTGCTCCAGCCCCTGCTCATCCTCGTGGCCTCCTCTAGATTTGCCCCAACAGCTCCATGTCCTTCTTACATTGAGGACACCAGCACTGCACACAGTGCTGCAAGTGGGAGTATACACAAACACAGAAGAGTTCCATTAGAAAACACATCTATAGCTCATACACATACACTTAGGGATAGTTGGCTGTGCCCAACGCTTGTACAGCTTCACTGTGTGCAGGCTCTATTCTGGATTCCCAAAGCCAAGAGAGAAAAAGTCACTTAAAGGTCATCCTGCCTGCCCCAAAACATTTTATGGCCTGGAAACAGTCTTTAAAGGGACACCTTCACCTTAAAGATTCCATTTGGCTACTTAGCAAAGGCTCTTCGAAATAACAAATGAGATTTGATCTATACTCAAATGGTTTATAATGTGTAATCTTTCTTCCAGTGCTGTACTTGGCCTTTAACTGTTCGTCTTCCTCCCCTTCCTGAAGCATCCTGTTCCTATTCGGTGATGTTAGGCTCCCTGCATTTATTTTTAACCAGCCCTAGAAGAACACACTCTTCATGCCTGCACTCCACATCCAGGCTATTTTTATGTGTTCTTAACATACTCCCCAGAAGAAGCCAAATTGTTCCATTCGCATGGCACTCTCCAGGCTGCCCTGGGTAGCTTCAGTGAACGGTATGCAGCGAGACATGAGACACCTGGTGGTCAGTTCTGCCTAGCACAGAGCTTATCTTCCTCACTGCCCAGGGGCCATTACCATACACATAAACCCCTAAATTTCATCCTGGAGACTGCACACAACTCCCCCCATTGTCAGGACCTAAGGCCTGATCCAAAGACCGAAGTCAACAGCAGGCCTGCAGTGAGCACTAGGCTCAGCTCTTCTATTCTGCTTGAGTGGATGGACCAGAGAAACTGGCATTTCTGCCAAAAACAAGCATCGGGGGAAATCAACCGTTTTCCAGTCACCAGGTAATAAAGTACTCCTGCGTTTTGCTATTACAAGCCAACTGCTATTACAACTATACCAAGTGGAGCTACCGCATGCAGGAGTTAGAGGGCATAGAAAGTGCTGGGTTTACAAACACTCTTTGAAGCTGCTGTCAGAAATGGATTTGGGATGGTAGATTTCGGAAGGAACACCTCTGCAGGTCACATAGTCCAACCGCCCGCTCCACACAGCTCCTGTTGGTGCTCCATCCGGTCAACTGCCAAGTAGCTCAAAGGATGGAGATCCAAGAACCACTGACGTGGGAAGCAGTTTCACTTTGTACTCTATGCAAGACACAAACGTTAGCAGGTATATGTTGGCTGCCACTAACTGAAGCACAAGACTTAAGGGAATTATTAAGGGGCACTGACAATGAAGAGAGTTTGTCTTTATGCTTTTCTGTTACTCTATAACACTGGCAGCACTAGTTAGCCTCTAATATTTAACTTGAAATCATTAAAAAACATGGTGTGCAACTAACAATCTGTTAGATACACGATTCACTTGTATTACCTGGCTCAATCTGGTGCCCATGCTTCAAATACTCCAGGTGGACTGGCCATTTAACAGAGTTACAAACCAGAGAATACAGGATCTTAAGGCCAAGAGGAAGTTTAAAGTCACCTCCATTGGTAGTCAGCTCAGAGACAGCTCAGAGCAACCTGAGTCAAAGCAGGTCACTGCGGAAAAAAACCTAAGGCATCAAAATGTCAGGCTCTGCTTTTCATCCCCAAAAAGTGGTGCTCCATGGGAAAAGGATTGATTATCAACTTGGTGCTTCACTGAGGAATTAAGGGAATTAATTGTTCCCCTTCTCAAACCTCCAGGTTTTAGAGTAAAGATCATCAGGTGAGAAAAGCAATGAGGTCACCTTATGGAGTAGCGAGGGGCTCAACTATGGAGCAAATGACCAGATGCCAAAAGGCTTTAAAGCAGAAGGTATATAAAAAAATCTGTGTTTTCTTTCTTTGAAAGCCCTGTAAACTTATTGTTTCTGAAAATACGGATGGGTTGTGTATTTCTTTTTATAGGGGTAAGGCCTGCCCTGGCACTGTCATGCCCTATAGAATCACAGAATCCCACACTGGTTTGTGCTGGAAAGGACCTCAAGATCATCCAGCTCCAACCTCCTGCCATGGACAGGGACACCTCACACCAGAGCAGGGTGCTCCAAGCCCCCATGTCCAACCTGGCCTTCAACACTGCCAGACACGGGGCAGCCACAGCTTCTCTGGGCACCCTGTGCCAGCGCCTCAGCACCCTCACAGGGAAGAGCTTCTGCCTCAGATCTAACCTGAACATCCCCTGTGTCAGTTTGAACCCATCACCCCCTGTCCTATCCTTTCTCAGCCCCTTCTTCCTCCACTCCCATTTCAAGTATTTTCTTGCCTTAGGACAGGTCTGCCAGGCCTGGTTTCTTGCAGGTGATCAAGTTCAAACCCGGATTCCTTCTATCTGACTTGCCCCACTTGAAAAACGTACACGCACTTGATCCTTGCTGCTGTTCTCCTCATCGAAGTTGACGGTTGCACGATGCAGACTGCTATTTGTTTCAACAATGAGGGGCAGAAATGCTTGGCAATGCACAGGTGAGGCAGGTGAAAGCTCCACAAGCTGCTCAGACAAAAGCAAAAAGACAATCATATTGCTTTGTTTAACACTTGCACACAAGGCCTGCACTTGCCTTCCTGGACATGCAGGTGCCTGAGCAAGTAAAACCAGAGCTTTACTTTTTATTATAATGAACATGATGTTTATCCGCTGCGCGGTTCAATATGCAAACACACATTAAATCAAACAGAAGCAAAAGAACACAGTCCCCAGTGACTAATGCGGCCAGCTAAATATATTCTGCTAAATAACATCGCAGTATTCCCTGCTGCTTTATGTCAGTTCTATGCAGTGACAGGAGAATGGCAGAGAAAAGCCAAGAACCCACAAGTTTTGTTTCAGAAGGCTGTTGGTAGAATTGCCAGTTGAAACACAAGTGACAGACAGGGTTTGGAAAGCATCCTTCTTGGGAAGAGCATCACTGATCTCAGAGCAGGACTCCCCCTGATATTCCCCATGGCTTTATCTTGTTCTTTTCCTTTACTACCTCATTTGAAGTGAAACACCAGCTCAAGAGACACAAGTGTGGAGCAGCCCAGGCAAAGGGAAACCTTAGCTGCACTGTTCAGCAATACTTTGAAATCATGACCTTCATTACAAGGGGATCTTTCCAATTTCAAACTGCATTCACTACCCTCTCATGTGCTTACATCAGCACCGTTCATAGTATTTTCTAGTTATATATTGCTATGGCAAAAGGGAATAAAGAAACAAAGACAACCCAACAAAACCTCCTCAATGAGAAGAAAACTAAGAACTGGTATCAAATAATCCGCTGCTTTTCCCTTTCTATTTACCCCTTTCATGCTTTCCCAGAGTGCCATTAGCTGTCATGGGAACACCATGGCCGCTTCCCTGCTACATCTCCACACTACTACAATAAACCAACTGTTTCCGAAGGGAATGCTGCCTCCGTGCCGATGGCGCAGCAGCAGGGAAGAGACAGAATGAGCCAAAATCTTCAGATACTTCCTGGCTTTATCCAGGAAGGAAACAGGGAAACGCCCCCTCATTTGGCAAACAGCAGGCAAGGCATTTACCTGCATGCAAACTTCAGAAGAACGTTGTGTAGTACTTCATTATTTGATGCAATTTGGCTTTACTCTGCCAATCCACAATGTATTTAATATATTTAATGACAGATACTGTTAAGAGATAACTAAAAGGACATTTTGTTTCATTAAATTGTTTCATGATACGCAGTGATTTAAGTCCTAAAGGCCAGGGCACATAAATGCTAAGACCCATGCTTGTAGGATCATCATAACGCAAGAGAAAAATCACTTTTTAGCAGTTGGAGCAGAAGCAGGATGGAGTCAGAAATGGGGGCTGTGCCCAGAACACTTGCAGTATGATTCAAACAAGTTAGGCACCAAATAGAAGCTTTTCATATGGTCCTAATACCTAGCTGATGGAGAGAGACAACTCTAGTAGGTGACTAAGCGCCACTACATTGGGGCAGGATGAATCATCCTCTGAAAATGTCATTCATTCTGTCCTAAGAAATACCAATTTCTGAAGATAGCACTTGCAACAATAATGAATTGAGTTCTGATGATTGGCTTTGACTAGCACTCTTCTTTTAAAGGGCTCTAGTGAGATATGATTGATTTCACCCTTAACATCCACTGGCACATAGCTCAACTAGTTCCATAATAGGAATGGTAGGTTTCAAGAGTTACACAGAGAGAAAGAGAAGTCAAATTAGCAGCCGCACAAGCATTAACATTACATTTGTATTGCAGTATTATGGGCAGCTAAACCCTATTTCCAAGAAGATAACATTTTGCCCTGGTAAGATTGGACACCTCACACGACACAGCGCAAATATCAGAGAGAGTGAGCAGATGGAGATGAAACAAAGGAGGAGGAGAGGGACCAGGCAACAATGAAATGATTGAGTTTGATAGAATGAATAGCAGTCACAGCACATTAGTTACCTAGTCAGTGTTTACATCGATAAGAGAATTAATCTTCTTACATCTCCTTGCTATCTTCAGATTAAGTATTCTTGCATGGCAGTTCTTCATAGAAGAGGACTGAAATTTGCTATGCCAGAGGGACACCATGTACCTCTGGGCTGTACATCCTGAGAACTAAAACCTGCCCAAGCACATCTACCATGACAGTGCCAAAATAAAACACTACAGAACACGCTTTTGTCAATGGGAAATGAAACATCCACATCTGAAAGCTCAAATAATGATTGTTTCATCTCACCCAAGACAAATTTAGGGAAACACCCTACTTGGAAAATGATCACCGCACCTCTGAGGTTATCTTCATTGGTGGACGCATCTTCAGTACAAACCGATGGAAAACTTGGAATCTTTGGCACAATCAGCTCAACATAAATCACAGACTCACAGGAGCGATGGAAGGGGTCTCTGGAGATCACCCAGTCCAACCCCTTGGGCAGCCTGTCCCAGGGCTCTGACACCCTCACATAACGAAGCTCTTCCTAATGTTGAGGTGAAACTCGTCCTGTGTTAGTTTATGGCCATTGCTCCTCGTGTTGTCAGGGGGCACCACTGACAGAGTCTGACTAACCTCAGGATTTTGGAATAAACTTCCTCATCTCGTTCACCCGGAATGCGAGCATTGCTATCATTGCTTTTGATGTCAGAAAACCTTCCAAGGTGATCAGTGATTCCTTGGAAGACTGATGCAACAGATACTGAACAGCAGCAGAGCGCTGCTGCCTTTCCTACATGCGGTACTCAAGCGGAGTCACGCAGACCTGCCCTGTGCAGTGCACTCTTACGTATCTGTGCAGCCCATTTTGTACATAATCTAACAAGAGCTCAGACGTTTGTACAGTGCCTGAAGGTTTCACAGCCCTATCCTGAAACTCCCTTTACTGAATTAATTTCAGCCATTTGAATGTGGTGGTTTGCGGTGTCGTGGTTTGCCTTCTCTTTTCCACCTTGATAACACAACTTACCAGCTAAATATGCTGTATTTAGCCATTAAGGGCATGCACTTGCCCACTCCTCAAGATTCTGTGTTTTCAGTATAAAACTGCCATCAGTCCGAAAGCACGGAAGTATGAAGGAAGGAAACGGCCAGCCCTTTCTGTGGCTGCCACCTAGAGAAGCTGGGCTCCAGCATCCCCCAGTGCTTTCACACAGGCTGGGAACACATCGCTCCAAGATCCATGAGCAGCAGTTGAAGGTGCCAGAGAGATGGAGATAAGCTCTGTTTTAACTGAAGGAAACCTTTGCCGTTAGCAGGCAAACCTGTGTGAAAAACCATTCCCTGTCTATTTGCAGGGCTGTTGTTTTATAGGCTCTATCTGGATGGATCCACCTTCCCATTTTAAACTCCACACTTAAACAGAAGAGAGACTAATTCTTAGCTCTGCACACTTGCCATCATTATCTTTTGCTTACACCATGACTGGTGAGTAAACTATCCTGTGATACTGAGGAGGGGAAAGGCAAAGCCATCCCCAAGTGCGCGAAAGAAATCAGAGTGTCACTTTTACATGGCAGCCTGCATGGAATTGTGAGGTCCTCCTTCAAAGACTGAGGATTCCTCAATTCAGGGGCAGCTGCACAGTAAAACCCGCAGTCATCTCTTTCCATAACCAAGCTTGGCCCTTAGCAATTGTGTCACGAACAGGTAAAGTACACAAGACCCCAAAGACACTTTCAAGCACGTCTCTACGTACGATGAAATTAAGCCGCTTACTACCCTTCCTCTCAAAAGGGAAAGACAAATAGGCTAATATCATAAATTATGCACCATAATCACTGCGTATTCCAGCTCTGGTTATCACTTAATGTATGCAGCTCATCCTGGCAGGAGTACAGTACGTCCTCTGTAACTCCGTATTTTCTGCTGGATAAGCTCACACACAGTTCTGCAGCAGAACTACTTATGTTCTTACAAATGATATCAGCCATTTCTCATTAGCATTACACCTGAAATCCCATTCCCAAGTTGGGTATTATCCATTGCTTCATACAATTAAAAGCATAGAATGAGCAGGTTCAGGATACCTTCAGCAAGTGGTTCAATGGAGAGCAAGTTCCCAAGGAACAAGGGATGGGACAAGAGGAACCGGCCTCAAGCTGCACCAGGGCAGGTTCAGATGGAGATGAGGAACAATTCCTTCCCCAGAGGGTGCTCAGGCATTGGAACTGCTGCCCAGGGCAGGGCTGCAGTCACCGTCCCTGCAAGTGTGCACAGATGAGGCCTCAGTGCCATGGGTCAGTGGTGGCCTTGGCAGAGCTGGGGTAAGGGTTGGACTGGATGAGCTGAAAGGGTTTTTCCAACCTGGTTGATTCCATGATTCTCTTTGACTTGGTCATCACTTCTCATCATAACTACCTCCCAGGCACAAGTACACTACTGAGCATTAGCAGGAAACTCAGGAAGGCAGCAAAGGAAGAAGTAACAGCTGAGAAGTCCCTTCCGAGTGACACATCAACAGCCCTTGCTGCTTTGAGAAGTGAATCCTGAACCTTAAAGAGCAGCTGGAAAGGTAAGGAGCCAGAATAGAAATTAAATAATAAATAAACCAGCTTCTGAAGATCCTTTGTGGTAACTTGCTGTCACTGCTAGCATGAATTATGAATAACCACAGCTTTCAAGCTCTTTCCTATTTAACTTACTTGCGATTGCTTCTCATTTGAAAATATTCCATGTTTAACAAATTGTTAGGCTAAAGGGTAAGAAATTTATTACATCTGAATATGAATATCACTGAAAACATGTAGACGAGGCCCTCGGTGCCATGGGTTAGTGGTGGCCTTGCAAGTGCTGGGGAATGGTTGGACTTAATGATCTTAAAGCTTTTTTCCTACTTAGCTGATTCTATGATTCTATGATACAATAGGGGACACTGTCGAGTTATTAGGTATCAAGGTATATACTTGTTTGGTTAACATATAACTCTTTTCTTTGATCACTGCTTTCGGAAACCCTTACTCATTCAATGCTTCACTCATCCAGCTAGCCAGCTTAACTCCACAACCAACGGCACTAACAAATAGAAGCGGCAAGTGATCATGCAGGAAAAAACCCAAAGACAGAAATGGGGAGAGAGAGATTTGTTCAATGGCACATTTACAAAGCTGCAAGAAAACCAGAGGTTGAAATGATGGTTTCTTGGTGGAAAATGGAATAAGTGAGGGATTCTGTAGGCTCCTGCCAGAGCAAAGGGATTAAAAGGTCATGTTGAGGCACACCAGCAGGATGAGACGAAGACAGCCTGATTGGGCAAAGGCAGCCTGGCTCTTGGGAGGGGTAAGAAGGCTGTAACGCTGGGACAGAATCAAGGAATATAAAGGATCTTCAGGATTCATTTGGGGAGAGGATTAATTGATCCCTGCCAGAACCAAGATCCATGTATGTTAGCTCTTAGGACTGACCTAGTAGATGCTTACAGCCTTAAAGCATCATGCAGACTTTTATACCCTTCACATTGCCAGAAGCTATTGTTCTTAGAAGCATATAAGGCTCATTCCCTCTGAACTGACTGCCGTGTGCTAACGTTGTAAATATGAAGTACAACTACCCCAGAAATAGAGAGGCATTAAAACACTAGTAGTGTTTGGTCTTCCCTCCCTCTCCCTCGCGTGAGACTTCTGTTGATTTAGAGAGATTAAAATCAGTAGGTGCACTGAGTACAGAACATAAGGGCTGCAGAAGCGGGTTCTCACCCAGCAGCACAAAACCAGACCTTTGGGAAACGGTGTGGGCAGTTGCTAACAGGATACAACCATCTGAGGACACATCATTTTTATGGTATTAACCTTTCCTTCATAGAGCAATGCCAGTAGCCTGCATGCTTAATACCGCTTCTACAGTAACTAGGCCAGTCTTCAAATTGGATGTAAGCAAATTATTTAGCTTATTATTATGCTCAGTTCCAGCGCTTAATTCCATTAGGAACATTTAAAAAGGAAAGAAAAGTCATCTCACGGAAATGGGAACAACAGCAGCTGACCTTGGCATTACACAGCCAAATATTAGGAAACCCATGGAACGATGCACGGCGTATTACGTATGAGTCTAAAAACTGCACAGCATCCACACAGGTTTCCATCATGCGCTCTCCACTGAGCATCCCAACTGCCTCACAATAATGTTGCACCTAGCAACTCCAGAAAGCAGGTTCATTGAAATGGGGTTGCAAAGCAGCTTGAGTCATAGAATCTTCCCCAAAGATAGAAAAGAAAAACCTTGGAAGGAGGAATTTTCATTGCAGTTGATACGCAGCAATTGAATCCTGCGCCAGTAGCTGGATCTTACTAGTTTTATGTAATGAATAGGTACTTCTACATCATCTTTTCATTTCGGTTCTCAAGAAAAGCATCACCAGTGTGGGTAGTTTAAAGAAAGAGTATTAAAGCTTAGAAACCGATGGGGGTAGTTATTCTATACAAGCTCTTAGAAAAGACTCTTTTACTGCCTAAAAATACCCTTAAGCATACTGAAAATATCCCACAGAGAAAGGAAAGTTCAACTCCTTGTTCATTCCATAGGTCCAGAACTCACGATGCCCTCCCTTCCTCTAGCATAGCCAGCAGGAAAGGTAAACCACAACCTTGTCGCTGGATGCCAGGAGGTTTCTGATGGTCGGGGCTGGAAAGGTCATTACAGCAGAGAGAAAAGCCAAAATTCTGGAAATCTCTTTAGACTTCAAGACAATGGCAGAAAAAACCATCATTGATGGATTAGTTTCACTCAGATTATAGCCCCCTTGGCTCCTGCTGGCTTTGGTATCTTCTCTTCCTGCCTCCTTGCGCCTTGATTTCGTTCTTCTATGTGGAACAGGCGTTATGAAAACGAGGAGAAACGGTGCCTGCCTCCTGGCATTGACTATCACAATCCCGGGCAGTACCAGCAGGTGAAAATGAACCAAGAAGGGGAGGTGGCTCACTCCTGCACTGCCAGGGGAGACTGACACAACCCTTAACGTTTACTTACGTCTGGTTCTCTATTACTATCTGCTACACTGAAACTGCTTACTCCGGTGTTCCTGGCTTTGAAAGCTAAGCTCAGAAACTGCTTGGGAAGATTCCATGACAAATAAGGACCGTTTATTGAATGACTGTGCTTTCTCCATTTCAAAGAGGCAGCAGCTTTCCAATGCTTGCCTTGTCAGTAGAAGACATTAAAAACTTCCATTAGCACAATTAGTGCTTTTCATCTGCGTCGGTCGTTTCTCTCTCCGTTACATTGCTCTCAGTGAATGATTAGTGTGGAAATCTTCTCTATAAATGTTTAGCATCCTGTTAGATATGGTTGGAAGGTGGATTTTTCAGGGCACTGTCAAGTACAACATGTTCCTGCTCTTGAAAGTGAAGTACTACACAGATAGCGAGAGCCCCCCTGGGGGCTGTTTTTAACAGTGGACTATTCCTGCCCAGCAAAGACAGAACAGAGATGTATTGTGGCACATCCATTTTCCATTGCAAAATGTTACTAAAACGAACTATAGAAATTAGCAACTGAAAAGAACGGTGGAAGAATTGCTTTTCCACAAGCTATTTAAATGATCAGAATAGTAAATGTAGGTTAATCAACACATGGCAATAACATCCATAAGGCTCAGATTCTGAGCAGGTAGTTTCCTCTTTTCACAAAGGAAGAGAAGAATCTATTGGAATGAGACGACCCCCCCCCAGTTTGTAGAGGTGCATTTCCCTCCATGCTCAAATGATTAATAGATCAAATTCAGCAAGATTTTAAAGGGACCAACTTCTTTCTTCCTGGTTTTGGAATGGGGTTAGAGGACAGTCAGTCATGACCACTGCTCTGGAAGGTGATCTCTCTCTAACATCCTGGACAAATTCAATGACGAAGACTGCCTAAGCAATCCCCCTCCTAGTTCAAAGCTCGCGTGATTGCCCAAAAGCAACTTCTTTGTGCCTCCTGTTAGGACTGCATTTGCATATGAGGTCCTAAGCCAGGAATAGTTAATGGGATGCAAGATTAGTAAAACCAATCACCTCTCCCAGTTCAGATGCCCCAAGAAATACACAGGACAGCCACAAGTCTATTTTCCCTATGTGATAATGAGTCGAAGGGAAGGAATGGAAGGAACAGCTTTCCACCAAGCAGCAAGCCAAGGACAGCCAAAGGCACTGAACGCTATGGAGCGGGGGTTTCAGCTACGCTCCATTTAGTTCTGTATTATTTATGCACAAAGAGAGGCTGAGAACATTGGGGCTGTTCAGCCTGGAGAAGAGAAGCTGCGTGGAGACCTCAGAGCAGCTTCCAGTGTCTGAAGGGGGCTCCAAGGACGCTGGAGAGGGACTCTTCATCAGGGACTGTAGCGACAGGAGAAGGGGTGACGGGTTCACACTGAAACGGGGGAAGTTCAACGAATATACTAAGTAAAAGCAGAAACCACTCTCTATTCATCTAAGAGCAGACTCCAGGATCCACACCTCGTGCTTAACTTCAGTGCAGTATCTTCAAGATTCATTGAAATAAAACCACGTAAAAGTCTGGATTTAAAGAAAAAACATATTTGGAGGGTTATAAATGACATTGAAGATTGTTTGACAAGTTGAGATGTGAAGAATGGCTGTTTTGATGGGAGATGTGAAATACTTTTTACTTCCTTCCTTGCTGGCTTTTCAGTCTCACTATAAATTCGAACAACTGCAGTTCAGTCATTCACATGCAACCGGTTTCTGCATCCTACATACTAATACTAAATGCCTTCCTGGCCAGTTTTTAAGACTTCTAATAAGCTATTTAGACCTTGGAAACCAGAAAAAATAAAGAGGAGAAGAAAATGGGAGGCTGAGAAAATGACACAAGAGAGAGATTACAAATAATGTCCTTCTAGGGCAGAAAATACATCCTTAGTACCCAAAGGGTAAAGGAGAATCTAAGATTGACCACCTACTGTTGAATCAGCTGTAAATTGTCTGAGTCATCTTCATTTTCAGCTATGAGAAAGCTCACAATTCAATGGAGAATAAATTGCATAAAGAGCTCTGCAGAGTCAGAACGAAGGCAGAGATAAATGTCAGCCAGGATCTCCTGAGAAGCATAAAAAAAAGCCAGGGCTGTGTTGCTACAAAGCATATGCCCAGCCAAAACGAAGAGAGAACAAAGGCTGTGAGCACAATTCAGAGCTCTGTGCAAAGAAATCAGAAGTCTTTGGGGCCTACAAGGATGCTGGAGAGGGACTCTTCATCAGGGACTGCAGCGATAGGACAAGGGGTGATGGGTTCACACTGAAACAGGGGAAGTTCAGGTTGGATCTAAGGCAGAAGCTCTTCCCTGTGAGGGTGCTGAGGCGCTGGCACAGGGTGCCCAGAGAAGCTGTGGCTGCCCCGTGTCTGGCAGTGTTGAAGGCCAGGTTGGACACAGGGGCTTGGAGCACCCTGCTCTGGTGTGAGGTGTCCCTGCCCACGGCAGAGGGTTGGAACTGGATGATCATGAGGTTCTTTCCAACCCAAACTATTCTATGATCTACACATTAAGGGATGTGCCCACTGCCAGAGTCAGTAATGCTCTGATTCCTGCACTGAAAAAGGCAAGTCTAGTAATTTCTAGAAGTCCTCTAGAGACTCCAGTGAGGACATTTATGTGCAGAAGTGGGGAAAAAAAGAAAAGCAAAACAGAAAAAACAGATTAAATCGATCATTTAAATAGTACCACATAATGCTTTCAGTAGGAGAATGCCTAAGCCTACAATTGCACAACAGTGCCAGACTACAGAAAGTTTGCAGCCAGTGATATTAAGCAGTTACTAAGATCAGAACAGCTAGGTTTAGGTTAGTTAAGACTAAGTCCAGCAGGCATTCTTGACAGCTAACTGCCACGTGCAGGGTATTTCAGACCAAGAAGGGCAGCTGAGGTTACCTCGTAGCTGTTTTCAGCATGTTAGAAAGACGCTAGACAACAAATGGGTTCAAACACCTAACACTAGCAGGACAACAACACAGAAACAAGCGCAGAATTCCACAGTCTGCTACAGAAAACCAAGCGTAAATGATGCCTTGAACCAGCAGAGGCTCTTGACAGCAATAGCATGTAACAGATGTTGGCACAGCTCAAGTTCTGCCTGGGCAGATTCAGGTTTGGAGCTTTCAAAGTCTTACAGAATCCACATGTTTCCATCCATGGGCAGTCACATGCAAACTCCTGGTTCCATCCTCTAGGACTGACAGATAAAAGGGTGTTTATCTCTTTGAATTAGACTGATGAGAGTACCTGGAGCAGGTGACAGAACACCCAGGTGCATCTTTGCTCACTTGTGAATTGAGGAGGACAGGTTCTTGCGAAAGCTGACAGCAATAGCTCACCAGGCTGTTCGGCAGGGCAAAGCTGACACTTGGAAAGGCATAAAGCTCGGTGCCACCAGAAGGATGACGTCTGCAGAGACCCTGGTGCTCCTACTGTGGAAGTTTCTGCACTGTTTCATCTGTTAGAAGCAAGTTAGGAAAAAACCTCTCCTAAATACTGCAGGAAAGGCCAAGAGCCGAGAACCGACATCTGCCACATGCATGATCTCGTGATGAAACACATCTCATTGCTTGGCAGTGCCAAGTCCATGCTCGGGAGCAAGCTCTAGGAAGTGCAGAAAACCTCAGGATGCCTTGTTGCAAGTGCGAAACTACTCGTAGCATTCCCCTAATGCAAATGACTCCGATCTCCACCTTTTCTTTTGCTCCTAACCTGCAGGCTGCTCACGATAAAGGCACGTTTTGCTGAAGAGGGTGAAACGGAACCTAACACGTACGTAACCATTCCCTGTGCCTCTGCAAATAAACAGTTGACAGCCCAGTCCAATGAACTGGGTGGGTAAGCCAGGCAATCGCCACCAAACATCAATCACCACTACTGCCACTGGTACCTCATCACTTCCATTCCCTTTTATCAGTAGAGAGGACTTGGTTTTGTGGCTGAGTGGCTGCAGATACTTGAACCCTTACCTGGTATCTTCTTTTGCTCTCCAGTTACAACCTAAGTGTAAGCACAACTGTTGCCTTATCATGTCTTTATGTATAGGAGTGGACTAATTTCTTCTTCCAGAGATGTAACATACAAAGAGACTTTTAAAGGAAGGTTGAGAAAGCTCATGGCCCTTCTCACCACCCAGATACTTAACCCAAATATTGCAGACTTCTCTTACCCAGTTGCTTTAACAAAGAGTATTACAGCTCTTAGAATATTTGGATCACCTTTTGATGCTGGAGAGCAATGACAATAACAAGTGATTATAGAACACAGTGTTACTGCAACATGCCTGTTGTCAGGAAGTTCCACCTGAACACGGGCAAAAGCCTTACTGTGAGGGTGACTGAGCATTGGAAGAGGTTGCCCAGAGAGGCTGCAGAGTCTCCTTCCCTGGTGGTATTCAAGAGCTGCGTGGGCACAATCCTGATCAAGGTGCCATAGATGTGCCTGAGTGGGCAGGTTGGACCTCCGGCTGGCCCCTTCCAGCCTCAGCCACTCTGTGGTTCTGTCCATGGATCTTACCAAATGTGAGCACAGAACTGTTATTCAAAGCAAACCATTCTGTGACTTCCCCAATATTCAGGCACAGGAATCATGTCTCCTGATCCCCATCGACATCTCCAGGGGCTATGTGCAGTGTCCATAGTGGCTTCCAAGACATAAATTCATATAACAGTATCACGAACATCATCAGAGTTTTGGATCCCCTAATGCCATGAGATGTGATGATACGCAGGTCACGCACCTTGATGCTGTCTCAGTGTGACACAGCACAAGCAAGGAAAGACAGGGGATCTACAGCGATGCGTGTCACAGTGGATCACAAACATGACCTGAAAGCAGTGAACCTGAATCGGCACAGCTAACTAAAACAGTGTGACAGAAATAATGCCAGACAGTGAAGCACACTTCCATCCACTTGGAAGCAACTTCCGAAATGTGCCGATAAAAACCCCACTGTCATTTAAAAGGCAAAGACACCAAGGAGGGTAATATTCTCTTCAGGAAAGAGCTCTCAAATCATAATGTTTACACCATAAATAACTTTTCGGGGGCATGTTGCTATATTCTCCTTCAATTTATGAGGCTCTGAAGGTATCAGACATCTCTAAATGTACCACAGGAGGATCTAAGCATCCTACAGTGACCAAAATGCTGGTTTCCCAGGCCCAGTGCGAGGTAAGGAGGTTGGTACCAAGACACAGAGAATCCAGGAACTAGATCCACAGGGGAATCCTAATGCTCCTCAATGTTACTTCTGAAGTCCAACATTAAGCATCACTGAACCCCACCGGAACAACTGCTACCAAACAGCTTGCCTAAAATCCAGTGTAAAAATGACCAGCTGCCTCTGCAGTAAGGCTCAAGTGGCGAGTCTGGCCGAGCAGAAAACTGAGTGCAAATCTCCCACTCTCCCTCCACCTAAGCAATACGCATCTGAGGATGCTCTACTTCCATCTGCACTCCACAGAATCCAATTGATAACAGTGTGCACAAGTAAATCAGGAAAGATTGTGCTCAAAATATAGCTAGCATGCATTAACAGTTAAGCAAAATGGTGCCTTCCTGTATGGAGCCAGGCTGAGAACATTGGGGCTGTTCAGCCTGGAGAAGAGAAGCTGCGTGGAGACATCAGAGCAGCTTCCATGGTCTGAAGGGGGCTACAAGGATGCTGGAGAGGGACTCTGCATCAGGGACTGCAGCGATAGGACAAGGGGTGATGGGTTCACACTGAAACAGGGGAAGTTCAGGTAAGGCAGAAGCTGTTCCCTGTGAGGGTGCTGAGGCGCTGGCACAGGGTGCCCAGAGAAGCTGTGGCTGCCCCATGTCTGGCAGTGTTGAAGGCCAGGTTGGACACAGGGGCTTGGAGCACTCTGCTCTAGTGTGAGGTGTCCCTGCCCAAGGCAGGGGCTGGGAACTGGAAGAGCTTTAAGGTCCTTTCCAACCCAAACCAGTCTGGGATTCTATAATTTCATATGTGATCCAAATGTTTTGGATATAGAAATGCCTTAAGAGAAACTCAACCTCTGCCAATACAAATGGGCACAACTACCCTAAACTGAGTTACCACTGCAAAATCTGCCCTATGAGGAACCTGCATTTTCCTTCGCACCAAGATTTTATCAGGCTCCACAAGATACATATTGTTAAGTATTACTATTATTCATTACAATACGGTTTAGTCCATTCTCGAGAAGTAAGCTTGCACCCAAGCAGGAACTGGAGCATTTCCACATTGCCATAATGAAGTTAACCAAAGTGAGGATACAGCCACAGCATCCAGGCCCTGCAAGGTGGCAAGTTCTGCTGAGTTCATGGTGGGGCTGAAGCGACCCCCCCTTAATGTCATATCAAATAGAGCCAAAGAGATCCCTGCTGTGCTGCAGCTCCAGCTCCACTGCAGGGCTGGAGCTGGGGTCGGTTCTGCCGTGCCTGGGTCATAACTGGGGTCAGTTCTCTTATGAGCATGATCTACAAGCATCAGGATAAAGAAATGGATTTTTTTACGGGGCCTCAGTAAGAAGAGTCTCAAAAATAAAAGCAAAAGAAACTCAAACTGCTTTGGGTGGTGCTGAAGTTACTCAATACGTATTGTTCCAAAATGCCTCCTGTTCCTGACAGACTGAATGACCTTGAACAACTAAAGCGACTTTCTGCTCCACTGGGCCTTGTCTTTATAATTAAAATGATGATCTTCACTATGAAGTGAAAGGTGGAGTAAGATTGATGAACAGAGAGAATTCTAGACTGATGGAGCAGTATTACCCAGACTTTATCACCAATATCTCAACCCCAGACTGGTTTGTGTTGGAAGGGGCCTTAAGCTCATCCAGCTCCAGCACCCTGCGACTGGCAGGGACACCTTCCACTAGAGCAGCTTGCTCCAAGGCCCGTCCCAACCTGGCCTTGAACACTGCCAGGGATGGGGCAGCCACAGCTTCACTCTCCTGGATCCTTCAGAACATCACACCTACTTACAATGAAACTGCAGGCACAGGGACCCCCTTCATCCCTTCTCATGAAAGAACTGGGGAAATAAAATACAGTATGGGGACAGCAGCGTTCACGAGAGCTGCCATACGTGACTGCCACCGAGCAGAGCAGGCCATGGGGAGAGAGACAGAAACGTGTTGGGAAAGCAGAAATCAAAACTCATCAATACGATGTTTTCTTACCTCAGCTAACACGAAGCATGGCAACGATGCGTAGCTTCTCTGAGACTGATGCCTGCTCTTTGAAATCATGTTCACCTACGAAAGAAACAAAGTCAATTGTGTCCATCTGTAAGAAGTACAGATTGGTTTAGGCATACTTAAAACAGATTTGCACCAGAATAAGGCATGGTGAAAATTAGAACAGGGATGAGGACTGGTCACGTGTATTCCTTTATTCCAGTATGAAAGAATGTCACATTGATTTAAACGTTCCTATTTTGTTAAATTGATTTTTGTTCCAAATAACAGCATCTATACAAAGATGCGTTTTCACTGTATCCCTGCATACCTCAACAAAACAAACCCTTGCTCTCTTTTCTGCAGACCTTTTCTATTACTGTTGACTTCAAAGAAGTTTTAGTGTGTTCGTTCAGTTTGTCATAGAGGGCTTTGCTGAAGAGGCATTAGTTGAAGGCTTAGAAGTTATGTCTTGCACTCACAGTACTGTAGATGCCTGGTTCTGAAGGCTCTAAGGAATATTTGCTCTCAGCACCACAGCCACAACCACTTTCCTAATCCCTTCCAAGAACATTAAGATCTGTTGTTAAAACTAAGACGAACCAAAAAAGCAATAACCACCTGGACGAAACACCTGCACTACTCATCCCTGCCATAGGAAAAGAAGAGCAGGAAACAACACACTGTGGGTGCAATGATGCCAGGAATCAGCCCATCACTGCGACTGACTCAAATCTATAGAGGACTTCACATATCCAAGAGTGAGGAAGCTTCTAAATGCTGGGCATCCCCTCTAGATAGCTCTCTTCTTCTTATACAAACCTCAAACCCCAACACTATTGCTTTGCTTATTGCATTTGTAAAGCTCTAGTTTTCAAAGCTTTTCCCTAGGCTCTTCTGAAAAGATTCTCAAAGAGCCCTTTAGCTCTCTTCTTTCCTGACTGTGCCCTTTACTCTTCCCCATCTCACCATTCCCTCCTTTGTGTTCTCTCCTTCCGCTCTTCCTGTGCTCTTTTGCCAGTTTCTCTTTATCCTTTTCACATCCTCCCTTTTCCTCCTCCAGCCTTGCTCATGTAGCGCCTCTTCCAACATCCTGCATCTCCTTCTCTGTCTCTTCCATGGCCTCCCAAATCTATCTTTGATTCCCTTTCTTCCTCTAATGCTTCAGTAAGCTGCAGCTGACACTTCTCTCTCTCCCTCCTGTGCATGTGCATGCTTCATACAGGGCTTGGGGCTGACCAGGCCAGCGAGCAGGATGCTGAAGAGGGGAGAAGAGAGAGCAGGTGCTTTCGAGGAATAGCAAACTGCTTCTCTGCTGGGACCCTGTCACTCTGGGCAGTTTTAGACCCAGCCTTCGGTGCTATGGAGCACAGCCGTGGTTATCTGCATTCGTATGTATCCAAAGCAATGAACAAGGAAATGCTTCCTAAGCAAGCAGCATGGCATGTTCTCGACACGTCTCCCACATTGTTAAGGGCTGACTTCACTGGTCAAGCAAACAGAGGACGGTGGCTCTGCTGTTGATCAGTTTACTTGTATGCATCCAGGGCCAAACTCAGTTCCTTCTCCCTTCAAATCCTCACACACAAGGGTCCCAGAGACCCCTTGACGCTCTTACACAGTTACAGAATAGAACCATGAATACCTGCATAGGGAGATGTGCCTGCACAGCAACCGCACATTGGGACTACAGGCTCAGCTCACTGAACAGACACCAACATGGCAGCTCTTTACTGAGTGCTAACAGTACTTTGAAGAAAAGAGAAACAAGCTCTGAGCATCAAGGGCCAATACGTGGCCCCTCTTCAGCTGTTAGCTCAAGAAAGGGACTAAGACTTGTCTTCTCAATGGAGAGACATGGTCTTATGAATCACAGAATCCTATGGGTTGGAAGGGACCTTCAAAGTTCATCACCACCAACCCCCTGCAATGAGCAGGGACATCTTCATCTAGATCAGGCTGCCCAGAACCTGCTGCCAAAAGTACTGCAGATGAGTGTCTGCCAATGCTTAAAGCTCTCCGTGCACCAAAATGGGGATGAACTGGAGAACCTGAGGTGCATCCCAGAATTCCCTTTTCCATAACATGGAGACAGACACTGGTTAGAGCCGGGAACACCCATTGCACAGGGTAAATACATAATGTGTAGAATTGCCTTTCCAGAGGTTGCTGCTGTGAGTCTGGAGGAAGATGAGTGAGCCTGAGTGCAGCATGAAGAAGCCATCTGCGAGGGCATGGCTGAAATGCTACAGGCATCCCTATAAATAGCTGCTGGTAGAGAACTGGTTCTGTTTTAGCAATATGAAGTCTTTTTCTGTAACCAGTTACTAGGCAGCCTATGAGACAGCTCCTCTGGCAGTACCCCACTGCATGCATGAGGCAGCCTACACACCCCTCCAGGAGGAGCTTGGGCGACAGCATGTGACTGAGCAGTGGTACCCTGCTGAACCTCTGAGCGATGGATGGTGATGAGCCACAGCTGGATTTCACACTTGGCAGCTGTGGGGTGAACATCCTCAATGCATACAGCTGTTGCAAACACGCTCTCAGTGTTTCTGATCCCATTTGGATCAAGAGCTGTTGAAGAGAAGAAGCCTCAGCACTTCTCAACATGAGAGAACTGCATTCATGTTTCTAGGGTGGGTTTTTTAGCTTTTAGCTGCTGTGTATTCTTGGCAGCAAGACCATGGCCAAAACAGCAGAATGTTTCTACATCCTACGGGTGGTTTCTAGGCATGCCTACCGGCTCCGGTACTTCAGTTCACAGGGAGACCTCCCCTTCGGATGAGACATCAGGAACAGGCTGGGGAAACTCAACAGAAGCTATTACTGTAAACCAAGTAAGATGCCTGCAGTTTAAGCACCTCCAGCATTACTCAGAAACAGAAGTGCTCAGGCTCACAGCTTGAATATGACTTCAAGCGATTCCCTTAACATCACATTTCTACCAGAACCACAAAATGACTCAAATAGCCTTAGTTCTGGAAGGGCATTCCCTGATCTTCTCATTATTTTCCTACTTGTATTGCCCACACTTGCCATTTGTATGACTGCCTTCAGGCATCCCCCTTTACTGGTGAAAGCCAGTTTGAAGATAATCTGGTGCTGCCCATCTTCCCTATCTTGCTATGCAATGCCAAGCAGACCTAAGACAGTTCTGTATCATTATGCCTGTTCCATTACAGGTCTCCCTGTAACTGAGGATTCAGCTAGAAATGCAAATAGCGTATTTTATTTCATTTGTCTCTTTTCAGCTACGGGTGAAGTTCACCTACACCTACCAAGGAAAAAGTACTTATCAATAATTCAGGAGATGTAAAGATATGCTCCGAACTAAAAAAACCCCACTAAAATGCAAATAAAGCTCACTAGAACTATCTGTAGCACTTAGACTCCCCAGTGTGGTAAAAACGTAGAGGCTTGCCAGAAGGTAAACAGAGAATCTGTCTGGGGAATGCTGGATTTGTCAAGAAAACAGGAAAATAAGGTCACTGTGCTATCAAGCAAACAGATTTTTGTGCTAGGAACCCATTTTTAAGTGCCAAATCTATGTAGTCTTCATAGAGAGAATGGGGAGAATGAAGCAAAAGAGAGAAACAAAGAAGATGCTCTCATCTGAGGCACTGACATTCACATCGACCATTTGTATCTATCCTAGTTATCACCAGACAGTGAAGATGTCTCCTGGTTTCAGCCTATGTTCTAGCTGCCTCTCTGCTCCATGCATATGCACAGACAGCTGCTTCTGCAGCCCCTCCTTAGGCTTCCACAGAATGAAGTCTCCGCTCTATCAGAACGAACATGGCCTAAAGCCAACAAAAATCAGCTGGCATTTTAACTTCTCTGAGGCTGAGGAAACTCATCACAGAAACCCACTGTAATAACCTGAACCGTATTTGTGGCGGGAATACAGAGAAATCTGAAGAACACCACAGTTCATTGGGTTTGCCACATTTTCACACCATTCCTCCTCCTTCTTCAAGGGGATTTCTCTGACACTTTCAGCTTGGGTGCTGCAGGAATTAAAAGTCTCTTTTTCCTGATGCTGATATCAGTGATGAGGTTGGGGTGAGAGAAGAGAGGACAGTTAAAGCAAGGGGAAGCTAAACACTAATAACAATGAACGGGTGCTTTGAATAACTGACAGAATGATACCTAATATCCTGACAGATTAGACAGCCTGATATACAACCTGAGTATCAAACCAAACTGCAGAATATCAAAGAACTCATCCTTGACAGAAGCGATAAAATAGGGAATTTTGTACACTAAACCCTGTACCTTTTTGGTGTAAATTCTAGGGGTTCGCTCTCTGCCAAGTGTGTGACATTCTTCCAAATTGCTTTTCTCCTATACAGATACTGTACAATTAGAAAATAGGAATGATGATCCTTTCAGGCTCCAGATCTGTCAGAGTAGGGAAAGAAATACATGAGAGCCAATTCTCCCAAACAGGAGAGAGAACGTCTCTCTTATGTACGCAACAGGGAAAAGGAACAGAAGTAACACAGCTCACAGAGATAGTAAAGATGCTGCAGGAGAAATTACTGTGTAAGATAACTTAGATACAGATCATACAGACCAAAGTCAACGTTTTCATGTCTATCGAAGGGCGAAGTGTGAAGCCAGTGAAATCCAAACGGCAAGAATAGGTTGCTATCAGCTGAGAGACACACGAGAGAAGCACAACCGCAAACTGCCCTGATCGGAGCAGGAACAGGCTTGGCTGCTTCTGCTACCTGAAGATTCAAGAGTGCCACTAGCTGGTGAACCTCAGTAATGAACTCGGGTGCTCTTTCCCTCTGAAGCCCAGGGCAGTCACTCACTTTGCCACTCCCTCCAAATACCACTTCACCTCCCAAGTGTATTAATCCCCAGCCAACAAGTACCCCCCACGCCATCAGTGATTGCCAACAGACAGCATCATCTATGTTAAGAGTAAATGCAAAGTGGAGGAGAATGTTATCGGCAGGTTGGAGGCACTGCAACAGCTACCAACACGCTATTTTCCCCAGTGATTTCCACATACGTTGAACAAGACTTTCCTGGTTCTTCATTCTCTGCTCACCTTCTGCTGGCTGCGCATTTGGGATGATACTGAAAGCTAATTCGTGCTCTCCTGTCTTGAAATTAAACATAAACCACTTGAAATTGTGTAAAGAGACAATCTTATTAGCAGGAAAGATGAAAGCTAAGAACCAGAGAAACTATCCCCCTCTTTCTTAGATTACTCATTAACTGAAGATTAACATGAGGAGGACCTGGAAGCCTGTCAAACACCAGATCAAAAGCTCCCACAGGAGTTCAAACAGTAGAAACCGTTAGCAGCAAGAAGAGGATTCACTGGATTAAGTCCGTAGCAACGGGATTAAGTTTTGCCCAACAAGCTGCATTATCAGAAATAACAAGGTCATTTTTACATTAAGAAGATGAGGGAAGAATGAACTCCTTTTGCAAGCAGGCAAATTACTATGGGATTAACCAATAAAAGAATTCCACACAATTACTTCATTTGTGAAATCGAGGCAAATTTAATCCTACAGTTTTGTATTTAAAACAAGTCCGCACTGAAGTGAAGGAGCAAAATCCTGGCCCTGACATAAAATCCCATCCAACTCAGATAAAACAACCACCTTATGACACTAACAGGAAGCCCTTGCCACTCAGAAGGTACCTACAAAGGTACCTTCCCACAGCCAGGCAGCCGACTGGGGACTCTGCAGAGATACTCATTGAAATGGCTAGTACAGCGAGCAATTCCCATATGCAGCTTGGAACCTTATTGTCTATTGCTCTCTATAACTGCCTGACAGGAGGTCGTAGTGAGCTGGGGTATGAATGAGACAGGCGATGCGATGGGGTAGCAATATTGGGTATGTTTTGAACCCCATGTAATTAAGTGTTGAGTCCTTAAAGCTCTGAACAAATAACTCACCAATAAAACATAATTATGTGATTTTAAGCTTAATGATGACATTACAGCGCTGCTGCCAAGAGTCCCTCACAGTCAAGGCTGGTAGGGCTGTGGAGGCAGGGGGAGAGTCAAGCTTGTGTGATGTATCCATGATTAGATCTACTGATGAGAAGCATTTTTTGTCCCACTTTTCACTGCCTCACTCAATGCTCAGTTGAGCTGCAGGAGCTGGGCCTGGTTATCCTGGAGAAGAGCAGCCTGAGAGGGGATCCCATCAATGTCAATGCAGATCAATAGCTCAAAGGCGGGTGCCAGGAGGATGGGGACAGACTCTTTCCAGCAATGCCCTGCGACAACACGAGGAGCAGTGGCCATAAACTAACACACAACAAGTGTCACCTCAACATGAGGAAGAGCTTTTGTGTGTGAATGTCAGAGCCCTGGCAGGGGCTGCCCGGGGGGATGTGGAGTCTCCCTCTCTGGAGCCATCCCAAACCCACCATGGACGTGTTCCTGTGTGCCCTGCTCTGGGTGGCCCTGCCTTGGCAGGGGTTGGACCGGGTGATCTACAGAGATCCCTGCCAACACTGATGGTCCTCTGAGTCTCTGATCTGGAACTGGATCTGAAACTGCTGCTGATAAAACTTATCCAGCGGATTGATGTACTTCGTGTGTGTCTCACAGCATTAACAGCATTATGAGAACAAAATAACAACAGAGTAAGTGGGCTCAGACTGTGGTTTCCTCTTACTTATTCAGTATTAACATTTCTTTCCTGACTTTTTAATTCTCATTATTGCCAAATATCCAAATTTTGAGAGGTGCTGATTAGTTTTGGTAGACGTAAACATCATTCAGTACTGCTTCTGTTCAAGACCAATTCCAGCTTGCGGTCAAAGTTAAAAACTCAACCTGTGAAATCTGCTACTTCTGAATCTTTTATTTTTGCCAGAAAAAGAAAGAAATAAGCAGTGCTGATGTTCACCAAAGGGCACCCTGCAGGAACATGCGTATCAGAACTAGTTTGTGTTTAACAGCTGCATTTCAAGTTGTCTTGAGCTGCTGATCTGCAGGATTCCTGATGCTGATTTTGGGGCAGCTGGGCTGAACGCACTGGAATGGTTTTATTCCCTGCCTTTCTTTCATAGGTTAAGGACTTCCCTCACGTGGCTCTCTGAGCCAATTCTGTACTGCCAAAAAGATGTGCCGGATCTCTTCCCAGACGGGAGCGGATCCGATCCTTTCCTCAAAACCAGAGGTCACCATGTTGCTGGTCAGAGAGTCCCCGTGATACGGCGACAATCTGCTTATCAGTGATTTCTCCTTTAGTCCAATGTGACGGAGGCTGGCATGGGTACATCTCTATATGCTGCTGCTTCAGATTCTACTTATTTGTCCCATTTCCTTCTGGCCAAATAAACTCGGTTCCTTTCAGCTCATGGGAGACTAAAACCTGGCATTATTTCTGCTGAGATCAAATTCACTGAGAGTCCTCAGCTTCTGCTAAGACCTAATTTATGCCTAATAATAACTGTAAAGAGCCACAATTAAACTTCAAAGAACTTCAGCATGATAATCATCTTTCTACTTCATTAAACCAGTAATGACTTCACATTGTCCTGCAGAATTGTAAAGATCTCCATTAGCTGATGTATGGGGTTTTTCTCTTCTTCCCTCTATTCACTAAAAATAATCATAGTAAATATCTTGGAGGAGAAAAGCAGAAGAAAGAAAACATGAGGGTTTTTTTTCCCCACGGGGCATGTTAAAGTACAGACCCATAGGTGAAGGTACAGGAGTTGACTGGCTGTGCTCTGCCCTCACTGGCCACCTCAGTACATCGGCTGAATCCTACCGACTTCTCTAATGCAGGTACAGATTTCAAAATCCAAGGGAAAGAGCACTTCCAGGCTGTGTTTGCATCTTCTGGTGATAGATTATACCCTCCTTACTCAGGCAACTGGGATACCTCACAAAGGGTGGGTGTGAGCTGCAGGGTGTGCTGCCTGCTAAATCCCATACTATAACTGAAGGCCAAGTAAACAGAAAATGTAACCTCAGTCTGTGTATGTGAGGTTCATCACAAACAGTTTGTGCTGCGGATCTACCCGTGAAGGATTCATTTTCTAAAGATGCCATTGCAGCCAGTGATTCAGAAGTAGAACACTTCCATCTGGCAACAGATGGTCAAGATGCATCTTATCTGCAGGAGAGTCTTCTGCTAAAGAACTAGCTTTCTCCACAATCTGTATAATCAGATAAGCAGGTTCTTTCTAGTATTACTGACATGAGAAACCACACAGCACCTTATCTCACAAGACCCATCAACCTATATACAGCTACATCCCTGCTTCAGTATTAAGCATCCTTCGATGGTTCACAGTCACTTCTGCATTTCACTGCTCATCTGTAGTGGAGAACGTGCATGTTACACATATATCAGCCATGTAGTTTCCCTAACATGCTAGTTGATGCTCTGAACCTATGAAGCATTCAATCCTATGTTGTGATGAGCTTATCAGCTCTTATTGACTGAAGGGCCCTTGTAGCTTCCTAGTAGTGTTTGCCAAAGGTTTGCAAAGCTGTTCCCTCAGACTCAACCTACCCAATTGCTTTTAATCACTCATGCACAAGGCGGCAGTGTCTGTGGGAGTAACAGATGGCTGCTAACAAAGTTGGTTTACCCTACTTCCTCCCTCACCATTCCAAATACATATAGCCCATTGCTAGCTTTCTTCCCTAAAGGTTTTGGGAAGAATATTCCAGAGCTCAGCACATCCTATCGAACCATTTCAAGATCTCTGTCAAAATCCAACAGATTCTGTTCCACACGAGCCAGAAGACAACAAAAAAGGGTGACATTCCCCAAATGAGTTGTTCCTTAGGAGGTGTTCACTCAGCTCTATGCAGAAAAGGGCTCTAACATCAGCTCTATTGGAGAGTTATGAGTCATCAGATGAGAGAATTCAGCTCAACCCATTTTTATGTGATCTGGTAAACAAGAAAAGCTCTGCAGAATTAATTCAGTGCTGGCTTTGGTCACGGAATCTGAGGCGACTGTTGCCATGGGTACATAGAATCAAGTTTCTAAAGGGGATTTAAGGACGTGATAGAGGAGAAAAGGCAGCATGGAGGATTTGGGAATTGCAGATCTCTGAAGAAAACGAGGATCTGAAACACAGAGAACCAGGAAAGAAAAGTAACCGTTCATGCCATGGAGACAAGGTAAGAGCAAAGACAGCTCAATGACATAAGGAGAAGAAACTGGCAGACACAGTGAGGGGCAAAGAGCAATGAGCTCCATAAGAGAGGAAGGGGCAATGAAAATAAGCAGGGACTGCATCATGAGGACAATGCATTGCTTTATACAAAAGACCATGACAGAGATCAGAAAAGGAGAAAAATAATGGATAAAGGAATAATAGATGAGGGATAATGGGAAAAGCTCGTTTGCAACATGAAAACCAGACAGATGTGGATGACTGGGGATTGTCATTAGAGGCAAAAAGCAAGTCACCAGAGCTTATCTGGAGGAAAGAAAGATACGTGGTGTGAGCAAGAATACTACAGAAAGTCATCATCACAGACAGGTTTGGGTTGGAAAGGACCTTAAAGCTCATCCAGTTCCAACCCCTGCCACAGGCAGGGACACCTCACACCAGAGCAGCTTGCTCCAACCTGGCCTTCAACACTGCCAGACACAGGGCAGCCACAGCTTCTCTGGGCACCCTGTGCCAGCGCCTCAGCACCCTCACAGGGAACAGCTTCTGCCTTAGATCCAACCTGAACTTCCCCTCTTTCAGTGTGAACCCATCACCCCTTGTCCTATCGCTACAGTCCCTGATGAAGAGTCCCTCCCCAGCATCCTTGGAGCCCCCTTCAGACCATGGAAGCTGCTCTGAGGTCTCCACGCAGCTTCTCTTCTCCAGGCTGAACAGCCCCAATGTTCTCAGCCTGCCTCCATACGGGAGCTGCTCCAGCCCCTGCTCATCCTCATGGCCTCCTCTGGACTTGCTCCAGGAGCTCCATGTCCTTCTGACATTGGGGACACCAGAAGAATCCACTAATCCTACTTCACGGTGAAAAATGTCGCTGCAAAATTCCATGAATGCCAGATGGGAAAGACAGACTTACCCAGTCTGTGACAGAATTATTCCAGCCTCAAAAGAAGAAACACGTATGAAATACAGGATTAAACAAACCGGGAGATAATGACTGATCTTAGAAGGAACGCTTTAGATTGCTCGGACACTCAATAGAGGACAGTACGGAAATACAAAGGATAATATTAAAGAAATCATATGAGTCGGTGACACAGGTATAGAAAATAGCTAAAAAAGCCCTCAAAACAGGTTATTTATAACCTGAAATCTATGTACACAAATGAGAAGAACCTCTAGGGGGAAAGCATGTTGAGTTAGCAGTTATGACAAGGACACCGGCATCAAAAAGAACTTGGTGGCCAGGAGAGGGATATGAACCTAAATATAGCGAGATGTCATTTTACAGTGAAGGTGTGACAGACTCAGAAGTAAGAAGGGCTACTGTGGGTGAAGCAGAACCTAGGTAGGCCAAAATCAGTGTGTAAAAGCAGCTCTGCTGAGTAGTGTCAGAAGTGTGTGACTGCCTCAACTGCCTCTTTGGATCTCTGTTGTGAGACCAGCTGCAGTAAACGTCCATCTAAGTGTTTTTAGCTCAATGCACTTGACAGAAAATACAGGGCTACCTGCTCTGTAATGAAAGCTTAGCTCCAGTGTAGCTTTCAGCTTGAGAAGCATAGTTTGGCCTTTCCTTATCCTGCTGTCACAGTGCTAAGAAATGCATCACTGGAAAGCAATGTGTTGGTCCAGAAAGGTTTTTGGAATGTCTATATTCCTGTGGAAGCTAAAGCTCTGAAAGGGCTCCCAAAAGAGCTCGGATGCACTCACTGAGAACGTGATCAGCTTTTAAACATGATGATCCAGCTGAACTTTCAGCTTATAAAGCACTAAATCCAGGGTGTCTTTCCAGAGAAAGGATCATTAAGATATACTCTCTACTACTTCTTCCTTCCTTTAATGGTCACAGTCAGAAGCAAGAGTCAGGCTGGATGGCCTCGCTGTGCCTGTGCTTCGAGTTTGGCATTGAAACTTACCTTTGTAATGTAACAAGAGGGAATAAGAACATTACATCCCTGTTACTGATTGCCTGACTTCTTTATCTTATGGAGTATGGATTGGGACACAGTGATCACACAATAAGCCTTCACTCCCTTCCCTTTTTGCAGACAAAGAGCCGGAGGGCTTAGTTTGATATGGTAATAACTTCAACTCCCTACTCTTGGAGAGAAGATGACTTGAGAGTTGGAAAGTGCATGGAAGTTACCGTCTTATCCGTGGCTACTTCCAGGACTTTACTGCATGAAGTGACAGTGCAGTCTAAAGGAACATCCTGGAATATAGGCATCATTCATAGAAGTGACTGAAAAGCAAAGCTCATGCACTATGGGAAAAAGCAATGGTAACCTATTTCAACTGGATGACTTCCTTTTCCTATAAAAAGAGGTCCCTCAGCCATTCACCATCACACTGTGCTCCAGGCCCTGCACCAGCTCCATTGCCCTTCTCTGGCCCCGCTCCAGCACCTCAATGTCTCTCCTGTAGTGAGGGACATACCCTGGAAGAACACCCATTTGGGCAAAGAGGAACGCAACCAAAAATGACCTCTGCGCAATCACAGTTGTTTATTTAGCACATATTGTATTGAAAACTGAACTCTGAAAAGTTTTGGACTATGGATATAGCCATGATCCATCTTCAGCTTAGCTACAGCTACGATTCCTAGCTCTGCTGGGCTTCTGGCTAGCTTCCCTCAAAGAAATGCACAAACAGTAAGCATAACACAGTAGGAAAGGGGGCAAATGCATCCTGCTGTCTCAGCCAGTCACAGATTGTCTTCCATGTTTCTCTTTATTATTAATACAGTGTCTGTTCCTGAGGCCCAGATGGCACTGCAATAAAACCAGTACACGACATAGATGGAAAGACAGATTAACATCTTGCTGCATATCTTTAAAAAGGCACCTATTGCGAACAGACTTTAGTCAAAGGCAGCAGTAGTAATAATAGAACAGGCAGTGACTACCTGACACTGAGATTTGACACTGACATTTGAAGGATCACTTGAATTGTGCTACTTGAAAGATTCTGGAAGAGCATTTAATACTTCTTGATCAGGATTTATTTTTGGTGTTCTCAGTTCTTTCCATGCTCAGAAAAGAAAGGAAGAAAGGGAAACAAAAGACAGAAAGAAGACTAACGACCCTTCCTTTCTCTGCTGAAATGAATGGGACTTTGGGCCTTAATGCGCAGCAAACCAAATCTCAGCATCCTGCTATTTTCTGAAGAGGTTTCTGCCTTTCCTTTGGGCCTATTACTCTTCTGTGCAGAACTTCCAACACCTGATGATACCATTTCTTGAGATGGCGTTTATACCTGTCTAAAAATGGCCTTGGGAGCTGTTGATGCTGGTGGCACCCAGACTCACCAGTTAGTGAAGCGCTAGCTTCGGGTGCCCTCAACATCTGCTTGCTATTTACCCATCCAGTGAATTTTAAAGTGCGTTTGCAAAGTGACAGAAGGAATCTTGCAAGGTTTTCTTGCCCTACTGGTACATCTGCTTCTGTCTGTTCACGGAGGGCGGCTGCATTCATCCTTTTGGACTTCTACAGACAGCTTTTAGGCAATGAAGCTCTCAGTCTCTATGGCTCTAGCTTGCTGTTGTCTGTATCTAACATGGACATGCAAGTACATCAGACTCTTCTGCTCTTCTCTGGTGCAAAGCTTCTAAGCTTCCTGCTATGTCCCCCAAAGCACAGCGTCAAACTCTGGGCCTCAACTTTCATCGTCAACCTGTTAAACACGTTTAGAAGTCTGTGTAAGTCTGGGGATAAGGACAGGGACACAGTGGACTTCTCTACCACCTACAGATTATCACTGAAGGAACTAGAACTCCTCTCCAGTCTAGCTGAAGGCTATGGAAGAGCTACCATAGGAACGCTCATCCATCACCTCCTGCTCCCAGAGAACTGCCAGCTCCAGGATGAATCTAGAGTTGCATGAGCATGCGCAGTCTCTCTGCTTCCCTTGTATAATGCCCCCCTTATATTTGCATCTGAAGGAAAGAATGAGGTGGTGAACTGGTGTCATGGGTTCTGAAGAAAATAATTACATAGCCCACTAGGCTCCTGAGAGGCACTCAGCCTCTCTGGCAGTGACAGGATAGGAGAAAATAGGAAACAGATAAGAACCATGCAGGTAAAAGCCATATCAATTTGCCTAGGATATTTTTGAGGCTCGAAGCAATGTAAGTCATGCCACTGTCTCCCTCTGAATGCCTTTTCAAACATTCATAAAAGTATAACACAAAATCATTGCACTTCCTGTCATACAATTCGAAAATCAACAGACACCTATCCTGTAAATCACAGAGCCCCAGACTGGTTTGGGTTGGAAAGGACCTTAAGCTCATCCAGTTCCAATCCCTGCCACGGGCAGGGATGCCTCACACTAGACCATGCTGCCCCAAACAAATGATGTCAGGTTTAAAATATCACCACTGCAGAATCACCACCTAAATGGATAGCACATAAAAACGAACACACAAACACAAGTGGATCTTTGAGATCCAGCAAATCGGAGATGGATTCTTAGGAACAGTGTAGGTATAAAAGAAAAACTCTAAAGTGGAGAAGAGGACAGAATCAATTAAGTCATTACTTTGTGCCTGCAGAAGCCTGGCACAAAGCCTGCCTTCACTTCCAAGTGTGATATGAATTTACGAGCACTCAACCTCCTTTGTGCTGCGAATTTGCCTATGTCTTGTTTTACTGGGCAATATTATTGGTAGGCTAGACAGAGAGCTGGGCTGCTCAATTACAGCACTCAACGTCAGGAGCACCTATACAAACACAGAATCATAGAATCATAGAATAGTTAGGGTTGGAAAGGACCTTAAGATCATCCAGTTCCAATCCCCCTTGTATATGAGTACCACCACAACAAACTACAGTCCATTAAGCTCTGTCACTTAACATCTCATTTAGAGGAATGGAAATGAGAATCTACTCACACAGGAATAAGTAGTGCTGACATCACTGGTCCACCAGGTTGAGCATGTCTCTGATGACCTTACACTGCTGGTCACTCCCCAAAAGCATACCAGGAGGCCTCTCCATTTTTCTTTGTACAATTCCCCTCTTCAAACTATCCAAAGGTACATAACTTTGTATTTGATGATTTCCAAGAACAACAAGTTTTTCTAAGTATTTAGAATCATAGAATAGTTAGGGTTGGAAAGGACCTTAAGCTCATCCAGTTCCAACCCCCTGCCATGGGCAGGGACACCTCACACTAAACCATGTCACCCAAGGCTATGTCCAACCTGGCCTTGGACATCGCCAGCGATGGAGCATTCACAGCTTCCCTGGGCAACCCATTCCAGTGCCTCACCACCCTTACAGGAAAGAACTTCTTCCTCATACCCAATCTAAACTTCCCCTGTTTCAATTTGAACCCATTACCCCTTGTCCTATCACTACAGTCCCTAATGAAGAGTCCCTCCCCAGCATCCTTATAGGCCCCAATGTACACAATGTTTCTCACGTACACAGAAGAAACCTCAGAGTAAATAGGTATTAGAAAGATAACGGGAAACTGAAGGTTATAATTCCTGGAAGAAGACCAGGAATTTGTGCTTGATTCGTTAAAATCAAGCGCCTCACCACCCTCACAGGGAAGAACTTCTGCCTTATATTTACCATGAACTGGTCACTGCATTTAATGGAATTGCTGTCTCTTTTCTATTCTCAGAGGAAAAGCTTCTGTGCAAGGGGGTTTCTAGGCGGCTGCAGACTGAAATCTGCTTATCAGTTTGTTCTGATATTGCCTATTCTGATATTAGCTATTGAATATTTTCCATTTTCATTACAACATTCACAGTTCTGCACCAAATCCTACTACTTGGGCGATGCAGACAACCACTTCTGTAGAACACTGGGTGTGAAGGACGCAAGTTTTGTGTGGACATTTGCAACATCTCTATTTTAGTTGTCCATAGCAATTTAGGAACGTCAGAAGCACCACAGAGGACAAGAGCAAAGATCCATCTAGCTATGTCTTTTCTACTCCCCAAAACATTAAACTCCAGGAATGCTCTGATAGAAGGATGCATCCCTTTCCTTTCTGAGTAACTGATCATTTTGTGCCCCCAAGCTTCAACATTCGTGGTGCGGCAGCGCACGCACAGCACACCCCGGCTAACGTATGTTAGTATGGAAAAGCATCATATCCCTCACAGGTTGAACTGAACAGCTCTAGTGCAGAAAATACCTTCCATCAACATCCGCATGTCATTTGTGAGATGGGAAGTGTACATTATAAGAAAAACCTATTTGAAAAAATGGGCCAATACAGAGCAGTTTAAGTCCCAGCTATTGCCTTCCAGTACTTTATTCCCCACTCAGAAAGCCCTTGACATCACCAAATCCCTCCCTGCTCACATCCCGAAAGCTCGGCACAGATCCATCCTGTTAGATGAACACCCCTAGAAACCAGATTCCATTTTTCCAGGGGTGTTGTATCCAGCTCCGTTACAGCTGTGAGATGCTTGTTCTCCTGATTTACATGCCAATCCACCACTCAGCGCATACAGATGTGAGCCACACAAATACACATGCACCAGACTGCAGGTAGCCTGGTTTGTGTTCTGCACTTCAATGGATCCTGAAGACATAGCAAAGGTTACATTCCAGCCTGCGCTCAGTAGAACAGTCTTTAACTGTAATTAGTATTCCTAAATACGGATCAGCGTTTCATCTGTGTGAGTTCTTATAACATATTCAGTTCCCCAATGCATTACAGAGCATTTCACTGCATATTTCAATCTCTTTGGTTCACTTCTTCCAGAGAATAGATAATTTAGGTAACTAAGAAAGTATTACTGTCCTTAGCAACTTTAGTTTTACTCTTTCTGCCTGTTAAATCAACATCAATAGAATCCGGTGCAAAGTAACAGGAGTTTTCTGCCTCCTTACAGCTGCTGCCAGGAGCAAGAGAAATAACAGGATAAAAACTGAAAAGCTCCAATAGCATCTGATTGCTTCCAGATTACATGGACTCACTGAAGGAAAGAAAAGCCCAAATGTTTGGGGGAGTTTTTGAAGCAACTTTGATGCATATTCACTGCTGAATTTCACACTGCACTGTGTCGATGAAGTGGAAAATCCCAGCAGGGACTGCCAGCTGAAGCAGGATTATGCACACAGGACCGGCAGCCCCTCACAGCCAAGGAAGAAGCGAAGCAAATCACTGCTGATTGATTTTTACAGACCAATTATGCTCAGAGGACAACACATTTCTATCTCCTTACCAGAACTCCTGGTTGGCTATTGGGATACCAGGACTGGAAATGGACGTGGCGCTTACTGTGTGGCCCCCTTTCCTCACCATGGATCCCACAGATGAGAGCCTGGGTAAAAATACTAATGACACGTTCTGGCACCATGAAAAGAACTGAAGAGGAAAGGAGCAGAGCCTGAGATGATGACAAACGTCATAAACTGATGATAAGTACAGGGAGACCAACGTCCATCATCAGCAGTGCTCAGCAGAGGGCTCCAGCCCTGCATGCACAGCTTCATTGCAGGCACCTGCACGCAAGAGGGAAACTGCAGTTTGTCCAATCACAGGAAATCTAAACCTCTGTCTTGTCATTAACAGTTATTTGTTGGATTAAAAGGACAAGAAATAGGTTTCACGTTTTCTGTTTATTCCATTATCTGGAGATCGTTGTTCCTCCTTGCAGAAGAGAAAAATCAACGGTGTTTCTACACTGAGGAGCTGCAGAGACTGCAATAAAGTGTGCCACATCCCTTTAGTTTCTGTGAAACATCCAGCACCCATGAAAAAGCAGACAGCAGAGCAGGCACCATGCCTGGGTTTGTGTGCCCGTGTGCTCTACATTAATGACATACCATAACCCGCTCTGCTGGAGTCAACAGAGTGAAATACTTGTTCTCTCTCATTAAAGACACCCTTAAAAAATACCTCCGGGTGCCACAGAACAGCTTGGGCTGGAAGGAACCTTCAGGGGTCCTTTGCCCAGAACCACATCAGCCTGGCCCTGAATGTCTCCAGGGATGGGGCATCCACCACCTCTCTGTGCAACCTGTGCCAGTGTTTCACCACCCCCACTGTGGAGAACTCCTTCCTCACATCCAGCCTCAATCTCCTCTTGTCAGTTTAAACCCATCACCTCTGATGGGCCCCGCTCAAGAGCCTCTCCATATCTTTCAAGAGCTGAAAGGCTGCAATGAGGTCTCCCCAGAGCCTTCTCCAGGCTGAACAACCCCAACCCGCTCAGCCTTTCCTCGCAGCAG
The DNA here is from genome assembly GCA_017639245.1 of Myiopsitta monachus. NCBI lineage: Eukaryota > Metazoa > Chordata > Aves > Psittaciformes > Psittacidae > Myiopsitta > Myiopsitta monachus. The sequence continues at coordinate 1,354,406 of CM029923.1, read as the reverse complement.
AGGGGCTCCATTCATCTGTTCATTTTGTGGCCTTTCTCCGGACCCTCTCCAGCAGGTCTGGGTCTTCCTGTACTGAGGACTCCAGAGCAAGAAGCAGTACTCTTGGTGTGGTCCCAGACCACAGGTCAGTCTCTGCTCCCACCTTCTCCTTTACTGAGTGCTTTCTAGGCCATAGAGAAAACACTGAAGCAGCCAACTACCAACAGCACCAACAACTACTCTCAGCACAGAAGAGCTCTTCTCCTAAAGTATGCCACTGCCAGTAAATCAGCTCTTACTCTAAATGAAACCCTCTTCACAAGAAGACCCAGAGTCTGTAACCCACCCTTTATGTAGTACTTTCTAATACATGCTGTCTAGAAGGTCATGCGAACAATCATCACTTCCTTTTTGCTACAGTCATATTTGGATGGTCAAAAAAATGAAGCAAGGCTTCTTTGTGCTTGGCACTGTGTATTGACTCAGTGGTACAGCCTACATCCATTATTTTTGTGGTCTTGAATGGCAGACTAGAGGCCAGTTGTACACCCTTAACATACACCAACACGCGCTGTATTGCTCTGTAGTAGTTACTACAGGACAGCAATACTCTTACTGCTTTTCAGGTATTGAAGATCTCCATGCCATTTCACTAAAATCTTGTCCATCTGATAATTAAATGTTTTCAGCTTTCTCCAAACTGAGAATTTAGTATATGGGATCTCTTCTGTTATCAGGAATATAATATAAATCCTCAGTATTTATGGCAAGACAACAACCCTCCCTCACTAGCAAACACTCCAGCAAGGCTGAAATCACAGAAACTCTCCAGGGCAGCCTGGAGCTGAAGGTTTGCTCTGGTAGAGATGTTGGCCAAAAACCAGAGATCTTGCTTCTCATGATGTTCAGTGCCACAGACATTCATTTGTTCACTAGGCAGAAACATCCAAAGGGGAAGAGAACTGCCCTAATGTACGTAATATAAGAGACCATGCTACTGGCGGTGCTGGAAAGCATGAACAGGACAACAGAAGATGCCCTGGTCTCACAACTGTAACTGCTGGCAAACTGCACTATGGAACAGGCCAGAAATATGAGGGCTTCTCAGGACAGCCATCCATGGACGTACCCATGCAATGCCTGGGATTGCTACTATCCCTTTTCTTTTTGACTATAGGTGGATGATGATTGTACATTTCTTTCCCTGATGAATTTGAAAGCTCAGAATTAAAAAACATCCAGAAAGGAGAAAATGCAGCATTAGGATGGGAGTGAAGTTCAGAGAATCCCAGACTGGTTTGGGTTGGAAGGGACCTTAGAGCTCATCCAGTTCCAACCCCGACACCACCTACTAGACATCCCACTGCCAGGGATGGAGCATTTATCACTTCTATGAGCAACCTGTGCCAGGGCCTCACCATCCTCACAGTAAAGAGCTTCCTTAAGGGAACACTGCACATCTTCCATATTTCTAATCTAGTATAAACAGGGAATCCTCACTCTTCTGCCTGAAAATTCCTCTTATTTCCATAAACCTATTTAAGACCAGCAAGATTTGAAAAAACACCATTCTTAAAATATGCATCCCTATCCTTCTCTGACTTGTTTTTATTAAGCAGCAAGGGGAAATCAGGAGTGGGCCAGGAGAAGTGTATGCATGCACAAATGAGAGCTGGAATGAATATAGTCATAACAGCTTTTACAAGGTGGTGCATTCAGGACTTTAGACTGTCATCTGCTAAAGTACCTTATCACTGTAAAAAAAGAGTATGTAATCTCAGTAAAACTATTTATCTATTTTAATTACACCCCCAGCAATTTGAAATGGAAAATGTGCATTTTAGAGCTAAGGGGAAGTGCAGGTTCTCCTCTTGGTTTGCTTGGTTTGTGTGCTAATGGGAGTTAAAAGTTTTCTTCTCCCTATTCAATAATAAAACACTCTCAGGACTAAGTTAGTCATTTTCATGACTCTATTACTGAGAAATGTAACAGTTTATTAGCTGTTTCAGAACAAATGTAGCTCTGCACTGAAGCCCTGCATCATAGAATGCAGAGATTTAGTAACTGGGAGTTTAATGTTAGAGCGCAGTTAAAACAGCCCTTACCAAGAAACAGGAAGCTCGGCCTCTACAGGTTTAGCATCTCTTTTATCCCAGTGAAGTCTACGGGGAACAAAAGTCTCTGTTTTAGAAAAAGGAAGAAGAAAGTCTCTGCGTGGAGCCAGATTTACCAGTTACATGATGGAGCAAAGACCACCATGAGTTCAGCCCTGCCTGCTGTGCTTTAGCAACTGGAGCACAGACAGACCTTGATTAACACGAGCTGCTGTGACAAGGAGCGCACCACTCCATGCAATACAAGGTTGTGATTTCCTGTTTCCGCCACAAGCATGACTTGGCGTTATGTTTATTGAAGCTCCATTCTAAAGCATGCAACTCACAGTAGGTCTTAGAAAAGAATGCATCTTACACATAGAGAATTAAACTAATTAATCCTGGTACTCAAAGAGATGTCTTTTCCCTGGCATAGCAGGGAGATAAAATACATACCAAGGCCTGGATTCATCCAAATGCACCCCATGGAAAACCTGGGGACTGAGTGCCTACACTTGGGCAGAACTAATCCATGCCCAGATATCTGGCTTAGTTGTCTGTGGCCTCCCCGTGACATAGAAGAATACGGCCCTGATGGAGAGTATCATCATACAAAGAGTAATAGAATAGACACATCACAGTCACCGTGAGAACGCAGCTAATACACTACCCAGCTCACTGGGGAGGTAGCAAAATCACCCCTCTCTAATGCTGTGCAAGACAGTTCATACATCTTAACCATGAGCTCTTTTCTCCTGATACAGCTATTTCCATTAAACACAGATCACTGCACTTCTGAGCTGCCAACAGAATAAAAATGATCAGTTGACCACAGGGCACTCCATAATGACAGTTTTTCTTCCAGAATTGATAGACTTTGTATAAAGTGACAAAAAGCAGTTTTTCGCCAAGCATCTTCATGTATTTTCACCACAACACATATCCCCGATAACTGCAATGGCCTAGGTGCCAAAATAGCCTTGCTTTTCCAAGCAGGAGGGGGAAAACCCTCAGAAAGGAAGGTGAAGACAACTGTATGTGTTTCAAAGTACATATTCCCTTTGGTACTGCATCTTTAGGCCAATTCCAAGTTTCCCCAGTTCCCAAGTTTGGGACAAGCACACAGGACATTCAGAGAACCACTCTCGGCTTACTTCCAATTTGAAAATTAACACGAGACAACTTGACTTCAAATATACAGTAAATAAATGCCTAAAGCCCCCACGGGAAGGGAACGTGTATTTTGTTCCTGTGAAGCGTCCCAAATGGACTTCCTGCATTACAAATATACTAAGTCAGGCCCTTTGCTCAGTGGAGCTCTACAAATTTGCTTTACTGATAACCTTTTCTTCCTGTAAAGCCTAAGCTTGGAGAGACACAAGCCCAAAGCACTCAGGTATGTTCCCAAATCCTCCGGAAAACAAAAGGCGCTCCTCTGAAACACCAGGAAGTACTATTTGCTTCTGATGGGTTTTGCACACAAGGTGGTTATGTTCTGAGGAGTACCTACCAGGCAGACAGTTTGAAAGCTCCGTTAGATCCACTGACCTCAGCCATATGCTAGTTTCACTGGCTTGCAATAAAAATGAAGCCAGAATCAGGCTATTCCTTGGTTCAGAAGGCAGCTGCGCGGAAGAAATAGCAGGAAACAGCAATACTGTTACAGCAAGGTGTGAAGATTTGAAAGATGAATCAAGACTTCAGAAAGACTGTTCAAAAGGCAGCTTAAAAAGTGTCAGGCAAGTCCGGACAGGACTGCCCTGTGTGTACAACAGGTCAATGAGAGCTTTGCGAAGGCATCATTTAATAGTTTTCCTCCTTCAAAGAAAGGAACACAGCTTCATTCCAGGAAGCTATTTTCCTTAGAGAGACAAAGGAGTACAGGACATAGAATCATAGAATAGTTAGGGTTCGAAAGGACCTTTAGGTCATCCAGTTCCAACCCCCCTCAGGAAACACCTGAAATTCCAGTTTATTTCAAGTTAGGAACTTCAGTTGGGCCCCGATTTTTCCCTCTTAAGTGCAGTATTAATCTGAAAAAGGATTATGCTTAAAATAGTCAGGTTTTTACACAGTGGAGATCACCTCCATTGAAATACTGAAGTCTGGAGTTGATGAACTTAAGGGTCTTTTCCAACCTAGTTGATTCTATGATTCTAGGACTGGGTAACTTCTGTTGACCACAGCCACAAAACTACTGCCTTTACTTCTATTTAACTCCTAAGAAAACATGAAGGAAGCCAACATCTTTTTGCTTGGTTGGCTGCTTCGGATCAGCACAATCATTTACTAAACAAAACGTTCTCAAAGAGATTGGGGCTGTTTTGCCAAATACCATTACTGTCCCCCAGGTCCTAAATACAATACAATGGCCTGAAAATTCTGGGGGTACGGTTATCTCAGTGAAACCTTCACCACCTCATGAAATGCATCTCAACACAACTAGCCAAAAGAGCAAGGCCAGAACGTGGATAAGCTTCATTTTTGCCTTTGTGAAGACACTTGGCTACGGAAATTTGCCCAAGGAAGTTGTGAATGCTCCATCCCTGGCAGTGTTCAAGGCCAGGTTGGACAGAGCCTTAAGTGACAGTGGTCTAGTGTGAGGTGTCCCTGCCCATGGCAGAGGTTGGAACTGGATGATCTTAAGGCCCTTCCCAACCATTCCACGATTCCATGATACTGTAACCCAGTTGATAAGCCAAGCCAAGCCAGACTTAGCAGAGGGAATGGCCGAGCATTCCCATGGCTGAGCAGGTCACCTGTACCGAGCAAGTTGCGTGCGCCTAATGCTCATCACTGACTCTCCCAGAGATAGATAAGCAGAAGACGAGTGGCACAACACAGCGGTCAGGTCAATGTCATTTGAAGGCACTGATGTTACCAGACATAAGTGAGTAACTAAATCTAACCTGCCACAGTTTAAGTGCAGGTGGGGATTCTTTGGAGGAGAAGACTCGGCATGATTCTCCCATCCAAGGTGAAGCACTCAAGGCTGGAAGCGAGGACAAAATACTGCTGCTAGCTTTCAGCAGTCCTGAAGGGAATGCCGTTGTCCTGCAATGCTAATTACTGCAAAATCTAGTTCAGGGCAAAGCGACACTTAGAGGAAGGCCCCACTCCCAGGAGGTCGAGTAGGTGACTTGAAGGAGGTGGGAAAGGGCAGGGGTGAGGAACACCTGTCAATACGTCAAGCTTTTGCATCGAATGCAAAATCAATGATGACACATAAAACGAGGCATACAGTGCGCCTCTCTGCTCTGTATCGTACCGCAACTGCTCTTGCTAAGATTACATTATCTAGCAGCAAACCACTCAGACAAATGCTTTCTCTTTTCCTTTTCTTGTGAAGTAACCTGTTCACCATAGATCACAGCCTGACCTGAACACCTATGCAACTTGCACCTACGGGTGCTCCTCCATCCTATTCTTGAAGCCCACACGACACTGGAAGTAAAAACCCATTGAGGATTATTACACGTAAGGTGGCAAACTTCTCTGCAAATACACACTCTTCTTTCTGCCCTCCCGCACATGCCAGAGGTACGGTTTTAGACAGACTTCTTAGAAATGACAGAACCCCAGACTGGTTCAGGTGGTAAGGGACCTTAAAATCACGCAGTTCCAATCCCCTGCCACAGGCAGGGACACCTCACACCAGAGCAGGGTGCTCCAAGCCCCTGTGTCCAACCTGGCCTTCAACACTGCCAGACACGGGGCAGCCACAGCTTCTCTGGGCACCCTGTGCCAGCGCCTCAGCACCCTCACAGGGAAGAGCTTCTGCCTTAGATCCAACCTGAACTTCCCCTCTTTCAGTGTGAACCCATCACCCCTTGTCCTATCGCTGCAGTCCCCGATGAAGAGTCCCTCTCCAGCATCCTTGGAGCCCCCTTCAGACACTGGAAGCTGCTCGGAGGTCTCCACTCAGCTTCTCTTCTCCAGCCTGAAAAAGCCCCAATGTTCTCAGCCTGGCTCCATATGGGAGCTGCTCCAGCCCCTGCTCATCCTCATGGCCTCCTCTGGACTTGCTCCAACAGTCCCATGTCCTTCTTACGTTTGGCACACCAGAACTGCACACAGTGCTGCGAGTGGGGTCTCAGGAGAGCAGACAGGAGGGGCAGGATGCCCTCCCTCGACTGCTGCTCACACTGCTGGGGATGCAGCCCAGGACATGGGTGACTATAGTATTTTGTTATAAACCTGCCCAAGAATCAGCTTCCATCTCTCTCCTCTTCAGTAATTCCCCAACCACAAAAGCTGATCTTTCTCTGAGCTGCCTGCCATGACATTTTGATCACTCCACTGCTCACACTACTGTTTCACCACATTTCCATCATGGGAACAGATTGGAAGATCCCAGCAATGCTTTGCCAACCTTCAGGTTTTTTCTTTGCCATTTTACATTTTGAAAACACTCCCTGGAGACCCAGAAAAGACTGAGGAAAAAAGAGCTTCAGAATTCAAGTGTAATAACAGATGATAAATCATTACATTTATATAAGAACCTTCTGTGTTATATTTAAAAGGAAAACCTGGGCTGGAATTCATAGCGCAGTACTAATAATAACCCAGATTCCTGGCTTTCCGTGACATCTCTACACGAATCCCTTCGTGCCATTAAAAAAGTGTCACTGTATTAAAAAGCCCGAAGCCACCAACCATGGAAAATACCCACGTAAAGGCATCATCTCAGGTTCACTGTCTCCCAGAGGAACTTTATATATTATACAGATATGTTCTCTGCAGACACAGCAGGAGCTAACAACTCCTTGTTTAACTATCTTGTGACAACGTGATTGGAAGAGGTTAGATGGAGCACAGGACAAACCTCCTGTTATCACACCTGATTCCAAAACTTATAGGAGGAGTAGAGGATTCCCATAGCTCCCCTGGGAAGAGGACTCTGTCTATAATCAAAAGGCACAGAAGCAGAGATTTTGAGTATTCATTCTGTCTCCAACATAGAATCACAGAATCAACCAGGTTGGAAAAGACCTTTAAGTCCAGCCATTCCCCAGCACTGCCAAGGCCACCCTTAACCCATGGGGCATCCTTAGACGTCCCTGAAAAGCTCTGACTCCCATCAATGCTGGTAGAAATTGCACCCGAGTATCCTCAGAGTTACAGCAACAAGAGACTTACTTGTAATGATCTCACAGCACTGGGTTTAACTATGGTTTAGAGATCCCCCACATCACCTCCTAAGGCTGAAAAGGACGTTGTCCCCATTGTACAAAGTGTAACTTCAGCATAGAGAGCTCACGAGAGATCCAACAAAAACGTGGCACCAAGTTAATGAAAGAAATAACACAAGTTTCATGCACGGTCCCAATGGCATCCTCCTGCTTTTCGGAGGGAGATGTTACAAACCCATTTCTCTGGGTTTCAGGAAGAGTCCTTCTTCAGTAATTCTTGGAAAGAGCAGCATAAGTGGGGAAACTGAGGCACCGGGGAAACAAGCTCACTTCACACGAAGAAGTGACAGATATACACGCTAAGCAAACTTAACCACAGACAAGCTCTCTCTAACCCTCTGTGTAGACACGCTGCTCCCCAAAACAGATGTTGAAAACATTCGAGGCAAGGAATATGGTGACTTAGTTGAGAATGTCCATGAAAACAAAGTACTGCTTGGAGCAGGGAGAGGTAAAGGTTGATCCTTTGTAGCTGTCAATGTCTCTCACCACATCTTTGATACACTAGATATCCATTACATTCATTCTAAACAACAGGCAAACAGGCTGTGCTTAGGTGTCAGTTCACAATACTAATAGCAATGCACAGAAGCCTATTTTAAGTGCATTTTCCCAAACATTTGAAAACAATAAAATTATGAATTGGATATAGAAGAAAACCTATCTGCATATGCAGAGGACTCTATCTAGGCAATTGTTTAGGGATGCAGGACACTGGTGATCTCTAATTCCATCTCCATGTAAAAACATGCTCTTTCTGCCAGACTTTGCAACAGGAGATTTAGCTTTCCACTCTGTTCCTCATCTTCAGCTAAAGCAGGGTCTGAGCTGCCTGCACATAACATCCTACTGACTCCAGCACCTTGCGACTGCCATTTGGGATCAACGGATACCTCCCTGCAGGCTGCAGTGGAGTTACTAGTATGAGACAAAAAGAGGCTCCCTGGCTGTGTCTGCAGGCACGCTCTTGAGAAGCTCAGTGCAACAATACTAAAGCAGGCAAAAGCAGAAGGGCAGGATGGGATGGAACAGGACAAATGGGACCAGCAGACATACCTTGGGCAGCTCCTCAGCATCACTTCTGCCTGTGCAAACGGGATGGTGTCACAGTGGCAGCAATGACCTTGGTACGGGTAACGCCAAGAGGGGTATGATGAGCTCAGACACACACGCAAGGGGAGGGTGTTGTATTGCTCTTCAGGCTTAGTCTCCTGGTTTCTGCTTACTGACACAATGAACTCTTGCCCTAAGCAAGGCTGGTTGGCTGGCACTATCCAGGAGACAGCAGGACAGGCAAAAGCGAAGTGGAGCCCTGTGGAAAAAGGAGCAGGGAGTTTGGAAATAGCCATGGGGAAAGCAAATGAAAGAGGGTGAGAAGATTCAAGTGGAAAACTGAAAGAGCTGGATGAGAGAAAAGGAGAAGAAAAGGAGGATGGGGGAGGAGGCAGGAAAACAGAAACTATGCAGGAGCGAGCAAAGAAGGCATGACGACAGAAGAAAGACAAAGTGTGCAGAAAATGGAGCTCTAGAACAGAGACGATGAAATGGCAAGGAAAGTTATATGGAAGAGACACAAGAGATACACATCTGGAGAGCATAAAGTAAAAGGGGAACACGCAAACATGCGTAGCCTGTATTATGGGCAGTGATACCTGCTTCTGGAGCATCACATCCTTCCCACAATCTCCAAACCTTACATCTCTACCCCAAGACAAATCAATAATCCCTGATTCAGCCACCAATCCATTAACAGATTACTGGATATACTTTAACCCTTAGGAAGGTGTTAATAATTTCTATCCTCTTAAGAGGAGCTGTAATCTTGACATCACAGTGATTAAAAAAGCAGCATTTTAACCCGGTCAATTAAGATGATGGATGCGGTCACTGGGTTTCATCTTCTTTTGCACCCTAACTAAACCAGCCGATCATATCTCAGAGTCATAAACAATTTCCATCTGGTATTCAAGAGAGTGACAGAGTTCATCTGCATGTTCATCACGTGGCATGTACATATAGAAGAAAGGTCTGCTGATTACTTGCCCTACTTCTACTCCAGTGACATTCATAACCATTAGGATCTTCTAACAGCAGGTCAGACTTAATCCCAGTGTGAATGAAAGGAAACGTTCCCACACTCTCTTTGAATTATAATCAATTGAATGCAGAATTTTCCATCAAAACAGTAAACTCCACTATTGTCCAAGTGATGGGTTAGGCGCAGGAAAAAGCAGTAAAAGCAAATTATTGCCATTAAAGAGACTGAGGACCACATTCAAAACCAGGAAAATTCAGTAAACAGGAACAAAAAATATCCCCTCCTTCATATGTGTTTCCCTCTTTTTAGACATATAATTTGCAATTGGTCACACTTCCCTGTTTATCATTAGAATTTGTATCTGGAAAGCATTCTGCCAAGGCAGGAAGGCAAACAATAGCAATGAAACACACAATAAAACCTCATCCTACCAAATAAGTGCTTTTATTAATGTGCTGTTTTCAGAGCCTTTTAAATCCCAAATAAATCCCTCAATCAACATAAATGGACTCTTGGGAAAGATGAAGGAAACTGTACTATTGTATGTTTGAATTAATTTGGAATTAAGAACATTCCTGTAAGGCTTTGCTTCCTCCAAAATCCAAGAGTGTGCTTTTTAATTCGAGTTAGATGAAAGCCATCAATAACTCTGTTCCAGTGCAATTCAGGGGTACAGCTGAAAACTGGGTAAGGTGGCATCCATCAGCCCACAGTGGAGAAAAGAGATTTTAAACAGTTCCTGGTATCTCATTAAACGGCATATTCATCTGAGAACCTAGTATGAAAAAAGCCGTGGGCTTTTTAAAGTCATATTTCAAGGGAAGATTAAGATTGCCTTGCTTTTCCTGGATTTACAAGTGTTTGGAGGAAGTCACCTTTTTGGCTTTCGGTTGCACACATCTATGTTCAGCTTAATTTCCATTCTAGATACAGAGTTTGGCAGGAGCAGAGTTAAGGCTCCCCGCTTTCTTGTCTGCTCCCATTTGGATACCAAAGCATAGGATACCAAGGCTGGCTAGAGAGCCTCTGCTGAGCCACCTTCACATGTTTGAGTCGCAGAAGATCTGTCCCTGAGGTTTCGAGGCTGTAGAAACATTTTGAGCTATTCTACGAGATTCCAAGCTGTCCAGAGAATGAGGGATGTCAAGGCAGCATGCCTGATGGGCTTACCTCTGCTATGAAGGCACTATTGCTAAGCATCATCTTTTAAAATCAAGTGCTAAATCCTCAGCTATTTTCACTAATGTGAAAATAGTTATAGTATAGAGTTATATCTTTATACCAAGGAATAATCACCCAGGTACTAGAAGCATATTTATATGCATAGGTACACATAGGGTAGGTTCTTATGCCTTGGTTTTAGTAACTAACAGTGAAAATGAGGACAAAACAGTGGGGGACAGAAGTTTTCTTCAGTCCTGAGGTCACCTTATTTGTGCCCTTAGCACTGGGACCATAGACTTCCAGAAGAATTGATGTCCTTGTAGGAAAGTTAACGTTGGGCTTCAATAGCGCAAATCCAACAGATTTTGGTCTATTGGGAATTTGAAGCATCTCAGAACACTCTGAAAAAATACATATTTCTGTATTTTATGCCTTTTACCTGCCACCTCCTGTGAGTAAGTCACCACCTTGTGTTTTTGCTATTCACTTGCTAAATTCCCCTCTCAAAGCTATGACTTGAGAAGGTTGTCTTGTTCACAGGATTTGAAGCATCCATTTTTCATGGAGATGTATGGAACCACGTTGCGCTCATGCACGTTACTTTAAGGGGAAAAAAAGAGAAGGAAAAAACATGACATCCATCTTGGAAATGGCAAAACTAAGTTCAGAAGCAAGTATGTGCATGGGTTAGGTAAGGATGGATTAATATCAGCAGGCTACTGCAGCAGTAGCGCTCAAAATGTCAGATATGTACATCAGCCCCTTTCTGACACGGCACTTCATACAGACTGCAGGGCAAACAGGATTCCTGCTGGGAATTCTGCATTCCCATTGAGACTACTGGTAATTGCATGATGCAGTTTGTCACTCGACCTCTGCCTCGGCTCATGCACCAAGAGGCTGATGCTTAATTAGCTGGTGATGAGCAACTGGCCTAGATTCAAGCAAATCTGTTGTTCAGACTCCAGTAAAACCTCTGTGACATTTAACCACATAAAAATCCAGATTTGTGCCTTATTGATACCTCCACAAAGCTGTTTTAAAGAGCCATTGGTTCCTTAAACCATTGATAAGCACCAGCATTGTAGAAACAGTCTGGGATTTCCACGTTCCGCTGGTTTCATGCCTGTAACTAAGATCTTTAACGCAGATGTATCCAGGTAACCATTATCAGCACGAAAATAAAAGCATACTGGGCATAATACACAACAGACTCCTTTTCCCACATTCCACATTAGCCACCCACAAGGCAGCTTCATTAAAGAGCCACAGAGCCATTCAGCCTGATGCTGACTTCAGGGGAAGCAGTTCATACAAACCACAGCCCAGCACTATGCAGCCACATAGCTTGCAACCCAAAACTCGCCTTAGGCCAGAAAGCACAGGCACTTGTGTGTGAAACACACTATGTAGATGTGGTCATAAGTAGTATTTAAAGCCACGGATTCAGAAGAATGATCCTAGCATGACTCATGCAAAATTCATTTTCTAGACCAAACACTGCAGTGCAAAAGGCAGCAGAAAAGCCAGGAATCAGTCACTCATCTGCTACTTTAAAGCAGTGACCTATATCTAATAGCCAAAGACATTAGAAGACATAGCTCTACAGCAACAGGAGATTAGGCATAGCGAGGAAACAATCGCTCAATGCACTTACAGCTTCCCAGCAGAACTGAACCCTCCCATTTGCACTGTGGATCTTTGTTGTATGTTTGGAGCTTGTCCCACTAGGAATCTCCCAGTGCTGTCACATACCATCTATCCAAGCGTGCTCTGTGCGGCTCACACGGGAGCTACAGATGGGACAAAGAGGGAAAACTTGCACTGGAAACATGGCAAAGGAAAAAAAATCCAAAAAGCCAGCCACTTTCCTGAGGGACTGGGGGGGGAAAAAAGAAGTATATACATATATATATACACACACACCACACAGAGCCACACTGCTGCATTCTGATATGGCAAGCAAAGCAGAACAAAAATCATCTGTCAGTTCCACACAGCAGAACCCAGCGCCCATATGACACTCTTCCTCCAGAACAGTATTACTGTTCCAATATGCTGAGTTCACATCATTTATTCCATGCTCAGTGGGCAAAATGAACCCAAACCATCCATCTATATAAGAAGAAGTAACCCTCATCCGTGTACGTACCCAGAAACGGCCTCTGTGCAAGGAAATGGTGGTGACCAGGGGAAAGGGAGTTTTCTTACGCTACTAAACAACAGTAATAGCCACTGCAGCTGCTGCTGCAGCAGCCTCTGGCCAGACTCTGCTTGCTACAACCCCAGTGCCACTCTCTGACCAGCCACAGACCCACCAGCTCCCAGCCAGTTCCAGTTCTGCCTCAAATGAGCCCATCCTGCTTTTGCAAGGGGGGTTATTCAGTGACACAGCCCTGCTTATGCAGTGTGCTTTCTGTTCCCATGGCACAGTGAAATCACTGCCGCTGCCCGTGCCCAGCATTTGCCAAAGCCTGGGAATACAGGCAGACTTTGGTGCAGGGGGAAGATGGCACCTGGGTAAAGAGCTAAGGACCCGCAGTCATGTTTTATACAGTGCAGCTCTGCCAACACCCTGGGCTGTGCTGGAAAGGGATGGCAAACCATGCTTCTCATAGCTGTAGAAGCTGTTGTCTGCCTGACAAGGGCAAAGGAAGGGGTGATCTTCACCTAGAGAAGCTCCTCTGATAGTACTTCTTTGGGGGGGGGCAAAGTTTGTTTTAAGAGCTCAGCTTGACAATCCACTTGGAATCACCAGGGGCACCCACCAATAGCCAGAGTTTGGTTCTGTTGAAGACCCGATCTCTCTTCTTAAAATCCCACTCCTGATGGGCCGTAAGAGGCCTGTGCTCCAGATCTATGGATTTTAGCTTTGAGTTCCTCAAGTTCTTTACATTTTTCCACGAACTCGATGGGGTTTGCTGAAGCAAAGCATCAACAAATGGGTTTATGCTTTGTGCTAACATGTTTCCATGACATTTTCCTGTTACAGAGATGGCCTGAAGGTGGGTAGAAAAAGAGCTGTCAGAGTGAGCGCAGATCCTGCACATGACTGCCCTGCACATAGATAATCACAGGATGGCTTGGGCTGGAAAGGACCTCAAGATCATCCAGCTCCAGCCCCCTGCCGTGGGCAGGGACACCTCACACTAGAGCACGTTGCCTGGCCCTGAACACATAAATCACACATCATGCACCACACTGCCTCCTAAGACTCTTGACTGGAAAGGATGGGAGGCATTTCCTGAACTTTCCACCACCAACGCATTTCCCTGTAGAGAATGGGACAGATGAGATCCACTGTGGTGGGCTGACCAGGCTGGATGCCAGACACCCACCAAAGCTGTTCTATCACCCTCCTCCTCAGCTGGACAAGGCAGAGAAAATGTAAGGAAAGGCTCATGGGTTGAGATAGGGACAGGGAGATCATTCTGCAATTAGTCACAGGCAAACACATTCAACCCAGGGAAATTAATTTATTACCAGTCAAATCAGAGCACAAGAATGAGAAATAAAACCATATCTTTGAATACATCCCCCCACTCCCTTCTTCCCAGGCTTAACTTCACTCCCAAATTCTCCACCTCCTCCTACCTGAGCATCACAGGGGGATGGGGAATGGGGGTTGCCATCAGTTCATCACATGTTGTCTCTGCAGCTCCTTCCTCCTTGGGGGAGGACTCCTCACACTCCTCCCATCTCCAGTGTGGTCCCTCCCATGGCAGACAGTCTTCCATAGACTTTTCCACAAGTCCCTCCCATGTGCTGCAGGTTCCTAATGAACTGCTCCAGTGTACATCCCTTCCTTGGGGGGCAGCGCTTCAGGAATGGGCTACTCCAGCTTAGGTCCCAGCTCCCACCAGCAAACCTGCTCCAGCACAAGCTTCCCATAGGACAACAGCTTAATGCAAACATCTACCTGCTCCAGGTGGTATATAGGGTCCTCCATGGGCTGCAGGTGGGCATCTGCTCCCTCTTTAACCTCCGTGGACTGCAGGGCAGTCTCTGCTCTGGCACCTGAAGCACCTCCTGCCTCCTCCTGCATTGGCCTTGGTGTCTGCAGGGCTGTTTCTCACATATTCTCACTCCTCTCTCCAGCTGAAGCTGCTGTTTGGGTTTCCCCCCCTTCTCCAACCCTGTTACCCCAGAGGCACTGCCACCATTGCTGATGGAGTGGCCTTGGTCAGTGGCAGGTCCATCTCGGAGCTGGCATCGGCTCTATGGGAAAGAGGAGAAGCTTCTGGCAGCTTCTCACAGAAGCTACCTCTGTGTGCCCCAACCCTTGCCATGCAAACCCAATACATTCATTTACACACAAGCCATTCCACACCGTCATATCAACGCTGAGGGAATTTCATAAGGACATAAATGCATGATGAACCCATCTGAAGGCTGCTCTAGAAGAGCAACCCAAGGTACTTTTATGTAAATCTGAATCACCCTCATAGTTTCTAGTAACTGTCACAAAAGCTGAATGCAAGAGCACAGAGGGGACTTGTGCATTTCCACATGCTAATAAAAGATGTTAATATATAGACTAATCAGTCCAAAAGCTTTATCATTACACTCAGCAGAGGATTTTTCCCATTTCCATCAATACTCATGTGCTCTAAAGAGGACACAGGAACCCAAATGTCAGTCTTGAGCAGTGGAGAAGAAATACTCTTAACTCCATTACATTAGTTCAGGATAAAAGGTCCAAACGAGTGCAGCCCTCTCTGGGTACCACAAGATCAAGAGAGATACAGACCCTCTGCATGGAGAGTGCCAGGTGCTACCCTCTGAGGCTTGGGCAGGCAAGGCAGAAGCTAGGACCGCACTGCAGGCAGCACAGCAAAGGACAAATGATGGAGTAGCACCTTAGCTGTGTCTTGGTTCCTTAATTTGAGCAAGTGGTTGCTATGGCTGAGTCCCAGCACAGAACAAGTCAAAAGCCCAGAGAGAAGGTGGGAACTGCACCCCAGCCATGTTCAGACTTGGCAATCACTATCACCTTTAGACTAGTGCAAAGCAGACCTGCTACGCATAGGGGTGAGATGAGAAGTACAGGGAGCTGTTGGAAAAAGTCCAGAGGAGGCCATGAGGATGATCAGGGGCTGGAGCAGCTCCTGTATGGAGACAGGCTGAGAACACTGGGGCTGTTCAGGCTGGAGAAGAGAAGCTGCGTGGAGACCTCAGAGCAGCTTCCAGTGTCTGAAGGGGGCTACAAGGATGCTGGAGAGGGACTCTTCATCAGGGACTGTAGGGATAGGACAAGGGGTGATGGGTTCACACTGAAACAGGGCAAGTTCAGGTTGGATCTAAGGCAGAAGCTCTTCCTTGTGAGGGTGCTGAGGCGCTGGCACAGGGTGCCCAGCCACTCACTGCAGCCAGTGCATCCCTGTGTCACAGGGCATTTCCGTGTCCTAGCGCTTCCCTGTGTTCCAGCACATCCTGTGCCCCAGTGCTTCCCCATATCCCAGCACATCCCCATGTCCCAGCACATCCCCGTATCCCAGCACATCCCTGTGTCCCAGCACATCGCTGTGTCCCAGCACACCCCCGTGTCTCAGCGCATCCCTGTATCCCAGCACACCCTCGCGTCCCAGCACATCCCTGTATCCCAGCACACCCCCGTATCCCAGCACATCCCCGTATCCCAGCACATCCCCGTATCCCAGCACATCCCTGTATCCCAGCACACCCCCGCACCCCAGCACACCCCCGTATCCCAGCACATCCCCGTATCCCAGCACATCCCCGTATCCCATCACACCCCCGTATCCCAGCACACCCCCGTGTCCCATCACACCCCCGCACCCCAGCACATCCCCGTATCCCAGCACATCCCTGTATCCCATCACACCCCCGTGTCCCATCACACCCCCGTGTCCCATCACGCCCCCGTGTCCCATCACACCCCCGCACCCCAGCACATCCCCGTATCCCAGCACATCCCCGTATCCCAGCACATCCCCGTATCCCATCACACCCCCGCATCCCAGCACACCCCCGTGTCCCAGAGCATCCCGGCTGCGAAGGAGTTAAAGCGGCCGGGACCCCGCAGCCTCCTGACGTCAGCCCCGAGCTCGCCGGGCGGCGGGGACGCGCTCGCGGGCGGCGCGGGGCCGGGCGCGGAGCGGCGCGGAGCGGAGCGCGGCTGCGGCGCAGCGCCGGCAGTATGTCCGCCAAGGAGCGGCCCAAGGGCAAAGTGACCAAGGACAGCGTCACGCTCCTGCCCTGCTTCTACTTCGTGGAGGTGAGCGGCGCGGGCGCGGAGCCGGGCGCGGGGGACGCTGCCGCACCGCGGGGGGCACATCCCTATGTGATGCTTTGGCGTTCCGAAATCTGAGCCCCCCCCAAAAGAAAGGGGCAGCATATGAACCTCCTCCTGCAGCCCGCTCACGAGGGACTGCTGCTAGGCATTGCTCGGGAAAGGGGAGATCTGGGCAACTAAAGCACGCTGTGCGCGGAGGAACCCTGCAGGAGGAGGACGTGTTCCAGAAGGGCTGGCTGCCAGGCGAACGCCGCTTGGCTAGAGTAAAAATCACATCCGTGAGGGAATGCTTGGGAAACGTCCCCACGGTGAGCATCAGTGGTGGTTTTACAGACCCCTGGATTACGTGCCTCCGAGCACAGAGCTAAAAACGCCTGGTCCGGAAACGGGAATGCGGGGCTCGGCACATCTGACAGAGCAAACCCTGCTATGGCTGCTGGGTGCGAGCAGGTGGAGGTGCAGAGGCACTAGCTGCTTGGTGTGTCACTTGGAGACATCAGCCCCCTGGAAAGCACGGTCGCTTTGGTGCGTCTGGAAGAGCAGGGGCATACGCAGATTAATTCAGGGAATTGGTGTCATGGGGATGTGTTTAATGGCACAGCGGTAAGAGGGAGGTAAAAATGGTTTCTGGATTGAGCAAAGGGTGTCAGGGAGGTGACCACGGTTCTTCGAGGCACCACGTAACTTACCTCAGAGAGAGATTGTGGAAATAATGTGAAGAACTTAATGGCAAAATAGGATGAAAGTCAGTGACAACTAAATAAAAGCATACATATATATATATAATGCTTAACACAGGAAATATTCACATATAAACACTGGGTGAAACAGAAAACAGAAGTATTTTCTTTCACGTGCACCTGCAGGGCTTTGGAGATTCTCTAGGAGCTAGAAGGGGTTGGGCTGAGAAGGGATTTTAGGTGACAGTGGAATGTCCCTGTCCCCTGCGCTCCCCAGGTACCTGGAGGTGGTCAGGAGCTAACCCAAAATGAGCCACACCGGCCTGAAAGCTCGGCAGAGGCTGGTGAGATGGAAGCATCAGGCACATCCCATCTGTGGAATTAGGCCTGCCCATGAAAAGCCCTTTGATGGAGGCACTTGCTGTGCCATACACTTACATTAGCTTTGTATAGGAGAGAGAGGTTAAGCTTGGAGAAGCCCCTAGAAGAAGGCAGGGGCTTCCTTACTCTCTGTGCTCCCTTTGTTGCTTTGGGAATCCAACCAGGAAGGGAGATTGCTGGACCTCAGCTTAGGCATAACTCTAATTCAGGGGACAATATAGAGATCCTGCAAGACACAATGGAACTGCGCCTTTCGGTGGGCACAGCTGTGCCTTGGCCTGTAGCAAGATGGGATGAACTACAGAGCTCAGGAGTTGCCGGATGTAATATTAACTGCATACTCGTAGCTCCCCTAGAAGCTCCCTGGAGCTGTTACAAGGAATAAGGCCAATGGAGAGCTGTGACTGAGCTCTGTCTTGCCATATGAAGCAGGCCGTACGAAGTCTTGCCATACGAAGCAGGCAAGTTCTCCTCTCTGGTGTGGACGTTTAAGACCTTCAGCAAGCCATTTACAGCTAGATCTACAAGGAGGTGGAGATGTCTTCACCACCCAGCTGCTCTGAGAGCATTCACTTCGTAGAATGGTCTCCTAAGCAACTTTTAGGACTTCTATGTTATTTAGTCACAGGAGCAGAGCCTAGAGCCTGTGTGGGCCCTAATGAGTGAGTGCTAATTACTGAGCTACAGATCTATGGCTCCCTTTGACCTGCTGAACCTGTAGGTATTCAGTACAAGGAAAAGCAACATCAAGGGAAAAGACTGCAATGCACAAGAGCCTAAACATTGATTAGGAATCCTTTTGGTGAGTTCTCAGCTCTCCCATTACCCAGCAGGAGGATCTGAAACCATTTCCCATATTTCAGCTGAGCACTGAAATCACTCGAGGGAAAGACTGACAACAAATCATATGGTATTTCGAAACCCTTAGCTTGTGTTGCTTGTGTCCACCCACCCTGCATTTACCCACATGTGCCCTATTTCTATTCGGACTACTGAGAATGCCTTTCTAGAGCTCTGTAGCACAGGCACAGCACTTCAACAGCATCAGAAAAAGGACCTGATGGCTTAGATTCTTCCATTGTGCCTGGATTAAGGAGAACCAAAGATTGAGTTGTACCTCATAAAGAGGGATTTAATCCAATATAGTTTAGCTGCAATGAGAAGGTTGCAAGTATGAAGGATAGAGGAGTTGCCCAGTGTGGTCGACTGCCATCATTATGTGATATGGATTTTGTTTGTAAGCAGGAGGAAAGTTCTTCATGCGATCCAACAACAGCCAAGTATTCAAAAACAAAACCTACCCAATTTAACTAAGGCCCTCTGAATTTTAAAGCTATTACTTTCATGAGTGGATGATGGGAAACAGGATTCCAGCCTGTTCGTTTTATTTCTGTCACTCATTTACTTGAATCTTCCCTGTCCCATTCCCAGCCAACAGTCCCTCCCCATCCTAAATTGCAGCAAAAATACCATATCCATAGCACGTTGCTTACCTTCAAACAAGAAAACTGGGGTTTGCTGTCAGCCACTTTGCATAAAGACATGGGAGGTCTAGGCCAAAGGAAGAGCAGATTGTTTAGAAACGTGCATCACCCAAAAGTGCTGTTTTCTCTCTAGAAAGGGAAGATGTGGAAAAGAATACTGGGTTAAGGAGGAAGTCAAAATTCCAAAGTGCTAGTAAAGGGATAGGTTTGTATCACACAAATGAAATATACAGTGAAAAGGCGATACTCTATATCCTGTATACTGTAATACCTACTATAATGCAGGCATGCAGAACAAGTGAAGAGAGATGCTCTGCTTCAGAAGGACTTTATCTTTAGAAATAGCAGCAAATACAGTTCTGACACTGAGGATTTTCTGCTATGAAGATCCTTAAGAATTCCTATTATGAATGAGACAGACTCCTGCCAACACGTGTGTTTGGTGGCAGCAGCTTTCAGGACTGGATGAAACCTGGTTACACAGAATGCATGCAGATCACTGCACAAGAAACACTGGGCCTGATTCTGGTTTCAGTGTGATCCAGAATAATCTGAAGTAGCAGATCTGAGCAACACCAGAGTTAAAACATAAAAGCAAGATGCCCCTCTGCAGATCACTGGTATCACTACAGCTACTTTCATTACTGAGGAATAGCAAAAGGAGAATCAGGTAAAGCTTTGGGAGGCATAGAAATGCAAAGGAATTAAAATGAAGAGATGGTGCTTCTGAAGAAAGTGGATGGGTCATTCTCTAAATAGGGGCAAACCAATGACCATTACAAAGCAAATCTTAACAGTTTCAGTTATGTATTTTCCAGTTTCGTGATTCATAAAATAAGATGATGATGTATCCGATGTCTCAGAAGAATGTTTTAGAGGTTATTTTAAGGTACTGGTGAGAGTTCTGCTTAGCAGAGCCTCTGTTCAGCACACACCCCTGTGAGATGGAGAGGTTCAGACTTGCCTCAGGGCATCATGTTTACCTGAAGCACACGGTAATCAGCACTGCCAGGCAGTTTGGCCTGTTTTATTCCTAATCATACCAGTGGCACCTGAGGGTTCTGTAGCCTGAATGGGTTATCTGAGCTTCATCTGCACACCTGAGATAGACAAAACTTGCCAATGCAAATTCATAGGTCAAGCAGGAATCCATTTTCATAGTAAGAAGTCTACGTACCTCTGGGAGATACTGAAAGTGAGTGTTCCTGGAATACATTTTGCTTTGTGTGAACTGACTTTCAGCATACTCAGGTTGTACCATAATTATAGCTGCTTGCAGAAGAAATATTGCAGTGGTTTAATATGAATCTGGAAAACTTCCCGGGTTATGTAGTTTCTATTCCTGGCAGAATGGTCAGAGTTTGGAGGCAGGACAGATGCATTTCTTCTTGGTGAAGGAAAAAGACTGTCTTCGCCCACTTCCAAACTTCCCGGTTTAAATCCTGCTTTCACAGAAGTCGCTATGAATTCTGCCTTTGACCTCAGTGCCGCTATTGCTTCATCCATTCCTGTGGGAATGCAAAAGGCCAAGGTGTTGTCAACCTGAGTAACTTGAGGCACTTACTCTCCAGCTAAACTGTGTTCCTGTGGCACAGCCTTCATCTGTTGTTGGTTGCTTAACTGCCAGCGACTAAAATCAGAGACATTTTGGACAGTGAGATACTAAAATCAGAGACATTTTGGACAGGGAGATACTAAAATCAGAGACATTTTGGACAATGATATATGAAAATCAGACATTTTGGACAGGGAGATACTAAAATCAGAGACATTTTGGACAATGATATATGAAAATCAGAGACATTTTGGACAGTGAGATACTAAAATCAGAGACATTTTGGACAGGGAGATACTAAAATCAGAGACATTTTGGACAATGATATATGAAAATCAGACATTTTGGACAGTGAGATACTAAAATCAGAGACATTTTGGACAATGATATATGAAAATCAGAGACATTTTGGACAGTGAGATACTAAAATCAGAGACATTTTGGACAATGATATATGAAAATCACAGACATTTTGGACAGTGAGATACCAAAATCAGAGACATTTTGGACAATGATATATGAAAATCAGACATTTTGGACAGTGAGATACTAAAATCAGAGACATTTTGGACAATGATATATGAAAATCAGACATTTTGGACAGGGAGATACTAAAATCAGAGACATTTTGGACAACGATATATGAAAATCAGAGACATTTTGGACAGTGAGATACTAAAATCAGAGACATTTTGGACAATGATATATGAAAATCAGAGACATTTTGGACAGTGAGATACAAAAATCAGAGACATTTTGGACAGTGAGATACTATTTTGGACAGTGAGATACCAAAATCAGAGACATTCTGGACAATGAGACAACATCCTTCGTATAGTTAAATGTTTTCCTTTTGTTATCTTCTAGGCTCTTGTATATGATGCATGCATACAGATACAGGTTGCTTCTTTTCCTTCATTGTCCAGAGCAGAGCCAGGAGTTAACCATGGTAGGATTGTTTGGGAATGCTTCTTTCAGTACTGGAAGACCACTTCTTTTTGTTGTTCCCCAAGGGAGCTGGAATCCTCCTCAGCAGAAAGCACAAAGATCTGTTACAACTGTAGGACTCCAGGCTGCAAAACACAGGATGCCATCAGCTTCCACTGAAATAAGTGCATGTGCAGAATGTTCACTGTGTCTCAGCACCAGATGCTTTAGGTTTTGTTTCTAACATCCACTGACAGAGCTGGGTTTGAAACCTAAAGTGTTTGTACACTCATTTGGTGGCTCAGGGCTGGTCACACCTGGATTTTTTCCCAGCTAGTCAGCCATGAATAAGCCACCGCATTTAAATCATGCACTTTGTCACCATAGTCATGCATAGGTGTGAGAGACACCAGGGTAAAAGCAAAGGGAGGGCAGTGATTAGAAAAATGAGTACAGAGGGAGTAGGCTATAAGGCTGTTTCTTCCGAAGAACAGGATGTATGGGTCTAGTGCAAGGACGAAACTGTACCGCTGTGAGCTGGAGACCCAGTGTAGCCACATTTCTCTCTAGACTGATTTTCTGTTATGCTTGAATTAGCCTTAGGGGGAAAAAACCCAGCAGAAACCCCCAGAAGATGTCATTATACCCACACTGTGGAAGGAGCACAATACTTTCAAATACATTACTCTTTCTCTCAAAAGAGCCAACCATGTGTGAGGGGAAGGACAAGAACCACACTTAGCAGTCTGCTCACTGAGCTGCCCTTGTCATGTGGCTGACTCACAGAGGACTGATGTCACACTTGGTTAGAACAGTGCATTAGACACCAACATTCCCCAAATATGATGGGGCTGTCTGAGGCCTGAGGATGCTCCTACGCATTCAGAGCAGCTTTGTAATTCACTGTTGGAATCATTGACGTTACATGCTGCACATCACTTCTGTGCTTACAGAAGAGCTGTACAGCCCGTGTCAGCTCTTAGCAGAAGATGACCACAAAAGGGCCATCTTCTGCTAAAAGGGAGGTGTCAGGCCTGTGCCAAGGCTGTCCTGGGATTCAAAGTGCAAATGCCACAAGTCAGACCTCCCTCTGGTTTTGGCTACTTGCTTGGTAACTGTAGAGTTCGAGTAGTTCATGGGGAAACAAGGCCCTGCTCCCTTTTCAGCCTTGCACCACTCTCCTGACCTAGTACCCCAGCAGTAAAAGCTGCATGTGGTGTCTAGTGGCACATGGCGTGTAGGGGCATGTGGCTACCCCAGGACACAGTCCTGCAAGCATGTGTGTAGTGGCATGTGGTATGTAGTGGCATGTGGCATGTAGCGTGTAGCTACATGTAGCAGTGTGTAGTTGCATGTAGCAGCGTATAGCAGCATGTGGCATGTAGTGCCATGTAGTGTGTAGCAGTGTACGGCGCATAGCGACGTGTGACGTGTACTGGTGTGTGGTGTGTGATGGCACGTGGCAGTACATGGCACATGTTGTGTAGTTGTATGTAGTGTGTAACTGTGTGTGGCATGTAGTTGCGTGTGGTATTTAGTGGCATGTGGCATGTAGTGGTGTGTGGCTACTTGAAGACACAGTCCTGCAGGCATGCATGCAGTGGCATGTGCCATGTAGTGGCTTGTGGCATGTACCGTGTAGTGCCATGTAGTATGTAGTACCATGTAGTGTGTCGTGGCATGCAGCTGCAGGTAGTTGTGTGTAACAGCATGTAGTGGTGTGTGGCTGTGTGTGTCAGGTAGCAGTATGTGGCATGTAGTGGCATGTGCCTACCCCAAGACTGTCCTGCAGGCATGCATGTTGTGGCATGTGACATATAGCAGCATGTAGCAGTGTGTAGCAGCACGTAGTGGCCCTGTGCCATCAGCCAAAATGAATAAAGAACAGCTTATTATGAACCTTGAGGTACACAGGAGCCAGGTTGGTACAAGTGGTCTATCTCGCTGATGATCCCATCACTCAAAAGCTCAGCTGGTAGGAAGGATGCTCAGCGCGGGAGCAACCACAGAGAATGGCTGGCATCCTTTTGACTGCACGGAGTACAATAAATTGCAGTGTTGTGTAGGGATGGGCAGCTTTGTCCCATAGAGATTCTGAGGAAGCTTCAAGCTGAACTTTGGGAATACTCTGACCCAAAACCAAATGCCTTTTTTTGAAGCACTGCCTTTAAAACTTGTGATATACCATAACAGTGAATGCAGTATCCTAAATGTCATTGTTTGGAGTTATTTGTTGATTATAACTAATCATTGATTTAATCAATCAAATATTAGTATTAAGTCATATTATAATGTAATCATATAACTATAATCATAAGAAATCATCAATTATGTTTAAAGTCACACTGAAAAGAAATGCATTCACAGTATTTTTTGTGTTGCAAAACTTTTGCCTGAGGATTTGCGTCCTCTTTAACGAACATCCACTTACTTCAACAGAAGTATTTTAAGGTAGCTTTAGGTTGTTCCTACCTGAGAATCAACCACTTGCATTTTGTTGGTTTCTCCCTGTGAAACCAGCACTTTCAGGGTTACCATGCGCTGAGACTTCTGACATAATGAAGACAGGCTGAGAAAGTTGGGGCTGTTCAGCCTGGAGAAGAGAAGGCTGCATGGAGACCTCTGAAGACCTCATAGCAGCCTTCCAGTACCTGAAGAGGGGCTACAGGGATGCTGGGGAGGGACTCCATCAGGGACTGTAGTGAGAGGACAAGGGGTAACGGGTTCAAACTGAAACTGGGGAAGTTTAGATTGGATATGAGGAAGAAGTTCTTTGCTGTAAGGGTGGTGAGGCACTGGAATGGGTTGCCCAGGGAAGCTGTGAATGCTCCATCGCTGGCAGTGTTCAAGGCCAGGTTGGACAGAGCCTTGGGTGACATGGTTTAGTGGGAGGTGTCCCTGCCCATGGCAGGGGGTTGGAACTGGATGAGCTTAAGGTCCTTTCCAACCCTAACTATTCTATGATTCTATAAAAAGGAATTTTATCAATGATGTATCATCAGCTGTATTTTCGGCCTTACACATAAGGCAGAAGCTCTTCCCTGTGAGGGTGCTGAGGCGCTGGCACAGGGTGCCCAGAGGAGCTGTGGCTGCCCCGTGTCTGGCAGTGTTGAAGGCCAGGTTGGACACAGGGGCTTGGAGCACCCTGCTCTAAGTGTGAGGTGTCCCTGCCCGTGGCAGGGGCTGGAACTGGATGAGCTTAAGGTCCTTTCCAACCCAAACCATTCTGGGATTCTGTGAAAGGTTTTCTATTAGCATTTGGCAAAAGATCAAGAGGTTTGAGGAGTTGCATGATGACATCTGATGTATTTTTAAAGCTAGACTCTAATCGGCAGTCACCAAACAATTGAATTAAACTCTGAAATCAATGCTGGTGATAAGGATAACTCAATTTTCCCAAATGGCAACGATAACAGGTTTCAATGACAGCTGGGGTTTGAAATGAATCCGAGTTGAAATTAAATCCTATAGTGTTAAATCTAGAAGACAGACCCTCATATCACAGCTCTACAACTAATTTCCACAAAGCTTAGACAGTGGTGAGGTAAAAATCCTTTAGGGAGAAGATCAGTTCCTTACAGCCTTGGGCCAGGTGAAACCTGCATCTAGAAAAGGGATAAGAAGCAGCAGAAACTCGAGCGCAGAGAGAGAAGCCAAAAGCCTTTCTATAGAGGCCAGTCTTAGACTTCTGAAAAGCTTGAATTCCTTCTCTTATAAGCCTTGTGCAGCGAAGAATTAAGTTTAGAACACAAACTAATCTACAAACCCGACATTTCGGTCGAGCAAGTCTACAGCCATCCTGTGCTTAGCACCATCCCTCATGATGGCCCAGTGTGCAATTCATTTGAGCTTGGTGGTACCCCCAGCCTTGCACAGCAGCCTCGCTGAGGGTGAAGGTACAGCACTGGTGGAGCTCAGTAGGAGCCATGGATTCTAAACAACAAGAGAAAATGGCAAAACTAGGGACTCTCCCAGCACAGAACAGGACAAGATCCAGGGTGGGTGAAAGCTGCAATCGCTGTTAGTAGTTGGCTAAGAATAAGAATGCCTTGTCTCCTCCAGCCCACCACAGCTCTCTTTTTTGGCTCATCCATCTGTTGTGCCTTGTCATTTAGCCCATGAATTCTCTGGCACAAAGACTGGCATTTCTGATGTATTTTAACAGCATCTTCCACAACGCCACAGCCTTGCAGTGCGAACACAGTGTTGTCATTAAATAGACCATCCTTCTCCCAAGCACTTGGCTGGTGTTTTTCCCACCAGGAGAAAGCGCTGGCATTCATTAGACACCACTTTGAGGCGATCCTGTTTGTTTACTTGATGGCTTACAAAGGTTCCCAGTAAACAAGAGAAACACCAGGAGGCAGCTCCCATGCTCGGGAACATCTGGGTGCTGTGGAAAGGCTGCAGAAAGAAAGACCTAAGGATCTGAAGAATTCCCTGGATAGCAATTATTCACAGCATATGAAAGATCCCAGAAGTGTATCAGGCATTCCTTAACCATTTCTGACATGTGGGCTAGTCATACTATCCTTATTCTTCATCTGGCTAATCATGCCTTGGCTTCCTCTGAAAGCTACATACCTATGGCTTCTCTCTTTTCTACCTGTCTTTTATACAGGCAAAATTAATCCATAAAACAATTCCGCAGCCTTTCTATTCGCATCCAGTCTCAAGGAAAAGAAGTCATTCCAGCCAGCTCACTGAGCAGGGACTTCAATATTGCACTCTAATTACAAGAGAGTCATTCCCACACACACACACTTAGCCTGACTGAAATACAGCCCAGGCTAATCACTGTTGTAGCTCATGTTTAAAGAGCTTACCGGAGTCTGCCAGTAGCCACCAGCACAGCCCAATACACCACCACCACCACAGGATGTGCCTATGAGTTCATGATAAGAGATAAGGTTTGTAGTGCATTTTAACAGAACAAAGACAGGTCACAGAACTGCTACCTATGAAGCAGGTTCAGACGTTTGAGTATGTGCTGTCCTCTCCCAAAGCCCATGGATTTCAAGATGTTATTCTCGTGAAGATAAATATGGGCTCTTTACTTAGTTAAGTACTGGCAGATACAGGAGTTGAATAGGTAACTACCAGTGTACAGCTTTAGAGAAGGGGAATTTACAGCAGCTACTGATTCCCAGAGAGTTCTGAATTATGTATGCATCCAATTGCATATCCTTTCAAGGGAAGATAGGAACTGCAAAGTGTGTGTGTGTTCTTGTTACCTTTCTTTTGGTTTGAGCCTCGCTGTCTCCATGGTGTCATTTAGAACCCATCAATATCTGATTGCCATTGAGTTGGCTGTGAAGCCTGCAGAGAGAAAGTGGGTTTAGTGAAGCTTTGATGATTTGGAAATTCTCCAAGGGGAGGGAGCACCCTGAATTAGAAATTTAGGGCTCTGCAGAGACCCTGTGGAATAGAAAAGTTAAAGGTCCTACACTTTAACTCAGGAGCAAGCAGTTCAATGTTTCCTTCAGAAGAACGGATTTTGTGCTTGATGGAAGGCAGGAGGCAAAAGTCAGCGTCTCAGATGCTGAGCTGTCCAAAGGACAAACCTGTGCTCTTTATTCATCCACTCCAATAAGATGTTCCTGCTAAGGCTTGGCCTTCCACTGCCCCAGTTGCAAGAACCTCTGCTGTCATGCCAGACCTGCTGCACTGCTGCATTAGAGGGTGCAATGTGGAGGACTTGCAGATGTAGGAGTAGAGATGGGGCATATGTTGGTACTGGAGACCTTGAGGCTACAAACAACTCACCCAATGGTCAGATAAAGAAATGCAGACCTGCAGCTGGCAAAGCTGGGCTTAGGGGTAACAAAGAGCACAAAGAACACCATCCAACGTGTGTAAACCACGCCACATAGAGTAAATTGGGATGTAACATGAAGAGAAAGACCAAAAGATAAAGAGCAATGTGTAAAGGCACAATAGCAAATGTAAAAATGAACCCGAGTGGTTCCTAGGGTGAGGAAGAATCACCATCATCATCATACTGCTCCTGACAAAGGATCTGGGTTGCAATACACTAGAGTCATAAATAGCTCATTTTATACAGAATAACTACTTGTTACTACTAGATCTAGATACAAAATCCCTGCAGTGCTCTACCATACACAGGTATGTGAAAGTAAAACTAATTCAGCATTGCCTGATTTCTAATGTCATTGGGAAAACTGCCGCTACAATTAAACCAAATCAAAACACAGCTCCAGGCAGGTCAAGGCAAGTACAGACAAAACACATTCGAGAAGCCCCAGTCCTGAGTCTTTGCAAACTCAGTACTGAGTTAGTAGCAATGACAATACTGTATTTAGTGGGCTACAGCTCTACAGGCTCCTCTTTTCATACACTCAAAGCCATGGAAAACTAATCATAGGGAAGTTCAACAGAAGCATTTCCATCTACCCCGGGGCGCTCCAGCAAGTTTGGTGGTTAAGGCATAGCAAGTGGGTTTTGGGCAGGACCAGTGGGGCTCCCATGCATAGGCTGTATCATACGACCAGTAACAAACTGTGCTGGCACTGTGGGTCCTGGATAATCTTACTCCTCACAAGTAAACCAGGAGCAGCCTGGAACGGCCTGAGGAGCAATCACTGCATGGCCCACAGGAGAGTGATGGGAACCTGAAGAACTGCTACATCCCACTTCTGAGCTCCTCTCACAGCCATCTCTTCTTTCTTAGGAATCTCTTCTTCTTTTTTAGGCTAGGACAAGGGGTAATGTGAATCTCTGATTCTTTCAGTTCTCTGCAATATGTGATACATGGCTGGTAGTTGCTGGCCAGTGGGAAGATTTATTGCATATCTCACCAGTTCAGAGAAGTCCTATGGCTTAATAAAGGCCCTTAACTTCCAGTTTAAGAAAATAACAAGGACAAAGAAAACCTTCATTCTTTTAAATAAGTAAACCCTAAATAAAACCCTTTCAGCACCTCTGATGACTGTGCTACTAACTTTCAGACTCCAAACCAAAGAGAGTTTGACCATGGTGGTCATTTACATGGTCTAATCTACAAGCTAAACAAGGATCTTTCTCCATTAGCCAACCAAGGAAGAAAGTATAAAGACTTATTAGTCAAGATACATGAACTGAGGTGTGTGTGTGTGGGGGTTATAATTCTAATTAGGAACAGGAAAATTCCTATTCCATTTTGTAACTAAAACAATACACATTCCACCATCTAATTACATTTGACATTTTCAAGGTGTTGGGAGCTGAAGTCTATAATTACAGAACTACTTCTGCCTCAAGCAGAACACTCCATAAATATTCATGTATTAAATAGCCACTTAGACTGTTTAGAAGATTTTAGAAACGCTGTTGTTTTAGAAGCCTCGACTTTTAGAACATGCATTTTATAGTTGTAGTTTTAAAAAGATGGGAAGAAAAATGTCCCATGGGATCTGACATGTAGTAAATCGACTAGAAACCTATTCATTAGTATTAGATGCAGTTACGTTTCATAGTCCTTTGGAATTACTTCTTTTCTTTTAGCAGAATGGGTAATTACAGTCAGAAATAATATGGGAGTCCTGTAGGGAAGTCAGAAGACAGGAAAATGCAATTCTTATAATTCCTTGATTTTGTAATTAACGATAAAATTATAGCTTAGTGCAGTACTTTAAAAAGAAGTTAGCCACATCTTTTATTTTAGTGTCTCACAATAAAATAGCACTTCATATTTTGCCTATTTTTGATAGGTCAATATTGCCATTTAAAACAGTTGCCTGCTTAAGAATACCATAATCAAAGTAGGGGTGAACCTGTGAGCAATGCAGAGCCTGTTGTTCAAGGAGAGGCTTCCCTTTTCTTGACATTGGAGATACGGAAGGACACAGAATGAAGACGAAACTTGGAATGCAAGGTGCTCCATGAGCCTGCCTGCTCTGTGTTTGCATTCGAGAATGAACCATCTACATATCTAGAGAAAAAGGGCATGATTTCTGAGAACAGCAATAGGCACTTTGCTTATTGTGTCCATTTAGCTCACTGGAATAAGTTTGTGTTCTGTTATAAGATGCTTTGCCCCATGGGACCTGCACCCTGGCTAAGTCATTAGGTATGACTTTCAACTAGTTAATCGTAGAATCACTGAATCACAGAATGGTTTGGGCTGAAAAAGACCTTAAAGCTCACCCAGTCCCAACCCCTGCCATGGGCAGGGACACCTCACACTAGAGCAGGCTTGCTCCAAGCCCCTGTGTCCCACCTGGCCTTCAACACTGCCAGACATGGGGCAGCCACAGCTTCTCTGGGCACCCTGTGCCAGCACCTCAGCACCCTCACAGGGAACAGCTTCTGCCTTAGATCCAACCTGAACTTCCCCTCTTTCAGTGTGAACCCATCACCCCTTGTCCTATCACTACAGTCCCTGATGAAGAGTCCCTCTCCAGCATCCTTGCAGCCCCCTTCAGACACTGGAAGCTGCTGTGAGGTCTCCACGCAGCTTCTCTTCTCCAGGCTGAACAGCCCCAATGTTCTCAACCTGCTTCCATATGGGAGCTGCTCCAGCCCCTGCTCATCCTTGTGGCCTCCTCAGGACTTGCTGCAGCAGCTCCATGACTGGCCCAGCATCCAAGGCCAGGTTGGATGGGGCTTGGAGCAACCTGCTCTAGTGTGACGTGTCCCTGCCCATGGCAGGGGATGGGAACTGTATGAGCTGAAGGTGCTTTCCAACCCAAACCATTCTATGATTCTGTGATCCCTGCACATCTGTAAAATAAGGAAACAGTCTAGCCTGTGTTGACTAATTTTGCATGCTTGCCTTACAGCCACTCAGGGACTGCAATCCAGCAGGAAGTGAGGAACAGTGTTATTTAATGCACGCAGCTAAAGAGCTGGAATTCTTCCTGTGATGGGCAGGAAGCATGACTCAATTTAGTTACACAGTATATAATTATTCCATACATATGATATGTCAGATTACATCACAGTTATATATTAGGTATTCATACTATATGTATTACATATTGTATATGTTATGTGCTATACACAGTCTGCATCTGTGATACTGTAAATGAGTGCAGATACCCATGTATACCTGTACACGTACACAGACACAGCTTCCTGAAGCAAACTTACCAGATGCCCGGTGTTATTTTTGTAATGCTCCTAGCACTCAGGGATGCCAATGCACCTTCCCTCCCGTTCTACACCATCACAGTCTCTACACTATGTGACATGACAGTGCAATCAACATGCACACCGACAAGCAGAGAGGCAAAATTCTTCCATTCTCCACCTTATTCTTCCTTAGAATTAAGACACAACTCACCCTCTTCCAATCTGTCCTTCAGGGCATCAGAGATAAGGTGTTCTTTTCAAACAAAAACTAAGTCATAGTAAAAGACGTTTCAGTGACATTTCGCTAGAACCCTCCTTCAATCACCCAGAATTACATCTTTATGCACACAAAAAGCCTGAATTTTAAAAGGCCAAGGTCTGAAAAACTGAAAAAGGCCAGTTACTGCAAGAAACCATTGTCCCTCTGCCATATATAGCAGCTTTTATTCATCATTTATCCAATACAGATATTTATCCAGTTTACCTCTGCTTTTTTATTCCACTGTAGAATGGAATGAATGACACTGATTTTAATCAATTACTTTTGTAAATGAGTACTAAACATTGCAAGAATAATAGAATCTAAATATGCCTGAAATGATGTTAGGACAATGCCTATTTCTCATAATGCGAGGTGCTGGATGTAAGAGTTTTCTTCTCAAGAGACGTGACACAGCCTTATCAGATTATTATCATTTCATCTAAATGAGTCTATTGAGTAGTTGCAAGCTTTTGCTTTTCAGCTGCACCTAACAGTAAGAAGTTAACATATAGCCAACTTAGAAAGAATAGGAAGCAGATAGTCAGTCACATCATACTATCCATAGGTACCTTCATTGCAGTAGAGTCACAGGGAAGGAATCATTGCATCTCAATGGAGGAGCGCCAGCTGTTCTCATGGTGTTCCGTGAGGACTCTGGAAGACAATAAACAAAACCTGTTTCTGAGCACTTGCAAGTAGGATACACAGAACAATCACATGCTGCTGGTCACCTCTGAATGCCCCCATGCTCTGCTCACCAATGGCTTCAAAATGCCTTTTTGCTGCTGCTTCTCTCAAACAACTTCCTTCCACAGAGGCCTCGTGGTTGAATCGGTGCTTTCAGGAGCTGGTGGAATCCATCCCCAGAGGGGACAGCTTCCCTCTTCATAAATCACTGGCAGTAATTGTGAGGAGTCAAATCACTGAAGAGTTGAAGGATAAAAGACTTGGGAACCAGAGTCATTATGGTTCTAAACAGACCGAGTCTTGCCCAAGTTAATTGCTTTTTTTGACAGAGTTACAGAATGAATGTGCAAAGGCAGAACACTGTATTAACACGTATTTAGATTCCAGGGAAGCACTGGATACAGTATTTCATTACTTTGAAATGTAATGCAAACTGGCTTTGATATAAGCAGTCATAAACATGACAGAGAGCTGCTAAAGCACCAAAAGAGGGTGCTGATGAACAGCAGCACACTGAAGCCTCACATGGGACACAGCAGTCCTGGTATTCCCTTGTGAAGGAAAAAAAAACCAATTAAATAAAATGGAAGTTTGTCTGTTAATGTTTCATAGATGAAAAGGCCAAATTATGCGAGCTGAAGGTTGGACTGGGTGTTTTGACTAGCGTGGTAGACAACAGAGTTATTTGCCACCAGCTGAACAGTATCATCTCTCTGGAGAATTCATTATTTAAAGATGGCAAAATGCATATGACAGGGAGCAGTGAGATGTAAATAGCAAACATCACAGAGGTTTATTAACAGCCTATGTTGTCTTTGCAAAAGTACTGCTACTCCATTTGCAAACAGTAATTTGTTGCTTTCTTCCCTTCTAGTTACCCATATTGGCATCCTCTGTTGTTAGCCTCTATTTCCTTGAACTTACTGATGTCTTCAAGCCAGTTCACGCTGGATTTAATTGCTATGACAAGAGTCTGAGTATGCCATACATTGAACCTACACAAGAGTCTGTTCCCTTCCTGATGTTGCTTAGTCTGGTTTTTGCTGGACCATCAATTACGGTAAGTTTCAGGTGCCACTGTCACTTAGGAAAGATTTTGAACAGAGTTTCAGTTGGCATAAAGAAAATCACAGAATCATAGAATATATAAATAATATATAAATAATATAAATACATTATATATATATAGTCTAGATATAAGGAATAGAAAATAGCTCCTTTGGTTTCAGTTAGGGTGCAGAGTGTCATCCAGGCTAATTACCTTAGCATTTTCAAATCATCTTTTATTCCTCTATAACAGAACCACACTTACTCCTTAAAAGATTCCCTGTAGCTCTTTTGGTTGTACGTGATGACCTCAAAGGTCTTTTCCAACCACACTGATTCTATGATTCTGTGATCCTGACAGTGGGCATTAATGTTAAGAAACAGCATTTACAGTTGGGTGAGAACAGCTTGAATCACTCTGTTACGCTATACAAACACTTGAACTGTTACAGGCAGGGCATCTCCATACTATGAGAAACACCAGCAATTCAAGCTTGTGTTGGAAGCCTCTCATTCACAGCCACTTGTGTAAGAACTAGCTTTCTTCAGTGAGAAGGTACATCAGTCATGTCAGTGAAATCAGTGAAATCTCCAAAACAGCACTGGAGCTCCTCTAAATTCTGAGTTAGTCATTAAAAGCAGGCAAAAGGAAGGTGGTTAAATCACTCACCCAACGGGAGATGATTTCAGAACACTGATGTCCTGTCACAGTATGAGCAGTCTGGTTACTGTTTCACAGATAAACACACACATAAATTGCCTGATAGAGGTGAGTGTTGTCCCTGCTGGAACTGCTGCGTCAATGAAATCTAAAGGCTTTACCTTTATACATGTACAGGATGGAATTCATTGTGTGTGTGATTTTAGGCAGCTCAGACAGGAGCCTTATTCTTACAGTGCTCCGGTTTGGCAAATAGAGAAATTCACCTGGAGTGGGTGATTCCAAGCACCTAAAAAGCCAAATCAAGCTTCTGAAAGGGTCTCTTTTCTCCCCGGACAACAGTGATTGTGCATCTTGTGTAGACA
The DNA here is from genome assembly GCA_017639245.1 of Myiopsitta monachus. NCBI lineage: Eukaryota > Metazoa > Chordata > Aves > Psittaciformes > Psittacidae > Myiopsitta > Myiopsitta monachus. The sequence goes on along the minus strand of CM029923.1, from coordinate 1,320,563 downwards.
CTTCTCTAAGGCCAGCTGCAGATGCATCTCTGCTGCTAGCTCCTCTGAATTCCCTTAAATCCAACCAGCTCCTTTGTTTTCTACTACCAGCCAACTTGCGATTATAAAACGTACAATATGTGAATGCCCATATAAAAACCACCATGTGCCATTCCCTCCCTGCCTTCCAGGGTGATTTTGGTTATTTGTCCTTTCTTTTCTAACCGAGCTCTTCGCGCTCTGTTTGATTTTTGGTGGCTGTAAAACCATTTCTGAGGGATTCTGCACAACCATCAGACTAAAAGTTGTACTCATGTAGGAACTGGGAGCTAAGACTCTCAGTGGCCCTGGTGCAGATACCTGCAGCAGACATCAGATACTCTGATAAACCCAGAACTTGCTGGTACTACAGTCTGGCTGGGTTTCTTCAGTCTAGACAGTGTTTCTGACAACAACAAAGTGGTCTTTCCCAAAACAGCCATAAAAGTAATCTACATGGGCTCACTGGCCACAGAACAGAGGTAAAAGCTGATTTTTACTTCAGAGAGTTTATTTCAAGCCTAGGTAATATCAGAAACCTTCAACTGAGATGAAAGATGCTCAATTCATTACGGGCGTTCATTAAGGGCTTTGATTACAGACGAATTATTTGAGCGTTGCATGAAATTATGCAATAGGAAATGTTGCTCTTGCTTCAGTCATCCTCCTAGCAGCAGTACAGACAACTAAGCCCAACCATGCCCACACTGGATCATGCCTACTGTAAGATCAGTAAAGAAAGTATATCCTGAAGCTTCAAAGTACCACTGCTTAAAAGCTGCAAGCCTTAGGAAGGTCTAGATCATCTTTATTAGTGTAAGCATAAAGGTGATGCTTGTATGAGATGGAGAATGGTCTCTGGTAGTACAAAATACACAACGTCCTTTTATTAAAGACATTGAAGATGGTGTAGAGCATTGGCTCTTTATCTGAAACAGGAAATTACGAGGGGTTGTCCAATCATTCCCTTTTTCTTTGGAAAAATAGGCCAACGAAGCTCAGCGTACAAAGATCACAATTGTGCCATTGTCGTCTTGCAGAGTTTAGCGTTTCATGATTTAGTTTGCATTAAAATGTCAATGAATTACTTTATAAAATCTGTAAAATCCAGAAAAGAAAGCATGAGCTCTGTGAGGAACTGAGGATCTCCAGTATCCTCTCCTATGGAGCCAGGCTGAGAGAGCTGGGCTGGGGCAGCCTGGAGAAGAGAAGGCTCCTGAAGGGGAGACCTCAGAGCAGCTCCAGTGCCTAAAGGGGCTGCAGGAAACCTGGAGAGGGGCTTTGGACAAGGGCCTGTAGGGACAGGACAAGGGGAATGGCTTTAACCTGCCAGAGGGGAAACTGAGATGAGCTCTTAGGCAGAAGTTCTTCCCTATGAGGGAAAGAACACAAGCAAATTGCAGTCTCAATCCCTCCTTAAAGCCTTATATAAATACTAGCATAGGACTAAACTGCTTCTCTGTATTATTATTGTTTCTATACTCAGTTTTATCCAATACTGGAGAACATCTTAAATCTATTCACTTCATAGTAAATACTTTTCGCCACAAACCGAGCACATTGTAAGTTCTTTTCCCAAGCCATTCACACAGAGGGTCTGTATTTGGGTTTGGGGCTTTATGGCTCTTGGGGTTTCCCTTTGGTTTTGTTTTGCTCATTGTCAGTGAGCTACAAGTGCTTTTAACCAGATCTGTTATGAAGCCCTGAAGTGCTACAGAAAATGATTGCTACCTGCAATATTCTGGTATGTCTTACAGCATGTGGCATATATGAATTTTCCCCTATGCAGTCCTAAACCACAGGAGAATTCCCTGCAGAACAACTGGATTTGTGTAAAATTACCAACATGGATATTTGATACCTGTAATAGACATACATGCGATTTGCGATGTGATTTCTGCTGACTTCAAGGAGCTCTGAATCTGATCCTCTGCCATAGTTTCTCTCTAGTTATTCATTGTGAAATGTTAGGAGCAGTTATTTAATGGCATCAGTGTAGGTTCAAACCCTTATCAGCCACTGACTGAAAACCTACTTAAAGGTAACAATGTGCTTTCTAACAGAGATCCTCAGGAAATTAGATCACTTTGATTTGGGAAATCAGTTTGCACGGAGAGACATTCACTGCTGGCAGTTTCAGTCCTGCTGCCTCTTCTGCTGTGGGAGTTGGTTTCCTTGGAAATACCAGCCTCCAAATTTTCCTTGACTTAGGCCTCGCTGTTTCCCAATTTTCTCCTCTATCACACCAGCTAAGCCATCTCTCTGGTGTTTTAACCTGTGCCAGACAGTCCCGAGAGCTTGGCTAAAAACTATTAGGGTTCCTCTGGGTTTTAAAGTAGAAATACTATTGACAGTATACTATATATAAGTATGTATATAATATATACTATATATAATAATATATAATAATATATATTATATATTATTATATATATAAAATATATAATATATATAACTCTGGGAAGTTTCAGCTGTAAAGTAATCAAATGGAGACAGATAACAGGGACCATGGTTCTCATCTAATTAAAATGCCTTAAATAACCCTTACCACTGACTTCTCCAAGTACTGAGACAACCTTCACTACTGCCGTTTTCCTGGCAAAGAAGTAACGTTTCAATTTAGCAAACCTTTAGCTGCGAATGAGTTAGACTAAGCTTGGCCATTGCACCTCCCTTCTCCTAGGGTGAGGGGTCTTAGCATGCACAGCCTTCACCGGTAGTTACAGCAGGTTCAGCGTAATTCAGATGCTTTGCGCTGCATTGTAAGCTTTGTGCATTACAAGTATTAGTTTTTAGTGCATCAGTGGATGGCCAGAGTGAATCTCCCCTTAGTGATGAGGACTGCCTCATTAATTTTAGCACACCAGCCCTACCCTTACTCTGAACCCTGCACAAGGCCTGTCCAGATTCCCAAGTTGGTGCACTATAGGAAGCCCATCAGACCTGAGAATGAACATGTATAAATGGCTCTGGATTTTCCAGCAAGTACCACCATTTGTCATTTATATTCTTCTCTTCATCAACCTTTTTCTAGGGCTTCAGCCATAATCTGTTTTGCTTGGTGTCTTCAGAGGGACTGCAAGGACAGAACTTTTTCTGCTGCTGTGGCTCTGGTTAAAAATCAAGCCAAATAAAACAAATAGAGAAGAGCAGACTGACACACAATTAGAAGCTGCTAGGGACTGCTAGGCTCGAGGCCAAGCCTGAGTGCTAAAACCACCTCAGGAGCACTGGGTTATTGCAGCGGCTCTGGATTGTTTTAGAGGCGAGATTTCTTTTGTAGAAGCACCACATTTAGGCTGTGGATCAGATCCCTGATCGCACTGAGCACTGTATACTGTGGGCCACTTGCATTTCATTTCAGTGCCAGCTCCTTGCCTGCCCTCACACAGGCTAAGTTGCATGATTACTGCACGCTTGCATATTGATACAAACCTTTCAAAGCAGAGTATGTGCCCGTGGATGACACTGGTTGTGGGATAGTTATATTTCAGCCTTTAAATTCAATCAGTGTCTTCTGAGTAACTGCTGCATTTAATTTAATGGCTCCTTTGTTATTGCAGATAATGATAGGAGAAGGGATACTCTACTGTTGCCTGTCCAAAAGAAGAAACGGGATTGGAACGGAGGCCAATATTAATGCAGGAGGATGCAACTTCAATTCTTTTCTCAGAAGAGCTGTCAGATTTGTTGGTGGGTTTCAAATGTTAGTCACAAAGAAGAGTGTTCCATACACATTCAGTTATCTCCATGCAGGTTTCCTTCTCTGAAGCAGCCTTTCAGAACAGCGCAGGGCTGTCGCTGGCGTAGATCTTCCTCTGCCACAACATGCAAGAAGAAACTGTCAAACGCAGCGACAGAGCAGCCCCATCCTCAGTAATGCAGCATCTACACTCTCTGTTTTCCCATTCCTCTCCTGTCAGTGTTTCTAAAGGAATAATTTGGTTTTCCTGCTCTGCCCACATTGAGCTGGCTCCTTTTTAATGGTTTCAGTGCATAGTTTCCCCTGCCTGTCTTCAGTGCATCGTAAGGATTCAACCCACCTGACCCAGTATTCAGACAGTAAAACTGCGTTAGAAGCTCTCCGTAGAACTGACATGCTTATTCTGGGATGTGTTTATCTACCTCTTGAAAAAAGGCTAGGATCTGGCAACCTGATGATAGAGAGAAACGTGTTGAATTGGTTTGGTTTACTGTAATTGTCAGTTATGAAAACCGGACTTTGTTCCCGTTCTTACAGCTAATTTCCTCTACCAATGAGTAGCTGAAGGAAAGATTGTCTGTTCCAGGAATCTTGCACTAGAGAGGGCAGCCTAGGCAAAGACAATGTGCAGGACAGCAGGCTGAAAACCCTCTAGGAGGACTATACACTAAGTATCTGTTGTCTGGCAAGCAGGGAGGTAACAACAGGAGAGGTTATACTATGACCAGTAAAGCATCCTCTTAAGATTAGCAGTGAGGAAGTGAGCAGAGGGGGTGGTACATCACAAATCAGCAGGGACAACTGTAAAGATACCTCATGCTCTCTACTTCTCCTCCTGTATGGCATCCAATTCCATCACCAAAAAATACAAGCTCAAAGATGCATGAATTTCATTCTTGATTCGTACTTGGAATTTGCAGTTTCTTTCGTATTCTAATGACTTTTCCATTCTTTCCATTTTAAGATAAAAAATAGATGTATTTGTATGGATACCAGTAGGAAATTCGTGTTAATCTTCAGGGGAAAAGCAGCTCAAAATGCTCACTAAAATAACTGTATTTACGAACTCTGAATTTGGAATTATTAACCAGACAGAAACATTGACCAGTTACCAAAACAACTTCAAGATTTGGACTCATGGCAAGAACTTGCTACTCAAGAAACATCAGAGGTGTGAAGGCGGCCAACATTATTGCCAGTTGATGAGTACCTGGTGGTAAAGACAGAAGAGGTCCTCAATAAGCAGCGATCTAATGGGCAGGTCTCCATGCTATTAAAAGCCTGTATCCCAGTGGAGAAAGGTCAGGATGAGCACATATGCTCTCCTCAAATAGTCTGTTGTCCTGTAGATAGTTCAGAAAGCTGCTCTCCAAACTGAAGCAGCTCCAGTGTAGTTCACTTTCATGGAAAGATGTTGGAGGACATCGAGCCATCAAAATGTTAGGTATTAACAGGAAGAAAACAAGCATAAATTATCTTCCTTTCAACACTAAAGAATTCAACTACGCAATAAGCTTTCTTAAAACAGCACATCATCATCTTCAGTTCAATTCTCTCAAGTCCAACTGCACAAGCCACTAGAATTCAGCTGAACATATTCTATCACAATGCATTAATCTAGTTTCTGCATATAATGAAGTTAACAAACTCTACTGCTTTCTTTCTAGGTGTTCATGTGTTTGGTCTTTGTTCTACTGCTCTTGTTACTGACATTATACAGCTATCGACAGGATATCAGGCACCATATTTCCTGACTGTTTGCAAGCCTAACTATACATCCTTAAATGTATCCTGCTCAGAGAATTCCTACGTTGTGGAAGATATTTGCTCAGGAGCTGATCTCAATGTTATCAACGCTGGAAGGTTGGTTCTCTCTTTCCTTGTGTACGTTTTGAAGTATTCATTTTACTTGTCATTTTCTGCTCCAGTTTCAAGATTGAGTTTGTTTCTGGCTAAAATGGCAATGATTTCTTTCAGGCTTTTTCTAACACAGGTGAGAACAGAAGTGCCTTTTTAGTGATGTGCCATTTTCTCTATAAAAATATTATGCCAACAGCGGGCTTCAAAAGACTTTGGCAGATTCCAAAGCATAGGCATTAGTAACTTTATTTTCCCTCCTTCAAAGGAGACAATTTCCCATACAACTATTAATATCTATAGCTTCTATGGCTTCTCCCAGTGGGATCTGGGTAAGTTCCCCATAACAAGCAGTAAGTCACCCAGTACTTTACCAGAGGCCTCTGTCTGACACACATTACTGTTCTGGCTTTTTGGTCTTAAGTTTGTGAGGCTTTGTTTTGAGATGTGTTGGAGTTTATTTGTTTTCTGTTTCTCTACTTAAGTTTGCTATATTGACAGCATTGAAAAAATCCCTTTATTAGGCCCCAACAGTGCAAATCTGTGTACTTCCAAACACACGCCTTTTCTTTCATGGTATTTTAACTGGTGGTGACCTTGATCATTTAGTCTTTAGCCTCCTTACTTAGATACCAGCAGAGAAATTAGTATTCTTTATAACAGCAGGTTTTTGCCATGCCTATCAGTCAAGTTGAGCTATAAACCAGACTACATATCTTATTTTAAACAAGCTCGACGTGATAAAATAGTGATAATTCAACTACTGATGGGACAGGTCATAAATTTAAACAGGAATCTGAAGGTGTATGTCAGTAAGTTGCACTGTTCCAAAGCATCTGCTGCTTGTTAGTTCAAGGACTTTATTGGTATCAGTGTCCTAAATATAAGCACTACAGTACTGGGAAATCATGAAACTTCACTGAATACAATAGCTCTCTTCCATCTCTTTTCCGCACCAAGTTAACCTTTAGTGCCTGTTAGTCATGGAATGTTTGAATGCTTTTGCAGTCCTTCAAAATCTTGGTGCTTTTTAAAACCTCCTATTCTCAAAACAAGTTACAGCATAATTATAGAGTGCTTGAAATGGTGACAACTTCTGTCTCTGACTTAGCTGCATCGTTGCTCTGGGTACCTGATTCATAGACACGAAGTTGTGTTACTTCTGGCACACCTACTTCACTCAAGCTCTTCACTCCTTTCTTGTGCTGTACGCAGTCCCAAATGCTTCTCTTTTAACTTCATGCCTCACTGCATTACCTTTTTGTCACATGGATACTGGTTAAATGTTCTGTCCATGTATAAAGCCACCTCTCCCCCTGTTTGTTTTCTTTTCCTCTTATTTCAGTGGTCAACACACTTGGGAGTCATGAAATCGTTCACTTTGTACCTTCCAGCAAATCCTGTCATCTCTCTCCTTTCACTGGGACAAACCAGTTTCACTGATGTTTAAAGACCCTTAATTATGTGATGTATTTGGTTTTAAATACATCTAGTGGGCTAAGACTCATAACTAGAATTGATTAATTTGCCATCTTTACAATGGATATATGTTGGCATGATCCAGAGCTGGAATAAGGGGTTGTATTGGCCCTAATAATTGGGTGACAGTAATTTTGGTGAAAGGCATAACCAGAATTGCTTTACCAGCCTTCACCTCACTGTCTGTTTTCCTATGACCAATAGCTGTTACTGGCATGCTGCCATCGAAGCCCAATGCTTGCAAGCAGTGTCTTGCACCTACGTAGTATCCCAGGGAAATCAGTGGAGCTTGACATGTGAGCAGGCAGAAGAACTTGAATGATTTCATCTCCTTCATTTCATCACCTCTGATAGGATGCTACTGCTCTGAATTGACTGCCTGTAGCCATGATAAAAATGCTGATCACTCCTAAGTTTAAATATCATCATTTCCAAAACCCAGCAAAATCAGTTGTAAAATATTAAGACCCAACAATCTTTTTGTGTGTGTTTCTATTTCTATACGAAGATGACTATATATTGGTATTTCAAATTTATTCCCATCATAGAGGATACATTTGGTGATCTATAATATTCTGGCACCACCCTCAGTTTCTCCTTACTTCAATTTTATTGCATTTTGCCTTATCAAATCGTTGCTTCCTTGTGCCTGTCTCAACTCTACCAAAGCGCTCAGCACCTGCTACTGATTCAACACTTCCTTCAGTCATCTACTATAGGAGTTATGGTATAACTTCTCCAGCCCAGGAGGTTAATTTACTCCAGCGATTTCAAGCCTGTAAAGGACTGAGATTGCTAATGGCCTTCATTCTTCAGTTGTGGTCCCCAAACCTTTGGCTCCAGCAATTTGCCTCTACACTCCCCAATGAAAATCCCAGAGAAGAACATAATTATCCAGCTGAGTACATAAAATCATTTTCTGCAACATCCCAAATATCCAGGAGCCTCCTTTGTCCATCTTTCCCTAATCTTCAAAAAGCCTTTTCAGCCATTTCTGTTCAGATTTCCAGTGAGTTCCCCTGATGATTCCCTAGCATTTTGGATGTTCTCACTCAGTATGACTCTCAGCATGACTCTTTCTCATTGTCGCTCCCCCCCTACACATCCTCCTGCATGAGCATTTACTGATACACTGTCACCGGAGTCCAGGACGTGTTTTCTTTGAGACCTTTGTTCACCTTTTCAATACAGAGCTGTGCAGAAATGCTACGCATTTTTGGCTTGAACTATTTTCATTTTAATGAAAAGATAACAAATAAGGGAACAAAAGCAGTGGCACCATTACGCAGAGTGCATTTAGCCTGCAACATGCTGTGCTTGCCTTGAAAGCATGCGAATAGAAAAGAGAATAAAAATTGACTGTAGCATAGCGACACACCTTATATACTCTAAAAATGCCTTCAAATGAAGGGTAAGTTCTGACTGGTACTAAAGTTCAAAGAATCAGATCTACACATTAGCTCCGCAGAGACTGCAAGTAGATCTATGCTTCCACTAAAACCTGGGCAGGGTAAAGGAGGTGATTACCCATTACAAACAGTCCCATTTTGTTCATGTCTTTATCCTCCTGTCCTCAAGCCTGAACTTGTTCCCCAGGGATACTACTGGTGAAAGGTTGGTTCAGTGGGAGGAGAAGGAAAAAAGGGGGAAAAGAAACAGGGGAGAAGAAGGAAAGACAAAGAGTTTAGGTTTGCCTTTAGAAACAGAAAAGGGATGGTGCTGATTTCATCTTGGCCAGAGCCGTGAACCTGCTGCAGCCACGGGCTTCAGTTCAGGTCACAGATTCACATTCAACTACATGCACGCATTGAATTGCCAACGAGTTACTTCAAACAGATAAAGCCAAATGCATAGGTGTCGTGGTTTAAGCCTCACTGAACCCAGGACAATAGGAAAGAAACTCAGAAAGCAGACTCTGCTGCCTGGCAGAGAAATGTCTCTGTCCAAAGGTAAAGGGCTGTATTCCAGCCTTTGCTATCCTACCCTGGCTCACTCAGGGGCTGCCAGGAAAATGGCTGGACATGGAGCCCAGCTGGGATGGAAAAACCAGTAAGTGTTCCAGGACGATCCCAAGCTGAGCTTTCTCAGGTGAATGTGGCTGCAAGCTAGACATACCCTTCTTCATCAAAACAGCCAGCACATGAGGTGTCCATGCCCTTTGAAGAACATAAATGCACAGGTATAAACTGCTGTACATTTTCACTGCATCTTACTCCCTTCTAGAGCTCAGAGCTCATAACAGAGTTTTGGGGATTCTGCAAGCTATGTACTAGGTAGAAGAGGTGTCACTGAATCCACCCCCAGCCAAGCTTTTCCCTTTGCTGGCTAAAGGGAACACTACTCCTTAACGTTCCCACCACTAACGGAATGGGTCTATAAAAAGCATGTTGAAATGACAGAGAGCCTCATGGGATGGTTCCGTGCAGCTGCTACTTGCACAGAATCTCCTTTTCTTGGACAGAGAAGTAGCAGCTAAGCTGTCACTTCTAAGTTTCACATCTGTTGTTTCTGAGTCAAGACCCAGGCCACATCATTCAAGTCCCCAGGTTTTCCATGGGAGCCGTACACGGTTTGAACACATTTTCACTTACCAACTTGGTCCTGGCTTCAAGAAGGGGCCTGGTAACTCCTAAAATGCCTTCTCCGTGTTCCTGTGCTCTACTCACTCAATTCATGTTAGACAGTGTTTTTAAAAATTAACAAAAATAAACCAGAAGATGCAGCAAATAGAGATGTAGTTTGCTCTCCCTGAGCAGAATGTCCCACTGTTGCTAGAGCAACAAAGCAAGGCCACAAAGGTGATGACTTCTGTTGCTGAAGTTAGGGCCTGATTATCGAAGTGTACGAGTCCTTACTTTGAAAACAGTCACAGTGAAGTCAGTGAGAAAATAATCATAAGATCAACATCAGCAGGACATGGAGCCATTGGGGCAAATCCTGAGGAGGCCATGAGGATGAGCAGGGGCTGGAGCAGCTCCCATATGGAGACAGGCTGAGAACATTGGGGCTGTTCAGCCTGGAGAAGAGAAGCTGCGTGGAGACCTCCGAGCAGCTTCCAGTGTCTGAAGGGGGCTCCAAGGATGCTGGAGAGGGACTCTGCATCAGGGACTGTAGGGATAGGACAAGGGGTGATGGGTTCACACTGAAAGAGGGGAAGTTCAGGTTGGATCTAAGGCAGAAGCTCTTCCCTGTGAGGGTGCTGAGGCGCTGGCACAGGGTGCCCAGAGAAGCTGTGGCTGCCCCGTGTCTGGCAGTGTTGAAGGCCAGGTTGGACACAGGGGCTTGGAGCACCCTGCTCTGGTGTGAGGTGTCCCTGCCCGTGGCAGTGTTTGGAACTGGACGTGCTTAAGGTCCATTCCTACCCCAACCATTCTATGATTATAAGATCAATGTTCATGCATTCATGCTCACTGAGAAGTTATTACGGGAATATATGTACAGAAAGAAATGTATAAACATTTCCCAATCAAGCATTCGGTCTTTAGCTCATTCCCACTGTTCTTTCAATATATTCTTCTTAGTATGCAAAAAGAATTTCATGCTAAATGTTTACTTCAAAACAAAGGCATTTCATTAACATTGGTCCTTTCTCCAGATTATAGAAGTTAGAAATTAAATGTTCCTGATCAATCATATGTTGCTTAGGAAGTGCAAACTGAAAATGACTGTACCACGCAGTGTTTTTTCTCATGTGAACACTAGCACAGTGTATTTGAACTGAGAAGCATAATTTGAGTGTCCTTCCTTGGCAGAAAGTCATTCCCTTCTCAACATGCCACCCTGGCAGCCTTCGCAGCAGTCTACATTTCGGTGAGTAACCCACTCTGTTCATTTTCATTTATACAAGACAGAAGTCAGGAAGTCGTTTGCTGTATACTGTAAAGTGACGTGTTTCCTGGACGTCCTGCAAGGAGGGAAGTTTTTATCCTCCCAGCTCGAAAGCAAAGTGGAACTGCTAACAGTTAAACTAAACCCAGCTCTATTAAGAATACAGAAAAGATTCAACTGCTTCACAGCCTTTGCTAAGAAGCAACAGTTTAACGTTAAAGTACAGCTGATTATTCAACTCATATTATTCACATGTAAAATGCAGTGTTTATCCATCATATGGGGTGATATTTTAACTTACCATTTAAAATAACCACGATGTCTTCTGCCTTTACTGCTGTCTTCACTTGACTGGCTGCTTTTCAACTTGAGGCATTAAGGAACAACCACTGATGTGATGTAGTTTCATTTGACCTCCATAGATTTGCAGCATGGATGAACTAGCACAATCGCTCCCAGAGGCCTCCAAGGTGCTACTGCAAAGCAAGTGAATAAACCCCATCAGTAACCAGCAGGGAATTGTAGGATATGCTGCAGCAATCACAGCTGGTTTTCCACATCTGATCAGTGACATTTTTACAGTATGGGCTACAATGCTTGTATGAGTGACCACTAGTTATTCCATCACTCATCCTGTAAAAACCAGAGGAAAACAACAATTAACAACCAGTTAATCAACCCAGATAATGGAACTGTGCATGAACTGGGAGTTTGCCAGTTATTTTTTTCTGCCCATGGAAAGGCCAAAACTTGGAATAACACTGATGAACCACCTCCACTTAATTTCTGTGACCTCCCTGAAATCGTGGCCCCCAGTTGAGCAATAGCTCTCTAAAGCATCTGGTGGTAGCTGCTGTTAGAACAGGTTATTGCTTTCATCCGGTGTGACATCTGGCTTCCGTATTTCAGAAATGGTGACTCCTCAGTCACCTTTACAGAACATTTAGGCTCTGATTGTGAACAGGATTTAGGCATAAAATCCTTATCCTAATTGATGGAGCCAGGCTGAGAACACTGGGGCTGTTCAGCCTGAAGAGAAGCTGTGTGGAGACATCAGAGCAGCTTCCAATGTCTGAAGGGGGCTACAAGGATGCTGGAGAGGGACTCTGCATCAGGGACTGTAGCGATAGGACAAGGGGTGATGGGTTCAAACCATGGGTTCAGGTTGGATCTAAGGCAGAAGCTCTTCCCTGTGAGGGTGCTGAGGCGCTGGCACAGGGTGCCCACAGAAGCTGTGGCTGCCCCGTGTCTGGCAGCATTCAAGGCCAGGTTGGACACAGGGGCTTGGAGCAACCTGCTCTAGTGTGAGGTGTCCCTGCCTGTGGCAGGGGGTTGGAACTGGATGAGCTTAAGGTCCCTTCCAACCCAAACCAGTCTGGGATTCTGTGATGTCAATAGACAACACTGTGTATGCTTTTGGAAATCCATTCCTCAGGATTTCAGATCTCCCTCTGGTAAGTAAGCAAATTTAAACAGGGCTGTGAAATAAAATTAAACTGATTATTTCCAATGTCACTGTGTTACCTACGTGTGAAAGAAACACTGAATGTGAGAGAAATTAATATCCTCCGGGGTAAATCTCTTCAACCGCTTCTTCATTTCTTTCTCTTTTCAAGATGTACTTCAATTCTACGTTAACAGACTCCTCAAAACTTCTGAAACCACTCCTGGTCTTTGCTTTTATCATCTGTGGAATTATATGTGGTCTGACTCGTATCACCCAGTATAAGAACCATCCAGTTGACGTCTACTGTGGCTTTCTCATAGGAGGAGGAATAGCTCTCTATTTGGTAAATATAACATTCGTGTAGTCAAATTTTAGGAAATAAAACTGTAATAAGAGTACTGGTATTTTTTATGAAAACCTTTCATCACGATCACATGCCATAATTAAAAATGTAGTCAAAATGTGTTGAAGATGATGATGTTGGGGTAATCACTTCAAAACTTCACAGGGAAAAGCAAATATGTATTCAAATCAAGAGTGCACTAGCTAGTATATAATCATATGGTATCATACACAGAAACAGCTCTAACATTATGTACTTCATTAAGTACTTAAAGATACTCATTCTACTCCACACTTACAAGCATAACACAAAAGAAACATTGGATTAACTGGCATTTGTTGCCAGCCTGAGGTTTGATTGCCAGTGTTAGCCTTATGATCTCAAACAAAATAGAGCAACTAGCTGAGCAAATTGCTGGATCTGCAAGAAATCAAAGGCCATGTTACACCCTGGGGATTCTTTGGAGCTTTGGGGGAAATAGGATGCCAAAGCCAGGTTATTCCTATGCCTTTCCTCTGTACCGGGCTGAAACAGATGGAGCACCTTGGAAGGGTCCTGTAAAGGAGTCTGTAGGGCAGGCCTGATTGCATCTATGAGCAGGAAGCTCTTGCTTGCTGCCCTCAGTACGTCTCCACCACGCCTGTTGCTGCTCCAGCTGTTGAGCACAGTGTCAGCCCAGATGCCTGTGAGCATTCAGGAGCTTGTACTGACAGGTCTGCTCCAGTGTTGGCAGGTGAACAGCAGAGTCTTGCCAGGCAGTGTGATGGTTCTGGCCCCCAAGAAGTCAATGATGAATTTTAGTATAGCACTGAAGTAAGTTCATATCCTACCCACCTTTTTTCCTGTGATAAGGTGACCTAAGGTACACGCAGGTGGCCCTCAAAGGTGAGTGGAGGAAAAATGGCTTTCACAGTGGTAGACAATAGAGCAAACAGAGTAGGCAAGAAACCCCATGAGCTACTAAAGCCAGTTTTGTGATGCACTGTGAGCAGAAGGGCACTCTCTTGAGAATATTATTTCAAGCAATTAAGCTGTTGTAGGCTCTCATAAATGGAGTTGTTGTTCCCCTGTTTGAAAGGCACAAACAAGTATGCTCTTTGTTAGGTCTTCTCCATACACTGTTGCATGAGAACTCACATCAGAGAGGACATTGTCCTGCCTACCCAGTAAGCAGTAAACCTGCCCTGAAAGCTACACATCAGTAAGAGGAAGGGGAGGAGAAATGACGTGAAACTACAGATAACTCTGAAAAGAGTGTGAAGAACAAGGAACCGAAATGACTGAGTTGGGTATTTGACCCTACCATGGATATATCCTTCCTCATGGAGTCTCTTTAAAATGGCAACATTTTACAGTGAGCCTGCTGAATAGGAAAACAGTGTATAACTACATCTTGTTACAGCTCTGCGCAGCTTGGAAAGCAACTCATTTAAAGTTGACAAATTGTTCCACCATGTAGATACTGCATTACACGGTTATTATGCAGCAGAAAGGGCAGAATCACAGAGCAGAGAACAACTCACGCTGTAACCAGATTCAGTAAATCAGAGCAGACAGTAGTAAATAGCTTTGCCTGGAAGAGTGCAAACACTGATTTTGTCCTTTTCACAACAAAGCATTCTCTCTTCAGCTGTATCTGTTGCTTTATAGAAGGAAGAAAACTGAAGGAGGCTAAATCTTTTCCTCGACTATTTGTTGCCATGAGCTCTGTGCCCCAATTATCCTACCGTGACTACTTCGGACATATCTAGATGCACCAGACCAAGAACAGAATGTGGAATAAGGATACACTGGGGAGGAAAGGAAAGCAAGCATACCCTGTCACTTAAGCTCTTAAGTTCATTCTATCAGTCAATAATTATCTAAAGGCAGAATAATATAATTAGAATATCTTTAAATGTCTCTTCCCCCCCCCCCATAACTGACTGTTGATGCTTCTGTTCCAATACCAGGGCCTGTACGCCGTGGGGAACTTTTTGCCAAGTGATGAGAATGTGTTTCAGCCCAATTTTCACAGAGAACCTCTAAGGTCTTTGACAGACCTCAGTCAAGATGCCAACAGGATCCTGCCAGGTAAAAATGGGAGCAGCAGTGATGGCATTGTTTCTCATCGTACAGAAGGTATCCTGAATAGAAACCACAGAGATACAGGGTCTCTGACCAATATCAAGAGAGCAAACGCCGACGTGGAAATAATAACACCGCGAAGCCCAATGGGAAAGGAAAACATGGTCACCTTCAGCAACACTTTGCCAAGAGTCAACACACCATCCATGGAAGACCCAGCAAGGCGGAACGCAACAATACACGCATCCATGGATTCTGCCCGTTCCAAACAGCTGCTTTCCCAGTGGAAGAACAAGAATGAGAATCGAAAGCTGTCTCTGCAAGTCATAGAGACTGAATCTGGCCAGTCACCACCAAGGGCTATTGAGATGAGGTCAAGCTCAGAACCCTCCAGAGTGGGCGTAAATGGTGATCATCATGGCCCAACTAGCCAATACCTGAAAATTCAACCCGGCAGCGTACCAGGTTGTAACAACACAGGTCTTTCTGGTGGGCCACGGGTCTCTATTCAGTCACGTCCTGGCTCTTCCCAGCTAGTCCACATTCCTGAGGAGACTCAGGAGAACGTGAACACATCACCCAAAACTAGTTCCGCTAGAGCTAAATGGCTGAAAGCTGCTGAGAAGAGTGTTGCATGTCGGAGCAACAGCCAGCCAAGAATCATGCAAGTAATAGCCATGTCTAAGCAGCAAGGAGTGCTTCAGAGCAGCCCAAAGGGTTCAGAGGGAAGCACAGTCACCTGTACGGGAGCCATCAGATACAAAACCTTAACAGACCATGAGCCAAGCAGCATTGTCAGAGTTGAGGCCCATCCGGAGAATAACAGACCTGTAATTCAGATGCCATCAGAAGGTGAAGGGAGTGGGTCATGGAAATGGAAAGGTCCTGAAAAAATCACCCTTCGTCAGACCTATGAGCTAAATGATCTGAACAGAGACTCTGAGAGCTGTGACTCCTTAAAAGACAGTTATGGGTCAGGCGACCGGAAAAGGAGCAACATAGACAACACCGAGCATCACCATCACGGGATCACTACGATAAGGGTCACGCCAGTAGAGGGAAGCGAGATTGGCTCAGAGACTCTGTCCATTTCTTCTAGCCGGGACTCAACGCTCCGAAGGAAAGGTAACATCATTTTAATCCCCGAGAGAGGGAGCAGTCCAGAGAACACCAGGAACATCTTCTATAAGGGCACATCCCCTACACGAGCATACAAGGAATGAGAGGAGACCTATCAGCTGGTCCGTACCACCACAATCACATCTTGACACAGGTTCTGCTCTCTTCGTTTGGAGCTGATATTTACTTCTGATGTGCCAAATTCTTGTCCAGCAGCCCAACTGCTGTTGAACGCTGCTGATGTGCAACATGCATGAGCCTGTGGGAAGTATGTGGTGGGGGGAAAGCACAATGCCAGAACCTAACTAATGTGAAATTTGCAAGCAGCTTGTTTCTTCAGACTCAAAGCATTTATCTGAGGGTGACGATGTCAATCAACGCAACGGTCTTGAACACAGACACGTTATTTCCTGAATGTGCCAACTTTTTATTTTGTATGTGTCCAAAATCGACTGAATTTCTCACAGCAAAGGCTGTATCAAGTGGTATATATTCACCTTTGCAGAATTTGCACCAAAACTTTCATCCAGGATGGTGCTGATGGTAACTTTACATGTTTCGAACAATACTTATTAGACTCTGCAAACACATGACATATTGATGTGCAGTTACTTTCAAAGTACTATTGCTAATACTATTGATGATGCTGCCTGCATTCATTTAGCATAGGAAATATTTACAGCTTTGTTATAGTGGGTCTGTCACATTCAAAGATTGCAAAGGTTTCGTGTAGTTCTTTAAGATGTCTACTGCAACAAAACCCGCGTGGGTAATGTTCCATTAGAATGGAATAACTATCTCTTTTTGACTAGTTTTGCTGCTACTGCTCAACTTTTGTTTAAGAAGAGGTGCTACTAATGAAGAGGCTGCTTCTTAGTGGGCTAACTCGTAGAATTGTTTGAAATTGTTCTTTTTAAGGGGTCTTTTAAAGTACAAGTCCTTCAGATTATGCATTTTAAACCTCTGATTCTGCCCTCCAGCAACCCTTCCATTTTTCTATTAGTTTCTAACCACAGAATGCAGGACACCAATAACTACAAGACGTGCTAATGTGAAAGGTGAGCCATGAGCAGGTAAACAGCCACTTTCCTGACCACCTCCCAAGGAGACAGCAATTAATATCCTAGCCCACACTTAGAAGCAGTCATTCACCTCACTTGCTTAGCATGCCACGAGAACAGTCACAACTTTCACCCCAAACACGATCATTCCGGGGATTTATGCTTCCCTTTAAAAATGGAATGCCTCGGAATTCCTGCCTCGGAATGCAGGATCACTGAGTGAGTGTTGCATTGTGCCACTGCTACTCTTCACCTCCCCTGAGACACCCTACAGAGCCTTCTTAAGCAGCAGATTTTTTTCTCACCACTGCCACTTGAGAATGTGGATTATTTGAGTAAATTGAGCTTCAAATGTAACAAAAGAACTTGCCTGCTAAAAGTCTCTCCATTGCCAACACTGTTGAAAGGATAAGCTCTGAAAGGAAGAAGCAGGACATGCCCTGGGCACGCTGGGAGGAATGCCTCGTTGTATTTGGCTGTGACTCAGATAACCTAAGCCACCAAGGAAGCCAGGGAGAGTGCTTGCCCAGGGCAGCTCCTCATCCTCTCCTAGGTGATTTCCACCTGAAAGAGAACTACTGTCAGGCACCTCCCAGCTCTCCTTGTAGGAGGGAGAAGGAGGGTTTAGCAGTCCCCTCACTGAGTAAGCAGTAGGAGACCAGGTCTGTTCTCTGGCTTCTTGAGAGCAGTGTTTCATACTAAGTCCTCTTCTGCTTTAGAGTATCAGAGAAGCAGATACATACTACCTAGTCAGAACCTGTCTACAGACCCTACCCCACAGAACTCTGAGGAAAAGCTCACCCTAGCCCAGCCAAGTAGGAGGTGGAAGGAAGAACCATCCCATCCCGAGACGATAAATAGCACAACACACACAGACCAAAAAATTCAACCAAAAACCCCCCACCCACAACCCCCCCTCAAAACCAAACCAAAATCCCAATCCCAGTCCTAAGAAATTTCAGAAGCTGAGGATGGCGTTTGCCGAGCTGTACAGAAGGGATTCGGAGTCAATGGAAAGCTTTATATACCTTCCCAGTCAGAAGGTGCTCCAGGCTTAGCTGAGTGTTGTCAGCAATGCTTCCCATGCCTGCTCATCACACAGTGCTGCAGGACAGCGTTGGTCTTAAGGAAGTGACCACATCCTGTTCAGTAATAGAAGACAACCCCATCATACGTTTGATGATGGGGAGGAGGTTTTCCGCAGGTGACATGGAAGTAGGGTTGCAGCATCTTGTGTATGTTAAAGGCATTTAGCTGGGAAAAACAATCATAGATGCCAGGGAATATAAAAAGAAAGAGTAATTTTTTAGACATGAATTCTCAGATTCTATTATTCACAAGTCAGGATTTGGCTTTTCTTTTTGAAAGGATGAATCTTTAACTCCTTGGTATTTAATATCCAGTTTTGTACACGAGTCCTAGGAATTACAAACACTTGGATTGTCACGAGGAAAACCCTTTGGATTTAGTTTAGTGTAGGTACACAATGAAGCCGGTAGGATTAGCTTTAAAGGAACGGGTGAGACACAATCACTGTTGGCCTATCAATGCAGGGAAATAAGATGCAATCATTTGTTAGTTTGTAAGTGCAGGGCAAAGAACATAAGTAGATGAACCTGGAAATAATGGAAAATTGAAATGGAGAATAATGGCAATAAAGCAAAGATTAGAAAATGTTCCCTCTGGCAATTGAGCTGTTTTGGAAACAGCAGGATTCCTGGTGGGAGTGTTTGTTCGTTATTCCTTGGTTTTAGTCAGATATATATTGGCATATGTGTTGCTTTTATTACTCTAAAACTTGCTGCACTCTTTCCAGTGCAGTGTGATATTTTTCCTAAGGTTTCCTATTTCTTAACAAAAGATTTTAAAGCTCTTGTGTAACCATTGAAATTGTGTTCTTTACATAAATATTGATATATTCTTTTTTACTCCAAGTGCCAAAGGCTACTGTTTTTAATAATGGCTTATCAAATTCTATTCCGTTAGAGAGCAGAAATGTAATACTATCGACATTGGAACTCAGACCTCTGCATGTATATTTGATAAGGAGCCTTTTGTACAATTACTCTTTGTTTACATTCCACTGATACCTTAATTTAAGATTAATCAAATAAATTGACAGGTGACATCTTCTTCGTGTTCTGATTTTCTTACTTGCTAACAGGCACGCATTTCTTTGTCAGGCTGTGCTTTACTGAGAAAAGAAAATACTCAACCTATGTTTTTAAATGAGAATTCTCTATATAAAGTATGGTGTTTAATAAAATGTTATGCAATGTTTTCAAATGGAAAAGAATTTGTAAATTGCTATAAATGTATTTTGTTAAATAAGTACAGATCAATGCTACTGTGTGAGTTTATTGTGCTAACATCATGAAAATAAAGATAAAGTTCCTCATTGATGTTCCGTCATCTCTGTGGTGAAGCAAAGTCTCATTCACAGAATCACAGAATCAGCTGGGTTGGAAAAGGCCTTTAACAGCACCAAGTCCAACCTTTACCCTGGGACTACCAAGGCCACCACTAAGCTCCCCCCTTTACTTTTCAATATTAGTTATTTCCTGACGTGTAAAAGCGCTCATAGGTGGGGAAAACCTCACAACCTTGTGGAGTTGTAAGGAGTTTGGAGGAGCAGTGTCCAAACAAGCTTGTCTGTATCCAGAAACCATTTCACAAAGCAAGCAAGTGAATTAGGAACTCCAGGCCATTTCAGGACACCTCTGCTAGATCACTCTGCAGGACCAGCTGCATAGTTAAGCCCCTAACACCTCCAGAACCATCTTGCTAGTGCTGGGGAGAGCTGCTCCTAACTTCCCAGAAGTTAGGTTGCAGGAATCAGCAGGTGACACTGAATCCCAGACTGGTTTGGGTTGGAAAGGACCTTAAGCTCATCCAGTTCCAAACCCTGCCACAGGCAGGGACACCTCACACTAGAGCAGCTTGCTCCAACCTGGCCTTGAACACTGCCAGCGATGGGGCAGCCGCAGCTTCTCTGGGCACCCTGTGCCAGCGCCTCAGCACCCTCACGGGGAAGAGCTTCTGCCTTAGATCCAACCTGAACTTCCCCTCTTTCAGTGTGAACCCATCACCCCTTGTCCTATCCCTACAGTCCCTGATGAAGAGTCCCTCTCCAGCATCCTTGGAACCCCCTTCAGACACTGGAAGCTGCTCGGAGGTCTCCACACAGCTTCTCTTCTCCAGGCTGAACAGCCCCAATGTTCTCAGCCTGTCTCCATATGGGAGCTGCTCCAGCCCCTGCTCATCCTCGTGGCCTCCTCTGGACTTGCTCCAACAGCTCCATGTGCTGCTGACACTGAGGACACCAGCACTGCACACAGTGCTGCAAGAGGGGTCTCACCAGAGGAGAGCAGAGGGGCAGGATCTTCAACCTGCTGCTCATGCTCCTTTTGATATGCCCTTGGCTGGCAATAGTGAAGAAGTCTTGCTTAGAAGCCACACAAGGTACGTAACAGCAAACAGCCTCCAAACCTGTCTTGGAACACCCTGATACATGACAACGGAAGCACCTGGAGTTCCCGGGACAGAAGATGAGGCATGCACAGACATAACGACCCCAGGGATGGAGGCCCTGCAATACACGGCTGCAAAGAAAACTGGCTCCGAGAAGCTTTCCCACATGTCCCTGGACCTTTATGCAGGCTGCCACCTTGTAGTTGCATGTCTTCCTAGCAGGTGACCTGGGATGGTGGAGGGACAGGGCATCTGATGGCATTGCTGGGCTGCACTGCTGCGTGGTACAGCATCATCCATGTGCCATGCTCCCAGCGAACACATGCTGGAGCTGGCTGGTATCACAACGAGCTGCGGTGCAGATCTGCCCCACTTGGCAACCCCTGTCCCAGAACTTCCCTAGCAACTTAAAAGCAAACCAGGAAAAGTCTGTTGGCTCTCAAAGGGAAGTGTACAAACAGTTGTGACACTGCTCCCTCTGCAGTGACTGAAGGAGCACTCTGCTTGTGGCTGGGGCTGGAGAGTGTCCTGACCCCCCTGCAGGAGTACCCAGTTCCAGCAGAGACCTCGCCTCTGGCCAGCAGCAGATGCTGGTGCAGCAGCCTGTCACCTGCCACAGCAGATGACTGGTCTGAATGAGGCTGTGTGAAGCAGGAAGCTGGGGACCAAGGCTGTGGTGTCCCACCCTTTAGGACATGTATTGGTAGTCTGGGAAAGCTACAGGCAGTGATGGCTCAGAGAGACCATGGGAAGGAGTGAAAGAGGGTAAACCAGCTCCTGCTAGGGTATGACCACTGACAGCTGATGGCTAACACATTCAAATCTGACCAATTCTCCTCTGTGAACAGCCCAATCCATGGACTGCAAAGGGGCCTAGACAATCAGCTCAAACATTTTAAAAAGCACATTTCAAACATCTAAAGTTAGGCTAAAATGAAGTCCCCTCTGAAGGGTATCTGTCTTTGATGTAGAGGTTATAGCATAAAGCTTGATCAAAGATGAGAAATTACCTCTACTGACAAACCTTGTCTTACTCTCTTAGACCATTCTGGCTACAGTACCACGGTCACTCACAGGGATCCAGGCTGATGACTGTACCTAATCAAGCAAAGGAGTTTTCAAAGCTATGAGTGATTAAACTGAAACATAAATCTATTTTGTGCTGGACTTTACAAGAGCTTCAGAGGCCTTGATTTCAGAAACCGCATCAGACAAGCTTGTATCACAATCAGTTGGGTATAGGCTTATGAAGACCTTTTATGTGACAGACCAGCGCACAGCTAAGTTGGCTGGAACCTTTTCAAGGCATTACAACCCTTGTTCATAAAATCAAGACCAGAATCTGCTCACAAACCTTTGCAACACAGACTGTAACAGGCACTGGATAAAACCAGTGTCCTGTGTACTGCTTGTTCAAAACAGAAGTAAGGGACATGGGAACTTACTCAAAGTTCACATGTTCAAGCCAGGCTTTAGAAAGAGAAGCTAAACAGATGATTCAAATGGAGGCACAAGTTGTGCAAGGCTGCAAATACTTGCCCTAATTGTGTTTTCTGCTTTGCCTGCAGTAATCTCTTCCCAAATACACAGAAAGACATCATTTGGTTATACCTCCTATAGAAGAAATCTGTTCCTCCAGTGGTTTTGCCATAAAGGATAATGAGAAACTTTATATGAGAAACTAAGATGAGAAGTCAAGCAGAATTCAAGAAGTCTGCTCAGACCCTGAAAGCACCTCTTCTGTTTGAGGAAAAGTCTCTCCACCTTCAAAGGCCAACTGTCATTCAGCTTTTCCAGCTCTGTTACTTTCCCAGCTCAGACAGAAGTGAGAGCCATAGGGATATGTGGATTGGTAGAGCCTCTGCAGCTACTAAATGATGCATAAGGGAAAGCTCTGCCCTCTCATCAGTTCATTCTGAGGAGAATGGAACATACCTGGCTGCCATGACATCAAGAGAATTTCATTCTTTCCCTAGGAAAAAGTTCCTGCTTCAAACTGAGCTTGTTGATGACGATGTCTGTTCCTACGCTGTACTAGGGCCTGAAAATAGCTCAGCTAGGAGAACAGCATCACACAGCTGGGAGCTTGGCTCGTTTTAACCTGTAAAGTACAAGACAATATAATCAATGCTTTGCCAACAGCAGCTGCATTTGAATTGTCCCTAAAACTAGCTATAATGTACAGCCTGTGTCTATCAAAGTCTTCAGAACCCATTCTGTTGATGGTGTTTCATATACATATTCAAGTGATGTTCATTGCCTGAGCGACGTAACTCACCTTGAGAGCAGTCACCCTGGAACTTGTCTGCTTTAGACCAGAAGAGGTGTGGATACTTAAGCAGAGGGCCAGGCCTACCAGGCCTATACTTCTTCTTATCAGAGCATCACTAGGGGATGGAAATCTGCTCCCAGGCCCAAAGGAAGCATTAGCTAAAACCTCTGGGCAGTATCTGCCGCAGTCTCCTCTGGCACTTCCGATCTCTCTATATAATCTGAAACAATTATGCCCATACTCAGCAGAGAGAGGAGCTTTCACAGAAGAGGTTACAGTAACCTGTATCTCCCCCCCCCAGGAGTGTGCCAGCCTGGCAAGGGATGTGTTGCAGGCTTTGGCCACTTCTAAGTGTGAGTTTCCTGAGAAGTACCATGGGTCTGATGCCAATTTAAAGCCTTGGTTTGCTATCAGAGACCATGAGGTTTCTACTTTTGCATAATGAGCAGAAAAATGGCACATGATTTAAATAGTCAGGACAGCCTTGGACTCTATATATCCCATTCTGCTTGTAAGCTCTGGATGCCTAACAGATTGCAGACTTGTCTAACCTGCTAAACCATGGCAGACCATTGGAAGAGGTTTCTTAGAATGCCTTCATTTTAATGAGATTTATGAAAGACTCTTCCTTTCACTGGATAAGCTTTAAGGTCCCTTCCAACACAAACCAGTCTGGGATTCTGGGATTCTATGTCCTAGTACCCTCCCTTCTTTCCTCACCATAACTACAACTCCATGCAGTAGGTTGTGTTTACCTATTTCTTCCTTTTGTCATATCATTTTCCGCCTTTCTTTTTCCTTAGATCAAACATTTTCTGGGAAGCACAATCCCTTCCTGTGTTATTAGACAGTGAGAAAGCATGGTTGTAACCTATATAGATGGCTGTAAGTGACCCTAGAGGCTAACCTCTGCCAAGCGTTCATACACTAGCAGTCAGGGCACCAGGGAAAGTACTACATAACCCAGTATTAACTGCATATACATACTTCTCTGACAGGCTGATACTGCTTCAAGGTATCTATTTTTAATGCTCTCCATTCCTTCTCTCCCTACTAAGAAAGGATAAAAAGGCTCTACAGAAGGGAAGTGCAAATAATGTGCAATACCATCACATGCAGCTTTCAAAACAGGAGAGTGTCTTCCAAAGCAGATCAAATAATCAGCACTAACAAAACCATCAGTGCAAGCAGGGGCTAATTGTTAACCCCCCACTAACAAAGGAAAGGAGCAGCATTTCAGCATTCAGCTTGGTGTGAAAATTCAGGACCTCCAAACGAGGAATGTTCTAGCTGGAACCTAGCAAATGTTCGAGCCCCCTCCTGCTCACCAATGTGTCTTTCCTGCCCGTCAAATCCAATGGACAACAGGCAATCTCTACTGAGCCTTTGTACTCTAGAAGCTCCAGTAATTCCTTCTTTTCCAAAGCCCTTCATTCCTGCTCACTGTGAGAGGCCAAAAAATGTGTCTGTGTGAAGAGAACAAGTCAATTTGGCAGAAAACAATCCATCAGCTCCCATTAGCACAGCTCTTGGCTATGGCAGCTGGGATGGGCCAGTGGCCATAACTAGCCACTCTCTCATCACCTTACTTAACCTCTCCAGAGACAGTGATGAGCTCTTACTGGCCCAATTAGCACCTAGGTCTTGCCAGACTCTTAGCTCAGCCCTAGCTGAGATTGTTTGGCCAGACGAAGCTACAGAGCTAAAAAGTCCTGAGAATGACTCGTTCTATGACACGAACTGGCCTTTTTCTCAAGGAAGAGGAAGGATTATTTCTCTTTTACCATTTCCCTAGCAACAGAGAAAATGAGAGGCTCTTTTTCACTTAGAGAAGAGCCTTGATTTCAGCATTGCCGGAAAATAGAAGCATCTGCTTGTAACCAAGGAATCTTCTGAATAGCATAGGGCTTTCAGCTAAAACCCTAAGAGCTTTTTAGACCTTACATGTTATTATTTCAGGTAAAAGGAAACCACAAAGCCTGAGGTATGGGAAAGGTTTCATCACACCACGTAGTGGTCATATTATAATCCCTCCCAAGGAGAGACTTTGCTCGACAAATACTATAAATAGGAACCTACGTAAGAGGATAAATGGTTCTTCATCTGCTGATAAATTCTGGCAAATCATCTTTCCTCTGCAACTTGGGTGAAAGACAGAATTAGAAAATCCTTGAACTGATAATGGGCAAGCAGCACCCTACATCCAAAAACTACCCTGAAAAACACTGAAAGCTTTCAAATGTTCTTGGACCTTTCTCTTTGGCAGCGAGGCAGCACCACTGAACTCTAAGCATCACGTTGATATAGGACTGGGGGGGGAGGGTGTTGCTGGTTTGTATAGTTTTTTCCTTTTTCACCCTATTAATATTTAATGGAGTTATTTTCATTCCCATTAAATTCAGCCTCAGATCTCAAGTACTGCTTTTTGTCAGGGAGCTGAGAGAGAGGGTTAAAATGAATCATCATTCATTCATTAAATCAAGATAGGAACCCCCAGATTTATTCCCAAGTGCTACTTGTTCTTTACCCAGAGTCATTGTGTTGATTCCAAATGGACCATCAGGTAATGCTGGAGCAGAAGAGGAGAATAATTGTGCAGCCTCCAACCAGAATCCCATTGTCATGATTGGTGGAGCCTCCAGACTTAAGAGTTTCAGTTCTTCTCATTCCCTATTGAAGAAATTCATATGCCATTAAATAGAACCTAAAAATGGAAACAAACCCAATCTCCACAGCTTCTTTACTTCTGCCCTGCCACTGTGCAGAGGGAGAAGGTGACTGAAGATGGATGACAGAAGTATTTCTTTTTCTCCAGACCAATTCCTTTCAGCAGCACTGTGCTGTTGAGCATTAGGGGCCTGCTATGACAGCAGGGCTGAAAACCAGAGTAACACAACCCTCGTGTACAGGAGGATCCTGGGCTTTAAGAGATGTAAAAATCCATGACTGCGGAACAACCTGTCTTCCAAAAACCTTCCACTGAAACCATGGAAAACGAAGCAAACATAGTAATGAGGTGTTAACCATGTGCTATGGCCACGTTTTGCAGATATTTACAGCTATTCTGTGGAAGAGCTGAGGGTTGTTCTTTTTCCTTTTTGCCTGTAAAATGGACCATTTAAAATAAAATCATAATAGTTCATATTCAAACTGAACCCTCCATGCCAGACCTCTGAAGGATAATGATGCTAAAAATAAAACGTTACCAGGGAAACTGGCAAATTAGCAACAGGGCCTGATCTAAAGCCACTGAAATAAACGGGAACAGGATCAGAATACACTGACGAAAAGAAATCTGTGCTCTCCTTTCACAGTTCAGGGGCTTCTGTTCCATGTCTTTGAAGAAATGAGATGAAATAACACAATAACCTGCCAACAGAATGCAGGATGCTCAGATTCACTGTGCCAGGTACTGTGAATTCAGCAACAGGAACCTTTGCATGGGCATGTGTGGGGAAACTAGGGGAAATTAGAGACCACCTCCCCCAGCCCCCCAAAGTTCATACAATCCCAGACTCATTTTGGTTGGAAGGGACCTTAAAGCTCATCCAGTTCCAACCACCTGCCACGAGGCAGGGACACCTCACACCAGAGCAGGGTGCTCCAAGCCCCTGTGTCCAACCTGGCCTTGCAACACTGCCAGACACGGGGCAGCCACAGCTTCTCTGGGCACCCTGTGCCAGCGCCTCAGCACCCTCACAGGGAACAGCTTCTGCCTTAGATCCAACCTGAACTTCCCCTCTTTCAGTGTGAACCCATCACCCCTTGTCCTATCACTACAGTCCCTAAGTTATACTAGAAAACTAAGGAAATCTGAGGGTAAATGCAGCTGCCACTTCCAAATTAACTGACCACTCTGTACATGGTGGGAGGGTATCTTAAGCATTACATATATTGTATTATTCCTATCAAAAAAGCATTATTCACTCCAAATGCCTCTGCCTTACAGTAGGTAGGAACTGGAGCCCTTGAAAATGTTAGGACTACATGGATAGAGCTGGGGAAGGGAAAGGAATCTGAAGAACTCCATCCCAGTTGCTGGGGTGCCATTTGCAAAAGACTGAAATGACAAGTTGGGGATGATTCAGGTATGTTCCTCTCTCAGAAAAACCTAACCACTGAATACCAACAGGTCGTGCCTCCTCTGAGAGCTCCTCTATAGCACAGCCGGCAGCAGGGATGTCAGGAAGCTGAACATCAGATGACTGCTTTCAAATGCAGATCCTCGTCTGCTCTTGAAAACAGAAAAATTAAGGCTGAATGTACAACCTGGAGGGAGGTCACCTTCGAACCTTTTACCGTGCCTAATTCTACAGAAGGGAGCTCAATGAGCCAGGTGGCACTGCTTGCATTGCCTACAAGACATGGCACCTTCTGCTCTCCCCACTGGGAGCCCAGGCTGATGCGCCCTACTTCTGTGACCTGTTCTTAAAGAGGGAAATAAGGCAGGATCAAGGCCAGGTGCTCAAACTTTGAAATCGGCCAGTACTAGTATTTACTGAAAAGCCAGTTTTCTGTAGCATCAGTAAAAGAAAAGCAATTAAAAGCAGTAAGCTAATGAGGAGGCAGGGCGCAGTGCTCTTAAAAGATTTAGAGGGACAGGAGATTGTACAGTTGTAAATAAACACACACTGTGGGCAAGATCCTTGAAATTAATAAAAGTAATTAAGACCCTGTATATTTTATGTCATTTGTAGGTGTCAGTAATATGCTATATAGATGGAAGTTACCGTTCAAAGGAACTGCCCTGCAGTCATCTGCAACAAGCTGAAAGCCAGTCGTGTGCTGGGCTGCATCAACAGGAGCATGAGCAGCAGCTGGGAGGTGATCCTGCCCCTCTGCTCTGCTCTCTGTGAGACCCCACTTGCAGCACTGTGTGCAGTGCTTGGTGTCCTCAACATCAGCAGCACATGGAGCTGCTGGAGCAAAGTCCAGAGGAGGCCACGAGGATGAGCAGGGACTGGAGCACCTCCTGTATGGAGACAGGCTGAGAACATTGGGGCTGTTCAGCCTGGAGAAGAGAAGCTGCGTGGAGACCTCACAGCAGCTTCCAGTGTCTGAAGGGGGCTCCAAGGATGCTGGAGAGGGACTCTCCATCAGGGACTGTAGTGATAGAGACATGGGGTGATGGGTTCACACTGAAACGAGGGGAAGTTCAGGTTGGATCTAAGGCAGAAGCTGTTCCCTGTGAGGGTGCTGAGGTGCTGGCACAGGGTGCCCAGAGAAGCTGTGGCTGCCCCGTGTCTGGCAGTGTTGAAGGTCAGGTTGGACACAGGGACTTGGAGCAACCTGCTCTAGTGTGAGGTGTCCCTGCCCGAGGCAGGGGTTGGAATTGGATGAGCTTAAGATCCTTTCCAACACAAACCAGACTGGGATTCTAGGACTATATAACCCTCTGAACCATGGACAGTTGAGAAGTTGATGTTTTTCTCACATCATTGTACTGATATTTATATGCTTGATCTCCTACATACTCATATACTTTTCTCCATCAAGCCATTCCAGTACAAATTCTTGCACCAAAACCACTTTTGCTTTTCATTTTGAAGCTCCAGTCAGTCCTGATGACATGATGCACGAGCACATAGGATTATTAGTCTTGAACAATTATAAATGTCAATAAAACAGAATATGGTACAGTAGACATAGAATCAGAGTCACAGAATGGTTTGGGTTGGATGGACCTTCAAAGCTCATCCAGTCCAACTCCCTGCAATGAGCAGGGACGTCTTCACTAGATCAGGTTGCCCAGAGCCACATCAGTCTGGACTGGAATGTCTCCAGGGACGGGCCTTCCACCACCCCTCTGGACAACCTGTGCAGTGTTTCACTACCCTCAGTGTAAAGACTTTTTAACTCAACATCCTCACATGCTGTGTACATCACCTATAGCTGACAGTAAAGAGAGAATTTCTTAGGCTCTGCTTGGTTTACTGAATTAAATATGTGAAGAATGCTGAGGAGTGGTGGAAAGTAAAAGGGAAAGGTGAGTCCTGCATCTCCAGAAGAGTTGATTCTTACCTGTGTCTTTAACAGCCAGCTGGTAATCGCAACCTCTGGATGTGCTCCATGCCAGGCTTCCATTTCATCTAAGGCACCTATTAAAATGTGTTGGTACAACTGTAGGAGGATACATGTTAGTGGCTGGTTTTGTTTCATGCTGTTGCTTTAACTCAGCAATGGGGACAATTATTTCAGCCATGAGGCTCTGCCATCAGCCAGGATGCTGCTCCAGGACCGCCCAGAGACGGTTTCAGCGAGCAACCAGAGCCCTTCCTCTTTTGGGTGGGCCAGTCTGCTTCAGAAATCACTTGCTTTCCCTCAGACCATGCTGTGAACACGCAGTAGATACTTGCCACCATCAAGTGAGCTTGTTGGGAACGGAAAAGCTACTCCACAGCAGACTGTCCTTTCTTTTGCTTTGATCTCAAGCAGAAATGAGCTTTTATCGGGTTCAGCAAGCTCCATTTTCCACTACACCGCACTGCAGTATTACAAAAAAAGCCAGTTATCATGGGATTTTCTCTTTCCCTCTGACAAGCCGCCTTCCCAGGAGCCTTTTCCAGGAATGGAATCCAGACATCTGCTGCTGTTTGGCTACAGACATATTCAGCAGCTGCACTTGCATTTAGGGTAGTAAAATCTTCAAACCACTTGAGCGTCGCTTAGGCTGAGTTCAGGTTCAGGTATGATCAGCATCCGCACTCTCTTTGTGTGTGTTTTAGATACTTAAGTTAGTAATAAACCACAAGATGCCATGCAGTAATACCAGTGGTTTATTATCTTAGCAACATGCAGAGGTGCAGTACCTGATAACTTCATTTCAGCTGGATATTAATGTTCATTATGACACAGGTTCTGCAGTGCTCTGTCCTGGCCTCTTGGATAGCCTCTGCGTAGCGCTGGTTAAAGCTCTGAATTTCCATTTCATGAAGAAAAGTGTGGTTTGATTTCCATTTAATTGAGAGCAAAGCAACTTTACTCTGGTTTTCCTACACAATGGAAATTCGTAATATTTCAGGTTTAGCATTTGATTTCAGGATCTTGAAAAGGTATTTCAACCTTTTGGGTATATCCTGAAATGATAGAGAGAGAGATAAAAGAATAACAATCTGAAACAGAAAACAGAAAATCAGGTCTAACCAGCAATTGGGAATATATTACATTTGTAATAATTTTTATCAGATCCTTTATATTTCTAAACAGCTTTGACAGCAGAAATTAACTCATTTCATACCCAAGTAACAAATGAGCTGCTGATGGAAGCACCCAGGTCAGAGGTTTGCTCTTTTGAATCCTGATGCCATTCCAAGTGAACATTTTAAGGCAAATGTAGCATACTCCATTGCTGTCCTCCTACAGGATAGTAGACTGCCTACTCAACTAAGATGCTGTCCGAGTGCTTCAGAATACCCCTCAAGATTAATCCTGCTTTATGTCTGCTAAATAAAATATGAAAAAGTCACTTCTATGTTCATTTACATTGTCAAAAACCCATCAAAAATAGAGGCGTGCATTTCCCTTTCTAACGCTGCCTCGCCATGAGGATGACATATTACCTTTCCTTGTGGCAAAGCAGACCTTGGTGTCTGCCATCAAAGCCACTGTTTCTTTGGGTTCAGCCTGTGAACCAGAGCAGTGGTGGAGTCACGGTCCCTGGAGGCATTTAAAAGACGTGTAGATGTGGTGCTTAGGGGCATGGGTTAATGGTGGACTTGGCAGTGTTAGGTTTACTCTTGGACTCAATGATATTCAGGGTCTTTCCAACCTAAATGGTTCTCTGATTCTATAGCAATGTGGAAATGATGGAGGCTGTGCTAGCTAGGTGCTAAATGTGATGTCTGGTCATTTACAGGGACTTGTGCTATCGCTTGCTTTTCTTGCAGTTATCTCCTGTTTTCTCATGAACTTTAGTTAAGCCATTCAGAAAAGCTGAATATGGCTCTTTCTACAGCTGTTGCTGGCTATGAATCTTCTTTGTATTATAGGCAGCTATAATTGCATCATTTTGCACAACAAGCAGCAGTCTGTTCTTGGTTTATAACTTTGTATTTTGCATACTAATGATATTTTGCATCACCAAACAGTATTATTCCCTTCTGGACCTCTTTATCTGCATGTGTTACGGAATATTATAACCTTGTGGCGTGTCCTTAGTAAACACTCTTTTTTACACTCATTGCATGCCACAGAAACATAAGGTAAAATGATGCTGGAAGAAAACAGGCTGTTTGTAGTTCGCCAGTAGAATGTAAGGAAGAGAAGACAAAGTAGGATCAGTTGAGGTGATTATTTTATGGGGGACACGAGGTTTATTTGATCCTCTGTTAAATATTAGGTGTGCAGAGCTGCTTCTCTGGCAAAGAAACTACCTTAGGTTCTTTTGCCTTTAGATAAACAGAGACTCGAAAGTAAATGCCAACAATTTCAGGTAAAATAAAATAGAAACATCTCAGGGAGATTAAGAGATTATTGAACCCAAGAGCAATTTACACTTGACTTTCTGCTTTGAATCGCACAAAGTGGTAAAGCGTATTCAACTTCATGACTTTTAACAACATATATATAGGCTGTACACTAATGACTCAAGCATGGCTATAACGAAGAATCTCCTCCAGTGCAGTAAAGACAGGGAACAGCTGGAAATTTCATTGGAACTGAGGAAAAAAGATGCACATATAGTGTACTGGAAAGATGTATGGAAAGATTTAAGAGAGCAAACTGGATGTCCTTAATACCCAGCGTTGAAAGAAGCCTGACTACAGAAGATGCTAATGACCTGTAGTTTACATTTAGACAGGGAAACAAATGTATATATGTATAAAGAGCTACTTTACAG
The DNA here is from genome assembly GCA_017639245.1 of Myiopsitta monachus. NCBI lineage: Eukaryota > Metazoa > Chordata > Aves > Psittaciformes > Psittacidae > Myiopsitta > Myiopsitta monachus. Next base: position 1,289,059 of record CM029923.1, on the reverse strand, counting down.
GCATTTATGTCTAGCTATATAAAATTAAGTAAAGTTACAAAGTTTCATCAGCCCATTTTCCCTCCTGTACTTTCATAGAATCAAAGAATGATTAGGATTAGAAAGGACCTTCAGCTCACCCAGTTCCAACCCCTGCCACAGGCAGGGACACCTCACACTAGAGCAGGGTGCTCCAAGCCCCTGTGTCCAACCTGGCCTTCAACGCTGCCAGACACGGGGCAGCCACAGCTTCTCTGGGCACCCTGTGCCAGCGCCTCAGCACCCTCACAGGGAAGAGCTTCTGCCTTACATGCCCACCACATGCCTGATCTCATGCGCAATATAGGAAGACCTACAGATTCCTCTGTAAGCTTTGTCATATCCCTAATGATATAAACCTAAAAGAAGAAGAAAAAAACCCCAAAACCTGGTTTTTTAAATGAGTGTAGGCCAGTGAACACAAAATCCTCCAAGTCTTTTACTCAGCCTCAGTACTAACACTGCAAAAACCAGTATTCTCCAAAGATACTTACAGCAACCCTGTAGGCAACTTTGTACTGGAGAACCAAAGAGAAGGAAAACACCCCTCTGCCTTGGCAGCTGACATAACCACCATTAGCTATTGAGAGTGTAGAATACTGATTTCATGTGGGGTGATGTGCCCCTTATCAACATTATTTATGTACTCTTTCTTCCTTTTAATTTCTAGGACCTATTTCAGAATGGAATTAATGATACATGGCAAGAATTTAATGAAACATTTAATATTTGTATCATAAGTTTGTATCTTTAAATCATCACATCTGTCATGGGATTAATTGCTGTAGTTATAGCCACAAACCTCAACATTTGTCATCATCTTTTCACTGATCTTAGTTATGATAAAAATGGTTTCTAAGGGTAAGTAGCTAATGATGAAATCCCTTTAATGTGTTTTCTTAATGGAGGAACTGCAATCACATTTGCTTTCCCTGTGGCTTTGTCACTCACTTCTGCAGAGCAGAGAAACAAAACGAAGCCAGCATTTCCATCTAACTGCTGGAAAGATTCCTCTTCCCATTTTTCTTCCTTCTCTCTTCATCTCCTCCATGTCCACAGCTGCCGGCTCCGTCCTAACCCCGTGCTTCCACTGGCAATGTTGGCCACAAGATGCAGCACCATCATTTCCAGAAGTACCATTTCAGCCAGGCTGTCACTCAGTACAGGAAAACAGCCTTGACTGAAAGGTCCCACTTCGTAGCAGAGTATTTCCACACCATAATGTGAGAACAAACAATTCTGCCTCTTTCTCTTCAGCATACTCCATCTCTTTTTGCTTTTCACCAATGAATTCCACACTGAAATCACTCAAAACCTCAAACAAACCTAAATACTTCCCTCTTCTGCAAAAAAAGTGTCAAATCTTAACTAACGATGATCACCTGCTTTCATTCACATGACAAAAGTCCCAGCACAACGTTCCTATATATTAGTGGCGTGTGGTTTGCACTTCAAACTTCAGTCTGGTTTTCTCAGGGTGATTTTTCATGCTCTTCCTTCCCTGTTAGAACAACATGTAGTTACTGCCTTTATTCAGTGGCTCTAAATAAAACACTCACTAAGGTGAGTTATTTCTTTGGCAAACCAGATGCCTCGTTTAGATATGACATTTAACTTATAAAGCTTTATAAGCACTTCCAGAGGCTCACACAGATTCCAGAATGTACGTCAACGGATCTCATCCATGAAGAGCAGGCTAGGACCAGCACACCATCAGCCCACCAAAGGTATCATTTAGATACCTCTCCCTTTTGATTCTGGCCCTGAAAACAGGCGTGCACAGGTGTAAGCTGAGTATTTGGAAGTGCTGTAGTCTGCTGCTCGCTATCCTTTGTCAGTGTTACTCACATGTGGTCATTAAAATACAGTATGCTACCTACAAGTGAGAATTTACACTGCTGACAGAAAACTGCAGTGCCCAGGATGCAGCTGCTCTTATCCAACACTCAGCTTGAAATTGGTTTACGACTTCACAATCCAAATATAAAATGGTGGGGGCTGGTGTCCCAGCTAACAAGGGATGGGACAAGAGGAAACAGCCTCAAGCTGCGCCAGGGCAGGGTTAGATGGAGCAGAGGAACAATTCCTTCCCCAGAGGGTGCTCAGGCATTGGAATTGCCCAGGGCAGGGCTGCAGTCACCGTCCCTGCAAGTGCTCACACACCTGGAGACGAGGCCTCAGTGCCATGGGTCAGTGGTGGCCTTGGCAGTGCTGGGAATGGTTGGACTGGATGAGCCTGAAGGGCTTTTCCAATCCGGTTGATTCTATGATTCTGTGATTACTTTTTGTTTGAATAACCCTATATTTTCCAACTATTATCAGAATGAGGAAATAAGACATGGATACCATACAGCACCTAAAGAACAGAAGTCATCCTCCTTTTCCCTAGACTTGGTACAGTCCCTCGCTGTCACCCAGAAGTTCTCAAAAGTAACCTCCACAGATTTAGACTGAAATTTGCACAAATGATTACAAAAAGTACACCGCAACAGAAAACCAGATATAGCATCAATGGAACCAAACATCAAGGCTCTAATACTTCAGGATTTCTCTCCAAAGTTTAACATTAAAAACTGTGGCCGGTGCTTTATGCATACTTAGTACCTTCTCACGTGAAACCTCAGCTTTGCTGAAAAAGAGATCTTAAATGCCTTCTCTGCTGCCTTCTGCTGCAAGAAGTCTCCTAACAGCAGCAGCCTTCCTGGGAACAACGGCACTACAAGCACAAGGCTGACAGCTCTGTAAGAGTAGGTGCCTGTCACAGGCAATGGCAGATACTCATCCATCCACCCAGAATGACACAGCCTAAAACGACTATTTGTACAAATCACTTGGTGGTGTTAAAATGTCTCACGGAGAAGGAAACGTAATTAAAAACCCCTTAATGTTAAGAGATCCTTGAACCAGAATTCTTTGCAGCACACTCCTCCAATTCATTTAAACAGCCAGAACTCCAATGAAAAACCATTTTCCCTTCTGATTTTGAGAGCCTGCAAAGTGTTTGCCTTTTCTTCTTCATAACCACAGGTGTGACCAGAGCTAAAGTAATACTATATTAGGATGGCATGTCTCAAGAGACTTGATAACTTCTCTCATAGTCACTGTGGAAAGTCAAATCCAATGTAACAGCCAAATTGCTCAATATTAGTACTAAGATACAGTGGGTTTGATCATTTTTCCATATAAGAGGTAACAGAAAGCCTGCTGGCACTGGTCAGAGGGCACAAGATCACCCTGATAATCTAAAAAAGATAGTGCAGCTAAGGAGGAGTGTTGTCTTCAGTCTGAGCTGTCATAGACTGAAGTACCTGCTCCTAAACTTGAATTGTGATTGGGATGTCAAATGCATCCTTAAGGCAAGTAGATGGAGCTAATCCAAAATTCTCTCCACCAAGGGTACAGAAACACTGACGATGATTCTGGTAAGATTTCTTTTCAGAAACAGCAGCAACATTAATGCTAATAGCAAATACAAGGCCATTTTGGGGAGTCAGAGTTGAAGAGGAGTGTACTTGGAACACTTCTGCAGCCAAGAGTTCTTAATCTTGGCTCCCTAGAAGAAAAGCACTGTGCACAGCACTGGTGTCCTCTGCATACAAAGGACATGGAACTGCTGGAGCAAGTCCAGAGGAGGCCACGAGGATGAGCAGGGCCTGGAGCACCTCCTGTATAGAGACAGGCTGAGAACATTGGTTCTGTTCAGCCTGGAGAAGAGAAGCTGCGTGGAGACCTCACAGCAGCTTCCAGTGTCTGAAGGGGGCTCCAAGGATGCTGGAGAGGGACTCTCCATCAGGGACTGTAGCGATAGGACATGGGGTGATGGGTTTACACTGAAAGAGGGGAAGTTCAGGTTGGATCTAAGGCAGAAGCTCTTCCCTGTGAGGGTGCTGAGGTGCTGGAACAGGGTGCCCAGAGAAGCTGTGGCTGCCCCATCCCTGGCAGTGTTCAAGGCCAGGTGGGACACAGGGGCTTGGAGCACCCTGCTCTGGTGTGAGGTGTCCCTGCCTGTGGCAGGGGTTGGAACTGGGTGAGCTTTAAGGTCCCTTCAACCCAAACCAGTCTGGGATTCTAAAAACAGCCTGCAATCTACCCATAATGTCACTTTACCACCACTACCTTTAATAACAGCTTCACTACCAGTATGTGTACAGAGTGTTAAAAGTAACCTGTCACAAGTAAAGAAAGATCAAAACCCACAGCAATAGGAACATGATTTAGGCCAGCTGTAAGTCCTGAAGTCCTACTTTTTTCCTCTAATACATACACAATATATATGTATTCGGATCTATAAGCACCAAAATGAACAATTTGTGTAATATGGAGATGCCGATTTTCATCAGAATAAAAGAAAAAGCATTATTACTGTATTTTAGTCTATGATTCAAATTAAACTTCGAAGCTCTTACAAATGCTAGCAGTTGCTTTTTGTGTGTGCCTATATGTGCACGTATATGTGCGTGTACTCTTGGTGTCATAAAGAGTTAGGATTAAATGGTCATTTTAAACCAACCATAAAATTAAATACCAGGTGGAATTCACAGTTCAACTGAAGGCAATCACACTTTAGGTACCAATTCCAATGAAACCCCACTTCAGTTCCAAAAGCACTGGATGCTTTCACTTCTTTGGAATTTTATGAAAGCACTGGATGTCCCTTCAGTCATTTCTTTAGATCCCTGAATTTGCATTAACCTTAAAATAACGAACTTCCACTTAAGAAAGAGCAGACAGCATTATCTGATTTGGGAAGCACCAGACAAAGAAGGAAAGATTAGAACGGTTTTACAAGCTTTTGCCATTGCAGAGGTTTCCCAAGCAAATCCACAGTGATTACGATTCCCTACCCAGAGAACCATGTAACCTAAAAGATGGTACTATGGGCAGCTGCGAGAGGCCAGAGAGCAGAGACTGAAAGACTTATGCTAATCAGATCTCACTCAAATCTTTAAAACCCTTGAGTTTTAAAGGATTTACATTAAATCCTCTCCTGAATATTTTCATTCCAAGCCAAGAGGAACAAATTCTGCCCCGTGGTGTCCATGAGGCAAATTTAACCAATTTGAAGATCCGGATTTGTCACGCCTACAAACCACTACCCATGCTATGGCATGAAACAGCAACCCTTTCATCATCATTCTTTGGCAGAAAATCTGAACCAATCTGGAAACCCTTCATTTAAGGCACATACAGGTCTAGTATATTTTGAAGAGAACCTACTGAAACTATAGCCTGTGGAACCTGACAAAGTGCTGACCTACAAGAGCTTCTGTTCTTCCACAAAGACATCAAAACACTCCTTGAAGAAGTCACCTTCTTGTCACAACCAGCATGGCATTATCACTGCGCAGTGCCTGAGGGAGCTGTAAGAAGTGAGTCTAGAGACAGCTAGAACTCAGCGTTGCCACACAAACCGAGCACTGGTGCCTCCGAAACACAATACACTATTAAGCAGAACACATTTGGTGTGTTTGACACTTTCTTGCCCTACTTCCCACAACCACTCCTCCTATGAAATGCTTAAGGGATGCTTTTTACACGAATGCTTCAGCAACAGCCTGAAACTTCACTTTTCTTAGAAGTACTATAATTTAAGACCAAGCGATGAAAGAATTATGACAGCTGATGGACTTTACTAATTGAACTAGTGGAAATATCTTCTGAGGCAGAACAACAGATACTATGGAGCTAGTTTGTGGGTGCTCTCTGTACAGAGGTAGGCTACAGGCTACAGCTGCACAACACACACAAAGAATACAATTGTAATTCTGGCTCTTTTGTTTCCACTAGCAAGGATGTGAAAACTAAACCAGCAATCCCAGTAGCTACCTAGAAAAACATGAAGCCATGGCTAAGCTTTAGACAGTATCATGAGAACAAGGGCTGTCTCATAGCCCCATGTCTCAGGTAAGAGATACAGCAGCAGCTCATCGAGAGAGTAACTACAGTGAACATACAGAGAAAGTGGTTCTGTACTCTGTACTGTGTAAGTTACTTACTAAGCGCAACCACATCATATCACATGTGCATGGGACTGCCACACGGCCCTGCTCCCCTGGAGGTGTGCTTGCTAATCCATGGAAGGTACATTCATTCCCCCACCTCTCAGCTCCTCATCACTTTGTCAGATCATCCTAAACTTTAACAGCCAATGGAAAAATGCAGGTTTATCCAGTAGGCAATTCTGAGCCCCTGAAGTCCTGCCTCAAACATACTGCCTGGAAGATGTGACCTCTCTCCATGGATGATACCAGGAGCCTGTGGAGATGCAACAGCTCAGCAAGCAGTTCCATTAGGCGGTCAATGCTGATTAGGGTGTGCATCCCCTTGCTGCTCAGTTATCCTGGCAAGGCACATTGGCCATTGAAGTTGCTCATCTGGAGACACATCTGCCATTCAAATTTTAAGCACCTTTCTAGTTATTTGTGAGACATTTACAGGAGCAAAATCATGGTGTAGAGGGGCCCTCTGGCCTCTGTGACAGCCAGGATTACATTCTGACCCCTACAGCACTTTGTGTATGTCAAGCATTACTGTGTTCAGCAGAAGAGCTACTATCAGCATAGTCGCAGTCTGTCCAAGACCACGCAGCACAGTGAAAGCTCTTACACAAGTTTTCATTATGGTATTTTGGTGACTACACTGCTGCAAAGACCAACAGAACAGTGCCTCTGCTTGGTTTTGAAATGCTGAAGTCATTTCAAGTATGACCAACGTCCTATGTTGTCAAGTAAACCGAAGTAACTAAATCCAGCTTCGGTTGCATCAGAAACGGACATAAGGGTAAAGCTTGTACTGGAGGTGGAGGAGAGTTAAGCGACTACATGTTTTTACTTAAAAACATGGCATTGTCAGAGCTGAAACATTTAATGGCAAAGAAACACTTGCACAGATTTCTTGTTGAAGAGAAACTGAAAATCTCGCTGGATATCCAAATAGCTTATGCTGGCTTTCCAAATCATACACAATGCTATTCTGGGTTAGAACTGCCTTTTATAGCTGAACATCTGAATTTACAATATGTAATAAAGAGAGAGAATAAACTAAATCTTCCAAAAGAATTTGAATTGAATGTTTCAGTTTTCTTGACTGCACTTTTTTTCCCATAACATAATTATGTTACTATTTCCTAGGGTCCAAATTTCATTACAGTTACAAAGGTATTTAAATAGTATTTACAGGATGGGAAAACAATTTCCTGTCCTGTTGTAAAGAAATTGCTCTCATTCAAAATTGCCCAGCTTGGTTGAAGCCATCTACAAATCAGGTTTTCATTCACTTTCACTAATGGCTCAGCAAAAAAAGAACTCTATAGCCACAATCATCCCTTTTGTGGAACAAATGCTATGCGCAGAGGAGAATATTGTCACAAATGCAGAACTGTTTCATTTCTAGCAGGTGAATTGCCTGGAGAGTATCTTAACACAAAACCAGCCTCTTGAATAGCTTCAGATCTGCACTTGTGTAAAATGCACCATCGTTGTTAAAAGAGCTGAGGGGGGTAATGACAGGCAGCCCAAGTGACAGCAACTGGCAGGAAAATCTGCTTCCCAAATCCAACCTCTTTGGCAGCAGAGCTCTGGAACACACATATTAGCTGGCGTTTATAGTGGAAATCAGAACAGCGCTCTGGTAACAACTGCAATCTCTTACATTCTGCCCAAGCACACAGTGTTTATTTCGTACAGCCCAATCACCCATTTCTCAAACCCTTCCTGTTCATATTTCCTGAGAGTCAGCTACAGACCTAGCTGGTAGACATAGCAACATCAAAGCCAGGTAGAAGCACTAATGGAAGAGCTGAAAACACCACAAGAGTATCAAACCCCACAGCTTTACCAGTGAAAAAGCACAGCTGAGTTTTCAAATCCTCCCTAGTGCATGGAACAGCATGAGAAATGCAGATTTTGGATCAAAATGCCAGATGTGGATGCTGGAGAGGGACTCTTCATCAGGGACTGCAGCGACAGGACAAGGGGTGATGGGTTCACACTGAAAGAGGGGAAGTTCAGGTTGGATGTAAGGCAGAAGCTGTTCCCTGTGAGGGTGCTGAGGCGCTGGCACAGGGTGCCCAGAGAAGCTGTGGCTGCCCCATTCCTGGCAGTGCTCAAGGCCAGGTTGGACACAGGCTTGGAGCAACCTGCTCTGGTGTGAGGTGTCCCTGCCCATGGCAGGGGTTGGAGCTGGATGAGCTTTAAGGTCCTTCCCAAAACAAATCAGTCTGGGATTCTGTGATTTTAAAAACACAAGGCCAGTTCCCTGAGATCCCTAACTTAATACTTACTCTGTAAACCAGCCCATAGATCTCAGCTGGAATTTTCCCACATAATGGTAATGAGCTCGATGAAGACTTGGGGGATTAAACACATGGATTTTCAACCACGTCCTATCTGCCTAAAGCCATACAGCAATTTGGGTCCAACATGCCATTCTCAGCCTCCAAATCAAGCCTCTGCCCTTCATTTTTGGTGGGTTTTTCTCATTTTTTCCCTTCCATTAAAAGATATTTCCACACTGGGATGTCCCCCCATGCTGCCTGCACTTGCCAGTGTGCTACCCACACAGCTCTGTACAAGTGATAAACCTATGGGATTCATGAGCTCTCTGAACCTGCAGTTCCAAATCTCCTCCTCAGCAAATGTTTTTCCTTGCTTCTGCTTTTCATATTAAGAAATGAAAAACTCAGCAGAGATGAGAATAAGAGATGACAGAGCTGTAACTGCAGTCAGCTGAAGGTCTGAATGAGAAACTTTCATTCAAGCACATCCAAACCATCAGCATCCAGGTTTAAGCCCGCATGTGAAGAAGTGAGCGCACCTTCTACCCCCAATTTTTACTCCCACTGAAATGATGAAGAGGGTGAGGGCTGTTTGTTACCACTGTATTGCCACTTTCTATTTGCATTGCTCATTGCTCTGCTGCGCTGATGTACGCATACAATGAACTTATGTATACAAAGCAAACAACCAGAGACTGGCCAACATGTGCTATGTGTGCAGTGACATGCATCAACATCTAGATTAGTAGGTGGGGAAAGTGAGATTCCTGCTGTGCCCTTGAAAATGTGATTCACAACCTTCATTTGAAATTTTATCTCTTTTATATGATGAATCTTTGGGGTTTTTTTCCATTGAACTCACGAATGCTCAAAGATGAGTGTCCAAGACCAGGTTGGCAGGGCTTGGATCAACCTAGTCCAATGTGACGTGCCCCTGCCCACAGCAGGGGGTTGGAGCTGAGTGATCTTAAGGTCCTTTCCAACCCAAGCCATTCTGTGATTTTATGATTCTATGATTATGGTATTTCCTGCAAGCACTTGAGCACTTTGGGTGCTCAGGGTAGCCATAAGCACGTAGGGGAAGGCTGTCGCCAAATGACACATGGGGCTTACATATATCCAAATGGGGCTTACATGTCACGATTTTACTTTCCCACTTTTGCATAACTTTGTGTAATCAATGTACTTTTATATATAAAATTTCTCCAATTGCATCGCTTTTTCATTCTAGGTAATATTTTTGCATCAAGTGAAAACAATTCAGCTGATAGTGATGAACTTCAAAACCTCTGTTAAGACAAAATGTGTTAAATCATTAGAATGTTAATGTCTAGTGTTTAGTGACAGTAGTAACAACAGAATCTCCCTTTTGAAGAGAGAGAACAAAACACTCCATTCACATTGTAATACTAACAGGAAACCAGTTGGCTTTGTTGTCTAAGATACGCTTTAAGGAACACCAAAACCTTAGAAATATAAATATGACCAATAAGAGGAGGAACACAAATAGTGCTGAAACTAGAGGGGAGGCTCAAGAAATAAATAGAGCAGATGGGATTTTGTTTGCAAGGCCACTGCAGGGCATAAGAAAGAAGCATTTAGATAGTTATATAGTGCTGGTTGTTGTAGAGACAGCACAGGGATCTTCATTTGTCACTTAGGAGGGATTTGAAGCAATGTATTACTCTACTTTGTGACAGGAAGGTAAAAATACTCTCAAAACAACCCCATTCTCAGTGTTAAGTCTCTACTGAACTTCTCACTCAGTTTGTCCTCTGTAGGTCAAAGGCTGAAAAGTGCTAAGCTCTGAGCTAGAACAAGTAAATGGACAATTGACTTTTCTAGTGCCTAAGACGTGAGAGTCAAGACAGAGCTCTGGTTTAATTCATTAACTTCTGTGGAGGCTGCATTTGCATCATTCAGCTACTGGATTTCAGAACAAAGACTCTAGTATATTATGGCACTGCTTAACCTAACAGCATGACAAAGCAGTCATAGAATCATAGAATAGTTAGGGCTGGAAAGGACCTTAAGCTCATCCAGTTCCAACCCCCCTGCCATGGGCAGGGACACCTCCCACTAAACCATGGCACCCAAGGCTATGTTCAACCCGGCCTTGAACACTGCCAGCGATGGAGCATTCACAACTTCCCTGGGCAACCCATTCCAGTGCCTCACCACCCTTACAGGAAAGAATTTCATCCTCATATCCAATCTAGACTTCCCCTGTTTAAGTTTGAACCCATTACCTCTTGTCCTATCACTACAGTCCCTAATGAAGAGTCCCTCCCCAGCATCCCTATAGGCCCCCTTCAGATACTGGAAGGCTGCTACAAGACACACCAGCTAGTATAGCCAACTTCACCCTAAGGAATGGTTCCACTTAGGCATCACATCTGCTTACTTTTGCCTTCTCAGCCCAAATGACCAGATACCCATTTGCAGAGAGCTCAGACACAATGGTCCTTAGCACAAGTTCAGAGTGAGGCTAGAAACACAGTAAGTAAAAATGAATCATTCTGCTTCATGCCCTTCCACATGTAATTCCTCTTAGAGATCCCAGCTGAAGGCAGCCACACAATTTATCTACACATTTCTCTCCCATGCCTTCAGCGTCAGCCTTAATTACCAGAACCCAACAGCTACTGACTGCTTTGGATTCCAACTGCAAGATACTCTGGTTTAGGCGATACGTCAGGGAGCTGCATACTTATCCTGGAACTATAACAGAAAATGCAAGTTTTAAGTGCCAACAGGACAACAGACTGGCTACTGACATGTCCATGTATCTACTCTACGCACCGCTTCATGGCCATTTCAGCTCAGGAAGTGATTTTCCTCTCAAATACACATTTCTGCCTGATTATTTGCCTCCAGCTCTTCAGTGTGCATCGTCTATCATCTTGCTCATGTATACAAGCTACAGCACTGATACTTTAGAATCCCAGAGAGACAAAAAGGTAGAAGAATGACTACAGAAACAAGTACCGCTGGCAAGCGCAGTGAACTGCAGGAGAACTACCATTTCTCCTCATTCATGCTTGCATGGATTGGCTATGCAAACACAGGAGCAGATGTTTATTCAGAATGGTTCTGCACAAGCTGCTGTGAAATAAGCTCTAGAGAAGGAGCAGCGCAGTGCTGTAAGAAAATCGCTGGTTCTGGTGTATTTTATGTCTCTGTAGAGCTACCGCATGGCAATGGCTAGGAGAGAACTACACATACCAACCAAAACCCTCCTGCATATTTCATCAGGGATGTCCATCTCAGAGTTCTTAACCAATCTGGGACAAAAGCATCAAATTCGTTTATAAAGTTATCTCTGTGAACTGTATTTCAGAAGACTCATTCTGCATGGTTGCCTAAACAAATAAATAAGGAGCACTGCGTAACACTGAACCTAGAAGCATTATTCACACTCATGGGTAGCACTCTTCTGCTTGGCTGAGGAGCATGTGGCTGCTCCTTGGCTGAAAAGAAACAATTTACCCTCCATTTTTTGTTCTTATTTCACTCCGGTGAAATCAAACAATGCCACTAATCGGGTGCAAAGGCAAACAAAAGCCAAGGAAGCTGTTTAGCCTAGCGCAGTTTTCAGAAGTGAGTGCAAGTCTTTGTGAGGGCTCATGCTAATCACTGTCAATCTGCTCTGCTTTTCATGGCTAAGCTTCAGTGAGCACCTCAGAAAAAGCAAGATTTCCATCAAGGAGACTTGCCCTTCTCTTCTCACTTAACTGTCAAGCTAACTCAATTCTAGCTGGCTATTTCTTTCAGCCTCACCACAGAGCAGACAATGGTTACTAAACTAAACCACCAGTTTCCTGACGGATCATCAATTAAAAACCACCTCTGAGTAATTTATAAGACAAGTAAGAAGCTGTACCACGTCAAAACATTATCATGACAACGAAGGTGAAACCACCCAGCTTTATTATAGCATTATTATGATGAAACACAAATCTAGGTGCTATGCAATTGAAAGAAGAGGGATACCAAAATAAAAGGATTGACAGGGTTAAAATATTGCTTCCCTCTCATGAAATTGTACTTTAGAGCTTCTCTTAGGATAGGTATTCTGGGTTCTGGCTGCTTATTTTTGTAGGTCCAAAAAATAAGCAAGAAATTAGCAAATCATCACTGCAATTATAGGCATAGGAATTAGAGGGCAAAATATAAACAGTATCTCTTCATTTCCATCTGCAGAAGCAAAACTGGGCTGTCTACAGTGCTGAATAAGCTTGTATCAGTGACCTGCAGGAAAACCAATACTGCTGGTTAATGCTCTACTAAAAATGTAATTTTCAGAAGGCTGTCACTGGTGTCAGCCTTCTCTTACCAAGCAAGAGCTTTAAAGCACAATGAGAAAAAGTAACAGATGAGCACATCTTGAAAAGTAAAGTAGCCCCTCTTGCTTGTTGTGAAGAAAAATGAGGTTTCTTTTCAGTAGCTATGGAAAAGGGTGAGCATGGATCTAAGTATGCTATTGGATGTCAGGAAAGGATGCTGAAATACCTAAGTGTGCCCTGCTCAGGCAGCCGTAATGGTGCATCAAGTGCTCTTCCTGACAACACCTATTCCCATCAATGTAAATCACAGCATCACAGGATCATCAGTGCTGGAAGGGCCCTCTGGAGATCATTCGGTCCAACCTCTGCCAAGGCAGGGCCACCCAGAGCAGGGCACACAGGAACATGTCCAGGTGGGAGACCCTCAACGCAAAGAAGCTCTTCCTCATGTTGAGGTGAAACTTGTTGTGTGTTAGTTTATGGCCACTGCTCCTCGCCCTGTCACTGGGCACCACTGGAAAGAGTCTGGCACCATCCTCCTGGCACCCTCCTTTGAGCTATTGATCTGCACTGATGAGATCCCCTCTCAGGCTGCTCTTCTCCAGGATAACCAGGCTCCATAAGAGAGATGCTCCAGATCCCTGAGCATCCTTGTGGCCTCTGCTGGTCCCTCTCTGGCAGCCCCTTGTCTTTCTCGTATTGAGGAGCCCTTTGACAGCTCATTAGTACATGTCTTCACAAACCACCATAGGTAACAACAGATGAAATTATCATCTACTGAAACGCTCAGAGAGACAGAGCCTGTCATTCAGTCTGTAACACTATGTAGCCCTAGGAATGCATACAGATTTACTCTCTTGAGTACTTCAGAAAGCACAAAAGCACTCAATCTTCCATTCCCCATGTCCAATGGGAAAGGCTCACAACCCCTAGCGCGCTCTGCATCCAGACCATGCCTATAGGAATGGAGCACAATATGCACGGGCAGACCCCAGCACACTGAAGATACTTCATTCCACAGCCACTCCATACCACTGTGGGAATCCGAACACACTTTGCACAGGAAGGGAGCATATGGGCTGGGTTTGTTTTGCTTATTTCTGTTCCCAAGAGCATGGGGAGAACAGCTTTGTGCAGACTGCTGTTCAGAACAGCCTGTCCCAGCAAGGAAGGGCGACACCAGGGGAAGAACTGTCTACTGCCATACAGAAAAGATTTCAAATGGATCCTCTTTGAACAGAAGCAATCTTAATATCAGCCAAGATACCCAAACTGACAAAAGCACGGCCACAACATCACCGAGTTTAACAACACATTTTTCAGGGATTAAAAATTAATGGGCAGATGCCAAAGGTTAAAAAGAAGTGATGTGGCATACTGCATATTTTTATGACAGATGGTTTCAAACGGACTAATGGGGTGAGCGCTGGATTTCTAGGTTGTGGTTAATATTTAACCTCCAGCCAGCAGCCACCTCTGAGGTTTTTACACCTGAGTGCTAAAGCAGCCTTACCTAATGGAGCTGTTGGAAACTCTTTGCTAATTTGAAGAGTATCTTCCAAATGAAAAACATGAATAGATCTTGGCAAGGGGAGGGGGGAGCAGAGAGAATTTGTCCCAGTGCTGGTATGGGATTGAAACTTTAATGGCTTTTTTTTCCCTCTGAGAAGCTCTGCTGAGGAGAGACACCCAGACTACATGAGCTCATATTATACTCGCTCAGTCTAAGACAGAAGATCAGTAAGGGACATCATTTTTTCACTTCAATTCTAGACAATTTCAGAGCGCTAAAATCCTACCTTTCCATTAACACAAAGACTCGACTCCAACCGTTAAACTGCAATAATGAATCTTGTCACTGCCCTTGGGATTTCGTAACTTTTATTTGCTTGATATATGCAGAGACACGGCATGTGTTCAAAACCTCTTCAATACCTCCAAACTTGCACAGGCTCAGGTGGCTAAGCAGTTACAGCAAAAGGTACCACACTGCAGAAGGCAGAACTTCTCAGATACTAAACGAAGACTGAAAAGTAGTTGCAAGCAATACCTCACCTCAGAGGTAGTGGCTAAACCAATATGAGCTGGACTGGTATGTGCAGAGCTGCTGGTTAAACACTTCAGAGTGATTCCTAGTATTCATTGCCATTTACACTGTGAAGTGACTACTGGAAATGCATTGTACAACACTATCTACAAGAATTCAGAGATGAGTAAGAGCAAAATCAAAAGTGAAATATTAACATTTGGAATGTAAATATCTATCATCCTCACTGAAAACAATAATAAGCACCTGAGCAACACAGAGGGCCAGCACAGGGTTATTTACTGTCACCAATGGGATGCTGGCACTGATGCCAATACTCTCACTTAAGCTTCTCTCACAAACGTACCAGAGAACCATGAGGTCACCTTCTTCAAAGCCCCTGTGTCCAACCTGGCCTTGAACAGTGCCAGGGATGGGGCAGCCACAGCTTCTCTGGGCACCCTGTGCCAGCGCCTCAGCACCCTCACAGGGAAGAGCTTCTTCCCATATGAAATGAAATGAAATCCTGTTTCCACCTGGTACCTTTGTGTGCCTTGGAAACGTTTCTGTGACTGAAAAAACACTTGGCCTTTCAGGCAAACAGCACTCTCATCAGTGCGATTCACAGCCAGTGCAGGGAAACGCAACAGCAGTGCACAGCACAGCACAGCAAACAAGTGCACAGCACAGCACAGCACAGCAAAGCACAGGACAACATGCCATAAAGAAAAGTCCTAATTCCCAGTGCCGGGATGAAGCTTTTAGTAAAAGCCCAACATGTCATCACATTACAATGTGTGCATATAAATATATACATATATACGCACACACACACACACGTAGATACATACGTGTAGATACATATACACACATATATAGACTGGTGCCCGGGAAAGGGCAGACGAACGCCACAGCTTCGCTGCCCCAACAGCGAGATCCAGACTGAGCTCTGGCCCACGCCACAGAGGGGCAAGGACAAGAACAACCCAGAACTGCCACCAGCCGCCTTCCCACCACCACCACTGCAAAACATTGGCAAGCACACACGTCAGCATCGCAGGGACAGCGCTGCCGGACCCATCCCTGCCCCTTGCACACCAGATTCACCTCCCCAGGAAACATCACTGGGAAGGGAAACCACCGCGGGCTGGGAAACCGTGACTTAAGACAGGGAACCATCAGCAGGGGAGGAATCCATCGTGAGGGGAAGTGCTGGGTCCCATCGGGCGCGAGGCCGCTGGAGCAGCCACCATTGGTGGAACGTTGGGTGGGTCCTGTTGGAGAGGGGCCGTTGGGCCAAGCCCAACTGACACTGACCAACGGTCATGGCAGGTACAGCAGCAGCTCCCGCTCCTCCCGGTGCTCCTGCCCCCAGGTAACCCCCAGCCGGCTCTGCCTGTCGCTTTCTCACCCCAGCACCTCTCTCTGCTTCTCCCAACAGAGAGGTTTCCCCTCCAGCTGCCAGCGCCATTGCAAGTGCCTGGTCTGAGCCCCAGCGCTCCGGCCACGCCGCGACCCGTGACGACCCGTGCCCTGCCCTCTGTCCCGGGGATGCCGCTGTCCTTGGGGCCTGCCCGGGACCTGCCTGGCCCCCACCGCCTGCCGCAGGGGGTGCCAGGGCCCCAGCTGCTGCAGCTCCCCCCCACGGCACAGCTCCCCTGCGCCCACGGGCAGGAGGCGGCCTGCACCAAGGCCCGCGCAGCCGTGGAGGACACCATCCCCTGCGCCTAGGCCCCACCTGCCTGCCCCGGCTCTGCCCACCACGGGGAACCCCAGAGGTGAGCCTTGGGGGGCTGAGCAGCCTCAGCACGGGCAGCCAAGCTGAGCAAAGCTCGCATCGCCCCGCGCTTGCCTTGCCTTTGCTTGCTTTTGCAGCACCAGGGACCCCCCCAGCAGCTCTGGCACAGCCCATGCACGTGCTCCAGCAGGGAACAGCCGCCTTCCTGGAGGCCCTTCCCCAGCAGGCAGCGGGCAACAGCTTCAGCCACCAGCTCGCCTGCTTTGACACCGCACACGGAGGTGACACCATCCCAGACGTCCCCGAATGGGCTGCATTCCTCTATGAGTTCCCTGAACTCTCCGAGTACGTTCTGGAGGGTGGCAGTGGGGAGGGGGGAATAGTGGACACTGAGGACACCGTCCCTGATGTCTCCATTCCCCCAACAGCCTCACCTATCACCGACTTCTTCATGGAGCTCCTTGACTTCCTGGAGCGCGTGGCACACGGCGACTGCCCGCTGGACCAGGCGGTGCTGCCGCAGACACCACACACTGAGGACACCACCATGAGCACCAACGGACCCAGCCCTTCCACCCAGGTCCTCCAACAGCCCCCAGAACTCTCCAAGTACGTGCTGGGCGCTGGCTACCCCAAAGAGCTAGCGGTGGTGGCAGGGCTGGGGCCAGCAAGGACACAGTCCCCAATGGCCCCAAACTCCCCATTCCAGCCAGCTCCCCCACCTCTCCTTCTACAGGCCAGAGGACATCTGCACTATGGAGCTGGAGGATGGAGATGACACATCCCGTGATGGCCCCGACAGCACCGACTCCAGCACCCAAGCCCCTGACCTGATGCAGCACTGGGTGCACAGAAGGAGATCCAAGGGCTGCTCAGAGTCACCCATGCTGGCAGATGCCGACCCCTTCTGGGGGGTGCCGGACTCCCCCAAGCAGGACACACAGGGGGAGCAGCTCAGGGGGGCAGCAGACCTCCACCCCTGGCCACCACTCAGCCCCACACACACTTTGCACGAGAGCTCTCTGGAGGGCTGTGGGCTGAGCTCCCAGGAGGATGCAGAGGCTGCAGGGGACAGCGCTGCACAGAGTGCCTGCAAGGAACCCAGTAGCAGGCATGGCACTCGCTCCCAACCCCAGCAACAGACACTACAGCCACTCCAAACACAGCAACATGCACAGAACTCATTCTAACTCCAGCAACAGGCACTGCAGTCACACCAACCACAACACCACACGCTGAAGCCACTTCAACCACAGCAACAGGCACTACAGTCACTCCAACCACAGCAGCAGGCCCTGTAGTCACTCCACCCCAGCAACAGACACTGCAGCCACTCCAACCACAGCAACAGGTACTGCAGCCACTGCAAACACAGCAATAGGCACTGCAGCCACTACACAGGACTCATCGGGCACAAACCGCTATGAAGTACGCAGCATCGTATGCCACCTCACTGCAGTAATGAACTGGAGGCACACACAGGCACCCATCGTGAATGAATTTGCTTGCCAACTCCAGCAATATGAAGAAAACTCTCTTCCTCCCGATGCCCTTTCATCTCAGCTGTAGAAAAGCTGCCTGAAGGATGGAAGAAACTGTTTCAGGATTTCAAGCAGCAAAACCAAGAGAGATCCTACTCCTCACCTGTACGGGCCAACATCTCCACTATTGACAGAAGCGTCCTTCCTCTCAAGGAGGAGGATATGGAAGCCACACTACATGGGTACCATGGGCTTTTACCTGCAAGGCCACAGACGAGACAGGAGGAAGTGAGATGGAAATCCCACCTCACTTCTAGTCGTCCTAGATGGAAAACCCACCTACCCATGGGTACATGAACTGCAAGGAAAAACAACCACACATGGCAGTTCTTCCACAAGAGACATTGCTCCAGTCTCCAGGGGATGGCTTCCCAGACAGACTGGGAGGGCTGCCCTTACCCCTTATCCTACAGGAATGCATTCTAATCCATTTTTACAAGAAGTGAGTGGAGCATCCTATGACCAGGCAGAGAAAGGCCCTGCCTCCAGCCACCTGAAGGAGAGAGACAACTGGGTTCACAGGACTGGATGCATTACACGGCCTGGCATGTCAGGGACACAAAAGTATATGGCCCTAGTAGACACCAGCGCACACTGTACCCAAATACTATCAAGGGTCAGAACCCATTTCTATTTCTGGAGGGACAGGGGAATCCTAACCAAAGCAAACTTGACTGGCAAGAAGTAGGAAAAGCATCCTACTGTCACTGGCCCACAGGCTCCATGCATCCTGGGCACAAGCTTTAGCAGGAAAAGGTGTTTCTAGGACACAAAAATGGCCTTTTGGAATAGCTGCTGTAGAAAAGGAGGAAATGAAGCAGCTCTCCACCTTCCCTGCTCTCTCTTTTGTGAGGTTCCTGAAGGTCAAAGAACAAGAGCCAATCGCGACCACAGCAGTGAGGCACTGGAATGGGCTGCCCAGGGAAGTTGTGAATGCTCCATCGCTGGCAGTGTTCAAGGCCGGGTTGAACAGAGCCTTGGGTGCCATGGTTTAGTAGGAGGTGTCCCTGCCCATGGCAGGGGGGTTGGAACTGGATGAGCTTAAGGTCCTTTCCAACCCTAACTATGCTATGGTTCTATGATTCTATGAAATGAAGCAGCTCTCCGCCTTGCCTGCTCTCTCTCTTGTGGGGCTCCTGAAGGTCAAAGAACAACAAGAGCCAATCATGACCACAGCAGCGCACCGGCGGCAATATCGCACCAACAGAAACTCCCTGATTCCCATCCCTGAGCTGATCCATCCACCACAGAGCCAAGGAGAGAACAGCAGGACCCGCTCACCCTTTAATGGCTCCATACAGCCACTGCGAAAGTCTAATGGGGGGAGGAGGCTAATGGTAGACTATCATGGCCTGAAGGAATCATAGAATCATAGAACGGTTGGGGTAGGAAAGAACCTTAAGATCATTCAGTTCCCAGCCCCTAAAATGGGCAGGGACACCTCACACCAGAGCAGGTTGCTCCAAGCCCCTGTGTCCAACCTGGCCTTCAACACTGCCAGACACGGGGCAGCCACAGCTTCTCTGGGCACCCTGTGCCAGCGCCTCAGCACCCTCACAGGGAACAGCTTCTGCCTTAGATCCAACCTGAACTTCCCCTCTTTCAGTGTGAACCCATCACCCCTTGTCCTATCACTGCAGTCCCTGATGAAGAGTCCAACTCCAGCATCCTTGCAGCCCCCTTCAGATACTGGAAGCCGCACTGATGTCTCCATGCAACTTCTCTTCTCCAGGCTGAACAGCCCCAGTGTTCTCAGCCTCTCTCCATACGGGAGCTGCTCCAGGTCATCATCCTCATCGCCACCTCTGAAGTCACACCACCACTGAGTGCCGCTGTACCAGACATGCTGGGACTTCAGTATCACCTGGAGTCCAAGGCAGCCAAGTGGGATGCCACAGGCGATATTGCCAATGTGGTTTTCTCAATCCTTTTGGCAGCAGAGTGCAGGCCATAGTTCCCTTTTACTTGGAGAGGTGTCCAGTACTCTTGAAATAAACTGCCCCAGGGGTGGAAACACAGCCCTACCATCTGCCATGGGCTGATCCACACTGCACTGGAACAAGGGCAAGCTCCAGAACACCTGCAATATACTGATGACGTTATCGTGTGGGGCCACGCGGCAGAAGAAGGTTTTGAGAAAGGGAAGAAAAGAACCCAAATCCTGCTGAAGGCTGCTTTTGCCATAAAACAGAGTAAGGTCAAGGCACCTGCACAGGACATCCGGCTCTGGGCAAGGAAACAGCAAGACGGATGTCGCCACATCCCCACACATCTCATCAACAAGAGAACAGCAATGTCCCTGCCAACTAACCAGAAAGAAACACAAGCTTTCTTGGGTGCTGTGGCCTTCTAGAGAATGCACATCCCAAATTACAGGCTGACTGTAAGCCCTCTCTAGCACATGACCCGCAAGCAGAACGATTTCCAATAGCAAGCCCCAGTCAGTCAGGAATCCTTGAAGTCCTCACGGACTGGCCACAGGGCAAAGGGTTTGGAACGTCACCAGAGGAGGAGGTGACATGTGCTGAGGAGGCCCCAGGCAACAACAAACTACCAAAGAATCCGCCTGACAAGGAAAACAGGCTGGGTTATTCGCTCAATGACCTGAGGGCACTCGGTGAGGAATGGCGCCGGATGGGCAAGTTCGGTGTGTACCTCAAGGGGATTTAATCCTGGCTGAGAACAGCCAATGAACTGGATGTAAATAAAATGCAGACTATGCTCCCTGATTACTGGCAGTACAGCATCTGCCAGCTTTCTCTCTTGTGCTCTCTTTCAGCACATCCCAGGCAGACATTCCAGAGGTAAAATAGTTAGCCAGACTGGAATACATGGCGATTATCCAAAATGGTACTTAGATTTCTGCTTTGAGAAATGTGATGAAACCCTTCATGACCTCAAGCAGGAAGGGGAACAGAAAGACAGGGGTTTGAAGCTGGTTTCATTATGAAAACTGACAGCTCTTGTCTGGAATTTCGCTCCCGACTGCCAGAGAGATCACTATTTTTCTTTCAAAGGTAGATTTTTATGAGATTATGTTTTCCTCTGAAAGCTGAATAGCTCCATTCAGAAATATCTGTTGTTGTCAGATTCTGCCTATCTGGGCTGAGAGCCTACTGTAGCTCTGCAGATCTGTGACCTGCACTTCACTCCCTCCAGGCACTATAAATAATTTCCATGGAAACAGCACTGAAGAAGATATCTGCAAGCCAGAAAGATATCTACAGCCTTTCTGATAGATTTATGTCTTTTATTTTTCCCTCTCCATTTTCTCAGTTAAACCAACATTAAAGACATTCATTTTATAAAATGCTTTACATGCACTGCTAAAGTTACAAAAGAAATGAAAGATACGGGGGGGGGGGAATCTGTACGAGTTTCCTACTCCACAATATGTACGTACCTATTTATAGATTATCTTCACACCCTGCATTCCCATTTGCCACAAGGAAAAAGTACATTGCATCTACACAGCACCATTTTCCATCCAAGGAAGAATTCTCCCTTAGTCATCAGGGCTGGAGCTAATCATCTGTGTAAGGTATTTCATGAAGATTGTTCTAATTCACAGCTTGACGAGGCAGAGAAGTAGATACATGCGAAATCAAAGCTGAAGGGCTCTGAAACAGCCTCATCAGACAGCGAAGGGAAGAAATGAACACAGAGCAATGCACTTCAGTCTAGCCAAGCCCAAATCTGAAGCTTGTCAGGCCTGTATACCAATTTAACACGCAGTGAAAATCAGCTTTCCAGCCACTTCTCCCTTCAGCAATGGAAAGAGAATGCTCAACGTAGTAAAGATAATCTGAGTATCTACCAAATCCTGTTCCCTCACGATCCCCCAATTAATGACATATATACTGGAGGTGTGCTCCCTCTTTCTTGTGGCCCCAGGAATACCATGGCTTTTAGCCCTCCCTGCAAACTGTACTGCTGGAATTGCTTTCATTGTCCACTGAAGCTGCAGATGACAAGCCCAAAGTTGTAAGAGTTTCCTCACTCAGTATACAGATATGGGGAGAAACAGAGATTGCCTTTTCTGGGCTTGTACAACCTGGCTGGAGTTCAGGGGACAAAGGAAGTGAGTCAAAGCATCAGAATAAAGCTCAAACACAAGCACCTAAGGAAAAAATAACTGTAGTTACTGCTTGGTTTCTTTTCAGTATAACAAGAGTTGTCACTGAGAATAATTTACTATGCAAGTAATTATTCTTAGCTGCATTGTAGAAACTTTTGCAGCTCCTTCTCCCCTCTGTGAACCTCTCGTAGCATCTAGTTTACCTTAACATAAGCTTTGAGCACTAAGAAGGTTTTCTCCACTAAAACACACGAGATTCCACACCATCCTTTATATTTTTGCCTGTATTTTATGATTCAAAACACTTCTCTTAGTACATTCAGTACTATTCAGAAACAGAGTTCACAGTAGCATCAACACTAGCATCAAAAATACTGACTTGGGCTTCCTCAAGTCTCAGTGCTCAAAAGCAAAGACTTCTTTAAGAAAAGGTTGCCTATCAGTACATAAGCCATTAGCGGTACTCATCTTCTAAGGCTTCTGTTTATACTAGACATGTCAGAAAAATCCTTGAGAAGCCAAGACTTTCTTGGCCTTTTTTGATCCAAAAAGTTTAGGAAAATATCAAGTAGAAGCTAATTTGTTGTAAGCTGTTTGTATTTACATCTGTTCCTACAGCTACCGAAATCCAGAGCGCTGCTCAACTCGTGCTTGACAAGTTTGAGGTCCGACAGTTACAAGAACGAGAGTATCAAGACTGGAAAATTATTCCTTGCTCTCAGGATATTCTGAAGGTGCCTTTTCTTTACAGGTTGTTCTCCGATCCCAACTCCACCTGTTAGAATTCACCCTGTAACTACTTCAGATACAACCCATGTATTTAACATAACCATTACTTATCTGTGCCATCTTACCACTATAAAATGAGTACCTCACAAGAATTACCCACCTTCTTTCTCAGAATGATTAAGAAGATTAATTCATTAATGTTTGTAGCACTCCTGGGACTCTCAGATGAAAAAGTGGTACACAGATGAAGGGCTTTGAATTTTGAATTCACCATCATAATCACAATTAAAATACAGGAGAAATTTTATGCTGTTACTCTCAGATTCTCTTTCAGTTGGCTATTTTATTTTTTCCTACAAGTTGTCATTTGCTGCCAAATACCTGAAAGCATTCAAAATTCCATAATATAACTTGTTTTAGAACAAATGTACATTGCATCCGTCACGCGTTAATCAACTGCATCTAGGCAACATAGGTGAAGTTAGCTCATGCTCTTTCCATCACCCCTGCGCAAAGAGATGGGCTCAGCAACTCCCACCTCTTTAACTGCTGGAAGTAGCCACATTAGACACAAAAAAGATGCATAGCAGCAAAATTGGTCCTTAACTCCTGACACAAACCAGGTATTTCATCAGAATCCTTTCAGTGGGAACAGCAACTCCCAACATATGTTGAATCTGCCCCCACCTTCCTGCCAGCAAAGTACTTACATACTTTGACATTCAGCCCCTGGTTTCTCCTCTCAATCATTTTGAATTAACAACAGAGTAACAAATTATTTTACAAAATATGGTCCAGACATTAAAAAAAATCAAATTAAGAATTTGTGGATTAAGGAAGAGTAAAAAAGAAACAGAAAAAGAAGAAATTCAACTCTACTATATTGTGTATATCAAATACATGCTGGTTTCCTTCTGGCAGTTTTCAGACCTTTCATTTAAAGTTACTGTCTGAATGTTCCCAAGTGACATCCATTAAGTGCCTGTAACAATTATCTAATAAAAAAAATCTTATCAAGTACAGCAAGATAAAGCATTTTCAGAATCACATTCAGACTTTAAGATCATGACATCTGATTCATCAGATTGCAGACTTATTAGAAATACTGATCCTGGTAAAACTTTCTGAATACCTGATTAATAGCTAATAAGCTTAAACAGCTCAATATTTTGACATAAACTTTGAAACGAGATATTACTTTTCCTAAAGCAAGAAAAAATAAGGTTTTAGAAGGATAAACTGTACGTTTGGTCACTACAATATACATCCTCAGGTATTATACACAGTTATGACAATAGGGGGCTGGAACTGGATGACCTTAAGGGACACTTTCCAGGTTGCTCCAAGCGCCGTCCAGCCTGGCTTTGAACACTACCAGGGATGGGGCAGCCACAGCTTCTCTGGGCACCCTGTGCCAGCGCCTCAGCACCCTCACAGGGAAGAACTATATGCAAAATATAGTGACTATATACAATGTATGTGAAATCACAGCTGTGAGCAACCCACACGTAACAGCTACAGGCTCACACCTCAGCTGCGGATTTGGAGTGGCCTGGGAATGAGTCGATCCGTTTCTATTCTCAGCTGATTCATCTCCTTTTACAGATATTAAATTCTGTGGTATAATTACTAAAATGCCTTTCACAGTCTTCTTGCTCAGAGATGAGTACTCAAGTCATCTGGGATTAGGCTATAATTAATTATAAACAGCCTTCCTTATAAGCACATCCACTTTTATGAACAAACCTCGGTTTTGCAATAGTTTTTTGCTCCTCACAGCTATTTAAGTTATGGTTGGGCTAAACAGGCTTCAGCCAGTGGTCCCTTTCCAGCATAGCACAAGCGGGTCACTGGAAGAGCTTAGGAAGTAGGCTGCCTTCTGCATTATTTCTAGATACAAGAAGCACTTAAGACATCAGAATGCTCCTGAAACTGTGCGTGGCATAAGCCTCAGGCTCCTACTACTTCGTTTTTACAAAAGACATTTTAATGCTGCAGTCCCAAATTGTAGTTAATGTCCAGGATTATGTTCAAACTGTGCTGAAGAAAACTGAAAACTAAAATGCTACAGAGGGGATTTAAAACACCACTGTTTTTTTTTTTTTACAAGATGGGAAATGTAAAGATTTATTAGATAGCCTTATATAGTTTAAAAATGCTTCTGTAAATAGATCATCGGACTTCTGCTGGTGAGGACATAGAGCACCTTGGAAGCAGCAATACATAGAGAGCCACTGAAGCAGACAAGCACTGCTTACATAACGCCCCTCAAAAGAAGCCCAAACAGAAGATCTGCTTTCACTCAGAACGTCACACAGCTGCAGAGACTGTGCTTTTGCAGAGTTTGAAGGGGGAAGTAGAATTAAAAGCAGAGCTGTTTTTTCTTCCCCTTAATGCTCCTTAATTTTTGTCTCGTCCTGCCCCCTGGTGCACAGGCCTGCTGCTTTCACACAGGCACATTTGTACAGCCCTGCATCTCTTAGAGGTATTTGTGAAAAAGAATGTGTACCACTTAACATGGGAAGGATCTTATTAAATACTAAGGGGAATACATTCTTATTGATTTATCTAAAAATTAACAAAGCACCTGCAGAATTTTCAGTGTTGCAATATGTATTCTTTCTATTCCAGATAGATATTTAATAATCACCATTAAGTGAGAATGGATAGTAATATACATATATGTATATTTAAACATACGTTCATTATTGAATAGAGTTTCAGGATGAGCTCAAGATATAGCATCACCCACAGCATAAGAGAAAGATTGTTTATTTACATATTACATTGATTCCTTTCTCTTATTTCTAGAAGGATCAACAAAGATGCTAGCACAGACCTGCTGTGGGTTACACCTTAGGAGCTGGAAAGGTGGTTTAGATGCAAGAGGGAGGAAGGACCAAAGCAGAAAGGCTTTGAAAATGTTAACACCTGTCACCCATCTAACTGCAGCAATTCCACTCTTACTTCTTCCTCATTACTTAGAGGAATGATTTCCTTTAACAGTGACAAAAAAAAGTTACTACCAGCACAAGTAAATGCTAATTTTAGCCTCTTCAGCATACTCAGCCATGTTCAGGTTATTCTGACGCAACAAAGTTTGCAAAGGCTCACTCTGGCCACAGGAATGGCAAGACCAGGGTATGACACTGGAGTACACTTACCTCCCCATGCTCCAGGAACCACCACAGGCCTCTTGATCAACCAGGGCAGTCTTAGCAGCAGCCAGAGCTTTGTTCAGGTGCCTTCATCATCCACCTAACCCCCAAATGGATGCTTTACGCCTTTCCCCGGTTTCCTAGTGCACAGAAATGCACCAAAAGGAGCATGACCAGCAGGTTAAAGCTCAATCCTGCTCTCACCCAGCCAGCACAAATAAGAAGTAACGTGTAGAGGCATATGTAGGAACAAAACACTAAAATAGTAGAAAATATCAGAAACCAGAGCAGAAGCTTTATGTTTTCCATACACACTGTTCCCTGGGTTCTCAGCTGGTATTGAGCAGCATAATTTCCAAAACTGAACCAGAGAAGAGAAGCTGCATGGAGACCTCAGAGCAGCTTCCAGTGTCTGAAGGAGGCTGCAAGGATGCTGGAGAGGGACTCTGCATCAGGGACTGCAGCGATAGGACATGGGGTGATGGGCTCCAACTGAAACAGGGGAAGTTTAGGTTGGATCTAAGGCTCTTCCCTGTGAGGGTGCTGAGGCGCTGGCACAGGGTGCCCAGAGAAGCTGTGGCTGCCCCGTGTCTGGCAGTGTTCAAGGCCAGGTCGGACACAGGGGCTTAGAGCAACCTGCTTTGGTGTGAGGTGTCCCTGCCCGTGGCAGTGTTTGGAACTGGATGGGCTTTAAGGTCCTTTCCAACCAAACCACTCTATGACACTATGATTCTGTACGTGTGAAGAATGCTAGAGAGAGTACTTCCGTCTTATCACTAAATGGCTTCCATATAACCACTAAGTGTCTGAGCACTGTCCACAGAAAAAAATGCTGCTTAGCAGTGTTAAGGAAAGCAGAATCCATCAATATGTGTATATGTGTGAGAGTACTAGTTGTCTGGACAAAGAACAGGAAAGCAAAACCCAGCTGTGCAGGCAGAACTCTACCAGTTGTTCCTCCGTTAGGCCCCGCAGAGCTGCCAAGCAGTTCCGGCGGGAGACACCGGGTTTTGGAGGAAGCCCCTTGCTTTTACCTGCCCTCTTTCTCCTTTTTGCGTTGTTTTTGCAGTGACACGTTCCCAACCCCCTGCACTAATGCCCTCTTCCTTTCCTGTATGCGCTGGCCCTGCACAGCCCGGGCCCGCAGCCACCAGCCCAGCTCCTCTCCACCGCCCTGGCGTCTCTGAGCGTGGTCTGCCTCCCTCGGCCCAGCCACCCGCTGCAGCAGAGCACGGCGTGCGCAGCCCGGTCCGTGCTCACCTCCGGAGGCGAGCGGAGGCACTCGGTACGCTCGGAGCTCCGGGCCGCCATGACAGCGCCCCTGCCTCGGCCAGCGCGCCCCTTCCCGCGCAAACCGCCGCGCTGCCCGCCCCCTTCCTTCCGGTCATGGCGGCGGCGGCCCGCAGCGCCTCACGGCGGTGAGTGGCCGCTAATGGCCGTCCCTTCGGTCCCCTTTCCTTCTGGAAGCTCCTCTACAGAGGTTGAATCTTCCTTTTGTGCGCCTGCTTCTTCATCTGTGCTGCATCTAGCACGTAAGGTGCACAAAGCGTCATCACATCCCCGGGTTTTATATTTAGAAACACAACTTTTCCCAGACCAACTTCCACCCGTGTTGTACCTGAAGCACTGGGAAGACCATCGCCCCTTTCGTGTTCCCTCCAGTCATTAATACACCTACATGACTTGCTGTAAGTTCACCTGGAACGCTACAGACACCCAAGAACATCATCACGTGAGTCGCCTTCTTCCCACCAGTAATGTCTCTGCTGCTGCTGCTGCTGTTTGGTACATTTCTGTCATTTCCACGAGTTCTATTACATGAAAATCACATTTCTCAGTCATTTCCACAAGTGTGTTATGTAAAAATCACATTTCTCAGTCATTTCCACAAGTTTGTTATGTAAAAATCACATTTCTCAGTCATTTCCACAAGTTTAGCAACACATGGAGAAAACCCTGGAGTATTAATGATATAAGGAAAGCAAATGCCTGGAAAACAGGGTTAAAATACCTTTAACTTGACTTAGGTCTGAGATAGAGAACAATGTGTTGTAAGTCTGTGGTGTGATAACAGAATTTAGTAGTCTTACTAACAGGAGTGAATTATTTCTTACCAACATGAGTGAATTATTTCTTACCATCCTGCTAATTATCAGTTGGTTTGGAGACAGTGACTCCCGAACATCTGCTAGCTTGGATACTCCTTGTCTGCCCATCCTGTCCTGCTTCCAGTACATTTTGTACGACGGTCACACTGTTTTAAATCTTTGCCAGCTATCAGAAACTTGCAGATATGGTTGGTTTCAGCTAATTGTGATTACTGGGGCATCCAGCTGTGCCAAAGGTGAAAAGTGCACCCTGAGGAAGACTGCTTACTTCACCTCAGGATGAAGTAAGCAGTCTCATTCAGGGCTCAATTTAGTAGGCCAGGTCTAGTGGGGGCTGGTGGAGCTGGTCTGACAAAGAAGGGAAGAGTGGATTTGGTGAGAGGCTTGCCAGACTGGTCAAGCATGCTTTAAACTAGATGTGTGTGGGGGGGGGTGGTGGTGGCATCATTCCATCCCAACACACCCAGTCACTGACCAGAAGCTATAGTAAACGTTCAGAGCAATGTAGAGATATTCCAGCTGCTCCAGCCAATGAGCCAGCTTCAATTGGAGCTCGGCTCAGATGCCTCTATACAAATGCCCATAGCATGGGGAGCAAACAAGAGAAATTAGAGATGTGTGCACATTTACGGGGTATGATATCATAGGCATCACAGAGACATCATGGGATGGCTCCTATGACTGGTGTGTTGGAATGGAAGGTTACAGGCTCTTTAGGAAAGACAGGCCCAGTAGGCAGGGAGGGGGAGCTGCTATTTATGTTAGGGATAGGCTGGAGAGTATGGAACTGTGTCTGGGAACAGGTGAGCAGTCAATAGAGAGTTTGTGGGTCAGGGTTAAAGGGAGAACAGTGTTGGGAGATATCACTGTGGGGATCTGTTACAGTCTGCCTGATCAAGAGGACTCGGTGGATGAAGCACTCTATAGGCAGATAGAAACAGCCTCACGCTCGCAGGCCCTTGTTCTCATGGGGGACTTCAACCACCCTGATATCTGTTGGAGGGACAGTACGGCCTGGCACAAGCAATCCAGGAAGTTCCTCGATTGTGTGGAAGACAACTTCCTTCTGCAATAGAGGAGCCAACAAGGAGAGGTGCCATGCTTGACCTCGTGCTCACCAACAGGGAAGGGCTGGTTGGAAATGTGACGCTCCAGGGCAGCCTTGGTTGCAGCGATCATGAGGTGATTGAATCTGAGGTCCTCAGGACAGTGAGAAGAGCACGCAGCAAGCTCACTGCCCTGGACTGCAAGAGAGCAGACTTTGGCCTCTTCAGGAACCTGCTCAGTAAGGTTCCATGGGATATAGCCCTAGAGGGCAGGGGGGCCCAAGTCTGTTGGTTGATATTCAAGGATCACCTGCTGCATGCTCAGGAGCGATACATCCCTACTAGAAGGAGGTGCTCCAGGAGGGCCATGGGACCTCCTTGGATGGATAAGGAGCTGCTGAGGAAAATTCAAGGGGAAAAAAGAGGCTTATAAAAGGTGGAAGCAAGGACAGGCGGCCTGGGAAGAATACAGGGATGCTGTTCAGGAAGCTAGGGACCAGGTTAGGAAAGCTAAGGCCCACTTAGAATTCAACTTGGCTAGGGATGTTAAAGATAACAGGAAGGGATTCTATAGGTACATAGCAAACAAAAGACAGACTAGGGACAACGTGGGCCCCCTCCAGAAGCTGTCAGGAGAAATGGCTACCCTGGATTTGGAGAAGGCTGAGGTTCTTAATGACTTCTTTGCCTCAGTCTTCACTGGCAAATGCTCTGACCACACCACCCACGTCTTGGAAGGCAGATGCAGGGACAGTGAGAATGAAGACCCTGGGCCCATTGTAGGAGAGGATCTGGTTCGAGACCATCTTAGGAACCTGAACGTATACAAGTTCATGGGACCTGATGAAATCCATCCACGGGTCCTGAAGGAGCTGCAAATGAAGTTGCTAAGCCACTGTCCATCATATTTGAAAAATCATGGCAGTCAGGTAAAGTTCCCTATGACTGGAAAAAGGGAAATATAACCCCCGTTTTCAAGAAGAGGAAAATAGATGAGCCGGGGAACTACAGAGCAGTCAGTCTCACCTCTGTGCCTGGCAAAATCTTGGAGCAGATTCTCCTGGAAGGCATGCTGAGGCACATGAAAAACAACAAGGTGGTTGGTGACAGCCAGCATGGCTTCACTAAGGGGAAATCCTGCCTGACCAATCTGGTGGCCTTCTAGGATGGGCCTACGGAACTGATGGACAGGGATAGAGTAGTTGATGTCATCTACCTGGACTTGTGCAACGTGTTTGACACTGTCCCACACGACATCCTTGTCTCTAAGTTGGAGAGACATCAATTTGATAGGTGGACCACTCGGTGGATAAAGAACTGGCTGGATGGCCACACGCAAAGTGTTGTGCTCAATGGCTCAATGTAGAGACCAGTAACGAGTGGTGTCCCTCAGGGATCAGAGTTGGGACTGACCTTGTTCAACATCTCTGTTGGTGACATGACAGTGGGATTGAGTGCGCCCTCAGCAAGTTTGCCCATGACACCAAGCTGTGTGGTTCGGTTGATATGCTGGAGGGAAGGGATGCCATCCAGAGGGACCTTGACATGCTTGTGAGGTGGGCTGATGCCAACCTGATGAAGTTTAACCATGCCAAGTGCAAGGTCCTACACCTGGGTGGGAGCAATCCCAGGCACAGCTCCA
Source organism: Myiopsitta monachus (assembly GCA_017639245.1). Lineage (NCBI taxonomy): Eukaryota > Metazoa > Chordata > Aves > Psittaciformes > Psittacidae > Myiopsitta > Myiopsitta monachus. The sequence continues at coordinate 1,258,414 of CM029923.1, read as the reverse complement.
GGTTGGGCAGAGAAGAGATTCAGAGCAGCCCTGTGCAGAAGGACTTGGGGGTGTTGGTGGATGAGAAAATGAACATGAGCCAGCTGCAGTGTGCGCTCGCAGCCCAGAAAGCCAACCGTATCCTGGGCTGCATCAAAAGGAGCGTGACCAGCAGGTCAAAGGAGGTGATCCTGCCCCTCTACTCTGCTCTCCTGAGACCTCACTTGGAGTACTGTGTGCAGTTCTGGTGTCTTCAACATAAAAAGGACATGGAACTGTTGGAACAAGTCCAGAGGAAGCCACAAGGATGATCAGGGGACCGAAGCACCTCCCATATGAAGACAGGCTGAGAAAGTTGGGGCTGTTCAGCCTAGAGAAGAGAAGGCTGCGTGGAGACCTTATAGCAGCCTTCCAGTATCTGAAGGGGGCCTATAGGGATGCTGGGGAGGGACTCTTCATTAGGGACTGTAGTGATAGGACAAGGGGTAATGGGTTCAAACTTAAACAGGGGAAGTCTAGATTGGATATGAGGACGAAATTCTTTCCTGTAAGGGTGGTGAGGCACTGGAATGGGTTGCCCAGGGAAGTTGTGAATGCTCCATCGCTGGCGGTGTTGAAGGCCGGGTTGAACATAGCCTTGGGTGGCATGGTTTAGTGGGAGGTGTCCCTGCCCATGGCAGGGGTGTTGGAACTGGATGATCTTAAGGTCCTTTCCAACCCTAACTATTCTATGATCTTGAAGACCCCTGCCCACATGAGGAAGACTACTTACTTCATCTTGAAGACCCCTGCCCATGACCATCAGAGGGGAGTGCGCAAGCACCAAAAGGGAGGAGACTAATGAGTACCTAAACTAATTGTGATAGCCCCCTGCTCTCTTAGGAGCCTAATGAATGAGCATGTTTGTGTGTAATAAATATCGGCTTCCTTAACCCCTCGGTGTGCAAGTTAGGAGGAGCGATCCCCCTTGCACCTGGCGCCGTAATAAACATAGACTCATAGAATCATAGAATAGCCAGGGTTGGAAAGGACCTTAAGATCATCGAGTTGCAACCCCCTTGCCATGGGCAGGGACACCTCCCACTAAACCATGCCACCCAAGGCTATGTCCAGCCCGGCCTTGAACACCGCCAGCGATGGCGCATTCACAACTTCCCTGGGCAACCCATTCCATGCCTGCTTTATAACTCTCTTTGAGTTGTTGAGTCTAATTCCCTGCTTCAATTAATATTGCATGCACCAGAAGGGATTATTCTCACCATGCATGAATTAGACTATACACTCTTGCTACTTGTACTGAAAGTCCTCGATCTAATACCACATCTCGCAGGACTGGAGGTGGAATTCCATTTTCTTTCACAGCCTGCAGATTGAGTGCTCCCTCCCACCCATTCCATTGTACTGCTGCCAAAGTTCATTCTCACTGACATTGTCATTTTTAATTTGAAAATGTTTTCAGATTGCAAGAGGCTGCAGTGGAAAAAAATCACTGACACAAATTTGGCATGCTTTTCTGTAAGCAGTAGAGGGAAACTGCCTGCATTGCAGCATGACAATCAGCATACCCCATGGGTAAGAGTATTTGTTTCCCTCATCTGAAAGCAGCACACAACATAGCTGCACCAAGAGCCATCATTCACTCTCCTATCAGTGATCAGCCACAGGGGAAAAGGAGGACTTGGTGAAATCTAGCACGTTGCGCTTGAATCAGCCAGGATGGAGAAGACCTTCGGGATCATCAGGTCCAACCGTTACCAAGGCCACCACTACCCCATGTCACAGCTAGCAGAATTTTCACAGAACAAATAATATACAGGGTCTGGAGCATTTCCGCAGCAAACTCCTGACCTGCAAGTCAAGGCGGTTTGTAAGCAGTGCCCTTACAAGCACTTCCCACTCTGACAAAGCCACTTTAAAATCTGTTATGCTTTGTCTCTACTGAGAACAGCTTTTGGCATATCTTAAAAACACTGTAGAGTGGTTCTCAGTTTTGAGACACTTCGCTTCTTCTTACACTTAAGATGTTTAAGCTTCCATAGAAGCTCAATCAAACCGAAAGAGTACTCTGTCATAGACTGTGTGTGGACCAGATGTGCTTCTGTTGATGTTACCAAGAGGTTTTTTCCCCAGTGGGTTCATAGGAACAGGAAGAGGCCATATGGAAGTAAAGATAATTTACATAGCATCTTTTATCACCAAATATCACAAAGCACTTTGCAAGTCACCTACTGTGCAGGAAGAATTTCACTCAGAACTGAAATGCAAATACCTTGAGGGTAAAACTTGGCAAACACATAATAGACACAGCAATGCTATGAAACAAGTAACTTGCTGTAAAGAATAAAGTCATAGCAAACTGCAGTCCTGAGAGAAAGATGGGCCGACAAATTCTAGCTACAAATCAGTTGCAATCTGTGCAGTTTCCCCCATATGTGAAGCAACACTTTATTAAAACTAGTATCTCCTTTTTGATAAATGCAGCCCTGTTAAAATGATCTACACATATAGACACTGAAAATGGAACACAAGACTAAGTGGACAACTTCCTATGAGTTTTGTAGACATTTACTGTACATATGCACAGTAAGTGTATATCCATCACCTTAATCTCAATGTCCCAGAAGGTATTGTGGCCAAGAAAAGCTGTACTAGGTTTTTTTATACTTGTAATTAGGAGGTGGTTTGGGAGGCTCTAAGCAGTTTCTGATTCTGTCTTGAATATCACTACAGAAGTTACAACAACCAAGAAAAAGGAGGTATTTAAAATACAATAATGTTTTTCTTCCATCCATCTTGGGGAAAATGAGCAGTAGGAGAAACAACACATGAGAAAGTGCAATCTGCATCAGAGGCACTAAAGAAAACAGTATTGTCTTTTCAAATAGATCAACATAAAATTCCTTTAGTGAAGTCTATTGTATAAAGATGTTCCCTTCTTTGGTTACCATGCTACCACTTCCAGACTGATGCTTTCAGCCCAGAATCTGTCTAATCTCCAGTAGGTACATTCATATTACATTTAAGTGCTGTAAGAAGGCAATTCTAAATGCTGCTCAACAAATGAAATGAATATTAAGTAGACAGACGCCATGATTTATGTTCTATATTTATAGAGCTCCCAGAAGAACTAACTACAAAATCCTTCACTGCACTTCAGATGAAACTGGAAATGTAGTTTATGGAAAGAGACTTTGGAGACAAAGATTTTCTAAGAACCTAGAAAGTTCAGCTCCTACCTTTTGCTTTTCTGTTCTCAGAATTGCTCTCCTGTCCATGCGCAGTAACCCAGGCCTGGTCACACAGAGTCACAGCAGTCTTAGCACCACGTTTGTCCTTGCAACCTAGCTGCAGTGCTCATTCCTATCCCAGAAAAGAGAAAGGTGTAAAGACAACGTTACTGACTCTGTAATAAATGAGGTAATAAGTAAGATCTGTAATAAATGACCAGCAGGTCTTCCCCTCATCCCAGCACTGCAACTTGTGTAACCAAGAGCACAACATTTTCAGCACAGCTATGGGACAGCTGAAAAACTTCTGGGTATTAAGCTAGCTGCCAGTTAGGAGGAAAGTGCTTTCTTGGAGCTGTTCAAACCCTTAAAATTGACTATGATGAGGCAGAGCGTCAGGATATTCCTGTTCGCTCCAAAGGAGTAACAGCAGAGGTTGTGCAGCAGGCACGCCAACACGAGGCTGCCTTGAAAGTCATGCGTTAGAAAAGACACCAAAGGTTTCCATTACTCAGATGTCCAAGGGGGGGCAGCGCAGCCATGGACTGAGGTTCTGTACTCTTACCCCTGATACGGACCTGATAAGCATTCCTGGGAAGAGTGCAGGAGCAGTATCACTCCACAGTGATGACTCCCATTTCCACGGTCGTGTTTTGTTCCCCCTCCTGATGTACTTACAATCAGAGGTGCAGAACAGCATGAATCCAGTGCACTCAACCCCCAGGAGCAGTTTGCTTTTTTCATTTTTAAAGTAAGAGCCATAGGCACTGAAAGGCTGTGAAATGACTATTATTAAACTACCTTTAAATATGTTTAATGGCACCACATGCCGAACCAGAAATTCCTTTCCTCCAAGCCTATAGAATGCGGAGGGTTTAATTGTGAATGCTTTATGACTGTGTTGATAAATGTACCATGGCATTCATTCTCTTTCAGAAAAAAAGTCATGCAGGCCCTTTTTCATGCAACATTTGAAAGATAAAACTTCAATTAATCTGCTTGGAAGAGCAATCTTAGCTTCTGTAGTAAAAATAATAACAAAACTAGCACTTACCTTACTTCAGATCTTCCAAGTGCTGTTTGGATAGTAAGCCATTTGTCCCTGTTGGCAAGGATTTGAGTTTGCACTGGACAGCAAGTAGCAGCAGGTATCTTCCCACCTCCCTTTTCCCCTGTCTCCATTAGGGTTTTTTCTCCTTCATGTTCTATTACACACATGCTAGATGCACTTCCCTGTACATGGGAATTCCAGACATCCCTTCCTGGTGCTACTGAATGGTTTGAATTTGCTTTTACCAGCCAGGGGAACCCATGAGACATCTGTTATTTCTAAGACTTCTCAGGAATGGAAAGGAGAGTCAACTTTCTTCTAAAGCCTGCTCTCTTGCCATAACACTGAGATGCCATGGGTATGTTTTACAAGGAAATATCCCCTCTTTTCTAGCTCCAACACCCTTATTTTCTACCGCAACTAATGGAACCAGGGGTAGAAACTCATGATCAGCACAGTATTTGTGCTTACACAAATACAAGGATAAATACTTTTGCCCTCAGTTTGTATAAGGTGGCAATTCCTGCTGTTTATAGGAGACCATCTCCTTTTCAGGCGGCAGGAAGTGCAGGGAAAAGAGTCAGTTCTGCTCTACAAACTGGGGCCAACTGTACAGTAACTAAGATTTGCAGAGCCAGAGCCTGTTAAAGTAGCAATGCCAGAAAGCAGTTGTCCTTCAGATGTATTGCCCTCCCACCCAGAGCCTCAGAAGCTGGTACAGTCCCAGCTCCTGTTTGCAGCACCTCTTTCAGTGCATGTTCAGAGGGGTAAAGTACACCGTGTCCTTGAAATGTCAGATTAAACCCCAGGAGACTGAGGAGTTTGCAGATGTAACCAGCATTAATTCAGTACATGAATTCTGTGGGCAGAAGAGCATCCAGGGTTCAGGTGCATTACAGCCATTTATCTTTTGCTTATCCAGGAAGCTTTCTATAAGCTTGTGAAGGGAACATCGTCAATAAACATGAAAATAAAATCACCACAAGCTTGGCTTGAGGAATGCTTCCCAAAATTAAGGATCACCATCTCACAGTGGCGCAATCCCACTTCCAGATGGTACCAGCAAAGAGGCATGGCACATCCACAGCAGCTGTGAATGAGCTGTGAACCTTGTGTTGCTTCACTGTTTTCTCTCCCTGTCTCATAGAATCACAGAATCAACCAGGCTGCAAAAGACTTTTAAGATCAAGTCCAACCTGAAAGTGAGAAGCATAATAGCACATGTCCTGAAAGGGCTCTGCCACATGCTTGCTACCCCTGCATTAGCGGTTCTGAAAGGCTGTGTTCAAACCCAGCCCCCTGTTTGCATGACCAGTACAAATCAGTAGATGTAGAGAAAACGGCTCCTGCACAGCCATCATCTTACCCTTTGCCAGTACCAGTAAACAGTGCTCCAAGAAGATGCAGACAGGATCATAGATCATACAAGAGGGATTCACAGAATGGTTTGGATTGGAAGATTTTGATGACAAGAATTAGGATTGTATTATTTGTAGAGAAGAATTAATACAGCTGAGACAAAACCATAAGATTTCTGGGTCTGAAAGCACGAAAGAGAATTGTTTCTCTCTGATGGTACAGAGCAAAGATTTCTGAGCTGATTTATTACAGAGCTTATGAAAGATCAACACATGTACACAGAACAAAATCACTGTTTTCTTTTCTTCTTCCCGGAACCATAAACCTGTATTTCAAAAGCCACTGCTGAAGTGGAGGCTGAGATGGAAAGGTTGAACTCTGACTCAGTTTTCAAGGGCAGGTCTCTTGCTACTTAACCCAGGAATTGTCTTGAGTCTTCTATTGCATTCTATGCTGCCATCACCTGGCTCTTTTCAGAAAACCTGACATTTTCCAAGTCTCCGTTACCTCCAGGCCTGTTTTTCTCTGGGTAGGAAGCTTCAGTGGTTCCTGTGAAGGTATTTCACAGCAAGGATTTGCACTTGTCCAAACAGCAAGCTTCTCTCTCCAGCTACCACACTCCCTTTTGGCTAGTCATCCAGCTCCCTTTGCCTACCTGAGCACTCAGGAATGTTGATTTATGTCTCTTTTCACACTCCAGCCTACTATTCTGCATCTAGCTCGTCTCAGTCATCCAGCAGAGATTTCTTGATAGCAAGGCAGCTGCTTTTAGCATGCAAGCCACCAGAGTCCTGACCCAGTCCTCCTAATTCAGGGAATACAGACACCTGGTCATGGAAAACACCTTTTGTCCTACAGTAAATGGGTGTTACCAGCTCTTCCAGTGATTAACTTCAATATAAACAGGTTGTTTACGTACCCTGAGGCAAATATTATCTGCTGCCTGACAGGAGCAGTGATAAAAGGTGAATCTTTCCAATCAGCTTACCCTGACGCAAAGCCACACTGCTTCCAGGCGATACAACCTTCTCCTCCTAGCCATTCGACTAGCAACCAGAGTGCCATGTAAAGCTTCAGAAACATTGGTCTGGCTAAAAATTGGATTTCTGATGGCTGATAAAGCTCTCAGGTGAACCATGAAAGCAGTGATGCTAATGCAGACATGGGGGAGAACGATATGTACAATAAACTTGGCTTCATCTTTAGGCTTCAGCACGCCTTAGGAAAGTCTTTCCTTTTTTTAGCATTTCCACTCACTAGAAGGGGGAAGGAATTGTTCCTCAGCTCCATCTAAACCTGCCCTGGTGCAGCTCGAGGCCGTTTCCTCTTGTCCCATCCCTTGTTCCTTGGGAGCAGAGCGCAGCCCCCTCCTGGCTCCATCCTCCTCTCAGGCAGTTGTAGGCAGCGATCAGGTTCCCCCTGAGCCTTCTCTTCCCCATCTGAACCCCCCAGGTCCCTCAGCCGTTCCCCATCACACTGTGCTCCAGGCTCTGTACCAGCTCCATTGCCCTTCTCTGGGAAATGCTGGGCATTTTGTTTACTCCCTGCTCTTCCCAGGAGCCCTCTGGTCTCTGCACATGCCAGACTAAAGTCTCCTGAGCAAAACATGCTCAGCTGCTTTGTCGTCTTGCTAGAGGGTTCACCTAAGCTGTTATGTAGGTAGGAAGAGCAGGAAAGCGGGGCTGCCTGCCTCTGCTGGCCAGCCACAGCCCAGCTCCCAATGCAGACCGAAAAGACACCACGCAGAACACTTCTGTTGTACAGGAGCTGCAAACAAGCATTGAGAGCACATCAATCAACGTGCACTTCTTGGCAGGACACTAACTGATCACCACAGGGAGACAACAGCAGGGGGTTACTGGGAGACATTCTAATGTGCTTCCCTTCATTCCTTTTCCTGACCCATTGCCCAGGAGATGTAGGTAAGATAAGCCTCTGCTGGACACATTATTCAGAATAGGGAACTACTGCATCCAAAGGAGACTTCGGGGCTTATAGTTTAGAAACGATAAATCTTGGGGCAAAGCAGGAAAAAAGGGCATATTAAACAGGAGCTGTAAGGAAAGACTTACCTAAAGGGAGAAAAGAAGAGGGGAAGACTTGGTCTTAGAAACTTTAAGAGCAGCTGCTTGGATTTAATCCCCACAGCTGAGTCTGCAGAGAATCTGCAGAATCAAAACTGAAATTAGAGAGACCCTTCCTTAATGAACAGAGTAAAACCATGGCTAATCCTGGATACGCAGAAATGGCCACGCATTCTGCCCGAGCAGTCGCCGCAAATGACAGTGTGCTGAGGTTTACAGGGTCTCTGTTTGCTGCTTTGTTTTTATTGACAGAACAGAGGTGGGACAGAGAAGACGGAGGATGTGACGACTGAATTAAAGCTCCATTGGGAATTCAAATCTGAACTGGATGTGAATCAATGCACACAGGTCTTGTGCTTTCCCTAAAGAGCTTCACTGACCTGAATACGAGCTGAATGCCTCCCTCATGCATCCTGGCAGAAATGAGCTGAGGCTTCCAGACCCATTTAAGAACTGGCAGAAATGGACCTGGCCTTCCAAGGCTTGAAAGAAGTCCCAATCCTATAGAAACAACACCGAAAGCACATGCGTACCTCTGTAAAAATACCCATGTCAGCACAGTTAAACATTGCAGGCTTGAGAAAATACCTTGCATACTGTTGTTTGCAGTGGAAATGCAGACAAGTCCTTTCCTGGCCCTGTATTGTATCGCTGGTGTTTATTTCTTATGCAGCCAATTTTCCTAGCCTTGACCTGCATAACTTTTGAGCAAGAAGGAAATAGAGAAGCAGCAAATCATGTAGAAATATGTGGTGCGTGCTCCTCACTTGTGGAATAAGCCAGCCAACGAATGCTTCGTTTCATTTCTCAAGCAGGCTTTCTTATGTTTCTGGAGAGTGCTGATGCCCTGTGATATCTGAGCAAGACAGCAGTAGGACCATACACACGGTACTCCTCCTTGCTCTCTTGATAAGAGAATAATGAAGTCAGTGGTGCAGAAGCAACACAATGTGCCTCTCTGAAGGTGACCTCAAAGCCCACTCAGCTGCTTCACTGGTGGGTATTAAAATTAATGAGTTTCTGCTACGAAAAGAAAGAGGTGCCTTTAGGTGGGAATGAGGTCTCTGATCTTGTATTGTAGCACAGCCACTGAGCACCGCCTAATCCTGCGCCTCTTAGTCTCAAATAATACCTCTCTTTTCTAACAGGGGAAGCAAGGACAGGCTGAATACACTTACTATATCTATTGAAAGAGGGGAGAGGAGAGCTTTTCATTTGCATCTTAAGCACCTTTCCACTTTTCATTTGCTTCTTAAGCACCTTCCCATTAGTAACAACTGGGCTGCCATTAAGACTCTTTTTTTCTCCCTGTTTATATAGCTAATAGAGAAAAAAATTGGCACTATTGAATGCCAGGCAGCACCTGAGGCTGCTAACTCAGCCAATACAGCCACAGTGCTTAATGGATCTCTATTACAGAGCCCTTATTTTTGGGCATGGGAACATCTGTCTGGAGGTCAGCACATTTCACTAATATTTTTGATTAACACATCCTTCACAGTGGTTTGGAGCTTTTAATGCTCCCCAGTTAATGAAGCAACATCCTGAAGCAGCCATTAGCTTGGGACACAACGCCCATTCAAAATTGCTGTTTCATTAAGACAGCTCAGGTTTACCCCAGATTCTTCAAGGCTTTATCCAACTGCAAAGAGGAGTTAGTAACACCCTGTGATACCAACATCGCTTCGGGGCTTCTTCCCTAGCTAGGTGTTCCAGTGAGCAGCAAAAGTGACAAGCATGTTTCATGTCTGAAAAGCACATCAAGTATTTTATGAGCTCTGCTCAAGCCATTTGCTTGGACTGAACTTCGAACTGGGAGATACCCTATGACATCTGTGATAAAGGTATCATACCTTAAAACACGACAACAGACTACCTAAATTCCACAGAAGAATTGCCTAAAGCCTTAAGGAAGATCACTTCCTATTTTTAGATGCTGGAGACGCATCAGTTTCAGATACATCAGTGATCGCTAGCTTTGGCCATTCAATAAAATTACACGTAAAAGTCAGAAAACCAAGATCACCTCAAACCTGCTCTGAACTATCCCATATGCTCCAAATATTCTCCTCTTACTGAGGAGATTTGATCTCAAACTATTTGGATTTGACACTTATGCACTTTCTGTCCCAGAGCTGAGTGTAGCCTACAAAGAACTCAGAGAAGGGGGGAAAGAAGCATCACCAGTTCAGTCTGCTAACGTATGGAGCTTTCCAAATGTAATGTGCCTGTGACTTGTGCCTAAAAATCTTTGCTATGTCACTGGTGCTGAACTTACTATTTCTACAATATACCTTCCTCAGCCTGCAAACTGTTTCTGGTCTAATTTAATCAAGTTTAGCCTATTAATAGTATGACGTAAAGGGCAGTTATTTTGCTTATCTCATTAAACACAGAAACCTGCTATACTGCCATGCCATTAAATCCCAGACAGTTGAGGAGCATTCCATTAGGACTGCATTAGTTCAGCATTACTTACATTTAGTTTTCCTTTAGTCTCACTAGCTTCAATCGCTCTCAAAATACATGCCACACAAAGAAACATGGCATCTGAAGGTCAGCCTCCATCACTTCTTTTGGGAAAGAGATGTTTGGGAAGGCAGGAAAGAAAATGGAAATGAAAATGTGTCCCCGAAGCCTCCAGAAATGTTATTTATTTGAACCTAAATACAGTTGATTCTGGCTTCTTCAGTTAAGGTAAAACAGGACCCCAGCACTGAGCTATCTGCCATGTATTCAGTAAAACCTCAGACTGGGCTCTGGCAAGGAACTGATCTCCCTCTTCCTTCCCTCCTAATATAAAGAAAGTGCAATTGGATGTGTGGAAATGTAATTCAGAGACATTTCCACAAGGACTTCCAGGACCAAAGAGACAATACCACCTCTGCTAACAGCAATCACACTCACAAGGCAGAGACTGTGTACACATCAGCAAGGAATGGGCTCGCTAGAAAGAGAGCTGTGGAATGAAGCAGTGGGTGCTGCTGACCTGACACCTTCACAGTGCATACTGCATGGGAGTTTACCTCAAACAAAAAGGAGGCAGGTTCCATCAGGGGCTGAATGCAGCTGGTGAGCATCAAACGTGCTCTTGGAACACATCATCCTCTTCAGCTTCATCTGAAAGAGATGCAGTAAGGCCCCCCAGGACTGCTCTGTGATGTGGATCAAAGCACATTCAACAGGGACAGGCAAATTGCCTGCAGAAGCACATTCCTGATCTGAACTAAACCACGGACCTAGACAGAGCATAAATTCTTCTGTATAAGACCCTAACAGCAGAATATACAGAGGAATCAAATCCATTCCGTACTGTGCCCGGAGACGTACCCCAGAAAGTGGAATCAGGATGGGTCTTCCAAAGCGAGGCGGTGCTGTGTGAAAGACAAACAGAAGGACAGGCAATGTTTTCAAATTAGAGAGAATGGAACAAGGCGATTTCGAGTCATTTTACTCCCTCTAAGAGTAAAATCTGCTTTAGCATTTGAATCAAACGAGAGCGGCTCTGCAGCACGAGCCCCAGAGCTGAGCACCAAAAGAACTGTCTCCTCCAGTGCCTTGGGTATTTCTCCAAGTCTCAAGTGACAGAAAGAAGATCAAGGGTTTTTAGAGGCTGAAGACCTGAGGCACTCCGCTTGTCTGTGCCTGGGCTCTGTCACGCAACATTAACCAACAGTATTTTGAGATGCCTAAATAGAAATAAGCTTATTTTTATACAGACAGAAATGAAATAATGACAATTGAAAGCAATCTATTCTGTGCGCTCTGTAAGAGACAGGAAGACATGGATATTTGTCTGGAAACAGTTCACAACGCACCTAAGAAGCAGGCAACTGAGTTAGCCCAACTTTCTAATGCAGTCAGAGTGGCACTTCCGTGTTTCAGATGCAAGTTTGGCAGTTCTTTGTGTGGGAACATGGCACATGGGAGATGGCACAGTGAGGGTGGGGGTCACTTTCCTGTAACACAAAATTGAACACCATGTTATGAAATGTATCATTTAAAGAATAGCAGTCAGAAAGGTGATCCAGTGCCAAATGAAACCTCCCTTTAAGGAAGTCTCCACGAAGCTCTTGGCTGACTGAGCTGGCGCTTCATGAGTAAAGGCCTTTCCCAACCTAGCTGATTCTGTGATTCTGTGTGTGCAAAGTATAATGAAGCATTAAGCCATCAGCTGCCCTGAGGTGTTCAGTCTCCATCCCACCATGACACTGTTTCTCTGTCCTGGTTAAACTGAGCAACAGGAATAAAGGTGGTATCTTAACAGAGAAGGAAGAGGCATTCATTCGCTTTAAAGCTGTATTGGGTTCTAATTCAATAGCAGCAAGACTCAAAATAATCAGGGAAGTATTATCACATCTGTAACACCGTGTAGCAGTTCTGAGGACAAAATAATCTCTTCAGACAGAGTTCCTGAAGTACAGCAAATAATATTGAGGTAATTTCAAGCTACAAACACTGGTACTATATAAAGACAAAACTCTCAATAGAAAGTAAAGACAAAATGGTCTGTGGTCCTTAATGTATATCTATGCTAGAGAGTGGTTCAGCTGAGGAGGACATGGGTGTATTGGTGGATGATGAGTTGACCATGAGCTGGCCCTTGAGCCAGGAGGGACAAGAGTGTCCTGGGGTGCATCAGGAGGAGTGTGGCAGCAGGTCAAGGGAGGTGATTCCTCCTCCTCCACTGACCCTGGTGCAGCCACATCTGGAGCACTGTGTCCAGTGCTGGGCTCCTCAGTATGAGAAAGACAAAGAGATGCTTGAGAAGATCCAGGGGAGGCCATAAGGATGCTCAGGGGTCTGGAGCATCTCTCTTATGGAGCCTGGTTATTCTGGAGAAGAGCAGCCTGAGAGGGGATCCCATCAATGCAGATCAATAGCTCAAAGGCGGGTGCCAGGAGGATGGGGCCAGACTCTTTCCAGCAATGCCCTGTGACAACACGAGGAGCAGTGGCCATAAACTAACACACAACAAGTGTCACCTCAACATGAGGAAGAGCTTCTTTACGTGAGGGTGTCAGAGCCCTGGCACAGCTGCCTGGGGGGATGTGGAGTCTCCCTCTCTGGAGCCATCCCAAACCCACCATGGACATGTTCCTGTGTGCCCTGCTCTGGGTGGCCCTGCCTTGGCAGGGGCTGGACCAGGTGATCTCCAGAGGCCCCTTCCAACGCTGATGGTTCTGGGATGCTGTAATTTCTGAATATCCAAAATAAACCCTGTAGAGCACTAAGTGCACGTTCCCTTGTCTTCTGCGTCACACGGACCCGCATGAGTGGAGGGGAGCAGAGGGGAAGGAAGAGGTGGGTAAGAAAGGGAAAAGGAGGAGAAGAGAGGAGGATGGGAAGGGGAAAGAAGCAAAGAAAGAAGGAGAAAAGAAAAGAAGAAAAGTCAGGAAGAAGTCAAGAAGGAAGTGTAGGAGGTGGCACCATGACACAGTTCATCAGCCTTCAGCCCTGCTGGCAGGAGGCCACAGGTCAGCAGAGCTCCCATCAGCAAAGAGCAGTCCTTATTTACAGTTCATAACCTTGTCAGCAGGAGTCACCTCTGGGAAATGGGCTATGCTGATTGCAGCTTCCATCAGCCAGCACATGCACCACGGACTTGGACCCAGCTTGCCACACAGCCGGTGTTCCTGTGCTAACCAATGTCTGTGACAACCTACCTTTAATTAGAGCACAAAACACAGAACAAGATCCCAGCTGGCCTCAGAATATTTCCACATCTCCAAGAGATCCCACATAGAATCACACAATGGTTTGGGTTGGAAAGGACCTTAAGCTCATCCAGTTCCAACCCCCTGCCATGGGCAGGGACACCTCCCACTAAACCATGTCACCCAAGGCTCTGTCCAACCCAGCCTTGAGCACTGCCAGCGATGGAGCATTCACAACTTCCCTGGGCAGCCCATTCCAGTGCCTCACTACCTTCAACATCACCAAACTGGAAAGAACTAAAAAGACCATGGCTTTCTGGAGTAGTTCAGAGGTTTACAGCCACATTCTCCAGCCCCTGGAACTTCTACTGCAAGTGGCAATGGCCCTCCACATTTCCAACCAGTTCACAATTTCTCTGCTTCCTTAACTCTTTGTTCCTGACCCATCTGTTTAGAGAAGCAGCTTTTCCAGGCTTCCAATTTGTCTAACATACAAGGGGTGATGGGTTTAAACTAAAAGAGGGAGATTAATGCTGGATGTGAGGAAGGAATTCTTTACAGTGCGGGTGGTGTAACAGTGGCACAGGTTGTCCAGAGAGGTGGTGGATGCCCCATCCCTGGAGACACTCAAGGCCAGATTATGGTTCTGGGCACCCTGCTCTAGTTGAAAGTGTCACTGCTCACTGCAGGGAGTTTGAGTAAATGAGCTTTGAAGGTCCCTTCCAACCCAAACCATTCTGTGATTCTATAGTACTCTCATTGTATCTCTAAGAATATCCAGCATTCCTGATCACAGCAGTTCAGTTTTAGAATGGATTTGCTGTGATTTTCCCTGAAGACTCTCAATAGACCTATTTCACTTATGAGAGTTCATGATATTTGTGCTTATAATTCTTTGTAGAAAGCAACCTTTATCACCTGCCTAGCATTATCTGTCCAGAAATTACAGTAAATCACCACAACCTTTACCTCACCCACTAATTCAGTTAGGCTGCGTCCAGAACAAAGGGCCACAATAAATGCCAAAGCAAGTGCTACACCCGCTTATAAATCACACAGCCCCAAGTCCCTTACTGAACAAGTTAAATATTTACTAGATTATAGCCAGCAAACAACACATTAGGTCCCTTAGACCATCACTGGTTCCTCAGAGAAGTCTGTAGCAAGTATTTCTTAGCCCCACCATGGACGTTCCTAAAATATCTTTTTCCATCTGCTTTCCTTAAACTCCCAAAAGAAAGTTAAACTTTAAGTTAAACTTTACCTGGATGGATATGTGCGTTCCCAAAGCACAATAACACAGCATCAACAGGATTTAGCATCTCAGACTGTTCTTCTTCCAGTCCTTTTACCTTGTCGCCGATTGCAAAGGGGTCGTGATAAATGTGTCATCGAAATGCAGTCCCACGCTCTGGTATCTGAACATCAAAGACAAAGAAGGTAAGATCTCCATTTCTTCACATCTATTTAGGCTGCACACCACTCTTAAGAAATGTGACTACCAAAATCTGCCTTTCCGTAATATGTTGATCCTGCTCTTCATTCTGGTTTTCTTACTAAATGAAGCCCTGGTTTATGCTTCCCCAGTTATCTGGATCTGGATGATGAGGTCTTGTGCTTTCAGATGTGGGAGGAGAGGACTGAGAAATATTTGTGTTATTCCATCGTACCTGTAATGCCTTTGTGCCGGTTCACAATGGATGAGTATCTATTTCAAAGGTAGAACTACACAAATCTTAAAATGTCTGTGTGACTGGACTATAGCTGCTCTTGGGAGACGGGGGAAAACAGGACAGAAAGACAGGGCGAGGAAAAAGGAGAAGGGGATATTGCAGTGTTCTAAACCTGCTTCTGTGACATTAAAAAGTTATTAGAGAGTGGTTTTGAATACAGAAGAAACACTGCGGTCAGGGTGCTGATTTGGCCATCAGCAAAGCAGCCACGCACAGCAGGAATCACAGCTCACATAGAGATACACAGATTGGGTGGTTTGGCTTTCACTTGAACCACAGCTCTTACTGCCAGAAGTAGGACTATTTTAATGACAGTCTAATTAGCCACGTCTGGTTTAATTCTGGATGCTCAGGAAAGGCATCAAAAAGCATTGTGAGGAGAGCCATCACTGAGAAGTATAAACAGAGACAGCTTTTGCTTTGCTCTGTGCATCCTCCTGGGGGAATGGTTGGACTTGATGATCTCAAAGGTCCTTTCCAACCTGGTTGGTTCTATGATTCTTTGGCCACCAGAGCTATGCGCAGCACTGGATTGCCTTAAACATGCCCCACACTGAGTTTTCTGCCGGTTTATGTGATGATTCCGTACTCAGAGTTGTGTTCTCATGAAGCTCATGTTTGACCGAACTTCTCAGTCCCGAACATCCCTAAATGATAAGTCCCGCTCAGCTTGCCTCGCTCTCAGCATAGGTTATTTCACCTTTCAAACACTCCGGCACCTTCATCTTCACTTAAAGTAGCTGAATACAATTTCTACTTTTCCAGTGCTCTCTGTTCCATTTTTCAACTCCCCACTTTTTGTGTAGACTTCACCTGTGCAGATGAAGCTTCTGTTGAATGCAGGGGCCTGCTTTCTGCATGGCTCTTTATCTCTCTCTCACATCCTGTTTTAATAGCGATGCTCAGAAGATTCACTTCAGATTGAACTCTCAGAGAATGAACCACGGCCTTTTTTCCCTGCTTTGTGGCAAATTCCAACCCTGGACATCCGTAGCTTGGGACAGGTGTTGGTAGAGGCTTTAGAGAAAGAAGCAGATGAAGTAAGAACTGGTTTACAAATGACCAAATTTCTCCCATGCTTTTTTAATTTCTCACTCATTTAACTGTAACTGTGTTCATGATTTCATTTAAATGATACTCAGAACTTATGGGCTTTTCTCTTTAATGTGCTTAGTTATAAATCAAAGTGTTCCCATGCAGATTGCCATAGGTTGTTTCTACCTGTAGAATCCCAGTTCCACTCCCGATCAACGCACCATGCACATCACATAACAAGTGAGGTTAGTACATCCAGGGAGACCCGATCAGCACACCATGCACATCACTTAACAAGTGAGGTTAGTACATCCAGGGAGGCCCGATCAGCACACCATGCACATCACTTAACAAGTGAGGTTAGTACATCCAGGGAGACCCAGTGAATGGACACAAAGGCAAGGAATGGAAATCAAAGCTGATGAACACGGTGTGAATTACTGGGACACTTTGCTGGACTCTGAATTAGCTGTAGGTGTGTTTACATGGCAATGTTTGCTCAGGAAGCAGACATCAGCATTATCTCGGGTAAGTGAAGAGGTAACTGTGTACACAGCAGTAGCCAAAAATGCAACAAAGACTGTCAAAGCCTGAAAGTGTGAAGAACAGAATGTTGGAATTTCTAGAAACCATGAGCACAGATTTATCCGGGATACCATAAGCAGTGATCTCGGCATCCACTGCAAGGATCTTTGAGAATTGGAACACTTTGGGAAGGGTAAAAGTAATACCTGAAAAGCAGGGAATACTGAAATCACGTATTTTAGGAACAATTCAGAAGGCAGCACTGTAAGGAAGATGAAACTGTCCATCTCTGTTCAGAAAGGAGGTAGCGTCTCGTAAAAGGTGGAAAATCAACGTAATCCTTTTACACTCGCTGTGTAATCAAACTATGACACCCATTGCCACACGAGGGTGTTGAAATTCATGAGTCAGTATTGAGAACGGGATCAAGCAGTGACTTCCAGAATTTTCAAGTATAATTTGGAGATCAGCTCTGGAAAAAAATTGTTTCGTGTTTCCAAATTCAAGCCAAATTTTGCCAGAGATCAGGTAAGGGATCCATGAGGGCAAAGGGAAGGGCAGACTGACTATTCCTTGGATCAGTACTAGGCTGTGCAGTATTGGGAAAGGGATAATAGACATAGGCGCATCTTGGTTCTCTTACAGGATGGCACTTCAGTTCTCCTAGATTAGACAGTAGCCAACAGTCCAATAAACTCTCCTGAATGCTCATATTAAGGGGGATAAAGAATGTAGATTAACACAAAAATGCAACATAAATGCTGCTGGTCATGTTAAAGTGTTGATTTAATATACTTCCCAAGACTGGACGCATCAGACTGGTTCTAACCTGCGTTGTTGGGCAAGTTTTCATACAAAGAAACAGGAACATTGCTTTGCCAACAGGAAAACCAGCACAGCAGAAAGAGGCTCTGTAGTCAGCAGAGGGAGTCAGCCACTTCCACAAAGCAATTCAGCTGTGTTAGGAGCAGCCAAAGAGCCTCTGGAGATGCCCAGAGGGAATCGAGTACCTACCCTACATCTATAGCAAGACTTGGACATGGAATTGGTGGAACACCATTCTCCCACTAACTTCATGTTGGTGCGTAATCCGTTAACTCTCAGGATGCCTCTCTCAACACAGAACTGCTCTGCCCGCTTCCCATGAGAGGCATGAAGCAGACACAGGTTAATACATCGTCAGGGCTTTCCCTGACTCTGGTTTTACGAACATCCCTCATTTTAAATAGCAGAATAAATCCCACCTCAGGCACAGGGAAGGCTGAAGCCAAATTCTGGCAGCTTCAGCCCTACCAAGTGACATTGATTTCTACAGCCTTTTTCCTGAAGAAAGGGCGTATAAAGTTGTCCCGTGCTCCTGTTGGCTCCATCCTGGCAAGTTCCACTCAGAAACCCAGGACCTAGATGAACTTGGAGGTTTTCCAGTGTTTCAGCAGCCATCCCTCTTCCAGTCTGTGTCAGGAAACTGGTTTTTAAACAGCTGCTGGTGGGACCGTGTCAGAAGCACGCAGGACATGGCTATGGAGAGCAAAAGGCAGATAGCAAAGAGCAGCGCTGCGATCGCCTGGCACTGCCCATATCACCTTCTAGCTGGGACTTGCATAAATCAGTAGCAACCAGCTATGTAACTGATAGCAAAGTGCATCTGCACACACAGCAACAGGAGCCTGTGTGATTTCACCCATTTAAGTGCTTGGAAGCAGCAAAGAAAAGGTGTAATAGGTCATGTCATGAAGGCCTGAGGGTAGAAGGGTTGCGGGGAGGAGAAGAGCGCTGGGTGTTGGGGGAAGTCTGGACTGACTCAGGGTGGCAGCAGTAACAGCCTGTCTGGCTGCAGGACTCAGTGGCAGCAGTCAGCTCAACACCAGTCCCGCTGCTTCCAGGTAGGGTTTTCTGTAACAAACTAGAGGTCTTGGCATCAGGGTGAACTGGTACTCGCAGAACGTGGCTTAAGACTCCAGAGAGGTGGCTCTCTATGTTTGAAGACGCTTCAAGTTTTGGAATTCCGGGGGGAATTCACAATCCACTATGGAATTACAGCATCAGATTCTCCACTACTGCATAGAACCATGCATGCCAGCCAAAAATGTGGTTCCTAGCAAGCACTATGAAGGTGGAATTATAGGAGGGTTTCTACCTGTAGCACCAAACCTTTACTTACTGTCATTTTGGAAAGGTTTCCTTTGCTTATGCTAGAGCAAACACAGTTCCCTTTATTTAATTCCTGCACGCCTTTCCCAAAGGCTAGATGGCAAGCGGCAAGTATGAAAGGGAAACCACTAATGAGCAACACTTATCTATTAGCCATTACCTAGGGAGATTCCCACTCCATCTGTTGACTGAGAGATATTTCAACAGGAAGATTACCCAGATCTGATAAGGAATATTCCCAGCATAGGCAGGTCTCATGCTCAACAGATGGTAATAACATTAATCCAACATTTAAAGAGTGCCGAGCAGTGCAAACAGGTTCAAAAAGATTTGATTATGGATTCACCCTGGCATAAATGAACTGAACCTCAGTGCTGCTACCCTGATAGCTCAGTTCTCAAATTCATCCTACCATGGACAAACTACACATTAAATGAAAGTCAACAGAGACTTCTGGGCAAGTTAAATCATGGCAGAAGAGGTGAATTTTCTCCTGGTTTACTCTATAACACTCCACTTACCTTCGGCCTGTAATAAAATCCCTGAAATGAGCAGAGCAATTTGCAGGCACTTAACAAACAGAAGAGATTGGAGAGAACATTGATCCATGGAGCACTTGACAGCTCAGTCAGTGACCATTCTTATGCAAACATATAGAAGCTACCATAGAATCCCTTAACTTCTTGAAGCATCTGCAGGGGGATGAGATATGAAGTGACAAGTGAACTGCCACACACCATTCCTACAAAGGAGCCATTTCTAGCAATTACATCTGTACAAATATGCAAACAAAGTCATACAAACCAGTACTTTGTGCTGGTTTCTTCACTTGCTCTTTTTTGGCATGTGCAAAGCACGTCTCCCTCTGTGATAGATATATAAGCATAAACAGAATGACAATCCATTCATTCAGCTGGTAATCCATTTCTATTTCCTAACCTGGTTTTTAAGGCAGGGAGATCACAATAACTTTATAAACTATGAAATCTGGTTTGTTTAAAGCTTGTCACGAAGTTGGAATATTTTTACATCCCCATTTACTTGTAGCTTCATTTCTGTAATTCTATTTTAAATTCTATCTTCTAATTAAATTCTACATAATTGAGGCCTTTCTGAATGTGCAAAACTGCCTGAACTATAACGTTGCTCCATATGCCAGATAAATCTGAGAAACAACTCAGAAGATGAGCGTTTTATATCCTGCACAAAAGACCCATGCAACAATCTGGCTGCTGGCTGCAGAAAACCAAGGGAGACAGCAGTCAGTGCTCTCTTGGGAGGCCTGAAACTGGTGACTAGAGAACCAAACAGGCCAGGTTTGTAGGAGCATGAATGCCTGTCACAAGGATTACACAAGAGCTCTCCGGTAGGTAACAGGCACCTCTGTCACCATGGCTGCATCCATAATACCTGACCACTCCCATTATAGAACTGATCAACCAACTAAAAGCACGTCAGGACACAGGCTCAGGGATCCTTGTGCTTCAACAGCTGCTCATGGAGGTGGACACGTGGCCCCTGCGCCCGGCTCTAAAGTTTCTGCTGATGGCTGCAGTGGAATCTGGGTGTGAATCCATTCACCTTCCATTCCTCTATCTGGAATGTAATAAGGCCAAGCCAACAATTCAGTTGTGCTTCTTCCTTAAATGCCTTCTTTTCCCGTTTGCCAGGCTTCCTTTTTCAGAAGGCCATCTCCTGCGGGGAATAAAGAGCTCAAGAAGCAAAAGCAAGGAATAACTTGTATTTCATGAGGAGATGTTCAGAGCACTCATCTCCTTCTCATTCCCAAATGTTTTTCCAGCTCATGGCTATTTCAGAGATGTATTTCAGATCTGGGCACAAAGAGTGCTGTGCTTCTATATTTATGGCAAGATCTTATTTCTTTGCATGTAAAGATTACAAATGTTTTCCATTTTCAAAGAGATGGCAGCACAAGTTGCTCCATTTGGAAGAAGGTTTCCATCAGTCTGGAAACAGCTCATGTTGGCAATGCTGGCTGAGGAAACAGCAGTCTGGGGAACAGAGCAGGTGCTCTCTGAGAGAGAATGAAGGGAGAAAACCAACAAAGGTTTGTCTCCCAGCTTGGGTTTGTCCATCAACTAGAGTTTCATTGTGATGGCCTCCCAAAAGCAAGTACTTAAAGGTATTAGTCTGCTAAATAGACCTGAATGCCAAGCAGCTGCAACTTGCTCTAGGTTGCAAACGCTGTGAGTCAGTCCTGTTGAAACCCTAATGTGATGCTGAGGGCGGAGTATTGGGGCAGTTCTACCATGGGGATTATCAGGTGCAGAAAACCCAATTTAATTCTCCAAGGGAAAAGCCATCACAAGGAATAGGAAGCAGCCAGTGGAAAAAAATGTGAACACGGATAATGCTCATCCTGGTGGAGATCATGCGGAGCACAGCAGAGCAGAGCAGAGGTAGAGTTACTGTTTTGCAATGACAAAAGGAACCCTATGAAGTCTTTTGGGTACCAAGAGGGCTCTAAATGCAGTAATGGAAACAAGCCGCTGGCACTGAACTGGCCTTTCCCCTAGCTGACCTCTCTCATTAACCCACACGTAGTGATGGGCCTAAGCAGGATTCTCCATTGTTTTCAGGAGGGTCCTTTTCGTGTTCCACAGAAAACTGAGAGGAGGCAAAACCCCCTTCCTCACAACCCCAGGCGGGAGGGTGATTCACAGTGAACGGAAAGCAGCAGTAAGCACAGCATTCCATTAGGGAAAACGTCTCAAAAGAGGATTCTCCCACAAGATTCAGCCCAGCCTTTCTACTGAGAAGTGTGCGACTCAGCGCAGTTATAACCCCTCTGACTTCAAAGATCCCTGGAAAACGGATTTGGCCCTGGCTCTTTGGCAATGGCTGTCCGGCCGAAAACGAAAGCTAAAAGACTCAGGAAACACCAGGGTAATCTCATTTCCTTTTCCCCTCCTGCAGCAAGTGCAGGGCTGACTGCAGAACACAGGATGCTGCATGCCTGCACTGTCCCTTGTCCACATGCTGCTGCTAGAAATCGGTCAGCTTCTCAAAGAAGCTTCTTGGCAGATACTGCTAATGGCACCGCAGAGTAAATCAAGGTACTGAAGCACATTAATGCAGTCTGTCTTGTGTTTTGGCAAGGGGCAAATATATTCCTCTACAGCCTTGATCCTTAGCTGGCATTTCCCACAAAGATTCTCTGTCTTGAGGCAAGAAGCTTGACCTTGAATCTGCCCAGACAGAGCTTGTACTTACATGTTTTGAACGATGAATACTTCATTTCTAAGTGCTCTTTACCTCCTCAGCCCCTGCGCTGTAGAGATCATCATGCCCTAGGATTGCTCAGTGGAGTCCAGAAAGAGTCAGCAAATTCCACAGGAGAAATTCCCTATAATGAGAAAAGAACTTTTTCTGATCAATCCTTGTATTTCAAAATGTTCTTTTACACAAATGAACGTTCATAGAATCATAGAATCATAGAATAGTTAGGGCTGGAAAGGACCTTAAGATCATCCAGTTCCGGCCCCCCTGCATTGAACTGGATCTGTGTACCACCATACTATTTTACTTCAGAATGAGATTTTAGAGATGCCTAAACTAATAATGCGTGGCTGCTGTTTTGGGCCACGCACTGAGATCCATGCAAACCCGAGCATAAAGACGGACATCGTTTGTTCCCTAAGTGGGATTTTGGGTTGAAGGATTTTTGTTTCAAAAGAAACACTTCTGAAGGAAATGACCTCTGAGAATTGAGCTGCAGGAAGAGGTGATATTGCCCATCTACACAAAGCTTTTCAAGGGCCTCCAGGTAGAGGATAGATGCGGGTTATTATTCCTAGCATAACCCTACAACATCTGTCAGACTAACAGACAACGATACTCCATCTTCCTTACAACGCTGATGCTGGAGGGATAAAAATTGCATCCTCAGAAAGATACCCACAAGAAATGTGGGTTTAGAAGACTGCCCCCAGGAGCCTATGAATGAGCCCAAACCTGCCCTATGCGTGCCACTGAAAATGACTTCTCACTTTCTGGTCAGCTTGGAGCATGACAAGAGTGATGCTCTTTTGGCTGGATCCCTCAGCGCGGATGAAATGCTAAGCCATTTGGCTGGCCCCTACTTAAATCCAGGCTTGCAATATCCCAGCGGATGCTATGAAGAAATCACATAGTGTAGCCAGAACCTTCTTTAATGAATTTGATCTCTATAAATAATTAAAGCTACTTTCCCGTCTCCCCACTCCCATGAGCGAATTCTGTGCTGTAACTCAGGGGACCAAAGCTCTTTGGAACCTCGTGGTGATAGATAGTGCCCAGAGCTGCTCACAAACACTAACAGAAACTTGAAGCAACTCTATCAAGGCTACACATCAGATGTGGGGGACCGAAACTAGATCTGAACTGGTGAACATAGGGGATCAGGCTCTATAAATTGGGGATCAAGTTCCACATAGTTAAGTCCTAGCCACACCAAGGCATTAACATTAATTTCCCTATGCTGCAGGCTGGACAGATAACAGTCAGTAACTAAGAAGCGTGTGCTAGCACTCACATGGCTCTCATAGCCACGGTATGCAAGCACCGATGGACGCCTCTTTGGCAACATCAGCTTTGTCCAGTACAAACCCACGTGTTTTAGAACATGGGTAAGCATTTTTAAACCCCCTCAGTGCCATGGATTAGTGGGGGCCTGGGCAGTGCTGGGGTAAAGGTTGGGCTTGATGATCATGAAGGTCTTTGATGCCATGATTCTATGCAAAGGGAATTGCTGGTGCCCTCAGAAAAAAAGAGTTATCATGTCAGAGCTTCTGAAGAGGGAGGACTCTCTTAGGTTGGAATTCCAGCTCAAGCAGTGTCCTTCTGCTCTCTGAGCTTCATGCAGTCTGATGACTGTTGCTTCTACACTTGAGCAGCTGTGCCACCCCACGTTTACCTGTCATAACACAGCACAGGCTCCCCATGGGCAGCGCAGCCCCTGCCAGCATCTGACAAGACACGGGGAGAGTCTCCCCACCCACCACAGACAGATGAGGCCTACAAGCCCTAGCAGGTTCGTCCCTGGAGCAAGGCCAGTTTCTGTGCTCCCCTTCCCTCACACCAGCTGAACAGGTAATACTGGATGTGCTGTTTGTTAACCTTCCTATGCTCTTCTCCTACAGGCTGTGCTTGGTAGAGGTTTACTCTGTTACTGTTCTTACCGATGCCACATCGCCTCCTGCTCTGTGCCCATCCTCTAAGTCAATCTCTTTGTCAGAGTGAAGTACCAGCTGAGCAAGCCCTGCCCCGTCCCCAGTGTGAGAGCTGAACTGCTGATCAGAGAGCTCTCGAGCTCTCTTGTTATATACCTGCCATGGCCAAACAAAAGGCCAAATTATAGGTGATGAATACTGCTTCTTCAGCAACTTACTTTCTCATGGATTAGTTAACGTTTTCCTCGTGTTCATCATGATCTCCCAGCCTCGTGATTTCTTCCTTGGTTTATGTGCTCTTGAGGTTTTGTTTAGAGCCGTTCCAGAAGTTCGAGCATCATCTATCTGAATGTTTCCAGAGGTGCTAAGGCACATGCAGAAGTTAATCACTGACATGAAATAGTACCCAAAGTAAAATGAAGTCAAACTAATCAAAAGCAAGGACTGGGCTTCCTCTATCCTGTAGGGTTTTCTACTTGTTTGGTTTTTTCCCCTGGTCTTAAATACCCTTTCTGGGGTTCATTTTCCCCTCATCTCACTTACTGTTATTGCTGCAGCACACCACCAGATATGTTTTTATGCAAATAGCCTATGTCTGCTCATCAAAATACTCTCATATTCTGTGTGTTTGGGACCACGATCTGCTGTGCCCTCCCTTTTCCATTAGATTTGGTAAACCTTTCAGGCAGTGAAATGTTCTGCATCTCTCCCAGACCGTATTGTTGGAAAAACGACTATAAATGCCATAAACCAGGCTACTGCCAAGGACAAATACAGACAGCTGAGCTAAAAAATGAGTGACCTGGTAACCATTACAGTTAGGGGAATGGAAGGCTATGTAAATCCTGCTAGTTATAGATGATCTTTGGTCACAGTAAACGCTGAATCATGCTATTTAATGCACATTAAAAAGACGTGTTTCCTAGCAGTGCGCTTTGCCTGGTATTGATAAGGTCTCTAACACATTCAGAGAACTCAGCACATACAAAGCATCATGGATGCAAAGCCAAACCTTTCATGAAGGCTTCTCTCAGTTAATTGATAAGCTCACTATGGCACCATCGCCTGCCCAAGTGTTTGTAGAACACCTCGTGTGTCTGGAGCACAACATGCTTCCTTGGCTGTAAAAGCCCCTGCACAGACAGTGGTGAGTTCTCTGAATGAAGGAGAGGTTATTTGGAGGGGAATCTGCATTTGTGGATTTCACATTCACAGGTGCACCCTTTGTCACGTAGTGCATGCAGCTAGAGAGAGGTGTTAAGTCTTGTGCCCAGTACTGTGGCCTGTGCTGTACACACGCCATGACTTACCACCGCTGACCACCACTTATCAAGGCAGATGGGATTCAATACCAACTGGAAGCTTGGTTGTTGACAAGTCACATTTTTCCTTTCAAGAGATAATCAAAGCCCCTCTGAAAACAAGAGAACTTGTGGTCACGAATAGGATCACCGAATGGTTTGGGCTGGATGGACCTTCAGAGCTCATCCCGTCCAACCCCCCGCAGTGAACAGGGACATCTTCAACTACATCAGCTTGCCCAGAACCGCATCCAGCCTGGCTGCTCACTGTCCCAGGTCTTCAGAAAGCTGCCTGTAAGTGTCACAGAACCCACTGAGCCCTCTTGAAAACCTGCCCCAGTGTGCTGAGCCTGTCACACAAGCAACATGCTTGCAAAGAGCAACGCGTACAGCAGCAAACGTCCTTGTCACAAAGAACTGAGGCAGTGGTAGTGCTGTGATGTAACAGAGAAGGAAGCCCTGAATGCGAGCAGACACAGGGTTTACTCAAAGCTCTGCTTACTGGCTGCATATTCTGCTGCATATCAAAGCAGCCAGGGACTGCTGGATAAACTCAATGGCAGCCCCGGGCTCAGCCTCCAGTCTCCCAGGGTGAAAAATGCCGCTCCTCATCTCCAAACCAAGTGCTGTCATCTGCTGACGCAAAACATCAGCCTGGTTGTTGATTTAGACAGGGCGCCAAGATGAGATCTGAACCATAGCCCTCTGTGATACAGCCAGCCTGCTATACCCGAACAGCCTCAGCATGCAGAGAAGCTGAGAAGTCAGCCAAGCCGCACAGAGGCAGTTTTTGAGGTATTAAATCACAGGGCAGGACCTTCCCTTGGCAAAGCGACAGGGGCAGGTTGCTTTCAGCAAGCACAGCTACTCCTGGGAAAGGATGGTAAGAGCATAAAATGATTAGCACAGGAGACTGCTCAAGGGCAAATCACGTTCGCTAATGACAACTGTGGCGTATTAGTCTGCCTCTGGGACTGCACCAGCCAAAACCAATCTGTTAAAGGGTAAAGTTATGGAGCCCAGTAAGGCACAGCAGCCTGCTGGAACGGGATGAAATAGAACAGAAACACCCTTTGAACCATACCCCACAGTGAGCGCTTGCTTCTGACTTCCAGGGTTTTCAACAGGAATCAAGGAGCCGTGTCAGTGCTCTCCTGGGTTGGGCTGCATTCCGGTAGCACGGTTTTGGCAATGTTCCATTACGGCTGTGGCTGGTTGCACTTACTTTGCATGGACAGCTGTAAAGCAAAAAGGCCGTTGAAGGTGTTTGGGTGTTTTCTTCCCCCCAGCATTTGTTTTACCAAATGACCAACCCTCACCTTAGGTAGATTCTGACTTCGGGTCTCACCTATATGGCTGTGCAAGGAGTAGTCCATGTTCAACAACGGCTCTCCTTCCCCATGCGCTTTCTCACCATTCTCCCCATCTGCCACATGGGAAGCAGGAAACACGCAGTGGAGCAGGACCGATTTTCCTGATTTACACAAACTCATTCACACTTCGTCTAGGCTCGTAATTAGGCAGTGAAAAGTCCTTATACTCACATTTCATTACTCACACCACCAAAATACAGGTAAATCCACCCCCCGTTTGAAAATCACTGCTTCTGCATTATAAATGACACCTTAAAATGTGCCCAGCTCCAAAAAACAGGTTGCACGCAAGTGCGTTCAGCAACTGTCACCACAAACCTGTTGTTCTGTAAATGGTACAGTAGGACTGTAGATGCTAATACAACACTAGCAGCTGCCTGCCAAACCCACCACCTACCTGTGACAAACAGCAAGTCCTCCTGGGTTCAGTGTTTCAAACATTTCTTCAGGTAATGCAAAAGTTCAGACGAAAACTGACAAAAAACATCAGTAAGAAATATGTCTTCATTGTTCTGAAATCAGCGTTTTCAGTTACCCAAGGAGACATTTGCTTCGGGAATAACGTCACTTGCCTTCATTCATCTAATACTGATTACATTACTCACACCAAGTTAAAAAGTGGTAAGGAGTTGAATATATTGTTTAGGTATAAATATTGAACGTATTTAGTTCAAGGGAAGAGTCTTACTCCCACCAGCGCTCTGAATTGTGTCTGTGAGCCATCAGGAAACTCCATCTTCAGAGAAGAACATGGAAGTGTCTCATTCAGACTAGAGAGTGCTGAGATAGAAAAGAAAGCTTAGGTGTTCTCATAAGCCGAGAACCGTGGAAGAGCAAAGTAGTTCTGGTAGCTGGGATGGTGGAATGGCTGGGAACAAGGGAATACCGGCCCTATGGTTTTCTGATACGGTTATGGCCATGAATGCCCAAACCAGTACTAACAAGTTTGGCTGAGCCTTGATTAAGCCCTTTAATAACCTCTAATTTGTCACTTTGTCCTGAAGATGCTAAGAAATGTGTCAGCTTTTGCCATAGGTTTCATCGTTTTGCTTTTGCCACTGCTGCACAATTACTGTCCATTCATTAAAAGGCCAAAGGAATCTGCTGGTTTGAGTCTGCAGCAGTGGAGACTGCGCTCAGCCCTTGTCGCAGTCACTGCTTAATATCCATGTTAAAAAGCGGCTGGCATGCAGGAATTCCCACTTGCAACACCCAGTCACTGAATTTTGTTATCATTTCGCTAAAGCAAGAGGCCTTTCACTGTCACATTTCTGTTCCTTACAGTGTTCCTGAAGAACCACTTAACTTTCTCTGGGATACGTTAAGCTCCTTTGGCAGAATTGTTTCTATTAAACCCTTCCATCATTCTTCTCATAACATTCCAGTCAGATTTTAGCATCTTTCTTGATACATTGCCAGCAAAGTTGGACAATACATTCCCCACACCAGTTGTACTCATTCCCAAATACAGAGGAACTTCCATTCTCTTTAGAACATTAATCATCTTAGCTACAGGTTTGCCATCATCGGTTAATATCAATGCAGTTATCCAGAATGGCTCCCAAGATCTGCTCGGCACCATGAGGCTTCAGGGCAGTTCCCTAATTTGAGGAATTTCATCCTTCCCAAAGAGATGACTGCTTTTGATATGGATGTTGGTTATGAGCATACAGCCTGGAGTGTTCCAGATCACCCTGTGCCAGCAAACTGGCACCTTTACTTCTTGGCTCTCACCTCTCTGTTCTTGACCTGGCTTGGTGTCAGTTTGGTTCCTAATGAAGGTCTCAATGAAAACAGAGTATGTACTCTATTGTCTTCCCCAGAAGTAACATCAGATGCGTGACAGGATTTATTTCCCATCTATTGGTGCTCACTCTCTCACTTTAATGCATGATTAGATCTTGTATGAGCCTACCCAACACTTTGCCTGGACCTGATGATGTTAGAGTGACAAGCCAAAAATCATCTGGGTTATTCTACCTACATCTTTAGATAGCAACGCACGTCTCTCTAAGGAATTCTGGACTGCCGTGTGTGCTACAGGTTAAAGCAATAACTTCTGTGGCACAACACACTTGTGCTGATTGTACTAAAGAACGGTTAAGGAAGTAACTACTCCATTCAAGAGAAAATGACACCTTGCAAAGGAGAGAAACCACAGCCTTTGAGGCTTTGTGGAAGCAGCTATTACTGCCTTCAAGTGTCACGGCAGTTCAGATGGTTTCTTAGGACTCACTAGAAACTGCCACCCTCCAATGTGATGTGTACATGTATAAACTGCTTCTTGACTGTGCAGCATTACTTGGTTTCCATTTAATGCAGGGCTGTGGACACTAATTCTGATCCCTCATGGTGCTGAGGGGTGAGAAAACCCACAATCAACTCATTGTGGTGATCAGCTTGTCTTCAGAATTTGATCAGTTTCTTCTCCTGTACCACAAATCTCTCCTGCAAAGAGTTTTTATGCAGCAACTGAGAAGTTGGAAGTTGGTAGCATTTTTGTACTCATTTTTAAAGGAACAAAGAACTTCAATGATTACCTTATTTCCCAGCCAATATGTTAATCTTCAAGCAGGAACTGATCGAGATACCTACCAGGGAAACAGTAAGAGTTGACTTTGATTTAGGTTTTAGGTACAGTTGCTTTCAATCACTTCCTGCTTTTAAATGGGTGCCACAGATCAAAACAGTGAGAAGTACCAGAGGCCACACACAGCTGTATTTAACAAGCGCAGCCTTCCTACTGCAAAATGGTGCATCAAAATCTCGACTGCTGTGAACACCGCAGAGTTGGTTTAGCCGTAAGCAGTACTGGGTTTGAATTATAACAACTCCAAATTACCGCTGTCATTTACGTCGTGGCTCTTATTACAGGTCAGCCTTGAGACAAAAGCATAAGAATCACATTCTTCACAGCACGAACCACACGTGGAGCAGTTTGCAATTCCGGAGCTGCAGAGGGTCACTGCCAGGGTCTGTTTGCCACACGGAGGTATTGCTGTCAGAGGAAAAAGGAGAGACACTGCTAATCATAGAGTCACAGAATCACAGACTGGTTTGTGTTGGAAGAGGCCTTAAAGCTCATCCAGTTCCAACCCCACCTCACACCAGAGCAGGTTGCTCCAAGCCCCTGTGTCCAACCTGGCCTTCAACACTGCCAGACACGGGGCAGCCACAGCTTCTCTGGGCACCCTGTGCCAGCAGCCTCAGCACCCTCACAGGGAAGAGCTTCTGCCTTAGATCCAACCTGAACTTCCCCTCTTTCAGTGTGAACCCATCACCCCTTGTCCTATCGCTACAGTCCCTCATGAAGAGTCCCTCTCCAGCATCCTTGGAGCCCCCTTCAGACACTGGAAGCTGCTCCGAGGTCTCCACGCAGCTTCTCTTCTCCAGGCTGAACAGCCCCAATGTTCTCAGCCTGGCTCCACACAAGAGGTGCTCCAGCCCCTGATCATCCTTGTGGCCTCCTGTGGACTTGCTCCAGGAGCTCCATGTCCTTCTTATGTTTGGGACGCCAGAAATGCACACATGGAGTACTTAATGAAGAGTCCGTATGATATGTGTCCAGATAATGAGCCTGTGTATGCATTGATATAAGTCCAAAGGAAAATAGAGATCTTCAACTATTGCTACATAATACTTTGTAATTGATATGAGCCTTGGAAACCAGAGTTCTCAAGGTACAAACCAAAAGCCTGATCAGGCAAATCTGGTTTGCAATCAAGCAGATTGGAGGCAGATGCCACCAAAGACCCCTTGTAAACTTCTCGGGTGCTGAGATTAACCCAAGCAGACTACTACTGCAGCCTACAGATGAAGGAGACTGCCTGACATCTCCAACTGTTTGAGTTTATTTATCCCACATCCACACGGTAAGAGAAGGCACCTGGTTCATGAATTGTAATCCTTTTCCTCACTGGGGAGGATCCAGCCATTTAGAATGACTAAATGACAAAGTAATTGAACAATCAAAGCTGTACAAACTAAAGAATTAAGATCATTCTTATCCCACTTACACGTCTCAAACTGAGGGCATCTAGATAACAGAGGTAACTGAATTAGAGATACCTTCCCACTCGTTAGGAGTGAGTCTGTAAACCAGACCGGTTTGTTGGCTCATTACTCCTAAGATTAGGTAAGTCACTTAAAGGCAAAGCTAGATAAAAAATACAACCAAGAGGTTAATCTAGACTAATAGATCGTAGGCTCTAGTAAACGTATGATTCCTTCAGAGGATGCACATAACAGTATGGGGGGGGGAGAAGCAGGGCCGAAAGTGGATCTGAAAACACTGATGTAGCACAGGAGGATTTGTGGCAGTGCCTTTTACACCAAATGTCCCTGATAAGCTGTACTCCACATAGCTTTTCCCTGCAAGAACTAGAAAATCACGAGTGGATCATCACTTCCAATGGAAGGTTAATGAGAGAGTTTAAAGTCATTTTCTAGAAGAGAAAAAGCAGAAGACTCGAGAGTCAACATGTTTTGCTGATTCGCATCCCTCTTGGAAAGCTCTGTGTAACCAGAATAAACCCCAGCTGCTTCAGTCATGCTCACGATCTGTTCGGAGTCTGTCCTACACATCTGTTCTCATAGCGTTCATCTTGTTTTCAAAACTGGCATTTGCACTTCCCTCAGTCCTACACAACAAGCACCTTGCGCCCAACCTAAGGGATCAGTACGACAGCAGTCCTTTCATAATTGCTTAGGTGAGGGATTCAAACGGGGGTCAGTTTTGCCTGCCGCCTGTCAGAGCAGACTGTGCACCCTGAGAGCTGTCACCATGGACCTACAGAGGTAGCCGGATTTGCTCAGGGTTTATAGGATTAATATAAGATAAGGAAAAGACTGGGGATTAGGCTAATGGTGAGCAGAAGTGGGAGGAGGAGGTGGAAGAGGCTGAGGCTCACCCAAGGGTTTTTGGAAAGCAGCTGTTACCAGGCTGGAGAAAGTACAAGCCAGCAGCTCAGGTGTTGCTGTTAGCTTTGCTGAAGCTCTCATAGCGGTAAGGAACTTAAGGCAAAGGGCTGCAGTCAAAGGAATGAGAACTTGGAAGAAGAGTTGCTTCTAATCCCACGTGCAGCACTGTGTGCAGTGCTGGTGTCCCCAGCATAAGAAGGACAATGGAGCTGTTGCAGCAAGTCCTGAGGAGGCAATGAGGATGATCAGGGGCTGGAGCACCAGCGTTGTGATATATGGTATACATCTGCATACAACTGGAGAGAGGGTATTTACCTAAAGAACATTCTTGAATCTCAGAAGAAAAACAAATACATATAAACCAATTCATTATTAACTTTTACTGGTGTTTGAAGTGTAAACTATGGGAAAAAGTGTTGACACAGACGCTGACCTGTGGTGCTCCTTCAGGGAAGGGACAGATTACTGTGTGTGGCACTCATTCCTTGGTTCTTCTCCCATTGCTGGCAGTTCACTGGAAACTGAGGATGTAGAACTTGTCATACAAGCCCTGAGCAGCCATAAGATAACATCAACCTTTCATCACAAGCCTGAGCTGCACTAGCCAAAATAAGAGAACAGACCCACTGAATGAAAGGATGCTAACGGTTAACTGGAACTGCTGGAGTGTTCCTGATTTTAACTTTGAACTCCAAAAGTCATTGTGTCCAACCCAGTGATGATGACAAACAAGAAGTATGGGTTCCGTTTCTAATCCAAACCCCAAGAACCAGCTTCTTCAAGTCTCCTAACTGCACTGGCTTGCTGATTGATTTTTGCACTATCCACAGAGGATGATAGAATAGGAACCTTGGATCTGCCAGCAGTGTTTGAAAGGCCCATTCAGCCTCCAAGGGGAAGAAAAGAGTTTCCCTGCATCATGTCAGGGGGGTTGGAACTGGATGATCTTAAGGTCCTTTCCAACCCTAACTATTCTATGATCCTATGTTAAACTGCCTGTATAGGTAAACTTATGTTTAACAGCTTAGTTTATCTAACAGTTTACCACCACTTCCCTTTCTTCCTGCTCCTCCTTTGCGTTTTCCAGTAGCCACAGTTCCACCCTCTGCCCTCCTCCTTTACCCCATTTAAGCGCCCCTCAATGATTTGACCCATTAGCTCAGCACCAGCTACCATGTTACTTGGTTAGCTCCCTGCCAGCTTAGGGAGTGGATTCAGTGAGCACACAGCCGAATAAACTGCGGGAATGCACATCCAGGACTGAGAGAGGGAGGTGGGATGCTTTTCCTCAGCTTCACACAGCCATTATAAACCTCTCACATGGTATCACCCTAAGTGAATGCCAAGTAAGGGGTATACTATCGCCCAGAGGATCCGCTTCAGATTCAGGTGAAAAGAAGGAAGATAGCTACGTTTTCTCACCAGAAAGGTAATATTATGAAACAAGCCTGAAATCCCCACAATCAAAACAACCCTTACATGAAGAATAAAGGAAACCACGTTATACCAGGGGTTTCTTTTGCTCCTAGTTAATAATCACCCCTCTAAGGTAAGGGGTTAAGTAAATATGCGCTGCTATGAGAACCAGAAGTGAACTGTTTGAATCTGTTGCAAAATACAAGTAGGTGACATACTCTCACAGGCATCTGGATGACTGTTCAGCTTCAGCTGCTTGCGCTGCATCACTTGGAGCTCCACACAGCCGGCGTCAGCCCCTCAGAGCCCCTGTGTTATTCAGATGACCTGCAGATGAGCAGGGGACAGCTGAAACCAGTCTGAAGGAGGAGCGAAGGGCTTTTCTCAGCCCCTGTTTCCAGATAACAAATCCCTCAGCAAAAGAAACAGGTCTCCTTCACTGAAGAAAATACATTTGCGACATGTGTTATCTGCCCTAAATAATCTTATCAGCTCGGCTAACAATAGTTTTTGCATACTCTTATCGCGGTGTATTTTTTCCCATTAATAGCTGGAAGGGCTTACGCCAAACAAATTGCATGTGGGATATTTTTTGCCCACCCACAGCACAGGATACTGACTATCTGGAAGCACGGGAAGGATTGCCAGGGTCTGAAGTCATCGCGCTTTCACAGCAGCTTCAAGTTTCAGATAAATAGCTAAGCGCACATGCCCATAATACACGTCAGCATAAGACCTCTCGTGGTCCCTGGACCACTGCAGTAAGGTAAGCCTGAGCCTGCAAGTTCATCCTGCAACTCACAGCTGCCAGAAGAGCCACATTTCCTCCATCAACTTCTTCCTCCCACTGCTGCTCTCCCAGCCAGAATCCCGTTCCTTCTGACTCCTTAATCATGCAGTCAGTTGGGTTGGAAAAGCCCTTTAAGCTCATTGAGTCCAACCCTTACCTCAGCACTGCCAAGGCCACCACTGACCCATGGCACCGAGGCCTCGTCTCCACGGTGTGTGCACACTTGCAGGGACGGTGACTGCAGCCCTGCCCTGGGCAGCAGTTCCAATGCTGAGCACCCTCTGGGGAAGGAATTGTTCCTCAGCTCCATCTAAACCTGCCCTGGTGCAGCTTGAGGCCGTTTCCTCTTGTCCCATCCCTTGTTCCTTGGGAGCAGAGCGCAGCCCCCTCCTGGCTCCACCCTCCTCTCAGACAGTTGTAGGCAGCGATCAGGTCCCCCCTGAGCCTTCTCTTCTCCATCTGAACCCCCCAGGTCCCTCAGCCGTTCCCCATCACACTGTGCTCCAGGCCCTGCTCCAGCTCCATTGCCCTTCTCTGGCCCTGCTCCAGCACCTCAATGTCTTTGCTCCTCTCGACTTCCATCAAGCCTATTCAGCTCATTGGCATAGTGGACACCCATGGATTGGGGGGGGTTAGGTTTTGTTCTGGGTTTTCTTTTTAATGGCCTTCCTGGCAGATGAGTGAATTCAATCAGATGGCAAAGCAGTCAGGGGAAGGAAAGTGGCTGGAAAATATGGCTGGAAGTGTGGGAGGAGAAAGCAGGAATTCCTCTTTGCTCTGCTGAGAGCTATCAGATAAGGTTCATCTCGTCTTGCGAAACACCTGCGCTCCGGTGCTCGGGGTAGAGCTTGCTACAGGCACAGGCTGGTTAGGCAGCTTCCCAGAGGAGCTCTGCCCCTGCCTCAGGAGATGGGGAGCAGCTGATGTAACCCACACAGCTTCCATGCTCCAGCCTGCACACAAGGGGCTGGTCATTAGGGGAACTTGCTGAGTGGTTTCACCACCTCCAGCCTTGTCCCTGGCTCTTCTGCACCACCACGCCTGCAGAGAGGCTTTCTCCTAAGGAGCTCCTCCTTCAGCTCTGTCCTCTGGTTTAAATCATCTATGCATTCAAGGCTTCCACCAGCAGCACTTTGTACTCAGAGAAACCACTCCTGGCACTAAATGGTCACAGAAATATGTCTGCAAGGCCTTAATTTTGCTCTGCAATCCTACTGAGGCTTATGAGACCCAAACATCACTGGTGTTCTCTTGGTGCTCTCCAGGAGCATCAGAAGAACATGTCACACAGCATACCTTATTATGGACAGCACAGTACCCACATGGAGTTTGTTATGTGCCCCAGGATTTGGCCCTGGCCGTGGGGTAGTCACCTACTGAAACACAACCGAACTACGCAACAACTAAAGGTGGTCCTCAGAGCCCTGCTAAGAATTCCCCATGCAGTTGGCTGGGTGGGATTTAAAGCTCTGCACTATTCTTGGAAGCGTGTAGTGCAGTTGCAAGCAGTGCATTCCACAACACGCTCAGGGCTGTGAGCCTGAGCACTTCAGGCTCTCTGGGGCTGCCTTCATTTCAGTCTACATTGTGAAGAGCAAACAAACACAATCCTATCGCATCCCGCAGCACCTGAACGCATTCTGCTGGGAACCTCACTTAGTGTCACCGCAGTAATTACACTTACGCTGCTCGCTGAAGGGTGATCTTAGATGAGAGACAACAGCTGCTTTGTGGAGCCTCTCGCTTTCAAATACAAGAGACCAAGAACTGAGAAGTGTCTGGGAACATGGAAAAGGATATGAAAACCATGCTTAACTGATTAAAATATATAGTGTGTGTATATATATATATGTACACACACGCTATATAATCAATAGACTTTGACAAAGCTCACTGTGTAATTTTAGAAGAGAGGGGCAGGAGGATCTGTATTTAGCATAATTTAACGTTTATAGCTCCAATGTGCACATAGTGTACACACCTACCACGGAACAGAAGGTGCTGCACTCTAAGGTTTTCTGCAGTATTGAAAGAGATCTGACCATTAGGTTTATTATAAAATGCTATTAAAATAATCAGTGTTTTAAAAACAACGGAAGGCAACAACCAACGGCTCTTTCTTTAGTTTGATTTCGAAGACTTAATATTTTCATGGTTATGAATAGCAACAGGAAGGGAGTTGTACCGACAGAAACATAATAGTCCAAGGTTTTTCCTCCCAGGGTGTGCCTCTACTCAAACTAGTAAAGAAGACAGAATTTAGCTTCATAAAACTGTATAAAACAGATACCTGGATGTTGTTGTGTTTCAGTGAGAGGACCCAATAAATTCATTATGTTAAAGGACCTGCCTGGGAGGGAGTTACTTCTCCAGACCTGGCCTTCAGACAGAATGGCAATCCCTGCTGGGAGCTGGCAGGGGTTTTGTTAGGAACTTCCTCTAAGAGCCTAAAAATACACCTTTCTTATACTTTCCAATAGTGCGTGATTGATGGAGGAACACGTGGCTTCTCCCTCCCCTACAAATTATCATGTATCTTTAGGCATACTGGCTTCATACAACCCGGACTCTGACTAAGCTATAAAAGAAAGCATCTTCAAGTATTCACCTGATAGCGGTCAGGCAATCCCGCATGCCATTAGATTCACATCATTAGATTAAAGAGTTGGTGACCAACAGAAACTGAGAGGCTGTACAGCTCTAGAGGTACGAGCCATGGAAGGGAAACAAGCTGCAAAAGTCTCCCACAGACATGCTACACACAACTAGTCTGGAGGCTACACGTACCCCTAGGTGGAACATTTAAACATGAACAAATATCCACAATGACACCCAATACCTTTACTAATTACTAATAACTTTATATATATTTGCATTATGCATTATTAGGTATTATATAAATATTATGCACACATTATGTATATAAAGTACTATTCTGGGGACAGTTGTTTTAACTTTGTCTCTCTAGGTTATCCTCACTTTAAAGCCTTTTCCCCCCATTATTAACACACGTTATTCATGAAACACCTTCCAGTTTAGCTCTATCTAGATGGATACACGAAAATGTCAGTTCTAATAAGAAATGAGGTTAAGGTAAAACAAATTCCATGTGATAGGAGCTGCTTCTGGCTGGTAGTGTTCCCCTGACTTCAAGTCTTTTATTTACCGAGGGCTAAGTTTTCTGTTGCCGAGAAGTGTAACTGTCTCATGCTTCTCTGGGAAAGAAACTAAAAAACACCCCGTGATGAACCTCAGAAGAGTTCTTTGCCCAGAAAAAAGCTGTTTGCTGCTTCTTGAGCAACATTAATGCACTGTTGACTGAAACAGCTGGAAGTCCTTTGCACGTTAATGGTGGAAATGGCCTTTGAAACCAACCTTTGAGACAGACAAACCTCATTTCTTTGGGGAAATAACATGCAGCTAAAAAGAAAGTCTCCAAAAGCATTTGGGGGAGCAACTGCCCAAAGGCTTCAGTTGTCTGTGTGCATTCCACCTGGAATAAACAGAAGTGGTCAGAGCTTCAAGTTTCTACTCCTGTTGGTTCATTTTTCACCTTGACAATTCAAAACCTTGCTTCTGGTTAGAGAAGAGACCATTTCTCAGTCAGTTGAGACATGCCAGGCATAAGACCTCTCAATTGTCAAGATGCTCCAATAGACATTGTTAGCGAGGGGCCTTCCAAAGAATTTCTCTCCATTCCCCTGCTGTCAGAGACTCAAAGGCCACATGCAGACAGATGCATAGTGGCAGTGCATTTACCCACTGTAAGAATACAAACTCTACTTTGATACCAAATCCAAAACACCCTTCTCCTGACTCAAACACAGCTACAGAAAGCAGCTCATCACAAAGTGAAACCATCAGACTTCAGATGCTCAAAAGAGTGATTCATGAACACTGTATCACCCTTCCCAGAAAGTATAGGCTGTATTTTCAACTGATCTCAATCTGGCCAACTCCATTTTCTCCAAACTCACCTTTTTGAGAAGCGAAAGCTTCTTGCTCCTCACCTTTAATGAGATGCTGCTTCTCAGAAGCAACTGTTTGCTACTACAACAATCTCTAACCCACCGTACATGTGTTACATGAAGTTAACGGTTTTATTCCAAAAGAAATCCCAGTGAAATGAGTCAGTAGAACTGAGGATGGCTCTGTTTGTAGAGGAGGGCCAGGGACTACAGTTCTCAATGCCAATACTAAGACTTTGCTCCAGAAATGGCCAACAGGACCTGCATTTCCAGCTGTGAAAGCGCTTCTGTGGTTTTCCTTCTAGATTCTGGTTCAGGATATTGCACTCTTCTGCATTCCCACCCAGTTTTCTGTAAGAGTTCAGAACACAACTTGTGCTTTAGATTCTCATTATTACTCCTGCATTAGGCACCCAGTGCAAAAAGGAAGTGAACGAAGGAAGAAATGAAGCCAAAAAGAACCCAACTGTCTGATTGATCTGGTGATACCACAAACTGCATAACTCAGAGAATCTGTTCTACCAAAAGAGACACAGTTCCCAGTCACAGAAACACAGGCTAGCGCCTTGTTCTCCCGAAAGGATTTGAGTTTGGGCCTTTTTCTTTAACTCGCAGGATAGGGAGATAATTTCCTGGGTCTATTTCTGCCAGGCATAAAGTTCTGGAAACCCTTGTTCTACGACTCCTGCAGACTGAAAACACAGCTGCTCAGATTCACCGATCTAACCCGTAACGCTGCGGCTACTCCAGGCTTAAGGGGCAGACAAACTGACAGCTGGCCCATTTCTGCTCCTGCACGTAAATCCCATTTAAAATAGGATTAAGAGAACTGCAGAACAACCTACTGAGCGAACGGCAAATCCTGCCGCGCGAGGGGATGTGTATCATTTAAACAATCTAAAATGGGCTTTAGAGACCTTCCTTTATAATGGCTACTCGAAAAGGTGAGCAACGTTGCAGAGGCCGTCTGCGGGTTTAGGCTCGGGTAAGATACAAACTACGTCTTGGGTCTGTGAGGATGTAACATCCACAGTCAGGTTTGTAAAAGCATTTAAATCACTTTGGAGCGTGAAGTTAGGAAAACGGTTGAGAACATAATTGGAGGCAATGCAATGCCATTGATTCTATTTTGAACGTGAAATACTGATCTCATCTCACTCACTGGGAATGGAATCCCACTTATATCAGAGGACAGATTCTGACCCCAAACAACTTCCTTATTTCTGATGTAATCCTTTACTGCTGTAAGTATTTTTAAGTATTTTGAAGTCCAGAGACACCCTTAAATTTGAAAATTCACTTCGCTGAAAACAAAGATGAAATAGATTTGGGGCTCGGGGGGTGCGTGTGTCAGACATGCAATAAGGCAGGCTGTACTGACTTATGAAATCTTAAACAGAAGGACTGGCTCCCTGCAGCAAGAATCTAGTTATTTAATTCAGTGCTGTGGTTGAACTTATTCTCAAACCCGTAAACTGAAGACACTGCAATTCCCATGCAATCTGCTTCTTGATATACCTCAGTACACTTGCCTTTGAACTTCACATTTGCTTTTATGTGGTACTGCTTTTAATTTTGGGTGCAGACCAAATGAGGCATATATTAATATTTAAAATACAAATATTCACTGGAGAATAAAACCGGGGTCTTTGCAAGTTTGAACAAAACCTCAGGGTGGATCACAGTAGGAACAAAACATTAATG
This sequence comes from Myiopsitta monachus, assembly GCA_017639245.1. Classification (NCBI taxonomy): domain Eukaryota; kingdom Metazoa; phylum Chordata; class Aves; order Psittaciformes; family Psittacidae; genus Myiopsitta; species Myiopsitta monachus. The sequence continues at coordinate 1,218,970 of CM029923.1, read as the reverse complement.
CATCCTTAATCCCAGTGTGGAGGGGGATAGTCTGCTTGTGTGTACAGACGAGCAATCGCATACTAGAATCCTAGAATGGTTTGGGTTGGAAAGGACCTTAAGATCATCCAGTTCCAAAGGTAGAAACTGAAATGAAACACTGATTCCTATTGAATGATGAGGGTGGAACTTCACCATCGAACATTGAGGTCTGTAATATCTTAGCATTTGCTAATAATGACCCTGATTTGCCACCGAGGTTTAGGTCGTTAATGACACGTAAAATAAGGCCCCTTACCAAATGGTGCTGAGTTCAGACATCTCAATGAATTAACAGGAGAAAAGCCAACCATGCTGGCTGACTGTCCTGTTGGTGTCCTTACAAAGACTTAAGTTACATGATACCAAGGGTAACACGAAGGAATTCCAGATTCACATTATGTATTGCTATTTGCATTCAGCTTTATCTCACTTAGGATTTTTTCCACAGCTGGATTTTCCTACAGGCAGTTCCACTTGTCTTGCAGGTTTCCCAGATGGATTTTGGAAGGCTGACTCCCACTCATGTAATTGGAAAGGTCAAAATGTACGCAAGCCCTTAAGGAGCACAATGCTGATTTCAGCAGAAGCCCACAGCAAAAACCCTCCAACTCAGCTGAATGGAAATTCAAATTCAGCAGGAGAGCCACTGGCATTTCGGGCTCGTCTTGGTAACACTGAAATGATGATCCCGAAATCCTTACTTAGGCAAAGCTTCCCCCGAGTCCTAGATAGCTGACCAGTAATTGCGCAGATTAACACTTGCATTCAGTGACAGACCTTATTGCTAAAAGCTTATTTTACTTTGGGTTAGCAGTTCTAAAACGTTCTTTCAGCTATGAATACAGCCTCATCTAGGAAACTGAATTAAAACTGCCATCTCAACGAAACCCAAGCCATCTCCAGGGCTAACATCACGACGCGTTAACACACACAGGGTGAAATAACTTCCACGAGAAACAGGAGCACTTCAAAAGTTGAAAATCACCAGAAGAATGAACAAAGCAAAGAAAGAGAAATAGGGACCAATAAAAAGCTCATTTCTACTGGGGTGCTGAAGATTCAGTTTTGGGCATGTAACAGTTAAAGCAGCAGTGGCACGCTAAGCGAGCACACTAAAACAAAGAGTTGGCAGCTCCTGAAGGAAAAGGGCATGTGCTCCACTGTTCCAACTTGTCAGTCAACTCATGCCAGCACTCTCCACGTCTGCCTCTTCTACACACCCTCATTGCATGTGTCTGTCTGGACTGATCTGCTCATCTGTGCAGGGACTCTCTGACAAGTGAAGAATTCTGCCTGCTCTCTGCTCTGGAATTGGATCAAATCACCTCAGCTTTTCCATAGCCCCACCAGGAGGCTTTTGCTTATGGTCCCAGCCTGTTTTCCTTCACTGCCTGTCTGTTTTTGATTTCTAGAATGGAGGAAGCCGAATTGCTGAAAGAAAGATTCCAGGCCATAACAGTAAGTGCTTCCAGTTATAAATCACTGCATTAAAATCAAAACGCTTGTAAGGAGTATTCTGTTAATGAGCTGCTGTGTGTTTTCTGAGAATGATTTATCCCAGGACAGAAAGAGACTTATGACTGCTTGAAATTGTTACTTGTAAATTCGGGTGTATAGCTATTGCTTTGAGACAGCAGAGTTCCCTGCGCTGACTTCATTACAGGTTGTACTGCGAATTCAGCTCAAGGCAGTGAAAGTACGCGTGCAAATCACTGCTGGCCAGTTTAAAACCCGTATCCCTGTCATCCCAAGTGAATGTTTGCCTGAAGGACAGCAGGTCAAAAGGCAGCTAGAGAATTCCAGAACGAATCCATTTGTCCATTTCACAACACCAAGGATTTTTGGGTTTGCACTGTGGAATTCAGTGCAGTTTCTGAATTATTCATGATCTGGTGCAAATACTGCTGTCTGGAAAGTGAGAAAGGATTAAGCAAACTCCTACCTGTCGGTTCGCAAGGGAAAGGGAAAAAACCAGGGCAAGGTGCAGCCCGTGCTGGGAACATTGGCAAACATTCTCCGTTTCTCCTCTAATGGGAAATCTGCTTCGAAAGATTTATTCTGTTTTAAAGGAAATACTTGGCTGGTTTTTAAAGAAATATAACCTAATGTAACGAAAGCGGCTGAAGCCAAATTCTGCTCGGATTTGATCTCCCCTGAACCCTATTCAGTTACAAAAGAATTAAACTGAAACCAAAGTTGGCCCTCTGGGATGAAAGGGAAACTGCAGCAGGATCCCTGAGTGACACGGGCAATCTATAAAGGAGTTATGGGAACAAAGGTATTTTTCACACTCCTAGCATGACAGATTAGTTGTGAAACAAACACAGAAAAGCCTGACTGATACCTTACTGGAACCAAATACATGGGAGAGGGCAGAGCTGGAAACCCGCAGGGCTTGGGTAGGTTGGGGTTTAATTCGGACACTTGATAAGAGCCAACAGGCTTTATTTGAGACCTGACTCGAACCCACAGTTTGAAATGATTTAGAGTTTAACCACAGTGGTGTTCAAACCAGAGGCAAACCTGGACTTTGCCTCTAGCAGCTGGGCTCTAAAGGTAAGAAATGTTTTGGCACTCCCGACAATTCCAGGCCTTGTGATGTTTTGTACTTCCTGGTATCCAGCAGGAGGAATGGGGCAGCAGACAAGGACTCCTTTGAACATACTAGGGTTGATACCCACTGGCTGCATCTTTGCCTCCAGACAAATAGTGGAGAAGTATTGTCTGAAGAAACTGTGGCAGCTTCCAGTGTCTTGCATTACAGGAAATCATATTTGGGTTCTGGCCACGACTTCATTTATTACACTTGCTGCGTAAGGCAACTACTTCCTCTCTACTTTCATCACTTGGGAGCATTTAATTGCAGCACTCGGTGTGTTTGTTATTATGCACTGCAGAAATTAAGGAGCCTAAACAAGGTGAAGTTAGCACCAGGAATAAAACTCTGCAGTATGGGCTGTCTGAGAAAACAGCGCACTGCAATTACAATTGCAAGCCACTCAGTGGCTGTGGGAAGGTTTGTCCACACAGCGGACCTGTAATTTCATGCCCACCAGACGCATGCTGTAAAGGATCTAAGGAAGGACAGCAAGGGGCACCCAGAACAACTACACTTGCACTAAGAACTGATGGGTTTCTGTTATCTAATGCTTGGCTCCTTTGCAGCATCTAGCTCTGAGAGAGCCATTAGGGGCTTCCAAATTAATTTTCATTTCTTCTCTATGTAGCAAAACAAAAAAGGAAAGCCTTATTATTGGCATTCTTCTTATTTTGAGGCTCCCACAGCTCTGAAAGGAGCCATTTTTCTCTGTTATGTAGCTTTCACTTGCTGGTGGTATATGTACCATATGCTGGTGGCTATATAGAACAAGTAAGAAAAAATCATATGCATCCATTTTGTTAGAGAGGCTGATGTATCTTAAAATACAACAGCTCTAGCATTTGCTGTGGCCAACACTGAGGCCAGAGAGCCAAAGAGGAGCCTTAAGCTTAGTCCTTTTTCATCAAATCCTCCGTTCTAGAAGAAAACGAACTGACAGAAGATGTAAACTGTGATTACAGACTTGAACTGTGACATTTCTGCAGTCTCCTGCCATCAGGCTCAAGTGTTCATATCTCTGGACGAGAGCCCTCAATAACAAAGCATTACCTTTGAAAAAGCGTATGAAAACAAAAATACATCAGCTAAAACATTAGCAGCCCTGTTGGCTTTGACAGTGCATGGCATCTGCCATGGACCAAGCAGACCAGTATTGGTACCACTGTGGAACACTGACAGAAACTGATGGACTTAGTACACAAGATACCTAGCAAGACACTGCTCCATGCATGTGTCTCCCTTCCTTTCAGACAGATCCAGCTTAGAACACTATTCTTTGCTCAAAAGTCAGGAAAGATGCCTGCATCTTTAAGTAGGAGTGAAAATTAGGACCAAGGCTCAAATCTTCCCCTGCACTGCACAGAGAGGAACTGATGCAGGTGCTCTTTTGTGAAAAGCAAACCTTGCCCACACTAACAAGAGCATAGTAAGAAAGGATTAGGGGACTTCAGCCAGCAACCCGATTACCTAGAGGAGCAGAGTATGAAGTTTAGTAGAAGCATGGATCCCCTAGCTAGCTCTCTAGGAATAGGAAATAATACCACCAGATGTGCCGTCAAAGCTTTGCTCAGCAAGACAGGACTCACAGACAGAGCAGAGCAGAACACACTGCAGGAAGTGTCCTAACAGGTTTCAGAAGTTATGCTGGCAGCACAAAGTTCAAAGAGGTTCCTCATACACCTCTCTTGAATTTAGCTCCCGGCTTTAGACCTGCAGCTTTGATTAGATATATAAAAGACCAGCTATTTTAACCTATTTCATCTGGATAATTTTACAATGGATGTGTATTACCAACCAGTGAAACTAAAACATGCTGGAACACCAAAGGATATAAGCAGAAAGCTTGAGTAGAAAAAATACTGGATTCAAAGGAAATGTAACAAAAGAAACAGGCAAAAGCTTCATTACTGAACAGGTTCCTTATTGCATGTTTAACTTCAAATCAAGTTATTTGTGCCTTTACACTCCGATTCCTGTTGTGCAGTATTTTTGTGTGCCACTTCTCATTTCAGACTGCCCAAACTCTTATTATACATCTCCACTTGTACAAAAGGGATATTTAAATTGACTTGCAATGTTTTCCATAGTGTAAACCAAGTAAAAGTCATTCTCTGGCTCAGAATCTTGCCCAGAACTTCAGTAAAGAGAAAAAGCAGCTTCCTTCAGAATTGTAACAATCTGTACACACAAGCTTGTCACACTCATCTAACGATGGGTTAGCTAAAGGCTGTTTATACAAGGAGATCAGGAATATTTCCTAATCAAGGAAAGGATGTGAAGGTCACAAACCAGATGCTGCGGCACCAAAATCAGGACCGGTTGAGTAAAATCCAACACAGCCGCTCCTGAATAGTCTCCAAAAAGGGATGGTGCAGAAAAATTACGTATTGCAGTGATCGTAAATCATGTATTAAAGAACATTGGCAAAACTCAGAACCACTACAGGGAGGAAGGCAGCATGTATGTTAGAGCAAGTACGTACCTCACCTCATCTGGTGTATTAAAGAGTCAGACTAACTCCGAAATTGTTAAGTACAGATGGTGTTTACGGGTGGCTACTACACATTACAGACTGCATGACAGAAGAGATCACTGACACTCATTCACCCACTAAACCCCAGCACGCCATCAGTTGGGCTCGGCCAGCCTATAGTCCTGCCCTCGATCTCCACAAGGCTAGGTGGTTTCTTCTCCTTCCTGTTCTTCAAAGTGTCCCTATAACCTGTGGTGCCACTGCTAATTTGTGATTTCCAATAACAGTGAAGTGATTCAGCCACGTATGCTACAGCTCTTCCTGTTTCCACATCCCAGATCCTAGGGAAACAGTGGAGGACAACTCCCAGCCTTATGCCCAGCACTTCCTTACTGACTTTCCACACTCCTTACACACCACTGGCTCCTTGGGCTGGCCAAAAGGACAAGTCTCTTCCTATGTTTGTGAAGAACTTAACTCCTGCCTAAACCATACCTGTTTGAAAACAGGCTCTCTGAACAGAACCCATCAGTAACCCGTTCCAACTGAAAAGAAAGGGGGATTAAGCTCCAGTCAGCAAATACTTCTGCACAAGACAAGGCTATTTCATTTACTTCCCTAAAACATACCAAGAAACATGTCCAGTAACAGGATTGTATAGCATTAAGGTTGACCAAGAGCCTATTAATACAGCTTGCAAAAGTCAGCTTCCTTTGGCATCATTTCTTTCCCAGTGGCTGCTGAGGACACAAAGTACTAAATCAGCATTTGGCCTCATATACAGAGCCACAGGGACACTCCACGTGACAGCAGCTATCCAGAACCACAAGAGGCTCGAGTGTTGCCAGCGTTCAGACTGTTCACCCATAATGTGTAGCAAAAAGGATGAAGGTGCACTATAATAGACCAATATTATTTGGGGTTTTGCTTCTCAAGTTCAGCAGCCTTTGCAAAGACAAACATCTTCTTTAATTGAGAGTTAACAACGTATATGAAGCATACTAAGTTTCTCTGTGTTCATCTTTACCACTATTTGACTAGTGAAATAGATTTCTAAGTCTTTGTTTATCCCTATTTATTTCAGATGTCAGCCACAATATCAGAGTTGGATTCACTAGTAGCTCATTTCACTTAGCAATGTATCACAGTGCAGACCATGCAGACTCTTTCCTCTCCTAAATGGCACAGGGGCTGGCTTAGGAATTTTGGTCTGGACCCACTTCTAGCTTCATCTTGCATGTACAATTGTGCTCAAGGGGTATTTCTTCCTGTTTTCTTTCCTTACCCTTGACAAAAGTAAATGCCTTTTCATTCAGCGCACTGCTTTGCAGCCATTAACATGTTTAGATGTACTTCAGCGAAGGAGTAATAGAAACCATACCTGCGTAAGACACATAAACTGGTGCTGCTAAGAATTCTGCACCGAGTGCCATGTAAGCTTTAAAATAAGGCTTTATTTGCATGGGTTGATTTTGCCCTGCTGAACGCCACCAGGTTGTTTTTAAAGAACAAGTAATTTCTCTAAACAAGGTTTTATTCTTCCCTCCATCTGTAGGACAAAAGAAAACTGCAAGAAGAAATTACACAGAAACGTCTAAAAGTGGAAGAGGAAAAAATGAAACACCAGCATTTAAAGGTAAGTGTTGGATTTATGTCACTAAAGATAGCCTGGAGTCGCGCAGCGTGAATAAAGGTTTGGGATTTGGGAATGCAAATCTTCATGCATTTAAGCTGTGCTTTTACTATCAAATCCTCACAGCTTTCTGGACTCTTGCCACAACTCCATTTGACTTTAATAAGCATCACTCTCTGGAAAAACCAAACCTACACTCAGGAGCTAATGTTATTTGATCACTTTCATGGCATAAAATGAGATCATAACCAGGAATAACTCACAGCTGAAAATTAAGCCTCACATTTCAGACTGGGTGTGTTCATTCCTTAATTCCACTGCAGCAGCCTCCCTCGGTGCGGGGTGCAGCACAGCCATGAGCTCCCATTGCACTTGTTTTCCTGGGAAATCAAGAAGTACAAATATAGAATCACAGAATGCACCAGGTTGGAAAAGACCTTGAAGATCATCAAGTCCAACCACTAGTAGCCTATTTTCATTTGTAATAGCCTACTCTAATTTGGCCATAGCCTTTTGTCAGCTTGTTCAATGACTCCGTGCTGAAATAATGATGTTCCTTTGTATCTTATGGCCTGGTAGGTAAACTCAGGATTGCAAAGGCCAAATGACTAAGAAACCAAAAGATCTGTGTCTGTAGACACTTGAAATTGCAGCAATTTCTGCCCAACACCACCATTCTTTTAATGTCTAATGCAATGTGCACTACATGCCATTTAGGGAGATGAGACAGAAATCTATGCTTCTAGAAATATGCATGACTTGGTATTTTACATACCCTTTTAATCATGCGAGTGGATAAACAGTTTCAAGAAAGCTAAGTTGAATCCAATGCCAGGAATGTGGCACGTGCCCTTGAGCAAATGTGGGAAAAGCATATTTAAAACAGACTCCTCTTTCAAAACAGGGACTTCATCCTGGGTTTTATCCACCCTCTTCTTTTGAGTCAAGCCAAAGAAATGAGAAGTTGTGATCACCTAGCTCACTGGGCCAGGAAGCCAAGGCAAAAATCACTCATGCTTAGGATTTATTGGAAGGTGACCGTAAGGACAGGCTTGACCTATGGGTAATGTCTTGCCTAAAAGAGGAGAATAACTTTTCCAAGTTCTGGAACTGATGAGCAGCAAATGTGACTCTTCCTCCACCTTAGTACATGGTTACATGGAGCACTGTAATTTACGTTCCACGTTTCCATGCCTGTAACTTCAGAATGACTCTTTTGCCCTTCTTTTACAAAGGATAAACTGATCTCTTCTAGACAACCGGCTAATCCTTACCGCTACTGCAGATAGAGCCCTAGGGCAGCTTCCTTACTGATTTACTACGTGTCTTCAGCCAACACTAATAGGTACACCGGAGTTAAGAAGTTAAGAAAACAAAAAGCCAAAGCCACCTTGTGCTTAGTCTGAGGAGGTCTCATGGAATTTTCCAGAAGCTAAAACACCCCTGGAAAAATACTCCTGACACGCTCCTGCTTTGTGAGAGGACAGAGGATGGGATTTGTTTGCTTGTTCTATGAAAAAAATCATACACTTATCATACTGAAAGGCTTCAAAATTAAGATCAGTCAGATTGCATGAGGCAAATCAAGGATCTACAGAGGAAATGATTCACTAGGCAAAGAGGGATCAAGCACCCAAAATGCAGACTTCTTCCAACCTGAGTACTAAGGCAACTAATAGCCAATGTAACATTATTACGTGAACATCCGCTGTTGATGCCCTTTGCCTTGTCCTTTAGCAAACCCATTTATGCTTCAGACTAACTCAGGTATTTCAATGGAGTCAAACAACACAAGGCTCTAGTGGAGAAACTGCCTTAAACCTGATTTAGAACTCTAAAACGTTCAGGCACTTCAGCAGATTTTATTTCCCAGGCTCATTTCCCTAGCGAGTCAGGTTGGCTTCGCTCATTTATACTCCTACTAAGTGTGCATGGTGAAATCTAGAGCTCCATGACCTATTTGACACTAACTCACACCTGTCCCTTAGGAAACTATTGCAGGTTAGTAGATCTCACTGTCATATGGACGTTCATGTTTGCTGGATATCACTATCCTGTTCCTCGTTTTGTCCCTTATTCCTATTTATAACCCTTAGTGACAGGTTTATTAAAAGGTTGTTGTTTGGAGGAGGGTGGGGAGGGTTTGGTCTTTCAAACTTCCTTTTCATAAATAGGGACCTCTGCTCCGGCTTCCCAAGGACTTTGCTGTCCCCAGGCTAAACTCTCACTAGAAAGAGACAGCTGGGGTATCATAACAGGTCTTATTTATCTGGTAGAACTATACTGGAGAAGGAATGTTTATACCCCACATGTGCACTTGAAGCAGAGGACATGCAAGCAAATACAAGCAACCTGTGTGGTTAGGGGTCCATGGGAACTGCAAGCAGTAATGGGGGCTACCAGTGAGGGTACAAGGGAAATTTCATCCTCAGGTCATTCTAGATGCACCAACGACTAATTCCTCCTCTTAATTGGAATCCTTCTCACTAAGGCAACAAAGGAAAGGACCAGAGTTGCTTGAAAAGCATAATCAACACTGACTTGCATGTGCTTTCCAAGGGCTCTTCTAGTTCAGCTGATTAAGTTTCTGGCTTCTGACAAGCCAGAACTCCATGACTATTATCTTGTAGGTGCCGGTTACGCACCATTTTATTCCAGGAGTTAACAGCACTGAACTTCATCATCTGTGAAAGCTGTGAAGATGCTTTATGCCTCCCCCACCATACCATCAGGAACTGCCATACTACAGTAGAGCAAGACCCACAAACCCAACACACCTGCGCCTTCTAGCAAAGGAGGAAGCTTGGAACGTTAGTCTAGCCTCGTTAAGGATTACAGTGAAGTTGTGCCTGGAGCATTCGTAGGACATTATTCATAGACTTTGCAGAACATTGTCGCAGTACTCCTGATGTGACCATGAACTACGAAAGTGAGGACTTTACGTCACCCTGGTCATTCCAGGGTCGCATCCCATCAGTGCAGAAGTATCCCTTTCCCTTAACATATTCAGTCAATGCAAAATGAAATGCTTTCGTGTAATCCTGTGATACATCCTCCACCTAGTACTGAACTTTACAGCAGAAGGAAATGCTGAGCAGCAGAAAGAACCCCACACCCCCAAAGCAGCTGCTGCTGCACAGGCTTGTGCCCATGCCTCAGCGGAGCAGCCCTGAAAATGTCTTGCTCAGGGGCTGTTTCCAAACTGCAGAAGGTACCACTCTTTTTAAAGTGTCTCATTAAATGAGGAAGGTCACATGGCATTTAGTTGGGAGCAGCATCAAACTCTTGTAGGAAAAGGCAAAAATAACACTATTGTGTTATGCCTATATCGAAGCAGTTTGTTTTCTAGGGCATAGCCCTGGACATACAGGAAGCTTTTGGTGATTTCAATGGGGGTTATCAGTTTCTGAGGTCCACAGCAGAGATTTTTGGGGACAGCAATGCTACAATAATTCTGTCCAAGCCAGAATTCAAAAAACTCTCACTTTTCCAGGAGCAATACTTATCGTTAACATCTCATTAGCTTGATTGAAAGGGAATTAAGAACCCTATTCCCTGCAACTGAAGAAACCAGGATTTTGTGGTCAGTAAGAGTGGGGCCAGCACCAGCCTACATTCACCTTCAGATCAGGTAAAACCATACTATTAAAATCCCCATTTATTTCATTTAACCCTAAGACACAACTGCCAGGAAGTGCTGCTAAATGATCCTACAGGGTCAAGGCCCAAGACATCAGTCTGGAGCAGCCCTTGTTGCCCAGAGATTTCCTAGGATCCAATGCTGAGAGACAGAATACTATCCCACAGGGCTAAAACAACTGGAAACACTCCAGTACCGTGGAGTGGCACGGAATTCCCAACAGCCCTGTTTTAGCTACAGTTTCTATCACATCACGTATATCAGCCATGAAGCAAGCTGAAAATAGCCTTTAACTGCAATCTGGGCCTACGTGCATCCTCCTCATCAGCTGGGCGTCAGTAATAACATCATGTGAAGTGTACAGTAAACAGAAAAGTGGAGGAAGCAACGGTTTAAGTGACTCAACACACAGGATGCAGGCAGGGATTCCAACAGGCACTGAGGTTAATGCAGCCGCCTCATCAGCGCTGGGCACAGCTCTGCCTCAAAGCAGCCAAAATCCAATTTAACCTTCATCTACATCCTACAATTAATCAAACTAGATAGAGGAAAAAACCAAACCCCAAAACCACACATGGAAGTCAGACAGCTCAAGGAATCTAAATTACAAATGGAAAAGTCATGGTTGATGAAAAACCTTCCATGCATGCTTATTTCCCCTGTTGAAAGAGTTTTCCTAAGGAGCCCTCACTCCCACTTCTTCCCCAAGGCAGCAACTGAATGTCTATTCCTGAGTTAGTCTGAAGGGAGCAAAAAGAGCACATTGGGGTTTGCATGGTTTGCACCCTCTAACTGCAAATAGGAACTCATCTCCGTGAATATTTTCTTACACTAGGAATATTTTGGAAACCTCTGCTGACTTTCAGCCGCCACCTTTCCTATTGTAAAGCAGCTGTAGGAAACAGTGTATACAGTCATATTTTTCACTATCTGAAAACACAGCTGAGAGGTTCACTCACCTGAACACATGTAACACACCCAGTTATAAGCCACTACTGTCCAGAAATCACTCCACAGGCACTAAACGGGTCAGGACCTAAATAGGTAAGCCATGGATTGCCCCTACAAGAGCAGTGCTAAACATGTAGCACATCTGCTGAGACATGAAGCAGACATCAGCTACCCATGCTCTGCCTTTCTAGTCCCAATCTCAACGCATGCATCTATATAAATGTTTCCTTATAAACTCTGGAGATACCACTGCATTATTAACTCCTGAGAGATCTCTTCCCCCTACAGCCTTACCCACTGAAATTTTCACCTCTTATACCTCCTCCCAGAAGTTACACAATGCCTTGACCCCAGGAATCAGGGCTGTTGAAATAGAACTGTACACTTCTAACTGAAGCCTTTTCATGAGTCTCATATGTGTGCTTTGCTACAACTGCTTTGCTTTATTGAGGACAAACACCCCACTGGATCCACTAATAGATATTAATCTGTTACAGCTAGCAACTGATTAGTTGCATCCTCCAGATATCTGTTGGGTGGATTAATGGGACATCGTTCTTAACCAGTTTGGGTCTAAGTCAATCTCAAAGCACAGATGTTCCTTAGCATTTCTCTTTCAGTGGCACTCATTGCTGTCAAGTTGCCTTCTGGTAGATATGGCAGAGGAATGTGGATCACACCTGTGGCACCAAGGCAAATGCAGTAAATGTTTGAAGAGCCTAACTTTTCAAATGCATTAACTTGTCTGTATTTTTCCCCATCAGAAAAAGGCCTTGCGAGAAAAATGGCTCTTGGATGGCCTTAGTTCTGTCACTCCAAAAGAGCAAGAAGAAATGCAAAAGCAGAATCGGGAGGACCAACAACGAACTCATGAGCTGGAACGAGACATTTTCAGGTAGGGTAAGACCCCTGCCCTTCTGTCTGCTTCAAATGGTCCCTTCTTTAAAGTCCTACCTGGTTTTGTAAAAAGACATCAGTAAGGCTGAATATAGGCAGTTGGATGCATAAAGGAAAGCAGATTTGTTATATTTGTTGGTCTGATACTATCAGAGAATGCACAGTGCAAACTCCCATCCTGTGAATTTTACACGCAATGAGTACTCATTTCTCCAATTCCAGCTATCCCTCCCGTGCTACACTCACGCATCAGAGATCACCCATCTCCGGGTTTCGCTCTGAGATAGCAGTTGTTGGACCGGAATTTCACAGCATCAGTAAGCAGCTGCAGGAGTTCTTCAGTTTCATTAGGTCCTGCAAAGCCTTTAACGCCCAATTTCTACCATAACTCTACGCTCCAGAACAATACAAGCCCTGTCAGGATCCTTTACCTGATTTTCACTTATTGTCCATGCTATTTTGTCCTCAGTTCATTCCTGGAAGCCTGTTTGAGCAAAGGCCTTTTTCTACCTTTTATTATTCCTACAAATCTCATTGCCTACTGCCTGCCTGCCACACGGAGCTAACATTAAACTGCACAGACAATCTCACATACAGCTCCTTTATTTACTGTGGACATGATTCTAGGTGCTTATTACTACACTTAGCCTTTCTCAAATGCCCACAGGGCTCCACATGCAATCAGCTCCTTCCCTGGGTCCAGGCATACTGACTGGTACTGCCCAGTAGCACCAACAGAAACGGTGAAGTGTTCCTGTTTCTTTAGATTCTGGAAAGTTTCATCATCACTTTTTGAGGCTTCTTCTCCTATTTCAGTTCAAAAGCAACTTCCTCCATACTCTTCCTCCACTGTCTTCCCACATACACGCTCTTGGCAAAGTTGTCACCCCGTTATCTCCCACCCACCTCCATACTCCATCTCTCCGACAGGCAGCATCCCATTGCTAGCTGGTCCTGTAATTATGATGACTTCTTACTTGAAAGCACCTTTTCTCAACAAAACAGCTTTTCACACACATCAGTAGAATTGATTGCAGCAGCAGGAGCTCTAAGAGCATCCCCGCAGGTTGTGATAACAAAGACATGCAAGAGTGCACACCCAACGACTGTGTGATCACTGGGAAAGAGCTGCGTGGGGAAGCTGTGTGACTGGCTCAGAAGCAATAAGCAAGTAGCTCCCCACCAGCCCACTGGAAGTTCAGCCCCCCTCCAAGCACTGGGAGGACAGAGTGGACTTTCAAATCCCTATTGACTTTGAGTCTTTAAGGCTACCAAGTCAAACACTTGGTTTGGTGTGTGGCTATGCAGGAAGAAGGATGCTTTTGTTCTGACATAACCTACATTTACGCCGTTCCAAATTCCTTTGACTACACCCAAGTGAAGAACAAGAAATGCTCTTAGAGTGGAGATCTATCGATGTCCATGCCACTAAAAAGGAAAGCTACTGAACTCCTGACACACTGCCTGCCTTAAAAACAGCACAATCTTTCAGCAAAAAGCATGCTGCATCTTCAGCATCTAAATCTAGTCTGTTCCCTCGTAACACACTTTTAGGGCTCTCTGTACCTGAGTCACTGTAATTGAGCTCTCGCAGCAATCCTGGCAGCAGGTCCCTCCTGCCCTATCCCTGGGAAGACCTGGAACCATAGAATCATAGAATAGTTCGGGTTGGAAAGGACCTTAAGCTCATCCAGTTCCAACACCCCTGCCATGGGCAGGGTCATCTCCCACTAAACCATGGCACCCAAGGCTCTGTCCAACCTGGCCTTGAACACTGCCAGCGATGGAGCATTGACAACTTCCCTGGGCAACCCATTCCAGTGCCTCAGCACCCTTACAGGAAAGAATTTCTTCCTCATATCCAATCTAAACTTCCGCTGTTTAAGTTTGAACTCATTACCCCTTGTCCTATCACTACAGTCCCTACATAAGTGTCCCTCCCCAGCATCCCTATAGGCCCCCTTTAGATACTGGAAGGCTGCTCTGAGGATTAAGAATTAAAACTCCTCCTATAATACAGTTCAGAGACTTCAGCAAATAGGGTTGATTATTTCATTCCCGTATCTCCCAGGATCCCAGATTCGTAACTACAGCTGTAGAGTCTTTTGATACTGTTTTTGTAATGACCTGTCCCGAACTTGTTGGCAGATCAGTGGCCTTCATTTCTCTTTCCTCCGAGACCAAAACTGAACACATGTAGTGAGCTTTCCTCCTCTGAATCTATCCATATCAACCTTTTCTTTCAGCATTACTAGAATTTATTTCTATTTCAAATAATCAAACAGTAATCCAGCTGAAGCTTCAGACCTGAAGAACTCTAATTCATGTATGTAAATCAGCATCACAAAGGAATATTCCTTCTGCTTTAACCCTAGATTGGATCCAAAAGCTGACAAAGGATTATAAACGATAAAGTTTATCTGAATTAGAAGTTTCCAGGTCTTTTAAAAGACACCCTTAGGCATTTAAAGGAAGAATTTCTAAACGTATCTTTGCTTTAAGGAGAGAGAAATTAAGGTGCCAAACCCATCATTTGTCTCCAGTTGCTTTCTGAAATCACAACATGAGTCCTGGCCTAACATCTCAGCCTGTCTCTAGTTGTGATAATTACAAGGAGCAGATGCAGACACATTGTGAATGAGAAGACTGCACATTTAGGACCACATCACACAACCACATCACATTGCACCAAACAAGGCTGAGGCTCCTCAGCTCGTACACTTGATGTATGGCTGAGTCTGTAACAGCGTCGCTATAGACATGTGCCTGCAACCTTCCCACTGGAATTTTTTGGCAGAGACTTGATCAACATTCAGCATATACAAACCCCCCCATGGTAGAATTCCTTGCCCATGCAGGCGGGATGCAGGGATGAGAGGTCTCATCTGTTGCGTTGGTTCTGGTTTGTGGTTTGCATTTTTGTGGGGGTTTATTTAGTTTGGGTTCTTTCCCAGTAGTGCCCTTTTACATGCCTGCACTTCGGAGAAATGTGTTAGGTAGGAATTCTGTTCCCACATAGGTTCAGGTAATGCTTGTCTACCTAGATGGCTGATATTCAGACCATAAACCAGCCATTCAAATGCTGCTGCTGCTGAAATTAAATAAGTTTACTTGCAACTGTAAGCGCTGCAGTGGAAAGAAGTGCAGTAAATGTTTGTACTTTCTGGACTTTCTCCTCTTATAAAAAAATATTATGCTTTTTCCAGGAAAATAAGGAATTTGTTTTACTACACTTGTTCAATGAAACCTGTAAATGGTTCCTCTTATTTTACATATGTGTGTGTGTATATATATGCGCACTGCTTTTTCATGGCAATTTGTTCTTTTTTCATGGCAAAATAAGTATTTTCACAGCCATTTGTTGTCACCACTAGTGTTGCCAACTCACTTTTCTTGCCTGTGAACTTCTCGGAAGCTCCACCAAATTGTTTCTTCCTTAAAATGATTCCTACTTCTTGATGTACATCTGAAATACTCTGTAGTATTTCATACAATTTCTTTGTAGTGGAATGCATCAAATTGCATTGGGATAAGATGAAAAGATGAAGTGACAAAGAAAACACAACACAAAATGACACTGCCTTCACTCTTACAACAACTTCACAGGTCTAATGCATTCTAGAAATGAAAGTCAGTGCAGAAATGCTCCTACTTACATTTCTGAGTCACCCTGAACTAAGAGGACTTAATTTACAACTGCTGAAGTTCTTAGAGGTTTGTAAGGCCTTGATACCAAAAGACATTTTCATTACTGAGATACTCTCACAACCACACAATCTATATACCTTAATGTCTTTAGCAGCTTTTATCTTCACTATACACAGAGGACTCAGACAAGGACACCTGATTTTACAGATGGAGAATGGAGGCAGAAGAACATACTTGGAGTCAAGTAGGACCTTCATTCTGAACTAGGAATTTAAGCAGATTTATTCACATAGAGCATCTTTTGTTATAAATAACACTCCTTACCACTCCTCTTCAATAGCTGTCTAGCAAAGGCCTCTAGAAAAATGTCCATGCTGCCTTCCAAATATCCTCACGTTCTATTTAGACATACCCAGCCTGGTTTCAAACCTGCCAGCAGCAATACACAAACCCAGTAACACAGAGCTCGGTACGAACAAAGTCCACTAAGAAGCACAAAATATGCACCATACAGTACTTGCACAGTGCTTCTGCTAATCTATACATATCACCGAAGCTAGCAAAAGCTTGTTTGACTACATAGATGTGAATGAAGTCATACCTTTAACCTGCCCTGTAAATCGAAGATTGCTAAATGATCATGTAGACACATGTCATGCACCAGCAGTAAGTTATATTACTGAGAAGCTCAGTAGAATTCTTTTGTCTAGGGCATCTAGTAAACTTCACTTGATTCAGATAAATTCTGTCCCCTCTGCTGGTTATTCTGGGTGGCTTTTACCTTTAGCTGAAACACCTGAATCCCTTTAAAGGTTTTTTGAATACCCTTAGACCAGTCTTTGTTTCTTTCTGCTGAGAGGACAATTACAATTGCAGGCAGATTATTTACAGGAGTGGCATGGATGGGCTTTTCCATCACCCTTCTAAATGGGACCTCTGTTTTGAAATATACTTTACTGGGATGTCAAAAAGAGCTTATCAGTTTGGATTTGAGCATGTTTTGATAAAAAAAAGGAAGTTCCATTCTTTGCATCAACAACAAACCAGTGAAGAGTGAGTGCCTTGAACCACCTTGCAGGCAAATAGCTGAATGTTCTGGTTACAGACCAAAAATAGCATTTACATTATCTGTCCTATTTACCCCCTTTACATGTTAGAAGTTAGTGAGCCAAGGGAGCATGTCCTTTGTTAGGGTACAAGCTGAATGAAGAATGAGGAGCCCCATTTTCTCTTTAGCTCATAGCACTCATTCTTGATGGAATTAGTTGCTACACAACATATTTAAAAATGCACAAACAACATCATGGTAACTAAGAGAGGTGTCCCTGCCCATGGCAGGGGGGTGGAACTGGATCATCTTAAGGCCCTTCCCAACCCAAACTATTCTATGATTCTAATGGGTGTTTTCTAATGTGATGAATGAAGGTAGGTTAAGGCTCAATAGACTCAAGACCGGCTAAAGCATGTGATTCACCTCAAAATGTGGGAGGACTTGCTGAACTGCCTTTTCCTCTCAGTCTGGTATACTCCAGGGTGGTATCCTCCTATCCGCTCTTCATCCTGAAGGTGTTTGCTTTTCTTCTGGGGTGGCGGTGGTGCCAACCCCAGCAGATCACTAGTGGCCAGCAGCAGTCAGGTATACTCTGCAGAATGTCTTCATTCAGCTCCTGCTTTGGAGAGAAACCTCCAGTTTAGTATCTCAGCTTCCAAAATTCCTTCTTCCGTCCACACCTCCACACAACTTATTTCCCCTCTCAAGCAATGAGCACTACTCAAGGAGAGGACAAATCTCCAAAGGGTTTAATAACACAGTCACATCATACTCCCATTTCTCTACAAAGCACAGCAGCACCATCGAAAGATAGTGTCTTATAATTGCTAGTGTAGCTGCTAGACCCTTTCAAGACGTATACAAACTGCGATGTAGCTTCATAAAATGCCATTTATTTAGGTGCTTCTAAAGATTCAAACACATCAGAAAGATCACAGCCTGATTTCTCAGCTGCACCAAGTCAGAACTCTGGGTTCAGAGTCCGTCTGAGCTCTACAGATTGCATCTTTTAAAAGGCTCCTTTCAACAAATTCCTGTGTGCACACTCCCAGCGTCCTCTGAAAATTAATCCTAAAATCCATGTCTGCATGCAAGTATGAATGCAAAAAGAGATAGTGCAGGTGTAGATGCAATTCCCATTACAGGGGTACGAGAATTTTTCCCTAACTGCACACTGAGCAGTGAATCACTCATCTTAATTACCATACACACTGGGTGTTGGTATGGGTGTGAGAGCATACATAAACTTCAATAATACTTCTCCTGATCTCCCGGATAACCATATAGGGTTTATAACCTTTGATTTATTTGGGGTTATCTCTTCTCTTTTTTTCTCTCCCCACTCTCTTTTTAAAACCTTTCCAGGATTTTCCCTCTTCTTCCACCTGTCTCTAGGAGCCTTTAGAGTCCAGACTGAAATAAATCCATAGTAAAAGCGAATGAGTCTTCAATTCATTATGCTTCTGTGAGCTTTCAATGATTAATTTTCATATTATGATAATATTGCCACCAAGCCTCGTGTAAAAATATATTTCAATGTCTTAAGGAAATCCTAATCTGTAAGAAGTGCACAGACATGGCACATGGTCATTGCATTACTTATATAGCCCTCCGAGAAATATTCATATGGTTTTAGCACTTATAACCAGTACCTTTGAGCAGGGTCCTAAGGGCACCCTAAGCTTCTTGCAAAGCTTAGGTCCAAAGTGTGATCAGCTTTTAATTTCTACCTTTTTTTTAGCATTTACTTTCATCCCGATTGCCTTTTTCCTCCCTTCTAAGTTCTGAGGTCTGTGATACCTTTGTGTTTCAAAAAAGAGGATATTCTCACTACAGATAACAGTCCATGTAGCATCCTGTCATTATAGCTCTACAAATCTGAGTTTCAGTAAGGCAAGAGCCACAGTGTTAATTCAGACCCCTTAAGCGGTCACACGGAAAGAGACAAATAATGTTTCTCTGCCAGCCTGCATTCAGCTTGTCTGGTCTGCTTAAAGGGACAACAGGCTTCTATTCTTAGCATTGACTTTGGTGCAATATCATGGATCCTAACGCATACTAAAGTCAAAACATCAAACAACTGCCTCCATCAGGGTTATGAGACATTGTTATTCTATTTGTAACTGGCTCAGATCATTTAGCTGTAACTCTTCCGACTGATCTCAGCAACCAGTGGTATCAGTTGCAGTTGCCTTAAGTCTACACCATCGGTTTCTGACGGACTCAAAACCAATGCAAGATGTATTTTATTCCAATGTGGAAGGTTTTAGAATTTGCCTGTTTTTCCCTTTAAGTTAAAAGAAGTTCTTCCAAAAACAATCCCAAAAGGAAAAGGTAGATGAACCAGAACTCACTTATATAGAACCTATAAGTGAGTGCGACACCCACAGTGACGTGGTTTAGTAGCGGACTTAGCAGTACTTGGGTAAAGTTTGGACTTGATCTTAAAGGTCTTTTCCAACCCAGTTGATTCTATGATTCTATAAGGAGACATCCAGTTCAAGTCCCAGACCAGAGTTAAATCTGAACTTGATCCTACATATTACGTGGAAAAGTAGGATCAGAAGGAATGTATGGCAGGTCCATTTTTGCTTTAAAAGCAAGAATACAGTTTTGCAGCATTTCCTGATGTATGCAAAGTGATAAGCCAATCTCATATTCAAGCAGAATCTGTCAGGGTAAGTAGAATCAGCCCCACTAATATGCGCATTCACAACGCACTGAATCTGCAATGTTGTTCTCTGCCTAGTATCAAATCAAAAGGAATTTTGATTGCAGATTGGAGAAGGAAATTGAGGCCCTGGAGAGAGAAGAAATGGAAGTTTCAGCTAAGGAAGAAGCAATTTTAAAGAAACTTAAGTCTGTTGAGAAAACAACAGAAGACATAATAAAGGTTAGTGCCATACTACTCTAGAAGCAGAATTCATTAGTCATTTATCCTAACCAGGGAAAGCGGAACTAGCTGGTTCTGCTAGTAGTCACGAGTACTGCGAGTGGTCATGAGCTTTTGTCTGAAGTGACAGGAGCTCAAATACGAGGAGCTGAGATATTATACTGCTCAAGTCTCCATTTGCCAGTTTAGGGGGGTGGGAGAGCAATTCCTATTATTGCACATCCATTCACTGCCACCAACCAGCAGCTTTGCATCTCAGCCAGAGACAGATCAAACAGGTACCAAGTGAATACAGAGGTTGATCTATTCATACCCCTTCAGGTGATGTGCCCAGCTGAACTGCACTATGCTTTTTACCCCAAGTCCCTGAGAGAAGGCATAGTGAAACATGACTTCTTATTAGCCATTAGTCTTTGTCAAAAGGTCACTCCAATATTTGAAAACCATCTTAAATAACCTCAAATAATGTCGTGATGAAACTGAACTTTGTAGTTCTACAGTTGTTCATACACACAGACACTCGCTCTCTGAAGATATGCAGGGAGATACGTACAACGGGAAAGCCAAAGTAGGACTCTGAAGTGAAGCCTTTGAAGGCAACCGGCTTGGGCCACAGTGTGAGGCTGGGTGACTGATTTTGTACGTCCTGCCTCCCCCTGCATGACTTGGATCCACACTGGCAAAAGAGACCTGGAAAATGTCCCCTTCTCCCTTGCCATGCTCCCACGGAGCAGGTTCCACTTTTAGCCCTTCTCAGTATGAAGCTGTGCTCAGAAAAAGTTAAAACTAGCAGGTAAAGCAATGCGCTGTCTAGTTAATATCTTTAACTAATCACATTTATTGTTAATGGTTCTCTTTCCTAGTCTGTGAAGGCTGAAAAAGCAGGAGTTGAAAAAGGTATGTTTAGTCTAAAACAATATTTCCTAAAGGTTCTTGCAGAAGTTAGTGAAAGTGTACTAATGCTTTGTGGGTCTTCCCTGTTCAGAGGCAGACTACATATATGCCAGCATACCTGACCTGCCCAAGCACTTCAGGCCTTCCACGCTGAGAAGCCCGGCACATGCTGCCACTGATGACGAAGAGAAGAGGAAAGGTACTGCTCATCAGTAACTTCAAAGGGTGCCAATATAGAATCATAAAAAGGTTTGGGTTGGAAGAGACCTTAAAGCTCATCCAGTTCCAACCCCTGCCACGGGCAGGGACACCTCACACTAGAGCAGGTTGCTCCAAGCCCCTGTGTCCAACCTGGCCTTGAACACTGCCAGGGATGGGGCAGCCACAGCTTCTCTGGGCACCCTGTGCCAGCGCCTCAGCACCTTCACAGGGAACAGCTTCTGCCTTAGATCTCACCTGAACTTCCCCTCTTTCAGTGTGAACCCATCACCCCTTGTTCTATCACTACAGTCCCTGAAGAAGAGTCCCTCTCCAGCGTCCTTGCAGCCCCCTTCAGACACTGGAAGCTGCTCTGAGGTCTCCACACAGCTTCTCTTCTCCAGGCTGAACAGCCCCAATGTTCTCTTTAAAACATCAAACTATCAAAGATAGATATCTAGGGAAAAGAAATCATAGAATCACAGAATCCCAGACTGGTTTGGGTTGGAAAGGACCTTAAGCTCATCCAGTTCCAACCCCCTGCCCACAAGCAAGGACACCCTCCACTAGAGCAGCTTGCTCCAAACCCTGTCCAGCCTGGCCTTGAACACTGCCAGGGATGGTTTCCACGCAGCTTCTCTTCTCCAGGCTGAACAGCCCCAATGTTCTCAGCCTGTCTCCATACGGGAGCTGCTCCAGTCCCTGCTCATCCTTGTGGCCTCCTCTGGACTTGCTCCAGCAGCTGCATGTCTTTCTCATGTTGAGGACACCAGCACTGCACACAGTGCTGCAAGTGGGGTCTCATGAGAGCAGAGTGGAGGGGCAGGATCCCCTCCCTTGACCTGCTGGCCACATAGAATATTCCTATCAATTGAATCTAATACACTTTAAGGGAAGGATAAACGCTACAGACAGTAGCTCCTCCCTTCCCATCAGATACTTTTCATTTTCTATCCTCACTTACACCTACTGGGCAGTAGTCTGCTTATTTCCCACCTCCTGCAAAGCCTCCTAACCCTTCCAGGTGCCCAAGACTCTTCAGTCTTGTAGCACATCGAGCTCTTTCAACTGCTGCTGCCCAGCACAGCACCATGGCCCACTGTTAAACCTGGCTTTCTCAGCCAAGTTATGAAAAGTGGCTCCTCAACAGTGTTCCTCAACATTCAAAATGAGGACCCAATATATTGGTTATGCTTGTGATACTTTCATGTGTTTGATAACTCTGACATTCATTCTCTATCACTATGAGAACTCTGTATAATATTGTGTGCAGCTGCTGCATTATCAGTTTAAGCACTTGTTTCTTTCCACAGCATTGTTTGCCATGGAAATTAAAGTTGAAAAAGACATGAAAACAGGAGAAAACACAGTGTTATCAACAATACCTCTTCCCTCAAAGGAGTTTAAAGAGACAGGAATTAAAGTCTATGACGATGGCAGGAAGTCAGTCTATGCAGTGTCCTCAAACGGCAGCACAACACAAAACGGGGTGGATGAACTTGCTCCTATTGAGGTGGAGGACCTGCTACGGCAGGCAACTGAAAAGAATTCCCAGTCTCCCACAGAGTACCACGAGCCTGTGTTTGCAAACAAGTTTGGCAGGCCAGTTACTCCTCAGAAAGACAAATTAGTCCCTGGACCAAAACTGGAAGACACTCATAGAAGAGAGATGAATGGATTTAGCAATCATCAGACAGAATTCTCCTCCAAAGCAGAGCCCTTGATGCAGCAACATAAAGAGAATGGGCTTGATCTTCCAAAGGTAATACAGCCAAAGTCACCCTCTCCAGTCCTTCCCCACCCAGAGAAGAATGTGCACACCAATCCTGAGAACAGGATTATCCATAATGAAGGACGAAAAGCTGCGCATGAGGAATTAAAACCTTACCAGAATACCAGAGAAAGACATAATGAGACAAGGTTTTTAAGTCCCTTCCATCCTAATGAAACATCCCCTGCACCCCAAGATGAGGAAGATGCTCACTACAGCATTGTCCAAGCTGTGCCATGTTACGTGGATGATTCTGAACCAGTAACCATGATTTTCATGGGTTATCAGCGCGTTGATGATGACGATGCGGAGGACAAACCAAAAGCTATCGCGATACGATGGGGTTATCCGCGCAGAGCTAGTTATCATTGATGATGATGATGAAGAGGATAGCAAATCGGAGAAACCAGCGTATCATCCCATAGGCCGCTACAGTCAGGTTTATCAGCCACCAAGTAGGAAGCCCACAGAAGTCCCACAGATGAACCCTGTGAGCAGTCTGGGCACAAGTCTGAACAAGGTACCCCACGAAAACTCCATCTCCCTGCGAGAACAAGAGGAACGCTTAAGCTCTCCGACACAGCCACGCTCACCTTCATGGCCAGGGATCTGGAGACGGCACCGAAGATCCCTCACTAACAGGTAACCGGAACAGCAAATCTTGTCGCTGCTGTTCACTCATGTAGCCAACCGATACTGCTCTTCTCTGCTAGCAACTGCTTCACTTGATTTTGACCGTTCCATGGACTAATATGCAATTACTAACCATTTCTTTGCTCTTGTTTAGTAACAAATGCCAATGTGCAGTTTGGTACTGGTGAATTATTTCATCTTTGGCAATGCATTAGTTACCAGCTCAAAATTTGGAAACCAAACTCTCTCGGAAAAGCCATTACTGTAACCTTCAAAGATGCAAAGTGGTTCTCTTTCAAGTGACAATTAAAAGTCCCATTAATGCTACCCCAATTAGCAGAATTAGTTTTCATTTCAACCAGGTAACTAACAGCATTGCTTCTTAACACTGTCTCCTCACTGGAATGTTTCTTGTGCCTATCTGCATTCTAACCCATTCAGAGACATTTGCTCCTTAAATTGCTCCCAAATTGCTCCTTAGATCACAAAGACTGTTTAATAATGAGCTTTACTTGGCATTCCTCTGCAATCAGCGTTGCCAGTCTTGCCTTGACAATGTTTATGCAAGTTTTAGCATCTTTTGTTAATCTGAGATAGGTATTTTTATAGCCTCTGAAGACAACAAAACAGTTTTCATTACTTCTGGTTAGTCCACATGGTCCATAGCAGTCTTTTTTTTAACACTTTTTATATTCTATTGATAACGAAGGTGTCTATTTCTTACTATAAAGTTCTACAATAAAAGTTGACAGAACAACAGCAGGACCTTCCAGAAACACAGAAAGCCCTTCTTTAGGACTATGTTGCACTTCAACTTATACAACTGAACAGCACTTAAACTACATTTATACAGCAGCAGATTTCAGACCATAGACACATTCTGCTTCAGAGAAAGAACACTGTGCCTGAATTACAGCAAGATCGGGGGTCCTGAACCCACATTCTCTCCCCACTCCTCTCCAGACTATATTCTGAATTATTTTGCCTTTTGGCAGCAGAAAAGTAAGTTTGGGTCCTGCCTAAAGCTCTATTGGCAGCCCATCATTTCTTTAAGTACAGGTAAAGCCGGGAGAGATGGTGGTCACTGCATTACCTAAGGGGTATCAAGCATTTCTGCATCAGTAGGCACTGATTAGGAAGAGCTGCTCAGTAAGGAATACTCTGCGTTTAGAGGACTATCAGCCTTGTGCAACCATGCACACAACAGCCAGAAATATCCCAGCAGTGCTTCCCAGCCTTTCTAATCAATGAGGCCACCGCACTGTTCTATCACTTGAGAGGACCTTTGCTTCCTTCAAGCACTGATTCTGCCATCTGTACACTTCCCTGTGTCCTCCAGCACCAAAGGCTGCTGCCAGCACCTGAAAGCAGGAGTAGCTGGTACAGGCAAAATAAACCACTCCAGCAGCTGTTCCAGCCAATTATGTTTTGGGAATAGTCCCCTAATTCCCCCATCACATATGTATAGGCGTACAATGCAGAAGCAACACTCACCCATTCACAAGCTGGCTGCTACTGAGACAATTCATTCATCCTCCAGCCCGTTGCAAGGGTGCTCCTGAAGGAATCCTGGGAAAAAGGTTTCCAAGAAGCACCGGTGAGTTGGCAGCACCAGGCACGTGGGCCATGTACGGGCCATGAGATGTTAGCACAGCACCTCTATCAGAACCTCAGAATGGTATGGGTTGGAAAGGACCTGAAGTTCATCCAATTCCAACCCCCTGCCATGGGCAGGGACACCTCACACTAGAGCATGTCACCCAGGGCTCTGTCCAACCTGGCCCTGAACACTGCCGGGGATGGAGCATTCACATCTAACAATCTTTGCTTATTTTTATCTCCTGAAAGAGGCATCTGAAGTGTCTTCATTTTCCCCTGCCCCTCATAGGCACCCTTTAAACAATCTGGGTTCTCCCTCTTCTGAGGTTAGTAGAAACCAAAAACTGACTCTCAGGGGACTGAGATAAGCATAAATCTAGCAAAGATATTTGGGAATGTGTATTGGGCCGTACCCATTTCATTACAGCTACTCTGTCACAGGAAAACCAGCCCATTAGGAAAAAAATGCTCCCAATTAAATTAAAAGCAAATTAATAAGTTTGACAACTGCCTGAAAAAGATGCCCCAACAGTTAGCACTGCTTCCAAGTGAGTGTTCTTAAGTGCCCAGGAGAATTTGGAACTAAGCCATATGCCTCTTTACCTCTCCACCTATTTATTGTCATTCCCTGGGACATTTTGCTCTGTGGAAAAAGCCAGGAAGTGACTCAGTTTTTCCCCAGCAGTCGTTTAATCCTACTGCGACTTCTAAAAAGGAAACAAAACGAGGAAAGCCTCTTAAATCTACAACAATGTATTACATAGAGTTGTTTCTTAGGGAAATCAATTGCTTTTCAAAGGCAGCCACAAGTCCAGCCCAGAAGGTTCACCCTAACTGCCACCAGTGAAAAGAGGGAGTCAAACCTGGGATTGGTACCTCACCATTCATTACTGAAACAACAGCAAAAATAACTCTCTGAAACGAAAGCTTCAGGAAACTGTTGCAGCATTTGAACATTAAACAGGCATTAAGAGAATGGAAAGGAGGGAAGCACAGGACACACTGAGGGAGATGATCCTGTATGTAGCAATGTCGCTTTAGTGAGGAAATGAACCTTCAGAGCAAGTTACTGAACAAGTTAGTGATGGCCGAGGGCAACTACGAGGCAAAGGAATCATTCCATCTATATAGAGAATTGTCAGATTAAACTAGGAACTTTCAGCATGCCCCCAAACTGATAGAAACATAGGACATACCTCCTTCCGTATGGAAGCAATTCCCCATAGGCTTGTTGCAGGACCAATATCCCCAAGTACATGCCCTCAGAAAAACCACACAGAGAGAAGGATGACAATGCTATAATTAGAGCACCAGTGGTTTGCATTATTAGAGCATATTTTCCTCTTTAAATTTCAGTCAGTGCACAAATGTTTTGAAGATTAAATATTCATTAAGGGAATTAAAAGTCCTTGGGGGGAAACAAAGGCTAGACACAGTGGAATGAATAAGGCAAGAAAAACTGAAGCTGAACAGGCAGTAAAACCTACTAACAGTGTGGAACAAGCTCTCATGGGGCACGAAGGTCCAAGGCTTTAGCAGGTCTAGATGAGCTATTTTTTCTTCTTACCACTGGAAGCTGTGTAACCTTCAAAACCACATGTTTATGTTACAGAATAATGGACAAAAAAGCTTTCTCATTGAGGAAGATTCATGCACACCATGTTTCTGTAAAGCATAGAGCAAGGCAAAAAGGGACTAATGGCTCTCAGTAAAGCACGAGACTGATTGTTCTCCCAAACCACAAGCAGGACTTGAATCCTTCAGAACTCCCTAGTCTGCAGACAGTACACAGGGTCTTTGTAAGAGCTAAGCTTAACATCAGCGGCCCTACAATATAAAGTTACACTCAGATGCTTCTATGATTTGCAACAACTTCAGCATTCAAAACATAGCTCCAGTTGGGCATTTGCTGACGTGCATAAATCAAGTAAACAGCTGCTTTGACGCCCCTGTCTCTCAGTACAGGGACATGTGCAGGATGAAGGGACGAGAGATGCTATTTTGGGTGACTCTTCAAACTAAGAGGTCAGAGGGCTGGAGAGGATTCGCAGATCAACTACGTGGTGGGGGGAGCTCTTACATATCAAACAGCAGCCTTCTACTGCTGTTCTAAAAATAGCCTTAACATTTAATCTCCTGCCCTCCACTGTCACTTTCAAACTAACCCACACTATCCCCCTATTCCAAACAATAGCCACACTGATGTTTGTACAGATAGTAAGTCACCCCATCGGACTCAAATCGTAGGAATAACACTGACTCACTACCCCAGGAAGACAGGAGAGTTTTCTGTGAACACCAACACAAAGGAAAAAATGCTTCCAAACAGTTACAACTCCCACTGAGGAGTTTAAACACAGAGTTTGTTTAATTATTCATGCATCCTTTGAATCAGTCAAGGACAATACCAGCTGTCTGCAATGCATTCGGGAAGGGAACAGTTAGATAAGCTGTGCTAATCTTCAAATAGTAATACTGGAGCCATTTCTTAATATACCTCTTTCTTGCAAAATTACCAGAACTAATGCTTTCTACTGATTTCTTTCTATAATACTAAACCAATGCTTATTCTGCTGGATTAATCACCCGAGGTACGTGTAATTCTTCATTTCTCTATATGAAGATTTAGTGTCAGAAAGAGGAAGTTGGTCTGAAAATGCAATGGCTTTGTTTTCTTTTTCCAGCTCTGAGGATGAGAATGGCAAAGCTGGGGAAAAAGGTGATTTAACAGCTGTAATGACATGGAAGTAAAGTTTGCTACTCAGAATAAAGCTAAGAAGAATTTCTGCACACACCTTTTTTGGATCAGAATGCTTGCTTTGCTCCTCTCTTTCATGCACCTGGGTTACTTTTGCCCTCTGCATAACCCAATGGACTTGAACAGACTTTCTGATTTGACCAACTGCCACACAGACACAAATCACACCCTGGATTTCTCTGTAAGTAGTGGAGAGTTACCTAAGACCATAAACACAGTGTATATCCAAGTATGAAGACATGTGCACACCTGTTCCCACAGTCAGGAATATGCTGTTGCTATATACATAAAGCAGAAAAACACCCGTCTCCAAAGAACTTCACAGGACACTGGTTCACTTCCAAGTTTCATCTACCCAATTGTGACTGAAAATGCCATTTTGCTGGTAAAAGCATTGATTAATGAAAAAAACTAAGCATGAGAGATAGGAACAGGAAGAAATATGAATATAAACCCAAGCATACCACCTTGGCCAAAATTTAAAGCATTCCTTTTTAAGTGACACCAAAAGAAACTAGAACAATACAGAAGTCAGTTTAAATCTTCGGCTGCCTTCTAGAGCTCCACAGTCCAGCCACCCTTGTGTTTTACATATGACCACAAAGCCATCCTCAGCCCCTGCTCCCTTCAACACCATGAACAGCCTGACCTTCCAAGCACCATTTCCCTTCATGGGTTGCTTAGAAATCCCTGCTTTTCCAGGAAAGTGGTTTCCAGACAGACAGCGCCTGGCCAGGCAGTGCAGGCATCCCAACAGAAACACTAGAGTTGCCAAAGGCTTGTCCTGCAGCATCAAGAGAAGATCTGTTAAAGACGCAGCTGCTGCCAGGCGCTGCAGCCCAAGGCTCTCATCAATGAGCAGGTTAATTCTTTCCACATGAGGGAGGAGCTGAGGGCCCTGAAACCAGCCATAAGGTACAGTTACACCTAGAGAAATACATGCAAGTTGTATTCTTCCAGTACGTAGTTCTTGGGGGTGAGAAAAAGTGCCTCCTAGCACTGCATCCGTCTACTCAAATCAGTATGATAGGTCTTAGCCTGGTTTGAATCACCAAACAGCTAAAGCTCAGGTTGTGTTATTCTGCTACAGCTGACTCAAATTATGCACCAGCAAAGAAACCAAACCACCATAAGTGTTTTGCTCACCTTCCTCATTTCAAAGCAGGAAACTGAAGCTACTACCTCATACTGAGGCAGGATGGTAGGAATCAGCTGATGTGCAGCCTCTGAGTACTTGGTGGCTCCCAGTCTGAAGTGGGTAAAAATCTTCAACCTTAGGACTTGTCAGAGATAGTTACCTGAAGAGTGGAATAGCAGATAAACCAAATAAATATAACTGTATCACACTTTCTCTGTGTCTATCCTGGTGGGGTTTTGTTATAGTAAACTATTTTCCCTCATGTTTCTTCTGTTATTTTGTTTACATCTTCTCAAGAGGTTCTTAACAGCATATACCCAAAAGTGAGAGACTATGAGAGTAATACCAAGTAGTCACAAGCAGGTTTTGTAACAGTGGCTATGGATGCTCATCCCCTGCCTTCCCCAATAATCTGTGCTATAAAACTTAAATGACCTGGCAAAGGGGATAAAAATGCTGCTGCCAACATAGTATTATTCAAAGTAGCTTAAAAGAGAGGAGACTGAAGAGAAACTTAACAATGGTGAATACATAGTAAATCTAGAGGTGAAATTTGCTACCAATACATGAAAAGTAACATAGAACAAATAGAACCAACCCAAACCCTCCACAGCACAAGGAATTAAGTTGGTGCTACAGACCCCTTGGCTGGAAAGCAAAATACCTGGGCATTATTTTAGATAGCCCTCAGAAAATACCAACTCCATGTTCAGAAGCCATGAAAATGAAGAGGTCTCATTAGGGAAGACCTGGAAAATAAACCAAACACAACTGCAGTACTTCATATTTACACTTTGAGTAGAGTTTAGTCACGCTGTCTCTGAAGGGACAAATAAAGAAGGATAATGAAGATTATCAGAAATGCTAAATACAGCAGCGTCATACACGGAAAGAGACAGTAAGGCACAGACATGAGGCACCTAGAGAAACGTGATAAGGGCAGGAAGGTAAAAACAAATTAGAGAGCATTAGAGAAGCAGGCTTAAACCAAAACCAAGCACTGACTCACAGCGACTGAGTAAATGGAGGGGGCAAAAGCATTAATAGTTTTTTTATAATAACTCATTGCACCCTTCCTGGATAAAATCCAATCACCACAGAAGTTCATGGTCCAGCTGTAGTTTCTAGTATAGGACATCCTTGCACAGACTCTAGCAAGTGGCAAGGAGACCTGGCTGGGAAGAGAAGAGAAAGTATCACTACAGTCTTGTTACATCTCTTGCCCTAAGCACTCATTCCTGCCTCTGCTGGAGTCAACATAGGGCTTGAGAGACCCCTGCTTTGACGAAGGGCAATTCTGATGTCAAGTACATTAAAGCTATTCAGTTTGTGCCAGACGAATCCAAGCTGTCCCACACTAATACACCAGCTACATAGCAGCATGGATAGCAGATCATTCATTTGAAGGAACAGACACACAAAATGGAGCAGTCAAGAGCCGCGTGCTTCTGGGAAGCAGAGATGTTCATCATCAGAGTGCTGCAGCCCCAGAGCTTTCTTTGCTTGTGAAGCTCTGTATTAGAAGACAAGAACAGATTTACAAAAAGGCAGATCATCTTTCCCACATGGCTCTATGGATGCCATGCAAAACTCCAATTCACCACTAAAGCCATACGATTTTTATAGTCCAGCCAGACAAAAGTGTCTGAAACAATGCCAAACCTGGAGTCCTTCTTAGTGCGGATATCATTTGTCCAGGATGAGTGTCATTGATACTTGGTTCAGTGGATGCAGATGTTCAGCTTTCGTGGTTTACAACATGTGAAGTCACTTTTGCACAGCACAAAGACGAGCAGAAGCTATAGAGTGGTTGAATTACCTTGGGTATAAGCAAAAACTGACGGCAGCAGGTGGGTTTGGAGGCATTTTTCCTGTGCCCATTCTGCATTGCCACTTCCTCAGGTAAGTGATTGCAACAGCACTGCCCTTCACACATGCCCCTGTAATCAGATTGATGTAAGCAAAGAACTCCTCAGAATTACTAGCAAATCATTCCTGTTAACCGCCCTTCCTATTCACTCGGAGCCTTTCTTACTTCAGCCTGCACCAAAGGCACAAAATGCACCAAGATGACTTCTGTATTGAAGTACAGAAGCCTGCAGTTTTTCCTCAATGACTGGCATTCATCTTAGCTTTTTGGAAAGGGATGCATCCACTTGAAGCAGTTTGCACATATCATGAAGACAGGCTGTTCAAACAAAAGCTGAAGCATAGAGATCAAGCAAACACCTATTTCATCATGTCTACCTGTATGAACCGGCTTGAATTTACAGACTGAGTTTCTTAATAAAGCTTATGAATTTTCCCAACTAGTTCATGCAGGAACACCTCCTGGTTCAGACATCCTTTCCATGTCTCAACCTCTCCCTGCCGGATGGAAGGAAGCCAGCAAAACAGGGATGCTGTTGTCTGACCAAGAGCGCCACACAGTGTTACACACCGTGAATGGAAAACAGGCAGGCGGTCTCTCCCAGGCATCCCAAACCTGGGTAAAGCAAAACCACGGGCATTACTACACTGAAAATGAAGCCTCCACCTCATGGGTTTTGACAAAAACAGACAACAGTGTAGATTTCAGTGTAAGGAGAAGAAACAAAGCACACCTCATGTCCTTCTTCAGCCTGCATGTCAGCTAGCGACATACTATTTCAAGTCAAAGTAGCAGCGAATTCCATTGAAATCGAGCTATTTGCATCAGTTTTCATTCAAAACACATGCAAGAAACATGGTTTGTAGTTAAGTCGAGTTTAGGTGGCCAGTACTTGGAGGCTGCAAGTAACAACTCAGTCAAAACAGTAAACCGCTTGTGAGCCTGAGCACGAGTTTCTACTTGACGGGGAGTGTTTGGCTGGCTAGAAGAGCCCAAACAGAAACATGCTAATGTTGATTTGTCATCACACGTTTAAGGTGAGAGTGAACACC
This sequence comes from Myiopsitta monachus, assembly GCA_017639245.1. Taxonomy (NCBI): domain Eukaryota; kingdom Metazoa; phylum Chordata; class Aves; order Psittaciformes; family Psittacidae; genus Myiopsitta; species Myiopsitta monachus. Next base: position 1,187,251 of record CM029923.1, on the reverse strand, counting down.
GAAACCTTCTCAGCTCTTCTTGTGAAGAAGTTTTCTTGACTTCAGGGGGATCTTTTGTAAGCAAAGCACTGGAATTTCTTTCATACAGTATCATCGGAGGAAATGGAGTAGAATACAGCAGCCACCAGCATCTCTAGACCCAAACTGCCTGTCACCGTTTCCCTGCTGATATCAAACACCTCCATAGACTTCTTCCCTTTTTTTTTCTATCCAAAGGAGTATAGCAGAAAGTTTGGGAGTCACTGGAATATGCTGACACTGCTTCCTCTTGCTAGTCATGCAGGAGGAGGCAGGGCTGGTGCTGTGAACAGACATTACACGAGTCTTCCCATCAAATTACTTACAACACCACACAATATTGCTGGCCCTGGGAAGGGACAAGTTATTCAGCGCAACTGCCCATTGTGCCAACTTTAAAGCTGAATTAGATGTGGTAAAAGGCATTTTTTGTCTTCCTGAGGAACATAAACTCTGCATTATGAGGGAAAACTACTTTAACATTCAGTTTCAATACGAGTTTCTCCAGGAAGTATTTAGATAGCTGTAATTTATGAAACATCTCCAAAGAAAACAGACAATCCACTTTGCTGCTAGGCAGGATTATTCTTTTCTAGCTTCTATTTGACAGTTCTTCACGTTACTAAAAGGGACAAAAACTTCAAGATATTTACATTCATGCTTTAAAAACCCCACATCCATTGTCACATGCAAATGAAAACAACACGCAGCACAGCTATTGTATTACACAAAGAATCCAGCATTGCCTTTAATTAAAAAGCCATCAATCACACCTTGTTTGAAAGATTGTCACCTATAAACTCATAGTATACAAAAACCAAAGTCCCCCAAAACTTGAGCATTGGATGGGCCTGTGATTCCCAGACTTCTGAGATCAGAGTTCCCTGCAAATTAAAAAACCCACCCAAACCACACCATTAGCCATGTACCTTTTACCCTTCAGCCTAGGGTTTGCTATGTTTCTTCATAATCCCCCTTTCCCAAGCTGCACACAACCAGCTTCCACGAGGAAGGGGGATGATTCAACTGACACTCATCTGCAGTCTGCTGCCAACAGATCAGTCCCAGCTCTATAAATGCCCTCATGGTTAAACCAGCTAGTTACTTAAGCAGCCAAAAAGATCCCTGATTACAAGTCAACTTGTAGCTTTCTGAGTAGGACTTGCTCCTGCAGCAGGCTACACTGTGGATTTGGGGAGATGGAGGAAGACAGAAATAAACAGCTTTAGTAAGCAGAGAATGAGTATTTTAAGAGCTGGCCACCAGGTAATAGAGAGATGTTGCTATACTACACCAGGTCTCACTGTTCTGTCCAATACTCCAACACCTTCATTCCCAGGTAGCTTAGCAGCCCTAGCCTGGAGAAGCCTAGCACTGTGAGTTTCAGGTAAGCATAACTGGTTTTAATGCACTTACACTGCAGACACGTTTTCTCTTTACGGTTTGGAAGCACTGAGCAGATGGGACAGACAGCATCTTGAATGAGGCAAATGGTCCTTCTACTAAAGGCCTGAAGTTCCAAAACTCATATGCATTGTGTAAGTGTGCTGCTCTTAGAGCAGAGAGAATGTTTTTTGCATTTTACTGCAACAACAGACAACGGCATTTAGCTCATACATCGTCTGCATTTGAGAGTTTTCCACTAAGCTGGTGGTTTGGTTGGTTTATTTTTTAATGCACAACACTGTCATGAGCAGGAAGCCTCCACATCACATGCCATTAGAACGTAGTAAACTGAACAGTAATGTCGAGTTCAGATCAATCTTTTCAGTTTTCCCAATAATATTCACGAAAGGTTTAGGCAACTGTATCAAAACAGCATTTTCAGACCTTCTCAGTTCTCTTAACCTATAAGCTTCAATCAGGTTCAATTACTGCACTTAAAAACCAGAGACTTCATCCCTTACTCAGGCAAAGCCTCCCATTAAAAGTCCCATCACAGCTTTGTAGGACTGCAGCATCCTTCTGTAGACTGGAATTCAAGTTCTTCCTGACACTGGGCACAATACACATGCTGCTATTCTTCAATTGCATCTTCAAGGAGATGTTGAGGGAGAAGTTATAACAGAAAGCATTCCTTGCAGGTTTAAATTCAACTGCACAAGATTTCATCACAAAATTCTCAATGGCTTCTTTCAGATTTGGTTGATTGCTGCCAGAAAGGCAATGAGGAATACTATATTTCCACAGACATAGATGGTTAACACAATCTGTTTAAACAGGCGACCCTGCAAGAGAAGGGAAACACAGAAGTGTCGGTCTTTTTATCCTTTTGAACAAAGGATCATCCCATTTTGTAGTAGTTGTTTTCAAAATTGTGACTTACCTCTGCTTCAGCAGACGTGAGTGACTGCAGTATCTGTACTCTGTCATACTCTATCACTTCAACTGTTAGTGGGAAGAAAAAGTTTGCTCTTCAGAGGAAGGAGGGAGCTCATTTTTATACTGCAGAAGTCTTGATCCTGCGACTAAGTAACTAAGTCTTATAAAGCATCAAATCTGAAAAGCACTTGGAAGTCGCACTTGACATTTCATGACCTGTAACATCATGCTCACAGCACAAGTGAAAAATTGTTCTGGAGCTAGCCTACAAAAAGTAACATCTGGACATAGGAATGACAAAACATTTTGCCTCTTCTGCTCGAGTGAATCATCAAAACACCAAGTTTTGAGCTGGACAAGACGTTTGCTTGCTCTAAACCCTTTTCCTTTTCAATTGAACACAACTAGATTTCATTAAGAAGTATTTTCTATTAGCCAACATGAGATGCCTTCACTGTTCAAATATTTCAGGTTCATTTCTCTATTTCTAGGAAGTAATTACTGCAGTTGATTTTAAATTCACATCTTTTATTATCACTCCTCTACCTGCCACCTTACGCAGCCTCTTAACTAATCATGCTTTTCAGTTCTGCAGATGTCTCATCCCTGTCCCGAGGTACAGGGTATTTATATGTGCATAGTCACCTCCTCTCAGTGACACCAGCCACTGAAGCTAAGAATTCCCAAGGAAGTTACTACCAGTCTCCTCACTAGACTGGTTTATTGGGGTCAGGATTTCACCTTCATTCCCTTGCTCACTCAAAATTGCAAGCATTTGTGCTCAGGTTTCTGATCATTTTGCTCATGCAATAGAGCCACTTCACATCAGTGATTTGTCACAATAAAACACAGACTACATTTGCATGACCTAACCTGGACTTTACCTACCCAGCTGGGATCAAAACCATGGCAAACAGTAATAGGCTTCTGGAAAACACTTATGCATTTCAGTCTGCCCCTATCAGCTGTGGCTTGAGAAATAAGAGGCTGCTATTTAAAATGGAACAAAACCAACTTTTCTGGAACACTTTGGTCTTGAAAACTGGTTTACTCCCATATTGGTTTGTACAGAAGATATGACACCATTACTTGAGGTTATGCCCCTGTTGCTTCCAAGTTAGAGGCCAAAGAACATCTGAAATTCAACCAATCCTCAGTACCCAAGGCAACACCGGGAGTTTCACTTGATTTTTACCTTTACGTATGAGACAGTAGCTGTGTATTTCCAGAAGAACATCAGTGCCGACATGCCAAGTTACAAAAGCAGTCATTGTATAGGTGTCCCAAGGGTCAGGCAGGTCAAGTGCTGCTAGATTCATTCCCAAGAACATAGTCACCACTAGGCAGTAAAAACCAGATACAGAGACACTAAGCATGCTGCGTTCTCAACACCTTTGGCAACAGATTTCCCACAAACTGCCTGAAACTGCTTGGGGAATGAGGTTAAAGGAACCCATGTAGCTCATGTATCTAAAAGCTTCCATTTTTCTGGCAGTGAGAGGGAAGGCAGGGAGAAAAGGAGAAAGCCAAGATACTTTTTGTCCTGCTCAGTGCCCTATCACCTTACAGTTACACAGACACTGGCATTTGTGACTCTACCAACAAGACTACAGTCACCACTGACATTTGTGTTTAAACTACCTGTGGAAACTTGTCATTATTAACAGAATTAAGCTCAGCTTCTGGTCCTGCAGGTTTCCCTTCTCCCATTACATAGTGTTAAACTACATTACTGTAAGGACGCTATCCCCAAGTCTTCCAAGACAAAAAGAAATTACTCAGGAACAGGTCCTCATTACAGAGATCTCAGATTCTTTTGGAATCTCTTTGGTTTTACACAGTCACTTCTCCCTAAAGCTGTACCTTATGGCCACTTCAAACTCACACAGAAGATGGCCAGCAAGAAAAGGAATCTTCAGAGATGCCTCGAACAGTTATCCATAGGTATTTTACATGAGCAACAGCCCAGGCAATGAACAAAATTCCTTTAAATCACTTAAAAAGTGGTTACAAGTATTACTCCTACTCACCAGCTAGTATTCGAGCCGCTGTACCAGTACTCCAGTGAAACCAGTTAAACAATTGCCTCCTACAAAGCAGTGAAAAGCAGTTTATTGATTACATAGATGGGGCAGGGGTAAAAATACTTGAAAGACATCTTTTCAATGTAAAAATGATGTTTAAAGAAACAAGCTTATTTAATTTCTGTGGCTGATAAAGAGTAAGGTTGTGAGTACCTTGGTGCATGACGAGATGGCCTGAAACCTGCCATAAGTGGTTGAAAGATTGCCAGCGCCATCACGGTACAGCCGAGATAGGGATGAAAACCTGCTTGCTAAACACAGGACACTCATCTTTAATAACATATCTATATAAAGATATAGCAAACACACCCAAAAGTTGATCATTTTACTTATGCTAGTATTAGTAAGTTACAGTGATGGAGCAGCACAGTGTTTAAACTGGCAGAGGTGCAGAACCCAGCAAGGTGTCCTGCAGCTGGATGGACATTGTACTCCTTGGCAGCATGAGACACTGGTAAGTCTCCACAGGGTTTGTCCCAGTTTTCTGTGTATTGAGAAGTTTTACCATTTGAAGAGCGGAGAGCAAGATGACTGTAGAAGCTATGCTCCAAGCTCTTGATTCTCAACCCTGTGCCTTCAGGAGAGCCCTATCTCATCATTCCTCCCACCACTCATCTCTCCTCTTGCCCTGTCTGTTCTGACCTTAGCCCTAACCGCTGTATTCAGTTTCACTAGCCCTAGCTCATACCTGTGACCACATTCTCCCACCTTCAACTCAGATACTCTCTATGCTTTCCAATTTCTGATATCACCTCACACCAAATATTATACAGGTGCCAGCAACAGGTATAGAACCTCTATCAGATTTTCCAGACTAAGCTTAATCACCAGATACAGCTACATCAAGTCCATCACAACACTTACTCCCAGCAGGTTTGCCATGTCAGTTAGTTAGCCACCCCATTCTCACTCCCCTCCCAAATTCAAGTAACGTGTCAGTCATCAGTGAACCTCTTTCTTGTTCATTTGGTCCACCCTTTACATTTGAGTTAACAAACAAAACAAAAGCACACACTTACTTGGCTCCAACCTCCTCGGTATATAAAAGGCAGCACAAAAGAAATGCTTGTGAGCATGACTGTGGTCAACATAAGCATACGATGCACCTAGAAAAGTTCAGTTCGCTTTCAGAAATTTCACAGCTTTCTTAATACACCATTAAAGTACACTTATCATCTACAGTTAAAGATGTTCTTAGTGGCCTCTGTAGGCTTTGCTTTTATTAGTAAAGTAGGTGAACTTCTGATTTGCAATTGTTCCATTTTTGTAAGATTAGAAAAAGATACAACTCACATCAAGTTTAATCTCCTATTTCTTGGATCCAACAGGTTTATAGTTCTGCTTACAGTAAAGCTAGAAAATACTGCAAGAGATAGGGGGAGATTTTGCCCACCTGAAACCACATCTCCTTTCCAAACAGAAATGAGTGAGACCAGACAGGTTTGAAGAATCGTGCAACAATGACACCAATACTAACTGTGGTAATCCAAGCAATGAACATCAGTGCTCCTGAAAATAGAAAACAAGGGAAAGGTGAGTAAATTAGCCGTAAAGACTGTGTAACAGTTTAGTCTGTACATCTATGGTCAGAATTAACCAGTAATAAGTTTTAATCACCTGGTTTGGACTACAACTTTATAGCATTTATCTTGCTAAAGGGAAGAAACATCCCTAGAGAAGATAACCAAATTACACCCACACAGCACAACAGAGCAGCCCTGGCTATTGCATGTTTCATATGCACCAGTACAGTCAGTACATAGTGGTAAGAGATGCCTGTTCCGTCACCAGCTTGGACATCAGGGAATGAAATGTGCCATTTCTTACGATTTGTTTGACAAGCAATGAGTGACTGCTCTCCCATGGGCCTGCTTTAAAGTCCAGTACTGTGAGACAACATATTCCCATTAATCTTCATGGCTCTGGACAGTCAGTTGAGGGGTTTCTCATTTAAATGAATCAAGCCAATATTGTAACTAGGAAAAATTAAATCAGAGAGAAAAAGGTAAACAGAAATCTCTCTGATGAGGAGAAATGGAGGAGTTGGGAGCTGGGCCAGTTTAGCCTAAAGAAGAGCAGCCTGAGAGGGGATCTCATCAATGCAGATCAATAGCTCAAAGGTGGGTGCCAGGAGGATGGGGCCAGACCCTTTCCAGTGGTGCCCAGTGACAGGACAAGGAGCAATGGCCATAAACTAACACACAAGTGTCACCTCAACATGAGGAAGAGCTTCCTTATGTGAGAGTAAAGAAGTGTTATTTCATCATTGTTTGTACAGATCGTACATTGTTTGTACAGTGCTCTGACACGAGGGTGTCAGAGCCCTGGCACAGGCTGCCCAGGGGGGCTGTGGAGTCTCCCTCTCTGGAGACATTCAAACCAGCCTGGACGCACTCCTGCGTGCCCTCCTCTGGGTGGCCCTGCCTTGGCAGGCGGTTGGACCAGATGACCTCCGGAGGCCCTTTCCAGCACTGATGATCCTGTGATGCTGTGATTATAAATTAAGAGAAAAGGCAAATACAAGCTCATTTTCCTGGGCAAGAAGAGTCTTATAGTGCTGTTCTTGAAAAGAAAGACTATTAGTAACTTTGTCTTCACAGTCTCACATCTTGCCAGCCAATAGTACATCTAAACATGAGTGTCAGAAAGACAAGGAAATACCTACTCTGCAATAATGAGGGAAACAACTCACCAGCCTCAGCAAGTCTGGAACTGGAAGACAAAACTAGAAGCTGTATCTTACCATGAGCCTTGATAAGCCGTGGAGACCGGGAGCCTCCAATATCCTGAGGAAAGCCTGTGATGTTGTACATTCCATTGGTGATCAGAGGCTGCTGCTGATGTTTGTGTATTACTCCACCTAAGTAGTAGCATAAAGCGGTTTATTTATGGCTGATGAAAGCCACTGCACTTGTAAACGTGCCCACTCCTTATTTATGAATGCAAGTCCTGTTGTTACGACTGAGCATAATCATACAAACTACATTTCTGACACACAAAATGGTAAGAATCCAAGATGTCATCTGAGCTGTCTTGCACACTTAATGTACAAGAACCAGCTCACTCCTCTATAGCCAACAGCTTTCTCCACTACAGGCACAAGACATGAAGAATAATTCCCTTTGATACTGTCCCCATTTTAGATGCTAATCTCCATTTTAACAGTATATGGCCAGCTCTCCAGAAGCTCTCCAGAATCTATCAGTTCCTAGCATCCGGTGGACAGACAACACACATATATATATATACAAGTTTAATGTAACTTCCAAAAGCAAACCCATGATCCAGTAAAGATGACTGGACTAAGTGCCTGAAACCTGGAAACCTTACTTCAAATACTAACTCTCAGCTACACCACGTCTTACAGTAAGGGTTACTAACTCATATACAGCTGTTCAAAGAGAGGCAACCATATCCAAGTCAAATTTACCTTCACTAGCTTCCCCATCTGCCAGAAAGATGTAGTAACTGCCATCCAGATTAAACCTCCCTTTGTGAGCAGGGAGGTGAATACTTCTTCTGAAAGAACATTGAAGAAGCCCATCTGCAAGCCTCCATGACACATCCTCAAGGGCATTCTGTGAAACCGAAGACATTCAATACCCAGTCTTTTCAGAATGTCAGAGTAATTGACTCAAAAAGTAACCAAAAGATAAGCAAAGCATCAAGAAAGAACAGCAGTGATTGCTGCGGAGGGGTGTGTGTAAAAATCTCTCTTATACCTACTCAGAAGGTATGTCAGTAGGTCAAAACAGCAATGTAAGTGTTGGACTTATTACCACCAATTGCAACTGCAGTCTTAGCAAAGGGACAGAGTAATAAGGCACAAAGTTTCCCAGTAGAGTAAGCCCACACACTTATTTTTACTTCCGAAGGTAACGTTTCCTAGGAAGTAAGTTCCCAACCAATCCCACCTTAAAGAATTATGGATCCAATTTCATTCATTACTTCAAACCTACATTGGTGGAAGTGTCTCAATTGTTTTCAAATGTACCTCTGAATCCAAAATAGGAGGACTTCGCCCCTTCAAATAGGCAGTGATGGTGCGAACGTGGTGGTCCTCATCAACACACAGATATGCATCATCATCACCCTGGAGAGTTTAAAGGAGAAAGGTATTTATAGCCCAATAAAAACAACTACTGGCAGTCTCCAAAAACACTTTAACATACCCAACAAGACCCAAGACATTAGCTGTCAAGCCACTACTTCCCAGCTTTCAAACACTTCAGTTTTAAAGATGAATCACATTAAGTCAAACAGATGACACAGTTAGGCACATTATGATATAGACTCTTACTCCCCACCACCACCAGTGTAACAACCATATTATCAAAAGTTTGATTATTTATAGTTCGCTAAATCAAGCAGACAAGGCAGAGGTGGACACTGATGCTACTTTAAAACTCTCTTCAGTTAAAAGCTGGATTGCCTTGTAACAATGCTTTGCCTTTACAGCTTAGAACCAAGTGTTCCTGCACTAGGGGCAGGAATATAAACAGCATCTTCTTTGCGCAACAGTTAGTTTATGGAATTATGCATTTGTCAAAAGCATCATCCCTTGACTTCAACACCAATTATAAAAAAGGATCTCTAAACACTCTTTAAGACTGAGTGGAGTCACTCCTGTACAAACAATGATGAAACGCAAATGGGTTTCAGAAATCACAGCAACTCAGCTTCTGACTGGTAAGGGGTTTTGGCTAGGTTACAAAGAAACACTGATCCAACCAGGAATCCCAGTCAGCTATGGTGCAATCATACAGGTTGGATTCTGCCAAGACAGATCTCCACAGGGAAATTCTACTTCAGATAGCTAAACCTGAACATCCATCTAAAAAAGGCAACCTGTGCTTCAGCACTATGAAAGAGAAGTCACTCTTGTGACTAGCAGCATTTCAGTTTTCTATATGCACGTTTTGCTAAAGTACCATTCCAACTTTACTGAGACTCCAAAAAGCAACCAAAGCGGAACAGGACACTCACCATCCACTGGTCATGGGACAACGCAAATGCTAAATATCCTTCACTTGGACCACTCATTTCAATAAATACTGAGCTCCCCTCTTGTTGGAAGGATAGAAAAAAACAGGAAGCACTTTCAGGATCACAGTTTGAAGGGTTCCTAATGCAGAACTTGGTCCTTCCACAACTGGATGCATTAAACTAGATAATTAAACAAACAAGTCGTAAGCAATGAGAGTTTTCCCTCTTCTTCTTCCCTTTCTACCCCATTCTAGAAGAAAGCATACGAGGAACAGCAATGAAATGCCATCTATGTCTACATACCAATCTCTTGCCCCCCCTCCCAAATTACCCCAGGACTACTAGGTGAAACATTGGTGGGTTCCAAGCTGTACTTTGACTCAAGAAAAGGAAGGGAAAGCTTGAGAGAAACTTCCTTTGGTTTAGTTTTTAAAGAGGTAACAGCAGCTGCAGATGAGGGAGAAATGCAGGGAAGACCAGCTTTTTGTTTCCTTTTTAAAGCAGGAACTCCACTGATACACAAGAAGAAAATACACGGATTAAAAGTCATGTTTATTCTGGATCAAATAGTGATGCTTGCTCCATTTATTCAAGAATCAGTAATGGAAATCCGTATCAGAAATGAGTAACACGGCTGAACTCACAGAAGGAAGTTTCTGAGCCTGCAGTTACTGAATAGGAAGTTACTAGTCAAAACCAGACTAAGTCTCCTTCCATTTCTCCTCCAAGGTAAGCACAATATCTTCTGACCATTAAGCCCTAAGCGACCTTTAAGCTCTATTGACCTTCTGAGCCTTGTGTGGCATGATGTTTAACCTACACAAGTTCAGGCTACTCCACTAACACAAGAGAAGAGCTGTCTATGTCCTTAGTCTCTGATACCTAAGTTACTCATCCATCCCCTTCTCTCTTTCTGTCAATAGCCTTTATCAATGTGGTTCCATAAAACAAACATTAATTAAACATTGATCACAAGCATTAAACATAGCATTAATTTGGTTTATAATTACTTACTGGCTTAGATAAGTAGGAAACAGAGTGTGAAGTTGATACAGCTTCTGATGTTGCATGCAAAGGTGTTGTTGGGGACAGTGCATTAGGCTGAGAAACAATGGGACCAGGAATCTTCACCCAGAAAGTCCTATATTTCTTCACAACTGTGGCTCTTAAAAACAAACCACACACATGCTCATACTGTACATCAACAACTGGTTGTTACTTAAAAAAAGAGGGGGACAAAGGAAGAGCTATAGTTCATACAACTTATTGTAAAACCCCCATCTTTAGGCAGGCCTCCACCATATTAAGAATTAAGGTAGGAAAATACCCAAAATCTCACTGGAAAAATACTACTAGAACATACAACAGCATGCTCTGTTGGATATAAGTGATCTCTGCCACACGCATGAATGTTTCAATCTCAGAGAGCGTTGCATAGCTTTTATCCATTAGTTCCTCAAAGCCTAGTAGGAGGGTGTACATACCATTTCATTAAGTACCAGCACAGAAAAAGAACCTTAGTGCTGTGTGTTACAGACATAAAAAATGAGCAGTTAACGAGAAATAGTAAAGAAATGGGTCTCCAACTCCCTTTCTGCTCTCCCCACAAAAATCAAAATAATCCTCTCCAAGTATTCCCTAAAGCACAAATCTCTGCATTAATGCAGACTCTGCAGCATGCAAGATGTGTCCACTTCTCAGGCCATCAGTCCAAGGATACTTCTCAGTTGCTGGCCAATATTTGACACAACAATGGCACAGGTTATTTTAATCAGCTAGAACTAATACTAGATTTACTTACAGAAACTGTACCCGTTTTGGTGCGTTGCCAGGAGCAATCCAATAAACTTTGATGTGTTTCTTTTTTGCTTTACTTGTGTGGCTGACAGCCTGAATTCTGAAAACACACACATGTCAAGACTCACACAGTGGATATGCAGGAAAGAGATTTCAGGTAACACAGTCATCACAGGCTATAACTAAGTGCTAAACTGACACTGCACTGTTACACTGCACAGAGCAGCTGCAACCAGCTTTTCCCCAGTCATTATCAACCCAAACAAGTCTGCCACTGAAACTTACACATACAAACAAACTATGATGCTAAAAGGAACAACTAGAGGTCTTTCAATCCAGAAGACTCCAGGAGCAGTGTTCAAGGCCAGGGTGGATGAGGCTTGGAGCAACCTGGTGTAGAGTGAGGTGCACCCTGCCCATGGCAGAGGGTTAGAACTAGATGATCTTAAGATCCTTTCCAACCCAAACCATTCTATGATTCCATGATGAGAGAGAGGCCCCTGCAGCATTTATGCTGTAATGGTGTGATAACACTAAAATTTTTGATAGTAAGATAATGCTCCATTTTTTTGATAGTAGAGCATGAAGGGACAGTGCAATGACTGTACAGAGAACAGAACTAGTATCCCAGAGTACAGGCCCCAAAAGCGGACTTGGGATCAGACAGTTATTTGCACAAGATAGTTCAGTGCTATGTCTGATCTGTTTAAGTCCCTGGAGCTCAAAGGGCACAACCCAGACACCCCCATGGCTTTACAGCACTGATGAATGCATTACTTGGATGTTACTGAGCTCAAAGAAGACTGCTCAGCTTAGCACCGTCCTCTTACATGACATGGTCTAGGACAAACACCTCAGTGCCTGATGTCCCACTTCAAGTCACTAAACCATACCTTGGTACGGCCACATGTCAGGAGCTGGGACTGCTCTCCTGTCAGCTAACATAAAAGAACCAAGTGCAGGGCTCTCCAGGTGCTCTGCATCCCGTGCTTGGATGAAGAAGCCTTCAAAAACTGGTCCAGACAGATGAACTGAAACCAGAAGAAAAATAAAGCTGAAATATTCTCCCGAGGAAGAATGAACTATTTCAACCACCAGGAGCAAGCTATTGAACAAATACAAGTATTGAATGACTGTTGAATGGATCACCTGAGCAAGATTCAACTGCTTAGATCTAGTATAAGTGAGTAAAGACAAGCTACACAATGAAACAGTCAGTTAAACTCCTCAGCTATAACTGACACATACCTTCTATGCTGTCCCCTGGTTTAAATTCAGTCCCATTCACTGTAATGGTGTGCTCAGGTAACAGTTGTGGAGAGCTACCATGACAAGGTATCATGCTGGTGCATGCTTCTCTTACTTTTCCATTTGGATAGCTACCCACAGGTGCACAGAAACAAATAAGCATCCAAACAGCAAAAACAAGGCCAGGCAGCTCCATCTATAGAAAGTAGAGAGTCAGAGGCAATTAAATACAATACACACGCACATTACAGGTCACCACTCATCTTCAAATGAGTCAGTTGAACACCACAATTTAAAAACAAGTTTTAAAAGCATGCGTGAGAAGACACCATCCCCAGGTGCACACTAACGTGCGTTTCTGATAACTGCCAGACTTTGCAGCAATGGTCACAGATAGGATGTTTCAGGCCATCAAGGGTATGGGTAGTAGATGGACCCCTCTGTTCACTGGGTGGATTATTTCTCCCAATGCATTTTGACATAACCTCTTAAATTTCGTTTGCTTATGCCTCTTCCATTCTCCCTCTCAGAGCAAAAAATAATCCAAGTCCCTTGAATATTGCACAGGACAGATGGATCTTAAAACATGTTTCACTGTTGTATAAATGTCCACAGTACTGAGGAACTACACAGCTAGTATCAAGCCCACTCTTCTATTAATCATAGCTCCCAACTACGCATCATGACAGACTGCCCTTTGTTTCCACAACTCGTGTCTAATCCTCATATATGACAAATAATTCCCAGATCACAAGTTCCTCTTTCTGCAGGGAAACTAAAGCTGTCAACACCAGAAGTACATTTTACACACTGCAAAAGAGTGGGAATTTGGTATAAAAATTTCAACAAAGAGACATTGAGGTGCTGGAGCGGGGCCAGAGAAGGGCAATGGAGCTGGAGCAGGGCCTGGAGCACAGTGTGATGGGGAACGGCTGAGGGACCTGGGGGGTTCAGTCTGGGGAAGAGAAGGCTCAGGGGGGACCTGATCGCTGCCTACAACTGTCCTGAGAGGAGGATGAAGCCAGGAGGGGCTGCGCTCTGCTCTCAAGGAACAACGGATGGGACAAGAGGAAACGGCCTCAAGCTGCACCAGGGCAGGTTTAGATGGAGCTGAGGAACAATTCCTTCCCCAGAGGGTGCTCAGGCATTGGAACTGCTGCCCAGGGCAGGGCTGCAGTCACCGTCCCTGCAAGTGTACACACACCTGTGGAGACGAGGCCTCAGTGCCATGGGTCAGTGGTGGCCTTTGGCAGTGCTGGGAACAGTTGGACTGGACTGAGCTTAAATGAAAGTGTTTTCCAGCCCTGCTGATACTGTGATTCTATAAAGATGTGTACGTTTGCTGCAGGCAAGCACAAGACTTTTCCTTTTCTTTCTTTTAGATACTGGACCTCCAGACAATGAGACAAAACCAATCATTGCTTGTAACATTCTGAATAAGGGAGCAGTATGCATGAAAAACATGTGGCGTAGTAGAACCAAAGAGCTTAAAGCAGTTATACGAACACTAACCCCGGCATCCATCATACAATATTTTGCCCTGCCACAATACTGCTTCCTATAGAACTGTGGTAATCGTTTTGATATTCAGCACCATGCAAGGTTTACAGTTGTATTGTTGTTCACAGAACTCCTTAACCAACAAGAAGCAGCTTTTGTATATCCAGAAGGCCAGAAGAACAGAGATAAACTTCCTTTCCATCCTTAGTCACAAGAAGCAGGTTATCAGCTGCAGTGGAATACATACAAGGCAAGTATGTCTGCCTTCTGGGAGAGCCAGGCCCATTTTGCACCAAGGGATAAGAAATATCAAGTTATGAAGTTTCCTGACAGAGCACAGGTGGACATGAAGATAAGAAAGGCACAGAGGCTTTTCAGACTGAACTCTTGCAGCTAAAAAGCAGCCAGATGAAGACAAGGCATGTCATTAGTCTTAAACACTCTCCAGGAGTCATCAATATTAACTTTTCCAAACTTCTCCATTCAGTGGTAAAACCCCCAGGGCAATGCTACATTTGTACTTCAACAAAATAGCTCCTCAGCAACTTTACATCAGTAAACAGAAGAGAATCAGAGGGGAGAAGGGACTGAACGGTCACATTTCAGGAACTGGAAAAAAAGTGCTCCAACCTCAACTCCTCCTCCCAAATACTCAAGATAACATCATGATAATATCATTAACTGGTAGTTAAAATGAGCCTTTCCTTCTAGCACCAATACTTCTCCAAACTGCCACAAGGCTCCATCAACATGGTTTATTCAGGAGTTCAGGAAGCCAATAGGGAGCTAAAAACTGTGGTTCAGTGCAATGGTGGAATTAAAACAGCTTTTATATCTCCCAGTGAAATCTTCAAACCCAACTGCTGCCAGAAGAGATGAGGCTGCATGCTGCAGAGACAAGAAGAGTAGGTTGGTGCTCTAGTTTAAGTAGCAGAGGATGTGGTAGGGATTTAAAAGGAAACAAGAAACATTCTTGGGCAGGCTCAACCAACAAAAACTGGCGGAAGAGGAGGAACAAGCAGAGATGAAAAGAATGAAAAGCACCAAAATCTGGAACTACTGTATTGAAGAGGAATTTAGAAACATTTGGTTTTTAGACAGGGTTAACTCTATTAGAGCAGTCTTCTCTACATACCTCCAACACTGAGGGCTACATCCTGTAAAGAACAGGAATTTCCAGATGCAGATTTAGCCTTCCTCAAACAACACATATTCAGCTGCTTTGGGAAGTCTTTCCTCCTTTAATCTGGAAATATGTTGTGGCGCTCTCTGTTCTCCACTTACACAGCAAAAGAGGCAGAGGGAAGACGAGACACCCTCTTATAACATCAATCACTCTCTGATTAAAGATTCGTTTTGTGCTTTTAGGAAAACACCTCCTGAAGTGTTACTGGAGAGAAAGCAGTACAATAGGCCAACAAGCTAGGGAACATCAAGCTTTAAGGAATTACTCCTTACTTCCAGATTAAAGAGCTCTGGACTTTAACTCAAATACCACGGTAAAACCCTTTTATAACACAGCAGAGCTTCACATTTAAAAACGCTGTTTGGAACAGTCAAAAATAGAAGTTGGCATCCACTCATCTGCTGCCCCTAGGATCTCACTGCATCTCCTTACCCCTTTCACAACATGCACACAAACCCTCAGCCTTCAGGCAAGACCTCTTCAAAACAACCCTCAAACCAACCACAACAAGCAAGAAAGACAAGGACCAAACCAGAACGTACAGGAAGAAGAGGGGAAATCCAAGAGATGCCCAGAACTTCCTCATATAGCAGGTTAAGATGTCTCCTTTAGCTCTAAGGAAGTACCTGTCACAGGAGCATGAAACGGTGTCATGCCTCGTGAATGTGACAGGCTGGCCAGAAGGGAACAGTGAGTCTCGAATGCTGAGCACACCGCATTAGGAGTTCAAAAATGAACACTGTTTGAAAAGACACTTAAGTAAGTGGGGTTTAGTTAAACTAATGAACCAGCAACAAGCAAGTCTGAGAAGGGACAAGAAGTACCTTTATACACAGCCTGAAGAGCACTTGTATCCACAAAACAAAACCAGACACCACAGCGTCAGCCACTGGCAAGCAGCAAATCACTCGTATATAAAACAGCCACCTCCTTCTGTAAGATTATACGGTTTCCTCTTTTCTCCTTGGAGTTCTATAGCCATGATAACATAACTTCCCTCCAAGTGATGCGGTCAGGAACGACTGCATTTTCAGACATTTAGCACATACATTATATATATGATACTACAGTGCAGAACAGTTACTGAGAATTAGAGGAGTAAGTAGCTTTAACATTCTAAGAATCACACACAGATGTAGAAGCATCCAGGTTTGTGATAAATGAACATACAATAAACTGTAGAATAGGCCCCTGTTTTCTGATATTCACCTTTGTAGGAAAAGCAGAGGAAGACAGCTAAATCTCACAACTACACCCAGAAGTACAACCCAGAAGAAAAAGGGGTTTGATTAATGTCATGATGAATCAGCAGACCTCTGCAAGATCATCTTTTCTAGATAAGAATATGACAAACTGCAACAGAGCCTTAAATCACCAAGTATTGCCATTAAAGCTAACACTCAGAATGAGAATCTATGGTAATCTGGTTTTGAGGTGTGTAAGCTGTGGAACAGCTGGCCATCACCTACAGCATTTGAAAATACTCCCTGTTTCCACTAGAACTTATTAGAAATCATAGGTTTGTCCCTCTTGACAGATTTTGCTTGCAAGTTGTATTAAGCAGCTTTGGCTGTAGTGGCTTATTTAGAACCCTTTAAAATACAACTCATTGGTGACAGCCTATGAATTAGCAGACAGTCCAGTTCCCTGTACTAAGGAGGAATAACTGACTTCAGGACTGAAGCATAACAATGTCAAATATAAAAGCTAATTCCTAAAGCAGTTTTCAACTGGCAGTTCTCCAGCATTTTTGTTAACTTACTATGGTTTGAACTGCCTTGAAGAACAACAGGGAGTTTAAGGATTTCTGCACTTTGATCCAATATAAATGCACTTCACTGAGATGCTTGTGTTAACCAAGGGCCTCAGAGCACTCATCATCTCCTTCCTCTACCCTGCCTGCATGCCAGCTGCACGACAGTAGCATGCAGCAGTAAATGTCCCAGAGTTACAAGATGTGCTACAGAGCATACTCCATAGTCAGAACACAATCACATAGATTGTGATTTTAGTCTTGTATTATAAAAAGAGTGTTCAATATGTTATATACAACCAGAGACAGCATCAGATGCAGGAGTCCTTTCCATATCCTATAGATACAGATACTGGGGCACATCACAATGTTTCACAGTATCGAGCAGTTATTCAAACTGCTGTTCCACACCTTGATTTGGAATGAAAAAAACCACTTCAATACTCATTAGCTTGAAGCATGACTGGAAATTTGTTATTCCCTTCTTCACCCTCCCTACTTAAACCTTCAGTATAATACAAAACTCACACCCACTGGCACAAAGGAAAGCTTCAAAACAAGTTTGATCTAACAAACTCCATCATCACCTGTAATTCTAACAGGGTTTCAAACATCATGTCATTCTTGGGGTGCAGGGAGGGAAAGAGAGAACTGTATACTTAAAACCATTTATAATGCAGCCCTCTAATTAAGAGAAAATGAAACTATACAGAGCAACAGTCACCTCATCACCCTTCCCTAACTTGGGCAAAATGCTTTAGAAGGAAGTTAAGCTTTTCCAAGGAAGCTGAGTAATCGGAACGTCCATTAATATTTACTTCATATGGAATCTGATTATAACTGTAAAATTCAATTGCATACAAAGATTGCACAATAATAAAGTAATCTGAAATTTCAGACAAGCATTTCCTGAGTCAAATTATTTCAGATGCTTGCTGAGTAGCTCAGAAGTCAGAACAGAAATAGAGCTTTTATAAGCACCCTTTGTTGGGGGAACTTACATTGCATACAACCCACCAGAAACTTGGAGGAAAGTCATGTAGAAAGATCAAAACAGGGGTCCCAAAGGTATTCCACATGTGGCCAGTTATTCCAACTGCAGTGGGATGCAGAACAGCTATTTGAAGTAAGAGGCAGCCCAAAAAAAATCTCACTGAGCACCTACAACAGCTATTCCCAAAAAAGTGAACCTAGAAACAACCATATCAGTTAATAAAAATGGAGATGAAGTAGTTATACTTCATACTTATGACAGACCAGGACAAGACCAGAACACCTCTGTGGTAATCCAAACATTAATGGTTAAAGGCCAAAGTAATTATCTGCATACATGGGAATTTATTCTGCTTATTACACCTCACAATCCTACAGTGACTGGATTCGGATACAAGGAGAGCAGCAAGTTACTCCCTCCTGTGATGAAAACATTCTTTCAGCCCCTGCAGGTATCAGCCCTGGTAGCCTAATTCTTCAAGGGCACAATGTTCACACAAACTCAGGACTTCCTCACAGAAACCATCGTACGCCAACTTTTAACAGACCTTAGCTGCAGAGTACGAAACCTAAAGGTAGTTTCAGAGAGGAGGGGTAAGGCAAACATACTGCCAATTCAAAAGACCAAAAACTATAATGGCCAGAAGCTTTCTTGGAACCACCATCAGCCAAGAGGGCAAGCAGAAGAGTAAAAAGCCATCTAAAGGAGAATAAGGTGTATTAACAGAATTGTGCCATGTCTCTTCAGAAATGTACTCTTACACAGCAAAAGTGGGCTGCCTTGCTGTCCAAGAGTCACCTCCCCTCCAACTTCAGAGAAAGAGCTTGGGTTAACTTCTGCTCATTTAAATGTGGTCATAATCACAACAGTTGGATTGAGCAAGAGCAGAAAACAAGTAGTGCTCACATTCACAATAACTTATTAAATACACAAACCTCCATGCCCCCAAGATAACAAAACATACACACCTCAGCCTCTTGGTCTTTCTACTCAGGAAACTTCCAAAGAGAGCTTCAAGGCTTGTCTGCTCCAAAATCAGGTTTTGTAACAGTTCAAGTGCAGGTATTTACCTCACAGCCAGTCCTTCTGTTAGAGTGAGCAAGTCCAAGTAAAACTGATACCGGCTTTCTAATAGGAAGACAACTTGCATTGCATTGGAACCTCTCCTATCTGACTTGCATCTAACAGCATTAACCTTTATCAAACCCAGGATCACAGGAAGTTTGTCTGAAAGAAGAAACAGTACACACAGCAAAAAAGAAACATTTCTAAGAGTGTTCTATACCTCAGGCACACATTTTACACTGCTCCCCAAGTGTAAGTCCATGAGTCCCTACACATCAGCTGAAGTGCATGAGCTGGAACGAAGCACTGACCCTGAAGCTTCCTTTGCTTTGGCAGACATCTACATCCACAGAGCTCAGACGGTTTCATGTTAAGCAGTTATTTTCAATCCTTCTGGTGCAGTTAAAAAACCCAACAAAACAAAACAAACCCCAAAAGAACTACAACAAAAGCACCACAAAACCCAACCACAGCTCTTAATAACTTCTTCCTGAAAGCAGAAGTTGGTACAAGTTAGCAGCTTAATTTTAAAGCTTGTCACACATTTACTCCCTACCAGAGACACTTTACTTTAAGAAGAGTGAGCAGTCTTACAAAGGAACAGGGTAAGTGTCTTTTTTCCGTATATCCCACCAAGACTGAATAAGAGGCAAGGATTTTGCCCTGTTAATTATTTAACTTTCTGTTGGGTACCTGCTCTGCACAGAATCTTTAAGGCCGCAACCTTGCAAACTTTAAACTCTATAAAGAACCCAAAGTTACAGACTGACCTTAACAACAAGCAAATCCAACTACAGGATCAGTACATTTACTGTCTCCGCTACCCCCTACACACATTGATGAAGAAGTAAAACATGCAATATTCACATGACATTAAGAAACAAACGGTATACAAGAGGAAGATGGCAGGGGTGCTTTCCAGGTAAAATAAGCCAGAGCTTACCTTTTACTCATTAAGGCAAGCAGGCTTAAGAGTTTTCTCTAAAGCAACTCAGGACTGCCTGCATGCAAGGCAGCTTTAAAAGCTTCACAGCTACTACAGACACTCTATTAGGCACACCTCGCATTCAAAACGCCCACAGTCCCCACACTTTGAGCACTCCCTGGGTTACTTCAAGCGCAGCACGCTGCGACTACTACAGCCCCGTCCACCTCACACCACCCTCCACTCACACCGCTCCCACAGGGAAGGGCAACGGGAAAGGAGGCGGGCCGAGCCGGGCCAGCCTCTTCCTCTGCAAGAGCCTCCCTCCTACCCCTCCGCCCAGATAACTGGGGTCCTGTCACATGTAATACGGGCACATCGTTCCTCGGCAGGCTCCAAACGCGGAGTGTGGATAGATGTCCTGGGTTCGTGGCTACAGCCTTGCGCTGGGGGTGTTACCGAGAGATTGTGCTTGCAGACGCTAGCTGAGCTCACGTGCAGCGCTATTTGCGTGCCTAAAGGTGCTCCCATGCACGGGCTTGCAAAACCGGGTTGTTCTTATCGAGAAAGCAAATAAGTACTGGCCATAACGGGGGTTTCACCGGCTGAAACTGCAGTTACTTACACAGGCTTCTGTGCGTTCGGTTTTATTTCCTCTTGTTCCTAGTCCTCAGTTGCTCATAAAGCGGCACAGAAAGACAATTACTGACTAAAAATGCCATGGGAATCTTGTCCTGCCTCAGAATAGAAATACCCACCTTTTCTTTAAAATCACTTATCCGCTAAAATGTAACAGGACCTGCAAATGCTCTCTTAGTGTTCTACTGATTTCTCAGTTTCTATAAAGGCACTATTAACCCTAGAGGTTATAATATACATGAGATATATTCAACATGAAAAACAATAATGAACTACTTTGCCTAACCATACAAATAGCTTGTTACACTCATGTTATCTCACTTAGGGAAGACACTGAGAAGCTCAGACTTTAACTAATCTTACAGCAACTAAACTAAGTTTACAGTACCTGAAGAAACATAACACATAATCAATAGCTTAAAATGAAATATGGATATTTCCCCTAAGCTGGGGAGAGTGGGATGTATAATTAGGTTTATGAATGAATATTAATGAACTAATGAATTTATGAACTTAATGAATAACAAGTTATTCATAAAGTCCCCAAAATATGAAAGTTTGACAGAATTCTAAGCCCAAGTACCTCCATGCTTTATTAAGTGCTTGTGTGTTTCTAATTCATACATGCTGATTAAAAGCTGCCTTCCTTGCAGCCACAGTACTAGTATGACAAATACTAATACACATACATTTACAGTACGAAAACTCTGGTGAGCAGAGTGACCAAGATTCTTGATGAACTTTAGATTCTTAATTTACAAAGATTATAGTGGAATCAATATCAAAATGTTTTTAAGATCTTATTTTAGGGTCTTGGCTCATGGACAAAAAGGGGTGTCTGAGACATTGTTAGAAATATAAAATTACATATGGACATAATTTCCTCATTAATACCCACTAGCAGGGATGAAAATGCAAGCAACAATCCTGGTGGAAACTGCAATCAGAGCTAAGGAAAAAAAATCATTTATCTGTGAAAAGTAAGGGAGGGAATACTGGTTTGCTTCTCATTTTATAGCTTCTCTTATTTCAGAAGGTGTTGGCTTTATTGCCATAGACCTATAAAGCAAGAAAACCAGGAAAACAGCAAGAGAACCAAGAAAAAACCAACTGCTCTCAAGTATGGTGTATGAGTACCTATACTCCTCCCGCACTGGCAATCATCAGTCTGTCTGGAAGGACTCTTTTCAATCATACTGGTCTCCTTAAAAGAAAAATCGTCAGCAAGCTTTACAGCCTTAATGAAAATATTTCTATGAAAGAGTACTGCATGCTGACTTGGAGCAACCTGCTCTAGTGGAAGGTGTCCTCACCCACGGCAAGGTTTGGAACTGGATGAGCTTAAGGTTCCTTCCAACCCAACCCTGTCCAGGATTCTATGATTAGGATATATGAACTATAAAGAGTTCACAGATGCATCTTCCTTGTAAGTGTTCTGCAATTATAGTTGTATTAGTGTGTTCATAATAATTCTGTATTATTGCAAAGCATTAGTTTCTATTTTAATCAAAGTTATCAGTTAGAGACAAAGAGGGCTGGGGAGTTGGGGTTTTAGCTTCTTACAAGCCTGAAGAGAGATAAAATCATGTAATCTGCTATTGAGCTATGCCAGAAGATGACAACATCAAGTGGCAAATAAGCAACATACTATCTAACATGAAAAGAAGCTGATGACTCTTTTTGCATAGTTTGCTACAGGACCTCAAGGAAGTAATTGAAAACTTGTAATTTAGAAAGCAACAGGGAGTCTTCATGCCAAGTACATAAAGGGGAATTTCTGTTGCTTAAGAACTGAAGAAACAATTAAGCAAAATATATATCATTTTGGAAATGAAATCTTGCACGGTCCAAGGTATATACTGATCACTGTGCTATTTTTTAAGCCCAAAGTAATATGGAAAACAATAAGCCATTGAAGCTAGGTCTGAAGAGGTCCCATGTTATTATGTGGTTCCTTGTAATCAGTTTTCCTCTGAGGTATTAAGCTAACTATATAGCAAGACTGTGGTCTTTTGGAAGGTCAGTCCCTGCTCAAGGTTCATATATATGTGCATGAGACAAATGGTTTCTCTGTGTTACTGGAAAGATTATCTCAGTAAAACACTGCTTGAGCTTAAATCAAGTGATGTGCAAAAAGGCTGCACCCCTATCAGATTGTCTTGGTGATGGGTAGCTTGGATCTAAGAAGTTTTTGTTACTGCTTGTGGAGAATAAGGCATGGACCCCATTTCTGGTTAGAAATGAAATCCTTTATTAGCTGAAGGCCCAGGGTTGATATAGGCTCTACGAAGTATTCCGCATGTATGAGCCGCTAATACAATTGGTTAGCTATCACCACCCATGTGGGTATTTTGGCTTCTTCGTTGGTAGATATCTTGCTCACTGGTTGCCTTGATTGGATGTCTGCTTCTCGCTTCTTTCTTCCTTTTTATCTTGCCTACCTTTCCCTGCAATACTCCCAAAACTTTCCCAGTAACATTTCTCTGCTATCGCAAAGCTTTCCCAGCAGCTAGTCTAGCTCAGAAATCCATCACATCATGGTTCTTTACACCCACAACTTCTGCTTTCTATTTTGATATATTAATATGCATTTGAAAAAGTGCATTTAGATTTGGCCCAATACATGCAGGATACTGGTCCTCCTATGAAGACATCCATATTTATTGACCTCACTTCTTTGCATCCTACACTTACAGGACTGGACTTTTTTCAAGCTTTCTCAAGCTTTTCAGCATCATCATCTTAGCTACATAGGTATTAGGGAAATAATAACAATAATATTAGACTGGAAATTTTTTTCCTGCCAAAGCAATTTGTACATGCATTTTTTTCTCCGAAGAGAGAGGAATGGTGAGCCATTGAAATAACCCTGACCATCTAAAAGGAAATAAATGTCCCAGTGTAGCATCCTGCAGCTTCCTGTTTCATACTTAATGTGCTTTATCAACTGACTTACTCTATTTTGTAGAAATAAAGGATACAAAATAGATACATGTATCCCACTGACCTCCAGAAATACCCTTATTTGTGAATGCTTCCCTTTGGTCTTCCTTCCTCTCGTCAGCCCTTCTACTTTCACTACTTTTACGTTGTTTATGTCACGTATAAAAATGAACCCTTGGAATCGTATTTTTACGGCGATACTTGTTTATCTAGAAAGAAACGAAACCCGCCTTTTGCGGCTATCAGCCGATTCCCCTCCCCAACCACCTGGGGGCATTAGCCACTAAGTAAATGAGCCTTCGCGCTTTTGGTTACGCAGAAGCTTCACTTCGGGGTGCCGACACAGCAGCAGCTGAAGTACTCGCACGATGGCTTCCACCCAAATGTGTATCGACTCTGTCTTCAAGAGAATTCCTTCCAAAGACTAATGCCTTGCTTTTGTGAAGTGAAAGAATGAAGTTTGGTTCCCTGATCCCAATTTGAGCCAGGTCTGTGTGGGTGCTGCAATGCAGGGACAACCTGCCACTGCTCTGGAAAAGTCTCCACCTTCACTCAGCGCACAGCACAATCAAACCAATGGATAAAGGAATCCAATCAAGTCATTTTATGTGGGCCATCACTTTATCTGATGCACATTGCTGAAGTTTTGTTTGATAAAAGTACTTAATTACTTACTTTCTTGAGTTTTCTATACTTTTCACCAACACAGGAGAGTTGTGAGAAGGGTAAGGGAGAGATTATTTCATCCCAGCTTTCAAATCCTACAAGCAGCAATCCTCACTTGATGAGCACAAGGGAATATGAAGTCGGGTGTAGTGAGCCAGTCCAGAGATGCTATGGAAAGCTGCCTCCTGCAGAACCAGGTTACTACATAGCCTCTGTGCAAGCTGACACCTCCAAGGAAGTTCCAAACCTTGGGGAACCTGCTGCACAGCACCTGAAGTGACCCAACAAATATGCCACAGACACACTCGGAGTCAAAATATTGGCACAGTACTACTGTAGGAGACAGTGTTTCCTCCACCACCAAGAATCAAGCTGGAATGGAGAGCTGGGGTTTGCCCAGAGATAAGATACCCTGAAAAGCTGGGCGGCAGCAGCAGCAGTTTGTCTCACCATGCAGCACTAATTCCTCGCTCCTGTAAGTACACATAGGAGCTGCTGCCCAGCTTTGGGCAAGCTACCTCTGATCAGCAATCCTAAACTCACATTCATGGGTAACCAAAACATGTGAATATCACTAAGACAAAGACTGAGTAAGAACTCTGAATTTCTGGTAGCAGCAATTGGTGATAGTTCAACTGTCAATGTTGATTTAGGTGCACTGATTGCCATGTAGCAAAAGAACTGTCAGTCTGAATTTTAGCTCTTCAGTGCAAACCTTTAGCTTTAGAGCGCAAACCACACTTGCATCACCTTCCCTGCTCATGTTTACCTTGGTGGTAGAATGTAAAAACAGGTTAAAAAGAGGCCTGGGACTGAACCTGATTTGGCAATGAGAAATCAGGGATTTGTTCCAAGGCATGAAGATGAGGAAGAGATGAAAATTACCTTTTAAAACAAATGCTTCTGTAGTCATACCTCTGGTGAAATATTCTCCTGCTGCAACACATTACAGCATGGTAGACTGTTTAAGTTACTATGGCTTGAATGCCAATTGTGTTGAATGATTACAAAACAGGCCGACAAACCCCAGTATTAGCTTTCAGACAACCTCAGGTTACGTGGGACTAACACGTAGTTACTTCTTCGCTTAAAAATCAGATGCCAGTTTTATACAACAGACACATGTGCTATCAGTTGTTTGTCATTAGATCTTAAAGAGATGTTTAGGTAAAATTTAAGGATCATAATTTTAATGGACCCGGAAAATACCCACGGTAATTTCACTGTAGTCCAATATGGTAGGAAGGGGCATCAGAAAGAAAATGGATTGTGCAAGAGACACTCTTTAAATATTTATCTTTGAGGAGGAAATATAAAACCAAACCAGCAGATCTGCCTGATAAAACTCCTACAGCTCCTTTAAGAATAGATACTCTGAAGTCTTAAATCTCAGCATATACCACTGTAAATGGAACAATTCATGGGAAGATAAAAGTGCTGGTAGTGATTCAGCAAACTGGTATAATATGTTGTCCTTGTAAAACAAAAATTGTCCCAATACATGTGAATTTCTTTTACTCTTAACTAAGTGAAATGGTATAAGAATACCATCCAGACACTTAGTTTAAAAGGTTGTTTGCCAAGTCACCACAATTGCAGAAGATTATTAATACCAAATGAATGTGATGCTGTTAGGCTAAACCATGCTCAAATAAATCTAAGCAATTATGTGAAAAAGCTTCATTTAACTATAATAAAATTTTATTTGGACCTCTTTAAAGACAAATGCATTAAATTTTACTAGCTCCTATTAAAAATTGATAGCAGTCTAACTTTATATAGAAGTTAAAGCAGAAAGCATTGCTTTTTCAAGGCCACACCGTAAAAGAATGGCCAGACTGGGATTAAAACCAAACAAAAAATGTGTCTGCAATCCAAAAATTCCTGATGACACCAGGCTCATCTTTGAAAGGTCAAACCAATAGTGCCAAGTAACTAGAGGAAAGGGCATTTACAAGCTCAGTAAGAACAAACTGCATAGGCTAGTGTCCTAGCCCCTCCATCTCATTTGATCTCTTATTTATATAGACCTTTTTATTCCAGCCTACAAGTTACTCCCTATCACCTTAATGCAATCTGTTTATCTATTTAAAAGGGATTTGAGAAAAATAGGCTACAGGTGATTACTTCAATGTTCTGACCAACATTTTCTCTTAATACTAGATTCTAAGGTCCAAGGCCATGTGTAATTTCCTGCAGGGCATGTAACATGTCTAAGAATAGCATTTGCTTTCAGCCACTGCATAGGAAAGCTCTAACTCACAGAAAAGACTTCAGTCTCATCAAATTGCAGAGAGCTTTAAAGAAAACAAGCCTTCTTTAAAATCAGAGTTGCATTTCTGGGCGAGATCTCCCCGTTAGAAGAGGACAGCTCGACAGAAGAGTCAACAACTCTGAAGCTTCCTATTGTTTGAACCACAGCCCAGTGTTAACTCATGAATTTACAGGTCATGGGTGTGGGGCATTGAGAAAAACCCTGCTCTCACTTTAAATGTTCGGAAGTCTCCTACTCCTGCACCCAAGCCAAAGGAATCTGCATTTAATTTTAGTTAGCTGTTCAGTTAAGGTCTCTCTGCGTTACTTGGCTTTTACTGTTGTTATTGGGAGCTATTGTTCTGCTATTAAAACTAATTATTTCTAAAAAAGAGGACTCTAATGCAAGTACTCAAAATTCCCACACTTTACAGTCATAACCTTTAAAAGAGGCATAAAGCAATATGACATCAGTGTGATCTGACACCTAGTGAATGGGCTCCCCAAATTGTACTGAGGCCACTGCTAGGGGAAGTGTTCTGTAATCGTGTGATACAAAACAGCAAGTGGGAGGGAGTACTAAGAAGATGAATGTAAAAGAATGGAAGGATTTGGGTACGAATAGAATTGAAAAAGCTGGGAAATTATTTCCTGATAATGACATTGATATGGTATCCACTCTTACTTTGAAGCAACTATTGATCTTTTCCTGCTGTGGTGTATCATATCACACACAGAGAAACTGCAAACTGAAGGTAAAATGGTACTGTCAAATCCACCATTTAGATGCTAGTATAGCAAATGCCATGATTGATTGCTGTTGGCTCTGTCCTACACAATATCTACAATGCTAAATGGTAGCACTTGTGCACTGATGTTTTGCTGGTGTGGTTCCCATATACAGAAAGACTGCTCAGTTTACGTCTGCTAACACAGGCCAAAGTCTGTGAGGGACGTGTCAGCATAAGAGGTGATGTTGACAGAGAAAGGATTAGAGCAATCTGCTCTGTTTTCCTGATTAAACTTCATAAACCTGCTACATTCATTCAGTATCTTTGTAATAGTAATTTTTTTCATATTGAATTGAAGGCAAATGAAATGATACTGTTCTAGTCACTAAGTGATTCAATAGTACTCAGGGACCTTTTTTGCTGTGTAATGGATCGTGTCCTTCATTTAGACTGTTGACATCTGTTCTAGCTACAGCCACAAGTGTTGGTCAAAATCACTGCTTTAGGATTTGGAACCAGGAGGCTGCATGCTAGTTTGGTTTCCTAATGATTTTTGTCTTGAGAAACTTCAAAATCCTTTTTTATAAACTGGGATACATCCCAAAACGTGTCTAAATGCACAGTATAGTGGAGACACACTTTAAAACTTAGTAGCAGTGGTGAAAGTTGCCTTCAGTGATACCCTTTGGGGTTTTTCTTTTCATAAGGTATTCAACATGCACTTTAGGGTAACTATTAATGCAAAGGCCTTGGCTACATAGGCATTATTTGTTCTTCCTCTCTTAGACGCATTCACTGCCCCAGCAGCTCAGGGAATTTCTAAATCGCACAATAACAGAATGCAGCAGGACAACAGCAAGCCTGGAGGCAGAGACACTTGTACAAGGCTCTGTGGCAGAGCAACTGCAGGGTCACTTCTGGATGAGTGGAACAGAAGAACAGCTGAGGACCACAGCAAAGAGACAGAACAGATCCCTTTCAATGATATGTCTGCTGGTTTTATTCCTAAAACTCCCATATGTGTTGGAGCACCTTGTGTTTCCCGTTCCTATGTTACACCTTCTTTGCTAGGACACATCCTATTGAGAGAAAACAGCCAGCAAACCAGGACAGCTCAGCTTCTACTAGGTGCAAGTCTGTCCTTGTAGAGAAAGCACACAGGCCTGAAAGCTGAGTAGGAAAGAGGGGGACAAGGAAAGATAAGGAAGATGAGAGAATCCTACTGGGCTCCCAAGAAATATCCATGTACAATAATCCAGACTTGAAAGTATCACTTTTGAATCCTATCTGAATGAGTCTCACTGAGGTGAATGTTAAGGGAACTGCACAAACACACGGGGGGCTTTTACTACGAATTTTCCCCTAGTCTCTCTAGGGACCATAATATTGCTGGGGCATAAAAGCAGACATATTCATCACTTACACCATCATGAAAACCTCCCTCAACAATACCAGAAAAACGTGAATGTAATGAGGAACAAACAGATGTTCAGAAGGAGGAGCAAGTGAAGGAGGCAAGGCAAAAAAACAGCTACCAAAAGGTAACAGGCTCAGTCTGTACTGGGTGGAAGTGCCTCCATGCATATCATAGAATCATAGAATAGGGTTAGAAAGGACCTTAAGATCATCCAGTTCCAACCCCCTGCCATGGGCAGGGACACCTCACACTAAACCATGTCACCCAAGGCTATGTTCCAACCCGGCCTTGAACACCACCAGGGACGGAGCACTCACAGCTTCCTCGGGCAACCCATTCCAGTGCCTCACCACCCTCACAGTAAAGAACTTCCTCCTTATATCCGACCCTAAATGCATCGTAATCAGGTGAACACATTGCAGTAAGACACAATTATAAGGACTATGCATGGGATGACTGGAAGTAAAATAGTTGTCTAAATTGTTTTCCAGGCTCCTTCCCACGTCCACAGAATACTTTGAAAATAGAAAAGTAATAAAGAGTATAATGACACCGTGGCTGTAAATTGAGCAGCACTTTGTTGGTGGTGTGGTTTCATTTTAGGTAGTTCTAAGCAATAAAAATAAACTGACCTTCTGAAGCTGCAAGGGTGACCTTTGCAGTGAGGCACAGTCAGTGACACAGGCAGCAACAGGCCTGGAGCAACCGTTCCAGGTGCTCTGCAGCACAACGCAATGGGAAGGGCTGTCTGGTGACCAGGATGCTCCAAAACAAGGAGGGAAGGTTTCAGGGTCTGGAGTGGTGTTTGCGTTGAAAACCACCTTACCTCTTGCTCAAAGACAGATCCCGCAGCCCCTTTCCACACACTATACACAGCCCTTAGACGCTGGCTGACACCATGTTTGCTCAGCAGCGCAGCCTACCAGGCAGGAGCCGGCAGCCGTGCGCCCGCGGCGCGGCCCCGGAGGCGGCGGGGCAGGATCGGCCGCGGAAACCCCTTGGAGCGGCGTTTCCATCGCCGCAAGGAGCCACTTCAGGCACCGTTTGAAGCCACGTTTTCCTCAGCGGAACGCCCGCTAAATCGCACGGAGCGTTGGCCCGAGCCCCCGGGGGTGGGCGGTCTCTCACGCCGTGTGTGAAGGCGCTGGTGGGGGCTATGGCTGTAAGCGCAGGGGCTGGAGCTCCGCGCCCTGGGGCGCCCCGAGGCCCGGCTGGCGGGGAGCTCAGCCGCCCGCAGGCGCCCCGGGGCCGGCGCCGGCCCCCGAGGTATCTCGCCCCTCGGGCCGCGCTTCCCGCGGCGGGGCGGGCCCAGCCCGGCCTGGCCCGGCCCCGCACGGCGGCCGGGGCGGGGCCTGGGCTCTCGCGGGAGCTGCGCAGGAGCCGCCCGTCTCCGTGCGCGGCCGCGGCGGAGCCGATAAAGTTTGTGTGAGGAAGGGCAGGGAAAAGGGAAGGAGAAAAAGCGGTCCCGCCGCGGGCGAGGGCGCGAGTGTCCTCCGGGCCGGCGCCGCGCCGCCGCAGCCCCGGCTCCCCTCGGCCTCGGCGGGGAGCTGCGCCTCCGCCGCTCCGCGGGCCCGCTCGTGAGTATGGAGGGGCGGTGAGGAGGGCGCCGCTCCGCGCGGGCAGGGCGGCGGTGAGGGGCCCGGCGGGACCGGGGCGGGCGAGCGCAGTGACAGGTGCGAGCCCTGCCCCCCCCGGCGCTCTGGCTGCGGGCCGGGGAGCGCGCCCGAGGTGCTGCCGGCCGCGGTGCCCGGCCGGGGCAGGGCTGGGAGCCCTCCGACAGCTCCCTCGCACCCCTCTCCCTGGAACATGTAAGCGGGAGCGGCGGCGTGAGGCGTCCCCAGCGGCCGCCGTGCCCGGGGGTCGCCGCTGACCCGTGCTGCGTTTGTTTGTTTCCTTATGGCAGGGCTTGCTTTTCCGTCCCCGGAGTGTGTTTCCCGGTGCGGGAGGAGCTGTGGGCCGGCGGCCGCAGCCATGCCGGGCGGTAAGGAGACGCGGCTGCTGCACCTCGGCGAGATGGAGAAGCTGGACAAGACTCTCTTCAGGCTGGAGCAAGGTAGGTCGGGGCCAGCGGCCTCCTCAGCCACTGCCCGCATCTCCTTTTCCTCGCGGGGTGTCCCCGGGACCGGGAGCTCACCACCGCCTTCGGGCAGCAGTGGGAAGGGGGCTCAGCCTGCGGTGGGGTTCAGGTTTTGCTGCTGTCAGTCTCCAGGGGTTGAAGTGCAAAGCATTTATAACATACGTGACTCGGAACAGCCTTTGTAAATCTCTGGTTTAACTGCCGTGTGTTATGTTGCACCCTTTATAATTTTGAAATGTGTCAATAATACTAATATCTTGCAAAATCTGAGGTAATGTTTCAGAATATGGGCTCTTTAGGTCCTCCTGAATCGTAAGTTGCCTGTCAGATGTCTTAGAGCTGTGCTATGTTAGTGTTCTGGCTGCCTGCTTGTAAGAACTTAACGTTCTCTCTCTCTGAAAGTGTTCTTAAGGCTATTTGGAAACACCCTCCCCCACAACGCACTAAAAACCCAAACCAAACAGGAGACATCCCCACTAATTGGTCCACCATTACGCTGCTCAGCAAGTTCAGACTATAAAGCTAAAGCCTGGTCTAGAAACCTTCTTTAATGACGCAATGATTTTTACTGCTCATGCAAATTTTGTGGGGTTTATTACTTCGTGTTACTGATCTTGGTACCTAATATCAACGGGTCTTAGTGGAGGAGTAAGATTTGGGCTCCTAGGAATAAGGCTTCTCTTCAACTGTATGGATGTCAAGATTTCCTGACAGTCTGAGCTAAGGAAACTTCAGTAGTGAAGATGTGCAGAGTTGACCCTAACCTCTGTTTTTAACTCCTGTTGGAAGGAGCCGCACATTGCATGGCTATCAAAGTGCTCTGCTGGTAGCAGTCATTGAGAGGGCATAGCTGGTTTTAAGCACAGCATTTCTGGTGTCAGTGTAACTGCTACAGGAAATAAGATATCAATGGCATATACCCTTGTCTTCTAATTTTAGTAATCCCTGCAATAAAATGTCAGGACAGTGCTGGGGAGAGGCTGCTGAGCCTTCCGAAAGTGGTTTTTTTCTGTTAAGGTTGTTTTTTCCTCTGCAGATATGCTTCATGAGCTTATCTGACAGACATAAAGATCCTAAACCCACTGCTCTACACAGTGGGATTTGGTGCAGTGGTGATTATGTTAGTAAGAGGAACTGTGAGCTTGGCGAGACTTACATTTAAATGTATTCAGACATTGAACTCTGATGTTAGAGCCCCCATGAATTGCTCTTTTGCAGCTTAAGATGGTGGAACTTGCCATTGTTCAGGGTTTTTTAAACTTTATAATTTATCTGTGTATTAAGAACTTTCTCTTTTTGCAAATCCTCAGGTTTCTTTTACTCCCAATTTTGTAGACTGCTCCAGCTGGGAGGTGTTTCACTGCAGTTAACTACATGGCTGGCATGTAATGTAGTAAAAGTTACTGTGCAAGCACTTACAGCTGTTCCAATCACTTGAAGGGGCCCTGTACTTAACCATGCACATTGTGGCCCTCTGCTTGAAGGTGGAAACTGATTTGAAAACCTATTGACTAAACTGAATAGTTTATTTCCAGCTTAACAGACTATACTATGGGTTTAGTTCCTAATAGTTTAAGTTAATTTTGTCCCCAACATGAGTATCTTCAGCCTAAATACTGCTCTATGTGTGTGTGACCTGCAGCAGGTATGCAAAACCCCCTTGGTTTCTTGAGTTCTCTGAAAGTTTAACAACTTTCTCATATGCTGTAGATTACACAGAAGTCTGTGTCATTCCAAGATTAAAACCATAAGAAATTTTGCCTTGTATAGTGAACCCTCAATAGAGATTTGAAATATTTTCTGTTTTGAATGGTGGTCCTAATTTTTTTTCAGATGCTTTCATGGGTCTGCTTAATACATGGACTTGGTAAACCTAAATACTTAAATACTGCAGAATCCAAAATCTGCATGGAAGTTTGTGTAGCCTGATGATTATTTTGCCGAATTTTATTTTTAAGGTTTTTCATACAGCAAAGAGGTGCAAATGGGAAAGGAGTTGAATAGTGCCATCCATATAAGTAAAGGACTATACGTAACGTGTGCAAAGAGCAATGATAGGAAAGTAGGGAGGGGTGATGCTGCAGAATTATGCCATTCTGCAAAATTCTTGGCAGATATGTTTGTGCCCTTTGTTCTTAATGTAATATCAAATAATGATTTTTAATTACAGAATAGAAGTATGTAGTTTTCCTGATAAAGTGGTTTTTATCTCTTGAGGCTTTGAACTACAATTTCGACTGGGCCCAACTCTTCAAGGCAAGCCCGTGACTGTGTACACAAATTATCCAGCTCCTGGAGAAGTATTTGATCGCCACAAGTTCAGGACACTATCGTGGCACAATCCCACAGGGAAGGAAGATGACTCTGACAAATACTGCAAGCTGGATCTCCAAATTTCTGGGTCATACCAGTACTATTTCAGTCTTGGGTAAGTGAAATTATACACTTACAGCCAGATGCGGTCTGCTGCCTTGGTTTACTTTTAACCTGAAGAAATCACAGTTAAGAATAAAGGCATTTTTTCCATGCATTTTTCAAATTGCAGCCATGGGGCCTCTCTGAGCCTGATAGTGAAAGGCAGTAGCTGTGGTGCTTGTTTAACACTTTCTGATGCGTAGATCCTCTGGAGAATATACAGAACAGACTCTTGGCGAGTGTTGGAGAGCCAAGCCATTTTTGCAAGTTTTCAAAGTCATCGACATTCTGAGTATTTGGATGATTAATTTGTACTTTCTTCATTGACTTTGAAAGTTGTTTTCTACCTTTCTAGAAAAAGGTTCTGGCATTCTTTACTTCCCGCTCTTTACTTCCTCCTTTGTTTCAACAGGACAAGTGTGGAAGATATACCAGTATCTGTAATGATTGTAGTCTGGTATTCTGAGTTGGGTGGTCCAATTCCCTTAGGCTTAAAAGGGCATTTAGCTCCCGGTATCTTCCCAAAGTTGGTGCTCTAAATGGAGGTCTTTCTATAAAAGATGGGCTGTCTTGCTTTCTTTGTATCTGCCTATATCCCACAAGGAGGAAGAAGTACTCTGCCTTAGAAAATAACAAGGGCATCTCTACTTTTGCAGGGAGTTTAAAGCTCTGTATCCCAATTGTACTCTTGTAAGCCTAGTAGAGAGATTATGATGCCCAAGTGTCTCGTCTTCAGGTGCCCTGCAGCCCTGCTCCCCACCTCCTCTCAGCCACTGTACTGGGTTACTGTGGTTTTGAAATAGTTGTGCTTGTTGGATTCTCCTTCTGAAACTGGCTGGTACAATAGATGCTTACCATAGCTATGAAAATGTTTGGGGTTTTTTTCCCTAGAAATGAAAAAAGTGGTGGAGGTTACATCGTTGTGGATCCTATTTTGCGTGTTGGAGCCGATAATCATGTGTTGCCTTTGGATTGTGTTACCCTCCAGACATTCCTTGCGAAGTGTCTGGGACCGTTTCATGAATGGGAAGATAGGCTTAAAGTTGCAAAAGAAACAGGTAATGCTCTGACATGTATTAAAGGATATACTTTTATCTTCTGATCAAACCCTGGAGACTGAAGAGTTACACTGAAGAGTTTCAGTGGGGACAGCTCATTTGTTCTTCAGTTTATAGACTAAATATTTCCCACTAGATTCAATTCAATTAACAGATTTGGTGAAATGATTAAAATATGTGAGGAGGTGTGAAATTCAGGAATTTCCTAAGATGGAAAACCTCTCTTGTTTTATTGTTTCGATTTCAGATAGACTTGGAAGTTTGTAGAACTGACAGGGTCATTTAAAGCTGGTGTTACATAGAATTTCAAGGGGGAGATTTAGATCATTTTGCACTGGTTATTCCAATCTCTAGCTTTAGTACATGTTATAACTGTGATTTATTATGCTGCTTTCAATTCACTTTGACTGAAATCTGTTTTTCTTACTAAATAAATTGCTTCTTTAATATGTAGGTTACAACATGATTCATTTTACGCCACTGCAGAAGCTTGGACTGTCGAGATCATGTTATTCACTGGCTGATCAATTAGAAGCCAATCCTGATTTTTCAAGCCCTAATAAACAGTGCACTTGGAGTGATATAGGAGCTCTTGTGGAAAAGCTGAAAACTGAATGGAATATGCTTTGCATCACAGATGTAGTCTACAATCATACTGGTAGGACTTTTTTGTGTTTAATAACCAGATTGGTCCTATAATTGTATTTCATTATTTCTCTTAACTTCACCCCCTTGAACCCATCTTTTAGTGGCTGTTTTAAGCAACTTACTTGTCTCTGCCTTTGAGTCTCTCAAATCCAGGGACAACTCTTTACAATTATAACTGATAGGTCTCTGTAACACTGTAAAAGAATTTATTATTGATAGTGAAAGAGAAAATAGAGCCCTTCTTAAGAGAGAGTTAATGAGCTGTTTGTGTGTCTGTATTTTCATTGTATGGTTATTTTTATGATCTGCAATGTGCAGCTCCCACATAAATGAATGGCATCTGCAGTATGAATTTTTTGGTGAAGCATGAACTGAGTACTCTCTTGTTAGACAGGGAGATTATTCTTGTAGCTGCTTAAAAGTAACTGTCCAAATTTGGATCTAACATGCAGAGAACAAACAGAAGAGGGACAAGAGGCTGGGTTTTAGTAATGGAGGAAATGGTACAAGCTCGGTTTATGTGTGTGTGAGATAGCTTTGGGGTTTTTTTAGGGTGGGGGTGGAGAGAGAGGTTAAGCATATATAAGCCAATGCACTGAAGGACTTTACTTCACTGCTTGAGGAGCAGCGAGTTTTCTTCAGTATGATCTGATAAAACTTATGGTACTTCATCATTTGTAGTTTTGCTGATTACTTGGATAAGTTCACTTTGATTATAATACGCTTATCATTTTACACTGCAATCCTGAAGATCATACTTTTTATAGCAGAGTACAGCAAATAGTTATGTATGTTTATGTTGCAGTCCTTTG
Source organism: Myiopsitta monachus (assembly GCA_017639245.1). NCBI lineage: Eukaryota > Metazoa > Chordata > Aves > Psittaciformes > Psittacidae > Myiopsitta > Myiopsitta monachus. The sequence goes on along the minus strand of CM029923.1, from coordinate 1,151,714 downwards.
AGGTTTAAAAAAAACCTAGCAAGAGATACCTGTGAATTTGAAATTTGCTTTATTTGCTTTAGTTCTTTGGTGTTGACTGCTGCCCAATATTCTTATCAGTCTGTAATGCAGCGTGGGCCCTGTGTTTGCCATATCTGTTTGCTGAGAAGTTACTAAGTATAGTTATTGGCTCTGTGTCTGAGGGAATTTTTAATCAGTTAAACATGAGGCCTTTTAAACATCCTCCCAGTGTCAGATCAAAAACTTCTTGCACTTCACCGACTGGGAAGTCCACTTTCGTTCACATGGACTTGAGATTCTGTCATCTTTTCACTGTGTATATTTGCATGCTGCCAAGGAGAATATTTTATGGACAAAAATACCTAACTATTAGACTCCAAAATATGTTTGAGAAGAAAAATGTCACTTTCTTTGGCTACATTTGTAGAAGGGCTTTTTCAGGTTACATTCAGAGTTTGAAGGAACCATCATTGGGATGGATGATTGATTTGTACTACTGTAAAAGGATGTTTAGGTGTTTTGAAGTCTCCTAACAGAGTAGCAATATGCCCAGGGTCCTGACTTAACATCATTAAGCAAAATCTACTCTGATGCCTTTGTTTCCTGCTTTCACACTTTTAAATTCCTATTTTGCAGCCACCTTTGTTGTGTAGAATCAAACCCTCTTGATTTACAACTGACTCCAAGCTTAAACACCAAATTTGGCATAAACAGAAACATATGCTGAGAAATGTGTCAGTAAGCAATGATGTTACATATGCCTGTAGAGCTTTTTTGGGGTCTTCTGATATAAGAAAATAGGCAAGTAGTTTTGGGGGTTCTTCTTGTCTGACTCTCGATTAGGTGGAAGTTTAACTTTTGTTTGGTTTTATTGATCAACAATTTCTAGTAGTTAAATTAGTTCATTCCTGCACATTAGGATGGTTTAATAGTCCCATTGAATGGAAAAGACACAAAATGTGTAGGCAGTTACTTAGAGCAGATGATGGGTACTTGCACATTGTTATTAGTTCTGCAGTGTCTGCATTAAAGCTTAAGTTGTCTCACAGTAAATCCTCTAAGGCTGGTAATTCTCACAGCTCGTGACCCCTAAGCTTACAGTGGCTGTATCTGTTGGTAGTCCCTGCTTTCTAGCTGAGACCACTGTGTAAAAATGGCAGTGTTTCCCCTCTGTTCCTGCTGGAAGTGAGGCAGCTCACTCTGAGCATTAAGCAGTTTAGGTGTCTGGTTTCCACACTGAAGTGGAGAACAGGCTGTGTGCGTGGCGGACGTCAGTGGGAGTCAGGCTTTGACGGCAATGTGTCTTTTAGGCTCTAGTGAAAGCCAGCATCTATGGCCTGGCTTGAAAACTAAAGTAGATGCATGTACTCATGTTAAATATAGATGCACCCTTTGGCGTGTTACCCTGAGTAGCATAGATAAACTTGCAAACCCTGGCTGGCACATGGGTACATGTATCCCTTTAGGGTTGCCATTTCCTTTGAGGTGTTCAAACAGCCTCAAATAAGAAATATTGGTTTTGCCGGCATTTAATTTTCCCAGGAGACGGAAAAAGGAATGTCGCTTGGGTGTTCTGAGCTTTCAGTGGCTATAATGAATCACATGAAGTAATAAAAATGGACTAAAATCGTAGAATCATAGAATAGTTAGGGTTGGAAAGGACCTTAAGCTCATCCAGTTCCAACCCCCTGCCATGGGCAGGGACACCTCCCACTAAACCGTGCCACCCAAGGCTATGTCCAGCCCAGCCTTGAACACCCCAGCGATGGAGCATTGACAACTTCCCTATCTCGCTTTATCTTCGGAAGAGGCTACTACTGTATAATTGGACTTTAACACTTGAGCAAATGCTGCTTTAAGCACTTGAATAATCACATCAAACACTTTTTCTCAGCTTAATAAAGTTGAGAAAAAAAATGCCGCCCTGGGCAATGAGCAAACTTAGTTTACACAACAATGAACGAGTCCTTTGAAAAATGTGAAGTTATTTTCTTAAATAAGAATGCAACAGCCTTTAACAGCCTCAGCTCGTTGCTGCTTTATGCAGCTTCAAAATAAGTAAGGTATTTTTAGTTGTAGGTGGCATTTGAGCCAGGAAGATCTTAATTTCCACCAATGGTTTGACCTTGTAAGCACGGAATTTTTGCCATGCTCGTAATGGTCTTGGAGACATAATGTAGGGGAGTGTTCAGAAGAGCTGGTCATGCCATAGACTGAGAAGGGATTCTCTTTTCTTTCCCTTTAACATTTTTGTTTGAACTTCCTTGAAATAAGCAAATTTGGGGTTTAGGTGTTCATTGTTTGCCATAATTTTGACACATTAATGGCTCTTCATGTTTTCAATATAATTTTTCCCTTGAGTGAAGTAGTACTTCTGTTTTTCTCTGCTTTTCTAATGCACTGAATTAGTAAGATGTGTTCTATGAGAAGTAATTATCAACAAAATAATTATAAACCCTGAGTAAAAGGTATGTGTTCCTATGCATTCTGTGCTTTTCAAATTCAGTTTTCCAACTGCAGATATTCATCCAAAGGCATATATAAAAAGTGTTTTCAGTTGAACAGTGTTTAGGACAGTTCCAAAAATGGAAACAAATGAACTCCTGGTTTTTTTTTTTTCTTCCATGTTATACTTTCAAGATCAAAATTCTCTCTGCTATACATACATTTACTCATGCTGCTACAGGCACACTACTGGCTTATTAGAATCATAGAATCAACCAGGTTGGAAAAGTCCTTTAAGATCCTCAAGTCCAGCTGTTCCACCACTAAATAATGTCAAATATTACACCCATTTTCTAGCAAAGGCTCATTGCCTTCTCTGATTTAATGCTTAATGTCCTGTGCATCTGCTGGTGCTTGTCGATAACTACACGGGGAGTTTAGAAGATGGAACAGTCAAGTGGCTTGTTTGAGCTGAACTAGTGTTCCCTTTGTATGCACTCATCTTCCTGTGTAAGGCTCGGCGGCATCGCTGCCCACTAACCTCCTACTTCCTATGTACACAACAGGCTCACAGCTAATCCTTTCTAAAAAGCCCATTTAACTACATTTTTCATTCATTTTTTGGGCAGTGTGTGTAGCACTCTTGCTCTCTGGCTGTGAGTGTAGCATCTGATAGGGTTAAGAATATTAAACCCTCAAAAACTTGAGTTGTCTCAAATCTTGGTTTGGGATGTATATTTAGCTTTTAATACACAAAGAGCATTTTCATGGCCATTGTTTGATGTATTTCCTGCAACAAAAAAAAAAGTGATTTTGGTTTTTTAGTATTTTAGAGTTGTCGGTACTATTGCATATTTTTATGTAACTATCGAGGTTTTTCTGTGCAACTGTATTTGTTACGAAACAACTGCTATTGGTAACGCGCACCTGCATAAGACGTGGAACGCTTTAGTTGAAACATGAGCTAACTATACGTGCCATGGTACCTTAACGTCTGGGTGTTAGGATGTTTGCACAAAGCTACAAAGTGTTCAGTGTGTGTACTTACTTTTTCTTCCTCCTCTCCCTTTCTGGAATAAGCCGCTAACAGTGAATGGCTCAGGATGCATCCAGAATGTGGCTATAACCTTGTAAATTCTCCTCACCTGAAGCCAGCTTGGGTCTTGGATAGAGCCCTGTGGCACTTAACCTGTATGGTGGCTGATGGAAAGTATACTGCTAAAGGGGTCCCTCCCTTGATTGAAAATGATCATCACCTGAATGTAAGTGACTGATAACTAAGTATAAGCTGATGAACACTATAAATAGCTGAATAAACCTGTAATATTTCCAAGGTTGTGGAAATGCATTAAAAATGGTGCATACTTTACAGCTACATTTAATGAAATAACTCTTTACTCCTTTTTTTTTTCTGAACCATTCATATGAGCACTTATCTTTTCTTAATTCTATCAGTTATCAACATTATTAACTTAATACGATTTTTATTCTTATAGTGTCTCCGTAAAATAATATGGGAAGATGTGTATCCAAAAATTAAACTATGGGAATTTTTCCAAGTGGATGTTAACAAAGCTGTGCAGCAATTTAAAACCCTTCTGACTCAAGGTAAAGTGAGAGTATGTTGCTGAAGCATGTGGATTATGTATTTATAGTTCAAGAAACTTATAGGTAAACTTAACAGTAAGCTGGAGAAGAGGCTAATACCAGTTTTTGCTACGTGAGCAATCTACCATGCAGATCTAAGCAGACAAGAATGCCTTGAGGGCTAGTGAAGCCTTTGAAAACTTTGCACCCCTTCAAAGCCTGTATCTACCTGCATCTTGCTTATTCTAGAAATAAGAAAGTTGTGTCTTTTAAATTCCTATTTCTATGTTGTGGTGAATACTCTTTTCTATCCTGTTCTTAGGCAAAATGAGCACTAAATCTGATCCAAATCAACATCTTCAAGTAGTTCAGGACCCCAGTTATAGGCGGTTTGGCTGTACTGTAGATATGAATATAGCATTGGCAACATTCGTACCACACAGGTATTGTATTATTGATTACAAGTTAAAATCACAAGTGAAGTTGAATTTGTAACACCAAAAAAATGGAACTATTTTCAGAAATGGGAAAAAAGATTTTTTTTTCATTTCTTTTAGTTATGCATAGTGCATATTTTAAAAATAAACTATTCAAATTGCTCTCTGCTTTCAATGTCCTGAGAAGCAATGGACCAGCTGCAATAGAAGAGTGTTGTAACTGGTTTCGCAAGAGACTTGAGGAACTGAACGCTGAGCAACAGAGACAAACTCATCACCATCAAGAGCAGGTCTTATAATTACTTGTGTTGTAATGCTGAATTGTTTTAAATTGCAAAGGAGTTTCAATAATGCCTAATTTAATCACTTCCAGGCTGTCAATTGTCTTGTGGGCACTGTGGTTTATGAACGACTGGCTGGTGGTGGTCCTAAGCTGGGTCCTATCACTAGAAAATATCCTTTAGTTACCAGGTACATATCTGTTTATATTTTTTCCTTAATTATCAGAATCTTCCAGGGAAAGTGACTTCAAGGTTCATTAAAAGTATACATTTATACCTACAAGTGTATGTTTTGTTTCCCATGGAAAAATGCTTCCTAATGAATTGATTGTCTTTTTTAAGCCACAGTGGTAACTTACGTGACCAGGGCATGAAATAATACTCAGCACAATGAAGTCATACGTAGTGGAAATGGCTCTTGTAGGTGGAAGAGGGGTGAACTGGGAAAGCATACACCTGTCAGGTTTGATGTGCTTGAGACCATTCATGTATCTGAAGAGCTGGGGCTTTAATTGTATGCTACCAGCTGATGCCAAGATAGTGGCAGCACCTGTCTTTTCTCCTTCAGGGTATGCTACCAACCTGGAAGCTCTCCATCACTTATAGTCTAGTCTGTGTCTGGTTCATCTGGTTTATTTAGCTAGTTCGTAGCAGATGTTTTCATTTCAAAGCCAACAAGTTTCAGTTTAGGTTACTTTATGTGGTTGGCTTGTTTTAATTGCCTGTCTGTTCCATAGGTATTTCACTTATCCATTCAAAGAGCTTACTGTGGAGGAAGAAGAAACTATGATGCATCAACCAGATAAAGCTTGTTATTTCATGGCACATAATGGCTGGGTTATGGGAGATGATCCTCTTAAAAACTTTGCAGAACCAGGTTTGTAAACAAACTTTGAATCATCTTATAAACCTTCTGATATTCTAGCCAAAGCAGAAAGGGGTTTATTTAATGTACCTTTTTTTCCAGAGGTATTCCTGTGAAGCTGCAGAATAGCAGACAGTTTACAGCAGTTTATTTCCCATTCAGCATACAGACCAACTGTAAGAACTGGGATTTGAGGTGCAGTTTTGCAAGATCTGAGAGGGAAATAACCTGCTTTCTGCCACTGAAATGGGGATATCCTGCCTCCCTGCTTTTGTCATTGTCTTTTCTGCTTACTTTGTACTTTGTTCCAACACCACTGCTTGTTTGCATTTCCATAAGACAATGGCAGCAGCGGAAAGCTAATGTAATAGAAAGGTGGGTAGTGTTTTACTGCATTAGAGAGCAGAAAGTGGATACTTGAAAGAGCCACTTAATGGCAGTCAAGAGATGACCCAGTTCATCCAAATTAAGAATGCAAATTACTTGTGATGGTAAGACAGGGTATGAAATAACCATGCACTAAAGTACTGCATTCTAACTCCTTTGGGGGCAGCACTGATATCCAATAAAAGCAAGATTGACAACTCTAGTTTTCAGAGTAGGCATTCACTTTGTAAATGGAATCAAACAAAGGTCAGTTTAATTCTAATCTAAGAGTTACAGTCTGCTTTAGAAGCCAATCTAATTGATATTCCAGAGTGCTCTGGAGTTTGCAAATGCCTCACTTTTGCAAAGTAATCCACAGCCCTTTCACTGGTTTTTACTTACTGTTTTGGTTTTGTTTGGGGTTTTTTAACCTGCTTCACAAGGATGAAGATAATACATGTGTCAAGGGTGGGTTTTGTTCAGTTGCCTTTCAGCTCATTGCCCCTTCTTCTGGCAGACCTTCCTTCAGTCTCTGGCTTTAGTTAGCATACGTAGTGTCTATTACTGAGTTTTCTTTCTTGGGTAGAAAGACAGAATGGTTGGAGTTGGAAGGATCCTAAAGCTCATCCATCTCCAACCCCCTGCCACGGGCAGGGACACCTCACCCTAGAGCAGATTGCTCCAAGCCCGTCCAGTCTGGCCTTGAACACTGCCAGACACGGGGCAGCCACAGCTTCTCTGGGCACCCTGTGCCAGCGCCTCAGCACCCTCACAGGGAACAGCTTCTGCCTTAGATCTAACCTGAACTTCCCCTGTTTCAGTGTGAACCCATCACCCCTTGTCCTATCGCTACAGTCTCTGATGAAGAGTCCCTCTCCAGCATCCCTGTAGCCCCTTTCAGACACTGGAAGCTGCTGTGAGGTCTCCATGCAGTTTCTGTTCTCCAGGCTGAACAGCCCCAATGTTCTCAACCTGTCTCCTTACAGGAGGTGCTCCAGCCCCTGATAATGCTCTTAATTCATCTATAGCTTTTTGAGTGCTTTATACTTGTATTATATCTTTGGTTTGTGACACATGTTACTGAACCTGAGAATACATTGTGAAAATATTATACATAAGGGTACAAATGTAGGACTTACAAAACACTTGTGGCTAGTTCTGTAAATGGCCCTTACAAAAATAATGGTGTTCATCCAAAGGAAGCCAGTTTTCCGTCCATGTGGCTGTGCTGCCATTAGTGAAGATAAAAGGTCAGCTGTGCTTCAGTGGATGCTTTTGGAAGTTCCTGTGACTTACAGTCCCTGCTCTTTACTTACTAGCTTGCATACTCTTGTGCATCTTACATTGTGTAGGCCCAATCAGTAAGGTGTCCATCATGTGAGCTTAGGAAATTAGTGTGGCTGAAAAAACATCTCTTTGCTAATGCAGATTACTTTTCAGCAAGCTTCCTGATCTAAGTCAAGCTTCAATGACTAAATAACTTGTGCATCAGTATAGCTGGGCTGGGTGTAGCAGAAAGCAATGGAGTAGCTACGTCCTACCCATGCTGAGTGGTGCTGACCCTGTTCTTGCTTTGATCAGGTTTAAATAACATGAATATCAATAAACCTTCAGAAGACTGATGGCTCAAATACAATTGTATTTCTCTTATGTGGGTCTGTATATGACATTTCCATGTTTGTCCTGGATATTACATGTTGCAAACAATGTGGGGTTTTGGTGTTCGGTTTTTAAGCGGTATTGCTGCACTGTCAAATACATGATTTATATAGGCCAGAAATCATTTGGTTTAGATCTGACTATTTAAGTCTTTGTCACAGTTAAATCTCCATAAGTACATTCTGTGTAGTAAGTACATTACAGATGAACTCAGATTTAAAGATTTTTTTGTTATTGATTGCATCAAACAGAAGGCAAAAAATTAGTATGTGAAACTAGGTGAGATGAAGGATAGCCATCTTCATACACACAAAAGCTATTTAGGAACTTTGTCTATTTAAGTGCCCCACTGGCCTAAGTACTTTGGACATTTGCCTTACAGCATCAGTCTGCTGGTAACAGAAATGGAATTTGAAGCTGGAGCTGTGGCAGTTTCTATACGGTACCACAGAGAGATGCTTTTCAATTTGGCTGGTACAAACAACCCAACTACTGACTTCCTTCATTTGTTTGCCGCCTTTTTCTTCTCTTTTTCCCCTCAAGTACAGTTTTTATACTACTCTGAAGAATTAAAAGGAATTTTATTTCAATTTGAAGAATTAATATCACTGTAGAAGTTTATTCCCTTGGAGTACTCTGAAATTGTGTGTCAGTGTTGACTACGTAGATTTTGAGTTGATATGGTTATTGTTAGAATCTTTATTCTTCATCACAGTGTTCTAGGAAATGAAATATCACATTCTGGTTTTGGTACACATTCTGTACTATATGTATACACTATAATGAATGTATTTTGCTTGCAGGCTCAAATGTTTACTTGAGAAGAGAGCTCATTTGCTGGGGAGACAGTGTGAAGCTGCGTTACGGTAATAAGCCTGAAGACTGCCCATATCTGTGGGCTCACATGAAAAAATACACTGAAATCACTGCCAAGTATTTCCATGGTGTTCGTCTTGACAACTGTCACTCAACACCCATTCATGTAGCTGAGGTATGTAAAATTAGGCATGTTTGTTGTAAAGCAGGTTCTGCCTTTGAACTCAGTCCTTGCACTGCTGCTGTGGAATTTGCAGGATCTATCCAGCAGAGTTCAGGTGTGAATGCATCTTCCTCATAGCATAAGCAAGAAGGTTTCTTGACTGCTGACACTAGGTATGGTTTCAGCTCCTTTAGGCAGGTCATAGAGTGGTGTAGCTATTATATCTTTTACCTCACTGCTTTAGCTGAGATACTACACATGCAGATGGACCTGGCTAAACTTCCTCTCACTTAGCTACAGACTAAGTGCCGTGACTGACAGAGTGCAGTTTGTCAGTTTTAGCTGGGGTCATTGCCAAGACATGGTTCAAAGTCTTAGTGTGTCTTTGTCATACAGTGTTTTTGCTATTGCTGAATTATTCAGGAAGAGGTTTACTTCCCAGAATTGAAAAGTTGGGAAAGAACACCTGCAAGTAGTTGTCTGGCAGGCTTATTGCTACAATTAGTGCTTCTTGTTTACTACGGTGCTGACTCCGTCCAGACACTGCACTTCCCTAGGAAATGAGCTTTAAGAATTGTGTAGTACAGCCTGTCAGTGCATAGTCTCAGCTTGGTTACAGAGCTTACCTATATCTCCGAAGAGCTCTCTAAAACAGGTTGCATTGCGCACATGGGAACTCTTAAGTGCAACCATTCCCAAACTTCTGCCATTCTTTCATTTGTTGTTACTGGGTTTGGAGTGGTTACTTTGAGGGCTAAAACTGAAGTCTTTACAGGTATCGCTTTTATCCAACCTTTGTCGTTCCATTTTGAGCTAAAGTTTTGTTTAAAACCGAAGTTGTAACTAGCTTTAACTCTGTAAGAGAATTTCCCAGAATGAGTTGTAAAATACAAATGTGCTTTTATCCATCTTAACTGTTAGGAATTTTTTTTAATGAGCAGCATATATGAGTTACTTCAGTTTGGTTACCGTTTGTGTTCATGATTGCATATATATAGCTGACAATGGGTGTCTTGCATTAAAAATGTATTATGATCTATAGGAGATGCTAGCAACAGCCAGATCAGTCAGACCTAATCTGTATGTGGTAGCTGAACTCTTCACGGGCAGTGAGTACATTGACAATATTTTTGTCAACCGCCTGGGAATTACCAGCCTGATCAGAGGTACAATAAGCAGATGGAAATGATGTAGGATTGTCATGTATGGTTTGGAGTTTTTAATGTGAAACTAACATTGGTATGCCTTTTTTTTTTCCTTACATATCCATGTTCTTTGCTTATGCGATTACCTTTTCTTCATTTTCTATTTAACTTGCCTTGTGTTTTATGCTACTTCTTTATTTTTGCTTATGTTTGTGCGTCCTCTTCTGTGTAACAACTTTCTTTGTTCCTTAATTTTGCCTGTTTATCTTTGCTGCATGGCATTTTCCTATTGTCCACTCCCTGCCTAGCTTTGAAACTTGTCCTTTTTTGTATCTACCTTTCCCCCCTTTCTGTGGCTTTTTTGGCTGTGCTTTTTGCAGTACATGCTGGACACAGCTAGGAAATTGCGGGCCAATTTGTATGTAGTGGCTGAGCTGTTCACAGGAAATGAGGAGCTGGACAATATCTTTGTGAATAGGCTGGGCATTACCTCCTTAATAAGAGGTAGGCTTGCTGTGTGTGTGCTGTGTTTCCAACAAGAGGTTATAGACAACATACATGCTTATTCCAAGGAAAGGTTGCTTCTGCATTATGCACTATGGATTTCATGCTCTGTGCAACCAGAAGTACATTTTTTGTATTGTGACTTCCTTGGTACTTCAGCAGAAAATACAGTACTAGCTGTAAAAGAAAAGACATCCGGCATCAGTTTACTGAAGGTGAAATATTTCCCTTGTATTCTAGTGAGGGAAGAGGTTGTAGCACAGTTCTGCTGTGCAGGTGCTGCACCGTGTCTGACTTCTGTTGCATCAGTTTCTAAAGCCTGTGAGGAACAGTTTCAGATCTTTTTTTTCTCCCTTTTCCCCCGTAGCTTTCCCTACCTTAATCTATGATACTGAATAGCTCAACAGCTCCCAGGTTGCACACTCACACTGGAGCAGTATGGTTGTATGCAATTTCTGTATTTTGTTACTTTGGTGTGTTCAATCACTAATAACTGTAAAGTGCTGCATTAACATCTTTGCACATGTTTTACTCTATGGTAGTTACTCTTATGCAAACATCTACCTGTTTTGTTCTTTAGAGGCAATGACTGCTTATAATAGCCATGAAGAGGGAAGGTTAGTTTATCGTTTTGGAGGTGAACCAGTTGGCTCTTTTGTTCAGCCACATCTGAGGCCTTTGATGCCAGCTATTGCTCATGCACTCTTTATGGATATTACCCATGATAATGAATGTCCAATTCAGGTGAGCACCTACGCAAAACCCCAGAGTTTATGTTGAACGCTGTCTGAATTGCTGTGTCTGAGCCGTGGGAGGGCTTGGTAGCTGAATGTTTTCCCTGAGCAATATTGAGGGAAAATGTGTTTCAGTTCTTCAAGTTGTCATGCAGAGAATAGAATTTATAACAACTCCTTCTGACGCTCAGGATTGTTTCTTTTAAGGGAAAAAGTGTATAAGGCTACTTCATGAGCTGCTTTGATTCTTTCATTTCAGCCACTGTAAGTGGGTCTGTTCCTGCTTCTTAACCTGTCCTCCTAAGCCACTCTACAGGGGAGAATGAGAGTGTGGTGGGGCCTGGAGTGCTTATTTTTGTGGGTTTCTCTGAAGTTGCTTTTGTTAATGCATTTGTAGTTAGTTTTATCCCTCTTTCAAACTGAGAAGATCTTCTGCATGCTGAATTGGGAGGGATGAATTATGTCTTTAACAAAGACATGTTTTTAACGTAGCACCGATCCGCGTATGACGCTCTTCCCAGTGCAATGATTGTTTCCATGGCATGCTGTGCTACAGGAAGCACCAAAGGCTATGACGAACTAGTACCACACCAGGTATGTGTCTGCAGTTGAGCTCCTCAGTTTTTTTTAAATATGTAAGCTTTGTTCTTGTCCTAGGACATACATTTATGCTGTTTATTTGAAATTCCAAGCACTTAACTAGCTGGTGTTACTGTGGATCATCTGATCTCCTATGGAATTTGAATTGATTATATAGAATCAGCCAGGTTGGGAAAGACCTTTAAGATCATCAAGTCCAGCCATTACCCCAGCACTGCCAAGCCTACCAGTAAAGCATGTCACCCCCAGCTGTTTGTTGTTTTGTTCTTCCAGAGTAGCTGATATTTGCTTAAATCTTAATTTCTCTACAGATCTCCGTGGTATCTGAAGAGAGGTTTTATGCAAAATGGAATCCAGCAGCACACCTGGCTTCTGGTGAAGTTAACTTCCAAACAGGAATTCTAGCAGGAAGGCTGGCCATAAATAGGCTGCATCAGGAGCTGGGGGCTAAAGGCTTCAATCAGGCAAGAAGGGAGAGTACGCTGTGATTTCTCTATATTCCTGGTGTGAGTGAGCACAGTTGCAATGGTCTGTCTTTTCTAGGTGTATGTAGATCAAGTTGATGAAGACATAGTGGCAGTGACAAGGCACTGCCCTAACACACACCAGTCTGTTGTGGCTGTAAGTCGAACTGCCTTCAGGGATCCTAAAACTTCATTCTACAGTAAAGAAGTACCTGAAATGTGTATCCCAGGTAATCAGATTTGTTTTCAAGAGTTGGCAGGCATACAACGAATTCAAGTTATTCTCATTCCATACTTTTTATACTGATTTCATGTGTTTCAGGTTGAGAATTTTCAGTATATAACCCTCTTTATATGTACCAACATGCATCCACCCAAAGTGGTTAAAGAAACCGTAAGAAGCTTACCTTGCTTAGGGTTTTCAAAGGCATTCGTGTTCAGTCTGCTTTCTCTTAGAAGCTCCCCATGAGGGTGTGCTTTTGTTTGCTGTCTTGTTTGTAAGCTGGTAAGAAATAGTTAACGCCAAGAAAGTTAGTTGTGCAGAGTTGGAGCAGGGATTACTGTAAAGTGTTATATTGTGAAGGCTAAAATACAGTCATATTTATCAGTAGTTGCTGTTCAGCTTCTTTGTAAATGACTATTTTTGTAGTTTTAAAATACATATTAATAAGAAACAGCTTTGTAGTGCATAAGTTAATGTAGAGATAATATTATGTATGTATTACTTACATATGCAAAGTATTTACTATACTTAATAGTAGGAAATTATAACAGTTTCTATACCCTACCTGGACACATTTCTGAAGAGAAGCTTTCCAAACTGGCTTTTTAAGTGTACTCAAGTTCTTTGTGTGCATGCACCTGTTTTAGTCACATTACACGTCAAGACATTTACAGGTGGCTGCAAGACCTCTATACCTTAGTTTGTAGTTTACGGAAAGGATAGAGAAAATTAGAATATTTGAGTATTAATGGTGGCTGTTACACTCTGAAGATAAAAATAGGATCCCAGACTGGTTTGGGGTTGGAAAAGATCTTAAAGCTCATCCAGTTCCAACCCCTGCCACAGGCAGGGACACCTTCCACTAGAGCAGCTTGCTCCAAGCCCCTGTGTCCAACCTGTCCTTGAATGCTGCCGGGGATGGGGCAGCCACAGCTTCTCTGGGCACCCTGTGCCAGCGCCTCAGCACCCTCACAGGGAAGAGCTTCTGCCTTGTATCCATCCAGCTGTAGCTGCAGTTTGGAAACCATTCATTGTGGTTTCTCCTCTAAGATAGTAGAGACTCAATAGAAGTCAGTTTGTAGTTCACTGATTGGTGACTGATTTCATGGTTCATTTATTATGAAATAACAAAACCTAGAAGTTTTAAATACAGTGCAACCAGTGAATGTCTAGTGAGTGTTTATAGGATATTTAAAACACTTCCTCACATGTGGTTGTTCTTTAGCTGTATAACAGACTTGTATTTGGAACATTTGAGGGTTTCATTCTGAGTATTTGGGGATTTAGTTTTAGATTTTGCTTCATGTTTTCAAAAGAACCCCTTTTCAGGGGTTAACAGCTACAATATGATTTAACTTTTCTTAGGAAAGATAGAAGAAGTAGTACTTGAGGCTCGGACTATTGAGAGAAGTGCCAGTCCTTACAAAAAAGATGAACGTTTTGTAAATGGATTGCCTAATTTCACAGTGGAACTCAGAGAGCACATCCAGGTAGGCTCCTTCACCCATGTTCTCATGTAATCCTTTGGCATTCGTGTTATTTTACCTTAGAAAAGACATAGAATTTCTGTTGCAAATGTGTTCTCTTTTCAAAGATCAAGGACAGTAAAATCATAAAGCAAGCGGGAACCGCCATAAAAGGGCCAAATGAATTTGTTCAAGAAATAGAGTTTGAAAAACTGACCCCAGGAAGTGTAATAGTGTTCAGGTACGTTGTTATAGCTGTGCAATGGCTGTGTGAGCGAGCACGGAGAACAATGGGCTGCTTTGCTTTGAGCCTTGGGAACTGTTCTTTGAAGAGCTCAATTTCTCCAAGTTATGCTCTTGTTTTTACAGAGTTAGTCTTGACCCAAAGGCACAAGAGGCTGTGGGTGTACTCCGCAATCACTTGATCCAGTTCAGCCCTCACTTTAAATCTGGAAGTCTTCCTGATGATCATTCAGCACCTATATTAAATACATTATTTTCCTCGTGAGTATGCTTTAAGTTTCTGAGGTAGAACCGAGAGAACTACACTTGGGAGCAAAGAACGCTCTGTAAACTCAGTGAGGATTTTGTTGTTGTTGCCGCTGTGGATAGATTTGGATTATCAGAAGGCAATAAAAACTGAGAGATTCTTTTTATGTATAATATAAGCAGGGTTAAGACTTCAAAACTTCCTGGGCTCTTTTGTTCATGTTCTGGATAATTGATGCTTAAGGTGGACGTGCTGCCTGGAGTGCTTGTCAGTGTTGGGGCTTGACTGTTCAGGGCTTGTACTTAATACTGTGTTTCTAAATAAATAGTGGAACATCAGAGCAGAGCATCTCAAAAGTTAGGCTTTTAATTTCCAGGATGAAGTGGGGAGTTATTTTGATTGAAGTCTGTTGCTGGCATTGTTCATGAAATCCTCTTCTCTCTGTCCCTACTGATGATGCTTTTTGGGTTTAGATTTGGTTTTGGTTTCTCCTGTTTTTTCAGTATTGCATCTAAACTGAGTCTAGCTGACCTAAATCAAGTGCTGTATAGATGTGAGGCGGAAGAGCAAGAAGATGGTGGAGGTTGCTATAATATACCAAACTGGTCATCACTGAAGTATGCAGGCCTCCAAGGTAATAGTTGCAGCATTCTTTTTTCTATCAAGTTAAAAAAACATCACAGAGCTGCCCAATCTAGCTCATACCTTAATGCTGGTTTATGCCTAGTGCCATTGTTTGGGTAAGAAACATAAGTGAGGGTTTTCTTCTGCTTGTGCATGCTACTAATCAGAGTTGTACCCAGAAAAATCATATACTAAACCAAATCTCCTCTCTATTGATACTCTGGGCTGCAAAATTAAGTTTCAATATGTGTTTTAACCCCAATGCCATTGCTTTTAAAACTAAACCTAAATACATATATCTCCAGTGAAAAGTCACATTACTGAAGCTCAGCATTACTAAATTCTGAGCACTGTTGACCACTTATCAAATGTATGAATTGCATTGTCCTAGTTATTCCACAACTTTCAGAGCTGTATATGATGTATGCTGTGCAAACAACTACTGAGTTGCATCCTACCTCATTATGCAGACCAAGAGAATGCAGTTAAATTCTCATCTCCACGGTGTGTGCACACTTGCAGGGATGGTGACTGCAGCCCTGCCCTGGGCAGCAGTTCCAATGCCTGAGCTCCCTTTGGGGCAGGAATTGTTCCTCAGCTCCATCTAAACCTCCCCTGGTGCAGCTTGAGGCCGTTTCCTCTTGTCCCATCCCTTGTTCCTTGGGAGCAGAGCGCAGCCCCTCCTGGCTCCATCCTCCTCTCAGGCAGTTGTAGGCAGCGATCAGGTCCCCCCTGAGCCTTCTCTTCTCCATACTGAACCCCCCAGGTCCCTCAGCCGTTCCCCATCACACTGTGCTCCAGACCATCTGTTGCTGTGTATCTTTTCTTCCTGAATTGTACTTGCTCTTTGTGATAACAGCATGTCTTTTAATACAGAGTTGGGTTTGTGTCTTCAGGGTTAATGTCGGTGATGGCAGACATTAGACCAAAGAACGATTTGGGTCATCCATTTTGTGATAATTTAAGATCTGGTGACTGGATGATTGATTATGTCAGTAATCGCCTGATTTCCCGTGCAGGAGCCTGTGCAGAAGTGAGTAAAAACACTTATTTGGTGACCTTGGGGTTCCAAATGACTAGTTTGTTTCCTTTTCACTTGCTGCTCTGTTCTGAACTTCAGTCTATCTGTAACGCCTTTTGTCTAGGCAAGTTCTTGGAGGACTTCCAGGACACCATTTTTCTTCCCTCTCTTCAATCCTGTTTAAGAACAGACTGCAAAAGGAGGTGAAAACTACCTAGGGCATGGAGGGGTGAATAGCTTTGGTGCAAAGGCTTGCAGGGTCCTTCCCTGTTGATTACTTTGCCTCACATAAAAATGAAGTAACTGTTATTTCTCCAAGTACTTTCAAAAGAGGGCCTAAACACCAAGGTGTACGTTATTATGATAGGGTTACTGTAAGATTGCACAATCAGTCACTGAGAAGACAGGGATTACCGAGATTCAGGTTACCTGTATTGCAGTCCTTTTGTCTCTTTGTCATATTTGGTTTTCCTGCATGGCAATTACTTCATTTAGTTCACAAGATGACCTGATTTGAGTAACTTACATAATGAATATAATAATAACGGGTTTAGCATTCTTACTTCATTTTGTTCCTGAAGCCAAGTGCAAGAAAGCAGCAGAATGCATGGACCAGTCTGATGTATTGAAGTGAATGTTGAATTTGACTTTGCAGACAGAGCTTTTGTAGAAAGGAAGTTGCTCTGATACTTGCCAGATTTACTGCTCCTCAAAGACTGTTGCTTGTTTCTTCCTGTGTAGTTTTTGAGTTCTTTTGTAGTGTCTTACTCTGTTTTGCAGAAAATATAAAGTACCTATAGCAGTAGCTACTTTCCATTCCTAATTTCCAGGTTACAAGAACAGTGTCATCATGTAATACATTGACACCTTCATCTGAGGTTTGAATCTTGAGTAACTTCCTAGTAGGTTGTCATGATGTTTTCTTAACAGAAGTGGACAGATACTTCCCATATGTTGACCACTTTATAGTGGCACAGAGGTGAAGCTCCAGAATCCTGAGCCCTAGGCCCAAATCTGCAGTCGTTTTCCATTAGTGGCTGTAAATAACTCAGCCTTCTGATAATTTTTCTATCCCTGTCTCAAGCTTCACCTCTTCAGCCTTGTCTTTAAGCAATGAGGAACCCTTCCCGTGGGTTGTAGAGATGCTTTCCAAGTTGCAGCTTTCCTTTGCTGCTCGGTTTTGATAACTTCTTTGCTGATATTTGGAGGTTTTCCTACAAGGCTAATGAAATATAATCTCTTTCTATAGTTGATGGTCTTGCCCATTTATGACATAATAAATGTAGTGCAGATTTTTCCCTACTACTTCAAGAGCAGGAGGGTGCAGCAGTTCTACTACAAATATCCATCACGGACAGCTTTGAAGCTGTGAATGGTTGCATACTGGTGGTGGTGTTAGTAACAGAAGAGGATCTCATTTTTGTGGTAGCCAAGCATAGCTTGGGTGTAATAAATGTACACATACTTCAACTAGCTGGATCCTGAAAGCACTGGTTTTGAACCCTAGTGTTATCAAGTTCTAATTATCTTGTATTTTAATAGGTCGGTAAATGGTTGAAAGCCATGTTTGTCTACCTGAAGAGGATTCCACGTTACCTCATCCCATGTTACTTTGATGCCATATTAGTGGGTGCATACACGACGCTTCTGGATGCGGGATGGCGTCAGATGTCTAGGTATGCTGGGCAGAGCAGAGCTGTAGAGGTACCTGCACATAGTTGCACCTTTTTGGTTTTATCTGCTGGAGAATGCGATTTAAATCTTTCCGTACTTGTCCAGTGAAAAAGGGTAAAATGGGTAGTGGAATATCCAGTCCATCTTCTACCGGCAGTGGCTTGGAAGGCTGAGGGTTTGCATAGCTATGCAGGGCTTGAGTCTGTAACTCCCATTGATGGTGTGCAGCAGGAGGAGGAAGCCTTAAGCCAGCTTTTCTTTGCCAAGCTTCAGAAACCTTTTTTTGCTGTAATTTTAGTACAGCTGCAACGACTCCTGAAGTTCAGGGAAAGAAGAAAGTAACCAGATTGTCCTTGTGCTGCTGCTTTGGTCAACGTTTCTGACACGGCTGAATAGCCTTCATTACCTGAGCGCTTTCTTGCTTCTTCAGACAACTGTTTAATCTTCAGCATCTGCTTCTCTTTCCTCACATGGAAAGGGAAGGGAGATGGATTTAATGGAGGCATTATTCTAGCTATGAGTGCTCCGGACAAGTCAGGTTTGGGGTGTTTTAAATACAGATGTTAAAATGGGACTAGAACTTGGTATGGCAGCGAACTCCTGTGTGGGCCTGGACTTGTCTAGATTAATACAGCCTGTGTTCCTGACAGTGTTCACTGATCTATACATTTTTATATATGATAATATATATTAATATGTGGTGATCTTTCTTTAGAAAAGAGCAAGTTTGCCAGAGGCTCTTGTTCATGGTACAGTATCTTTCCTCATATTTTTGAGGTCTGAGGTCTCTGAAGGCATCATGTAAACCAAGCTTTTGGCTTTGCCCTTTTCCCTGGAAATATTGGACATCAATACTTCCACTGCCATTGTTAAATTAAACTTTAAGGCTAATATTGGGCGTCCATTTTGGGGGAAAATTGATTTACAAACTGAATCTTATGTACTGCAATATAGAAACACTAACCCATTGTTAGTTTATATATTCATTATGTCTAATACTTACCGTAGTCATCGGTAAATGAAAAAGGATAGATTTTATAGACTGATGTTGCTGAACGTGAATTTATTGTAATTGAATTATGTTGCATTGCAGCTTTGTACAGAATGGATCAACATTTGTGAAACACCTGTCCTTGGGTTCAATCCAGATGTGTGGCATAGGAAGATACTCTTGCCTGCCAGATCTGTCTCCTTCCTTGCATGATGTTCCCTATAGGCTGAATGAGATCACAAATGTGAAAGAGCAGTGTTGTGTTTCCTTGGCAGCTGGTAAGTGAGGACAACATTAAAAGTCTTCCAGAATAGCACAGCTGTTCTTAGTAACTGTATTTAGAAGTGTCTCCATTGTGTTTGGGATCTGTATGTCAGCAACCAGGTATAAAACGTAGGTAGCAGTTTTACTTGCATTTCCCCTGGGTCTTACCTTTAAAACTATGGGAGCTCTGTCTGGTGGTACTACTCTGAGAAACCCATTTTGTTACTGCTCTTGAGGGATGGGAGATGGAGCTTGTAAACACTTTATTTAGTGGATATAGGTGAAAATACCTTTAGTTATCGTATGTCGAGATCCAAAAGTATGTTCTCTCTTTCCAGAAGACTTGCTTGAGATATATAGACTTGGTGTGAGAGGCTTTAATTTATCTTCCTTTAAACATGGATTTAAAAACTGAATTGTAATGAAGTACAAGGGTGAATTTATTTTTCACAAGTTCTCAGAGAAAAAGAACCTTTAGCAGAGCAAAATGCCTGATCTGAAACTCTCCAAAAGACAAGAGCATAAAAGCAGTCAGTAAGTAGTGT
Organism: Myiopsitta monachus; assembly: GCA_017639245.1. Lineage (NCBI taxonomy): Eukaryota > Metazoa > Chordata > Aves > Psittaciformes > Psittacidae > Myiopsitta > Myiopsitta monachus. The sequence continues at coordinate 1,132,350 of CM029923.1, read as the reverse complement.
TTATAGCTCCTAATGTTCAGCCAGCATCTTGCAGTCTTTGAACTGGGCACCTTCCTATGTCCAGAGTATTATCTTCTGTGTTTAGTGGCCTAGAATGAATTCAGTTTTGTTCTGAGTTGGCCCATTCCTTTTCTGCAACCACAGAAACTTTTCACATCCCCAAAGTCTGGGGCCTCTGTGTCAATGGGGTGTTCCTTTCCTCCTTTCTGCCATCTGTCATGGAATTTTACTGCTGCTAGTCTCTGGGTTTTAGTTACATTCCATCTGCCTGCTTTAGTGTTGCCTAGCAGGAAAGAGGCACAGTGTTCCCTTAAACTGGTCATGAAGATTAATTACACCAAAGGGTTTGAGTTTATGTGTTCCCTTCACATACTCACTGGTAGTTGTGTCTGAGCTTTTGAACTTGTACGTGGATTGTCATTCTCAAGTGTTCTTGTCATGTACTGTGAAATCCACAAGTGTGGAGGTGGAACTGGAGTGATAGCAAACACTTTGGACAAGTAGGTAAGGGAAGTTAAACATTGTTCTGACAAGCATGCACCAGGGGCTGCTGGCTTGAGACTTCACCGTGTGGAAGTTTTTGTCTACTAAGTTAAACTTTCAGGTTAATAAATGGAAGTAAACACAAGGATGGACCCTCCTGTTGCGATTATTAAGCTGTATCAGTCAGAATCAGAAGTTAGGTATTATAAGTCTGCAATAGGATGTAGTTCTAGGAGCTGCTGGAAGAGAGAAGCAGGATTCCTTTTATACTGGCTGAGAACAGTTTTGGCCTGAACAAGTTCATAGCGCTCCAGTCTTGTCCCCTTTATACTACAGAGATGCATGGCCCTCCTACAGTAACCCTGCTGACAAAGCTGTGTAAATCCTCACAAAGTTCTGGCTTTTTGGTTGTTAGTTTTCTTTCTGCTCCTACAATTAAGAGGATGGCACTTGGTTCAGTTCCAAAGTGACTGAATTAAAATGGGACTCTTACTGAGGTGAGAATTTCTATTGCATGATCCTGAACTTCCAGCAGCTGTTCTAAGATGAGGTTTCATTTGGTCCTATCAAGAACTTGGCTGGGGAGATTGTTTCAATATCTTCATCTAGAAAAATCGTAATAAATGTGACTCTGTTTTTTCCTTGTGGTTATTCTATGTGTACATGTGTGCGTGGAGGTTTCTGCTCTATCGACAAATGAGATGAACAATGACCTTTCTGTTTAGGTTTACCTCACTTTTCCTCTGGAATTTTTCGCTCCTGGGGAAGGGATACCTTTATTGCACTGAGAGGTCTAATGCTGGTTACTGGGCGGTATCTAGAAGCAAGGTAAGACTGGCTTGGACTTAATGCTTCCCGGGTTTGCAGGCAGTTAGGGAAAAGACATTGTCCCAAAGCCTGAGATGACACACAGGCAGTTAGAAGCAGTTGATGTGCAGTATAAAACTGTAATGGCCCTGGATGGATTTGAGAGCTCTCCCTAAGTGAAATTAGATACTACTTACATGACTTTCTTGCTTGCTTAGCACCATGAAGCCAATGTTCTGTATAGATTAAGGTAGTTCCAATTCCTGTAACACTACTTCTTATCCTTAAACAAAGTCGCTGTGTTTCACATGTTCCTGCATCATTTTATTGATTTGATACTTTGTTAATATTTAATTTGAGCAGAGGTTGCCACATGATACAAACTTAACTATTGGCTTAAACTCACTGGTTTAAGTTGGCATTTGTTCGTGCTGCTTGTGCATTTGGCACAGGCTGCCCACGGAAGTGGTGAATACTCCATCCCTGGCAGCGTTCAAGGCCAGGTTGGACAGAGCCTTGGGTGACATGGTCTAGTGTGAAGTGTCCCTGCCTATGGCAGGGGGTTGGAACTGGATGAGCTCTGAGGTCCCTTCCAACCCAAACCAGTCTGGGATTCTATGATAACTATTACCTTTCTCATGCAGTAAGATCTGCAGTCTACTAGGATGTTTATATTCCCTTCTAAAGCTAGATGGAATTCATGTTTTCCACAAGGTATGTGCAAGGGATCTCAAATGAGACTTCTCATAACTTCAGGTTGCCATCACCTCTTTGTATCTTAATAGGAAATTCCCATCTACTCCTGCCCTCCATCCCCCTTCCACCCCAAACCCCCATCAGAATGAATTCCAGCTTAAACAATGTCAATAAAATCCTTCCCTGGGATTTGGACTTAGGTTCTATAGTGTTAACTATGAAAAAGCAAGCTAGCTTTGTCATATCAGCAGATGCTGTATGTTTTATACAGACTGACTCGAATGCACGTTGGGGAATTGACAGGGAGCAGAGGTTTTATTGTAAAAGAAGTAATGCCAAATGAAATAACCTGTAGCTTTCACCAGCAAACTTCTGGCATCTCTCTATAAGATCCTGTGTGCCTCCTTGACCCACCTTGCTAAAAACTTGTATGCTTTGTACTTAGTCCTCAGTCCAGTAAGGGCCTTGAAAGTAACTCAGTTGAGACTGTGTTTTTGTTTTGTTCTAGAAACATCATTTTAGCATTTGGTGGGACTTTAAGACATGGTCTCATTCCCAATCTGCTTGGCCAGGGGACACATGCGAGGTACAACTGTCGAGATGCTGTGTGGTGGTGGCTTCAGTGTATCCAGGACTACTGTACAATTGTGCCAAATGGATTAGACATTCTCAGGTGTCCTGTTTCTCGGATGTACCCAACAGATGACTCTTCCCCTCAGCGTGCAGGCACTGCGGTAAAGATCCCTTCTGATTTAAGTATTTCATTAGGAATATATAGCTGTGTTACATCTGGTGTTTATGGTGAAATTTGAATTCCATATTTTAGGCACTTCTTGCTGCATCTGCATCACGTAGTTAGACAAGTGTGGGGATTGGGATGGAGACAAAAAGTTCCATGAGCTTCTAAATTTGTTCTTTGCTTTTTGCCTCAGAAAGTTAAAAGTATTAAAACTTGTATGGAGTGTATTGCCATTGACAAAGATGCTACTGAAAGTGATAGATGGGGGTTTTCAAGACTCAGACTAGAGGCTGAGAATTGCTACTTGTTTGCACATTAGATAAAGCCTTTCTGCTGGTCTTTTATCTTGCCTTTCCCTTATCATCCAAACGTACAATCCATCTAGGATCAGCCACTCTATGAAGTAATACAGGAAGCAATGCAACGACACATGGAAGGCATCAATTTCCGAGAAAGGAATGCCGGTCCACAGATAGATCAAAATATGAGAGATGAAGGTAACAGAACACTTCCTATACAGTTCAAAAGATGCTGGTTATGTCTTATGTTTGTTTAGGTCTTGAGTATGTTTCTGAAAAACTAATAATGCTTAATGCAACTTAAACGCTCTTTCTTTAAATACGGCTCTGTCCAACCTGGCCTTGAACACCGCCAGCGATGGAGCAGTCACAACTTCCCTGGGCAAGCCCATTCCAGTGCCTCACCACCCTTACAGCAAAGACCTTCTTCCTCATATCCAATCTAAACTTCCCCTGTTTCAGTTTGAACCCGTTACCCCTTGTCCTATCACTACAGTCCCTAATGGAGAGTCCCTCCCCAGCATCCCTTATAGGCCCCTTCAGATACTGGAAGGCTGCTATGAGGTCTCCACACAGCCTTCTCTTCTCCAGGCTGAACAGCCCCAACTTTCTCACCCTATCTTCATAACGGAGGTGCTCCAGTCCCCCCATCATCCTCGTGGTGTTCAAGGTCGGGTTGGACAGAGCCTTGGGTGGCATGGTTTAGTGGGAGGTGTCCCTGCCCATGGCAGGGGGGTTGGAATGGGATGATCTTCAGGTCCTTTCCAACCCTAACTATTCTATGATTCTGATTCTATGATTTATTATCAGCAACTGTTACCTGTTGTGGTACAAGTTATCCTTAAATAAATCTTGACTCAAGTTAAAGTTGCTTGAGAAACCCACCTCAGATCTCTTGTTTGGGGGGGGGGGTTGGTTTATTTGGGAGGTTTGGAGTGGGGAGGAGGGGAGAAGTCGGGGTTTTGTTTTGCTTAAAATATGACTTCACACGTGATACTTTTGCTTGGCAGGTTTTAATGTAACTGCAGGTGTTGACCGTGAAACTGGCTTTGTCTTTGGAGGGAACCGTTTCAATTGTGGCACTTGGATGGATAAAATGGGAGAGAGCGAGAGAGCTCGCAACAAAGGAATTCCAGCTACTCCACGGTACGAAATCCAGGCTGGGAAGGGGAGGGTCTTTGAATGGAGGGGAGTTTTAAACTTAAATTCTCCTGCAGAGTTATAGAATCAACCTGGTTGGAAAGCCCTTTAAGCTCATCCAGTCCAACCGTTCCCAGCGCTGCCAAGGCCACCACTGACCCATGGCACTGAGGCCTCGTCTCCACGGTGTGTGCACACTTGCAGGGACGGTGACTGCAGCCCTGCCCTGGGCAGCAGTTCCAATGCCTGAGCACCCTCTGGGGAAGGAATTGTTCCTCAGCTCCATCTAAACCTCCCCTGGCGCAGCTTGAGGCCTGCTGTGCCTTCCATTAACACATCTGAGAGGTGATCTCTTAAATATTCTAACAGTTTGTGCCTGCTAAAATGTTAATGCTATATTTTCTTTTTGTTCATTTGAAGTAAAATGAAAGGTGTGTTCTTAGCAGATGCAGCCCTCTGCTTCTAGCATGGTCTTACCTCCCTGCAAAGAGTTGACTTTGGAATTCAAGTAGGAAAATGTAATTTAGGAGAAACTGGTACTAGCAGTATTTTGTTATTCAGGCATACTAGAAGAGATATCCATTGATAATTGTATTGCTTGAATACTTGCTATTTCACAATCCAAAAATACCTACCATGTGATGAAGGGACTCTTCATCAGGGACTGTAGCGATAGGACAAGGGGTGATGGGTTCAAACTGAAACAGGGGAAGTTCAGGTTGGATCTAAGGCAGAAGCTCTTCCCTGTGAGGGTGCTGAGGCGCTGGCAGTGCTCAAGGCCTGTGGCAGGGGGTTGGAACTGAATGATCTTAAGGTCATTTCCAGTCCAAACCAGTCTGGATTCTATGATTCTATCTAAATTCTTGAAGTTGGGATGAAATGTGTTAAAAATAAGCTCTTAATTCAGTGTTCACCTAACTGCTGCAGGCATCCTTGCTTGTCTTTGGATGTGAAACTGATGCTGTACTGTTGCCCTCTGTGGGTGAGAGTTGAAAGAAGACAAGTTATGCAATTGAATTGAGAACTGGGGGAGATTGAGGGAACTGCCCCTAAAGAGGCTGAATCAGTGATGCTGCTGGAGAGAAATTTTGCATCAAGCAGGCAGTAAACCTCAGTATGATATAAGGTTTATCCACGTGGGGATTATTTGAATATCATCTGACAAAAAAGGAAAGTCCAAGAAGTGCATTTAGTGCTCATTTTAATGCTTCACTTCTGACTTGAGTAATCTGATACAGCAGAAACATTACCCAAGCTACCAGAGTGCTCTGAGTGGAGAAGCAATGTGTTGAACACGGTTTTAATAGCAGAGGACCCAGTTGGTTGAGGCTGATCCTTTTTTCATGTTCTTAACCACATGTTCTTAATCACTGGGATGAAATTATCTTAAATCTGTTCAAATTAGCTGGGCATGATAAAAAAAAACATCTCTTAGGCAGTTTGCAGTCAAGCTTGTTTCCTTGCGATTAGCTGATAGAAAACCACACCTCTTTTCTACCCTTTCCTCCACAGTTTCTTCTTCAGGTAGAATCCCACTGATCTAAACAAAAGTAAATTGACCCAGCCTGCGTCTTTTATTCTTGGCCCTTTATGAAACTCAAAAGTGCCACATAAAAATGAGCATTCTTTAAAGTGGCAGATAAGCTTCAGTGTGGATGACATTAAGATGAAGTTTGCATTCAGGGCAAAAACAGCCTAAACCGTACCTATGCAATGCTGTCAGAACTGAGCTGCCACACAGGAAGGAAATTGATTGTTGGCTTTCTGAAATCGTACCTTAGTGTGGAGCAGCAGCCTAAAAGCTATAAACCGCAGTAGCGCTGGGTGTCAGCAGTGAAGGTTTTCGGGACAAGGCAGAGGGAAGGTTTCTGGAACGGGACATTCTGCCTCTTGGTGGAGCTTTGTGTCTGCGGGATACACTTGTATCTTGAGTGTTGGGTGTAGCGCTGCTCTCGGGAAGGGCATGATGAAGGTGGTATGGAGAAGGGCAGTGGAAGCCCAAAGGGGTGAAGTAGCTGCCTTGCAAGGAGAGACTGAAGTGTCTGAGGACTCCTCATTTTCAGTTGTCATTTCATAGGTGGGGAAGGTCTGACTGCAGTTTAGGAAATGATGAGTAGCGATGGTGACGGAGCTATTACTCACAAATCGCTGCAATCCACATAACACTGCAGTGCTGCAGGACTTTGGGATGCTCACATAGGAGAAATGGAGGAATAGTAGAACAGGGGGAAATGAAGTGTCTAAATAAGATACAGGTGTATTTTTTCTCAGTCACCTGTTGCTTCAAGAGGCTATTAAAGTAATTCTTCGGCTTTTTTTGTATCATTACTTCAGAGATGGCTCTGCTGTGGAAATTGTTGGCTTGTGCAAGTCGGCTGTTCGCTGGTTGCTGGAATTATCTGGGAAAAATGTGTTTCCGTTCCGTGGAGTCACCATAAAAAGACACGGTAAAAACAAGCACATCTCGTACTTGCCTTACTGCAGTATCAAAGTAACCAGACTGGTGCGGTCATGGCCATATAGCATCAGGGATGATTATCAAATTACTCAGGAGGGCTTAAGGGAAAAAGGGGGAAAACTTGGGGAAGAAACTTGTATGATTAAAATCTTTTGTTGCTAAAAAAGAAATGATTGACAGTCTGCTCTATTTCAAATATTTTATTCTGTATATCAAGGTGTGGGTTACAAAGGAATCTTGGAGTCTTAATAACATTTCTCAAAATGGATGTAAGTGATGGCATTAGTATGTTACCATGACTTTACAAGAATGCCGAGTAAAATGTCCAAGTCTTTTTGTCCCAGTGTTCACAACACAGAATACCATTTCCTCTGAATTTTTACATAAATTCCTTTAGCTGCCCCGTATGTTTCCAAGGGATGCTGCTCTGTTACAGAGTTCCTTTGAGCTTACCCAGCCCAAGTGAATATACCTGCCCTGTAAAGCTGTCTTACTCTTCAGTGAGGAAGACTATTGGACAGCAGTTAGCTTACTGGATCTTTTGTTCTCTTTTAGAAGCTATGAATGTGCTTTCCTATCAGTCCTAGACAGGACAGATTCTTAGGTCATGAACTTACCTGTCACCTCAGGATTTCTTCAAATACACAGCTAGAGCAAGACAACAGATTTCAGTACACAGCAATATCATAGAATTATTATAATCTGTATTATATATTATATATGAATATTCCAGTCTGTAGATATGTTATTTTTAGGAGTTGCCTTACCTTTTTGTGTCCCAGAGATGTAAGCAGCTTCTTTAGATTCAATTTGATGTGTGGACATTCCCTGCTTTTGCTAATCTCATGTAACTGGGTTTAAATTTCATTCATCTGCTGTCAAATCTATTTTAAAACTATATAGGAAATATATGAAGAGAAAGTTTTTAAGTTCTTCTTATCCTAATGTTTTGAGACTCTCTTTGAAGTGTCCAAAAGACCAAGAATGTGTATACCAAGGACTATAAAAGAGCTGACATGTTACCGTGCTGAAATGTTAAGTATAGATTTTAAACTTAAGTTACTATTTACTGTAGATCACAGTCCCTCACACTGTTTGCTCTAGCTAGCTGCATAAAAAAGTTGTGCATGTGTTGGAGTTCATCTGCAGTAGAATTCAACTTGTAGATAGTAACTCTTTGCAATGCTACTATGGCCTTTCTTGTGTTAGGATATCTTATGTAAAAAACTCCAACAGGCAAAACAGTAAAAACCAAGGCACGCACACACATGCGCTGCTGGTGTTACCACTGAGGCTGTTCTCAGAAAATAACCCCTCTATATACCATCTTGCAGGAAGGGAGGAGACCATCACATATGATGAATGGAACAGAAAAATCCAAGAGCACTTTGAAAGGCTTTTCTTTGTCTCTGAGAACCCAGCAGATCCTAATGAGAAACATCCCAATCTCGTTCACAAACGTGGCATTTATAAGGACAGCTACGGAGCTTCAAGTCCATGGTGTGATTACCAGCTCAGGCCAAACTTTACAATAGCCATGGTTGTGGTAAGTGAGGGGAAGCATTTGCACTTAAAATTCTCTTTATTATTGAACTAAGTTTGCCTGGTAAGGTCCATTTGCTTAGCATTATATTGCTTAGAATAACTTTGAAAGCTTTTCCATGCTTTTAATATTGGTCCATCTTGGAGTATGTCCTAAGAAATACATCCTTGGCTAGACTTGCCTAAATGAACCTGCTGTCCCAGGGTGTAGCTAGAATGAATTTGGAGCGTTTGCTGTATTCAGAATGTCTCTTTAGGTTAGGTCTGGGAGGCTGCTTTTCCTGCCAGACTGGCTAAAACCTATGGGTTGTTTGTCCTTATCGGGTTTGTGAAGAGCTTCAGCAATAATACTTGGCAAGTTAATTCTTATTTTAAATGCAGAAAAGCATTGATGGCTTCTGTCTTCTTGCTTACTCTGACCTGTAGGTTCCAGAAGTTGATTCAGTAGTATAAAACTTGAGCTTTTTGTGCTCTTCTACATTTGTATGTGCAGTCTCACGTGTGTGCATGCACAGAGTTTACTCATTAAATGTCTATTATTTGATTAGGCCCCTGAGTTATTCACACCTGTGAGAGCTTGGAAAGCTCTGCAGATAGCAGAAGAAAAGCTGCTTGGTCCGTTAGGCATGAAAACCTTAGATCCAGAGTAAGTATAGTAGAGATAAGTGTTCATTGTAGAACGTGACAGTTGTAATTACTTGACACATGGGGGTAGTATTTCTTATTTCTTAACCTTAGATTCCGAGGTAAGTGTTCACTGTAGAACGTGACAGTTGTAATTACTTGACACATGGGGGTAGTATTTCTTATCTCTTATATACCTGTGAAATAAGGCTCCAATAAATATTTCCAGAACAATTCTTTTACTGTTCTAAAAGCCCATGAAATTGATGTTGTTCCTGTAGACAGTCACCTGTGGTTTTGGATGCCACACAGTAAGCTAGTCAAATTTGGTGTCGTAAGAGATGTTGAACTTGTGTCTTGATGCATACTTACATATGATACAGTGAACAGCACTACAGTCTGAGTAAACATACAAGAGTAAAATTATTAGTCCCAAGGAATTCCAAGACTTAACTGTTTCCCTACTAGTTTAAACTGCATTTGGAATTCCATTGTCACACAAAACACAGAACCTGGCAGAGACCTCCTGGAGTTACCCATCCTTAAATGTAAAAAAATAACAAATTTTTGGGTCACTTCTGCATTCCATTTTTATGTATCTTTATTCTTAAGGCTTTGTATAATTTCTTTTTTATTCCTTGCAGTGATATGGTTTACTGTGGAGTGTATGACAACGCTCTTGACAACGACAACTATAATGTAGCCAGAGGTTTTAATTATCACCAAGGACCTGTAAGAGCCTCTTTCTTCAGCTTTAGAAGAAGTGCTGCTACCTTTTCAAACTGACAGCTCTAATCATCTCTCTTTGTTCTTTGCTTAGGAATGGCTGTGGCCAATTGGCTATTTTCTTCGTGCCAAATTGTACTTTTCCAAGCTGATTGGTCCAGAGATCTATGCAAAAACTGTACTTATGATTAAGAATGTTCTTTCTCGACACTATGTTCACCTTGAAAGGTAAGACACCAACTAACACAGGTTCCAAGTGTTCAGTCAGCCTACTGGTATCCAGTATCCAATTGCATCTGTACACATCTGTAATATCAACAGCATCTGTTTTCTACATAGAAAGTTCACTGCTATAAGTGCTATTGCAGATGTCAGGTTTTAAGTACAGCTGAGATCTAATGCTTTTTAGAGGCTGCAAAATTACTAATACCCATGTAAAGACTGGGTGAAATAAATCTTATCTAAAAATAAGGATCTAGTGTCATACAAAAGTTAATTTCAGAAAAGAAGTTGGTGAGTTGTTTTTTAAAATAAAGCGTATTTCCAAACAATCTGCAAAAGAAAGTCATGAAGGGGCTGGTAGTGACAGGTAAAATTGGGCAGATCACACAGAACCATCAGTGTTGGCAGGGCCCTCTGGAGATCATCCAGTCCAACCCCCTGCCAAGGCAGGGGCCACCCAGAGCAGGGCACACAGGAACGTGTCTGTTGTGGGTTTGGGATGGCTCCAGAGAGGAAGGCTCCACAAGCCCCCCCGGCAGCCTGTGCCAGGGCTCTGACACCCTCACATAGAGAAGTTCTTCCTCATGTTGAGGTGACACTTGTGTTTCAGGTAACCTGCTGCAAAGTATAGTTAGGACTTCTTATGTTAGAAATGCGGAAATCAGCATGAGAGTATTTCAGAATCTGACTACTCTTGATATTCTGAGAGGACAGGAGAACTTACCTTTGCATTTTGGTTTCTCCCTCAAACCAAACCACCACCCCACACTGGTTTTTTTCCCCTTTTCTGTTATATTTTTAATTCTTAAGGATTTGAGACAAATGAAAACAAACACAAAGATCTTGCCCTTGATAACTCTTCCATACAAGTCTGTTCTGCAGTACTTCAAACATGCATTTATTTGTATCCATAAAAGTAACTGTAGAACTGGTCATGATAGAAGGGGTTTGTTAAGCAACTTTTTGCGGTACATAGTGTCTTGTCCCAGTGTCTTCCTTTTGTAGTAGTACCAAATAATCCACTATAATCCACTTTCAAGTGTAGCTTGATACCATTCAGTTATCTCAAATATTATTCCTGTTCTTCCAACTGCACAACTACCTGAGTGACACAGAGGAGCAGCATGACAGCAGTGTGAGTTCAGATATTACTAGTAGCAGAGAAGCTACTTTGAAGGAGAGGCATCTGCAAAAAAACCAATTCCCAGCTGCAGGAAAAAACCCAAATCACTACATCACAGTTATTAAAGTACAAACTGTGCCTGTCGGACAGCAGGCCGTTAGTCATGGTTTTCAGTCCCTACGAGGTAACTTTCCAAATTATTTTACACTGAAGTGTTCTGTTAATTTCAATGTATAATCTAACAAGAGTACTTGTTTGTTTTTTTCTTTTATCAGATCATCCTGGAAAGGGCTTCCAGAGCTGACCAATGAAAATGGACAGTATTGCCCCTTCAGCTGTGAAACTCAGGCCTGGTCTATTGGGGTTATCCTTGAAATCCTTTATGACCTGTAAAAGTTGATTGGTTTTGATCCAACTTCTGTGGTCTTATTATTGGGCATAAATGAACACTTGGCTTATACTGCAGGGAAATGTCCTGTTCTGCACAACCAGTGAAGCTGTGTCCTGACTTTCAAAGATGCTGAATGCCAGCAGCTCCCGTGCCTCTTAACTGTGTGGGGCTTGGGTGTTGTATTTGAAAATCAGGCCACGACAATCAAACAAAACTGCAGTGCACACTTAATGCAGGAACTTTTACTTCAGGAGCAAGTTTAAGCATATGCACAAACTTAAAAGTAGCTTTGTCGGTTTTAGACTGTTTGAATCAAAATCTTAATGTAACAAAGGGAGCTCTTTGCTGAGCTAAAAAATGAGTAGCACAGCTCTGTTTTTGTTTTTTGTCTCATAGAGAGTAAATGGCTGTTTTGCAAATGCATGCGTAAAGGGGAATATGCTAATGTATAGCTTTGAGTTTGGTATGGTTTGTGATGTGGCACCATACATTAATGAAGGCATAACTTGTCTCTCTGTTGGACTGTATTACAGCAGGTTTTTTATGTGTTCAATTGAACACTCCATTAAGCAACCCCAGAAATAAAATAGACGAATGCTGTAATATACCAACCTTTTGAAGTTATACCAAAACTTTTCCCAACTTTTAAGCTACCTTGAGAGTTAACTTGAGCAAAAAAAAAGATAATATCCTACACTACTCCATTTTCCCATTTATTTAAAGTACTGTGGGCCATGCAGGAAACCTTCATTTAAACCTGTTTTTTCCCATGAGGAATGCATAAGAAGCATGTACATGTGCATACAACACATGTTGGGGGACACCAAGGATACAGAAATCAATGTGCTCAATGGCTTAATTTGTGGAAATGATATAGTCACCTTGGCCCTTTATTCTTAGGAAGATCATAGCTCTACTGAAGCAGGTGGAAACACAACAGTAGTGAGAAGAAAGGTTAGCAGTAGGCTACCAGAGAACAGAATGTTTCTAGGCCTTTTGAAATTACACCAATAAGAAGCAGCATCCTACCTCTATGTACTGTTCTTTGGGAATGGCACCAGTGAGCGGGATGCAAACCATGTTCTCTCAAATTTGGATGCCTGTATGCCCTAACGGAGTTCAGTTTAGACGAGGTCTGTATTGCACCTCAGTTTGAGCGCTGCAGTACATGGGTTGGAAAGCTTTTGTTTTCCCAGCACGGTGCATGAGAGATGTCATTTGTTTGAAAGCATTACTGAAAGGTCAGCCACAGATTTACTTTTGTATTGTGGAAGAGGCATATAAAGTATTTTCTGTCATTTACTGAACCTTCCAAAATTCTTGATAATGGTGTTGAGGTGTGTCACTAGCTTTGTACTGTTTTTCTCATTGTTTTTTCTCATTTGCTATTTGAAGGTATGTTTTTATAGCTCCTACGGCTTAGAAAGCAGGAACAATATGGCAGGAAAAATCCTTCTGACTTGATGAAACCATTCTAAAATTGGAAGTGCATCTTAAAAAGCTCTTGAGGACTTTTGAAAAAGGTTTTTAAATTGTATACATTGGCAATAATCCTCTTTCAGTGTTGGAAAAAAGTGTTAAATTATTCATCAAAGCCTTCCTATGTTATTCCAGATGACTTTCCACTGCTTTGCAAACTGCACCGCTGATAGAGACTGCATATTTGTCACCCGCTAGGGTTGGTTTCTCATTCACTAGTACAATTTTAAAGCTAAATCACCACTGTGTACACCAAAGTACATGTTACGGGACTTCTCACCATGCCCATTTATAATGTTGCTTCTGCACTGATTTGTTGAGTATAGTTAAATAGGAAAAATATGTATCCTAGTGGTTGACTTTGCTGTTAAGTAGCGACAGAAGTAAGATTTGAGGTTGTAACTGTTGGGGTATTTTTTGGGGGGTGGTGTTTATCACAAAGCTACTCAACACTGTGTTGAGACAGCTTAAAAATGAAGAGGGAAGAAAGCAGTGTTAGAGCTAACACTCATGGGCTCGTATTCATCTAGATGAGCTCTGTACCGAAATCATTATCACCTGAACATAGCTGACATGTTGTCTGATCCTGAACTGTATTTTCATTCATTAGTAGCATTTATATTACACACTCAAACTCAGTAATGCAAAGTTATAATCACTAAAACATGTTTTAGAAATAAACTAAGTAGCTGGGTAAGAACTGTGAATCCATGTGTTCCAGTTGGTGTTTCTTGATCTATATGGTAATGACACATCTGTCTTCTCTTCCTCTCAGTTGAAATAATTTTGACTGTTTCCAGTGTTCGTAGTTAATAGCTCTTGATTTATTCAGAGATTATTAACTTGAATTCAGGTGAAATCAGGTATCCTTCCACGCTGCATGTTGTCATGTAAATGGAAAGACGAGTTTTACATGTGTCTGCCTAGCACAGCAACACCTGATTTTAGATTTTAGATGTCATTATTCACTCTTTTCTGAAATGCACAAAATAAAACTCTTTCTTTCAGACAAAATAACCTTTTCATGTGGTTATTTGGGGAGGGGGTGCAGAAAGCCAAGCATTGGTGTTCCTGCTTCTTCAGTTGTTGCCCATTTTACACACATTGGAGGGGTTAATGAACTTCTCAGGTCAAATATTAGTAAATGCTAATAACAGTTATCGACTTGTTTAAAAACGAAGCAAAATCTAACTCAAACCCTGTGCATGGACTGTTATGTTCGTGTCCATGTTGGCTGTCCCAGCTGGGTTTGAGCAGGAGAATGGGATCGGGCTACAAGTCATAGTGTGATTTGAAGCCATGGTACTGCAGATTCCACAGGAGAATGGTCCTCGAGGATGCTGCCCAAGTGCTATGTACGCAGTTATTAATGTGCAGTGCCAAATCCCTGCGGCTACAGAGAAGGGATTTCACTTTACAGCCTTGCACAGGTGCCTGACATGGAATGGGGTTGGCACCTACCCCTTTTCATGGGCTTTATGAAACCGGGGGGTTTCTAATCCTCTTTTCACTCATTTCCTTCAAGAAAATAATCCCAGCTGTTGAAAACCCATTAAGGAAACGGAGAAGCGGCCATGGAGAAGGGAGGGAGGGAAGTGGTACCCTCGGAGCCGCCAGCTCTGCAGCTTCATGTCACCTCCAGCAGCTGAGCGGCAGTCAATGGGTGAAGTGCCCGCGGTGGAAACAGCTCCAGGGGGGACACGAGCTCTGACCTGGCTGTGGGTCACCCGGAGGCAGCGTACCCTATGGCCCGAGGAGGCCCTTCTGTGGAAGGCCGTGAGGAGAGCCATGGCGGAGCGGCCTCGTCCGAAGGAGCGGGCGCTTCTTCACAGCGAGCCCCGCGCCCGGCCCGAGGCGGTGGAACTCGCCTTGGCTGACAGGAAACTGCGGGTTTGCTTTAAACTGTGACAAGGAAAAGGGATTTATTTGCCCATGAGTGTGTGCTTTGCTGTGCTTCGGGGCTTATGCACCTGGCGCGAGGGAGAGCTCAGCCCTCAGAGCTGCTGCAGCCACTGAGACCTGCCTATGCGCGGTAGCTCGCTGAATTAAAGCAGAGGCTTCCAGCTTCGGAGTTGGGCGTTAAAACGGGCTCCTTACTTCGGAGTTGTGCGTTAAAATGGGCTCCTTACTTCGGAGCTGTGCATTGAAACGGGCTCCTTACTTCGGAGCTGTGCATTGAAACGGGCTCCTTACTTCGGAGTTGTACTCTAAAACAGGCTCCTCACTTCGGAGTTGCGCACAAAGCTCAGCAGTCCCATCGGAACACGAGCAAAGGGGATGCTGATTGCAGAGCAGGAGCAGCAAGTACCGACCTTGACCAAGGTGCAGCTTCCTGTGGCTGGTGTTAGAAATCACTGTTTCCCACGGGGTTGTATTCCAAAGCAGAATTAGGACCTCCCAGAAGCTGTGGTGGTTGGAAACGAAGCGGAGAGGAATGCAGGAAGAGAACTGTGTCCTCGGTGGTCAGCCTGTGCTGTTGTAGCCTCTTGGGTTGCTGTAGGCACTTGCGCACTCCTGCGGGCGGTGGTGTGTTTGTCTCATGCTGGAATGCCCCCTAAGCTGCTTCTTTGAGAAATCCTTCTCTCATTGCGCTCTATCTGTGCTATCTGCAGCCTTTCACCCACAGGTGGCTGCTGCCCCTGCTTAGTAATCAGAGTACGAGTGATGCTGGTGTCATCGGCTGTGTTTGACAAACGCTGTAGCTGTTCACCTCGATTCATGTCATTTGTGAGACCCGGGAGCACTTCCCTTCTCCGTGCCTAGCGTGTGTGCTGCAGCAGTATCTCCATACAACTTCAGGCAGAGACGCTGTTCTCCCTTCTGCAATGAGAATGGAAGGTGGCCACAACAGAAGACAGCTGTGCTGCAGCCTGGCAAGGGCCTTACGTGGGATGGCCTGAGCTCCAAGCGCTAGTAGAGGTAAGTTCCCCTGTATTACTTTGTCTAACAAACATGGAGTTCTATATTGCTAAGTCTGACTTTGGCAAATAAAGCCAAGCCTAATTCTGCGTAGTGATGGGAAATGTAAGATGATGTCTTCTAATTGTTCTAAAGGAAGATATTTGCGGCCACTTACGACGCACAGACTTGCATGTACAGTTATTCCAAAGCATGATGCCACAAGGTGGAGTTAAATGGTAATAGCAGAAATCTCTTAAGTGTTTTTTTAGGGTCATGATTATATAAAAATTCAGTAAAACTGAAAGAAAGATCTATTTCTTGCAAGTGACATCACAAATGAAACTTTTCTATAAAAGGAAAAGATCTGTTCTTTTGTGGGATACATTCAGGAGCTTTCTTTTCAATTTCTTTGTAATTTTCTTACAGACATTGTCTATAAGGGTCCTACAAACAGCCTAGACCTGGAGAATGGTACCTGCTCTAATAATATGCAGCAAAAAGTTGGCTCTAAATGCAAAAGTGAGGCTCACCGTTGCTCACATACCACCTCAAGAGTAGCAAGCTAAAGAGGTTATATTGTCTGAGCAAGAGCAGGCATTGAAGGGCATTAGTAGGCTAACTATTGTGGAGAAGTTTTGTGGAATTATGCCTCAGGAGAGTTTGGAGTAGAATTTTGACATAGGTAGCTATATAAACTTTGTGGATGTGAATGATTGCTTTAAACATCATGGGCGACATGTTAGAAAGGATCTTTCTTGAATGGATGGTAACCTGGAGGTCAGCACTGTGGGCTGGCTGGAGGTGATGGATGCGGTAAGGATAATGCTGGAATTATCATTATAATTATCAATAATCATAGCTGGAAAATTAACATTTCCAGGTTCACAGCAGTTCAGGTTTATACTAAGACTCGGCTGGGCCATTCAGCTCTCTGGGTCTTCCTTCTCAGGTCTGGGTGTTTCTGTGTGGCCACACGTGCTTGTCTGCGGTTTGATGGCTGAAGGCTCTGCTCCCAAAGGTCAAAATAGGATTTTTACATGTTTAGAAAATGTTTCAGCAGCATATTCCCATGTAGAGGAAGAGGAAAAACGTATATCTATCTTTAATAGTTTGATGTTTTAAAGAGAACAACTGGGGCTGTTCAGCCTGGAGAAGAGAAGGCTGCGTGGAGACCTCAGAGCAGCTTCCAGTGTCCGAAGGGGGCTCCAAGGATGCTGGAGAGGGACTCTTCATCAGGGACTGTAGTGATAGGACAAGGGGTGATGGGTGCACACTGAAAGAGGGGAAGTTCAGGTTGGATCTAAGGCAGAAGCTCTTCCCTGTGAGGGTGCTGAGGCACTGGCACAGGGTGCCCAGGGAAGCTGTGGCTGCCCCGTGTCTGGCAGTGCTCAAGGCCAGGTTGGACACAGGGGCTTGGAGCACCCTGCTCTGGTGTGAGGTGTCGCTGCCCGTGGCAGGGATTGGGACTGGATGATCTTCAGGTCCTTTCCAACCCAAACCATTCTGAGAGTCTGTGACTCTATGATAATTGCAGCTAATTAGTAGGTTTCTGTATTAGAAAGTTAAATGATCTATTTACCTCCTAAAGAATGGGAAATGTAAGGATGTGAAACCAGGTGTGTGTTAGGCACTTATTCATGTCTTAGTTCATCTAATGATTCTGTAATTGTTCACGTTTGTGTCTGCCTCCTATATATTTTGTTTATGTACAGATAAGCATACTATGAAACCTGCAATAATTCTGCCTGGGCAACCTTTCACTCTAACTGTGGTGATTTGAGCTGAAGTATTTTGTTACCTGGGTTTCTTTAATGGCATTCAACTTGCACACAGCAATTTTCCAGGACAATCGGTTTCAGCGAGGGTCAAAGTGATTGAACTATAGTTGAAAATGAATCATTTGGGACTCAGAAGAAACTGTGTAGTGCTGATGTTTAGTTGCTGCAGTTTGCTTTGAATGCATTTGTTCTCACAAGTATGAAAAATCCATACGTCTGAGATCTCTGTTGTGATGTTGTTAGTTAAGGCTTATTGTAAGGCTGTACTCTAGGAATGAAAGCCAGTAATGGAGAAGTCTGGACAAGAATACCAGCAGCAGGGGGGAACTGGGATGGACGCAGGCACTAAGACATGGTAAGGATAAAGAATGAAGACTTATATGAAATGGTAAATCAGTGGCTCGGAATAGCTCTAGATAAAATACAGTGACAAAAGCGAAGCCATGGAGTGTGCAGCTGAAAAGGTTGAAGTTACAGCCATCAGCTTTATGCGCTTTCAACAGGCCACATTTTCTAGCAGCTGTTCCGCTTGCTGAAGCTGGGTGGGAACACCACATTTTCCAGCTAATTTTGTAATCTGTGACGCCTATAATCAGACTTACTGTGACACCTATTTAAAGAGGTGGTTTTGTTCTCTTGTGATGGCTGGCTGGCTGGCCAGTGCTGCTCCACGTCCCTCCCCAGGCCTCTGGTACAGTTAGGTTACTCCAGAGCTTTTCCCAAAGCCTCCAGGCACCATTCGGTTAAATTTAAGTACCAGATGCTGTTGTCGGCTGGATCAGAGTAAACACAGGGTAATTTAATTTCCATGCTCTGAGTAACTGCAGGTTTACCTTTGCACAATTTTGGTTTTAGGCAGCTTATGCAGCTTTAGAAACAGCAGCTAAAAGTGGAAATCGGGACTATTAATGCTATAAATTATAGTTTGTTCCAGGGGAGGGGAGCCTGGGCTGTGATCTGATATGTTGTCACTACGGGTTGTTTAAAACAGTCATACATAGGGGCTTTTGCCTTCTCTGAAACACAGTTGGTACCTTTGTAGGACTCTAACCGAACAGACTGCCGTATTCCCCAAAAGCTGATAGGATTCTGTACTTTGGGTTTATCCAATTGGAAAAAGCCTTCTCTGCAAGAATATTAAAAGCAAATAAAAACTAGTCGATAATAAGGTAGCAGTAGTCCGGTGTTCATCTGATTCTTTCTGTGGCGGTTTCCAAGCTGAGCTTTGCACAAAAATTCCTTAAAACATGAAGGATCTGGACATTTTGAGCTTGTGTTCTTAGAAAGTTGTGTCCTGTCACTGCTGGAAGGTTGGCTGGAGAAGCTTGAAAGTTGGAATGCTCACAAAGGGAATGTTCATTAGTTTAGTAGGTAAGATAAGAGTCCTTCAGGCAGGCAATGAAAGCTTTCTTCCAGATCTCGGCACATACTTGTTATCAGTGGTGACTTAGGTGTTGTAAACTGAATGTGGCTGTTAAAATGCCATCCTTCTCCCTGAGTTCATTGGCCATAAAAGGCCCTATTTAATTGCAGGGGGTAGGTGTTTCTATGTCTGCTTGCCAGGGTTCAAATTATAAAGCACTTAAAATATTTGTTGAGAGGGATTGCCGCCGAGTTGCCGTTTGGAAGGGAATCTCTAGGGAGACAGAACCCCTGTGTTTCGGGCCGTGCTTCAGTGCTTCAATTTTAACTTCAGACTGATTGAAGAGCAACCTGCTGCTTGGTGGTTAGTGAATCCTTCAGGAAAGTCAGAGATGTGGTGATGGTTAAGGGCTGGATATGAAAGAAGGGAGAAGGGCTTCTATGAGGACCCCGAAGAGGGACAAGGAGAGTGTTTCCTCAGCTGTGGAGTCTTTCAAAGGGAGGAGGCAGGAGAGGGGGGCCCCTCTGGTGCCTTGTGTGGCTGGATGCAGCACTACAACAGAATTGATGAAGTGCAATTGAATAGCCTCCTGTTCAGCAGTATTACAACAAAGGTTTATTATGCTCTGGGAATTACAAAAAAGGACAGGCATTTTACTGTGAGTGTTATTTGTGGGATTTAACTGTACAGGAATGTCTTGGCTCATCACCTTCATGTTATACAGAAGAAAATTAACACGCATCCTGTTAGACTGCTTAGAGATCTGTAATTGTTTTCATACTACAAAGCCTTTTGTCAGAAAGATGCTGACAAGTAAGTTAGCTTTTAGTATTGAACTCTTCAACTCTATCCATCTTGGATTCTCTAATCCTGTATAAACTCCCAAATTATTAAACTGAGGTTGCTTAAACTACCTGTATTAATGTTGCAGTGAGTAATCACTTTTATTTCTTTACTAGATGAATTCTGAGATGATTCTGAATACAAAAAGCGTGGGCTTGGGTTACAGTATAGGAGAAGCCTTTGCAAAGAAACTTTTTTCAACAATTTAAAAGCATGGATTTTTTTTTTAATCTAGGTAGAAGTTAATTTAGGGTTTTTTTCCTAATGGCATTTATGCTCTAAGCAAATTAAAAAAATCCTGGTTTGCCCAACAGGAAGCACAGCATTCATCCCGGAATAAAATAATCCATGTGTGAGACCCAAGAGAAAGTCAGAATGAAGACCAAAGAAGAGTATTCTCAAGTGTTCATGGAGTATTCATTAATGTATGGGCTGAGGCTATTCAACAAAGGGGAATCTGTATTCTGTTAGCCATGATAATAAATGTAAGAACTGAAGAGTCCCTTTGTTGGACACAGCTGTCCAACAAATAGATGGGCTATATTTCCAGACCCTGGAAGATGGAGGAGGAGGAGATGGTGGTGGTTGAGGTGTAGCTGGAAATGGAAATACTGCCTGGTGAGATGCGTGATCCTGAGGACATTATGTCCTATTTTCCTGTCTGCCCAATTGTACCGCATGTCCTAGGAGGTATCACCAGTCACAGAGCTCTGGTGATAATAGACCAAAATGAAGCAGTAGTCTTACTAGGAGTTCAGGACCACAGAAGGGAAGAGCAGCTTGAGGAACCAATTGTAACCACGGGTACATTTCCAAACATATTCCAATTGCGACCTGTTTCCCACTTTTGAAAAGCAGATCCTTTTTCATATTGAAATCTCAGGGGGCAAAGAACTCCTGTAGAGGCTGAAAGAAAACACTTTTCCACCTGACTGCTCAGAATTCTGCATTATTTGGTCAGCTCTGCCATTAGCTCTTCAACCAGCTCACTATAGTGGGTCCTTCACTTCACCCTTCAGTGCAGCTAAAGTACTAGCTGTGAATTCCACCCAGAAATCCTCACAGTTTCACCACTGGAAACATAAGTACTACATCAGACTCTAAGGTTTTATGTGCTCAAATGTCACATTTTAAAGTCTTCTGATGTCATATACAAAAGTAGCTCATAATAGTAATTACTATAATAGTAACTTTTGTCTCATAAAGTTAATTCTCAGCGTTCTCTATTTAACTTGCTGTAATTATATACTCAATGTGCTGCTAATAATCACACTCTTTCAACATATATATATATTTGATGTATATGTTTCCAGGCATGGGGGAAAGCAGTAGAAGTCAAGGATACTACAACATCCTTAGCATTGAGTACTAATGCGTTATTAAGTTCCATATTACATTAAAATTTTGGCATGAAACTCGGACATGAGGATGCTTTGAAACACTAACAGTTGTGACAGTAACCAGTACACCCCACTGACATTAGTTTCCTGTGTTTCCAATGCTATGAATTTAAGGATTGCTTTGAATTAACTGAAGAGACATCCGCATAGTAGGTAAGGTGCCTCTCCGACTCAAACTTCCTCCCTTGGAAAATTGTGGCTGTTGTACCCTAGGAACTTTTGGTAGCTTCAGGCCATGCAGACATGGAGAAGAGCTGGTTCGAGCTGGTTAACAGCACTTCATTGAGGAAAGGTTTGATTTGGGTTTCCTGCTCCGTCATTTTCACTGCCCTTCCCACTTAATCACTAATGGTTTTCTACTGAAAACAAGAGTGCTGCTAGCTGAACTCCTGCTTGGCTCAACAAGTGGCTTCTAAGCAAGGAACCATTGCTTTTGCTGCTGCTGTTGGTTGTGATCTCTAAATATTGCTGCTGCTGGTGGTGGTGGTGCTATTAACAGAAAAACCCTCCTCTTGTCAACATATGGATGGGAGTGGCTGGTAGGGTGTCATATTCTTGCAGTGTCAAGTTCAGCACAACACAGACATTTAAAACCAGGAAGTCAGGAATTAGTTTCCCACTGTCATGGTTTAAGCCCAGCAGGCAATGAAGCACAGCAAAAAAGCAGCTCACTGCCCCCATCGGGATGGGGAGAATCACAACCAAGGTTAAACCCCTGGGTTGAGATAAAAACGGTTTGATAGTTAAAATAAGGTGTAATATATTGCTACTACTAATAATAATGAAAAGGGAAATAACAAAAAGTTGGCCCCTCCCAGCCAAGTCCCCCCAGTTTCTACACTGGGCATGACATGCTGTGGTATGGAGTATCCCTCTAGCTAGTTCAGGTCAGCTCTCCTGGCTCTGCCTCCTCCCGGCTTTACTCACTGCAGAGCATGAGAGACTCAAAAGTCTTTGGTTTGGATAAGCCCTACGGAGCAACAACTAAGACATGGGTGTGTTATCAACGCTGTTCTCAGACTAAACACTAAAACACAGCCCTGGGCCAGCTACTAGGAGGAAAATTGACTCTGTCCCAGTCAAAACCAGGCCACCCACCCATACAGTGTTAATTCTGCCTGTCACATCACTCACACAGTGTAGCACTAACATTTATCTGAGCCCTGCGCTCATCAGGAGCTACTTATCTGTCCTACTATCATAACTGTCATGAGGAATGGTAAAATCTTGGATTCATCCTCCATATGTGCTTGATATGTAATCCTACTATACATGTGCCAGGGATTACGCAGCAGTTTACACCATGCCCAGTCTCACAAAGCTTTGCAGTAGGCCTGTAGGTCAGCCTGTGTGTGTGCCTTTAGATGGGCACTACCTGCAGTTACTTAGTTTGTTATAAATACTTATCTCTTACAATTTACAGCCCCTTTGCTCTCCCATCTGTCACATCATGTCATGTTTAGCTATCAGGAAATCACAGCCTATGCCCATCCCTGACCTAACTGTACACAGCTTTCTGGGCTCTGTTTCAAGCATGATCTCCAATTGAGTTCTGAAGTGTGTCACAAAGGCTGCCAGAAGTCCAGGACTGGTCTTTCTTTGGATCATTGTACTGCTTTATATGATGAAACAGCTCAAATATCCCTTGATCTTCCTTTGGAGGTGTTATTCACCATGTTGCATTCTGCAGAAAGCGACGTGGCATTTGAGGAGCTGATGTAGGAGAATTATATCTAGATATCACTTCAGTGCAGGCTGAGTGATTATTCCATAATTTAGATCTTCGGATGCATAAGCCACAGATTTGTAGACCATGATAAAACCACCAGTAACTATTACTGGAAGTCACACACTCCTGGCTTTGTTTTACTTACACACTGATGGAGAAAACGTTGGAAATGTAAAAATAAGAGATTCCTTCAATTAAAAATGAAGCTTGTCTTTCTGTGAACTTAGATGAGAAGTTGAAAGTACCTGGCTCCACAGCTAAATCCTGTGGAGCTATGAGTTACCTAGTTATGAGACATATTTTTTCCCTCGGCTACTTCTTCTGACTTGAAGTGCGCTCATCTTTTCCTTTATTTCCCTTTTCCTATGCTCTTTTTCACTTCTGTTCATTCTTTATTCCCAGCTGGATTACTTCATTTGAATTAACATTGAAAAGCTATGCACAGGTGACATAGTTTCAAGTATCTAGTTAATGTCTTACACTGTGGATGTAGATGTGGTTAAACCCTTTGCAAAGTCATACACATGCATCAGTAGTACAACCAGTAGTACAATTATGCAGCTATAGCAGATGATAGTATAAGTTACTGCAGAACTTCTCCATCAGTGCTTTGTGGATGACTACAGGGTGCTGAATCACTGCCAGGTGGTCCTTAGACATCTGACCTTGAACTGACTCTCCAAAGCATTTTCACTTGCAAAACCTAATTAAAAGTCACATTAAGGATATTTATATCACCGTTTCTCTATAATTACAGTTGCCTCAGGGGATGCTCTTCTTTTGTGAGAGGGTGATAAGATGTTAACAAATAGTCTGTGTTTCATACTGTGGATAATATCATACTAAGCTTGAAAGTCTTTAAGTTAATGGGTTGTAGTAAATTAATACTTCTCCATAAGGACGGTTATCTGCTATAATCGCATTTAAATTTATTGCAAAAAGGAATGCATTCTGTAAGGAACCCATTTAATAGATGAAACATCAGATTGGAGTAACGCAAGCAAACTAATGTACCTGTCCTCATAGCAGGAAATCTACCTGATCATAATCATCTCTGATGGCCCAAAGAAGGCTGGGCAGGATTCTTAGGGCAGAGGAAAAATACTAAGAAATGCTGGAAGGGTAAGAGGACTTGAAAGTTCTGTTTGCCAGGCCTGTCACACACTAACTTATTGCCTGGCTTTTTGTATACCCAGTCACTACAGGTCTAGCGCAGCTGAGAGGGACAGCATAGCTGCCAACAACAGCCTGGGTGGTCAGCAGGTCCTCTGTGGAACCAACATAACACAAAAAACCCCGCTGAAGACCAGAAGTGACCTATGACCTGAACTCAGAGTACAGTCCAGCACTGCTCTAGAAAGCCGGATTTACGCTGCTTACTGCTAGGAGTATTCAGCACCATCTTACTACCATTTATCTTCATCAATAAAAGCTGCAAAACATTGCAGTCTTACACCTACTCGCAACTGAATCAGGTATTTTTGGGTCCTCAAAGTGCTATGTTTAGCATTAATATAAGTACAGGTTGTAGCAAGAGCAGGAATTCATGCAATGTGGAAAGTAAAGGCAGCTTTTTAAAGTTAGCGTGAGTACCACTTTGTTAGCGGAAGAACTGGGTATGGGCCAACATTAATAATGACAGCTGAGAAAACGTGGATTTTTTTATGGTTATTAAAATATAGGTGTCAAAATAGGTAGAGAACTAAGAGCACTTGTCATTCTTGGAGATTGCATGAGGCTTGTGGAGCTGCAACCAAAAGACTGAGATCAGTGTGTCTGGGGCGGTGGTGTTTGGGTTTTCCTTGTTCGGTTTCAACCGGACTAGGAAGAGCACTAGAATGCAGTGAAATTCTTGCTGCTTTTTCATCTTGTTAAGAGTAACACAGTGGTTCTTAAAATAACATAAGCAGCCTATGCCTGTGCAGCACTACTTTTTCTTCCTTTAAAGTACATATACATTCAGAAACTCTGCCTTTTAGCCACAACTATTTGGGAGACAAAACAGTATTTTGGTTATAAAACTCAAGTCCTGAGATTATGTTGGTACGTGCTAATATTTATATATTTACACGTGTGTATATTGATCTATGCTGATACCACTGCAGACTTGTTGTGTAACTTGTTGGATTGGAAAGCAACAAGTCGCTGTGGCATGAAGGTATCATGTGAATATGTACATTTAACTGTGAGCCCGTCAGAAAGCAACCAGCAAACCCAAACTCTTGTGTTAGGAAGGTGGCATGGAGCAACGTTTCTGGGAGTGGTCGGTAGGAGCATGAAGCATTAGATCAGAACTATCGCAGAGCTCAATTTTCGGTTTATTTCCAAATTATATTGTATGCGATGGATGTACAGGGCCTTCACACTCCATGCGAAGGGCTTTTGTGTCTTACATTGCGAGGTTAATGCCTAGTGCCTCTTTGCCCTGGCAGGAGGATACTTTGCGGCTCTGACTGTTCCCTCCTGTAGCCAGCCTCCCCTTCTTCCCCTCCCTGCCCTCTGGTTAAATGGAGGAGTGGATTACCAGCAGAGGAATGTAACACTTCCAATTTGCCACATAGGTGATAATTGCTGCATTCCAAAGGGGTTACCACAGCAAAAGGCTCAGAGATACGTGCACCTCAAGTAGAAAGAAAGTATAGCTTCACTTCCACAGTTTGTTAAACTGTCTCATTTATGCCATATTTAATGTGACACCTCATACACTTTGTCTATTTCGACTCTAAGGAAAACCCAAACAAATAGGTATCTGTTTCCCCGGGTGGCCAGATTCTCACACTGGTTTTCCCTATCACTCCTAATACAAAGTAATTATTATGAGCTCAGCCATTTCCTTTTCCTCACCTTCCCATTTTCCATTGCCTAACTATAATTATTATTGATTATACCTAATTAGGATTCATTGTGCTTCAAAGACATAATACTTGGTCTCTGCCTCCAAGAGGTGATAATCCTACATTTAGGTTTAACATCATGAGTTATAGCACGAGACAAGGGGGCTATTAGATAGAAGGACAAGAGTGACCACTTCAAAAAGAAATGATCTTGGCCTTAGTTAACTAGCTAGGCATTTGTAATTAAGTGAACTCTGAGCTCAAAGCATTTTCATAACTAGGATATGGAAGGGAATACTACCAGTGTGAGGGTTATTTGTTATAGAAAACACTGTTATCTTGAGGGCAGCTGTGCCTGTCCAATGTACAGAGCACCTGCACTTCACCAGCCCTGTGAGCTGAATGGACTGTTCACACAGCAGGGACTCCTTTCTTCAGTTCCACAGCAGGGCACCCTGGGAGTCAGGCTTCCCTGTCGACAGCCTCTGTTTACACGCCTGTCCCTCAGCCCTTTGGAGCTCTTCATTGCTCTGCTGTCTTCAGTTCACTTCTGCCCTATGCTCAGGTCTTTGCACGCCCCTTCTACCTAATGTTACTGTGATAATGAAGGAATGGTAGGAATTGGACTTCTTTGTTCTGCTCCATTCCCACTGTCCTCCAAAGCAGATTCTTCTCCTCAAAATGCTAGGAACTGTGTGTATTCTGATGCTGTGACTTCATTTAGGAGCTCACATGTCTGCCGGCATGTCACTCAGTACCTGACAGTCGAGTACTTGAGGAAACATGGATTCCATAGTCTAGTAAAACTGACATCATCTCTGGCTTGATCTATAGGATGGAGAACTTTGGATGTTCCAAGATTTGTCAATCAAGGCCTCAGGATTGAAAGCTTTGCCAGAAGGACATGGAAGTTTATAAAGTGACTTTGCAAGCCAGGAAGTTGGGATAAGCGACAGCTCGCACCGGAAAACCATATTCGGTCTGATGGAGGAGTCAGTGATGTTGTGGGAAAGGGGTTAAGAGCGAAGGAAAGAAAAATAAGGTCAGAAAGCAAAAGGTTCCGAGGCCTCAGTAGGAACGTTTTGTTTCCAGCCTTAGGCCCTTTCGTTTATGCTATCTGTAATGAGCAGCCTTTGAAAACCAGGCTCTATAGCTACTTGCCCTGCTAAAGTGTGTATGATATATTAGCTGTTGTGAAGCTTTATCCACTACCAATTTTATACGTTACTGCACTTCTACCTATTGCCATGCAATGGGAATGCCAGTCAGATGCTTTTCTTTTGTGGGTGAATTGGTGGGCAATGTGGGGGTGACGTTGGTAGGCATTAACTGCCCATCCCGGTCAAACAGATTGGAGAACATAGATGTGCCTGAAAACATAGGCATACTAAAGTATACTGCACTTCTATTTGTTTCAGATGTGATTCGTGCTCAGCATTTTGAAACAACGTGGAAGACATTGTTCCAGGTCTGAGGAACTGTCATCAGAAAGTAAGCTGATTTTTTTTCTTACAGTAGTTTTCAAATTTGCCATGAAAAAATGTTAGAAATACTGAAATTGTTACCTGAGTATTCCTTATAGTGTTACCTGCTGAAAGTGAAACCCCAGCCCCTGTGACATAGCATCATGAGAGCACATCCTGCCGTGACTTCTCACTGCTATGCAGAGTGAAAGGAAGGGCTTGGGAAACAGTCAGGGAATGCCTTTGGAACTGAACAGACTCTGGCTGACTGAGAAGTCCTGAGTGCCAAGACACACATTCCAGTCCTGGCACATCTGGAAGAGACCTTTGAATGTTAAACAATAAAGATCAGCTGATTGTACTGAGTAAGGCCATAGTTAAAGAGTTTCTTTGTGGGCTCCTCTTGCACCTTCCAAGTCCCTATCAGGATATTAATTCTATCTATTCTACTAAAGCACTATCCAAAAGGCCCAAGAAGGTGTTCATGCACTGAGTATGATGACACAGCAATCACGGCCCTTGCCTCCAGGAAGCTTGCTACCTCTGATCACAGACAATTTCTTTCAATCTGTTTAATAGGTGTCCTTTCATTTTAACAAATTTAAAGTCTAAGTGATTGAAAATGTCCGTTTAACCACTGAAATCACCTCTTTAGATGAGTTTGTCTAGTAGGAATTTAGCCCAATAGACACATGCAGCATCTCCATGTTACCCACTCACTGTAGCTCATCAATAGCCTTCTGCAAAGAAACACGAGAGAAATCTGTCACTCCGTGCCTAGGTTACAAAAAAGAGGTGCTGACTCAGCATAAATAAAGTCCTTGTGGATCAGGCGGAACGGGGCACAGTATAGTTATTGCCAAGGCTAGATGCACTAGGATGAGAACTGTACAGGACCTTAGAAAAAGAGGAATAAGATAGATTTTGCTAAAATGAAGAAAACAAGTGCTTGAGGAGTGACGTGAAAGTATACTCCTGGTCTGAAATGCAGCATTACTATTGGTCCATCCAGACTTTGCTTAGGAGAACTGCCTGAGCCTGACAACTGTCCTCATCTGTGGTCTATCCTAGATTTCATTTCCCATTCTCCGATTCTATCTTGGATCATTAAAATCCCATTCATTTTTGACAGAAGTATCACTTGACAGTGACACGTTTGTTGGGTTAGTTAGACACGTGTTTCAGTATGGTTTTGCTCAGTCTTTGGTATTTGGACTTTCAAATCTGGAGTCAAACTCACCAAGCATATTTCCTTCATCCGATGGAGGCTGGCAGGATGTCACAATACAGATGGCAATTTTCAGGTAAATTCTGCATCTTCTTCAGGATTCTCAGGAGAAGAGAGACAAGAAGTGGTGTTAGGTGATCACGTCCATTTCTACTGCAATTATCAATAGCTCTTTACTAAATTCTTATTGAATTAAGCTCGAGTTAAGCTACTGATGCTTTTAGGAGTAGGTACGCCTTTATGAATCTCCTTGAGTTATAAGGATAAAGGTTCTGCTGGTGATCATTTAATTGAATACTATGAAGCGTAACTAATTTATTAGAAGTAACCAGGTAACAATGGTAGCGTTGTTCTCAAAATCCCTAATGTATGAGCAGACCTCTTCTGCATGCTCTTTCTTGGACTACTCTGCTGTAATTGTGATTTTGTTTCTATATTTTTCTCTAAAATATCATTGTTACTGTGATGCGAATGGAATACCTCTCTGAGAAAGAAGGCCATAACAAAACCATATTCTTTCCTCTGTGGTTCCAATTGCAGCCAAAACAAAAGGCTATAGCATCCTTTCCAACCCTAACTACTCCATGATTCTATGAAGTTATGCTTGCCTTATGAATGCTTGGTGAAGATACAGGTAGAAATTGTATTTCCTGGGTGACCATTTTATACATTGGTTTTAAATATGTGTCAAATTAGTGCCAGTATATGATTTCTTGCATAATAACATTCTGTTGGGTAGCCTAGAAGTAGCTCGCTTCTGAGGATGTCAGATTATTGACTGTCAGCAATAGTAAATCTTATTTATCTTCAGTAAAGATATAAGCACTTTATATAAGTACTTCGTATAAGTAAATCTTGTTTTATTTAAGATGTACTCATACCTAAAACGTGAAAGTAGCTCACATCCAAGAAATAGCTCTCTTTCCAACTTACTGAGAAATCTTCACCTACATTAAATAGTTGAGCCACCCAGCAAGTTTGTTCCTGTGCTGCTTCCAGAAAGATGAATAAATGGAGATGAATCAGTTATCATTGTTCTCAGTTACCAACCTAAGTATGATCAGATATTGGTATGCATCAGACTTCTCAGAATTTATCAATACAGAATATGTTCAGGGTGATGAGGAGCTGGCACAGGTTTCCCAAAGAAGTGGTAAATGCTCCATCCATCTCAGTGTTCAAGGCCAGGCTGGACAGAGCCTTGGGTGACATGGTGTAGTGTGAGGTGTCCCTGCTCATGGCAGGGGGTTGGAACTGGATGATCTTAAAGTCTTTTCCAGCCGAAACAGTTCTTTGGTTCTATGAACAAGCATCCCATGTGCAGTGCCACTGCTCAGTGCCACCTGCCTCTTCCTGTGTCATTCGTGTTCTTCCTCATCGTTTTCTGAAAGTTCGTCTCCTGTCATTGTGTAGCTGTCAAACGCTTTGGGATCAATCTGTTTCAGAACTGCAAAAATGGTTTAGGTGTAAAGTTGAGAATGGAGTTCTGATGCAATGCCACCCAGTCAAGCCCTTGGAGGTAATTATCACAGGCCTGATTTCAGTGTAGCAAGCTATCTGCAGAAATGATAATAGGCATTGCTCAAGCCCGTCACACCTAACCTCTTGTTTCCCAGGCCATATAAGTAAATAGTTGTCTTTGCATATATAAGTATATCCACACCTCTCCTGTCACATTTCTGAGCAAAGAAGGGTCCTTCATTTAGATTAGCAGATAGATTGAAGCAGACACCCTCCTACTTTCATAACACTAGGTACCATTTTGATATGCTTGCAAGTGGAGAGGATGCCTACCATTCCTGTACTATCAGTGACTCCGCTGTTACTGGTTCCCAAACTTCATTTTTAGGAACCTGGCTTTACTCAGTACCAGAAAAAACGGCTACTTGAAACTTCACCTCCGTTACGTTTTCTCTCACATTCTATTCAACTTTTCATTATTTTTTAGAAATAGTTGTGTTAGGAAAAAAAGTATTCTAAGAAATAGCTGTAGATTCTGTATTTAGAATTTTGCCTCTGATCTTTCACATCTGCTGAATGTGCTTATTAGGAGTTTTAGTTTTGTTAATGAAAATTATCTTAGGCCCTTGTACATACAGTATATGCTGTGCTTTTAGTTTTTACTCTTCATTAGCGCGTCAGTTTTGTAGGACCCACTGGCCTTCTGCATGTAAAACAAACAATTTCTTTATAGGCTTCATTTTTTTCTCATTCTAAACTCCAAAATGATATCAGGAGGTCATAGGTCATTAAGGAGGAAGTAACTCAGGTTACTAAGGCTTGTTACTAAGTCCCTAGCAGAACAATTCGAGACTAATGCCATCATCCGGAACTTTGGAATGCAGCAAATAAGTTGCTTTGCTGACTGTTGATGAGCTTGGAAAAGGTTTATGGTCTAGAAGTATCATCAGCTGAGTGCGGGCTTCTGGAGCAGAGAGCCAGGAAAGAGCAGGTATCCTTAGGCTGCTGCAAGATTGTTCCGAAGATTAATTGTAGGGTAAGCCTAATGAAACTGTTCAAAACAGGATATGGTGAAACACAGCGCACTCCCTCTCAAGTCCCTCCCTCCTCTTTCTATATTCTTTCTCAAAATAAATAGCTGTGGCTAGTTGGAATCAGAGTGTCACTGGTGCTGCACTTTCTATTTTAATTTCTAGGTTGCTGTGGTTGTCAAATACTGGAAACTGAGACTTACATAGATGTGATTTTCACCCATCTCCCATCTTTTTGCTCTTTTTCTGATTTCAGAGACAATCTATCTCACAGTTGTTATTCACCATTCGTGTTTCCTTAGGTACAAATTCAGGGTCACAATGGACCAGTATTTCTTTAGGACTCTGAGGACTGAGCCTGCTCCTATACTGCAGTAATGAACTCCCAGATGCACCCCGTTCCAAACTTCTCTCTGCAGTGAAAAATGTCCAGCTTAGCAATGCTGCGGCCTGTGTACACTCCAGGTCTTGTATTACCCAAAAGTTCAAAAAGCTTTATTGCACTAGATTTCTGATAGACAAGAAGAGGGTCCAAAAGGCTCTGAACCTACCTGGAAGTTTGTGTCTTGAAGACATTTAAACATATGCTTTCTGCTTTAGGGGCTAGTAGAAAATACTGCTCTAATTTACTCTTACTAGTGTTTCTTAAATACAGCAGCAGTTCTAAGGAATTGTTGTCTCGTGGTGAGAAAAGGTGTCTCTCAACAACTTACAAGAAGTCTGGTTTCTCATTTCCACAAGCAGCACTGCAGATAAAGAGCTGTATCCTGCCTAACATTCTAAGGCAAAGCCATTGGGCTAATCTCATTTTTGGAGTAAGGTAGTTCTGCAGGAGGAGAGTCTTCTCTTTAGCTAGAGAAGCAAAAGCACTGTGATTAGATCCGGCACTGCAAATTCAACCGTACAAAGCTATGAGGTTTGAAAAATAATCGCTGTTCTCAGTACTTAACATACAGATTGTTTTCAGTTACTTTGGGGGGGGGCATAACTACAGTGGGAAAAGAAAGCTGATATTCTTATGTCGTCACTTTCCTTGGCCCTACATAAATGCATGATTGAATGACAAGAATTGTTAATACCGTGTTGCTCTAATCAAAATTGATTCTTTTCTTTTGCAAAACCTAGTAAGTTGCATGCCTTCAAATGAATTTGCCCAGATTTTCTGTTGCGCTTTCTTATTCCTGCTTTCCACTTGGTTTGCATGAAGCCGCCACAGCCTACTTAGGAACATGTGTATCCTAACTAGCTCATGTTTCTGTAGCGAGGGAATGAGAATTGAGGTTACCATTAATCAAGAGGCCAGAAAATTGTGTGATGTGCCTCAGCCAGCATCATCATAAATTAAGGGATATCCCAGTTCCCCATGGCTCCAAGTCATCACCACACAGGTCAATGTCTGCCCTTAAACTTTGGGTTGCACCCTTCCAACAAAGTGGCCCTCTACAATTAAAAGACACTTAAACACTTGCAAAGTATAAATTATAAATGTATAAAACGTTAGGTACCTTGCAGCTAACCACATAAACATTGCAATTTGAGGTTTCTTGTATGTATGAATTATAAAGAGTTTTCTACTCTAAACTTAATAACACCTACATTGCAAATATGAATTAGAATGAAAACTCATTTTTATGCTCTGAAGTGATAAATTTCCTATGGTTACCCATTAAACATTTAATATTGATAGAGGAAAAGGAGCAAATTTCATTCAGAATGAATGGCCAGGCCATTGATCATTTTGTTGGTTATCTAAGACCTGCTCTGGTAACTGTCCATACTGGGAGGGAGCGTAAGTTGCATGGGGAGAGAATAGCAAACTCCTGACTTCCGAAGGCCTGTCATTGTTCTCACCGAATGGGAAAGAGCTGATTTGAAGGTACTTGTCAGTATCCTTCTCAGTCCTTCAGAGTTACTTCAGGCTCACTCAGAGCTGAAGTTTTGGAAACAAACTGGGAATTCTGTAGTGTTTACCATTCTTACTGCTGGGATGCAGTCCAGCGGAGGACTTGCTTCTCTGGCTTCCTCTCTTCCCTTTTACTTTTCTCGTTCCAGCCATCATATGCTCCTACCTTCTTAGCAAGGCACAAGATTTTGTGCAATTGAAGAGCTCTGCAGCCTTGGCACAGTGGGTTCTGTAGCTGCGTGGGGGAGTATGTCCTTTCTCGTTTCACACAGTTCAAATGAGATGGAAAGAAGCAACTGGGGAGTTTGAGACAGGCATGAGATGCATATTGTATCCTTTTTGCCCACCCATATATCCAAATGCATATCAAGAGCAAAATTCAGTGGGAAAAAGTAATCTCTATCTTCTTCCTTTAGTGTTTTAAATGCCTCTTCACGTGTTCCTGAATTTGCATGGATTTGTTTCACACATTCTTCTTCCTGACACTTCTTTTGGAGCGGTTTATTTTCACCATTGTTTCCATACCAACTCCATGGCACCTTGTCCCTGCACAATCCTTCAGTGAGCATCTCAGTAGAAGAAATAGGCCAAATTATAATACTCTCAACGTTGCCCAATCCAGTTTATCTACTCCCGGCTGTACATCTTCTAATGCCTACTTTAGTCATGCCAAGCTCACATTTTTCTCCACTGAGTGATAGGTTCTGCTGGCAGACACTGCCTTCTGAGTTAAAAGTAGGGCTCCTTCTCAGCTGTACATCTCTGTGTTGTTACAAGCAAGCATAGATTTGTACAGACCTGTCTGTGATGTCAGCTTACGCAGTGTAGTTACTGCATTCCTTTTGCAGAAAGCAAATATTTGGAACCTACATGTCCTGATTTAATTCCAAACCCATAGAATCTGGAGCATAAACACATGCTAGAAAGCCTCAGCTTTAGTGGATGATCATTTTTAGGTGTTGAATATAGGCCTTGTCAGAGTACATCTATTTTTCAGTAATCTGCAAAACAGGTGAATCCTTCTTAGTTTAAAATTTGGAGCAAAGTTAATCCAAGAGTTTTTGGAGGTTTAACGCTGCCTTTTGTACTATATCTGCTATGGTTTGTCTTGCAAGAGCCTTTAGAGTGCATAGATAATGGTAAATATAATAATGGTAAATTTTTCTTCTTTTTAGGACTCTGACTGATTCTCTCGTGTATGTCCCTGGGTGCTGGGTGTAGAACAAATATTTTAACCGGTTGAACCACACTGTGTATTCTGGCCACTTACATATCATAATTGGTCTTTTGTTTTAATAAGGTTGACATGAAGCAAGTCATTTGGTGGTGGAACTCAGTGCATTGCCAACTGAATGGATTAGATAGACAGGAGCAGTTTCTACTGTCACCCCCATTAAAAGACTTTATTTCTGCTACAGTTGTAACAACATTCCTCCTAATACTGTGAAAGCCATGCCTTCACTTTGAGAATGTGTTGTGTAGACGGTGATACAGGAGTAGCTTTCTCTGTCTCTTGTATGCTGTTTTCACTGGTACATACCATTGTTCTAATTCCTTGCCATTCAGGAGCAAGCATTTGGTGAAAGTGAACACTTGATTAAGTTCCTTTTTCAAGCGAAGAGGTGGCTTGTTGTTTCCTTTAGTCAAGGTACTGGCTGTGGATACCAAGAACTTGTTACGGTACCTGTAGTGGGTATTAGGTATTTGCAAACAGTTCATATAAACAGACATGTTTACTTCAGGTGACCTTTTAGTTTGAAGAGGACAGCAACACACGTCCATTGACATTTTACCAACGCTGAAACATCACAGAGGATTTAGGGAACCAGTATTAACCCCTCATCAAAAATTAAATGATGATTGCTGTGGTGGTAGCAGAACATCAGTTTGAAGTTGTTGCCTCAAAATAAGTTCCCAGTAATTTTGTCAGCATGAGTTGGTTGAGGCTGTAGGAGGCAGACATGACATTTTTCATGTCGCAATGTCCAAAAGCCGTATAGAAGAGTATTTAATATCCTGGCCTTTTCTCAATTAAAGGAATATAAAACGAAACCAAAATCAGGAAATATTGATGAGAAGGAGAGAGAGGACAGGACAGGACACTGGAGAGAGGTGAGACTTTGGGAAGTTAGAGCTGCTGAGTATGTGTGTCTAACATTAGGTACCTACATGCATAGCTAAGTTCCAGAGAAGGTTATGTGGCTTCTATTAGAGATTCTAAACATCTGTGGTTCCCACTGCCCAAATTCATTAATTTTCTTATTTCTTTTTCACATATGGGTTCAGAAGCTGTAGGTGCGTTCCCGTCTGAGAGTATGTGAATGCCAGTCAGTTCAGGACCCATTGTTTGCTAGAATATCAGAGTGAAAAATCAACAAGACGCTAACATCTGTGCTACTGTCTGTGACTCTGATCTATCACGTGGTGGGATGCACTAGTCTGTAGCAGAATTCAAAGCCCACAGGCATGTTTCTAAACCTCTTGTAGGCTGATGCTTGCAGTTAGATTCTAAGACTAGAAAAAGGATGTGTCATCCTCTGAAGAAGGTATCTCCATAGACTTACCAATTCATCTTGACTTTGGGGTCCAGATAGTGCACATAGATAGCACAAGAGAAGTAAACCACAGACTCCTTGGTGACTCACTTGATTAGCCAGGCTTGACCGTGTAATGCAGAACTATGATATTGATGTGACAGTGACTCTCCTAAAACCTTCCCACCAAGCATAATCATGCTATTACTGTTTACTCTGACAGCAGCTTCCTTCCGTCCAAGGAGCTCAGCACATTTCACAACCATTAAGTCTTCCAATGAAATAGTTAACCAGCATTATGCTATTTTCTAGATGAAGCACATGCAGATTAATGATTTGTTAGAGTCACACAGGAAATTTGTGACAGAGCAAGGAATGTCAGCTTCCCCATCCAATTTTTTTGGTTACAAATGGACTCTTTCTGTCCCCAAAGAAAAGGTACTACCTGCATTTGGAGCAGCACTACTAATGTGTGAACTGAAAAGGTGGTTTATCAGTTAAAATCAGTGAAAAAACTCCAACAAACAACCAACCCAACAACAAAAAACCCCACAAAACACAAAAACCATAAAAGCAGCTCTGCTTCTTTACTATTAATTTAATGAAGAAATTGAGCTAGTATTGGTATAGGATTGCTTTTAAGTAGAGACAGGTTATAAAGATGCAAGAATCCCAGCCCTGACTTTGAAGAGGGTGAGGGAGAGAAAGGGGGATTTCAGCAGTTTGATGCAGCACCCAAAATCCACTATGACCAGCGCAGAAGAAACAGCTGTTGGTCTGATCTACAGGCTTGAACATACTGCTCCATTCTTGGGCTGCTTGATTTGGCTGTGGCTGAATGGCAGCATTTCTGTTTACACTGAGCAAAACGCAGTGTTCACTGCGTGGGTCACAGGGGATGATAGTGGTGTTTCCTGTTCCCCAGCGTGTGAGAAAGGCTCAGATCACTTCTGTGGCCCGTATATGTATCTATGTTAGCTCATTTGCTGTGTACGAAGAGGCTCTTATTCAATTGCTGACTCATGGGATATGCCCAGTTTCTCACTTTGCAGATTAACACAGATAAAAGAGTAATGTTTCTGTCTTTCCCCATCCAGCACAGCTCACTTCCCCTAGCGGGTTAACCAGTCTCCACAAATTCATACTACTCTTTTACTTCAGAGAGCTGGTTGCTCTGTTTATTGCCTGCCGTGTCGAGCTTCCAAAAAGACCAGCATTCACTGGAAAGACTGCTCCCCAAGATGCATCTGAAATGTGAATTAAAATCATATAAGTTGAAAGTAAATTAAATTGCAACAGGTATCGGTGCCATCAGGCTCTTGTGGAATTTCAGCGTATTTAACTTAGCAAGCTGTTAAACTATCGAACAGTAAAAAAATACAAGTTCTATTGTTATGTGCACAAAATAGATCTCCAAAGCAACAGATTCAGGGTGTTTGCTCAAATTCAGGAACAAAACAATCAAGGCAAGATGCTGTGAAGGCATTTCTTCAATTGAAAGAGAATTTGAGCAACTGAAGGTTGAAGATGAGGCTCAGGTTTCTGCTTTACCAGCAAAGAGGAAGGGACATGATGTGCCCTTTAGTTTTTCATCACCCAAACTAAGTACACAAACTGTTCTGATACACAAACACCCAGTGAAATAATCATACGTGAAATACATCACATAAATGCTTAAACAGAAAAGTATATCAGAGATTTTAGTTGGAAAGTTAGTGTTAAAGTGCAATACTTTAACACATGGGTTTTAGGTTTTCTATCTATTTTTTACTGTAAGGATTGTATACTTTCAGATTTCGAGCTTTAGTGCAAATGTCTATACAGGAGGTATTCTGCTATTTGTGATTTGTCTGTATGCATATATATATACACACAAAGTATGACATGGGTTGTGTGAAACTTGGAGCTGATTTATATTGTGCAGAGAAGGAAGGCAGGGTTTTTACTTGCAGGAGTAGAAACGGGGAGATTTGCGCCCTGAGCGTGTTCTGAGAGAAATAGGTATGTATCTTTGAAAATAATTACTGCAGATATATGTTCTTGGTCTATTTGTACAGTATTATCCCGCCTAGCTACATAGTTTTAAATTAGAGATGTCCATGGGGAGGAATTCCTGGCAGGGACGAAAACAAAGTGGAATCTTGGAGATAATCATAAGTCCTAAATGAAACACCAGGAAAGCCATAAACTAGGGATCATGCTCAGCCTGACTCTGACCTGGGCTGATGAAGTTTCTTCTTTCAGTCAAGGTTAGGGTGGAAGATGATACTTATGAAATCTTAAAGATGCTGTCCTACGCAGAGAAAGGGGTTGAGTGAACTCTTCAGGGAGTGTCAGTGAGTGCTGACAAGGACTGACGCATACCATGAGTGGTGGCAGACTTTCTATATGACCTTGGCCGAGTCACTTAATCCTCTGTGACTTGGTTTCCTCATCTGCAGAATTAGGTACAAATAATAATCCTTCCCTGCCTTACAAGGAGCTGTGGGGATTACTTCATTACTGTTTGCCAGGTGTGTTCAGAGACAAACAGAAAAGATGCAGTGGAAATGTGATTAGTTGTTGCTGGAAACCTGTACAATCTCAAGCACTTTGTTGATCGTGTCCAGGAAAATATACTGTAAATTGGCTGTTGCGGGGGAATCTGATATTATCAGGAACCACACGAGCCCATTATACCGTCCCTTTTCCCTCTGCCACCCTTATGCTCTTGTATTCAAGTAGTTGTGCGCATTCTATGATGGCTGCTTTTGGCTTCTATAAATGAGGAACCTGAGACACCCCCCCCCCCCCCAAGCTAAAGTCCCATTCTCTTACCTAGGAACTTCTGTATAGATTGACATAAAGGTATGTAATAAACTTCCCTTAGTTACAGCTTCAAAGAAGTAGATCCCAAGTGTTTGAGTTGGTTCTGAAGTCCAAAGGAATGTCCATTAGTGTGAGCATTTTCCTTTTGGCCAGGAGATTGAAAGAAACTCTTACAAGCTGCAGCTCTATGCTTATTAGTACCAGATGTGTGCATTTTCTCATTACACAGGGTATCAGTTAAGGGTATGCAACAACATTTCTCTCAAATTAGCCAAAACCCAATCAGCCTAAGCAGTCAACATCTTTGAATTCATCAGACTGAATCAACAATGTGAATTCATACCAGTCAGTGTTTTGTATCACGCACCTATGATACTTTTGACCCAATAATGGCAGGTTGGAAGAAGCTCTAAAGCTGAACTTATATTAATGAACCCTAGCTGAACGAATAAACCAATATATGCATTGCATCAGCTCCACTATCCAGGTGAATCCTTTAGGCCGCAGGAACTAAGAGATAACCTGCAAATCTATTTCAACTGTGCTTGAAGTCTTCTGGATCCAAAGATGTGAATTACACACAAAGAGAATTTTAGAATCATAGAATCCTAGAATGGCTTGGGTTGGAAAGGACCTTAAGTTCCAGCCTCACATTAGACCATGTCACCCAAGGCTCTATCCAACCTGGCCTTGAACACTGCCAGAGATGGGGCAGCCACAGCTTCCCTGGGCACCCTGTGCCAGCGCCTCAGCACCCTCACAGGGAAGAGCTTCTGCCTTAGATCCAACCTGAACTTTCCCTGTTTTGGTTTGAACCCATCACCCCTTGTCCTATCACTGCAGTTCCTGATGAAGAGCCCCTCTCCAAGCATCCTTCAAAGAGCCCCTCTCCAGCCCCATTCAAACACTGGAAACTGCTCTGAGGTCTCCACGCAGCTTCTTGTCTCTGGGCTGAACAGCCCCAGTGTTCTCAGCCTGTCAGTAATACCAGTAGGACGTATGTGTGAGAGATCATTTAGCTTCTTCGTGCCTGTGAAAAGGGTGAATTTTGATTGTTAATCTTATGGCTTCTGTTTTCTTTTAGACTGCGAATCTCAGTAGTGGGATCCCTCTTCTATAGTGTCTTCTATCCTATGAGCAGGTGTTTACATTTGCTTAGTGGTGCCCATGGAGTCTGGTAAGTCACTAACAAATGGTAGTCACAGTGGCTTATATGAAGTATTGCCTATGTTTGCAGCCACACCCAAGCACTCACCTTAAAGCGCATAGGACAATACTGTTTGTTAGCTTGCACAATGCACGAGATAAGATGGTGCAATGTTCACATGTCATTGCCGTTGTGTCCCTGTCAGGTGTTTCTCCTGAGCGGCACATAAGACTATGGCATTGATAAGCTATGCACAAGCTTTTTCACCCTCAGCTACTGTGGCAGAAAAGGTTCAGTAGAAATAATCCGCTTGTTCACTCCCTTTCTGCTCTTTTGTAGTCAAGTCAAACCTTTTTTTTGCTCACTAATTCTCATTAGGCTCCCAGTGACATCACCTAACTAGGACTTTCGGGGTGTGGACCATTGTTATTTATAGAGTACCAGACTTAGACTACTGTTGGCAGGGTTTAAATAAGACAAGAAAAGTACTAACATGAGCAAAGACAAAAAACCAAAGACAACAAGGAGCTGAAAGTTTTTAATATGTGAGAAAGGATCATTTTAGTATCTTTTTTCCCAGCAAAAGTGTAAGTTTGCTCAATTGCCAGTTGCAAGTTTATTCAGTGGACACGTAATGTATTTCCTTACTAGTGCAACATGTACTATGTAAATTTCAGTTGGCAGTTACAGTGCACTACTTCAATGCAGTCTTCTTTTTCTGAAGAACAACACTATACTCAGTTACAGCCAGAGCTATTTTGAGCAGGAAGTCATTCTGCTGTATTATATGTTGGTGTATTTTTAAGAAGGCAATATAATTATTGAGAGCAGGAAGTATAATGTCCCCTTACAAATAAAAATTGTGGTAATGCTTAAAGGCCTTAGAAATAGGATATAAATATTGACACACTAGTGTAAGGAGGAAGAAATACTGGTTTTGAAGGAAAGGTAAATAGATATATGTCTTCATGTAACCATTATGATAGAATTCACACAGCCTAGTAAGGATTCTCACCGCTAAATTTAGACTATACTGTGCTTCAAAATAACCTCAGTTGAGTACTTTCAAGTTGCAGAAAGTATGCTGGAGGATTGCAGCAATGATAACATCCGCTTAATAGCACTAATAGTGAACAGTAAGCAAACCACTTCCATTTGGAGATGAAATGTAGGATCTTCCAGGAGTATCTCTTGTGGATGTTTCTTGTGATTGTCAGAGTAAGCATCAGGAACGCAAATTTTGTTTTTAAGATTCGCAGGAATTTTTCTTGACTTTCCCTCTTTGAGCAAGGAGGAAACAAAGACAAGGCCTGGGAGAGCTTGGGAAGGCAGCTGGCATTAAGAGGAGGCAATGATGTTCAGTAACAACTGTTTTCTTTGTCAGCACGATGGAAAATAGTGGTTGGGAGAAATAAAGTTTCTTTCTCCCCCTTCCCACTCATTTTTATTGTTGCATGAAGTCAGTTTGGAGTACTCAACAGAAGATGTGTATGGTTACGAACTCTTCCTATCCATAAAACCGCTTCTTTTGCACATTTTCTCTGAAAATGATTTCTGGTGGTGACTGGATTATCATTCATTGTCTCCCGGCGCACCTGAGGTATCCAAGCAAATAGTCTGTCAATTCTCCCACAAAGACTCAGTGGTGATGCTCACTGGAAGCATCAGAGCAGTTTGATAAGGGCCCCAGACCCTGATGAAAATAACCCTCACATCTTTTACCTCGTTATGTTGACATTAGCTGAAGCACTGTTATGCATTCTTGCATTTCCAGTGCCAGTGTACCAGATCAAAAAGATTCTTTGGCTCAGAAGCTGCAGCGAGCAAGCTGAAGCTGTTGAGGGTCATGAAGGCAGTTGGAGCTCCTGATTCCAGTGAGGAAAAAAGAAACGTGCTGCTTGATCCGATTTGGTTTGAAGAGCTTTTAGTAGAAGCGAAATGTTTCTAGAAAACTCCACCAGCATTTCCAGTCCTTTATTCAAGCAGAGGCTCTTTTGCTTAGGTGAGTAGCTGGCTGGCTTCCCCGTTGTCTGCTTTGTATCCCTTAAAGCTCTCACCCGCTGCCCAGAAGGGATCCCCTTTCTTTCAGTGTTCTAAACTCTGGCCTCCTGGCCTACTCCTGAAATGAATTGGTGGCACAAGTCTAATGTGTGCATTTTAAAGAAAGACCAACAAACTTTATACCGGCTGCTATACATTCAGGTATCTTAAAAAATAATAAAGTCAAATAGCCAAGATTCCCACAAGAATATGCACAAAGGCATTCCAAGCACCAGGGAAGCCCATGCGCTTCCAGCATCGACTTGATCCGCTCTGGCACAGTAGCTTCAGTACGTAGCAAACGTCGTAATCACGGTTTCACCCGAGTCAGGAATTCACCACTAGTTCGGTCAGTAATTCGTGATCTCCAAATTCTCCTTTCAGGTGAGGAGACCTGAAAAGACTTCTTTTTATTGGCAGTTCTGGAGAGCAGGTAAATTAAAACTGAATCAGTGCCCTGGGCTTGAATCAGTGGAAATACTGTCCCTTTGAAATAAACCACAAACAGGGTATTGTGTAAGAGCTGGGGCAGCAGGTTTACAACTCTCACATTGTAAACTAATGGTCTGAGTCTTTACCAGCTTATTCAGTATAGTATTTTATTGGTGTTACAACCAGCATAATCGTCTTGCTTGTCTTATCTGCGCTTCTTTCTAACCATGATATTACCAAGATTACAGCAATTCATTGCCTGACATGTGTGTATCTGTCAAACCAAATAGTCATGGAGTACTGATTGCTGCTCTAAGTAGCCTGGAGTAATAGTTCTGAAGCTTCTGGTGACCTATTAGTATCTCCCAGCTGGTAGTGAAGGAGGTCTTGCATATGTGCATTTGTTTATGTGTTTCTAGGGCAGTCGGTTGCCATTCCTTTCCTGTGTCAGGGATTTGATGGTGTTGTCAGTAAGCTGTTGTATTTGTGGCATGTAACATGCACTTTCACTGCTATTTATAATATTGGTATCCATGGTTAGTTTGGTGGTACTGTAAGAGAAGGCAGATCACAATCTCTTCCCCAGTGGATAGTAGCAGATAGGAAGTAATGTCTTTCATAATGGAAAAATGTAAATAAAATGTTCCTCATTAATTAAATGTAATTAACTGAAAGGGAATACAGTTCGTTAAATACACTAAATCTTAAAAATAGAGGCTGTTTGTAAAATGTTATCAGCATTTTGAATTGTAATTTTAATGCATGAACATCGAGAAGTTGAAGAACTGTCTTGTGAGAAGTCTTTGCTTCGTGCATTTCCTGGTATTCCCTGGTTAAAGGGAAATGTCTCATATTGTTAAGGTCCTTGAATCCAGAGGAG
This sequence comes from Myiopsitta monachus, assembly GCA_017639245.1. Taxonomy (NCBI): domain Eukaryota; kingdom Metazoa; phylum Chordata; class Aves; order Psittaciformes; family Psittacidae; genus Myiopsitta; species Myiopsitta monachus. The sequence continues at coordinate 1,089,846 of CM029923.1, read as the reverse complement.
GGCAAGAAAGCTGACGACAGGGCTGGAAGGAAAGTCCTATGAGCTGCAGCTGAGGACTGTGAGCTTGTCTAATGTGGAGAAAAGGATGCTGAGGGGCAACCTCACTGCTATCTACAGCTTCCTGTGGAGGGGAAGTGGGGAGACAGGTGCTGAGCTCTCCTCCCTTGTATCCTGTGACAGGACATGGCCATGAACTAAAACATGAGAAGTTCCGCGTCAACATGGGAGGTGAAATCACCAAGAGGGTGGTCAAACACTGGAATTTAAGCAGCATTTAAGAGGCATTTGTACAATGGCCTTAGCCCTGAAATGATCAGGCGGATGGACTAGATGACTGTACATCTCTTCCAGCTGAAAATATTCTATCTTCTATCTCATCCGGCTTTCAGGCTTCTCGAGTCTTCAGCAGAGAGCCTGTGAAAATGCTTCTGAGAGGAAAGAAAGAAGTTAGTTTTTAATGCGGGTCAGATGCAATAACTTCAGGCCCTGCCCACAAAGTGCATGAGATGAAGCAGCCTCGATAATTTTGCTCTGAGAAGATGCTTGGTGGTATTTGTAGAATCACAGAATCAAGTAGACTGGAAAAGCTCATCCAGTCCAACCGTTCCCAGCACTGCCAAGGCCACCGCTGACCCATGGCACTGAGGCCTCGGCTACACGGTGTGTGCACCCTTCCAGGGGCGGTGACTCCAGCCCTGCCCTGGGCAGCAGTTCCAGTGCCTGATCGGAATTGCCCGTGTCTTTTCCAAGTGAAAAGCCATCAGCAGAGCACCTGCTAGGTACTGTCAGAGGTACCCCAAGGTCAAGGTAAACCGACCGGCGCAGAGCACTTTAGGGGAGCCGCTCGTGAAACGTTAGTACGTGTTTTGTGCAGCGTGCTTGCGCGGCTGTAATCAGCACAGCCGTTGAGGCTATCACCCTGGAGAAGCCTCCTCCGTGCCAGGCGCCGAGTTAGAGGTCGCAGGGGCATGACTCACGCCTGAGGAGCGCGGCACGTGTCGTCCTCGCCCCAGCTGGGCAGCGCGGTCCCACCTCTGCTGTCCTCATTTCCAGGGCAGGAGCACCGCCGGCCCCGATAGGCCACGCCGGCTCCCCGCCTCGCCCCGGATTGGCTGAGCCTTCCGCCTCCTGCCTCTCATCTTGCTGGGCCAGCAGCACTGCTGGGCTGCAGCTGCTCCGCACTGACCACCGAGGGACCGGCGGTGCCCCACGGAGCGAAGGTGTGTTGGTGGGGATGTGGCGGATGGGTGCGCGCTAACTGCTGGTGCTTGTCCTCTGGGGCTAAGGAGGAGGTCTGTGGCTCACCGAGAGCATCTTGGAGAACAAAAGAAAGGAGGAAAGTACAAAGGATGGGGTTAGAAAGGGGTCCCCAGGACCGTTGGCCAGATGGGCATGCCAGGACTGGGTTTTTTCAAATTACAGAAGGGTGTTTATCCTATTAAATGCTCTGCATTTAAAGACTTTTAAACCAACTTCTGTCTCTATTCAGAAATTTGCCTAAGGCTCTGGAGAAGCGAGCCACCAAAATACCTCTTCCCAAGTCCACTAGACTTTGAATGCTGCAGCTAAGTAGCTAGCACCTGGGGATTTAATTGTTAGCCTCAAGTTGTTGTAGACTAAATGTGGAAGTGGGTATTTAAGGTAGCAGTTCAGGTACTGCAAAGATGAGGGCCATGTAGGCTCAGAGGAGGGAGGAATTGTATCTGTGATAAAAAGAATTAGAATCCATTAGATAAAGGGACTGAGAAGACAGTTATTTTTTCACAATTATATCCAATTAGAAGCTTGCAAATGGTATGTAGTTGACAGAATTCCATGTTTCTATTCTATAAATATTCACTTTTAATTTCTTTACATTTTCCATGAAGAAAAGGTCAACTTGTGGTGCAAGATAACATGATTGTATTGAATATGTATTGGAGCTCAGGGTTCGTGGGAATTACTTTCTGCTTCTGCCTCAAGTCTGGACTTGGAATTTTGTAAGATGCTGCTCTCTCCCGCTTCCTCATCTAAAACCTGCTTCCAAAGGATGGCATGTTGAGCCTCTTAGGATAGCTCTGGAACTGTTAAGTCAGAGAGCTGATGCACGGAGAAGGCATCTCGGCTGTGTTTCAACTTGCTGTGCTTGTGTTTCTGGCTCTCTTCTAGTCAGGAAAGAGGAAAGGCGGTTTCAGACTGTTTTCCTTTTGTGACGGAGTGTAGCTCCAGACAGTTTTCCAGCCCTAGCTGAGCTGGTGCTAAGGACTCTCTGCTTTGAAACAGAACATCTAATTAGAAACAGGTTTTTTTTTCCACCTCTCCGTGAGTCAGACAAAGATTTCAACAACACATAGACTGGTTCCTATTAAATCACTGTTTACCACATCTGTCACTGTAATAGCACCTACATGCTGTACTTAAAGTTTAATTAGAGGTGGGCCATGTCCAAATCGTCACAAAAGACGGGACGACCGCACCCAGCACATTGATACCAAAACATGATGCTGCCCAGGATCCCATTGAAGTGACATTTTCCTGGCACTTCTGGGAGGGATAGCCTCCCTCTGCTTTAAAGACATGGTAACTTGCATATGTATCCTGATTGCTGCACTTACTGGTTGTGACACCATGCAAACCTCCATCTTCCTATAGGAAATCTTTCAACACTTCATAGTCACCTCTTTTATTACCTGTTGACTCAGAGGCTTTTTAAAAAGCTGCTGAAGTTCAGAGTTAAGTATATGGGTGTTTGGAATTGTGTTCTGAAGTTTTCCCTGCTGTTTCCAGATGCTTCTGTTACTTCATTTGTTAGCACATACGAAACCAAATGGTCTTCCACGTTCATGTGCAGATGGAGATACACAGGTAGATGCCACAAACAGAACATCTCTCTTATGTCTGGAAAACTTTAAAAAACCTCAAGTAAATATCTCCATTCTTTCTGTTACCGCTTATTGTATCGCGCAGTGCAACCCCGTAGCAGACAGCAGCAAATGTCGTAGTTTATTAAGTTCTTCTTGTGATCTAACAGCTGCATCAGCCTTTTTGTAGCCGGAACAGTGATGACATTCATAAGTTGTAATGGCCTTACAAATTTTGTGGCGCCATGGTTGAATGTATAGACTTTGAGAATGGACCAGAAAATCCGGCATTAAACACCTGAGAATCCTGCTGGGAAATGTTTCCTTTCTTTCCTGGGAACAGTTTACTATCAATGTCAGTGCTACAAGTGAATTTATAATTCATTATAAATCATCGTCATGTATTTTCTTACACATTTTCTTTCCACTGACAGTCCTTGATGGCTGGACTTCAGTTGTGCCTCTTAGTTATTTCTGTTCATTTCTGTACTGGGTATAATATTCTCATCCCGTAGGAAGCACGCAGAACAATTCAGTAGCTTTAACTTGTTTAGAAGCTCCAAAGGACTTTGCAGAAGTCTTGTTAATGCCTTCAGGAAACAAATGAAAAACTTCCAAGAGCTCTCTGGGGCATTTAGCAACAGATTCCTTGGCTGTCTCTTGGAAGTGGGAGTAGGCAAAGCAGGCAAAAGAGACCATGCTAATCATGGTTAGAGCTACAGAAAGCAATCTGAGAGAGAAAGGATTGTGTCTTAGCTCTTGAACAACAAAGGAGCTGAGCTAAATCTGCTGGCTTAACAAGGAGGACGTTTGTTTAAGGCCTTTTCTAGTCTAAAGCCATAATGCAGCAGGCAGGGCTGTTCATGGATTACTGGTGTGTGTGTAACCAGAGGTTGTAAACTTGTGTTAATAATTCAGTATTTTCCAATGGAAGTACTTGTGTCATATATTGCGCTGCTCTGGCAGTGTATATAGGCAGTTTCTCTTCACTTATTTTCTCCAGAAGCCATGAATGCAATGAAAGCCCAGCTCTCTAGCCTTGCTGTTTCCTGCCCTGGAGAAAAGCAGGTGCTTGCCGAACAGGGCAACCACTCAAACGAAGTCCCTTTAATCTGTATTGTCTTTTTATTTCACAGATGAGGAGGCACTCCAGCTTCGTTTTGTTGTTCTGTGGGATATTTTTGCCTGCAACCCTTGGTTTTCCACAGACAAATACCTCAATTGACTGTGATTCTCTGTTACCAAACTATGAAGCTGTCCCACAGAAGTCTGCACCACCCTATATTATTGCTGTATCTTTTGATAACTTTGATCCAGGAAATGAAGTCCAAGGTAAATAATCTGCATTTTTATCTGCCTCTCCCAGAATTCCCCGTTGTCACCAAAATTCTCCCATTTCCCTCTCAGTTTAGTTCAGTCTCATTCATCTATACCAGAGATACTGATTTTTTTTGAATGTTTTATATATATATGTATATATTTGTCTATACATTTTATCTTTTTTTATATATATACATGTATATCTCTTTTTTTCTCTTCCTTAGCTAATAAATGTATTTTAACTTTATGCTATAATTTTTGTGACAAGGTTAAAATGAAAGGGGATAATGACTGGCCAAACTGGACTAATAATTAGTTGCTCTTCAACTTCGTATATGAGTATTTGCTGTTGTGTCAGGCCTCTGCAATATAAAGGGATCCTACTCAGTAGATGCTCACATGCTGTCATCTTACAGGAAAATAAAATCTCAGGGTGCAGTATAAGACAACTCAAGAGTGAGACATTTTGAGTCATACTTCTAAGAGCTGCATCCCAGATTTTATCATACCGCAGGAGGTGGATCTATTGTGGCTTAAACCAACCTATTTATCTTCTTAATCCCAAATTGCTCTCTGGAAGGAACACCCTGACAGCCTTGTTTCTCCACACTATGATGCCATCTCATGGTGCTGTCACGCTTTAAGTGGCTTGTGAATGCTGCTTTTTCTAGCCATTTGCTAGAAGTGTGGAAGTGGGAGCTGTACCTTGTCACATACCTATTCTTGTATCTCAGTAGCTGAAAGAGAGCATTATTCACTAATGCTATTGCCTAGATCACAAGTCTGTTTTACCCAAGCCCGGTAGCATGCATGTGCTTCCACAGAGAGTGATATGTAGCGAAAGAAATGGGGAAGTGTCCTTTTACAGCTTCCATTCTTGGAAAAACATGTGAATAGCTCCTACAAGGATGGGAGGGCTCTTTGGTAGCTATTTTTTAAAGAGTATTGCCAGCAAAATATTGAATGGATGGATTTAAGTATAGACAGACTCTCCTGTGAGTTTATATGGGATTTACCATGACAAAACTACTGAGTCCCAGACGTTACTTACCTTTCTTCTCCCCCTTTTTCTTTCAACCATGCCTTTCTTGCTTTAGTACTACTTTTTATTGCTTCAGATTGTTAAGTGTCCAGTACCTGGTCTCAGGGAGCTGCATTGTTACCCTCCAGTCGAGTTCATTGCAGTTTCACCTGTGGCATGTCATGTACCGACACTCTTGCAGTTGCATTTGTGCTTGATTCAGCAGTGAGGCCGGGCATTTGATGTCATCCCTCTTATGAGACCTGTGAAAAACTGATAAATTAGGACTGAAATGTGATGACAAATTGGAAGGCTAATTATGGAGGTGTTATTGCCAAGGAATGATTGAGCCTTGCTTTGACTTCTCTGCCATTCCTAGTTCATCTGCCCTTATTTTTAATGACTACACATAGATTTGGGTATAAACCTGTTATTCTGATTGTATTTGTGAAAGTGCACAATATTGGCATTTGCAGAGCAAGTTTATGATAGGTCCTAACGAATTTGGTTATGCCTCTTTTAATTAACTTTTAATTGGGATATGTGCAAACTGTTCTCTTCCACAGTTTTCTGAGCTCCTTCAGTAACAAAATTTGAGTGAAATTGAGAATCTCATAATCACTCTTTTTTCAATTTTAATAGAGAATATGAGAGCCAAACTCTCTGGTTCCTCTTTTTCCAGTTATAGCACCTAAAAAGGGGGTTCCGCAATTCAGCATTAGGCAAAAGTTAATCTTTTCTGTTCGAACAGGTGTGGAAAGAAATGTAATTCTCTGTAGCTCTTTTGACTCCATAGGCCTAATTAGACAGAAAATAAATAACCTCATGGTCAGCAGGGCCATTGGCTTGTTTGGAGTACACATGTGGAGCAAATGAGATTAGTAAGAAAGCTGTAGTCATTTAGTAGAGGAGGATTGCTTTTAAAATTGCCACTAAATCAGATATTTCATGTTACTTTAAACAGAAATGCCTCTCCAAATTTCTTCCTTTTTCTTTCTTGCCATTTCCCTGATAATCAGTAAAAACTGTCATCAATCCCAACACTTTAAAAAGCTGAATGATTTTTAGAGCCCTTTCTCTACATGAAGTCTTGTGCTTTGCAGTGAGGGAATTCAGTTGTGAAACATTTAAGGGCTTTCCGTTGTGTGCGAAACTTAAATTTCTCAAAATGTCTATTTTCACAGTGACTCTGGAAGCAGTTAAAGATGCTGGGTTTAAAGGATTTAATCTACAAGCTCGAGAAATAGACTGGAGATGTTCCTGTTGGTACCTTTAAAATTACAGATCCAAACACTAAAGGCATGGAGTGTCATAACGTGACGGTACGTGGTCAGTCTTTGGAATACTTACTTCAGCTTAGTTTCCTTTTAAATACTTCAATCAGAATTGATAGAAGTAGTGAGCATTTCTTGTAGGGCAAAGTTGTTTCGTGAATAGAGTTTAAAAATTTAGACTTGCACAAGAAATACCTTTGTCTTCTGCATGTGGAATGAATCTAGTAGAATCTAGGTGGCACTTTTTAGGAGGACATCAGTCTTACCTCAAGAGACAAAAAAGTCACTTTTGTATCTTATGTAATTATATGTATTTGGTTTTAATTGCAGAATTCAGCAGTAAGTCATGCCAATTCAGATGTGAAACAGAAAGTTACAACAACATGGATTGCTCCCCATGGTGTTAAAGATCTTCAATTTGTGTAAATAACTGTTTTTATTTTTTCTTTTTCTTTCTTTTTCCTTGAAATTTTATTTCTATGGATTATTTTGACATGGGTTTGTGTTGCTCTTTCTGATGTTCTTGTCTTGCTACAGTTGTGGGTTTGTCATAGCTTGTCGTAATTTCCCACTGTGTCCATTAAATAACATAAAATCATAGAATCACGGAATGGTTTGGGTTGAAAACCCCTAATGCTCCTCCAGTTCTACCTGTGACACCCACCTTCATGGACAGGGACACCTTGCACGAGAGCAGGTTGCTCCAAGCCCCTGTGTCCAACCTGGCCTTGAGCACTGCCAGACACGGGGCAGCCACAGCTTCTCTGGGCACCCTGTGCCAGCGCCTCAGCACCCTCACAGGGAAGAGCTTCTGCCTAAGAGCTCATCTCAGTCCCCCCTCTGGCAGGTTAAAGCCATTGCCCTTGCTCTGTTCCTACAAGCCCTGTCAAAAATCGTTCTCCAGCATTCTTGTAGGCCTCCTTTGGGCACTGGAAACTGCTCTAAGGTCTCCCTGGAGCCTTCTCTTCTCCAGCGTGAACAACCTGAACTCTCTCAGCCTGTATTCCTAGGAGAGGTGCTCCAGCTCTCAGAGCATCTTTGTGGCCTCCTGTGGTCTCCCTCTTGTGTTAGGGGCCCCAGAACTGCATACAGTGTTCCAAGTGTGGTCTCACGAGAGCAGAGTACGGGGACAGGATTAGCTCCTTCAGCCTGCTGCTCATGGTCCTTTTGATGCAGACCAGGATACAGTTGGCTTTCTGAGCTGCAAGTATGCACTGGCAGGTCATGTTGAGCTTCTCGTCAGCACCCCCAAGTCTTTCTCCTAAGGGCTGCTCTCAAAACATTTTTCCATTTTAAGGTATAATAAATATATTTATAGTTATAGAAATACATAAATTTATATAAATGCTTATATAAATTTATATTACCAGTTATTATAATAATATAAAATAAACACTGTCCTATAGATGTTAAAATATGTAAATAATTCCATTAAGCACTGGGTTATTAATGGATGTTTGAGTAATTAGTTTTTACACTTTGGCCTCTTTAATTAAAGGGTAGCAATATGAATGTGACTAAGTGAATAAGTGAAGTTCAAACTAATCAGGTAAAACTTAAGAAGAACAGTAGTTTGATGTAAATGCTTGTAAGATAAATTTAAGTCTACAGCCCATGAACTGCATGCTGCAAACAAGAGAAGATAAATTTATCCTATGTTCAGTTCTACTTGCAGATCTGATGTTTGTAAAAATATCACCTGATCTACAAACATGCAGGTTTGATGTAATTGGAAAATACCTAAATATTTGCTCTCGATACTGTTTGAAGCAGAGATTTACAATAGGGGCCTTGCTCCATTACATCTTGAGGAATACAAAAAAGAGCAAAAGAATACAACTTAGGACCCACAATCATTTCCTCTCATTAATGCCGTGAAAATCAGTTCACCACCGTAGAGCTTGTCAGAGCAGGAAAGAGGTGCGACGATTGTTATGGACATTTGAGCTGATAAGCCTCCCTGGAGTCAATGCTTCTTCAAATAGTGCCCATTCCTCTTCTGCTCCTTCTCAGCATCTGTTTTATTTCTCTTCAAAACTGGTGCTGGATGATAAGACAGTAACTGGGAAGGCAAAGTGTCCTGGGAAATGGTGATTTCTTTTCAAACTTGGACTACTTACTCTTAAAATCAAAACAGAGTGGATTTTCTTGGCTGGGGGCAGGGGAGGGACGAGAGTTCATTGGTATTTTATACTGACGTAATTTGATAGAAAAATAACGGCTTATTTTGTTCTCTCTCCAGTGCAACTGTTGTTCAAGATCTAGAGAAATTCTGGGTTGGAATTCAAAGCAAAACTCTCACACCTACACATTCTGAGTCAGTTAATGGGACAGGAAAAAGTAAAAGGAAGGTATGTTTTGAGTGAAAGGAAACCAACAATCTAGTTATTAAAACAATCCGTAGCATAAAGACAAAGAAAACCAAATTGCTCATAAGGATAACTATTATACTTGTGGTGTATTATGCTAATCTGAAGCATAATACACCAATCTGAAGCCTCAGTCACTGGAACTAGAGCTATGTAGCATATTCTTAGAAATGGGTTTGGTTACTCTTTAGCCAAGAATTATGCTTATATGAAACATCTCAAACATGACTGGCAGCTAAAGCAAAGAAAGTCTGTTCAAATATACAGTACTGGTTCTTGGCTGTAGCAGCACTGATTTATGTCATCTTGAGATCAAATCAAGAGTGAGCACCTCGATTTTGTCTCTTGCTCCTGTCTCCTCTAATAAGTTGCTTTTTTTTTTCCCCAGTAAATAATTTGTGCTCTTTCTCCCCCACAGGTTATGATAGCACTAGAATGTAAGAAGGTGAGAGCAATTTTTCTTCAATTTCCTGGTTTATAGAATTCCTGTCCTACTGGCCCAGTTGTTTCATGGTTGTAGCACAAAGGTTGTATTGTCCCATTTAAACTACTTTCCTAGCAAGATCTCATTTCTGCCTATATTCTTGTATGCAGTTTTGGATTCTTATTTTTAATTAATGTCAGTTCTCGGATCAGATTGTTACAATGTGTGAGGTATTGTAAGCAATGAAACACTTGACTCCTTCATTCAGACCACGAATGTGCATCCAGTTGATTCACTGGTTAAAATAGTGTGGTACTTACCCACCAGTCCATGAACAGTAACTGGAACCTGTATTTTCTTGCAGCTTGGGGGGACTTACACAAGACAAGGCGGATGCGTCATGGTAAGTATTCTTTCTCCAAAGACATTGAAACATTGCTAATTGCTCAAGACCTCAAGAGCCAGTCAAAACCTGCTTCTACTCAAATCCTTCATCCATCTTGTTGCACAACTTTTTCTTTTAGGCAATTTACCTTGGTTGATGAAAGTCCCAAACTTCCTAAATGGTCATCAACCCTGTTCCCGTTTCCTCCTGCCAGTTGTCTCAAGCTGACCTGGAGTAACTGTCTAAGAGAAGTTTCCTTTCTCCTGTCTTCACCTTTCAGTCACAGTGCTTGCTTGCTTTTAAAGACCACTTATTGCAACAGCTCTGAACCCTTGCCTCTTGCAAATCATCATCTACTTATAGAATTCAAGGATTTGATTTTTCTGAAAGCTATCGCTTGCAGCTAAGTGAAGAAGCCTCTTTTTCTTCTTTCCTTTCTCCCAGCAAATATGCCCTATGTGCAATAGTGTTCTGTGATAGTCATACCAGTAAAAAGTTTTCATACACTTTTTAATGATCTTGGCAGCGTAGATGTCCCTCCTCAGTGATGCACATCAAGCGTATGAGGACAGATAAAAAAGGGTGCAGGCAGCTGAATCATGTTGATTTCTACCAGCTGTTTTGGTATAGTTTTGATTGCTTGATTTTACCTTTTGATTATTTGATAAAAAATGCAGAGATCTTTAAAGATCTCTGAGATAATTTCAACAGTATCAGTTGATAGAATGAAGTCAGAGAAAACTATCTTGTATTTTCTTCCTTTTCCTGCTAGGTAGATCCTTTCTTTCATTAAAAAAAATGTAAAATTTAGCCAAAAATCAATTTTCTGCAAAATAATAAATAGCATTTTGGCTTCCCTCCAGGTTGGACCTTCCAGTTCCTCTCAGAGCAGCTATTCAGGCAGTTCGGTAAGAGCTTCTAACTTCCAGTAACCTCAAACGACTAAAACTCTGTAACTACAGAGTTCTCAGGTGATTTAATACTGCACTGAAATACCACCTCTGCTAGTTAACGCAGAACGAGTTATTGTTCCAGTGAACTGTGTGTCCAGTACCTGGACTAGGTTCAGCTTCATACACTCTGTTGAATTCAGTAGATTGCTGTCAGTATTTTTAACTACAAAATGCTTCACCACCTCTGATCTCACACATTGAACATTTTTATCAAGCTTTGACTTGACCCTTTTGAGGGAAAAGAAAGATTCCTTCCATCTTCCTAGGGGATTCCTACCTGTGTATGCAACAAACACCCTGTGCATTCAGTCAAGCTGGTGTGTTGCTGACCCCTAGGAGTGTTTCTCGTCATCTAAAGCCTTTGCATATAGAAACAAGAAGGATCGGACGTCCCTGCCTATGGCAGGGGTTTGGAACTGGATAATCTTAAGGTCCTTTCCAACCCAAACCCTTCTATGATTCTATGATTCTAAGAAGTAAAAGGACCCTCCCATTGTGTGCAGTTCCTTTCAGAAACAGGAAACTGCAGAGCTGGGATAATTTCTTTTCCATTTGTCATAGTGAGAATGATGGTTTTATGAAGCAAGCATAAGCATTTGTATTGTAATCCAAATATATTATTAGGAAATCATAGAATGGTTTGGATTGGAAGGGACCTTGAAGATCTAGTTCCAATCCCTCTATGGTTGGTCTCCATGATCTTAAAGGTGTTTTCCAACAGAAATGATTCTGTGGTTCTATGATATTTATAAAACACAGAACCATAGACTCATTTCTTTTATAGTTTGAGAATTATACTTGTGTTTCACTGCCTTCCCCACAAATTTTCTCCAAACTTCACCAGGTATTCATGTGTGTATTAAAGCTCCACTATAATGTCTGTATCACTTTTAACAGCAGATTATATTTGCAGTTGAAAATTTGGGGACTTCACTGTCTAGTTAGCCTTTTAAAGCTTCTGGGGAATGCATGTCTGCATTCTCACTGATTGCTTTCGCTTCCTTAATCACAGAAATGGATACTTGTGTTCTAGTTAATTACCTCCACTACCACAACATGCCAATTTGCACTTGAACTCTCAGATGCTTTCTGGTATGTCTTCAGTTTCTTGAATTGAGCTTCTCAAAGACGTATTTCTTACTACTTATGAATGAATTATCTGGTAACACTCCATTAGTTCAGTCTTCACTGCTTGCAAGTGGAATCACCAGCCTCTGAGAAATACCAATTGTTTTGATGTCTGTATATTAAATACTGATTTTTCTTCATTGTATTTCCTTCAGATGTGATACATACTCTTCTCTAAGAGTTAAGTTTCTCATCTTGTCACATAACTGCGTGAATTTACTATTTTTTCTAAAATACAGACCATTTAGTAAGCCAACTTGTAGCTTTTGGAAGGTTATATGACCAATGGCAAAGTTACACAAGATCCAGATGGTGACTGATGGCTCGTACTGACTTAGAATTGATACAGGCAGATGCTGGTGAACTGGTAACCTTTGCACTTGCTTCTCCCCCGTTTGCACATACACATTCTCAACTGTACAACTTTTCACACCATAAGCAACAGGGCTTGTCTTTTTTTCTAACCCCCCTTTATTCTTTACATGGAAATAACTGACTCCTGTTTTTGTTTCAGAGTGCAGTAGTCTACACCATAAGCAAGAATGGATGTGGCCCTGTAAGCACTTCTCTTACTTTTGCTTTTTTGTCCCCAACATAGCTGTATTTATGCTAACTCCTAACTTTCGATTGCATTATTTATGAGTGTTCCTGTGGGAGCTTCTTTTGTAAACAGAAAATACTGGAGTGAGCAAGAAGACGAATATTACAGTTTATTCAATGCTATGAAGTACTTGGCAAACAGAGATGTTAAAAAGTTAAACATATGGGTCATGGAATCATGATCCATGCATGACTGTTGCACTCATACAGGTTGTAGGTTCTCCCCTTCCACTCAAGACGAAACTGATGCAAATTGGTCTGCATGCTCTAAGTTGCTACTCAATCTAAAAAAATGGCAAAGCAGCTTGAAGCAGTCAGGTTTAGTCTATGTCCATGACAGGGTTTTGCTCCTTTTTCCATAGCATAGTAAGTAAAAAAAATGAGCTAGTCACAGGTCAGCACTATCGGTTACCTCTTCCAAGTAGAAAAATGAGGGTGACACAGCTCCAACAAGGACAATGTTTCCAAAGATGTAAACCATTCCTGTCATCAGTACTTGTAAACTGTAAAATTCATCACAATGTCTATCGGGTTTTTGCAAAAGAACAACAAAGTTACAGTCTGGAGGGGGACCGTTGATTGTGTTAATAAGTGAGATTTCCTTTAAAAAAGGAGCTATCACTACTTATGCTGGACCTTGATATTCTATAGTTGATTGACTGTAAGTCAGGAAGGTGTTAATTCTGATTTCTTTCAAGTTTCCACTTCCTAATTTTTACATATAGGTGTACATACACATGACATAGATGATAAGTTTGAATCACAAGCTTTACTTTAAATCTTGATCATTTATTTCTATTAATAAATGTCTTGACAGTGTCTGTTTTAAAATGTTTCTGAGTACCTCTAAATAATCATGAATATACAAGGGACACTTTTGCCTGGTGTCTGAAGTGTGCCTTTAAGCAATTACAGAAGAGAGATAACTAATTTCATTTTGTTCTTAGGGGGGTGCTGCTGATGCCTATAGTCAACAAGCCTGTAGAGATGTAAGTTGGTTGGTTATATATGCGTTTACTGGTTGTCTACTACTGTGCTCTTTACATCATCTCCTTACTGCGAATTGTATTCTGTTCGCTTGTGTACAGTTACATTATTCTTCCTGAATATACTTAAGGAAACATGGTAGGCTGAGGCATTATTCTAAGGTTAAAAACCAAGATTAAAAGGTGTTGCACTCACTTCCTCAGAACGTAATAATTTATGTTACAGTTGCTACTCATTGCCTGTTATGAATGCCTGACTTGTTAGCTTACTAAAATGTCAGGATTCTTAACTGCATAATGCTCTTTGTCTGATAGAGTAATTGTCTTTGGCTATCGCATATTGTGCAATGCTGTTTGGGTTTCTTTTTACACCCTTTGTGTATTAATCGAATGATTTTTTAATAAGCAATTTCTATTGTCAGCCTATCTCATTTATTTCATTTTCACCTGAAAACAGGTGTATTTCAAAACCTGACGTATTTCACATTTTTAAAATCATAAAAGCAAGTAAAAAACCACTCTCAAATGTCTGTTAGAAACTGAAACCATAGCCAAGAAACTGCTTAGTGATATGCTTAACTTTAAATAAATCGTTAGATTTATTTATAATCCTAAATGTTAAATACATTTCATCTTTGCTTACTATGTAAGTGTAAACTGTATTTGTGATAGAGCAACATTAATCTTATGACTGCAGTAGAATGTTGGAAAAATCTTTTCTTCAGTCCTCCACAAACAGGTTCTGCCTACTTTACTACTGCCCTAGATTTATTTACATGGAGATAAAACATGTCTGATTTGAAGTGTGCATGCTCTAAAGAAAAAAAGTGATGACTTATCTATATAATTAACAAATTACTATGTAAATATACAACCGATTTCTGTTTTCATTTCAGAGCGCACCCTCCAGCGGTGGTATTTCCTATGGCCTGGTAACTATGTGCTTTCCAACATGCTTTCAGCTTCCTAAGCTATTCAGAAACCTAGCAGTAATGCCAAACTTTTACCAAATAGTAATTAAATTCGTGGAAGGGGATAAAGGAGCACTATATCCAAATGGTTAAGAAGTAATGGATATAACTTCAACAGACGAATTATATGCTTAGTGCATGTTGTAATATCAGCTTTGTTAGAAGTTATTTACTTCTGTATAGCACAGAAACTCCATTATATTTGTTCTGTAAATGAATGCCAGTTACTTTTATTATGATTTTTCAAAAGTCAGTGCTTTCTTTCATAGTTATTATGAATCAAAAGTGTATTTTGTGGCTTTCAGCCTATGCAATCGTATACATGAGTTGCTGAAATGCTGCACATTGTTTTACGCTTCTTTTAGAACGTTTCTCATCTCATGGCACGTCCAATTTGTTCAAGTTCACATTTCAAAGAGTAGGCTTCTCACTTTGGGTGGAATGGAGTTTGGGCTGGTTTCTGTTTTGATGACGATAGAAGAGCTTACTTTTTGTTTGTACCAATAGTTTGCTGTAAACAAATTCCCAATTTGATGTTGGGTGGAACGTTTGCAGCTCTTACCCAGTGCTGTGGGAAGCTCGCACAATAACTGGGGTTCGTAGGAAAAAATTAAACCGGGTGATCTCTTTCAGTCTTTCATTTATTAATTGCCAGTGCTTTAATACTTTTCCTCAGAACCTTATTTTGCTTGGTACTTTAGGGAAATTATGTTAGCTCTAACATTCTTGTGGCAAATAGTGCTGTAATTAATTTGTCATACGTATACCTAAGCAACAAATGGATTCTGTATTCTTTACAGTCTGTGCCTTCAAGCAGTTCAGAGTCCAGTAAGAAGGTAAGCTCTCCTTTTCAATTCAAAGGGAAAACATTCTTAGAGATAGCTTGACATGACCCCTTTTATTTCAGTGGTGCTACAGTTCCTTTTACCAGCTGGGCAGAGCCTTGGATGACATGACCATGAGGCTACCCTGCCCATTGCCATGACCATGAGGCTACCCTGCCCATGGCAGGCGGTTGGAACTGGATGATCATAAGGTCCTTTCCAGCCCAAACCATTCCATCATTCTAAGGCTTCTCAAGGTTTTAACTCAGATCGATTCATATGATTTCAATCAGTTTGGCTCTTAGATGCTTTACCCTAACTAGCTGTGCTATGGTGGCTTTTGTTGGTAGTTGACTTAACTATATGTAAAACAAAATCCAGACATGTTTTTGGTGATTCGCTTTTAAAGAGTTAGCATAGTGATTGCGAGGTAATGAGGACTTTCAAGGATATAGGTTATGCAGTTATGATTTAGATGGGGCTGGAGAATGAGTATGGCTCAAAGCAAATGAAATGAATAGAATTCATATTCCCTGTATTTGACTGATAATAGTTACATGGACTGTTCCTCTCAGTTCAGCCACCAAGAAGTGCAGAGCTAATTCTATGCTGTATTTACACCATTGTGTATACATAATGTACCCATTCATGTCCTCACAGATCTCGTTTTTCATTTAATTTCCCATTAGTCTAAGAATTCAAAACACACTGATGGATTATTTTTTATAGTAGCTACTTCTAAAAGCATAATACCTCTCCCTGTTTTATACTAGAATTCTTTTCTTCTGATTGCACCAACTCTCCTCTTCCTTTTCTACACCACTGGATAATACAAACTGTTTTCAGTTAAAAAAAGTAAAATAAGGTGGGAAGAGAAGCTTCTAATTAGACAATATTAAAACCTTTACAGAAGTTACTACTACTGCATTTGGCTTCATTTTTTTGAATGAACTCAATAAGAAGCCTTTTTTCTTTTAGCATAATACTGAATAAAGAGAAAAGAAATTTCCATTTTGAGGTGGAAAGTTGAAGATCAAAAAGGACACACAGTATAGGCCAGTGGGCATGGTACAATACATGAAATCCTGCTTCTGCCTTTACGACTGAATCCTTGTGTGACTGGGAGCAAGTGTTTTACCTCCTTGTACTCTTGTATATACATATATATTCTTCTTCGCTTGGTAATGTGCATTAAATGTGTTAATAAAAATAATGTTCTATAGATGCGATCATCCATAGCATTAATATTAGAGTTTGTAAATTTAGAGAACTCTGTATTCTTCTTTTTCCTAACATATTGAACTATCGAAGTAAACTCTGTGATGAATAAGCAGCTTTCTCTGATGATTCCTCTGTAGGTAGTGGTGGTGGCCAACAGCAACCCTTTTCCACCTGTGGTAAGCACTTTTTCTCTACACTGCTGCAAGTTCTGGCTCAAAAAGCTTTGAAATACCTACAGGCTTAATCAGTCAGAAAGGTTCCTGGTGTACGGAGACAACTCTTTGGCAGGCATAGTTTATCCTAGGTGTCTAGTTATCTTCAGGGAAAGCCAGTATTAAGATAGCTACAAACCTCATGGTTCTATGATTGCTCTCAGCACTTGCAGAGATATTGGATTAGCTGCAGATTCCAGGTCTCTCAATGCATACAATCTCTCTTCCTGAATAGTTTGATTGGGTTTTTTTTTTCCTTATCTATTGTATTGGTTTGTCTGTATCCATTGCAATTCACTTTTATTCTCATTTTTAAACTATTCAGTTTCCACTCTGCTCGCTTGGAACTCACACAGTCAATCAAAAGTAAATTTAGCCTGAAGGTGGTTAAAGAAAGTTTGTATGATGAAACATTTGATATACATGTTTTTCTGATGTCCAGTTTCTGATCAAATATCTTATTGGTCCAACCTGAGTGGGGCTTATAATCCATTTGTTCTGTGCTATCCTTCCTATATCTTTCTTTCACATTTGGTTCTGTATGGCATCCAAAAGATAGGGCCCTTTTTCTGCTGCTATGTTCTGTTGGACAAGCCCTTGTACAAAATAACTAAAGGTTGTTTTCTTTCACTTGTAGCGTCACACCTATCCCCAGGTAAGCAGACTTGTATTATCTCTGTAATAGGAATGTGGTTCTTAGGGGATCAAACCACTTGCCTCAGGGTGGTGTCTGCTACCCTTTTACCCCCTTGCCACCAAATACAGCAAACAAATGACTAAATCAGTAATTGAATTAGTCTGTGTGGTGATATATGTCCAATGCAGGTGACAGTGAGACAAGTAAGAGGGTTGATGGTGTCTGAAGGTTCACTCACCATATCTTAAGACAAGCTTGCTGCTTGTGTAGAGAGGGCATAGCCTCTGCTCTGCTGTTTTCCCCAGAAACTGCAATAGAATCAAATGCAAACATAGAAAATTACTTAGTAGAGAGCTGAGGATAAAAAAAACCCTCATTTATTGCTGGGTGTTAACACTTAATTCTCAATATATTGCATATACAATCTTTCCCTTTATTCTCCTAAGCGGACCAGTACGACTTTGTGTTTTCTGTTTAACTGCACTCCATTTAAACAAGTCAAATTCTATGTTATCTGATGTGGGGGTTTGGTTTATTTTTTCTTTCAGAGTTTGGGAAGTTCTGCTGCTAGGGTCGTTATACAGGTAGACATTCTTTCTCCATTATACTCTTTGTGAATAACTACATATGAATTCCTTATGGGTATCTTAGATATCCACAGACTACAGTGGTGGAGTAGGGGGTTTCTGTGGGTACAGCAAAGTGGTATCTTACTTGGCTGCTGATTAAAGACCATTGCATGTTTTCCACAGCCAAGAAATATGAAAAACTCTGTATGCTCATTCCATAGTGCTCTCAAAATCTGTCAAATTTAACCATCTTAGTCTACTCAGGCAAGATGCATGGAGTTCTAGAACTTAAGTGTGAATGTTATTCACTATTAGATCAAATACGCATAAACCCTAACCTGAACAGTTCCATGTTCACTTAAACAGTCTCTTTTTAAAACTGAAACAGCTAGTTTACTATTATGGCTATCCCTCGCGAGTATTTTTTCTGGGTCCTTTGCAATTTTAACCCACCTGCTGTTCTTTACAGTTTAGGCTTTCCTTCCTTCAGATGATAGCCCTTCAAACCGTAACAAGTTCTCACTCAATCAAAAGATCAGTAGCAAGTTACCATAGCTGAAATTTGTCTATTGAACATCATTGTTTGCAAAATACGTAACATTAGATTCTACCATCTAGTAGATACAAGGATAGAGTCACTTCTTAAAAAGTCTTATTACAGAAGTAATTTCTTTTAAAAGCAAATAACCATATTTTGGTCCCTATGTAGGGTGCACAAAGACCACAAAGCAGCAGTACTTACGTTCTGGTAAGTGAATTTATTTCTGTAGACTTCACTAAAACAGGGCCAACTTGGAAATCAGCTCTTTCCTACACGTTCAAATGTATTTCACAGTGTGCAGGTTACTTCTATTTCTCTGGGGGTTTTTCATAAAGTTCTCACCTGGTATTGTTGTTCAACTATTTTTGATTGAAATGCTCATGAATGTATTTCCATTTGTGGTCAGTTGAAGTGCATTCCACTCAGTGTGTCCTCTAAAAGAGGCATGAAAGTCATGGCACTGAGAGCAAGTGATTCTAGGCTCAGTCTCACACCATAAACCTCACACTAGTAGATTCAGATCCCAGGTATATTAGATCTCACATAGTTGCTTATCCATATTGCGAACAATGGAGAATCATAAAGTCAAACATCCGTGCAACGTCTTTCAGCCTTACTAAACACATGCAGATAAAGCTACTTATGTGGAAACCAAGTGTGTGATTTAACAAATACTACCATAATGACAAAAGGAATTGTTGCAGAGGAGCACATTCACAGTATGAGCTCAGGTACAAAGGACCTTCAGAATTCCTTCTATCTGGGGGCAAACAAAAAGCAAAAAAGACAAATGTATGTCAGTATTCTCTGCAGCCAGGAAGCAGTTTCAAGAGGGTAGGTATGACTTCTGGGTTCAAAACCCAGGGAGACAAGGGCTCAACAGCACTAACAATCAACATGCAAAAGGTTGACAGACTGCATCTCAGTTTGATTCAAGGCTTTCACTGAGAATAGGGCAATGTATTTGCTGCACAGATGCCAGCAGCCCGCTCTGTCTGCTTTGGCTCAGGATGGGCCTCTCGGGGCAACCCTTGTGCAGCTATACTTTCCTAAACGTTATGCTCTCTATAGAAGCCTCTTGTCAAGGTGTTAATTACCTTCTCTGTTTTACAGACTCCCCAAAGCAGCCAATACTCTGGCCAGGTGAGATTTCTTCCTGAAATGCAATGAGCTTTTCTCTCGGGTCCTGCCTTGCAAATGGGCCTTGGGGTTTGGAAGGGCATTTTCCTTCTTGGTGTTGCTGCGTGGTCCTTGGTTTTCATTTGTGCCACGGAGTTAACCTGAAGGAAAAAGCACCAAGCAAATTGCACATACTCAAGTATATATGATATATACAGAGGAAGTGGTAGTGGAAAGGGACTGTTCTATTATAGCTCTGCTGAGACTACCCCTTACAGCTGTGTTCTTGTGTTTCTTACAGGCCTCCCGCCCTCAAAGCATTTCTTACAGCCTGGTAAGTATCTGCGTGTCACCTTCCAGAACATAGCACTGTAGCAGTGGAGTGCCATGGCACTGCAACAGCACTTAGCAAGCTCTCACAATTCGAAGTTTGAAGGACATTTTATAAGAACATAAGAATTCTCACACTAAGAATCTATCCACGTGCTACTTTCATTATCTGTAACCCCAGCACATGAAACCATTGCACTCAACATCATTGTGAAGGCCAGGAATGAGTCTGGGCTCTTCATGCTGCCCTGCACAGCTTTAGGATGTAGTTGCTAGCTCTCCCTAGTGCAGGCTGGATCCCTTACAAAAGGGGAGTAAGCACATGTTCTTGTCCTAGTGCGGGCCAAGTTCCTGGGGCAGGAGCAGTTCCGATGGCCAGGGAAGCAAAGTGGCTGTTCTGTAGGAGGTTCTTCTCTGCCCTCTCTGTGACCAGCCCCATTGGCAGGCTTTTGATGGTTCCCTTGGCAGTTGCATCTCAGTTTGATTCAAGGCTTTCACTGAGAATAGGGCAATGTATTTGCTGCACAGATGCCAGCAGCCCGCTCTGTCTGCTTTGGCTCAGGATGGGCCTCTCGGGGCAGCCCTTGTGCAGCTATACTTTCCTAAACGTTATGCTCTCTATAGAAGCCTCTTGTCAAGGTGTTAATTACCTTCTCTGTTTTACAGACTCCCCAAAGCAGCCAATACTCTGGCCAGGTGAGATTTCTTCCTGAAATGCAATGAGCTTTTCTCTCGGGTCCTGCCTTGCAAATGGGCTTTGGGGTTTGGAAGGGCATTTTCCCTCTTGGTGTTGCTGCGTGGTCCTTGGTTTTGGTTTGTGCCACTGAATGAAGGAAAAAGAACTGCCAGAGAGGAACTGTTAGTGGAGATGGGCTGTTCTCCTGCAGCCCTGCTGAGGCCACAACTTTACTTACAGCTGAGTTCTTGTGTTTCTTACAGGTCTCCCGCCCTCAAAGTGTTTCTTACACCCTCGTAAGTATCCGCCTGTCACCAGTCAGAATACAGAACTGTAGCGAGGAGAGTGCCATGGCACTGCAGAAGCACTCAGCAAGCTCTCAGAGTTGCAACTTTGAAGGATGTTTTCCCTGAAGATCTGTATTTTCACACTCGGAATACTTTCTTATCTGGAATCCCAGCACAGGAAACCATTGCACTCAACATCATTGTGAGGGCCAGGAATGAGTCTGGGCTCTTCATGCTGCCCTGCACAGCTTTAGGATGTAGTTGCTAGCTCTCCCTAGTGCAGGCTGGATCCCTTACAAAAGGGGAGTAAGCACATGTTCTTGTCCTAGTGCGGGCCAAGTTCCTGGGGCAGGAGCAGTTCCGATGGCCAGGGAAGCAAAGTGGCTGTTCTGTAGGAGGGTCTTCACTGCCCTCTCTGTGACCAGCCCCACTGGCAGGCTTTTGATGGTTCCCTTGGCAGCTGCATCTCAGTTTGATTCAAGGCTTTCACTGAGAATAGGGCAATGTATTTGCTGCACAGATGCCAGCAGCCCGCTCTGTCTGCTTTGGCTCAGGATGGGCCTCTCGGGGCAACCCTTGTGCAGCTATACTTTCCTAAACGTTATGCTCTCTATAGAAGCCTCTTGTCAAGGTGTTAATTACCTTCTCTGTTTTACAGACTCCCCAAAGCAGCCAATACTCTGGCCAGGTGAGATTTCTTCCTGAAATGCAATGAGCTTTTCTCTCGGGTCCTGCCTTGCAAATGGGCCTTTGGGATTTGGAAGGGCATTTTTCCTTCTTGGTGTTGCTGCGTGGTCCTTGGTTTTCATTTGTGCCACGGAGTTAACCTGAAGGAAAAAGCACCAAGCAAATTGCACATACTCAAGTATATATGATATATACAGAGGAAGTGGTAGTGGAAAGGGACTGTTCTATTATAGCTCTGCTGAGACTACCCCTTACAGCTGTGTTCTTGTGTTTCTTACAGGCCTCCCGCCCTCAAAGCATTTCTTACAGCCTGGTAAGTATCTGCGTGTCACCTTCCAGAACATAGCACTGTAGCAGTGGAGTGCCATGGCACTGCAACAGCACTTAGCAAGCTCTCACAATTCGAAGTTTGAAGGACATTTTATAAGAACATAAGAATTCTCACACTAAGAATCTATCCACGTGCTACTTTCATTATCTGTAACCCCAGCACATGAAATCGTTGCGCTGAGCATCATTGTGAAGGCCAGGAATGAGTCTGGGCTCTTCATGCTG
This sequence comes from Myiopsitta monachus, assembly GCA_017639245.1. Taxonomy (NCBI): domain Eukaryota; kingdom Metazoa; phylum Chordata; class Aves; order Psittaciformes; family Psittacidae; genus Myiopsitta; species Myiopsitta monachus. The sequence continues at coordinate 1,067,917 of CM029923.1, read as the reverse complement.
CCCTGCACAGCTTTAGGATGTAGTTGCTAGCTCTCCCTAGTGCAGGCTGGATCCCTTACAAAAGGGGAGTAAGCACATGTTCTTGTCCTAGTGCGGGCCAAGTTCCTGGGGCAGGAGCAGTTCCGATGGCCAGGGAAGCAAAGTGGCTGTTCTGTAGGAGGTTCTTCACTGCCCTCTCTGTGACCAGCCCCATTGGCAGGCTTTTGATGGTTCCTTTTGCAGCTGCATTTGAATTTGATTCAAGGCTTTCACTGAGAATAGGGCAATGTATTTGCTGCACAGATGCCAGCAGCCCGCTCTGTCTGCTTTGGCTCAGGATGGGCCTCTCGGGGCAGCCCTTGTGCAGCTATACTTTCCTAAACGTTATGCTCTCTATAGAAGCCTCTTGTCAAGGTGTTAATTACCTTCTCTGTTTTACAGACTCCCCAAAGCAGCCAATACTCTGGCCAGGTGAGATTTCTTCCTGAAATGCAATGAGCTTTTCTCTCGGGTCCTGCCTTGCAAATGGGCCTTGGGGTTTGGCTGGGTTTTTTCCTTCTTGGTGTTGCTGTGTGGTCCTTGGTTTTGGTTTGTGCCACTGAATGAAGGAAAAAGAACTGCCAGAGAGGAACTGTTAGTGGAGATGGGCTGTTCTCCTGCAGCCCTGCTGAGACCACAACTTTACTTACAGCCGAGTTCTTGTGTTTCTTACAGGTCTCCCGCCCTCAAAGTATTTCTTACAGCCTGGTACGTATCCGCCTGTTACCAGTCAGAGCACAGAACCGTAGCGAGGGGAGTGCCATGGCACTGCAGAAGCACTCAGCAAGCTCTCAGAGTTGCAACTTTGAAGGATGTTTTCCCTGAAGATCTGTATTTTCACACTCGGAATACTTTCTTATCTGGAATCCCAGCACAGGAAACCATTGCACTCAACATCATTGTGAGGGCCAGGAATGAGTCTGGGCTCTTCATGCTGCCCTGCACGGCTTTAGGATGTAGTTGCTAGCTCTCCCTAGTGCAGGCTGGATCCCTTACAAAAGGGGAGTAAGCACATGTTCTTGTCCTAGTGCGGGCCAAGTTCCTGGGGCAGGAGCAGTTCCGATGGCCAGGGAAGCAAAGTGGCTGTTCTGTAGGAGGTTCTTCATCTGCCCTCTCTGTGACCAGCCCCACTTGGCAGGCTTTTGATGGTTCCCTTTGCAGCTGCATCTGCAGTTTGATTCAAGGCTTTCACTGAGAATAGGGCAATGTATTTGCTGCACAGATGCCAGCAGCCCGCTCTGTCTGCTTTGGCTCAGGATGGGCCTCTCGGGGCAACCCTTGTGCAGCTATACTTTCCTAAACGTTATGCTCTCTATAGAAGCCTCTTGTCAAGGTGTTAATTACCTTCTCTGTTTTACAGACTCCCCAAAGCAGCCAATACTCTGGCCAGGTGAGATTCCTTCCTGAAATGCAATGAGCTTTTCTCTCGGGTCCTGCCTTGCAAATGGGCTTTGGGGTTTGGAAGGGCATTTTCCTTCTTGGTGTTGCTGTGTGGTCCTTTTTTTTGGTTTGTGCCACTGAATGAAGGAAAAAGAACTGCCAGAGAGGAACTGTTAGTGGAGATGGGCTGTTCTCCTGCAGCTCTGCTGAGGCCACAACTTTACTTACAGCTGAGTTCTTGTGTTTCTTACAGGCCTCCCGCCCTCAAAGTATTTCTTACAGCCTCGTAAGTATCCGCCTGTCACCAGTCAGAATACAGAACTGTAGCGAGGAGAGTGCCATGGCACTGCAGAAGCACTCAGCAAGCTCTCAGAGTTGCAACTTTGAAGGATGTTTTCCCTGAAGATCTGTATTTTCACACTCGGAATACTTTCTTATCTGGAATCCCAGCACAGGAAACCATTGCACTCAACATCATTGTGAGGGCCAGGAATGAGTCTGGGCTCTTCATGCTGCCCTGCACGGCTTTAGGATGTAGTTGCTAGCTCTCCCTAGTGCAGGCTGGATCCCTTACAAAAGGGGAGTAAGCACATGTTCTTGTCCTAGTGCGGGCCAAGTTCCTGGGGCAGGAGCAGTTCCGATGGCCAGGGAAGCAAAGTGGCTGTTCTGTAGGAGGTTCTTCACTGCCCTCTCTGTGACCAGCCCCACTGGCAGGCTTTTGATGGTTCCCTTGGCAGTTGCATCTCAGTTTGATTCAAGGCTTTCACTGAGAATAGGGCAATGTATTTGCTGCACAGATGCCAGCAGCCCGCTCTGTCTGCTTTGGCTCAGGATGGGCCTCTCGGGGCAGCCCTTGTGCAGCTATACTTTCCTAAACGTTATGCTCTCTATAGAAGCCTCTTGTCAAGGTGTTAATTACCTTCTCTGTTTTACAGACTCCCCAAAGCAGCCAATACTCTGGCCAGGTGAGATTTCTTCCTGAAATGCAATGAGCTTTTCTCTCGGGTCCTGCCTTGCAAATGGGCCTTGGGATTTGGCTGGGTTTTTTCCTTCTTGGTGTTGCTGTGTGGTCCTTGGTTTTGGTTTGTGCCACTGAGTTAACCTGAAGGAAAAAGCACCAAGCAAATTGCATATACTCAAATCTATATTATGTATACAGAATCTTTGGTTACAGCTGAATTCTTGTCTTTCTTACCGGTCTCCCGGCCTCAAAGTGTTTCTTACGGCCTGGTGAGTATCTGCCTGTTGCCAGTCAGAACACGGCACTGTAGCGAGAGGAGTGCCATGGCTCTGCAGAAGCACTCAGCACGCTCTCACCTTTCCAAAGTTGATAGAACATTTTCTATTCTTGAATATACCTAAAATTCTCTTCTAGAAGATTGCCTAATAGGGCAACCAGCTTTGTTAATGGTTGCGTTCTTGCCTTTCTTACAGGGCTATCAGTGTCCAGGTAGCATTTCCTATGGCCTGGTAAACATACCAGTCAGTATACAATACACTCGATGCTCCTTTATATGTATCGAGAATTTTACTGGGTTTTTTCTTGAAACAATATGATAAAGTCTCATTAGAAGTTGTGAACTTTATTCATACGAGTCTGGTAACTATAGGGTTATTGATACAGGTCCTTCCCCTTTAGGGAAGTACTTCATAATAAAGCTAATATCCCTTTACAATATTTTCTTGGTTTTGAAACAAAGAAAAGGAATATCTGGATTACTGAGCTGCCTCTTTCCCCCCCCTTATTTTCTTTTTCTTTTCTCCAGCAGGGTGGATCTGGTTACTCAGGTGGCAGCAGTGGCTGTGGACAAGTAAGTCCTCGTTCTCCACACTATCTGAAAACTAGACCCCACTTTCTTTGTAGTAGTTAACATATTTTCCGATAAGTTATCTAATTTTTATTAGTTGAAATCTTTTGGTTTCATTCTTACATGGAATCTTCTAGCACAGAGATCAAGAAGCACCGGTATTGTTGGTCATTTTAACCAACATGAAATGGTTTCTCACCATGCAGTGTCACACACAAACGATGGCCGAGTAATGCTTCACGTATCTTCTCAGTAAACAGGCAAAAACTTTGCTTGGGAATGATTTTTGGATGCTGGCCCATTTAGTTCCCACAGAAAGTGTTAGGATTAGAGAGTCCGGCTCCTACGGATTAAGACGTGGATTAGTAGTTTTCATCCTGGTTCCGTTTCAACTTCTATATGCTTACAACAGTGTAAAGACGGTGTCTTCAATGGTGGGAGAATGGTTGGACTTGATGATTTCAAAGTTTTTTTCCAATCCAGCTGCTTCTATGATTATTGGGCAGTAGCCTTGCCTAAGGTCTATAATGGGTGAATCTAGTATGATTCTGAGGTAGATGGTCACACAGCTGTAACTGTTGATTCCCAAATGGGCTGTCCAAACCCACCCAACAAAAGAGTTTACCTTTAGCAGTCAAGAGGAACTTGCAGGGAGTCTGTATCATTCAGCTGCCAGCCTACCTCACTTTCCATATGGCACACAGTAGTCCTCCTTTCATCATCTGTGTGCATGTGTCTTGGTACTTGTGACTGTGTGGGTATGGGAGCGACAGAGGGTAAAGCTGCAGACTTAAAGGGTGAAATGCAATTAAACTCACCCTCAGTAAAGTTTTATGTAGAGTTTCATTCCATTAATTCTCACACAGAAGTCTGAAGAGAGCTGACTACTCTGCATCCAAATGACAATTGGGACATTTACCTTATGGTTCCTTTATTTTTTAACAGGGTGTCTCCTATGACGGCAATCCCTGCCACCAGGTAAATGCTTTTCCTTCTCTGATTTGGAAGGCACGTTCAAAATCAGTTTTTCCACTAACTCAATTAGAACCAGCTTCTGATTCATAGACTGTAAATCCATGTAATCTTACCAATTATGAGTTTAGCACTTACTATCTTCCTGTACACAGGAATATCACAGGGGCCTATTCTCCCCTTTTTCCTAGCATTATGTCTGTAAAATGCCTAACTCTATAGGATGCTAAGGCCAGATTCTGGAAAGCTGGAACTTTTGGTGCTGGAACTCTAAAAACCAATCTCCTGAAAGACGCCTACTATGTTTAAAGGAACAATCTCTGTAAATGTTAGAAATTATGAGGAAAACAGCAATAGACGATCTCTTTCTTTTTTTTGATTCACACTTCTCTGGATTCTTACTGATTTTTCCACAAGAAATAGAAAAATCAGATTCACTGTGTTCATGATCTAAATATATTGATAAATATACAAATAACAGACGTTGCTACATTATGTGGCATAGAATATGCAGCATACACAATACACTGTACATACCTTGAAAGAATAGTATATGACGTAGGTACATAAGTATGTTGTTTTATAATAGCTATTTTTTTAAATAAAGAGCTATTTCTTTCCAAGACTAAAGGCAACACTTAAATTTTGTACTAAAACCTGCAAGAACACCGACAGATGGTACTTTTCATTTTCCTTTGATGACATCTCAGCCCCTATTTAGTGACTGGCAAATATCCCACTCTTGAGTAGCTCAGGATCTCACTGTTCTTATGCACTTTCGACACTAATGCTTCTACAGATGTCTTTTTTGATTGGCGAATTTACATCCCCCTTCTAAAGAGGGCATGTTGAAACATACCGAGTGCTTTAGACTAAACCTTTTGCTCAAGGCCGCTGTATCTCGCATCTCACAGCTTTCTGTGTAATAGTGCTACCAGGGGAGGTTTATCATTCCAGTTGTAGAAATTATGTTTCCTACAGAAGAAAAAAAGATGCATTCTCCAGAGACTGTTGAGAATGAAACTCCTCTGTGTACTAGGCATTACTTAAAGCTAAAAGTCTGTAGTTCCTTGACATAGGTATTATGTAGCGTTTACCTTTGCACTGTGGTGATCTGTGCTCACTACATTAGTATATAGACATCATATCTATATCGCACCCCTGCCTCTGCTCCTCACTCTTTCTCAGAAAGTATCAGAGCTTTCATTAAAAATGAGCCATAGTCAAACAGCAAGTGTCAAAATCATGCTATTTTTGTCTCCTTTACAGGATGGATCACAGGGTGGTCAGGTAGGCAGCTCTCTATTATCCATTGGTAAAACCTTTTTAAGCAGTTCTTATCCAGAGGACAGTTTCTTTGCTCATGAGGGTGTAGACTCTTGCAGAGGTTCCCCAGCTCCAACCTGCATCTCACTCTCTTAAAAGGAAGAGCTTTTTGGCCTGGAAATTCCGCTTCCATAGAAAGAATTCAGCAGCCCAATGAAGTTACAGGTCAGATTCAGCTCTCCAGCATTACCTGTTGCTGTTTTGTTTTCACAGGGTGCGTCATACTCCTTGCAAACCTATGATGGCAGCCAAGTAAGTACTATTTTTTCCTCCCGCTGAGGTTTTACTCCACAGGTTCCACAAGGGATTATCAATATCTGATTTACAACGTTGTAATATTAATCCTATTTGGTTTTGTTGGCAGGGTGGATCACCATCCTCACAAAATTATGGTGGCAACCAGGTAGGTAGACCTTGATTTTTCTCCTTTGGAGAACTTTTCCCATATCTGATAAAGCTGTATAGATAGGCAGAAAGTTGTATTTGTTCAAAGGAATCCCAGGTAATTGTTTATTCCAGCTTTACAGCCCCCAAATAAAACCACAGCTTCTTCTGAAATAGGGTTTGTATTTGTTTGTTGTTACAGGGTGGATCCTACTCGCAAGGCTATTCAGGTGGCCAAGTAAGTAATGCTCTATTTCCCTACTTGTCCATCGCTTCACACAAGCTTCAGCCTCTGCTCAAAATCAGGTTTCCCATATTCTCATTTTTCCTGACTTTTGGTTTGTTTGTTTTAAAGGGTGGATCAGACACCTATTATGATAATCAGGTAACTAGTTCTGTCTTCTAGATACATATTATTGCGTGCTAATCTTTGTAGCCCCTGCGTCATCTTTCTCAAAGATGTACTAAACCATAACAGTTTCTATGGTCTTTTTGTTTTGGATTGGTTTTGGTATTTTCCTTGGTGGAGAGTTCAACATTCCCTGTAAGCAACTGTTGTATTTGGCTCCTTATTTTCCTTATAAAAGACTTAATTTAATTCAGCCTTTTCTTCGCACGAGCCTCAATTCTGTCTCGCGGAGTACAAAGTTTAGTTTTAACAATCCATTTTTGTAAGGAAATAACTGGTGTTTAATGTCCTTCCAGAATTCACAAGGTTACTCAGACGATAATGCTTGTGATGATGTGAGTATGCTTCCTCTAGTATATTTTCATCAGAGTATTTCCCATGTAGATGGGCAAATATTGCACTGCTAGATGCAGCCTCGTGAGCAGAATGATCCAGAAAGACTGTTGATTTCCCACACTAATAGCTGTTTCAGCAACTGCATGTTTTCTTACTGAGAATTGTCATGTAAGTGTTGACAGACACATTTTGTGCTCTTAAATGCATTTAACTCGCTGAACTGAAATGTGGATAAGAAGACTTTGGTGCCTTTGCAGTGACAGAAAACTTCACTTAAAACCTAAGGATACATTTTGCAGTAATGTTCAAAAATAAAAGCAACTCCCATAGACAAGCTTTAACTGCATGCAAGGAAAGAAAGCAGAGAGATACAGTGGCAGATATTCCACTGTTCTACCATTTCTACTTATCCAAAGTTGCCATTAAAATCTTTTTCAGACTGAAATAGTAGGATTTCAGACTGACTCAAGCAAGGCTGTGGGGAATATGAGCAACAGAGTAGTATTTCTTTTCTATGTCTGTAAGCAGTAGCAGAAAGAGTGGGGGTTCTATAAGCTTACTGCAGTTAAAGAACTCTTAAAGAAGAAAATCATTTCTTCTTTTCCAGAGTGACACCACCTATAGTGCCAATGTTCAGGTAAGTACTTTTTTCTTCTGTAGTATTCAAATTGTTACGATCAATGACACTGTTAGTACCTGAGCACTTCAGCAGTAGTCCTGTGAGCCTCTGATTGCATAATGTGATTGCTTTATAGTGCCCTTAAAAAGGCAATTAAAGAAGGAGATATCTGATGTTATAGTTTCCTGTACTCAGTGCCTTCCAGCCCTTCTCAAGGCTGCTGGGCAATTATTTAAAACTCCGCAGTAGTAACACAGGGGTTTTGTAATACATACAGTAGACTGGATAGTTATTTGGGAATTCACCATCTGGATATGCGAGGCACGTAGCCATCCCAAGCTTTTTGCACTTGTCCTCATTTAAACTTACGTATCTGCTGGTGGTGTAAAGTAACATTCTGTCCCACAAGTGAAAACTGGCAACGGGTATTTTCTCCGTGTTTCAGCCTCCTTTTGTTCTGCTGCCATCTAGAGCAACCTTCTGTCATCTGCCGCTTACCTTCAGCGGCCGGCCAGACGCTTTACTGCTTCATTACTTTCCCTATTAGTCCTCTCTAGTACTTCAGTACTGCCGCAGAAACGTACACTAGGAAGTAAGGAGGCCTTCTGAAAGCCTCTTTTCCTTTGCCCCGAATGCATTGCATTAGGTTTTTGTTCTGCAAACAAAAACCCTTCAGCAGCAAACCCTGTTCGAGTCTCATCACCTCCTCCTTTTTCACAAAAGAGGTTACTATTCCCTTGGTTATCCCTATCCAGCGCACATTGCTGGATTTCGTTGTAAAAGCGTTTGCTCCTAAACATTCTCACAAAGAAGGGGAGGGGATTCAAGCAAGAGCAGCAAGTCATGATGCAGATAGCTTCTCAACCATTGCGTTCGGGCTGAGGGAGGCTGCTCAGCAGGCGCTTCTGCTGAAGGAGTGTGAAGGTGAAAACAGACAAAGAATATGCTTTTTAAGACCCTTACTGATAGTGAAATGATAGATCTGGACATTTCCTGTCTTGAAATATGCCACCTTGACAAGTTTAAGTTCATCTTTGCTGAAAGTATTTTGTGGATGGCTGCATCTATAAATAACTGGCTTCTGGCTCCTTTACAGAGTTCTGGTTGTGCAAAGAAGAAAGTTCTTGTTGCCAGAGTAAGTAGCATTTTTCCTTTTCTTTTTTCTTTAAGGACAAATAACTCGGCTGTTTGCTGTTTGGGTGAATTTATGTTACAAAAGTATGTATATGAATAAAAAGACATGAAATTCCTGCTGCGAGGTATAGGGCAGCTCAGATTCCTGTTCTTCAGGAAGCACATACAGGGTTGGTCCAAGCTAAAGTTAAAACCAAATGAGTGTCATAAAACCAGAGGACAGCTGAAATTTGAGCTGAAGAAATGTAAAATAGTGAAGTGAGAAAGAATAATGTTTCTAATTAATACTGCTCAGCATGTTGTGGGGGCAGATACGCATATGTGTATTGTATAGTTTCAAGTCAGACAAACAATGGGCAAATAGGCTTTAATTTTATAATAAGGCTTTCCTGCTCAATGTGTGCATTAAAGGGTCTGGAGTTGTTCGAAACACATAATAAGTGTAAAAAACAAAAAAGAGGCCTGTCACTGTTCATAGAGTTTTCACCTCCTCATAGTAAATGTCTTTGGTTTTTACAGGATACATCACATGTTTTGAGCAAAAGAGCCTACGATGCACAGGTAAACTATTCTTGTCGCTTTTTCTGCTGGTGTTACAGCTCCCTGGTGTATTACCTGCAAAAAGAAGAATCAGGATCTAATTCCCGCAACAGAGTATTCTGGTTAGGGTTAGGTAGTTTTTTCCCAGTAGAACTGTGTATTTTCCTTTATTACCCTTCAGAAAAATGAGTCATTTCTTGTTTCCTCACAGAATGAGTCTTCTACTTCAAATAGCAGCCACAGTAACCCCCAGGTAATAACAGTGTCTATTGCATGGTATTGCAAAGACTTCTGTGAGAAATCTAATTTTCACTCCTGAAAATTAGATTCCACTCCCTGATCTGTGCTTAAGGATACTAGGTTTGATTTGGCAGCATTTTCCCTACAATGTTATGATTTTGCAGTTGTAAATAATTACAATGGGGCCAGAATATACTGTCTCCTCATTCCTTCACTGAGCAGTAAGCATTGCAGGTGTTTGTTTTCATCAGATTTTGTAAAAGTTGCTTGTAAAACACAAAAGAAACAGGTTTGGAATCTTGTCTTTTTAACACTTATTTTTAGAGACAGTCCTGCTCTGGTGATGGTTGTGCTCAGATACACACTTGTGTTTCATTTAGACTTTGGTAACAAGGTACACCTTAGTGATGAGGTACCTTCTGTTACAAAAGTAGGTCCAACTTTCCCCTTGTGCAGACTTCCATCCTGCTGCAGTGGTCTGTGTGTTGCAGAATTATGTGAAATTTAACTGATCCAGAGTGACACCTGCTTCTGTTTTTCTGATATTTTGTACTGTATTGGTGCCCATCAGCTTCCCAGAGACCTGGAATCCCACTATGCCCAGCATTAAATGCAACACGAGTGTAATCCTGTCTCTGAGACTTTGAAGGCCAATTCGATAGCACAGTCAGATCTCTGAGCACCAGAGAGCAACAGTTTTCTTCATTAGTATTCCTGATAGCCATTCCCTGTGTATTGTATCCGGTCACTAAGTTTCTTCCAAATTGATATTTTCACAAGGATTCATAGAGTTCTGAACAGATTCTCTTTGCTGTTTCAGGGAAGTAGTACAAAGTTTGTCTCTTTCTTCACACTACATCATTTTATATATCTTAGATTCTGCTAAAATGCTTCTTTAAAAAATAATCGGATTCTTCACAGGGTGGATCATTTATTGCAACCCATGGATCAAGTCAGGTCAGGATTTTCACTATTTTTATCTAGTTTCATCCAGATAGCTTCCTGGTAGTTGAAGTAATTAAATGCAGGAGTCAGCCTTTAAGTCCAGTCATTTTGCATGGGGGATTGGTGATGTTGTGCACTGAGTTATAACTGAAGTGACCCTGTTCAGATTAGATTTATCTGAAATGGCACTCCAAAATCACTTCGTAACACTGCTTCAATTTCACACATGGTTTATTGGTGAGAACACAATGGTGATCCTCTATACACTTGACTACCCAGATAATTCTCTCTTCATGAGGCATCTGCAGGGACATAACAGAGAGAGATGTAGTGTCAGCCTAGCTTCCAAAGCGAGTGTTAACAGCATAGAGCTGTGCTGTCCCCTCATTTGTTCTAGATGTAGGAACTTTCACAGCTACTCTGTAGTCCCACAGGCTTTATTCCCTCAAACACAGTTTCACATCTGAAATAAGATTTTCTTTTAAACTTCCACAATCAATAATTATTTCCTTTTCTTTAATTTGTAGGGTGGTTGTGTTTGTCCTGATGGCAGCAGTGGTAGCAGACAGGTAATTCTTGTTCTGAGTTTATGCTTTCTTCTACAGAGTGAATTAATCGCCTAGTAAGTACGGACAACACACTTACCAGTAATAGTATTGGGCAATGCTAAACATTATGGTTAATTTTCTTAGTATGGGTAGAATTATATACAATGAAAATATAAAATCATGGAATCATAAAATGGTTTGGGTTGAAGGGACCTTAAAGCTCATCCAGTTCCAACCCCACCTCACACCAGAGCAGGGTGCTCCAAGCCCCTGTGTCCAGCCTGCCCTTCAAAGCTGCCAAGACACGGGGCAGCCACAGCTTCTCTGGGCACCCTGTGCCAGCGCCTCAGCACCCTCACAGGGAAGAGCTTCTGCCTTAGATCCAACCTGAACTTCCCCTCTTTCAGTGTGCACCCATCACCCCTTGTCCTATCTGCTGTAGTCCCTGATGAATGTGTCCCACTTTAACGGCATAATTACTGTTTGGCCACTAACTTTTTGTAACGGGGCTCAGTAATCCAGATGCTCTGTCAGTTGACTGCTACGTGCTCATTCATTACTTTCAAAATCCAGAGTCAATATGCTCTGTAGTAGCCATAGAATTTAATCCCATCCAGCTTAGGTTTCTCGTCCTTCTCACAGATGCAATAAAACATTGTGACTAAAATGTCAAGATCTGAAAAATATTTTGAAAGATAATCTCTTAAAACAATATTTAAACTATCTCTTCCCAGGAAGAGGCACTGCAATTTCATGATCAGTGGCTCTGGATAAACTTTTCTCCTAGGCAATGCTTTCCTGCCAGGATACGGCCCAAGGAATGCAATTACAGGGGCATTAGAGACTAGTTTTACCCAACTTCTGTCATCCCTACTTGGATTTTAGAGTCACCTACATTCTACCTAGTAACAGTTTTTAAAGCTTCTCTCAAAGCTGCGTTTACATAAACCCATTTGAATAGTGTAATATTTTTGTAGCTTTTAAGTTCAACAAGAGCCATATTGTGGATTATTATTTCTATTAAAAAAGGATGCTTTATTTAAACAAACTAATTGTGTAAAGAAATTACTGCTTCCTGAACCGAACTGTCACTAACTTTAGCATACAGCAATAGTAATTTTGGTCTGGTAATAAAATACCGCCTCTTCCCTGTAATTGAGGCTGAGCAGCAATCATGCCCTACGTGTTTTAAAATAGAGACTTTTCTATTGAAATACTCCATATTGAAGCCTCATCAAGGCAAAGCTTTGTTGTCTCGTGTGGTTGTAATGACATGTAAGCACATCCATTTACAAGGGGGAAGGTAGACATCTTTCATTCTAATAGGGCCTTCTTCTTTGCCTGCTGAAATAGTCAAAGCCATACATATGTAAGCCATCTTGAGTCAAAGGAAGCAATGGGTTTGCTTTATGTGGCTTCTCAAATTCCTCACGCTGCAATTATTCCATTTTTTCTCTAACCCTCACCTGAAGAGCTCAGTCTACAAGTAGGCTCTGAGGAAGCAGTCTAGCCATAGAATAATACTTCATCTGTTCTGCACATACAGGGGATGTGACAGCAATAATGGATGTTATGTACTGGTAAATATTCTCCTTTAAGTGAGCTGAAAAATCTGCTCTCCTAAAGCCTATTTACATGATCAGGGTCATGATCCTCTCAGACAATACAGAGCCTGCCAGCTATGACACAGGATTCTGGGATTAGAAAGGGTAAAATGAAAAGTAACTAGTACTTTGAGATCTTTTAACCTGAATGAGAAAGTACCTGGTAAAGGTTTTTGTATCTCTTAACAAAAATAGCCAGCGTTCTCTTCTAATGTTTGCAGTAGTATCCTCTTTGAAAGCTGTATTTTGAAGGAACAAAACCTCAGAAATGGACTCACTCACTTAAATGTCTGTTTGCAAAAAAATAGCTAGTCTGTGTTTTCATTGCAGGGAGCCCCAGGTTCTTCACACAGCACATATGCTGGTAACCAGGTAAACGTGCAGATAAATTACCCTGTTCAGAAGCTCCATCTAAAACCTTCCCTGAAGAAGTAGCCAAACATAAACCATTAACCCATTCTGTCTTCCGCACAGGGAGGGCCTTCCTTCTATCCTGGAGGATCCTATGGACAGGTAGCTGTTCTTCCTCCCTTACCAGGATAACACAGGCTCCCATCATTCCGGTTCCTCCACTCCTGATGCTGTGGGTGCTGTGACTTACTATCGTACAGTTGTCTCAGAGCAGAAAACTTGCATTAACCCTGCTGGAAGCTAGTGGTGTGAGGTTTGACAGAGGACAGCACAGAAAGGAATCTGCAGGTTCCCTGCACAGTTCAGATTTAGCAGGCCATGAGAGTTACCGCCAGACGATTTCTTCCACTTTAATGCTATTGGACTTGATTTTTGCTTAGGTACATGGAAGTTAGCTCAACACTGGGAGGCAGGGTATAAGTGAGAACCAGATGTGCTGGTATTTAAATACTCATCCTGTCTGCAAGAAAATAGCTTGTCTGTATTTTCCTTTCAGGACGGCCAAGGTTCTTCCTACAGCTCTTACTCCGGCAACCAGGTAAATCTTGTGGTCACTTGTGCCTGCACGGGAGCAGCCTAAAGGTGCTGCTGAGAGACCATTTCAGCTACAAACCAGTGACTTCTAATGTTTTCTCTACAGGGTGGGTCTTCCTTCTATCACGGTGGATCTTACGGACAGGTGAGCGTTCCTCCTCATGTGAAGAGGTAACGGAGGCTTCTGTTATTCTCATTCCTGCACTCCCCATACAGCGGCTGTTGTGAAATGTAACCCCCAAGAGCCGAGCTGACCCGTTATAATTTGCACCAGGAAGTCCATCAGAGGAAAATATTAAATTGTGTTTATGACTTCCATGAAATGATCTTTCATCCAGATAAGAAAATTAGTGATAACAAGGTCCTTGTTCTTTGACAATCTTGGCCTCAAGTGAGAGTCAGGTCCATTGCTATTTACATGCTCCTGTTTGCAAAAAAATAGCTAGTCTGTGTTTTCATTGCAGGGAGCCCCAGGTTCTTCACACAGCACATATGCTGGTAACCAGGTAAACGTGCAGATAAATTACCCTGTTCAGAAGCTCCATCTAAAACCTTCCCTGAAGAAGTAGCCAAACATAAACCATTAACCCATTCTGTCTTCCGCACAGGGAGGGCCTTCCTTCTATCCTGGTGGATCCTATGGACAGGTAGCTGTTCTTCCTCCCTTACCAGGATAACACAGGCTCCCATCATTCCGGTTCCTCCACTCCTGATGCTGTGGGTGCTGTGACTTACTATCGTACAGTTGTCTCAGAGCAGAAAACTTGCATTAACCCTGCTGGAAGCTAGTGGTGTGAGGTTTGACAGAGGACAGCACAGAAAGGAATCTGCAGGTTCCCTGCACAGTTCAGATTTAGCAGGCCATGAGAGTTACCGCCAGACGATTTCTTCCACTTTAACACTATTGGACTTGATTTTTGCTTAGGTACATGGAAGTTAGCTCAACACTGGGAGGCAGGGTATAAGTGAGAACCAGATGTGCTGGTATTTAAATACTCATCCTGTCTGCAAGAAAATAGCTTGTCTGTATTTTCCTTTCAGGACGGCCAAGGTTCTTCCTACAGCTCTTACTCCGGTAACCAGGTAAATCTTGTGGTCACTTGTGCCTGCACGGGAGCAGCCTAAAGGTGCTGCTGAGAGACCATTTCAGCTACAAACCAGTGACTTCTAATGTTTTCTCTACAGGGTGGGTCTTCCTTCTCTCCTGGTGGATCTTATGGACAGGTGAGTGTTCCTCCTCATGTGAAGAGGTAACGGAGGCTTCTGTTATTCTCATTCCTATATTACTCTTCGAAAGAAGGAATGCTCTTTCTTGAGGGAGCCAAAATAATAAATTTGGGTTTATTTTCTGTACAGGGCGGGTCTTCTGCCTATGACAGCGGTGAATCCTATGGTCAGGTAAGTAATGTATTTTTCTGTGTGAAAAGGGTGCTGAGGACTCCTATATTCAGCTGTGTTCTGTATTTTGGCTCTCACTCTGTTTTAATGAATGTGACTTTTTTCTTTGTGGAGTAAAATTTGCATCTACTTTTAACTAAGTAGCCTTAAAATTTATATGGGAGTAAAAAGTGGGATGCCTCCAACCACTAAAGCTTCTTCTCCTCAACAAAAGTAGTTTTGCATCATCTGCAAGATGAAGGCCTCTCCAAAAGTAGAAATGGAATTTGAGTTTAAAATACGCTGAAGGAGTGCTTTACAGGGACATAAGTGTGAGTTGCTCAGTAGCCATTCTGATTTTTTAATTAGCCGTTCACCTTTTTTAAATATCCCTACAATAAGCATTAAAATATTTTCTTTTTCCTTTCAAGAAAAAAAAACAAAGAAAAAGTCTGTTTGCAATATGATAATGATTTATGTGTTCTGAACAGGGTGGATCTTCCACATACAGTGGTTCCGGATCTTATGGTCAGGTAAATGTTACTGGTCTCATACCTCAAAAGCTTAGGGCACTGTGCTGCTTCTTCTGTGCGCTGGGTTCTATATCTCAGCTGTTTTGAAGTGATGCCCATTTTACTTTTTGCTTGCCTCTCCTTGTGTTTACTCCTTTACCACTCCAAATGTTTCCATAGTGGAGGGGATGTGATGCGCTCTAAATACTCTCTTGCTGACTGTGCCACTGTGACTATTCAATGCTGTAACTATTTGATTGTTTATGCATCAGCTCATTCACAAATAGCATATTTTGTGCATTTACTTTACCTCCGCAGAAGCTGTTCCAAGTCTAGGGGCAGGCACATGCTATATCTGAAGTCTGCATTTATGACTGTGAATGTCACTGAGGGATCACTCTGTTGGGACTATCTTACGTTTTGTTTAGCAACACATTTTAACTAGCCCAAGTCATACCTAATTATTTAAGAATTATTAAGAAGTCATATAATCCCAATTGTTTTCTCATAGCTGTGCTGCCACTTCTAGAGCAGGTTCTAGAAATAAAGCCTGGATAGTGGGATTTCTGAATATAAGGACTGGTTCATTTTAGAAATCGACTTTATCCAAAATTTTTCCTTATAAAACCACACGTTTACAAGGAGAGTTGGGATTTTTTATCCTCTTTTGCTTAAGCAACAGGTGAAGTTACATATTTGTTTCTTTTCGTGTGCATTCACTGGTTTAGGTAAAATAGGAAAATTCTAAGGGGCTGCTTATTCTTATTCTTCTATTTTATATCATTCACGAACAAGGTCATGTGAGAGTCCTTTTTCTATGGAAAGAAATGTTTTTTCTTTATTTTACAGGACTCACCTTCCATAGGAGGCAGTGACAGTGACAATGTAAGCATTTCCTCTCTAGTACAGCAATATCAGAATTTGCTACCTCTTTAAGTATCTAGGTGCTTACCTGGACCTTTACCTTATCATCTTATCCTCAAGAGCTCCTTCCCAGCGCATTCTAATCTTCTGTGTTGGTTAGTAGTTTTCTGCAATAACTTGTTTGAAGCGCTGGGTTTTTTCCTAGGGATAAAGGAAAGCATGGACTTAAATTATGTGACATTATTGTGCTATGGCATGATAGGGACTTGGCAAGTTACAACTCCGTTTACAACAG
This sequence comes from Myiopsitta monachus, assembly GCA_017639245.1. Classification (NCBI taxonomy): domain Eukaryota; kingdom Metazoa; phylum Chordata; class Aves; order Psittaciformes; family Psittacidae; genus Myiopsitta; species Myiopsitta monachus. Next base: position 1,051,661 of record CM029923.1, on the reverse strand, counting down.
TTCTGACTCACAGCTGTCAAGATTTCTTGGAAGTCTTTATTAGAAGTAGCATTTACAAGGGAAACTCTTTGGCTTTATTTCAGGATTTCCGCTGAATCTCAATATTAGTGTATGCTCACGGTATACAGAACCAGAGACTTCCAGCAATTTAATTGGGCTGCTTTTTCGCTGAGTAAATTTAATGACACTGATTTAACTACAAGAGCAGCATTGTCGATATGCCAGATCAGCCATTCTTGTTCTTAAGGGTTACATTCTGTGATTTATTTCCTCAAGAGCATATGCCATTTATGTTTGCTATTCTGGACTCTCAACAATTGCCCCAAATGAAGACTTTCCAATGCAATTGCTCTTGAAGTACCCTTAAGCATTTTCTGCCTTTATTTTGCTCTTTTTCCACAGTACGACTTCCCTTCTCAATCCTGCACAGACTAGTTCCTCCTCTGGCCATCTCCAATTCACACTGCATTTCATTTGTGTTTTTCCTAATGCTGGACATATAAGATTCAAGGTCCTGCATCTATATATTGCGTAGGATGGGTCCCTTTCCATGTAGTGTGGTGCCAACTGCTTGTTTTTCTGCATAAGAACATGCCCTTCCTCCTGACTGAAGGATGTTTCCTATTAATTCTGGTGGAGCTGTTAACACAACTTTGTAGGTTTCGTGTCTCGTTTTCTCACAGTAACTGGATTTCTAACAACTGTTTTCCAGTATCCTGCTTAGTAGGAAATTGTTCTCAAAATTGTTCTCAAAAATTCAGCTGTGCATTTCAGCCACACGCATAGTGTGCCATTAGTTTCCACAGTTTCTGTATCAAAATCTTCTTGTGGATATCCAACAAAGCTAAAACACAATATCACAGAGGGCCCCGAGGCCTTCTGAAGGAAACAATGGTATGAAGGAAACTAAGGTACAGCAACACAGGTGTGTTCCACTGAGCTCTTACAGGAACTACTGTAAAGTGCTGCTGGTTTTGACTATAGCATTCTAAGAGGAAATAACATAGTTTGAGATGAGGTCTCATTCCTTTATTATTCTGTATGAGGATTTAGCTTTCCAAAGAAATGCCACTCTCTAGAAATGAGCAGAGAAAGAACTTGAAAAAATGCTGCTTACCCTCCAGCCTACATCCTTAACCTTCCCAACAAGCAGTGGTACTCTTTGCCTTCCATCCTTGCTTAAACAGAGCTATTTGCTGTGCAGTAACTAGATTCTAACATCTTTCAGGGCTCCAGCTCACTCTCTGGCAGCCAGCAGAACGAACGGGTACGTACTCCTTCCTTAAGTGTTGCCAGGGGTGATGTCCCAAGGCCTGGCAACTCCTAGCTGCCTAAATGACAGCTTGTGTGGAAGCTACCACAGCAGCTTCCAGTGTGGGACAGAAAGGTCCCACAAGCACAGAGGGAATGAGGGTATGGCTAAAGTACTGCTAGAAATCCCAGCTGATCCTGAGGTGTTCTCTCGAATCTCTAACGTTACAAACCACAGTACCGCAATTTACCTGTGCAGGTTCCTGCGCTTTTTCACTCATTACCTGCCTGCAGAAGGCTTCAATACCATGATTTGTCCAACATTTATTTGAGTATAACCCTTTGCTGTAATGTGCTGTATTACTCACTTCTGAAGGCTTCCGTTTTTCTGTCCTTTTTACATGGCATGCATTATTTATTCTAATGAGAACTAAAGGACACAGACTGAGAAATTACTGTCTTGGAGATATAAGAACTCTTTAATCATTGCATCCAAAAGAATATCTTTCACTAGAGGAGCAATTGGCAACAAGCATAGAGGAACATGTGCTGTGTTAAACAGAAAGACTTTTTTTTGTTGTTCTTAAAACAATCCATGAGAGAAAATGAAGGAATGTGGAGAAATTCAGCTTCCATCCTGATCTTTCCAAGTTTGGGGGTTTTGGAATTTTTTTTCATGTAATTTCAATGCATTTTTCCAGGATTTTTATTCCCCAGGAGGCAGCCAGTCAGGTGGACATGTAAGCATCTATTTTATTCCTTATTTGCAGTTCCCTTCCAATAGAACGTGGCTGTTCTATTTCAGTTGTCCCGATGAGTAAATGATAGCCAACTGCTTACCTCCTAGAATTTCTCATGACATCTGGCATCATGTCTTGTAAAACCAAACAGTTTTTAAAAGAACAGTGATTGAAAGATTAAAGAAAATGTGTAAGCCACAACATAGACTCGTTGTCCAAAAGCTATCGGAAACAGAAATAAATTGGGTCTACTTTTTGCAGGGCTCATCCTCTCAAGGTGGTGGCTACTCCAGTGGACAGGTAAGTCCTAACCATTTGTATTTTTGACCCCAAGTATCTGTTATACAAAAGCTTGAGCCTCCATATTGTACTACAGCAACCTTTTATCTGGGAGCAAGATTCATTTGGTACTCAAACACCTTTTCCTTATGTATCTCTATGTAAATGGCCAAGTGTAAGCAGAGTGGTCAAAACACAATTCATCTATCAACTGATGTCCTAACACCAGGAAACAAGGGAAAATAAGAAATATTTGATATTAATTTCTACTGTTAATTATTAATTAAGTTGGTTTTATTTTTGTCAGGACTCTTCCTCCTCTGGAAGCAGCCAGTATGGTGGGCAGGTGGGAAATTTCTCTTCATTGTTGGTTTGGTTTTGGTTAAGGGGTTTGGGGTTGGTATTTTGGGGGGGGGGGTGTCGTTGTTGGGGTTTGGTTGTTTGGGTTCATTTTGTAGGTTTTGTTTGAGGTTTGGGGGGGTTGTTTAATTGTTTTTTCCCCCAATGTACACACATCCAGAAAATATGACTGGATTGGCAATACCTAAGTTTCCAGACTACTGTGGGGTTTTTTATCCTCATTAATCTTTCTATAGATAAAACTGTGTTAGTAACCAGATAGATCTCTTCAAACAAACTTTAGAGAAGAAAAGACAATAGGTGGTAAATCAAATGTGCGTGTCAAACTTAAAGAAAATCTTTTAAATGAAAATATAACCTTTACAGGGCTCGAGTTCTTCAGGAGGCAGCCAGTACGGTGGACAGGTACGCTTTTCTTTCTCCACACAGTTCAGCTGTGCTTGTAGCAGGCACTCACGATTAACTTTGCCTATCTTTCCTACATGAGAACCGTGTTCTGCCAACACTGCCCTTTCGGCCTAAAGCCTCAGCAATGTCATATTCTTTTTCCATGTCATTCAGACATTCTGCAGGCCAGAGTAGGCAGTAGAGACTGAGTGGCAGTTGTACTGGAACTTCTACCCCTGCTTCGTTGCTATATGTTTCTCTTCTTACCCATTTCACGCAGATTGAATGTGGGAAGTGAGACACTGAATGGTGAACTCCTGGCCACCTCTCACTTAGCTTTATCAAAGTAGAAATCACATGCTTATGTATGGAAAAAATATTACTCTCAGTAGTATGACTCGGAATGTTTGACTTGTCCTTCTAGTGAGCGAGGTTCTGAAGGTAAAGCTTGTAGATAACAAATTAGGAGACCATTATTTTAGACGGCTTTTGCCTCATCAAAGCAGTAAGTACAGGAATAGTTGCATAGGATGAAGAGAACAGAAAACAGCCTAGTTTCTAGAAGATGGAATCTTGGACAGTTATGAATGTAACTTTCTGGCTTCCATACCTGGGATGGTAGAAAAAGTCATCTGAGTTGTAACTGGGGTCCCTTTCAGTCCTGTGCTCCTGATAAATATTTTCTGCATTCTTTACAGGGCGGATGTGATTGTTCTGGGACAAGTTCTGTAAGTGTTATTTTTTATTATTGATTTTCTTTTACTAAATTATTTCACTGGAAAATGATCTGTGGCCCTATTTATGTCCGAGTTATTTATTTGAATGTACTCTTAATTTTATAGTCATTGCTCCTTTGGTGACTTACATATTACTGACATGGTAGGAGTTACTTCTCATTATGCCAAGATGAAGGATTAGGAATTACAGAACCATTTAGGCTGGAAATGACCTTTAAGCTCATCAAGTCCAACTATAAACCTAACACTGCCAAGGCCACCACCACAGGCCATGGCACTGAGGGCCTTGTCTACACAGTGCGTGAACACCCGCAGGGACGGTGACTGCAGCCCTGCCCTGGGCAGCAGTTCCAATGCCTGAGCACCCTCTGGGGCAGGAATTGTTCCTCAGCTCCATCTAAACCTGCCCTGGTGCAGCTTGAGGCCGTTTCCTCTTGTCCTATCACTTGCTACTTGGGAGCAGAGCGCAGCCCCCTCCTGGCTCCATCCTCCTCTCAGGCAGCTGTAGGGAGCGATCAGGTCTCCTCTGAGCCTTCTCTTCCGCAGACTGAACCCCTGAGGTCCCTCAGCCATTCCCCATCACACTGTGCTCCAGGCCCTGCTCCAGCTCCATTGCCCTTCTCTGGCCCTGCTCCAGCACCTCAATGTCTCTTTTGTAGCGAGGGGCCCAGAGCTGAACACAGGATTTGAGGTGCAGCCTCACCAGTGCCCCGTGCAGAGGGACAGATCACATTAAATAGCAGAATTAACTGAAATAAGATCTATCATGTAGGAAAGTTAAAATAATATCAAATGTACAAAATTGCCAACTATTCAGAGATGTCTCAGAAATCAATGATTACCAAATTCAAAAAACAAAACCAGAACAACAGAACACAACAAAAAAACCCGAGCCACTTCTCATTCCTGCTTTTAACTCCATATGAAATTATTTAGGCTGTGGTCAGTCAGTATCTGCTATGTAAAGGACATTCCTGCACTTTCGGTAGCATTCTTATTGACTATGCAATGTGTCACGGGTAGAAACAAAATGATTCTTTGTGACACATGGTCTTCCAGGCCAAAAAAGACCATTTGCTACCTTGGCTAATTAAGAAACGTAAGTGACGTGTAAGTGTAATTTAATTGCAGGCCGGGCTACTCCTCCTTTACAATGCCACGGAACAGCCGTTCTAAGGTTTTATTTGCTTTTTAGTTTATGATCAAAGACAAAGGCTATTTGTTTTCTTTTTCTCCCCATCCCACCTCCCCCTTACAGGGTGGATCCCCTGCCTTAGTCAGGAGTGATACCGCTGCAAATGTAAGCAATCTTCATCAGCTTTTAAGTGTGCCCTGGTTTTGTTTTGTCAATATAATGGCTAGAGAGGTTAAAAAGAGGCAGTGCCTAATGAAAGTCATACACTTGCGTAAAAAACCTACCTCGGTTGCAATTAAAAGTACCCACAGGACATTCATGCAACGCTCACAGTTTCTCTTTCCATTTGAAATGGTATTCATTCAAAGAGGAGTCTTTGAATGATAATGCTGTTTGGCACAAACACAGGTACATAACAATATTTATTTTGGGTATTAGTTCCATTGGCTTCCTTGGCATTATGTCAAAATATCCCTATGAACATGGATTTATGTGTTTGTATCCTTAGATAATTTACTACAAGAAAGATTAGTGTTCATAGATAGGAATTTTAATTTATCCCACATGGATAAGGGCTCTTTTGCCGGAGAGACCTGTTTAGAGCATTCCCAAGGCCCGTTCTGTTCATCATGTGTTAGGAAGTTATGCAGCGTATGTCACTGGAGGTCTGTGTACTGCACTAAAGAGAGAAAAACCATTTGGGTCTTTTTGCACCTGGCACAAAGCTCTGTGGCACTGTTACCATTGTTACCAGGGGTGGCGTGAACTAATAGATACCAGGCTGGCTTGGACACAGCTTTGTGACCAGACAAAAAACAGTCTTACGTGATAAACTGGACTGCTCCCTTGAAGGAAGGAGGAATGTGTATGTATCTACAGTCAAGAAAATATTCTTACCCACCTGTGTTCTGCATACTTTATATTACTGATGCTGGGATCTGTTTCCTTTGAAACTTCCAATTGGGACTGGGGTTTTTTTTGCTTTGTTTTTATGGCTTGGCCATCTTTGGACAGCAGTTTGTAATCAGGGATATTGTGTGCAGATTGAGGGAACACAGTTATTGTGTCTACACCAACAAGTACTGCAAACTGTTAGGACTGTTTCACCCTACAGAATGAAACAGCCAGTGCTGATGAATTGATGGCCACACTATGCACATTTCAGGAAGGGTTTGCTCTGATCTGGTCCCATGGATCAAAAGTCCATTTGCTACGTGAACGCACTAAGTATTATCCTGGAAAGCATTCTACAATTTAGATTAACCTAAAAAGTACCCACTTAATTCATTCCAAGACTCAATGTTGTTTGTTTGGCATCATGGAGTGGGGACTATCTCAAAGCACACAACTGATCTCTATTTTAATGCACCCAGCACCTCAGCATGGGAGAATGGCTTTTGCATACTGAATGTAGATCTTGGTTCTCCCCCAACTCTACGTTCTAGTCCACCTCAGAACATTGTCTTTAGTATCTTCTTCAGAGACCAATTGAAAAGCCATTTTACAGAGTTATGATTGCCAGTGAAGGCCACATTTCTGATAGATGCTTAATATGTACTAAATACAAACCAGTGCCATTTCTTGATGAGCTTTGCAGCTCTTGTGGAAGCTCAGAGTACTCAAAAGCTCTGCAGGACTCTGCAAGAATGAACTTTAAAAGCTTTTTGTGGAGATGTCATTCTTCAGTGTGCTGATTTTAAACAGAAAGAAAGAAGCTGCCTATCCTTCAGTCAGATCCTCTAAAGTGAAGCAAGAGGTATTTCCTTTCCGAAAGGGCTCTGGAGGCATCCATCCTGATGGACAGTGAAGCTGAGCTGTATTCACAAAGTAGGGAAGGCTGGATTTTATATTTGAGTAGATTTTAAACCGGAGCAAATTCAAATTAAAATAGGGATGTACAAACTGCTGTCTTTCAAGAAGTTTTGCTGTGAAATAGTCCTGTTGTTAAATAACAAGTTTCTCTGCTTTTCTTCCTTTTTTTTCTTTTTCTTTCTTTTTTTCCCTCCCCAGGGCTCATCTTCTTCTGGAGGCAGCCAGTACAGTGGCCAAGTAAGCACTCATTCCAAGAGGAGAGCCAGCTTGTGACGGTTGTTCACAAACTCAATTCAGTTCAGTTTTTATATGGGTACTATGTTTAAAGAGCAAAAACTCAGTAAATGAAATTCCGCATAGAATTCAATATGTCCCAAAGATTATGCATGAAGGCTTTTTTAGCGAATAGTGCCCTTGTTTTTGTGAGACTTGCATAATGAAGCTCACGCAAAACCCAGGTGCGGGTAAAGAATGAATCAAAATGTTACATTTTTGAGCCCTAGTAGACCTAATTCCATTAAGAATAAGAGGTCCAATCTCCCCTCTTGTTGTATGAACTTGTATGTCCAGTGAACCTTGCCCATTTTGGTTTTCAGAGACCTGTTAGGCAATTTTTACCGATAGCTTTTGCCCAGGATTCAGCTTTCCAAGTAAAGAAATGCCATTCTCCAGAAATGAGCAGAGAAAACACTTGAAAGAATGCTGCTTTCATATTCCCAACAAGTCACACACGAACAAAGCAGCAGGGGTTTTGCCTTCCACTCTTGCTTAGGAACTTGGGTATTCTTCCAAGGTAGCTTGTAAGGCTTGAACTCCAGTTGTTAAATCATACTGAAAGGTCCTGCTCCCTTGCTCCTGTTGTCCTGGAAGAGTCATGTTTTGATTTAAGGAAATCCTACAGCAGGTAACTCACTTATTTTGGTACTCTTTACAGGATTCGTATTCCTCTGGGGCTAGCCAGTATGGCGGACAGGTAAGCTCTTCCTTTCATATTTGATGTGATGTACTTGTTTTACTGTTATTTGACTCTTGTCAAGTAAAGGATAATCCAGATAGCCATCTCAGTATTCCAAGAAACTTCATAATGATCTGTTCTCTGTAGTAGTATTGTGAATTCAAGAAATACAAAGATACAGAGCTTATTCTGGGAAGATTACAGTCAAATAACAAAATACAGATGTCTTTGACACTTGTCTCCGTGAATGAGGTGTTCAGAAATAATTGGTTTTCAACATTTTTCTAGGGGCCATCTTCTTATGGAGGCAGCCAGTACGGAGGACAGGTAAGCACTGATAGTCCCCACTTCTGTAGCTCTGACCTATGCAAACTTGTACTTTATCTATTGTCTACCTGTCAACCTTAGCTTGACTCATCTTAGCCTAAAATCTTCTCAATAAATCTTTGTAGCGTTCTGTGGTACTATGATTAAACAAACGAAGCTCAGATGAAGAGCATTATTTAAGACTAATTAAAAATAGAATGTGAAATACAAGATTGACTCAGTTGGCTCTTGAAATTTGCAAGGATTAGAGGCCATGTCTTTCAGAAATAAACTCATGAGGCTGACCAAAACTTTTCAAAGCCTCACAAATTGATTCTGTGATTCTGTGAAATGGGTGTAAAGAAGTTTCAGTTCCCTTTTTTGTTGATATTTAGGGTTCACCTTATTCAGGAGGCAACCAGTATGGTGGACAGGTGAGAATGCTTCCCTTGTAGTGTCTACTACTTTATCCAAGAGACTTGGTCCTTACCTGTGTAAAAGAATGTTTTAAGGAGGTTGGGGTATTTTCCCCCCTCATGTTTTATTTAATGTGTTGCTAAACATATAGTAGTTATAAATGGATGTGATACAAAGCCACAGGAGAGCTTTTAGGTGGTGTAATTTCTGATGCATCATGATAAATGCAGATGAGCCTCGCTCCTTTTTGGAGCGTCTGGTTCAGACAGTTTAGCACTGCAGGAATTGGGTATCTCTGCTTCATATGGAGCACTGCTTAAAGGAGCACTATGACATGGATATAGTGATTATTTAACTATGTTTGTTCAGGGTTCATCTTATTCAGGAAGCAGCAGCCAGTATGGAGGACAGGTAAGAATCTCTTCCTGTGTAGTCCTTATTCTAACACCCATCTTCTACATCAAAACTTGGTACTTTTCTATGGACTGAAAAAATTGTGTTTTGAAGAAAACCTGGTAATAGATGATCAAGTATCTAAAGGCACATGATGTGAAACAGTATAGAAACTACGAAGGCCCAGTACTGCTGTTGCATCACAGCCAATGCAGCTCTGTCCTTGTTCTACCTTCCCACATGCCCTCCTCATTCTGGATCTGTTTCCCTTCTGCTGATGGTATGGATTCTTACCTCTAGCAGTAAGGAGCGGCTGGAAGCAGACTGCATTCCTTCTCTACCTCAACCTATGAAATACCTCATCCCTTCAGCAAAATGCAATATCAGATTTGATACCAGAGAAGCAGTATGTCTCAGCAAGTGAATGGGGAGAAATTCAGGAGTTCCCAAGAGGTGTTCCATACCCTTGTGAAATGAAAGACGATGGATAGGGTTCCTAGTGCTGCCTAGTGGTATAGCCTTTACTATAGAGTAAAATCCCCAACAAACTCATCCTTAGCCTCTGAAAACATACATTGTCTGATTTATTGGAGAGGAAATTAGAGAAGAAAGAGATTTTTCAGTCCATATACAGTCACCTGAAACTAGGTATGTAATCCTAATAGCTCATGATGAGTGTTCTGGGTGTTTCGCATGTCACAGACTATCCCTAATTTACACAGAACACAGACAGGGATAGGTTGGGTGATTATCTTTCTGTAATCCTTCATTGTACAGCAGAGAAAGAAGTAGTCTTTCTTTCAAAAACCCTTAAAGAAGCTTTTTAATAGAGAAATAATTGGCACCTTTGCTTTCAGGGCCCATCATCCTACGGTGGCAGCCAGTATGGAGGACAAGGGCAGGTGAGAATTGTTTTTTCTTTCAGTTGTTCATCTTTCTCTCTGGGTTTTTTGGGTTTGGGTCTTTTTGGGGGGGAAAATCCAGAGTATTTTATAAAGAGGTGGCTTACAGCAAAGCAGTGTTTAGGCAGAATACATGAAGATACAGCCTTCTGCTGTGTCAGCCCACTCAGGAAAGTAAAACATCACACAACCCAGTGCAGCAGCGCTGCTCACCCCTGCCTGAAGCTGACTGTGATTTCAACTTCACTCTTCTGTTTAAACAGCAGCCATTGCAAAACCCAGTAGATTTCAGTGTGGTTAGAAAGGAAGTGTTGGCATTCCTGCGACACTTAAATCCATGCAATAAAACAAAAGTGTGTTTTTCAATGCGAGTTCATAGATAAGTTAGAGAATGTGCTCCAAATGTAAATTGTTTCTCATCTTTTTAGGGTGCTTCGTCAGGAAGCAGCCAGTATGGTGGACAGGTAAAGCTTCTACTTCCATAGTATTTGCAGTTGCAGGACACAATTCATTAGGAAAACTGACCCATGGTTTTTGCAAAAAAGGGAACATTTTAAGAAAGAATAGCTTTAAGCCAAACTGATTGAGGATTGCCAAGTATGGGTCTGTCTGCTGTGTCAGATCATGATGTGAGCAAATGATACAGGGACGTGTGTGACTGCAGGGAAATGCTTCTTTAAACAGCCTGTGGTTCTGCAAAGCCCATTTTTGTTGTTATGTTTAAACAGAAGTGATTTGAAAGTCTAAGCACCACAGAGAACAGGTGAGAATGTTAGTCAGTAACACAGAAATAATCAGCTACTCCTTTTTTCCAGGGTTCTTCAGGGAGCAGCCAGTACGGAGGACAGGTACGCTTTCCTTTCTCCACACAGTTCAGTTGTGCTTGTGGCAGGCACTCACAATTTACTTTGCCTATCTTTCCTTCACAACAACTGTGTGCTGCCAACACTGTCATTACCCATTTCGTGCAGAATGAATGTGGAAAGTGAGACGTTGAATGGTGAACTGCCGGCCGCTTCTCAGTTAGTTTTATCACCTAGTAAGCCTCCACTGGAAGTAATGTGTAGCGTTTGTTGTAGCATCTGTATCATGAAAGAGCACTGCATATAGTCCAGGTGCTCCGGCCTCTTACTTTTTCGGCTGGTAAGGATTGTACTGCAAGTTTTAAATGAGAAATTAGAAGATTCTATTTAAAACTTTGATCAGTAGGTACTCAGCTAGCCTGAAAGGATGGTGAAGAAAGAAACTCCTTTATTAAATGGAGCTTGGTGAGTCTATGAGCAGGATTTTGGAGTCTGTTTTCTTGCAGTAGCAGAATGTGAGTTTGATTTATTAATTCAGAGGCTTCCTCCAGTCATAGACTCAGGAAAATAAGTTTGGCTGTTTTCTATGCAGGGCGGATGCGTGTGCCCCGGTGGAAGCACAGTAAGTGTTCCTTGGTTTTCTACATTGCTCATAGTATGTACTTGCCAAGGAACTGCATTTCTTGAAATTATTCTGGCTGTGAATTTATATGTATGAAGCTGTTTTCACATTGTGCTAAAACGAGGACTTTTGAACCTGCTAAGAACAAAGATACAAAGTGACTTGCAACTGTTCCTGTATTCAAAACTAGCCACCCAGACACACTTCTGTTTTCAAGGAAATACATGGGAAATAAATTGCCCTTTCCCCACCCTGGATTAAACAAGCAGTAATATTCCTGGTATCCTGTATTTAATACTATAAATAGTGCTAACTGTAAAATATTCAGACATGAAAAACTGCTTCAAAGCTTTAATTTCTTTTGGTTTGTTTTGTAAGAGATACCTGGAACTTTGTTAAGAATCTGTTTCCCAAGTATCTCATAGTGTATCTGCTGAGGTTTGGACATGTGTGTGTAATAGTGCTCTTCTTATGACGGTTACTACCAGTATGATGGAACTAGGGAAACTCAGTTCTAAAATCTTGGCCCAAAATAGCAGAGCTATACATTTAAAAAGTTAAAGCTGTTTCCATTTTTCTGTCTAATGAGTATATCCCCTGTACTTGGGTACATACTTAAAATAAAAATGCACACCCACCAAAATACCCAAAACAAGACCCTTTCCCTCACCCCCTCTTTTGCTGAAATTCAGCTGATTTACTTTTAAGGGAAGGTTCAGTTATCTGTTGTCTTGGAAGAGCCAAAATCGCTTAGATGACTACTTCTCTTTCTCAGATTATGAAAGCAAGCAAAACCCACAAGCCATAAATACACCAGTAATGGGGTATACGCCACTTCTGAGAATCTGAAGTGCTGAAAACATGTAAATTATCAGTTTACTTCTCTTTGCAAGCAAATAATCTGAAGAAATGAGGATGAACTAACACTAAATCATTTACTTCTTTAATCAACCAAATAGAATAGTATACTACTCAATGTAGATGACTTGATCACTGCAATAGGTCAATATGTTCTCTTGGTTTTCCTCTGCATGACATTGTGTTCAATTCAGAGTAAAACTTGCTGTTTTTGTTGAATACAGGGCTTTTATGCAGGAAACAGTTACCATGGTAGACAGGTAGGCAATATGTCTTTAACGTTTACACAGATTAGTTCCTCGGGGATACGTATGGCTCAATTGCTAGAATTGCCCAGAGCCATTAAATATTCAGTTCAGTTTAGTCACAGAGGTAGGGACAATAATTTCACAGAGTGCATGTGGCTTTTAGTGAATTGCTCTTGACACTGCAGTTACATCTTTGTGTCTACTAGAGCCAAGATGTCACTGTGTAGCTCTAGAAGCTTTCTTAACTTGAAAAAACACCGGAGACTAATACAGGCTTCGTCTCATTGCATAAACCACTAATCTGATGTGCAGAGAAGCAGCCATTTGCCACTGCATGAAGAACTGTGTATTATTATTCCAGTTAATCAGCACCATGAGTATGGTTTAGATGAGGTGCAGGTTTTGATGCCAAGAGGTAATTAAAAACACCATTTACAAATGTTTCCCGTTTTTCACAGGGCTCATCATACTCTGGAAGCAGCCAGTATGGGGGACAGGCAAGCAATATTTCTTTGTTTTTAAGATCTCCCTACTTGCTATTCATTAACTGAAAAATAGGATGCAGTGCATCTGCTGCCAGGCACTTTGTCAGAGTCCTTTTATGCTCACTAAATATCTGAAAACTGGGGCTCTTTCTCAGTGAGTGAAATGGAGTGGTGTGAACAAACTCCAGTGTAAAGACACTGCACAGATCGTCATTTTAGTTCTCTTACCTCTTTTCTCTCAAGTGACGATTTTAATTCACCATTTTTACATTTGTTTCACATTCCTATGACACCAAAAGCTCTATCTTCTCTGTTATGCTTCAATTATATTATCATTTTCTTTTTTTCACATCTGTTTAAATACTTAGAAACCTGGTACAACATCTACCAATAGATATTGCTTTGAAAATACAAATTCTGGTGTGTTACCCACAGTAATACTGTTTATTATTTTATTTAAATATTTTTATTTATATATATATTAATATATATTTACTTATTATTATTTTAAAATATTTATTTATTACTTCATAATTTATTATTTTATATTAATTTATACTAACTTTAATATACATTATATTATATTATATATAATATTTATAATGCCATATACTATTATTATAATATTGTAATTATAATAATGTATAATAGTCATAATAATAGATTGTAATAACATGATTATATAATATTGTATATAATATAATATAGTATATATAATATTTATATTATATAGAATATTTACATTACATTATATATAATATAATATATTGATATTCATTTTAGTTTTTATTAATTTCTATTAATCTATTAATTTACATTATTTTATATTAAAAGAATGTATTATTTTATTTAAGAGCCATTAGAGCCTCTTATTGTAAGCCGCTCCCTATGTACCTTTTGTAGACTTCATAGTTTGACACTGCGTGAGAAATCTTGCTAGCCCAAAGAGTTAACAGATGTAACGGATGGCTCTCTAATAAGAAGGTGGACCATATTTTTCAGTAGTGTTACTCTGCTTGCCAAGTTTCACTCTGCTATGCTAAAAAGCTGCTTTCTTTTTACTCCATTGGCAAGCATTTGAGTTCACTATCACTCCATTAAGATAATTTCTTGTAGCATAGAGAGGATTTTTAACACCTGCAAACAAATCTTTCCAAAATACTTATTTTCTTACAGCAATACACATGAAACTCTCTGGACACATTTTCGAGCTAGAAAATCATAAATAAAGCAGATTTTTTTCCCCCTCTTGAACAGAGCCACACTTAAAGACACTTTATACCTGTATATTATGTCAGAGAATGGTCTTAGCAGGTGTTTTGTGACTGTTTGCCAAACTTATTACTTTCAAGTGTTGAAAAAGTCAGAAGAATTAAGGCAGAAATGTTTCCACATTCCTGTGGGGATCCCCTGCCAGAAGATCCTTTTATTAGGTTTCATTCTGCACAGAAAAACAAAGAAAATGCTTAAGCATTTAGGTTTCTTGTGATTTTTTTAATAGGGATCCTCAGGAAGCAGCCTGGTATGGTGGGCAGGTGGGTATATTCTCTTCCCACCCCATCAGTCCTACAGCTTTCCCTGTACTGTCCGGGTCAGGTCATTTACTTGATGCTGTAAGATACATTCATCTGGCCATGTTACTGAGCTTAAATAGTTGAGGTAATATTGATTAAAGTTGTTTCAGCAAGCTGAGTAACAAAATTGGTTACAGTGAATTACTGCTCTGTGTAAAACATTACCACTGCTATCCTGTATTTCATAACACCGCTTTCTTGATTCAGCATAAGAAATTGCCATCATTTTGATTTCCAGTAGACAGGTTTAAGTGTTACGTACCTTAAGTGTTAGGTACCCCAGTTACTTTTTTGTTCAAATAACATCCAAGTAAGTTTGTCCTAAGTATTGCACAAGTTGTCTCAAGACAGTGATAGAGGATTTATTCATTCAATGAATAGATGTTTCATTGACTTCTTCCAGGACTCATATTCCTCTGGAGGCAGACAATATAGTCAAGGACTAAATAAGAAAAATTCAAATTTACCTTTCTTCTTTTTTGCACGCCTGCTAAAAATATAGATCCAATTAGATACAGAGCTCAACTTCTGAATTAGTTGTAGTCATCACAGAATGAGGTTACAGGATATTGTTGTTATTATTATTACTGCTATTACACTTCTCGACAGCTATTTCTATTGAAATTCATACTAATCAATGCTCTGTGCTCAGGGCTCACTTTTTCACTGACTTTATGTGCATTTGCCTTAAATATTTCTGGATTGCTTTGAAGAAAATACTTTCTGAAGGGAATAACAGTTGACATTTGACTATGTATATTTTCATATTCTCCCATTTCAGGCCACTTTCTCTTAGTATGTAATTCAGACCTTGCTCTCATTCTCATTCAATGGCAGGAGATATAAATAAGCACACCCAATGTTTTATCTGTTATTAAAAAGCAGGCACAACTGATACATTTTCTTACGCATGAATCATAAAGGTGAAAGATTTTGTGTGCCATATTTGATGGCATTTCTGAAAGAATCAATGCTTGTCCTATTGCACTGCCATTCAAATAAGCAGAGCAACTTTGCCAGAAAGCTCAGTAAGTTTACTAGAATATCTGTTTTTCAGTATCCACCTTTATTTTCATTTACTTTGTTAAATTACAGCTTTCTTCAAGTAGGAAGAAAAGCTATACCTTCCCCCACCCTTATCTAACTGTAGAGTGGCTGAAGGGGAACTAATGTTTAATGGGACCTTATTATCTTTTCCCTTTCCATATATTAAACACATTGTAACTTCAAATCAGCTCTCTCTACTTGAGAACTTTCAATCAAATTCTCTATCCAATTTATCATTCGAAAGAACACTTATAACAGAAAGACGTTAACAATTTGTGTTTCAGATGAGCTTTTCCTTAGGATTTTTAGTTGACTAGACACAAAACAGTGTTCTCCTGTGGTCCTTTACTCCAGATAGCCAGAATATACTGAAGTACAAATAGGCTTAGAGTCAAAAATGGGTATCTTTTTTCAGGGCTCACCTTCCTCAGGAGGCAGTCATCAAGGAAAGCCAGTAAGGATATTCTTCTTTTCAGTATTCCACAACCAAGTTAGAAATGTGGTATGGGGTTTGCAAATAGGTAACAATAATGAGGGTGAAACTTAAAATTCTATTACAATTGTGAAGTCTGATCAATAAAAGTTGAAATACTCGGTTCAAACTTGAGCCTTCAGATGAGGCAGCATTCATTCCTGCCATAGCAAAGTTTTGATACACTGTTAATTACTCATAGGGTCATTCTGTTAAGAATGATGTCTTTATATAGCGGGATAACTGTTTCAAACCTTGTAGTTCAGTCAGTGATACACTGCTTTGAAAACCCTCTGTCACTGTTCATGGACTGAAAAGGACAAAGCTGTGCTACTCAAGACCATTAAATTAAAATAGCAGGGGGGAAAAAGCAAGGAAAAAGGTAAAATCAAGTAGTCAGTATCAAAACTACTAATATCTAGGGCATTTGCAAGCCTGCTGTATGCTCTTTGGGTACAAGTCACTAGGAGGCTCATACAACAAAAGTAAATGGCTTATAATTATTGTACAGGGCTCCTCTACCTCAGGAAGCACTTATTCTGGGAAACCGGTAAGAATACTTTCATCACAACATTTTCACCTTCTTTTCTTAGAAAACAAAGAACCTGAGTGGTTGATAGAGCAATTTTGGGCTGGTTTGTTCTGAAGAGAACATTGTGTATTAGTTCCATTTCTATTAGAGCACATTTAAAGAAACTGCTGTCGAAAATACAGCCTCAGCCAGGGAAAGCTCTTTCAGTAGCAGTTACAATTTAAATCTGAACCTGCCTCGCTTCCCATTGCAGCTTGTGGCCTTGTTGCAATTTGTAATCCTCTACTTTTCAGTTCCTGTTCTCTGTGTAGATTTGGTAGGCTCTGCCCAGTTAATCCTTCACTTTTTTGCTATAAACTGGATTGTTGAGTTTCAACCTGGCAGGTTACTTTGGTTTGCACTCTCTCCCTCCCTTACCCCCTTCCTTCTTCAGTAGACATCAATTTTTCACATCCTGTTTTAATTGTAGGGATGGAAAACTCTGTATGGAATAGGGTAATGGAATGACAGAGAGAGACTTTTGCCCTTTCAGTAATTCTAGCTGAAACTCTCAGATGTTAGATGAGGTAGGTTTAGTTACACGCTCTATTTCCTTTATCTATGCAAAGCTACTTTCTTCTTGAACAACTTAAAGCCACGCAGTGGGTTAAGCTATGGAAATTTTGTTGATCACAGACACAACTGTGTTCAAAATCCTCCAAACTGGGAACACTTGTAGATTGATTTGTTTGTTTCTTTTCAGAAGTCTCCTTCCTCAGGCGGCAGTCAAGTGGTAAGCACTTGTAGTTTCTACTCATTTCTTTCTCTACATGCTGTAGACAACTGAAAGCATTGTCTATCCTGTCAGGTGTCTGTCAGGTTTCCTATCTCTGAATAAAAGGTTAAGAGTATGTGCAAGATAATAAAAGGGAATAGTATCAACAAAAATGAGGAAAGTGGGACCATGTAAGTGCTACAAAGCACATAAGAAATATAAACTTTGAATCTTGCCTATCACTGAAGACCTGTTGATTTAGGTGTGCTATACATGTGGATGTGATCTTGTAATATCAGAAGTGTCTGCTTAATAAGAAAAGTTAATAGGAAAAGATTATTCTGAAACTTTCAATGCTTTTATAATAGTAATAACTCAAACTAATTTGAATTGGGTTTATCAAATTGCTCTCTTTGTTTTTTACAGAGCTCTGCTGGGAAACACTCCACTCCCGGATTCCTGCTGTTATTCAGTGTCTTGAGTGCCTTTGCGCTCTCTGCTGCTACATCAAAATGGTCTATATGAACTTCTGAAGAGTTGTTTGGCATCCTAGACATGGATTATATGCTGTAATATTAGATTAATTACTTGTTGTAAGAAAAACAAAATACCCTTAAGTTGAATTGGCAGATGCTACTTGGCTGTTATGTTCTATGTGTAGCTAGTATGTCACACCTCTCATTAGTTTACCTTTTGGTTTAGTCATTAGTAGATATCATTAGTTTTTGTCAGTCTGTTAGGCATCATTTTAAGAGAGCATATTGTACCCTACCTGTATGATTTATTTTTATTTCCCACGGGCAATGCAAAGAACCTGAAATCTGATGGATGCTACAAACAACTCCTTAAAAACTATTTGGCCATTGACAAGAGCAGAGGAGGTCAAACAAATTGTTGTATATTAAAACCGCCTGGTCATCGTCACATGAAATAAGGCTAAGGTGAACATCTGATAAGCAGTTTGCCATGGGACAGAAGATGCTAGGATAATATCAGAGTATCGGGTTTAGCCCAATGGGCTAAAATTTTGGGAAAAAAAACAAACAAACCCATGGGACTAAAATTTTGGGAAATGAATTATTCATTAAAGAAGCCAAACAGCTCAGAGCAAAGAAATGCTGAATTCTGTTCAAATACCTGAAGTTCTGTAGAGAAGCATACGAGGCAAATGCACCCTAGATTAGGCTGATGTCTAAAAGCTGCTGAAAACCAATGCATTTTCCCTTGGGAAGGAATGGAAATCTAATGAAGTTCATAAAACTGGTAGTTTCTTGGCTCCTTTTCTCCAGTATTTAGTCTAACCTGTGATACCAGATGTATCTTCAAGTTTAATATCAAGAATGATGCTGACATCTGCAAGCAGGCACAGTAAATGTGGTCACAGAAAGACCATGGCCCATTTTTGAGTTCAGGAGAAGTTCCACATCTTGCAGCAAACTCTTCTGGAACTGCAAGAGCTGCAGTCTGTATGTGCAGTGGCCATTGCTCTGGCACCCTGTTAGCAGTGGGGTGCCCTGCACTGACGCTCCTGCAGCTCCAGCTAAGCTCCTTCGGTGTTAACAAAGTGCCTTCTCCTACAGAGTACTTCTAATTATTGTCTTATGGAAAATGTGCCTAGTATTAAAGTTACATTTACTTGTACTGCGCTTGTCTCCTATGGTTTACAATTGTAATTGATGAAATACATTTCCATTCAAGTTCTGCCACCAGCTTCAACAGGGCCAGGGCGTCACTTGTGCCTGATGTGCTGCACAGGATGCACTATCCTATGCCAGCCACCAGTAAACCAACTTAAGTACCTGAAGCTGTAATTGAAACATAAAAGAGTTTTGCCTAAATATGGTCTTCAAAATTTGGTGGACAATTTGTTTCTTTGCAACAGGGTTCTCTCTGAGGGCTCCGTATCTTAGTGCTGAACTTGCCTTCTCCAATCAATTTATCATGGATTTCATGCAAAATGCTCATGTCTCCCACTGCAGACATGCTCCTGCTGCCGATCCTCAGGCAGTGTCCCCAGCACCAGAGCCACTGCTCCATCGGTGAGACCCTGGCCCAGCAGGCTATCAACCCCCTTCCCTGATGAGGGAAAAGCTGTGGGCACTGTCTGTTTGGACCTAAGTAAAACACTGACAGTAAAAAGTACTGTCTCCCACAGTATGGATGGAGCCAGGAGGGGGCTGCGGAACAAGGGATGGGACAAGAGGAAACGGCCTCGAGCTGCACCAGGGCAGGTTTAGATGGAGATAAGGAGCAATTCCTGCCCCAGAGGGTGCTCAGGCATTGGAACTGCTGCCCAGGGCAGGGATGGAGTCACCGTCCCTGCAAGTGCACACACCGTGGAGACGAGGCCTCAGTGCCGTGGGTCAGTGGTGGCCTTGCAGTGCTGGGAATGGTTGGACTGGATGAGCTTAAAGCGCTTCCCCCGCTCCGCGCTGGCTCCCCGCTCGCTCCCCGCTGGCTCCGCGCTGGCTCCCTGCTGGCTCCCCGCTGGCTCCCCGCTGGCTCCCCGCTGGCTCCCCGCTGGCTCCCCGCTGGCTCCCCGCTCGCTCCCCGCTGCCTCCCCGCTGCCTCCCCGCTGCCTCCCCGCTGGCTCCCTGCTGGCTCCCCGCTCGCTACCCGCTCCCCCGCTCGCCTCACGCCGGGGCGGTCCGCGCCGGCCGCCGCGGCGCTGGGAACGGAGCGGGCGGGGCCGCGGCTGCAGCCGGAGCCTTTGCGGGACGGGACGGCGCTGCCGGAAGCGCCGGTGCGTGTGGCGGAGCGGGGCCGGCGGCGGGCGGCGCTGCAGGTGGGGGCCTGGGCTGGGGCGGGGAGCGGCGGAGCCTGCCCCGGGGGGTCACGGATGGGGGAAGGAGCTGGGGGGTGGCGGATGGGGCGGGAAGCGGGTCTGTGGGAGGGAAGGGAACCTGAGGGCAGCGCCGGTAACCGCGGGGGTCTGGGGAGCAGCGAGGGGCGGAGGAGAAGTTGCTGTGGGGGAGCAGCTACAGCTGCCTGCAGGGAGGCTGCAGTGAGGTGTGTAGCGAGGTCTGGTCCAGCCTGGTTGAGTCTGTGCCGCTGGGAGTGGAGGTGGAGGTGGTCAGCAGCAGCAGCGGCGGTGCCGGGGCTGCGGTCACTTGGTGTGTTTGTTCTGTGTGCGGGCAGTGCTGTGGCGAGGAGGTCTGTGCTCGGTGTAGTGCTGTGGTGGAGGTAACACGAGCGCTACGAAGTTAACACCTCATGAGTACTGACATGGTGTCACATTCACACTGGGGGTTCAAGTGGGAGATGTTTTAGGAGGACAAAGCTTATGGATTGTGTCGTAAAACCAGAAGGTGCGGGGATAAGGGGTGTAGTGAGGTAATGCGGAGCATGGAATAGGCTGGAAGGTACAAGGTAAACACCAACAGGTACTCCCGTCTGTTTCATTCTCAAACTGTGAGGGAGACTTGGATGCCAGAGGAGAGGTTTTTAGGGAAAGATTGGGTGGAGAAGACTGAGACTGCGTTGTGCAGCGGAGGGTGTGTGATGTGGGACACGTATGCAACAGACCTCTCAAACCGAGCACACACCACAGTGGGACGCTCATCTGTCATGGTGGCCTCTACAGAGCAGGGTTGGGATCTAAGGCAGCCTTTGACTGAGCACACACCACAGTGGGACGCTCATCTGTCATGGTGGCCTCTACAGAGCAGGGTTGGGATCTAAGGCAGCCTTTGACTGAGCACACACCACAGTGGGACGCTCATCTGTCATGGTGGCCTCTACAGAGCAGGGTTGGGATCTAAGGCAGCCTTTGCTTTTCAGAGCGTATATATGCAGGCTGACAAAATGGGATTTGGAATGAACGTTACATGACACATTGCTTCTTTCCAAACCTGTGCCACTGCCTTTCTCCATTGGCACTGCATTGACTCCTCTGAACTCTGTGTATGGACTGAGTTGAGCCAGACCCGTTCAGCTCCTCACTGTTAATGCCGAACACGGGACCTGCTCCACTGAAGCTCTTGCTGTGCAGACACTTTGCTCTGGGGTGTGTGCTTTTCCTTTATAATAGAAAAAGCAACATCACATTTCTTTAGGAGCTGCAGGGTGAGTTTGAGGGAGGTGGTAGTTGTGATTCATGATTCCCTTGTGCATTGTGAGGCATTGTGAGAACCTGTGATTGAGAGTTAGCTCTGGAAGATAAGAATCTTCCGGATTTTGGGGATGCATGATGTTCTGCATTGTAGAAGTAGCATATGCAGCAAAAAATGCTGGGTTTGGGAAAGACTCTGGTAGTTGCAAGTATAAATTTGCTTTATTTAGAGCTCTGTGTTGTTAGGAGGCTCTGTATGTCTTTGACAATCCTACAGGCTTCTTACACAGCCTAATTCCTAATTGTGCTGGTTATGCTGCTGTTTGCAATAACAGAACGAAAAAGGCAGGGATCATCCAAGCCAGGTGTCTAGGGAAAAGAAATCATAGAAACATAGAATCCCAGACTGGTTTGGGTTGGAAAGGACCTTAAAGCTCATCCAGTTCCAACCCCTGCCATGGGCAGGGACACCTTCCACTAGAGCAGCTTGCTCTAAGCCTTGAACACTGCCAGGCATGGGGCAGCCACAGCTTCTCTGGGCACCCTTTGCCAGCACCTCAGCACACTCACAGGGAAGAGCTTCTGCCTTAGATCTAACCTGAACTTCCCCTCTTTCAGTTTGAACCCATCACCCCTTGTCCTATTGCTACAGTCCCTGATGAAGAGTCCCTCTCCAGCATCCTTGTAGTGCCCTTCAGACACTGGAAGGCTGCTCTGAGGTCTCCACGCAGCTTCTCTTCTCCAGGCTGAAGAGCCCCAACTTTCTCATCCTACCTTCATACAGGAGGTGCTCCAGTTCCTGCTCATCCTTGTGGCCTCCTCTGGACTTGCTCCAACAGCTCCATGTCCATCTTATGTTGAGGACACCAGCACTGCACACAGTGCTGCAAGTGGGGTCTCCCGAGAGCAGAGGAGAGGGGCAGGATCCCCTCCCTCAACTGCTGCTCACACTCCTATTGATGCAGCCCAGCACACGGGAGGTTCCTGGGCTCAAGCGCACACTGCCAGCTCATGTTCAGTTTCTTATCCACCAACACCCCCAAGTCCTTCTCTGCAGGGCTGCTCTGAATCTCTTCTCTGCCCAACCTGGAGCTGTGCCTGGGGTTGCCCCAGCCCAGGTGCAGGACCTTGCACTTGACTTGGTTGAACTTCATGAGGTTGGCATTGGCCACCTCTCCAGTGTGTCCATGTCCCTCTGTATCCCATCCCTTCCCTCCTGCGTGTCAACCACAGCACACAGCTCAGTGCCATCACAAACTTGCTGAGGGCACCTCAGTCCCACTAATCGCATGTGTCTGCTTAAAACAGTTCCAGATTTGGAGTGTTAAGTGAGGGCAGCGCATACTTGATTTTGGTACAGGCTTGCTAGATAATTATTCCTCTCTTACTCTTCGTGGATTGCTTGCACCTGGGTTTATTCCTCGCCAGTTACTCCAGTTCATACCTGAATGCACACTGCTTGCGTAGGGTCAGTGTCTTCAGTGGAGCTCAGCAGGCTACAAAGGTGGGTCACATTGGCAGTGGGTGTCCCTAGAGGGGAGGAGAGGCTCTTCAGATCTGTACCTCTTAGGATCTCGTATACAAATGTAAGACAGTTAGGAGTTCAGGATTTTCCATTGAATTTCTGGACCTTGTCTCACAGTCATACCCCTGCAGTGCACTGTTCAGCTGTCTAATTTCCCCTGTTATTACTAGCTTTTGACAGTAAGTGTCTACAGAGTGATTTTCACTGCAGTGTTAGTTTGTGTTACTCCAGCTAGGTCACCTTGAGTGAGGGTGGCTGCATTGCCTCAAGCACAGAGGCTTGATTGGTAATTCATAAACAATGTAAGAGTGCGCTGTAGCTTGTGTTCAGTGCTCAGCCTTTCAGCACCTTAAGTCAAGTCCCTTCATTGGCTTGAGGCACGTGCAGGATTCAGGCAGTGCTTCAGCTCTTGGCATTGCGCTCCTGTGTGCTTGAACTGAAATAGAGAACTGAATGCCTCCTTGCTCCCAGAATCTGACCATGACTACTAGGATCTTTCTGTTCTGTGGTCCATACAATGAGTGCAGTGTATGCGCTGTTTGAAAAGAGAGAGGCAGTTAATGCAGGTTGTATCAGATTTCTGTGCTGGCAGGCAGAGTTTGGCTTAATGACTGTTATGTCAATATAAAACTATTGCACTACTGTGTGCATAGTTGAAGGCTTCATCTTACAAGAAATATGGGTGTTAGATTTGGCTCAATGAGGGCCTGAATTTCCTGAATTCTGAATATTTATTCTCCATATGTGATTTCTTTAATAGTCGTCAAAACAAGTTCTCATCAGTCAAGGAAATCTTGTCTTTGGATTGGCGTAAAGGGTAAAAGAGGGTGGGGTGGGCCTAAAGAGTATTTAGCCACAGATTTGGCATTTAAGATTCACAATACTCAACTTTTCCTTTCTCATTCATAGATTGGAATGGGAATTTATTTTTTTCCTCCACAAAAGAAAGAAAGAAGAAAGATCTTTGCGAGGTCATCAGAACCGTGTGTTTTAACATGCTGGGTTTTCTGTCAACCTCTAGGAAAACCTTACCTGAGTTCCAATCCATCTATAGCATTATCTGAAATTAGATGTTAGTTAATATGTAATTACATTCCCTTTGTTAGACTTGGCAGTGGTGCAGTTTCCTGGTTGAGTGAGGCCAGTGATTCAGTCTCTGCTATCCTTGGCAAAAGCCTAGGGGTTTAGAGCAAAGTTGAGAAGAAGTCATTGCTTGATTGTTAGCAGTTACAACTTAATGTGTAACTGCTCTGTGCACAAGTGCCCTTGCCAGTGCTAAAAGGTACCTGCCTGATCTTAAAAAGGCTGAATGTGGTGGTTTAACCCCAGCCAGCAACTAAGCCCCATACAGCTGCTTGCTCACTCCTCCCCAGTGGGATGGGGGAGAAAATGGGAAGAGTAAAAGTGAGGAAACATCTCATGGGTTGAGACAAAAGCAGTTGAACGGGGAAAGCCAAAGCCACACGCACAGGCAAAGCAGAACAAGAGATTCATTCACCACTTCCCATGGTCAGGCTTCAGCCATCTCCAGGACAGCAGGGCTCCATCATGCGGAACCGTTCCTTGAGAAGACAAATGCTGTAACTCCTCCTTCCCCCAGCTTTATGTGCTGAGCCTGACTCCATACGGTCTGGAGTATCCCTTTGGTCCGTTGGGATCAGCTGCATCCCCTCCCAGCTCCTTGTGCACCCCCAGCCTGCTCGCTGGTGGGGTGAGAGGCAGAAACAGCCTTGACCCTGTGTAAGCTCTGCTCAGTGGAAGCTAAAGCATCCCATGTTATCAGTACAACATTCAGCACACGTCCAAACCCGAGCCCCATACCAGCTACCATGAAGAAAATTGCCCTAGCTAAAACGAGCACACCAAGATAGGGTACTAGATAGCACTACCTAGGAGAGGTACTAGGTGACGTTGCAGGAGCAAGGTCCACCAGCATTCTGCTGTGTTGTGCTTGCTGGCCTTGTGAAGATACTACTTGAATGCAGTAATGTTCTCAGTTATTTTCACCAGTTAAGATTTTTTTCTAATGTAAATGAAGACATTGGAAACACTGCCTGAAGGAAACCTTCAAGTGAAAGCATCTCTGTTACTCAGCTTCTGCAAGAAGAGGCAGGAAAAACTTTGCTAGAGGATTTGCTTTGAATAACGCTTCTATGTTCTAAGAAGAACATAGCTTATCTTTTCCATAGCGTGCTCAATACATATTCAAATGTATCCAACGAGAAGAATGAGTAACAAACCAAGTAACAAAAGAAAAAGGAAGGTAAGTTTCGAAATGATGGAGTGAGTTGCAGTGATGTAGGTGAAGAGCGCCTGTGTGTTTGGGGAGGAACAGCTGGCAAGTATAGACACGTGGGAGGGAACGGAGAAGAAACCTCTATCATATGAGAAAGATTGAAAACATTAATAGCGATCTTTTAAAGTGAGAAATGGGAGGTTTAAGATTATTAGAAATATTAATAACGTGGTTTATGAAAAAACAAATAGATATGAAAGAACACATATTGGGAAGGGTGGGGAGAGAAAGAAATGTATTGTTGCCTGATAGCAGTCCAAATTTAGCACTTCAAATATATATATGTAAGATCTTGTCCATAACCCAGTCCAGCAGCACTTACTAGATCTGGAAAAGTCTGTGCACCCTCAGTACTAGCTGGGGTATTTATCACAGAATCCTAGAATACTTTGGTTTGGAAGGGACCTTTAAATATCAGCTACTTCCAACCTCCCTGCCATGGCCTCACTAACCTCCGTCCTAAAAACTCTCTTCCTTAGATTCAATTGAAATCTCCCCTCTTGCCCCTTGTCCTGACACTGCAGGCCTTAGTAAAAAGTCTCTGTCTGCCTTAAAAGCTCCTGTTATTTATTGAAAGGCTGCAGTAAGGTCTCACCAGAGGACTTTTCTTCTCCAGTCTGAACCCCAGCTCTTCAGAAGAGAGGTGTTCCATCCCTCTGTTCATTTTTGTGGCCTTTCTCAGGTCCTGCTTTAACAGGACCAAGTCTGTCTTCTGCTGAAGACTCAAAGCTGAATGTAGGTACTCCAGGTGGGATCTCATAGAGCAGAGGGACAGTCTCGCCTCCCTCAAGCTGCTGGCCACGCTACTTTTGATGGAGCCCAGGATAAGGTTGGCTTTCTGGGCTACAAGCTCACATTGCCTGCTCATGTCCAAATTTTCTTCCATCAGCACCACTACATCCTTCTCCACAGGGCTGCTCTTGAGCTATTACTGAGCCTGTACTGATATTGGCAATTGCCCCAGCCTGTGTCCAGGACTTTGCACTTGGGCTTATTGAACTTCATGAACCATTTATTTCTATACCTAATGTATTTGTTGTATCTCATACTTATTTTGGTGGGAAGAAGGCTATGTTGAGTCCAAGTGAAAGATTTATGGAATAGAACTTTCTTTCCTCTGAGGAATGTAGTTGTTAGAGATAGTAGCATATTATTTGTTTGTTAGGCAACACAGGGAAGAGGGCAATGCACGTGCAAATGTGTAGAAGGAAGTAATAAAAATAAGTTCTTCAGGTTCTGTGAGCTCTTACTCCACCTAGTAATTCTCTTTTACCTCTTTGGTGCCCGCTTATTGTATTTGTACAGGTGTAGCATCAGCACCAGGCTCACATTCCATTTGAAAAATAGGAGAACACAGTCCTATATCTTCAATCTGCTGCCTTGATTTCAAGGCAAATGGCCAGGAAGTGTGTCCGTATCCATTGCACTGGGATGCAGTAGTGTACTTTACTTCCCAGCCTTCTGTGAGGCAGATTCTGTCAGTGCTTATTTTCTAGCAGGTTGCAGACATAGAATCTGTTCTTAAACTTTTGCTAGAGGCTGAAGACTGCAAGTTACCCTTCTGCAGTTTTCAGAGGTTGGTTGTCTGCTTCTGTTTGACTTTGTGCTATAACTAATATGCAAGTGCCTTTAGTTTGGTTAAGCAGTCTCAAACTCGTTGATCCTATAATGGAATAAGAACTAGAAATAGCTTCTGTAACTTGGCTTTTTACTTGTGAAAGACCATCAGCAATGACAACCTTTCACAGCTGGGCTAGAGGAAATGTAACTCAGGTAATGCCATCACTGTGAAGATTGCAAGCATAATAGTAGTTAGGTTTGGGATTTTTTTAATTTAAGAAAAAATGAAATCCAATGAATATAATAAAAAGTGAGCCAGCTTCTAAGAAAAGCTTTCATAGTAATTCAGGCTGAATTAATGAAATATAATGCAGAATGTTGGCTAGTTTGGGACACTGAAGGAGCTCTCAGTGTAATTGATGCAGGAGAAATGCACAAATGAATGAAATTGAGATCATTTGTGGATGAGCTTTCATCTTTCTTTATAAAACAATATGCGAAAATGTAATTTCAATGAGCCTACAACATGCTATTCAACTCGATACTTGATGTTTGATAAAGTAGAGTCTTAACAGTTCTATACTTAGGTTACCTTAACATATTTGTATCAGGATTTGTATAGGGGTGCTTGGATCTGTGAAGTGGTCCCTGCTCTCTTGTTCTCGAAGGTGGTGGTAGGCCGTGCTTGGTGGAAGGATGTCCATGATGTGCAGCGTAACTCCATCTGTGGAGAATGTCTCAAGACACTCTCTAGGCTCTGAGTTTAACTAAAAAGTGTTTCAAATAACTAAGTCATGTCTCTTTCTAGAGGTCTTCTTTTTGGTTTTAGTGGTTTAGATACCTTAAGCTGAAGTAATTCTCTCAGGTTTTGAGACAAATTCAAGAATCGGGTAAATTCATAAACTGGTCCTAAATTTTGCACACAATTCTCTTACTGTAGCTGTTGGCAGCTGAGCAGCTCAGAGGTTTATGCCATCACATCTGTAAAAGTCAAAAGTTAAGAAAAGTCCTGCATTTTAGCCACCTGTGGGTACCGAAGGTGAATGTTACGTGGCTTTGCAAGTGCTTCAGTGCTGACTTCCTATATAGACCTGCCTTTCAGCTCTGCCCCTGCCTTCTGTGTTGCTGGCTGTAGGGTGTGTCTACATGGTAATACCGAATAAACTGGGAGAAGCGGTTTACTTATTTTCACTTAGATTAATAGAAGAAAAGAACAATAAGCTGAGTCACTGAGTTAACTGGGGTGACAGGCTATGTGGCAGCCTGTGAGGTGCAGGTGCTTAGCACCTCTGACTGCAAGACACGGTTCAAAAGTCATTGAGTAAATGCAAGCACTCAACTTTCTGTCTTTGAAATGGCAAACCTAAGTCTGATTTTTGGAACACAGTACTGAGTGGTCTGTCCAAAGCCCAGAAAGAAATCTAAGCCTGGTTGTGACTCTATAGGAGACACGTTGAGAACCAGGTTCATTACTGGTTTATGACAAAGTGTGAGCTGTTACTGAGGACAATTAATGTATGATGCACAGTTTGTTGCAGTGAGAGCAGCAGAAACTTGTGGCTAGAAGAAAGCAATTACACTTCTGGTAGTAACCTCTAAATCTAAACCTGCTGTGAAATGCATTTAGAGACGGTCCAACCCTTTGAAGGTTGGTGCTTAGATCCTTTTCTGGATCCGGGAGTCCCCTTGTTTGCACAGAGCTTTATAAGCGCATATGCTGCTCTCTTGAAAGAAAGGGAGACCAGGAGAGCTGATAAGATATTATGTGTGCTCAGTAAAGGGTGGTTCTTTTATTGGCATACATAAGTTTGGGTGAACCAACTATTTGTAAATACAGCAAGAAACTTCACACACTTGTCCTTTCCAAGCCTGCCTTGCTGGCCACTGACAGGACAGCACTTAACAGATATCCTTATTTCAGCTCACACACTGGGCACCTCAAGTCTATTTTGTATGGGTTTAGGAAACTCTGAAACTGCTTTAGTGAATTATGGCAAAGAAATGCTTCCTGCTACTGGCACCTTTTTGAGACACGTTGGGAAAGCTCCCTTTTGTATCACGATTGCTACTGAAGACAAGACTGTAGTTCAAGGTACTAGTGTGGTATGTCTTCCTTATGGCTTTGCTGGTGGGCTTATTAAACTGTTGTCCTAGTTTGTTGTCCTAGTTTAAACTGTTGTCCTTGTTGGTATGTTTTCATGCTGAATGCTTTGCTACTTGCTCATAAACAAGATGCCACTGATTTGCTTTTAAAATTCCATGTTAAGCTGCTTAGTAAATAGAAATTTCTATTTCAGAAGAAATCCCCATGAACATTCTTTTCTGAGATTGTGACCGGTTTTGAAGGCTGTGGAATCGGTCTCTCAGGATTGGGGACATTTGTAAAACCCTTTGTCACCTCACAGGCTCACAGAAGGCAGAAATTCGGGTCCCAGTTCAGGAGGAATGTGTGTTCCCATTACCTGTAGTTTGTTCAGAAGCAGTTTGAAAAGTGAAAGCCCAAGAGTTTAAAACCTTGTTTATCTGCGAGTGTGCTTGGATGAAATCTGGTGGTGTCCCTCCTAGCCACAGTCACTGAGTTTCCAGATTGTCAGGTCTCAATACCAAACAGTGAGGTAGGTGGAAAAGGTGGCAAAACTGCTGTGCACGTTGTCTCATGTAAGTGTGCATTCTGCAGTGTTAGTTTGCTCCAGTAGCACGCACAGACCTTCTGGGGAAGTTCAGTTCTGTATTTTCTCCCAGTGGATTCTGATTGTTTTCCCTTTTCCTCCCTCTGTCTTCTCTGCTGCTGGAGAGTCTGATCTCTAGTCTCTATTTCTCTGGTGAGGCTGATCCTTGCATGTCCCCTCCTCATCCCTTCACGGGAACTGTTCTTCTCATTCTCCTTGTTTTCAGGTGTAGCAGACCCGTTCTTCAAAGCTGTTCCTCTTTGAATAACTGATCTCCATTTTGTTGGTGGGGATGCAGAATTCCACTGTTAACATCCTCAGGTAAAGGGTTATTCCAGCAGAACCTGTGGGAAAAGTTAGGAAATCTTGAATGTTGCCTGCAGCTTTCTTCTCCTTTATGCTTTACATTTCTGTCTGATTTATATTGTCCAGTGCATTTGTGTCGTCAGTATTTGTTTCTTCAGTGAGCTAAATGACACCATAGTTCAGACAAAAGTTATCTTCTATTAATTATGGAAGCATAGAATGGTTTGAGTTGGAAAGGACCTTAAGCTCATCCAGTTCCAACCCCCTGTCATGGGCAGGGACACCTCATGCTAGAGATTCCTTATTAAGATTCCTTAAAGGAATCCTTTTTCATTTCTTCTCAGTTTCTGCATCCTGGCGTCTTTTTCTTGGCTGGGATGATTTTAGAAATACTTTTACAGCCATATGATTCTTGAGGTAAACAGTTTTAGTGTGCAAGATGCAAGTATCACTTCCCATCTCTGTGGCTATTGCCAGTTCATCTTTGCTTGTAGTGTCTCTTAAGCATCCGGTCCATGCCATATAGTTATTAATTTGAGTTTGTCTATTTGACTGGAGAAAATTGCTTAGAGGCAAGAAAAAGGCAAGCCAGAAATGCTTGAATAGCATAGCTTTCCAGATCTCATAGCAGTGAAAACTGTTATGAAATGCATCTTGCGCTAGAGAAATGCAGTCGAGCAAGAAACTGCTCCAGTTTCAGCTACAAATATTTCGAGGTACCAGCACACCCTTCAGCAGCGGTACAAACCTAGATAATGAGCCAAAACTTGTGTGCCTGTATGTAAAACATGCACAGGGGCGGCTCTGGCATATGCAGTCATTAAGTATTGCTTATGCATCTCTAGCCTTCCAAAAGTCAGAACTGCTATTTATTGTCTTGACTCTTGCTGCTTTTCTTTTACTTGAAAACATCTCTGTTGACTTCTAGTTACTGGTTTGATTTTACTTTTTCATTACAAAGCATGGCTCCATTTTTGAATATAAGGGCAGTGAAGGCAGTAGTAGTTAATCTTTTATAGAAAGCATTCATTTCTGTGGTATGGAAACTCTTCTTAGTATGAAGAATAGCAGAAAATGAAACAATGTTCTGAATAGCAGTGATGCGCTCTTCTGATTTCCTTGTATTGTGCTTGCAACATGCAAACTGCATTGAATCTGTTAGTCTTCTGCACTCAGTTAATACTTCAGTTGGTGACAAAGGGCAAAGGAAACCACGTCAGCTTGGTGGAAGTTCATGGTAGAGGTGAGGATGATACAGCTTTACTGATGTAAGGTTTGTGGTGGTTGGTGCAGTGTGAGAAAGCAGGTGCAATCACCAGTCATCTGCATTGAACCAATTGAGCAGGATAACCAGCTGGACAGGTTTGGTGCTGTCTCCTTGCAGCTCCTCCTTCCCACATGTTCCTTTCTAACCCTGCTTTCCCACAACTCTCCTTTTCCTTCAGCATCAGGCACACCTCATTTTCGTGTAAAGCAGCGCAGCCCTCACCCTGTGTTGTGCTGGCATTGTGTCATCTGGCAAGACAGAGGCTGCAACCTGGTGGCAGGGTGAGAAGATCTAATTCTGAGAATAGCTCACTGCAGCAGGGGTGCTGGGCATTCTGCAGTGCCACAGCTCCCTCACTTGGGAGATACCTTCTGAGCCTTCACCTGCATAAAGAAATCCAGCATTGATTTACCTTGGGAGGTTTCTTTAGTGAAACCAGTTATTGGAAAGCTACTGACCAGTTATTAGTCCTTATTTTACTTACTGTTACTACAGCTTAGCAGTATTGATTTTTCTCTCAGTTCTCACTTCTAATACTCTGATATGCTTCCCCATTTGTAATCTCGTATTTGAAAACCATTTTTGAACTGTTCATCTCCTTTTTCTTTTAAAATATCAGATCAGGTTTGTTATGTTCATGTGGCTGAGCTCCCTGGATAACTTCTTTTAATGTGCCAGTTCCCATGGGAAACGTCTATCTGCAATATTGCCTTTTAAGCCTGGGTTTGGGGTTTTTTTCTGTTTCAGGAAGGAAAAAGTCAAGAAATGTCTGCCAATTTAAAATACCTTTCCTTGAGCATCCTGGTTTTTCAGACCACAAGTTTAGTCTTGACCATGCGTTATTCTCGGACGCTGAAGGAAGAAGGACCTCGTTACTTATCCTCCACTGCAGTAGTTATTGCTGAGCTGCTGAAGATTTTGGCCTGTGTTCTCTTGGTCTACAAAGACAGCAGTATGTGTCAAATTTTGCACCAAGTAATTTTCCTAATCAATATGCTGTATTGTAGTGGCAACTGCAGAGCAGCCATGTGAGTACAGGCGTGAAAACAGCATTTCCCTTCTCATGCGAGAAATGTTAGAAATAGTCTTGGAGTGACACTAATCATACCTCATTCTTCAACACAGGAAAAAAGATATTGCCTGTTTGCTTGCAGGAGTTAACTTTAACGAATGTGCATACTGAGGAGTTGAAGAACTGAATTTTCTACTACCAGGTTAAAGCCAGTAGTAGAAAAGAAGCCGAGCAGCTGTGTTTGCTCGGGCCCTTGAAGAAATTCATATGTAAAAGTAGGAAAAAATGAAAAGCTTTAAGGTGTCTGAAGCACGAATGATAGGAAAAAGTACCCAAAGCAAACAGCAGATGCAGAAGGGAGAAAGCAAGTTCATTGTTACAGGAAGAAGTGCAGGTTTAAGCTTGAAAAAAAATATATTCAGATTTACTCCAGTTCTTACTGTGTATGTCCTAGACTGAATTTATCTGGTTCCTTGACATATACATTTGATCTTCAAAAGCTTAAAAATACCATTGGACATTCATAAATATTGATGACTTGCTTCTAAATGTGCACTTTTTAGATGACGTTGACCTTGAAATATTGACATGGTTTCAATAAGTTGTACTTCAGTTCTTCTGAATTGTTGTTCTAGTGCTGATATTCCTGGAAGACACCTTGCAGCCTTTTTTCCTTACATATAGCTGAGGCTCATGAAAGTTAAACGCAGCATTTTGAGGTCTTGATAGCAGTGATAGCTTTAAAAAGGAGGCAACAATCTTTAAGAACAGGATGGTTTTTTATATATTCATATATATGTGATATTAATATATATAATTCCTTTATATATATTCACATATATCCCTCCCCCCTGTCCTTTTAGTGAATGTCTATTTCTTTTATTGTTTCTTTGGGTAGAGTGCAATTTACGGACTCTGAACAGAGTGCTACATGATGAAATCCTTAATAAACCCATGGAAACTCTTAAACTTGCTATTCCTTCAGGAATTTATACTCTTCAGAATAACTTGCTGTATGTAGCATTGTCGAACCTGGACGCAGCCACATACCAGGTACTGTACCTTTGGATTTTCCTGTACATTTCAAATCCATCCAGGAATTATGCAGTAGTAACTGTTTCTGGGTTCTTCTAGGTTACATATCAACTGAAAATTCTTACCACAGCATTGTTTTCTGTGTCCATGTTGAGCAAGAAGTTAGGTGTATACCAGTGGCTTTCGTTAGTAATATTGATGACAGGAGTGGCATTTGTTCAGGTAAGTAGTAACAGGTTGTTTGAGTTTGTTTAATGTGTTTATTCAAGGAACATGGATTTCTGTGCTTACTTTCTGATCCACCAGCTTCACATGAGCACCAGAGTATGGTCAGGAGCTACGGATCATCACTGGCAAGGGCCAGAGGACACCAGAACTGGTTTGAAGACAGAAGATAACACCTCTTTTGCGTCCCAGTGCTCCCCTGTAGAATGTGACAGGAGCTCTGGAGCAACCTGCAAAAAGCAGTGATAGCAGTAGTTGCTAGCACACCTCCTCAGACATGAGGGACTCTCTGATCTGCTGCTGCTCACAGTGTGATCTGGTTTCAGCATGATAAATTTACTTGAACTTTTTCAAGAGGCAGTCTTGGCCTCTGTTCTAGATAGTGCAGGTACACAAGGTTGTAGGTTTTAGAGGGCAGGATCATGGAATAAGGGACTAAGATCTAAGAATTTTTAGCAGGTTTTAGCATATCCTAATCTTTTTGTTCTTAAAGATTTAAAAAAGAATCTGAGGATTACATTTTATAGAATTTTCAAATTTAATAATTAAAAATGAGGATAAAACATTCTGATAGTAATTGGCAGACTTCAGTTTGATTTTTGTCTATGGCATTGCATTTTATTCTGTTAGCAGTAGATATATTGCAGGATTTAGCTTCATAAATTTCAGTTTCAGTCATCTCCATAATCACTGAAGAGAGGCACATGTGAAAGTCAACTGATCCAACCTCAAAGGCAGCTTGCGTGTGTGGTTGTCTACCTGTGCTTGTATTTATAGGGTAACTGTTGGGTTGCAAAAGTTGGTGACTGTGAATGACCATCACATATTGTGCTGGGATTGAGAAACAGTCCTGCCTTATAAAACATAAATCCTGGCCCAGTTTGAATTGAAGGGTTTTCTCCCAGTTCAGGCACAGTTTTACTCCTTCCAAATATGCAGAAAGAAAAATGATGGCTTTGCAGACTTTTCTGGGTGTCTGTGGTGAAAATACAAAACTTTGCAAGCACGGGATTGTATTTAGTTGCTAGAAAACAAGCTTGCATTTTATAGGTGCTCCTGACTTGATTTTACCAGTGAGTGATGGGTAACTGTTTTTCCATCCAGTGGCCTTCAGACTCCCAAGCACCAGCTGCTAAGGAGCATTCGGCAGGATCTCAGTTTGTGGGCCTGATGGCAGTTCTGATAGCTTGCTTTTCCAGTGGATTTGCTGGTGTTTATTTTGAGAAAATCCTAAAGGAAACCAAGCAGTCTGTGTGGATCAGAAACATTCAGCTTGGTAAGTTTAATTCGGGTCATCTCCTAGAGATGTGCATGCTGAAGAATTAAGGTAAACGTGCAATATGTAGTACTGAGTCCGGTAGAATGTACCACGGAAGCAAGAGATGGTGGTGTTTTTTGTAGTTATGGTTGATCAGACACTGGTATAGTCAAAAATGTCTGAATATCAGCGATGTTTTTTTCCTTTCTTTTTCTATTGCTGTGTTTTAATTATAAATGGTTTCAGGCTAAAAACACAGAACTGCAGCTTTGATTGTATTTTGATAGTTTTGCATGCCCGTAATGATTTGTAAATTGAGGGTAGAGAAGGGGCTCAAAACCTCTACTCACTACCTGCCAGTATTTATTGTAGAAGTAGGGGAGGGAATACATCAGGAAAGGTTATGTTAGGGAATTCTGGAGGCACAGAAGGGGGAGTAGGTGGGGCTTGGTCCAGGGTTTAAGGGAAGACTTGGTGCTCTGGATGGAGCTACAATGTGAAATCTGGTGCCAGGGAAAGCTGACTATTATCACTCTCAAGTTTCCATGCTGAAAGTGCTTTGGTGGGCAACAATGAGGATATCTGAAACAATTTCCAATTAAACAGTCATAATAGCCAAAAAAAAAAAACAATCATAGAATCATAGAATGGTTAGGGCTGGAAAGGACCTTCAGATCATCCAGTTCCAACCCCCTGCCATGGGCAGGGACACCTCCCACTAAATCAAGGATTTCCTCAAACGTTCTTCAGATTTTCTACAGTGCACAGAAGTGTGTATGAAAACAAGTGAGTTCATTGGTTTGATGCCCAGTTGGCCCAGTCATATATTGAATGTTCCAGTAGTTGCTTTGTGAGAAACATGAGCTCAGGAGGGACTGCATCTAAACATGAACTGGTGAAGGTAATAAGTAATTAGGACTGTGATACATGAAGACAGAAATGCCTGTGCTAATAGTAAGAATCGAGTCACCTGCCATGGAGACCTCATAGCAGCCTTCCAGTATCTGAAGGGGGCCTATAGGGATGCTGAGGAGGAACTCTTCATTAGGGGCTGTAGGGATAGGACAAGGGGTAACGGGTTCAAACTGAAACAAGGGAAGTTTAGATTGGATATGAGGAAGAAGTTCTTTCCTGTAAGGGTGGTGAGGCACTGGAATGGGTTGCCCAGGGAAGCTGTGAATGCTCCATCGCTGGCCATGTTCAAGGCCGGGTTGGACAGAGCCTTGGGTGGCATGGTTTAGTGGGAGGTGTCCCTGCCCATGGCAGGGGGTTGGAACTGGATGAGCTTAAGGTCCTTTCCAACCCTAACTATTCTATGATTCTATGATTCTATTCTTAATTCCTTTTGTCAGTGAGCTTAATTTGCCTCCATACAAAACTCAGTAGAATATATTCATTATGAAGATTGTTTTCAGTTCAGAAATGAAATCAATGTTGTCATCTTCCACAGCTGTTAGAAAATCATTAAAACATGAAATCACAGTTTCACTCTATGGCAGTGCATCCTTTCTGCAAGAGCACGGTAGTGAGTTGCCTACTTAAGATGTCGTATCATTCAGGAGCAAGTCAGTTGTAAGCAAGAGCTTTGAAATAGAGCATTTCTTAAAACACAAACAACAAAACCCGTATGTCCAACATGGTTTTCATTTTCATATCCGTAAAGAATTATTAGAGCTGTAAAAAAAAACGTAAAATGTATTAGAATAATTCTTGGAAAAATGTAGGTTTAATGCATCCCGGACTCAGGTCGGGGATGTATGAACAGTTTATGTTAGCAGATCGATTGGAAAATAGAAACAATTGGTTTAATCTGAATGAAATCTTAAGGTTTCCCTTCTGCCTACAAAAAGAATTCTTGGCAAGCAAAAGGTTTTATGTAGTTCAATGCCCGTCAGAAAGAAAAGTGATGAGAATTAAGGCCAGCTGTTCATAGAAAAGGAATGGAAAAACTGCTCCCCCTTGCCTGCTCAGGACTAACGCCTGAATCAGTCATAGAGGAGGTGTTTGTGTTGCTTTCATGCCTGAGGGGGTTAGGAACAGTTTCCCAGGTGATTAGAAGAACACCGTACTTACCATATGATACACGCTTTAATCTCATCTCAGTTTCTTCCTTTGACATTAAGTCTCTACTACTAAACATTCACTGTGTTTGAGACTGGTGAGACCTCATCAGAAGAATCACACTTCCATGATCCTTGTCTGAATTGCAAAACTCCCAATTCCTGCTCTTGCTATGTCAGAGCCTATCTCCTCCAGTGAATGCATTCCCTGTTTTCTCACAGGTTATAGTGTGACCTCAGCCTTCAGTCAGGACTAGTTTGGGGAAAACTGAACTTGTGTAAGTGAATTTTGCTATATGCTGTGAACAAAAATGACCCCATTCCAGTAGGAAGCAGTGGAAGATAAAAGCAGAAGAAAATCCTACTGGAAACAGTCAAAACTTGTTATAAGTGTGGAAAACAGCTTTTAAATGAGAATATCTAATTGAACACTGGCTGCATTTGAACATGATGGGGCAGTCCTGTTTTAAAATGGGAACTACATGAGCAGTCCTTGAGGACAAGGAGCCTGTTTGCATGGTTTTCACCTGAAGCTTTTAAATCAATCTTGTATTTTCAGGATTTTTTGGTAGCATATTTGGACTGATGGGTGTATACATTTATGATGGAGAGCAACTGTCAAAGAACGGATTTTTTCAAGGATACAATAAACTTACTTGGGTAGTTGTTGTTCTACAGGTGAGATACCTTTGTATCACATGTTTCTGTGGAGGCACTTGGGATTTACTGTGCTATAAATGACTGGGGAAACTAATGGGTGTCATTGAAGCTACTGCGAATTCTGTAGCCAAAAGTCTGCTCTATCACTGTTACAATAAACCTCTAAATAAAACCCTTGAAAATATATAGCAACTATATGTAATACAAAGTATTGTGCAGCATAAAAGCATGTAAACTTTATTTGTTTTGCAATGTTTAATAGAAGTAATATAAAAAAGCCCTTCGTCCTATGGCTAAAAATGCAGGGTACAAGCACTTCCACTGATGTAATGATGGTAATACGATCAACAGTTTCTTTAACTGGGGGAAAGAACTCCTCCAATATTTAACAGCACATATCCGTAACATAAATGTAATGCTCCTAGACACAGACAAAACCCTTTCCTAAAGTAGGTGCATGTTGTTAAAACAGACGCTCTGAGTTAAATTCTCAGGTTGCTAAATCCAAACGGTACTATTTTTCGCAGGCACTTGGAGGGCTGGTGATTGCTGCTGTTATAAAATATGCAGACAACATTCTAAAGGGATTTGCAACGTCTCTCTCTATTATACTGTCAACGTTGATCTCCTATTTCTGGCTGCAGGATTTTGTCCCCACAAGGTAAGAAGTCTTTTCCGTGTATATATAACTTGCACATGAAAGTTGGGTTTCATAACATGCCAGCTAAATATTACCTATGGTAAGGTTAAATTTCCTGTAAGCCAGAGCCCCCTGCAGGTCAGGAATAGCTGGTGCTCAAATCATTGGCTCTTGGCAAGCTGCTCTGGCTTGGAGTTTAGTTCACTGTCCCTTTCTCTCCTTTTCTTCCCTACCCGACCTCCTCAGTGTGTTCAGCTCCTGCTTTGCTCTCCACATACACGTCTCTTTGCATACACATGGGAGTTACACTGCAGCAAGTAGCATAAAGAAACCCATATTTATTAGTAAAGGAGTCCAGTATTTATCAGTGAAAACAACTTGACCAAACAAGAAAGGAAGATGGTTGCTATAGGCTTCTAGGCCCAATACACTGTGTCCAGATGTTGTGTGAATCAGATTTTAGTAGCTCTGTGCACTGCAGGGTTTGTACATGGTTAGGTTCCACAATAGTGTTTGTCTTGGTCGGTGCATGTTAATATGTGGAGTGCAGAAGTAATATTCCAACCTTCTTTCTCTATTCCAACTAATATTAATAGGAGTTTGCTTATAATTGAGTTACATGTACTCAGTGTAAAAATATTTTGAATAATAGTTGCAACTTTATCTGATACAAACCCCCCATCTTTTATCTAAGAGCATTTGCTGCATTAGCAGCACTTTACATAAACATTTGAAAAGGGATGCAGAACAACTACGTAGGCTTAAAAAGTGGAAGACATTGAATTTCAATGATAAGCAGCCTATACTTGTCCTATTAAAACAAATGCAGAAAGTGGTTTAGGTATTTGTGTGCTGAAATGGAAAATAATAAGTAACTTGCCAGCTTCTGCAAACCTGGTGAGAATGTTAACAGTGGTAAATAATTAAACGAGGTGAAGCCAACTAGCAGCACTGCAGAACTTGAAGCCATCTCATTTAATAAAACTTGATTAAGTCGAGTTAACCAAACTTTATCGTTAGTGCCTGGCTTATGCCAACTGAATTTATTTGAACTGAAACTGCGTAATTGTTTCTGTGCTTCAACAAGCATCTTTGATTGGGATAATAGATGTGACGTGCTAACGTGCTTGAATGTGTTGCAATGGATCCTGTCCAGAAACAGGCTAACTGTATTCTCTGAAGGATTATCAAGTCATGTGCCATAGTTTTTATAGTGTTTGGTTCAGAAGCTCAAATTGTCAGCACTGCCATGTCTTTATGACAAGGTTCTTTTCTAACATGTACTGATCGTCTGTTGGCTTTGGGTATTTTGTTTCGGGCTTGTATCTATCAAAACAACCTGAAAGGCCCATGTGTCACAATACAAAAGATGCCTTTATTGTCTTACATAAATCTTGATGTATCTGCCAAAAATTAGATTATACTGACTTGCAAACTGCTTCTTGGGCCGCAGTAATTTGTTTTGATGTCAGCTTTGGACTTCAAAGCAAACACGACTCCAACAATATGCTATGTGTAAGATTTTAGAAGTTGCTGGGTAACCGCAGCAGTTGCACTTTAGCTTCTGCTTGCATTTTGCACAGAGCTTCAGGCAAAAGAAGCAGAAAAAAATGAGGCTGTTCTGATTACTTTTGACAGTCGTTCCATGAAACTGTAATTGTAGTGTTCAGAATGTCACTATAGTGATACGTTACTTTGTGGATGTAAATGTCTTATTTCAACTTCTCCCTGCATCCTTCTTTAATAAATACATGCAAATTGTTTTGTTCTTTATAAATTGGACAAATACAATTCATCCTCCATGTTCCCACAATGTCTTGTCTTTGATTGTAACACATAAAAGAAGTTGCATCAACTGAAACAAGCTAACTTTGTTGTTGTTGTTGTTGTTGTTGTTTTTCCCTATCCTTATTCTATTCAGTGTCTTTTTCTTTGGAGCAGTCCTTGTAATAGCAGCTACTTTCCTATACGGTTATGATCCCAAACCTGCAGGAAATCCCATTAAGGCATAGCACACTTCCTCATCAACCTGCTTCTCAAGATCATGCACCGGGGGCCTTGTTAACAATGGCATGTGGAAAGTGTCATTGTGCACTGCAAGGAAAGGATTCCTACCCTGAATCTATTGAAGAAATGCTTAGGAGTAGTTCTGAACAGCTGGAGGGGCTGAAGGTGATGATACTGCCTGTAACTGATGAGAGGAAAAAGAAAACGGCAGGGGATCTTCTGGTGCAACTTGCTAATAACTTGAAAGGAACAAAAAGCTTCCAAGAAACTGCAATTGGGAATGTTTACAGCTTTGACTCGGATTGCATCGAAAGAATTTACTGTACTGACTGCTGCAGAAATCCGTCCTATGCACTCTTTGAAAGAGCACACGACAACAGTTGTCAGATTGTATGGGTTTGCAATTTGACTGTATTTAATCTTAGCAAATACGGTTTTTACCTGTTTGTCTAGCTACATGAAATCAGATGAATGCACATCATAGTTCTAAAGCGATGGTTCTAATGAGGTTTCCTGTGAAAACTGTGAAGATTGCAGTATGATCGAAAGACACTTTCATAAGATCCAATATTTTTATATTTTTAGAAGGCTGATTTAATAACAGAAATCTGTTATTATAATAATATAATTCTGTTGCATATATAAAACTATGGGAAGAATGTTAACATTCAAAGGAAGAAATTCAGAGTGAAAGCTGGAAATCCTTGTGGCTAATCCAGCCATCATCAGGATAGCCTGTAGTGTTCCAACAGATGGGAAAACTCTGCTCTGTGGACAGAGGCTGGAGGTTCCTCCATTAAGCCTGTACTAAGAGTAGGGTTATGACAAAAGTGCTTGCTCAGAGGTAATGCTCATTCTTTTTCTTGATTATAAATCAACTTCTTGGTAGAACCTTTAAAGTAGATCCTATGCTTTAAATATCCTCTGGGGATTTTTTAGCCACAAGTTAAAACAAAAAGCCGATAATAAACATTCTGAATGCATCATTGTTGTCTCTAACAGCTCCATCTGCAGCTCTTCTGGTCTGTCATCCGTATACTGTACTGTACTTTTACAGAGGTGTTTTTTAAACAAGTGGCGGTTACTCATGAACTCTCCAAGGCTTTTTTCGGGACATTTCTGTGTAGTGGCTTAATTAGAGATCATTTTTTTTTCATTGTTATCATTTCGTTCTGGGAGTCCTTGAGCCAACGCGAGACCAAAATGGGTTCTCTGGAGCTATTCAGTTTAGGAGTAGAATTACTTTAATAGGAAACAGAATGCAAAAGTGATTAATTGTGCAATAGGTACATACAAAAGCACGCTGTCCTTCTGTTTTAAACCAAAACCAACCTTCCTAAGGAAACCTGGATGCAATCAGAAGCTAAATCATTTTAGTCTGTTATGAACACTTCACTTGTTGAAGTATTTGGATATAACCAGAAACACGCCAAAAAAAATTAAAAATGAGGGACCTAATAAGCAAAAAAAGGTGTCTTAAAAAGCACTTGTTTTCAAGAGGCCTATTCACAACGGATATTTATGGAGAGTGACTTCTTACCCACACATAACACTTGTAAAGATACACATTTATACACACCCCATCAGTAGCCCCTTACCTGTAGAATGGCAGGTGGCACAAATGTATGATTTCCCCTTCATGCTCTTTCTGTCCTGTGCTAATGAACACGTGAAGAGAGAGATGTTTTAAAATGTTAACCAAAGTGTCTCATCCTCTTTTCCACATTTTAGTGGGGGATTGACAAGGAGAGTCTGGAAGAGGGCTCTGAGATTTTTTTGATGAAGTATTATTAATGGGAAAGGGGAAATTCCACTTGCATCAGCCAGGTAAAAATAGCGTTTTCCTTCTGTTGGCAGTGACCTGGATTATCAGCTTTTTTGGTTGTTTATCATATCAGAGCAAGACATTAAACAAACGTCAGAGTCCAGGGTTTGCTAAGCTTTGTGAACTGCGAATCTGTCAAGCATGCCATACTTACAGTCAAATTGGTAGTCAAAACTATCTTGTATTGCCCTAACTTGGCATGCTGTGTTAATCTTCAGCCTTTTACCTATAACCCTTAATGGGGCAGAGCCTTTCAAAAATTAAGTGTAGTCATTTGGCCACTAAAATGCAACATGAAGTAAGACAGAACAGCGTAGAGCAGTGGCTCACAGCATTGCTTGTGTAGAATGGGAAGCGCAGAATGACTCTGAAATGATGGAGAAGTTGGTAGTAATATCTGAACTGGAGCTTGGCTAACACAATGGTACTTTTAATTGCAAGAATCACAGTAGTGGAACTGTTCAGGCTATATGATTGGTTACTTCCCTGAGGAATTTCTCCAAGCACCATGAGCAGCAGGTTGAGAGCACTTTAAAGCTGGGTGCACAGGAAGGGATCATGTAGGCCAGATAATCACGACATTGCTGGAGTTGTGTTACATATAACTCAGGTTCGGTGTTTCGGGTGAAGCTGCCAATATTTGTCACCAAGGTACAGTTTAAAGGAAGGAATAGGAATACGTGCTGCTCCTTGCTTTTGAATAGGATGTCCTACAGCTTTGGAAAACACTGTATCTACTGTACTAAGGAACAGTAACTCCTGTCCATCCATCGGTGACTCTTCTGTGCTTTCAACTGACAATTCCATTATATTTTTCAGTAGATCTCTTCATACACTTGTTGCTATAAAGGAAATATGAATTTGCATTTTTAGCTGTCATTCCTTAGCCCTTTGCAGGCTAAGACTCTTGTCTGAGGCCCTCCAGATTGAAAAGCGTTATTCTAGGCAAAGGGAGACGGTGTACGTTTCTTGAGAACAGAAAAGATTTGAGGAGGGATCAGTGATTTCTGTAACCTTTGCAATCTGTGAGCATATGCACATTTTCTCTTTGAGATACCTTTGTATCTTAAACCTTTCAGTCTATAGCTCGTAACTAACCAAAGAAGCATAGCTAGCACAGAGCATCGGGAAGTAGGGGGTAGCGTGCTTTGAGTTTGCCCTACAAGCAATCTGTAGGAATCTAACGTTCCAGAACCAAACCTGCTTTCCTGAACTGTTTTTCTGACTCTTAGTCAACAGATTCCTTAGTTCAGCTGTATATTTAGGGGGCTAAGCTATACTTAGCAGTATATTATATTATACTATTTATAAAATTATAGCTAGGTATTTATTTGCAATAACTTGAATGATGTGATTGTCTTTCAGATTTGCATAATGGGAGTACTGGTATTTATTGAGTAATTGGATATTTGGTAGTTTGATTTGAGAATCTCTGGGATACATAGTATATGGTCAAATAAACTCAGAACTGCCTTCAAAGTAAAATAAACCAGCAGTTCAGTGGTGAAAAATCTTGGGTGTAATATAAAGTAAGATAAACTTTTCTTTAAACGTTGTATTTCTGTGCTATCCACAAGTGCCCAGGAATCTTTTTTCTCAAAGAACTCAGATAATTTTATAGTCCTATTCAACTTCTTTGTTTTAGAGGAACTGCAAGAAAACTTCCCCTTTTGCTTGCTTAATAAGGAGTAGATTCATGTTCTGAGATCCGGCTTCTACAAGATAACACCTTGAGGGTTTTCCTGTAACTTTGTTAAGCTATTGTTTTGGTTTTCCTCAAAATTAGAATTATTTTGGTAGCATATGCTTGCATTTCAGTTATTCATACCGTCTTCTCTGATTTTTGGAAGCATGTACCTGTTTTGTGTTCCTAACTTATTTTTACGGCTGTAATTCGAAAGACTGTAATGGATTACGTTGAATTGGTTTAAAATCGATAAACGAAACCTTGCATTTCTTCTGGGTTTTGTTGTCAGTAACTTCCGTATTTTAATATATTTCCTTATCAGCTGCACATGTTCTGTTCTATTTAAGCCACCGTCACTTTCCAAATTGGAAGTTGTTGCTCGTTTTCCTCCTGTGACAGTTTGTCTTGCTGGATATTGTGAATGAGGACGATCATTCATTGTTTTCTTCTCTGAAATCCATGCTTTGTAAGAATGAGATACTAAAAAACATGACATGTTTTTGAATGTATTAGAAAGGTAATGTTTATCTATAACATGGTATTACACTATATACGTGGTAGTGTATCATTACCTGTGGTGCTTGGTTCTTGTAAGAAAGTACAATAAGTGTTTCCTCGCCTTTCTGTTCATCGTTCATTGATAATGCTGAGTATTTTCCACAGGAAGTTATTTAAGGAGTTCTGCTCTTTCCAGGTAAGCTCTTTATATGCTTTTAGATGTCTAGAATTAAGGTATTTTTACTGCAAAAATGCAGGGGGAAATGCAACAAAATAAGTGGAGGTAATGAGATGGTATCTTCTGCTCCAGTTACTGTGAATCCAGATTCTCTTCAGTTGAACATAGAACTCTTTCTCAAAGCAGCAGAACTCTGTCCTGAGGTGTAATTCAGTGCTCATTCTTGAATGTCTGCTGCATGTTTGCATCCAAGAGTAGACGTGACAAGTTTAATTCTTGCCTTCAACCTTCCGTCACTGTTCTGTCTGTTAATTAGCCACATCCATTCCATTAGCAATGTACAGCTCAGCTGGAATTGCTTCTATGCCAAGCGTATGTCTGCATTTGCTGTCATGAGTTAACGCTTCTTTAGATTTTTAAAAGCTTGTTTTTATTGTCAATATATTTTAAATTTAATTTTAAATATATGAGCCCAAATATAAATAATATATTCAAACACTGTAGCAGTTTTTAAGGTAGTCCTAGGAGTTTATATATGTTGATATTCATGTGCGATTACTCTGATTACAGTTCTAATACATGGTCTTTACAGGCAGCTTGGAAATAGGTTATTTTTTTGTATAACACTGCTGAGCCATGAAATGCATCTTGTATGACCTAATACAGTCTTTTTTAAACCATATTGAGGTAAAATACTGTATTTTTTTTCCCTCCTGTATCTGTAGATAATGTCACCCCCGTAATTGCTTAAAATTAAGCACTAGCTTTGTTAAGAATATGATATAAAACTGAGAGCTTTGTAAATGCAGAGGCTTGCCTTATGCATATTTTGGCAGAAATAAAACAATGTTTTAATTAACATTTCTTATTTCAGAATATAATTGTTGGCATAATTTTCTATGAACTGCAGCATGCTCTTGTAAGATGTTTGTTAATGGTGTCTTTGAACAGACAGCTTACTGCATTGTGCCACGAGTTTCATTTTGCCTGAGACATGCTTCTTTTTGACCCCTGTGTCGTGACTTCTGGCTGAATCACATTCGAGCAGTGTTCTTGTGACTGCCTCTGCACTCCCCTGGTCTGAAAGCCCTGGCCTCCTTGTTCA
This sequence comes from Myiopsitta monachus, assembly GCA_017639245.1. NCBI lineage: Eukaryota > Metazoa > Chordata > Aves > Psittaciformes > Psittacidae > Myiopsitta > Myiopsitta monachus. The sequence goes on along the minus strand of CM029923.1, from coordinate 1,006,728 downwards.
GGTCTGTGGTTCCTGAACTGGAGGTGGTGGGGAGCCTCTGGGTATCAAGAACCAGACTACAGGGTAGTGTGCAATGGTAGAACACGGTGATGCTTTGTACAAGAGTTTTGCCACACGTTACCAGAAGGCAGCTGGTGATGCAGAAGCTTTTTTTTCCCCCTTGTTTTGAATACTGACTTTTGACTGCAATGGAAGTACTATATACCCTCTAGAGTACAACACAATCTGTTGATTCCTGTTCCAGTTTAGAAATCGAGAGGTTTTATAACTGTAATTTATAATATATCAAAAACCTGAACAGAGTTCACAACCATATTGCTGTAGATGGCGTATAACACATTTCCCTGGCCTTTCCTGAAGGTTGTTTCACCAGCTATGCACCAGTAGTTGTCAGGACACTTCAATTCTGTCTGTTTCTTTTGTCAGTTCTGCTCTGATCTTAGTGATCACATGCAGCATGATTTGAACTTTTTAGCATCATTTTTAGGTCGTTGTAGACCTAAACAGAAATCAGAGACCTGAAACCAGAAATTAATTACTCATCAACTGAGCAAAGGAACAGAGTGCTGGGATGCAGGGGACGGAGTTCTTTGAGTCTGGCCTAAAAGCAATCTGTAAGAGTCTTAATAGAAAGCATTGAAACCATCATCTGGGGTTTCCCTTGGGGAGATGGTAAGTACTCTGTCCATTTTCATTCCACTTCCAAAAAGATGGTACTGTCTTCTACAGCTAGCAGGTAGTGATAAGCATTTGCATTGTATAGAAGGTTGAACACTACAGGTGTTCAGGTGTAACAGGCAATTTTTGTTTCTCCAGATTAAATGCTTGTCAGGAATTTGTCTCTCAGTTAAATAATGGCGGAGCGGATTATGTCAGGACTGGCGTGGGTAAGTGGAGTTTGGTATTTGAGAACATGTAGCTGGCTGAAATTCATGACAGCAAGTCATACCTGTCTAGAGTTGATTCTAAATGTGTGAATGACGAATTCTCACTTGAATTGTGTCTGCTCAGCAAACTTGGTATGTTAGTGCATTTCTTTAGGGATGCCATCAGTAACGGGGGTTGGTCTGATGTAAAGATGTGGACAGAAAACCTGCTGTTCCATCAGCCTAGTTACACAAGCTCTGCTGAGATGCATCAGCTTCTTTAGGTGAGTCCCTCAGGTGTCACATCCATGTTTGTGTGTGCCTTTCCCACCAAAATGTAACAGCACTGTCTCCAAGGAGCAGACTTGAAACTGGGTCAGAATTTTAGGATCCCTCTGCTTTTCAAGTGAGAAACCCTGGAACAAAGCTGTCACGCGCTTCCGTGTGACTTACTGTGACTTGTGACAGAGGACTGGTAATAGCAGAGGCTGCAAATGGCCTTTCTCCCCCGTGGATAGATGCACACTCTGTATGGTGAGCTGGAGTCTGCTTTCCTTGTCTCACTGTGAGACCAGAGTAGATCCCTTGGCCTGAGTAGGGCTGTGCCTTGTGACATTCCGAGTTCCTTAAAAGCTGCATTCTGATGAGGTAAGAGGAAGCTTGGTCTCAAGGCTAATAGTTTAACTTAGGCGCACACCAGTCCTAAGTGTTAAGTGATTTACGCGCCTTTGTGATTACACACCCATAGTGCTGCCTGGGTGAAAGGGAGCCAGAGCACGGGTTTGCCTTAGCCGCCACGGTTGGTATGGACAGGGAAGACACTAGTATGAGGCTGAGGGTTCTGGGGAAACCATGTTGCAGGAGCAGGAGAGACAAAGATGGGCGATAAGAGGACTGGACGGTGACTGCAGCCCTGCTCCGGCGCCCGAAGCACGCTCCCAAGCTGACTTCCAGGCCGGACTGCCTCAGAGGGCTCGGGCTCGGGCTCGGGCTCGGGCTCGGGCTCTGGCAACGCCTCCCCGGCCAGCAGGTCCGGCCCGGAGCAAGTGCCTGGGCTCGCTCCTCCCGGGGCCGCGGGCAGCGGGGCTCTGCCGGGGAGCGCGGCTCGGGGGCTGCCGGGGGGGGGCACCGCTCCTCCCGCCCCGCCATGGCCGAGCACGTGGCCGGCGCCCGGCCAATGGGGCGATCGCGTGATGCTGTGGCGGCTGCGCCGGAGGGGTGGGGGTGGGGGGGGAGGCTGTCCAAGATGGCGCCGGGTGCGTGAGGGGAGCGCGGCCGCGCGGGGAGCGAGGTGAAGGCCCGGCCGCCGGGGAGGCTCCGCTGCTGCCCGCGCTCCCCCCCGGGGCCGGGCATGGTAAAATGAGCCAGGGCGGGAAGAAGAAGAAACGCGCCGTGAACCGCAGCATCATGCTGGCCAAGAAGATCATCATTAAGGACGGCGGGACGGTGAGGCCGGGCGGGGCCGGGCGGCGGAGGGAGTGGGGCCGGTGGCCCGCGGGGCTCGGTTTCGGTTTCTCTTCCGTTGCGGCCCCTGTAGGCGCGCTCTGGCAGCCCGGGCTGGCTCCCGTGCGGCAGTTGGCAGAGGAACACCTGTGAGAGCGTCGGGCTGGTGCGGGCCGTCAGCGGTGATGCTGTGTCTCAGCCTAGGCCGCTGTTCAGGGCTCAGGAGCGAGTGTCGGACTCGGGAGTCGGGCGTAGGTAGCTGCGGATCACTTGCCTCCGCGCGCGACCGTCCGGTATTATACCTTAGTCCTGACCTAAACCTGCCTTGTACTGGACATCGTTGGAATGGATCTTTGCAGAAGGAAGGCTGCTGGGAAGCAGCTGCACCAAGGGAGTTTTAAACTGGAGCTGAGGAACAGTTCCTTCCCCACAGGGTGCTCAGCCATTGGAACTGCTGCCCAGGGCAGGGCTACAGTCACCGTCCCTGCAAGTGTTCACACACTGGAGACGAGGCCTCAGTGCCATGGGTTAGTGGTGGCCTTGGCAATGCTGGAAATGGTTGGACTGGGTGAGCTGAAAGGGCTTTTCCAACCTCAGTGACTGGAGACAGCTGTGTGCTTGGAGCAGTAGCAGACTGCACAATGGCCTGGCTCGGCCTGGAGGAGAGCAGGAACCCCTCCGGTGGATGCTGGTGCAAAGGCTGTGTGATGGGCTTCCCCTGCATAGGGAATGGATCCTGTCACAGCTGCCTTCTGCTTCCAGCAGCCTGAGGAAGAGGAGTCCTGTGAGTGGGACGGTGCATCAGAGAAGTGCCATGAAGGGTGCCTGGCAGAAGTGGTTGGCAGCTCCCTCTCGCTGCCTTGCTTCCTCTTAAATACAGAAATTCCAAAAAGAAAGGAAGCTGATGAAACAGCTGTGGCTGCTGGAGCTTGGTCTTGTTTTGGTTTTGTTTTAAATTGATGAGTAACAGTTGCTTCCAGTGTAGCATTGCCCCTGGATTTTTTCCACCCCGGAATATTGTGTAGCTTCTAAACACAGTATCATTACTTCAAATAAAGAGACATCTTGGCAGCCTAAATTGCTGGTGGCTCTTCAGTTGTCCATTTGGAGCAGTAAGGAAGAAGAGGGAGGTGTCAGAGGCACTGGTGACCGTGTCTGGATTACTTAGTGTTAAGAAGCAAAACTAATTCCAGTGATGGATGTTGATGTTTTGTAGGGTGCGTTTTCCTGCTCTTTGTAAAGATGGAATGTATGATATTACCCTATACAAATGCTAAATGCAAGTATTTTAGAATGGTAATAGAAGCAGAGTACACGTCGTTACTCACAGGACATGGTGCTTCCGAATCTCTCTGGAGTAATCATTGATTAAAAAATTGATTAAAATGCAAGTGTTCTTTATCTCTCAACTTCAACTTTCTTTTGCTGAGAGAGGAGAATGGATGTTCTAACGCTGCATTAAGTGATACCTGCGGGACCACACTCAGTGCTTCCTATCAGTGTCAAAGCAGAGTGCAAACTTGCATGAGTTCTGTACCATTTTCAGTTGGGTTTAAGGAAAAATGGGCTATAATGCATTAGACGAAGGTATGCAGATGCTGTTAGATAACAAAAATACCAGCTTGTGATACTGTCTGCCTTCAAATAAACTGTCTTGAGAATGAGTTTGTTTTACATGTGTTTGTAAAGTTTGGTGTGGCGGAGTATTCTTCATAATGACATGCAAAACTTTATGCCTGGATTGTTTTTTAATGTTTGCTGAAAGGTTTGAGCAGCTGCGCTTGCTCTGTCTCCTTAGTTTCTTTGCTTACCCAATGTGCTACGTGACATTATGGAAACTGGTGAATGTCTCCAACTGGCAGACCAGCAATTAATCAAGCATCCAACTGTCTGTTTCCAGCCTGATTGGTTTAGTTTGAAACTATAGGGCATCTAAGATGACTCTGTGACTGTTGCCCGCAAGAATATACAGCTGTTTAATAAGGCAGTGTCACAGGCAAAAAGAGTTTACAGATGGGAAACTTCAGTCAGTTTAATATACTGCCACTTCTAATCAGTGGTTCTGCGGTGGAAAGAGGAAAGCAAGCAGGTGGGGAAACCCGCTGTTGTCTCTGCAGAGCCTCTCCTGCTGCCACAGGTTACTGCTGAGGTGGTGGGGACTGCAGGAGGCTCTGTTGGCGCATTGTGGTGTTTTTGTGGTGGTCTCTTTGCAGCTTAGGAGCTGCAGCACAGGACAGAATGTCCACTGGTGTGTACTCAAGTGTGTGTTGTCATGGTCACCAGAGGAGCAGCAGTTGCACCAGCAAAGTGGTTGGTTTCAGCACTGTTCTTAATTTTGCTTTACTTCGTGAGCAGTTGGAATTCATCCGATGTAAGATTATGCGTTTTGGAAACGGCCTTGAAATGAACTAGAAGATACCCACCTGGGCAGTGCTAGGGGGAGAGAGAGCTTAGTAGTTGCTTTGGAGCCTTTGCCTCCCTAGCAGAGGAGTAGCAGCCATCATCATCCATGTGATGCCCTTGTTGCTTTCATGGTTACTCTGTTGTCAGGTGTGCGTTCTCAGGGTTGCCTGGCACATCCACGTTTTATCAGGGGCATGACTGACAGTACAGCGTGTTTGGTTAAAGGCGTTTTCTCTCTAACTGGAGAAAGGAGCTTGCTTAGCACCGTTCTGTGCCACAGGTTCTGATCGGCTCTGGCTACACAGTTGCAGAGGAGAGTTGCTGTAACTGATGGGAACATCTCGTTCTGGGTTGTTCAGATAAGCATATCTTTTCTGTGCCTTACCTCTAGGTGGAAGGCTTATGGTTTGGTGGCACTTAGGTTATTGCATCTCATGACACTGTGTTAGTTTGTAAAGCGCAGTGGGGCGGTTGTGTGGGACAGGGCTGAGTACCCTGCACTGGACGTGTTGGGATAGGAGGGTGCATCAGAGTTGTCCTCGTGGGCTGAATGTACATCATATATCTTAGTGCGCTGTAATATCTCCACTTCTTCAGTTCTTTCCCTCTTCCACCTCAGGAGTATTTTTGCTATGTTATAGTTGCAGCCATCTTTAAAAATAGCTACAGAGGTGATAATCTAAATGTGACTAATACTTCTTTTTTTATATATAGATCAGAGTGAATAACAGGTACCTGTGATAGGTGAGCATGAGCAACAAGGAAGCTGGTGATCTGAATGTCACCTCTGCTTGTTTCTGCCAGTGTAATGGCAACACCTGATCCAGTTCTTACAGCGGGGTGACCTTGCAGGGGCAGGAGTCACCAGCAGTTGAGCTGTGCAGGATAGCCACTTCAGCTGGACATGGGGCTTGTGTTTGCTGCCTGTGAATACAGAAAAGTGCTTTTGATGCCCGGTGCCTGGAGGGGCAGGGATGGTTCCTGACTCCAGCCTCGCCTGCTGTAGTACATTGGGGTTGTGAGCCAGTAAAAGTGGCAGGGATCTGGGGGCTGTAAGAGTGAACCTGGCTTCATGAGAATGTTGCTTACAGTTTGTGCAGAGCTGGATAGATTTTAACCCAAAACTAAAGTAAGGGTCGTGGGTGGAAAGGGAGAGGAATTGTGGGAAGGGAAGATAATTATAGCTGCTTTCTGTACCTATAAAGACTGTTAACTTACCTCCTGAAGAGAACAGGCTATAAAAATAGCAGAAATATCTGTATGGTGTGTCTGTAATTTAGTGAAGAGGGCTGGGGAAAGAAAATGAGCACAGTGCTAAGGTACTTCTATAGCTCACCTGTAGGATGGTGAAGTATTGCTGTGGTTACTTTTGAAAATTACAGTCTTTTCTAGCAGTTGGGGTAAATGGCCAGTGTGGTTTTCTGTACTTCCTACAGTTCAGAAGGCTTTCCTTCTTCCCTCCCACCCCCCACTTGTTGGAAATACTGGAATCTGGAAAGAAGGGCTAGGTATGACTTGCATAAATCTTGTCATAAAGGAAAGACTGTTGTATTGACTGCCCTCACCTTCAACTTGTGTAGTGTTTGAGGTCAGAAGACGCCTGTGAACACGTCTAGCCCAGCTACCCAGTCTCATCCCCCAGACAGGGTCAGCTGGGAGCAGTCCAGTCGGGTTTGAGGGTGGAGACTCCACAGCCTCACTGGGCAGCCTGTTCCCCAGGGCTTGTTTTGCTTCAGTTTTAAGTAGAATTTCCTGTATTTCAGCGTGTACCTTCAGAGCTGTCCCTGATGCCTCTGAGAGCAGTCTGGCTGCTCGTCTTTGCTCATCCCATCAGATAGCTATACACATTGATAAGATCACCCCCCTGAGCTTCCTCGAGAAGCAGCGTGTTTGCTGGGTACAAGTGCTAGGTCTGAGCAAATCGGTGGTACTCTTGTCGGTAACTCACCTCCACACAGAGCCAGGAAAGTAGATGCTAAGGCAGCACTCGTAAGCGTATAGCATGCTTATGAGATGTCTCAGGAGTTACTCATCCTGCCTCCCTCTGAAAATAACTAATGCACCGTTTCCTCAATTTGCAAATGATGAGCTGTGGCATGTTGTTTGACATGGGTGGCATTTACAGGTGTACGAGATGAGCAGGTTCTCCCACCCGTGCTCTTCTTGTTCTCCTCAAAAACTACTTCTGATTATACTAAATCACCAAATAATTTTAAGTTCCTTATTTCAAATCTTTTATCCAGGTCTCTTCCTGCACTTGAGGCACATTTTGGCTCATGTAGGCCTGCTGTCAGGATTTGGGAAGTGATCAGTGCTGTTCCTGAGTTCATTGCTTCTGGTGTTCATTCTTTCAGTTTTGATTCCCTGATTTAGAGCTCAGTTTTGTCTGTAGCCATGGTGCCTTTTAGTAGCAGAAGTACTCTAAAGCTGTTGGACAGACCAGGCAATCAGACTTTGCCATGACGGGAGTTTTGAAAGGACGAGAACTTGATTTCCATGCAACATTGTGTGGTCTTAAGCTTTTTTTCTAAAGGAAAAGGAACTAATTCCCCGAAGAGGAGGCTGCCTCTGCTCCCAGCATCCTTGTTCCCCAGGCTGGCGGTAGGAGTGGTTTATTTTTCACTTTGAGATGGGAGAGCACTTTATATTCTGCAGGGGATTAAGGCACCTCAGGGATGATGGCAGCAGAGGTTAAAAAAGGGAATGTCAGAGTACCAGTTAACTTGAGTGACTGTATTCCACGTTTTGAGTCCCGTTCTATTCCTTAATCCTTCTGTTTGTCGTGTTCCCATGCATTTCTCATGACAGTGGTGGATTATTCGATGTTTAAACCCCCTGGTTTTTTTCTTGTTTTAGCCTCAAGGAATAGGTTCTCCAAGTGTCTACCACGCTGTGATAGTGATCTTCTTGGAGTTCTTTGCTTGGGGACTCTTGACAGCGCCCACTCTGGTGGTAAGTGATAGGCTGAAGATTCTTTTCACTGTATGGGAGACGGGACATTTGCTGCAAAGGGACTGAACATCTGAATTAAATGGCAATTCTATAGCATTGGGCTGCTCTGTTGTGCACGTGAGAAGTTTTGTGTTTTAAATTCCTGGAACCAGCAGTGTTACGGGGCAGCAGGGCTGTTTATGTGCTGTCTGTTCATGCTCAAACTGACAGTGTAAGTATGTCCTGACTTGAGACCAGAGAGACAGCAATGAAAACTCTTTCCTTTCCAGATGCTACAAAAATTTAGCACACTAAAACAGTAAGGACAAAAATACACTTGAAATTTGGTCAGATTTCAAGGGAGGGAGATCTTTGCTGAGCTGGCTGTGCTTTAAACGGAGGCTTCAGCGTGCAGGCCCTGTTAGACCAGTCAGGAGCTTCCCGGTGATTAACGAGCCAGTCATCCCTACGTGTTTGTACCAAATATTTTCTAATGGAGTTGGTTGCTTTCTATCTGGATTTACTCTTTGAGAGTGACACATGCTTACAAATTAAAAGGAGCAAAGGCTTAAGGATCTCCAAGCAGACTCCACCTAAAACGCAGGCTTGGTGCAGCTTGGTAAGCTGACGTAGACCATGGACAGTCTCCTGGAGATGAGCTGCACCTTGGTCACTGGATGGAGTCCATCTCATGTGGCACAATCAGACTGAATGTGCTCCTGTCTTACCTGCACAGCTGGCTCTAGCCACCGAGTGGGGAGGCACTTGAGAGCGATGGGGTCTCTCCTCTCCCTCCCCAGGCCCCAGAGGTGACAGAGTAGCATGTGAAGACTCCTGGCCTGAGACCATTTTCTGGGTTCTCTGTGGTCTGTTTAGGTTTTGGGCACTGAAGCTGGATGACATGAATCCTTCCCTCAGTGTGGAGAGAACTGAGGCCTCTATCACATAGAGCTAAAATCTCAACATGCCTTCCATGTGAATTAAAGATTAAATAGATTAATTTGTGGTTCCTCTTGGTTTTCTTTCCCTGTATTCTGTGAAAGTATGAAACCCCTGTGGTTGTGCCACTGTAGATGTTGGACACATCATGAGCAATGTGTATAGTTAATACTTTGTGTGAATGACAGTGTTTGTATTTTTCCTCCAGGTTTTGCATGAAACTTTCCCAAAACATACATTTCTAATGAATGGTCTAATTCAAGGAGTAAAGGTAAGGTGCAAAAGTTTCTAGCAGGCACAATGTAAAGTGAGTGGTGGGACGAATAGAGAATTGACTGGAAAACATGTTCCAGAGGTTTTTCGGTAGAGCCCTCACAGTACAAATAAACCAAGGGAATACTACTGTTGCTAAAAAAGCAAATCTGCATCATTTAGTTAGGTATTGTTTGGTCTCTACCTCCTGTTTGGGACTAGCAAATAAGGCAGTTGTCCAGCCCCAGCTGACACACATGCTGTTACAATTGGACAGTGGTTTACTTGGAGCTTGTTGCTGCAGTGGGGCTTTTTCAGTTACTTAGGTTTATGTGAATTTAAAGTACGTAAAACTGCAAAGCACAGTTCATAAACCTGCAGCTGCCACTGCATCATCTGCATTGTGAATTTTGTGCAGTTCTGAGGTGACAGATCTCAGATTGCTACCTCAGCTGTGTGTAACCGGACGTGGGTAACACTGGACCATGTTGCCTTCCGTGCATCGCATGAGAGTCATCAGCTTTACTAAAAATAGAGGCCTGCCTGCTGTCAGGTTGTGATAGGATTTGCTGTTGCTGTTCTAACCAGTTCCAACCGTTCTAACAGGAAATGTTTTCTTTCATTTAGGGCTTGTTATCCTTTCTCAGTGCCCCACTCATCGGTGCCCTGTCCGATGTATGGGGACGGAAGTCCTTCCTGCTGCTAACGGTGTTTTTCACCTGTGCACCAATACCACTGATGAAGATCAGCCCATGGTTAGTGAATGCTTTCACACTAGATCTGTTGTTTCTTGACAAGGTTGCTTGTGTTTGTAGCATTGTTGATAAAATAGTGTTTGTGCTTCACGGGGAGTTGATGCTTTTGTATTGCTTTGGTGCAAAGCTGAGAGAGCGGAGTCGAGCTGGGGCAGCTGCCATGAGGCCAAGCGCCTTGGTCAGGATTTTAAGAGCTGTAGGTTTTGAGCTCTATGCTGAAGGCCCCACTTCCTCCTTCAGGTATTTCTGCCTAGAATGCTAGGATGCTAGATTGATACTAAGATACGAGAATGCTCTCCTGTAAACTCTGCAGGGCAGAGCCTCTTCAGGAAGCTCCCGTGAGCCTTTCCAGCCTTCACTGTGGTCACACGTTGTTTATGGGTTCCTCATCCCTTTTCTGGGAAGTAGCTTGTTTCTTACGTGTAGATTCATTGTGCAAATGACACATCTGGTGTCTATAGCATAAAGATAAGGCTCGTGTTGACCTCTCAATGACCAGATTCTCAAAAGCTTGAAGTTCCCAATTTGCTTTGGGTCGCAGGCATCCAGCCAGAGGTAAATCCAGCACCTCATCTTCTACAAGTTCTTAACCACGGCAGCTCTCTGTAGATGTTGCACAGTTCCAGTGCTTGTCCTTGGTGCACTAAGGAGGAGCTACACAACTGTATCGAGACACGTTCAGTTTGCCTTTATCCACGTTTAACTTGTATTTGTCGCAGCAAGCTGGACAAGGTGATTTAGTGTTGAACTGTGCTCGGGCTGTGAGTAGAGGCTCTTTGTTCCATTTACTGTTCTGATGGGTTGCTTTGCACTGTTCTAGGTGGTACTTTGCCGTTATCTCCGTCTCTGGAGTGTTTGCAGTGACGTTTTCTGTGGTTTTTGCATATGTAGCAGACATAACCCAAGAGCATGAAAGGAGCATGGCCTATGGCTTGGTAGGTATTCCTGTGTCTTCAGTACTAAACCCTTCAGCCGGGGAAGCTTTTCAAAGCAGTGTTCTTGTCTGTTCTGTGGCAAGTTTGGAGCAGGGTTTTTCTGTCGAATTGTTTTTGTTACCCAGTCCTGTATCTCTTGAATGTTCTGACTTCAAACCTGTTAAAAGCTGTCTTTCCTGTCTGTCTTAGCAGTTGTTACCAGTGTTAATGGTGTAGTTTGGGAGGCTCTAAGTCACCCCTCCGTTGTTTCTCACACTAGCAGTACTCCATCATCTTTTCAGAAGTCTAACCTTGTGTTCCCGGATGCTGTTGGAACTGCTGCTGTGTGGCAGCTCGGTGCTGCCTGCTCCAGGCTCCAGGCACTGCTGCAAGCAGAGCCGAGCAGTTTGTTTGTCCAAGCTCCTACACATCCTCTCCATTTCTCTGTGTCTCCCAGTGACACGCTCGGTCTCAGGGCCCTCAAGCCCTGCAGTTACAGAGGAGCAGAATGGGAACTAAATAGTTTCTTTCTGCCTGTACACATCAGGAATTGAGACATGTTGGGAAAGAGCCACTGCTACCCCAGTGTCCCAGGAGAAAGGATTACTTTCAGTGCCTGCCTGATGGAAATGGTTAGGCTTGTGAAAATGGGGGCGGGTGGGTAACAGACTGTTGACTTTTACTGCAGATCTTACCAGCTGCTCCTTGTTGTAGGTGTCAGCAACTTTTGCAGCCAGTTTAGTTACCAGCCCTGCTATTGGTGCCTACCTTGGTCGAGTCTACGGAGACAGCCTGGTCGTGGTGCTGGCTACAGCCATAGCCCTGTTGGACATCTGCTTTATTCTCGTTGCTGTACCGGAGTCGCTGCCAGAGAAGATGAGGCCAGCGTCCTGGGGAGCACCCATTTCGTGGGAACAGGCTGACCCCTTTGCAGTAAGCGATGATAATACAGAGTGTTTTGTTAGTTGTTGTCGTGGTTTAAGCTCAGTCAGCCACGCAGCCGTTCGCTCACTCCCCCCCCACCTTCTTCCCCCCTGCTCCCAGAGGGATGGGGAGGAGAATGGAAAGGATGTAACTCCCACGGGTTGGGATAAGAGCAGTCCATAACTAAGGTATAACACAAACCACTGCTGCTACCACCAATAATAATAATGATAAGGGAAATAACAAGGGGAGAGAATACAACCACTCACCACCTGTTGATCAATACCCAGCCTGACCTGAGCAGTGATGTAGCCCTTCTGGGTAACTGCTCCCAATTTATACAGTGGGCATGCCGTGCTGTGGTATGGAATAGCTCTTTGGTCAGTTTGGGTCAGCTGTCTGTCTCTGCTTCCTCCCGGCTTCCCCTCCTCCCTGGCAGAGCATGAGGCTCAGAAAGTCCTTGGCCAGACTATACATTACTGAGCAGCGCTGTTCTGAGGCTGAAAGTCAAAGACACAGTGCTGCATCAGCTACTAAGAAGGAGAAAAATGACTGCTGCTGCTGAACCCAAAAGCCTTGAGCTTTTGAGACAGTGAAGAGAGTGAATTCTCTATGTTTAAGGCTTGAAAAACCGTATCTTTTCGAGTTTAACTTTGTGCTGCTGCTAGCGCTTCGCCAGTGACCACGCAGGGAAGGTCCTGGTGGTACCACAGCACAGCCCCAGGAATTGACAAGCTTTTGGGGTTCTTGCTAGATTGCTTGTTGAATATGAAGGTGAAATGGTTGCTAATACTATTTTCTTGCCGTAGTCACTGAAGAAAGTCGGCCAGGACTCGATCGTGCTGCTAATCTGCATAACAGTCTTTCTTTCGTACCTCCCAGAGGCAGGGCAATATTCCAGCTTCTTCCTATACCTCAGACAGGTAACGGAACCTTCTGATGTGGATTTGAACAGAGATGAATTTACGGGGCAGGTTGCAGCGTGGATGAATGAGCGCAGAGTGGGGGGATAACCAGCGCACCCTGCAGCTTCCAGCAGGTTTAAGGGCCCTTCCTGTTCTGGTTTTGTCTCTTCTTAGAGACAAGTCCTTTTCTATTCGTGCCCGTTTATTTGTGTGTGCTTGTTTGATTTAATGGAAGGAGCAAACCAAACGAGCCTCCACCCAAGGGAAGCCCCACCTTTTCTGCTAAGTTAGGGAGGGGTTGGTTAATGCCAGCTGCGTGCAGTGCGATTGACGTTTGTGACACCTCGATACGTACTTCACTGCTCATCATTCAATTGCCTTTTTTGAACACAGATCATGGGATTTTCGTCAGAAAGTGTTGCAGCATTTATAGCAGTCCTTGGGATTCTTTCCATTATCGCACAGGTGAGTTCCCGCTCTGCATTCCATTGGCTTGGTAACTCCACAAGAGCCAAGTGCTGTGCAGGACTTCCACAATGCTGCAGTTCCCTTAGGTGAAAACCCAGGCAGGGTTTGGTTGCGTCGTATCCAGACTGCTTTGTGTTGGGAAAACCAAATCCTTTGTACATCGAAGAGGAGGTGAACAGTTTGTTGAGGTTATTTCAGAGAATCCCAGACTGGTTTGGGTTGAAGGGGCCTTGGAGCTCATCGAACTCCAACCCCTGCACAGGCAGGGACACCTCACACCAGAGCAGGGTGCTCCAAGCCCCTGTGTCCAACCTGGCTTTGAGCACTGCCAGACACGGGGCAGCCACAGCTTCTCTGGGCACCCTGTGCCAGCACCTCAGCACCCTCACAGGGAAGAGCTTCTGCCTTAGATCCAACCTGAACCTCCCTTCGTTCAGCTTGAAGCCATTCCCTGGTGCTGTCACCACGCACCCTTGTCAGAAGGGCAGGTACTTGCTACACAGTTGCTGGGGTTTGGTGGAGATTCCTGAATTCTTGGCAAATGCTGCTTATGGAGAGTTTCATTTGGCTTTTGGAAATGAGTTTGCGTGTATTTAACATTTAGAATAGGACGTTCGGAGGTGTTTCACTTTAATTCATTACTCGAGCTGCATGGGTCAAACACTTACTTAGGATAAAATGTTGGTTTGCTTTGAAATGTTTAATTTTTATCTCTTTTTGCCCGAGTCAGACAATAGTTTTGAGTTTACTGATGCGGTCCATTGGAAACAAGAACACCATCCTCCTGGGCCTCGGCTTTCAAATACTGCAGCTCGCGTGGTACGGCTTTGGATCAGAGCCCTGGTAGGTGAATATCATTGTAGTGTCTGAATGATCCAGCCCTTTCCTGCATGTTGTCCTTTATCCAAGGGAGATGCTCGGGTGTGTTTGGGTACACATATGTACACGTGTGTCCACGTGCTGCGGGACAGCGCAGTCACCCATGTCTGTGTGCTTGCAGGATGATGTGGGCCGCCGGCGCCGTGGCAGCCATGTCCAGCATTACTTTCCCAGCTGTAAGTGCACTGGTGTCCCGAACGGCCGATGCTGACCAGCAGGGTATGTATGTGTTGTCCTCATTGATCGCAGCTTCCAGGTGTCATGTCCTTCTGGCACAGAGGGAAGACATTCACTAAGTCTCAACCGCAGCAAAATCAATAGCAAACTTCATGTGCTGTCCCTCGCCTCACCTCTGACAGGAACTTGCTCTGTTGTGCAGGTTGCACACAGCAATTTCCTCAGTGAGACAGCAAAAATGCATGGATAAAGGCAGTTTTTCTGCCCTTTCCCCCCCTTGCTACCCAGTACCGCAACATCATTTAGAGACACTTGCCTGCTTGCATCAGTTTAAGTGACTGGAGTACTGCTGATCCATTAAAAGTAGTTAATTGTAGCTGTATAAATATAGGTAACGGTGTACTTTACTGTTTCCAGGTGTCGTTCAGGGGATGATAACAGGAATTCGAGGCCTGTGTAATGGCTTGGGCCCGGCACTTTATGGGTTTATATTCTATATCTTTCACGTTGAACTGAATGAACTCCCCATGCCCGAGTCGCCGTCAGGAGGCAGCGTGGTCACACAGTACCATTTACAACAGGTATTCTGCTGTTCCCAGACACAAAGTGGGAGGAGCGCCTGTGCCCGCTGGCTCCTGAGTGTCACCGTCTGTAGCCCGCTGCGGCGTGTAACAAGTTCTTCACTCGCTCTGCCGGGGGGGTTGATCTCTGTTTCATTTTACCTGGACGGTTTTAGTTTAGCTCTCAGAGACAGCTGGCTCCAGTTAGGGAGCTGCTGACCCCTGTGAAGAGACTTGATGGAGGGGAGGACGCGCTCAACAGCAGCGTCCCGATACTCCTGTCTCCCTCGCACTGTATTTGTTTCGTGTTGCATGTTTTGGCTTTGTTGCCCTTTAACCAGGCTCTCTGTATTTACTTCAGTTCCTGATGGATGTTACCTGTTGAGGAGACTCAGCAGAAAGAACTGGTGCTAGAAGAGGAAGTGGGGGAGCGTTCCTAGGAAATCATATGCTCCCTCTCGTAAATGTCCTTTTCCCCATGGGGTCACACACTGTAGCGCCGAGTGCAGCAAGCGACAGTTGTTCCTTTAAGGCCTCCTTTAAGCCCATCCAGCCTAAGCGTTCCCCAGCACTGGCAAGGCCTGCGCTAACCCACGTCACTGAGGGCTGTGTGTGTAAGCAGCGGCTGTGATCTGCTCCCGGGTGCCCGAGGGCTCTCTAACCTGTGTGGTGTTGCTCTTGTTTCCAGAACTCGATCATCCCCGGCCCCCCGTTCCTGTTCGGAGCGTGCTCCGTGCTGTTGGCGCTGCTCGTTGCCTTGTTTATCCCTGAACACACCAACCTGACCGTCCGCTCCAGCAACTGGAAGAAGCACTGTGGAAGCCACGGCCATCCCCACAGCCCCCAGGCTCCCGGGGAAGCTAAAGAACCACTACTGCAAGATACAAACGTATGACAAGAATCTAGGAAGGGATTTTAGGCTTTGTTTTCCGTCAGCAGTTTGGGATACACATTCCAATTCCAGCCGAAGTGTCAGTTCTGAAGGTGGTCTTCAGAAGTATCTTTCTGCATGAAATCCATAGGAATTAAAAAAAAAATAAGGAAGTTTCTCCAAAGATGTTGCCACTGAGTTACTAATTTGCTTTTAAACACAAACTGTTACCTACTTGTCTCTTGCCATGAAGTACTGTTACCACTCAACCTTACCTTGTAGCTCAGAGACAAACCAGACCAGTCCGGGCATGAGCATGTGTGCCCTGTTCCCTTAAGGTGGTGAGCTTTAATTCCAGTTTGTGCCAAGTCTCAGCGAGACACAGCGGCACCCCCGGGGACCCCATTGTACCGGTGTGAAGTCCTGGGTCGGGTGATTCAAAGCCTTAATGTACACGTACTCCAGGCGGAGCAGGGGAGTCGGGATGGCTTCGCTTCGAGGGCGCAGGGTTTTTAGGTGTCCTGCTCCGCAACCCCAGGAGCGCGCTTGCTGAGCAGCAGTTGGTTTTATGTAAGTGCATTTACTCTTTCTGTCTCGGACTAAACGGCAGGAGCAGGCGCTTGGTGAAGCGGGTGTTCGGTTCGAGCCTTCAGCGCTTACTGCTGGCTCCAAACCTCTGCGTCCCTCCGTACCGTTTAGTACACCACTATTTCTGATGTTTGCATAATCATACAAGGACCTCAAAACTTGAATACAGACTGAACTATAAGCTGATAGCCTTGAATATGTCCGTGTGCTATATAGTGGCCTTTGAGGACTGTCACAATAACCCTTTTGCATTACAGAGCTAATGTTTTAGTCCTAAATTTTCAGGACCCTTAGTACAGAAGAGAGCTTTATACAATTACTGATGTGAATTTCTCTGAAAGTGTATATTTTTGTGTCCAGTTGTATTATTTAAGTGTCCCTTTGTATAGATTTGTGTACAAAGTACTGTATAGGTTTAAAACGTTTTCATCTTGTGGTTATTGCTTAATGCTTTTTTACCTTCCAACGTTCACCGTGGCTGACCAAGAGCAGGAAAATATGTAAATATCCTGTTAATAAAGTTGAATATTTTAATGAATTTTTAAACAATTGTTCCGGTCTCTTCAAGCCTCAACTGAAGTGTTTTGGGGTGTGTGTGTGTTGCACTGCAGCAGGTGAGCAGCACTGTCAGTGCATGGCGCTCTGTGGGTTCATGCTCTTACACAGTTACTAACCAGGTTTTGATAAAAACCATTTAATAGCTCCATGGAAACCTTCACATGTCAAACCCAGTGACCACCATACATGAACATGGGGCCGACGTAGAAACAAATATACACATTTTGCACTGCAAAACCAACCACTTAAATACACAATCCTCTGGATGCTCTTAAATAGCTAAGGTAAAAGGTACAAGATCTTTACCAAGGAAAGGATGTAAACAGCCATTAAAAAAGGTGTGCTTTGTACATTTACAAGTATGTGCGTGCTACACCGCGTAAGAGACAGCACAGAACGAGCTCGCTCTTACGTGGTTTGAGCATTCGAAGCCAGGGAGCAGGACAAGCTGAACAGACTCAGTCCCTCTGAACCTGAGCGAGTATCTTAAGTGCCTGCAGTCTGACAGTTCGAAAGGCTGGCTAGTAAAAATCAAGCAGCTTTTGGCTGTTGCGATGCTCTCCCTGGTTAACTGTTCCCGTGCTCACCGTGCATCTTCCATGCGCAGTGGAGCAGAGCCCCTGGAGCTCAATGGAAAAGTCGGTAACCAAAAGCGAGAACTCTGAATTAAGAGTTTTCGACTGTCAGTGAATTAATTGTCCATCTTTAATGTCAATTCCATCACTGGTAAGTTGGGATGCAATTCAAATAAGGTTTTTAGATTAAAGCAGTCCCCTAAGTTCTGAGCGTGACCATTGTTAACACTGACAGCACCACTCAGTTCCCAGCACTTCCCATGGCATCATCCTTTCTCTGAAAGGAGTCAGGAGGAATTGGCACAAGAGACCTGGTCCAGCGCTCCCGCTACAAAGCCACGCTCGTCAGTGCCTATGACACAAAGGTCAGTGCTCGTGGGTGGGTTTTAGGAAGACCACAGGCTCGCCAAGCGGACGCTGCACAGCCACAGGGACTTGACTGCGGCGTTGTTCTCACCAAGGCTGAGGCTGCTTAAAGCTCTGTCCTTCCCCTTAGGCTCACGTATCCTGAGAAGTCATCGCTGTCAGTCAAGACATCTTTCGCAAAGAGATCCAGTTACAAAATCACGTCAGTTCACACCGATACTTCACCAATACCTTATTACAGCACATCCGAAAGTCCCCCCGGCGTTAAGAGAGGACTCCAACGGTCGGAACCCTGTCTGCTATCCAGGAAAATAAGCTGAGGCTGGCGCTGCTGCAGCCTTCGGTGACGGTGTGGCTTTTGGTGGCAAGTAGGGTTTCAGGTACTCTGTAGGGCAGCAGAAACAAGACACTGCTCATAGAACCAGAACTACTGTTACATTTCAAATAGGGTCTTCCTTTACTATTTCCATACGTACCCGAGTTGAGCGTATTTTGACTGAGCCCTCGTAAGGGAATGCTGTCATTCTTCTTGAAATACTTTGAATCCAGCCCCAAACTGTCACCACTGGAAAGAAAAAGGCCAACGTTTAACACACGTGAATGCACTGCCACCCCAACAAGTGCGAACAGACTCGTTCAGAAAAACCTGAACTTCAGGCAGAAGGACTGCATTCCTCTGAACTTCATCATTTAAGGGGTAAGAACTCATCTCTTGACGGACCTATCACCCCGTACCCTTAGATCTGCCATCGGGAGGGACAATGGCTTTCTGTTCCTTGGGACTCCCTCCTGAAAGCATGGCTCTTCAGCTGATGTCCACAGACCATGCTCAGCGACCGGCGCAGGCTGCCGCAACTTAAAATGGCTTTCCACGTTGCTGGACAAAGGCAGATCCCAGAACAAGCTTAGTACGGGGAACGTTCTGCTCTCTTCCAGACACACATGGAACGCAAATGGCTTTATAAAACAATAACCAAAACCCTGCAGTCCTAAAAATGCACCAGCCCACGCTTACTTCTCCTTATTTGCCGGGTGACTGTTCGCAGTCCCTGTCTGCACATCCGCGCATCGACTCATTTTAGGAAGCTGGGTGTTAAACTGGATCTGCAGAAACAGCAGAGTTGCAGGTTAAAGAGAACCACTGCACTAAGCGTACTCACAGAGAGAACTTTGCAGGGCTCAGTGTTCCTATCCCCCACCTGGCCCTTCTGTGCAGCAAAGCACGCAAGAAGGAGCAACCTAAACCCAAGCATTAGCTGCTGCTACTAATGATACCACTGGGACAGGGTTTAAGATGCACTGGGATATACAGTAAATACTTATGCATTTGGAGAAATATCCACAACATTAAGCTTTGCTGTTTTATGCCATCAACATTCGGAACCAGACAGAAAAGTCCAAGTGCCTGCCTTCGGTCCTGGACATTGGGAACTGATGGCTTTGGTGTGTGCTGGCTCCGTAAAGTTCTGGAAGGCGTAGAGAGGAGAAACGGGATGACCGATTCCTGAGCTGGGAAAGGACGGTCGTTCGTGCTGTGAGAGAAATAGGATACATCCATAAAGGAGGAAAACAATTCCTGAAGTGACTGTTTAGAGATCCAAAGTTCCAAACTTAACTAACACGAAGTTAATGCTTGTCTGAGGCTTCCTGGTGGGAGGAAACCCACCTTTTCTTAATGAAAATGTGTGACTTTAAATACGTAGAGGAACTGAGCACTCTGAGCTGATCAGCTCATGATAACCTGTACAATTCCACACCCTGTCACTGGTCGATACAGAAACTGTATCCAGCTACAACTTAGAGGCCTCTCCGCATGAATATACCCTTTCACTACTGAGCAAGCAGCTCAGGACTGCTGGCTGACAACAGCCTGTGCGCAGGGCCAAGGCAATAAGCTTGGGGCCAACCAGTAAGCTGTGGTATTTAACGAAGACCGTAGGTTCTTACCCCTCATTTTCATGTTCCTCAGTGTCACTATTAATAAGCGCGCTCAAAGAGTACACTTGCTTTATCAACCTATGCAAATATAACTCCTGTGGGGTAGATAACCTCACAACACAAAAATGCCACCTTCTTTTTTTCTTCCCCTTTCACACTGTGCATCACCTTTTCCACGCTAATCTTGCATTGTTTGCACATTCTAATAGACGAGAGCTTAGAAACGCCTCCCTGAGGAGGGTCGGGGCATCAAGCAGCACCCAACAGGGTGGCATTCAGAACCAAAAGGCAGAAGAAATGCCCCCCAAACCCAACCCCCCCAGACCCCACCACACACACAGACTCCAAGGCCCAAGGAAGACAGGAGCACGTTTTGGTTTGTCCTCTTTTCAGGCCGTACGTTTAAGGGAACAACTACATCACTGCCCCACTCCGGTTGCACCTTACCATGCCACGAGGAGAGGGAGCAGTCCTAAGGGCAGCACGAGCACTTGCAGAAGTCTCCAGCTTCTTTGCCATCTGGACTTCATTCAGCTGTTTGTTTAACCATGTGATTACTGACGAGAGAAGACAAAGGCCAAGCTCACTTCCTACCTCTCACAAGCTCCTTACAGCAGCGAGCAGCCCTCCCTCAGAAAGCCAAGCGACAGCTCAGAGTGCTCTTTTCCCTCTCCAAGCTCCAGCAGCACTAGAAGCCCCTGCCTCAGACAGTCCTTTTGCTCCAGGCTCCTCCAGCCCTACGTGCATTCCTGTCCCTCCTCCAGCATCAGCCCCACCACACCTGCGCACCAAAGGAAGTCGCGGGCATGCAACAACCCGGAGCTGCATGCAGAGACCACAGACAGAGGCCCATTTTCCACAAACACGAACCACCTCTCCACAAAACAGCAGCACACAGGTGAAGCACTGTAGCTGCTCCCCTTAACTTGCAGTAGCAGACAGATCCCAACATCACTGTCACAACGGGAGAAAGGAGATTGCACAGACCTACCGTTCTCATTGGTCTTCAGTAACTGCTTGCTTTCCTCCAGCTTCTGCACGGTGGTTTCCAGCTGCTCCTGCAGCTTGCAAACCTGCGAGATTCCCATAAGAATGACACCACCGTCAGGTGCTGCTCCAAACTGGAGCTGGCCTAACTCAGTATGTTACAGGAGCAGGGAGATAACTCTTTCCAGGTAAGATCTCCTTTTAGTTAGGGGCAGCCGGAAACCTCTCTGCTCTTCACTTGTGTATGATTAAACGATGCATAGACTAAGCAGGGGAATATATTTAATGGAAGAAAAGTTCACCCTGTTTCCTGCCTCCTTCCCCAGCTTCCACACGAACGCACCCTCTGAAGGATGTCAGTTCATCCATTGCAGAGCTTTGTACTCTTAATCCAATCCAGTTCTGCTCCATAGGGGTGGATGGCTCTTCCCAATCAGTTTAAAATGAACAAATTAGAAGCTGATTACACATTTAAATGCGTTAAACTAAAACAGTACATTCTATTCCATGGGAAGACCTTATTGCTGTAAATAAGTTAAAACCCATCAAACCCAACGCCCTACACACAGTAGTATCTGTAGGAGAGAGGGTTAACCCATCAGTACCTCCTGCTCTTTCATTCGAAGAGTCTGTCCCACCTCCTGCAATTCCCTCTGCTCTTTCTGAAGTCTCTCTTCTTTTTCTGCCAGGAGCTTTTCCTGCTGAATTGTTACGGTGTTCTTCAATTTCAATTTGCTCATGAGAGTTTTCAGATCTCCCTGTAACTTCTTGATGATTTCATTGGCCTAGGAAGAGAACCATCATCAGATATTCCCAAGATAAACCCCTGACACCAAAGACGACACTTCGTAAGGATGATGCTTGCTCAAGCAAACCTTAAGCAGTTCAGCCGACAGCGACTTAATGGTTGCCTCTAGCTTTTCAATATGACTTTGTTTTTTCTCCGCGCTCTCCTCCAGGATCACCTTCAAGACAACATTGAAAGCATCGTTATAAAGATGTGACAGACATGGCTGGTGATTTCAAGGAGCGCCTCAGGAATTCTGAGGACTGATCCCTACAAGAAGTTCAGCGTTGCTTTCAGTCAAATTCACCCATCTTTTTGTTCACAAGAACTAGCACTAACTGTACTCCAGTACAACACTAACACAGCAGCAACCCTTGTGAAACTGAATCCAGTGCACTTGGTACGCTGTAATTTAGCATCTTTAACTTCATCTGAAAGCCTCCTTGCTGCATTCATGAAAACTGCTCAGCTGCTAAGCTACGGAGGCTGCACTTCACGTCCTACAGGGCTCTAGGGGAAATGATTTTGAAACTTGACAGAACCTTCTGTTCTTGTGTCGCATCCAGTACTTCTTTTGTTCTAGTAACTAGCTGATCTTTGTCTTTGATCTCCTGCTCCAGAACAGCAACCCGTGTCTGCAGCTGGTTGATGAGTTTCTCTTTCTCGTGGCACTCAGCATCCAGAGTAGTGTTCTCCCGACGCAGCGACAGCACCTCCTGCTTTGCTCTTTGACATTCCTACAATGTTGGGAAGGAATTTGACCTTTAAAGAAAACCTGCAGTAGTAATTTAAAGACCTATATCTACAGAGTAACATCATGTGGAACAAATACTAGCTGAACAAAATTAATATGCTATATTTTCTATTACATGCATAGGCAGGCAGTGTGAATGCTCTAAAACTAGGAAGTTTGGTTATGGGAAATAATAAAGCATACATCTTCTACTCCAGAAAGCTTTGCTTTCAATTCTCTGACTGTGGAGTCTCCTTTGTATCTCCTTTCTGTTAGATCCTTATTGATGACCTCAAGTTCCGAGAGTCTGTTCTGCAACTGCTGAATGCTTTTCTGATGCGCGTTTTCCAACTCCTTTTTCTGTTGCTCGTGCTGCTGTTGGTACTGAGCTTGTGCCTGTGAGAAGAAAAGAAACCCAGCACTTATTCAATGAAGCTGAAAACAAAGGCAAGAAACTTTCAGGTGTAAGAATACTGTCGAGTCTTCTCTGTTGCCATACCTGGAGAGCTCTCTCCTTTTCGTTTGTCAGCTCCTGGGTGTGTTTGTTCGTTAGAGCTGTAGTATGTGATGTCCACTCATGTTTCAGTTTGTCAAGTTCCCGGTTTCTCTCTGACAAGCTCTGTTGAAGTTTGACAACGCAAACAGAGTTTTACAAATGTAAGCATTTCAGTCAATACGGAATGATTCTTTACCATTACTTCTTAAAAAGAGAGACATGGAACTCTTCAGAAAACTCTAGATTTCAGCACCAGATGCCAAAGTGTCTTCAAACAGGATATCTTAACAGAATTTAAACATCACTCTGCAAGCAGGAAAAGTGAGGCACTGAGAAGCTACAGAGCACCTTTCCGACACTGTGGACAAAAGAATCTTCATTTCCAACTGAATTTTCTTCCAACCACTACTTAGGAGTGAAAATAAGCATCTGCTGATGGTCCCTACCCTTATAACACGAAGCGCTCTAGTATAGTATATAAAGTGTATGTGCATATACAGACAGACTTCTGCTCCAAACGAAGTGAAATCCTGGTTTGGTACTAAGAAATACATTTTATTCTCCAGTTGCACCCTCTGCTTGCCCTGCTCCAGCAGACTGACACTCTTCTTCTCACTCACCCAAAGTCAATTACCGTGGCTAGGTAGTGGCTAACCAACCAGCCCACAAGAAGGTACATTTCCTACAGATTAAAACAAAGTGCAACCGAAGGGAAGGCACAGCTGTACGTCACCTGTTGAGTGTAGCTCAGCTGTCTGGTAAGATCCTCTTCGGTTTTTCGAAGCTTTTCTTCCAGTATCAGTTTGTCTTCCTATGGACGAAGTGACATCAAGTCAAAACCTTAGCTCCCAAAATACAAGTGGTATTTAGCTTCCATTTCATTGGCATACCCTGCCTAAGCAACAAATGCCCATTGTACTTGTGGAAAAATCGTCTTATTAAATAAACTTCACATTCAGGAAGGTTAAAATAAATTTAAAAGGCATTAGATACAAGGTCAACCCCCTAATAAACTCTTACCAATTTTCTATAAGGAAACAGTACCTTACCATGAAGTCTTGTTTATAAAGGAGCTGCATGAACAACAGATCTACTGAACTACGTAAATGGCTTATTGAAATGGCTTATTAGATGGCTACAAACATGACAGCCCACTAAGGGAGACAATCCCAGGCTATGAAACTGAGCAGACAACAGTCAAACTATGAGACCATTAACTTCTCTTTCAACAAAACCTAGCAAGCTACAAGTGCTAGCAAGTGCAGCAACACTGCAATCTGAGTTTGCTGTTTACAGCTACTAGCCCTTTGAAGTCCATAAAGCCTGAGAATTACACACACAGGCATGCTTTCCTAAAGCAACTGCACAACAAAGAGCATGACAGTTTACCGGGTTTTATTTTTGCTGCTGCTCTGGCAATGAGCACAAGGCTGTGAAGCTGAGACACTGGAGCATTCACCAGCTGCACTCTCCATGCACTGCATGTGTAAAATACCTGATTTCCTGCCAGCTTGGCTGAATACCCACGTAGCATTTGCCTTGCTAGAGTGACAGTAACAATTTAGATTTAGAACATGCACCCAAATACCTGCATGCAATGACATATATGAGCTAAAGTAAAACAATAAACCAGAACATACAATTTGATAAACCCTTCTGAAGTATTAAGACTGACAAAAATGCTCAGGTACATAGAGCAGGGACAGCTATGTCAATTTTTCAATTTACCTTAAGGCATTTCAAACAGCTGGCTAAAAACTTCTTTATTTCTGCATCATTTCCCGGTAGGAACTTGAGAGAGAGGTGGGTAAGGTGTTTAAAAGGGTTTGTCTCCACTACATTTAAAGAGACAGGAGTGTGATCTAGAACAGGTGCTGAAGAAACTAACTGCAGCAAAAACCTAGGGAAAAGAGAAATAACCACATGTTAAGCACATGTCTTTCCCTGAAGTAACCTTCATAGATCCTACAAACTATTTTCAAACAAAATAGATTTTTGTATGTACAAGAAAAGACTGTTCAGCTTTTGTTTGAACTATGAAATGCGATCCCTGTGTCGTAGTTAATACTACAAACAAGTATCAACTAAAATGCTTGCAGCTCAGCATAAGAAATGTACAAAACTAATCAGTTTATTTGGACAATCTTCAGAACCATGTCTTAGGAGTCCAAAACCAAGTAAGGCCTTTGTAACCAAACCGAAG
The DNA here is from genome assembly GCA_017639245.1 of Myiopsitta monachus. Classification (NCBI taxonomy): domain Eukaryota; kingdom Metazoa; phylum Chordata; class Aves; order Psittaciformes; family Psittacidae; genus Myiopsitta; species Myiopsitta monachus. Next base: position 982,210 of record CM029923.1, on the reverse strand, counting down.
AGGAACGCAGGCTCCTGACTTTTAGGTATCCTACAGCCCAGGAAAATTCACAGCCCCCAGTATATACTTCAGCAAACAGCCTGACTACTGGAGTGGAGCTGTGTGCTCTGCACAAGGCTTCCCCTGATGCCTACACAAACAAAAACATGGGAAAAGTTTTCTACAGGGAGAGGGGAGCTCAGGCTGTCCCCCTCACACTTTAATATCTGAACACTGAAATGACAGACAGAAAACCATCCTTGCCAGAATGCCTTATAACTTTGCCTTCTCCTGTGAAACACAGTTGCATGAAACAGAGCAGCTTTCTAGCACTAAAGCGTTAAAAGAAAAGGAGCAGTGCTGCACCCTTGCCCATCTGCCAGGTTGGGAAGCTTGCCAGCTCCAGCTCGGGGGGAGACTATCACTGGATATCAGTCCCACTGCCCTGTCCTCCCAAGACTGAAGTTTTATCGGTACCTAACACCAACCGATGCTCAGACACATCCAGAGAAGGCTCTCTCTTGTTTTACCACCCCTTCTCCAGCAGATCAGCTGACAAGTATTTGAAGAACTCCCCACGAACAGGCAGAGTAACGTGGCACTCGCTGCTGACCTACCTTGGGATATCTTTATTCTGTTCCTGAATGCATTGCTGAAGCAGATCGATAAATTTTTGTGGGAAAGCAGAGAAGTCCACCAGGAGACCCTGCTGGGACTTTAAACTGCAGAAAAGGGGAGGGGAAAAAAATTAACAATGTATAGCAGCGCAATTCATTTCCTGCAAAACACTTTGCGTATACCAGTGGGAAGAACTAATTCTGATCCTGTCAATTAAAGCTCATCAGCAGATTAATTTCGATCCTGAATGCAGAAGAAATATAATCACATCTTCGATACTAATCAACAGAGGGTATTTTTGTCTTCAGGACTTCAAATAAGTTATTGTGGCACAACAAATGTAGTCCTTTGAGTACACGTTTTCCTTACAGCACAGAGTAGATAGAGGCACATGAAAGAAGCAAAGGACAATGAGGGGAGACTCAACCTTTATCAAGACTTTATCCAAACAAAGCAGAACACTGAACTGTTCATGCCAGGTGCCCAAATCTGACGGCCAAATTCTGAGCGAGTAAAGCAAACTGAGACTCAGCAATGCAGTTCGCATGCAAGAAACCCAGAAGACGCAAGCTCAGGTCTGAGTCCCTGTCCAGGCAAACAGACTTTCCTCTTGCAAATATTGCCTGGAATACACCACTCGCATACAAACAACAATCTATGTGAAGTAGTTAAAATAAACAGAAGATGGAAGTAGGAGTATGAACTGTGGCACTGTAGCTGTGCAGGGAAGCTAACATCAGGATTCTGTCACTCATCTGGATAAACCTGAGCCAAATCATTTTCCTGTATGTGGCTGCTTCACTGAGTGGCCAGGGAGAACAATAGCACCAAAATAGCGACAAAACTTCACAAGAGAAAAATGCCAAAACCAAAATTCTATGATAACCATTCTAAGCTAAAGATATTCCTTCATTGTTTTTTGTCATTTGGAAATGATTCACGTACAAGACATGACAATATCACTTACCTCTGAAAATCTTCCTCAGATATGACAAGGTTATAAAGGAAAAAAGGATCGGTATCATCAGTCAAGCGAACAGCTAAATCCTGAAGACAGACATTTAAACACGATTTAAAATACCACAAACCACCCTGTAGGACTGTTTAAACATTGTAAACCAAGACTGCAAACAGTATTTAATGTTTTTACTGTTTAACCACACGTTAAGACAAAACTGTGGCAACTCATTCAAAGGTATTAATATTTAACACAAGTGCAAATGTTACAATGGGCAAAACAGAAAATTTCCTCGCAAAAATAAACCAAGTCAAAAACTTCAACTCTGAGCAGCTTTGAGGCTTCAAAGTTCAATGTGTCTTCAGCATTCCACAGAAAGAAAACTACGTGCTATTTCTGCCCATCATGAAATAGCACTGGCAGCACTGAAATAGATCACAAACGCATCATTCCCACAACTGGAAGGTTTTCATAGCATACTGCTCCTTAAAGTTTAAGAAACAATCTGCTGAAGAGCTTACGTGTTTGAGTAAGCCCCTATGGAAAGCTAGCACTATACTGCTTAGAATTAAACTTATTTGCTTGCCGGAAGTGCACACAGTGCTTTGGAAAAGCTGCCTCCTTGGTAAACCTTAGTCTGTTACTGCAAGGCTGGGCTTATGCTAAACACCTGCTACCTTAGGCCCAGGCTCTCTGTAACGAGACTCAAACCTGTGTGAAGAACGTAATATTCCCTAGGCAAGGAAAGAAAGCAAGTAGAAACCTGACAGCTCCTCCAATGTAACTGAAGTGTGATCGCAGCACAGCTACACATAAGGATCTGAAACTAGTTTCAGTGATTCAGATGCCAGCAACACTAACAAAACTCTCAATGGGAGATGGATTTACATGTGCAAGCAGCTTATGTTAAAACTAATGCCAGCCCACTCCAGCCTGACACAGGCTGCACCTTGGTACACAGTCCTTAGCTAAACTGCTTCTTCGCACCTAATATCATCATTGGCACAGTTAGCAGAATTTCACAAAACAACTGCTGTACTCCTTTACAAACAAATCTTTACTCAGTAACACTAAAACTAATGACATCTTAACATCCTGGTAGGTGGATGTACAGCTTAAGGGACAAATTAGACATAAAAAAAGATTTTTATAATATATATATAAAGTATATAACCCCCAACAGTAATCTCATTGTTATTTTTCCTGAGAAAGAGGGCTTTATTTTACTGCAAATTTAGTACATCCTTCCTACCTCGACTGGATGAATGACAAACATTCAAAGGCTACCACTTACCAATAAACCCCAAAACGTTACATTCATCCACAGGCTGGCATTCTGGCTAGTTGAGATTTTTGCAAAGACAATCGCTGCTCCATGTTCCTGAGTGTTCACTACATTTACAGCAAGACTGCTCTCAAGCTCTCACTGGGGTTCTCTGAGGGTCTCCGAATGCAAGTTTACTACAACCCATGTGCCAAACCAAGAGGGCCAAAAGGCTCGAAAACACCTTCCATACCAAATCAACTAAACTACTCTAGAAATTACACCTAAAATGAAATAAGGGCAAGTGACAGACATACTAGTATTCTATATTGGTTTTCCTTTGCCCATTTGTCCTCTTACACACTGAAACTAAGATTAATACCTAGTAAATGACACAAATGCAACTAAATCCACAAACCTTTTTATGAACAGGGTTAGAAATTGACAGCAGCTCAATATTCACCCGAACGTTTAATCTCCTGCGTACAAAAAAAGAAAAAGCTTAGTAACAAATCAAAACCCAATGTCCAAATACCACGTGTTCACAGCCATATTACAGGAATCAGAAGACATTCCAAAACCAAAAACTGAGGCAGAAACATCACGAAAGTGTCCACTGGTGACTACTGCTAAGACACCTGAAAGCCCCACAGTTTCAGTAATCATTACAGCTCCTCAGTCAGCTCAGGCTTTTTATTGCTTGCCATCCTCCAGACTTTAAATAGCGAGGTCTGAATCTTTGCCCAGAGCCGGAACCTCTGTAAAAAGCCTAAAATGTACTAACAACTGCTGAAACTTCTGATAACCATTTGCACTGCGCTACCTTGTCTTCATTTACTTCTTGCTGAGTGATCCATCTCAGAAGTTACTTGCATTACAGAACACACCCACAGATACCAGCCTTCCTGTGCTCCTACCACGGGAGAGCCAGAGCAGCCCTAACACCTACACACACAGTCTGATCCAGACAGGACCTATGTTACTGAAATTCACTGCACGCTGAATAGACGCTTCCCCCCACTTGGAGCACTCTGCAGTGCTGGTGTCCTCAACATAAGAAGGACATGGAGCAGTTGGAACAAGTCCAGAGGAGGCCATAGGGATAATCAGGAACTGGAGCACCTCCTGTATGGAGACAGGTTGAGAACACTGGGGCTGTTCAGCCTGGAGAAGAGAAGCTGCGTGGAGACCTCAGAGCAGCTTCCAGTGTCTGAAGGGGGCTACAAGGATGCTGGAGAGGAACTCTTCATCAGGGACTGCAGCGATAGGACAAGGGGTGATGGTTCACACTGAAAGAGGGGAAGTTCAGGTTGGATCTAAGGCAGAAGCTGTTCCCTGTGAGGGTGCTGAGGCGCTGGCACAGGGTGCCCAGAGAAGGTGTGGCTGCCCCGTGTCTGGCAGTGTTGAAGGCCAGGTTGGACACAGGGGCTCGGAGCACCCTGCTCTGGTGTGAGGTGTCCCTGCCCGTGCAGGGGTTGGAGCTCGATGAGCTCCAAGGCCCCTTCAACCCCGCCTGTGGTTCCAGGATCCCTGCGCCTTCCCGACCACCGCTGCCGAGCCACGCACACGGGCGCAGCCACATCGGCACAACCCGACCGGGGCAGACGCGCGGGCTCCCCGGGGCAGTACCGCGGGAGCGGAAACGCTGCCGGAGGCGGCGGCGAGCCCGGCTGCAGGCCGCGGGGAGGAGGCGGCGCCCTGACGCGGGGCAACCGCCGCGGCCCGGGAGACGCAAACAGCGGCCCCGCTCGCCGGGCCCCAGAACCGGGAGGGCCCGGGGAGGGAGGCAGCGGGGATGGAAAAGCCTTTGAGCTCACCCAGTACAACCCTTGCCCCAGCGCTGCCAAGGCCACCACTGACCCACGGCACTGAGGCCTCGTCTCCGGGACGGTGCCTGCAGCCCTGCCCTGGGCAGCAGTTCCAATGCCTGAGCACCCTCCGGGGAAGGAACTGTTCCTCAGCTCCATCTAAACCTGCCCTGGTGCAGCTTGAGGCCGTTTCCTCTTGTCCTGCTCCTGGGGAGCAGAGACCGACCCCACCTCACTACAACCTCGCGTCAGGCAGCTGTAGGGAGCCATAATGCACCTATTTCGAGGCAGAAATCCCGGTCCCCGCGTCGCCTGCAAGGGAACGCTCTCGTGTCTGTACAGCCCCTGCGCGTTTCCTCCGCACCACGGCCCCCTCGCTTCCCTCTGCCCACGTAAGACACCACAGCAGCCGCTCCAGCTCTATCTCCAGCCTCGCCGCGACCAACCCCCTTTCCCCTTAACGCAAAGGGTCCCCATTAGCACCCCCAAAGCAAGAACGCGGGCAGCCACGGAGCGCACTGCGCGCACGACGCTGCCTCTCACCCACCGACTGTTAGGGCACAGTACGGAGGAAACGAGAGGCGGACGAAGCCCGCCGCCCCGGCACGCAGCCAGCTCTCCGCGCCGCGGCGAGCCGCCGGCCTCGCTCACCTCTCCTCGCAGCCCGGGTACCGCACCTGCACACACAGCGCCCGGTTGAACAGCCGCTCCGCCGCCATCTTGCGCGCCGAGCTCCGCGCGCGGCTCCCGCGGAGGAGGGGCCTCAACATGGAGGGGAGGCGGTGGCCGCGGGGGGCGCCGGGACGGCGATGGCGGCTCCGCAGCCGGGGCCGGGCCGATGTGCCTACTTCGTGGAGAGGAAGAAGCGCTTCTGCAAGATGGCCCCGGCTCCAGGGAGGCGCTTTTGCGGGGAGCACGGGCAGCAGGAGGTACCGCGCTGGAATGGGCGGGCTCCTGGCGTGAGGGGAGCCGGGCTGCCGTGTCCGTGTCCTGGCGGTGTGCTGGGGCTGCCACTCAGCCCGGCGGTAACGCTGCCATCGCGCTGCGGGTTTACTCTGTCAGGATCCATTCTTGTCCCGGTTTCTCTATCCCGGTTAACCTCCCTGACTCCGAATAGATGCTCTATGAATCTGGGGCGTCCCGCAACGGCTTTTCTAGAGCAGGAATACTGAATGCATGCTGGAATGTCGCCTAAAACTTGTCTTTTGTTACTAGGAGGAAAACGGCAGAAAAAGGATTCCGTGTCCTCTTGATCCAAAACAGTAAGGAAAATAAATGCTTTTCCTGTTCTTTGCCAGAGTTCACGTAAGTGCTATCACTTAATTTTTTTTCCCCATTTGGATTTTAGCACGGTATATGAAGACCAACTACAAAAGCATTTAAGGAAATGTAATTCAAGAGAGAAGCCAAAGCCAGTAAGTGCAGTGTAACTGTAGCACTACTTCCTCTCCATTAGAGACCCTAGACACTACTGCTCTGCAGAGAACTGATCGCGCTGACAGCGCTGTGAACTGGAGGCCAACAGTCGTAGCACGCCCGCAGTAAGGGCAGCGCGGAGCCTGAACACCTACTTGCTGGAATGGGATTCACGTTGTCCGCGTGCCCTGTCGCTGTAGTTCAGTACAACCGTTCCGTTCTTTCTGTTACAAATGAACGTGCTCAATTGGTGTTTCTCTCAAACCTTCTCCGAGAACAGCCTCTCACAACGCCGTTCATTTCAGGTGCTTGTGAGAGGTTCCTCAGAGAGGGACGGCTTCTGTACTGTCTGCCTTTCTGCCTTACCAGTGTTGTGCCTGTAGCATCACCTGAGAAGTCTTAATAAGGGTCTTTGGAATCAGTCTAGTAAGCACTGACAGCTTAACTCTTCTGAACACGTTCTGTCTGTTAAAACGTGTCAGAACAGTCCTTTCTGCTTGGGATTCAGGGTCAGACTTTAGGGGAATAAATACTTGGAATATCTTCTTTTGCAGTGATTCCTCTTGCTATGTACCTTATGATAAAAAACACTGAAGAACTTAGGTTTTTGCTTCCTGGTAATTAACATAATCAGATTTCCTTCTCTTTTTAAAGGTCTATTTTGTTCAAGATATTAATGCAGGTTTAAAAGATGTAGCAGAAATACCAGAAAAACGGGTGAGTGCATTTCTTTGTTCTAAAGCTCAGTCCCTACAAAAGATGTTGTAACTTGGGATATGACTCAAGAGCTAGCACAAATAAAAAGGTCTTGTATTCATGGGTTGTGCTTTCTTTTCCTTTTTTCTCCTTAAAAAGGCACCTCTCTCTTCTCTGTCCAAAGAAGAGCTGGAGAACTTGATAATTAAGTTGAAAAAAGCAAGTAATGGTGAGCTTCCTTAATTCTGAAAATGTTTTCCATTTAATTGATTAAATATTTCATTATTAGATTAGTTGTTGGATAGCTATGAAAAGGTGAGCTTTTTGGCATTAAACACGTGAAGTCATCATCATCAAGACACAGACAGTCCTCCAATAGCTAAATTTGACTCAGAAGAATAAACTACATTGAGAGAATGCTGAAACATTGATATTCTAATCTTTTGTCAGATAGCTGATTTCCCTTCCTTTTGTTTTGTTTCCCCTCAAATACCTCCCATCAGTACAGATAACAACACAACTCTAATAGACATACAGGATAGATTTATGCTCCCAACAGACTATTTTGTTAGTGCTACAGATCGAGCTCATGTCTGAATACTGTGAGATGTTAAAAAACCAGAAACTTTTGGAAACTGGAAACCTTTACCTAAAAGCTTTGCATTTGCATGCAGGCCTGGAATTTCACCTAAAGGAACAAATACTGTCCCACCAGGCTTTACAAGAAGCCTTAAATGACCCAAAGAATGGGGAATCTGCTTTCAAACACTTGAAACAACAGGTACGGACACTGCTTTACTGATAGCTGTAGATATTTTTAAACGTGTGGAATTCTGCTGCTGTAAATTTGAGTGACTGCGTTCATAATGCTGGTCACTGCACATAGAGAAAATCTGATATACTGTATAACTGTGCTCTTCAAATAATAGCATCTATATAACCTTGGAATGGCTGCTTTGTTAAATGTGAGTACCAGAAGTTTGGTGGGATACTGAAATGATAAATTGTGTGATGATGTTCAGAGTTTTTACTTAGATGTTCTTATTTTACACTAGCTCAATAAATCTGAGCTCCAAAAGGAAAACGTTGGCTTTGCTAAGAAGTAAAAGGGATTTTTTACTTTTTCTGTAAGAGTTGGTGAGCCTGAGTTTACCTTCTGCGTTTTTAATGTATATTGAAGAGTGTTAAGGGAGATGGATTGCATACTGCAGCAAACCAAAGATTTGGAAAGAAAAAAGTTACAAGTGAGAAATGTCCATTTCCCATACTTTCTCCCCACTCTCTACTTTCCTATGTAAATCAAAATGAATAACTGCAGCAGAGAGAGCTCTGCGGGCACAGAGGCTTCCCAGGAAATCCAGTCCAGTGCCCATGTTTTGGATGGCTACTTAGAAATCAGCAGAGAAGATTATTATGATGTGTACCTGATCCTGAAAATCCATTCCATCTGGGTGGGGTTCTGTGAGCAGTGGAAGAAGGGCAGAGAGATGCTGACTAGCCAGAAATTGTAATCCCTTTCCTCTGTACACAAGATCTTTCCCCTAATCCCTCATGGAAAGGAAGACCTGAAAAAGTCTCCTGCAGTTTGATGAAGTAATCATTTTCTACCAGGCATTACAGTATTCATTGTGTAGGTCTGCTTGTTTCATAAATAATCTTTTGATGCTTGTAGGCTTCTATTTTAGGTAACATGGAAAAATTACATTTACTTGGTCCAGGAAGATGTTTTATCGAGTTTGGAGCTGGGCGAGGAAAGCTCTCCCATTGGGTTGATGTTGCCTTGCAGAATGTTGAAAATGTTCAGTTTTTGCTTGTGGAAAGGGCAACTACACGATTTAAGGTAAGAGAAGATTGTCACATTAGCAGGGTAGCGGTTTTAAACTGTTTTCACTGAAGCTGTTAGTATTTGCTTTTTAGCTTCAAAACCAACATAAAGCCTTTACGTTGAAAAAGCTTTGGAAGTGTGATTGCCTACGTTCCATACTTTGCCAAAAGCAGACGTATTAGGAAGAAATCTGGGTGTATAATGTTGGAAATGTGCAGGTGTTGGCTTGCCAGGAGAAAGTCTGCCATTAATAGCTGGAGCCAAATGATAATGACTAGTGGCCAGCCCTACCGGACAATCTTGTTCTGTTTACACAGGTGGATGGAAAACATCAGAGGAGAGATTCTGTATTTGAAAGGCTTCAAGTCGATATTCAGCATTTATGTTTAAGTAAGTTCCTTCTTGGCTTGTGTAATTCTGAAGTAGTCTTGGTTTTATATTTTGAATACTGGAGGCCAAGTCAGTTTGTACACAGTGTGCTTAAATGGACTTGGTTTTGAAGGTTCTTCTCAGAGGTGGCTTGGAGACAGATTTATGCTGTGTGCGTAGATACTTATATACGTGTCTATTTCTGTAAATGGTGATTTAAAATGTTTTGCTTTTTATACACTTACAGGCCATCATTATAGGTGAGAAATAAACAAAATGAAGCTTGTTTCCAGCTTGCAGGACTAAATTATTCCTATTCGGTTGCAGAATAAAGTACTGCCTATCATTGAGGTGCTGTGCATCTCAATGACGTAGAATTTGTGGGGACAGCTGTCATCAGGAGATGCATTAGTGTCATATTTACATTTCATAGGCAGTATAGAAAGGCTAAAATGGCTAAGTGAGCTTCTCAGCTACAGCATCTAATTCTCTTTGGTTTAGAAAAAGAAACTTTCCTTTGGATAGCTTGTACCTATATGTACAGACCACTGTATTTTTCGTAGTGGAAAACGTCTCTTTCTTTAGTGTACTGAAAACATTTTATCCAGAGAAAACCACTGTCCTAATTATAATAATAGCAGTTCTGTGATTGCTGTGGAGTTTGTGTTTGTGTGTTTATTTTCTTGTTTGGTTTTTTTCCCTCCAGATAAGGTACCTATTTTGGAGAAGAAAAAACTCCCAGTGGTAGGAATTGGGAAGCATTTGTGTGGTGCTGCAACAGGTATGAATTCTCTATGTGCTATCTGCACATGAATTCTCCATGTGTTACCTGCACAAAGTTAGGATACTAGATCTTACAGTGTGAATGGACCGAGCTTCCAAACTGTCCTTTTAACCTTTTCTTGCCCTCTAACCCTTTTCTGGTGAATGTAGCAATTGCATTCTAAATATATACTGACTTCAATGGAATAGCAAATTGATAATAGGTGCAAGGCTACTTTGGAAACAAGTAAAACCTGCCTTGTTGGTTCTTTTATCGAGCAAAACAAAGAGCAGTGAGTGGTGACATGGGTCATAGATTTTTGAAGTATCTTTAACACTGCCTCTACTCTGAAATATCTTTCTTTCTAAATCTGTATTGCTGTCTGAATGTGGGTCCCAAGCAAGCATATGAGAAGACTGTGTTTCTGTCCTGACAATTTTAAACTAATACTGTTTTATGTCTACTAAGTAGAGAAAAACATTACAGATATAACACCTACATAGGTACTGTTACAAAGATGACGCAGTCAAGCATTTAAGAAGTACCTGTACATATTAAATAGGTTGTGTCCTAGATAGCAAACTTTTAGATCAAATAATTGCATGTTTTACAGGAGATCCTCCCACAATACACCACTTTGTTAACCAGAGTAATTTAAATCTACGTGTGTAGCACAAATACTCAAGACAAAAGGCCCTTAGTAGCTCCAGAGGTATCGCAGTATTAATTTCGCATTTAGGGGTTTCATGTTTTCAAAGCATGCTTGTAATTTTTATTTATCTTTCAAATTGCTTTTTGGCTTGCTTTCTATACTTTTGTTCTCGGTGGTAAGTACATTCTCAACCAGGATGCAGGCTGTATAAATAATGTCATGGCATTCATTGCTATTTTTTGGGGGGTGGGGTGGGGGTGTTGTATCTGTTTTTTCCCAGATCTTGCTTTGAGATGCTTGGTTGAAACTTATGCATCTTGCTGTGATGCAGAAAATGAAGAGCCTGCACCAAAACGCTCTAGGACCGATCAGACAGAGGTGGCTTCCAACAATTCTGATAATGAAAGCAGCAAAGCTGACTGTAAGCCTGTAGCTGGAATTGTTATTGCACTGTGTTGCCATCACAAGTGTGACTGGACACATTACGTAGGCAGAGAGTTCTTTAAATCAGTAGGACTCGGACCAGTAGAATTTCACTATTTTCAGAGAATGAGTAGCTGGGCCACCTGTGGCATGCGAGAAACCACAAACAAAGCCTCTGCAGGCGAAGAAAGTGAAGAGCAAACTAGTGACACAGAAGAACACGAGCAAGCGTTCAGCAAGATCGAGAGTGGTCCTGATACTTTACATGGGTATGGCAGTCGTTTTCTAGCAAATTGACTTCTGCAGAACGTGAGCACTGTGTGTAGTGATACCTGAAACCCTTTGGGGTCCTCAAAATGCCTCATTCTACAGAAACTTTTTACTCGATAGAAATATTCTACTTTAAAAAAATCATTTTCATGGACATACTTTTCAAAATCTTTCAAGTCACGCTTGCCTGAACTGAAATGAACTTCTTGTGATTTAAATAGCTTTTTCTAAGCTTACCTATTGATGTTAATTAACACCACCATTCTTCTGACACCCATTATTGTTCTTTTCCTCCTTTTTGTGAAACCAGGATACTTACAGTTGAAGAACGAAAGGAGATAGGCAGCCTCTGTAAACGGCTTATTGATCGTGGACGGATTGAGTATTTACAACAACGAGGATACAAGGCTGTGCTGCAGTATTACATAGAGTCGGCCGTGTCCTTGGAGAACGTCCTGTTGACAGCTGTTCCAGGTCCATCTTTGGTACCAGAGCCAGCTACGTGACAGAACATAGGTTACTCACCTGCATTTTTACAAAGCTAATTCATTGCTTACAAAAAGAAATGTTTTAGTCTTCCCTCTACAAGGAAAAGGTCTTTTATTTCCCAGTGTGAGTGGGAATTCCAGATATGCAAACCAGTTCGCATCAGTGGAAAAATAAAATCCCTAGGAATAGTTGAAACCTGTTGTACGCCTCTTTGCTAGGAATAAGTATGCTTGGTATTTTCTTCCATTCACAGTTACATTCTTTATTCGGTAGCATTTATGACAGGAGAAGGAGCAGGAGTGCTGCTTTCCACGTTTCCTGAAAGACAGTGGGTTAAAATAGGAGAAGTTAACATACTTCATTTTCACTTTGAAGTTCAGGGTAGCTTTGTATTTCCTCTTAAAAGGTTCGAGTAGGCCTGGGTAACCATCAGCCTGTGCCACTAGGGGAGGCCGTTAAGGAAAAAAACTTTGTAAACTGTCATCTTGATGCAGTTTGCTAAATTGGCTAAATTTATGATTCTTTCATGAATTAGTGATGAAGAGAAAGCTGGTTTGGTGTTCCAACTAAGGGGCATGTCAGTCCGTCAGGTGTTTAAGTCTTCACAGTAGATATGAAATGTTCCCCTGGACCTTCATTTTAGGTGCAGTGAAATTCTCTCTGCAAGTAACCGCTGCCACCTGCGCATGTGTTCAAAAGTGCTTGTTTTCATAGAATCATAGAATCCCAGGCTGGTTAGAGTTGGGAAAGACCTTAAGATAGTCTAGTTCCAGCTCCCCTGCCATGGGCCCGGACACCTCACCCTAGACCATGTCACCCAAGGCTCTGTCTGCACCTTTCAACTCTTGTCTTTGAGACTACTAACAGCATTTTTTAGTCACAAGTGATGTAGGAATGGGATGAAATCGGGGGGGTGTTTTGTTTAAGTGACTGGATTTGCTGTCAGGGAAAGCAAGTGGTGGGAAGCATCTGTTTATCACAGGCATCTCCCCCTTACATGCTGCTTCGATAGTCACCATCTGGACAACATCAAGAAATAGGTAAAGTTGAGGTTCATAAAACAAACAGTGCTGGAAGACCCACACTGTGTAAACTGATTGAATTGCAGATACTAGAGCCTTCCAGTTACCCGGGCTGTAGGTAACTAATTCCGATGGCTCCAGCATGTTCCTGCTAGAATGCATGCTGTTCATGGGAGGGTGCCAGGGTCAGCTCCTGATAAGCTCGCCCCTACCCTCAATAAAAATCTGATCACAGCTTTCTTGGAGAATGTTACTTATTAAGATTATTCACGTTTCATTTGCATACATATCCTGGCTTGCTTTTATCCAGCTTGCCCTTCCCTTCCTCACTGTATTCCGGAGAGATCACAGTTAATAAAAGAGCCATACCTGCTTTCTTGAGAGACTCCTGGATATACACGTGCATGAATTCAATGCCAAACATTTCCTGTTGCTCCTCCTCTTCTTCATTCTCACATGGAGGGAGTGTTACCTCTAACTCCAGTGGGTTGTCCCTGAAGTTGACAAATCTGACAGTTCACCAAGAAAGGTTACTCTTGCAATAGGTTTTGTCCAGAGACAACATCTCTTTTGAAGCTGAACTAAGATTCCTCACACAGTATTTTCAGCGAAAGAAGTCTTTTCTTACACTAAACTCACCATTATACCGGTAGTATGAAGTAAACTAAGCCATCCCTCGGCCTATGCTTGATATATTTGTTTACAGAGTTGCTGCTTCTTCCAAGCTACCTGAAAACAGGGACTGTTTTCCTGGGTTAGATGTGATTTTAGACTGGCATTCTTTCTCTCAAACAGCCAGCATCCAGTAATCCAAGTGAAAATGCAAACAAAAGGGAACTTTAACAGTATACAAAATAGTATTTCTGATTCTACCCATTAAAAATGTACATCCATTCTCTTTTTATTTCTCAAATGAAGTACAGGAGAGTTTTATCTATATCCTCACACCTGAGTCTTTTCATTCAATTCTGAACAGTTGACTTCTCCTTGCCAAAGTTCTACTTTGTGTCGTTTTTATGCTTGACATGTATTTTTCCTGTCTTGGCTCTTGGCTTTAGAGAGTGACAGCAAAGGACAAATAGAAATGGGGATGTGGACCTTTTAGAAATGAGAAGATGTATTACAGTCTCCTTTTCCATTTGGGACTGTAACCATCGTAGCTTACTTCGTTAAGTGAGTGAGGATGCACAAAGCTTTCTTGACCAGATCCTCAACTGTTGTGAATCAGTGTCATTCTACTGGTTTATATGGTACTGTGTCTGTCTGTACAGCTGTGGACACGTCTTTTCCACTTCCCTAGTATCACTCGATGATACACAGCTCAAGGGAGCCTTTAAAAGTTACCTGCTACTATTTATATTTCTGTTCCTTTTTCTTACCTCAGACTTGTCATGTCCTTCATACAAGCTGGAATAGTCTGAAGTTTGTTGTTGCTAAGAACAAGAGTACTAAGATTTTTCATGTTGCCAATGGCTTCTGGCAAAGAGGTTATCTCATTCCTTTGGAGCCATAAAGTGTGGAGCTTTTCCATTCTGTAAAACAGTTGTTTGTGCAATCGATCAAGATTTAGAAATAAATCTTACCAATTATTAGTATAAAGTAATTCATTTTTCCAGTCGCATAAGGAGCTGTCATTAAGAATACAACAATTCTGACAGGAAACCCCATATCCCAGCCAATCACCTGACCTCTGCTCAAAAATGTCACTGGCAAGAAAGTATCATTTGGTAGCTGACACTGAATTTGTTGTTTATTGAATGGATTTTTGCAGCTCATCCAAAATACCACATTAGGGCTGATAAATCTCAAGTTTGCAGTGAGGTAACATTGAAATAATCTTCTGAATTAGGATTTAATAATGAGGATTTCAGTGCAATGGAGTTGACACTAAAACATCTTTGAGCTTTATTTACCTGTCAATTGCATCAGGAAGCTCCTGGAGTTTATTCCCCCCCATGTCTAACCATTCTAGGTTTGGCATGTTGAGGAGGGCTGAAGGGATGCTTGTAAACTGGTTCATGCACAAATCTATGTGTGAAAGCTTCTTTAAATCACTGAGCTGAAAAGAAAGGGAGGTTTAATGGAATAGCTGTTGCATTAGAGCAGTGCCGTAATAATGCTGACTGAAACAAACACTTCAAAATCCTCAGGACGCAGTTTGAAGTTCGCAGACACAGCATGGTTTGTGAGTTACATCAGCTGATAATACCTGACAGTTACAGTTCTCACCTGGAAGGTGCATGGGTTTGAAACTCATCTCAGTAGGACAGAACTAGGTATTTGTCAATTTAAAAGCTGTCCCTTGCAGCATGTAACCTGTATCCGCATAGATTTTATACCTTCTGCATACGGATTAGTAGCGGATATTTTCATTTGAGGATTTTTTGTTGTTTGTTAGGTATTACTGTTTGGACTCAGTTTTGCAAGGCACTGATTGCTGTCAACTATTGCCACTACTTAAATAAACCAGGTAAACATGGTTACATACTAACCATCTCGAAGAGTCTAATACCTAGAGATGCAGGGCTCGCTTCCATTTAGGTCAGTCCAAATTAAAGCTCAAGGGTAGGCGAGCAGTCGTTTTTATTCTCAATTAATATCTCAGAACAACATTCATTCAACTGTGCATAAACAGCTGTATAAATTACACTACTCCTCATCACAGGTAAGAGCTCTGCTAAAGATGCTTGCTGTTGTGCCCTGGCATATGGTACGCGTTTGCATTCTCAGCCATAAAAGGGAACTTATCTGTGCTAAAGCATCAGATCCTCAGTGGGATAAACCAGCGAAGACTTTCAGCTTAACCAAATTAACATCAAGTGCACCACTGTCCTATGTGCACTACCAAGTCCTTTATCTGGACAAAGTAAGGACTGGCTCCTTCAAATTCTCAGGCACATGTCTGTCCTTCTCACCTGGCTTCAGTTTGACTAGTCATATAAATACTGTGTTTCTGTGGAGGGGCTGGGAAATCAGCACCAGAGCAAATCTGAAAACGTGGAGTGTAATGTGTAATGGTAACTGGGTTTGGATAAGTTCAAAACAGGCCTTCAGCAAAACTAAACAAAGCAAGCTAGTCTGTCGGAACCTGAGGAGGAAGATCACAGATACTCCTGTTGACAGCCAGCTCCAATCTTTCCAGATTGACGCAGTTACTTATTTCCTTGGGGACAGATTTGATTCTATTGTAACTGAGAAGCAGCTCTTGGAGGCTAGTCAGCTGGCCTGCAGGGAGCAAAAGGAGAAAGGAGACATGTTCGCTTTATCTGAGATACAGCATTACTTGGTTTGTGTTATCCCTGTGTCATTATGTAAGTGCAACGTGTTCTCACAATGTATCTTTCAGTAGCCCTTTTCTAGCTGCACTCCTATGTTCAGTACCTGCCCCGCTTACATGTGCTTCCATGCTTTTGTCTTAGGGGAGCTTTCATAGAGATGCGTCTCCTGCATCTGGCCATCCGTTTGGATTTGTAGGGATCCACAGTTCTAAGCTCTCTCTCACTGTCAGATTTCAATTGCCTGGTCTCTAACTCCCCAACAGGATTCTTAGGCAGGCAAAGTGCACAAAACGGTCACGTTTTTGTAAGATGGATTTTGTAAGATAGGAAAGCAGCTAAAACAAAGAAAGGAGAGCTCACCAATTTCTTTAGGTACGCTTTCAATGGAGTTCCGGGATAGATCCAGAACAACAAGACTGTGAAATCTTCCAATGAAGTGAGGAATTTTCTGCAAGCTGGTTCTGTGAAGCTGCCACTCCTGGAGGTGGGCTAGTTTCAGTAAGCACGAAGGTAGTGTCTAAGACAAGAAATAGGAACCAGAAGAAATTCAGGTTGGTATACAACAAGAATATAGGCTTAGGTAGAAGCTGTAGTTGAAACAGCAAGTCTTTCCTCCTTCTCAAGCCACACTGTAACATCCCCAGATGAACATCACCAACCTGGGCCATTCTGGCCACAGATTTAACCTACTCAGTTTTGCTCCCAGGAGTTAGGTATCTGCACTACTGTCACTGCTTGAAAAGCCACAGGCTTGCTTTGGTTTGTTTGGTTGTTTCGAAACAAAGCCAATATAGCTGAAGATGAAACTGCTCTAAATAGCTTTTTGCATTTAAACGGGGATCTAAGCTGTATTTCCCATTCTGTTAAGAAAACCAGTGTGCAGCTGAGAGTGGATGAGCCGAGGGACAGAAGAACTACGATGTCTGTATGCTACAAGTTCTGAACAAGGAACACTGGAGTATTGCCGGATGGGGCTGTCACTCACACTGCCCTCAACATGGTCTAATTCTCATCACTTCACAGAACTGGCATCTGCATTCCTGTGTGGCCCTGAACAGACTTCTTCCACTCTGTCACGGGTCTACAGTTAGCCACTTACCCCCAAGCATTAGAAGCAAAACTAATATCCTGGGAATTTACAGGCTCATTTTCACTTTTAGAAAGGAAAACCAGTAAGAAATGTTTCCATGCAGCTAACGCAGAGGGTTACCACCTTGACACACTGCAGTTGTTCTGGTGTTGTAATGTTAAATGAGAATTTACATAAGTAAATTATGTAAATAATTCCCAATTATAAGGAATTAGTAAGGTAAATTCCTAATGCAGAAAAGCTTTTTGGGCTATATGTTTGCAAAGTAATGCTTTATACTCACGACTTCAATAATTAGCTTGCTTTTACACTCTCACAACAGAATCTCTCAATTCTTTGTTAGCAAAGCACACAAGTGAGCGCTTCACAGATTAAAAATAGTGCAACTGTGTGTGTAAAGGTGCAAATAGTAGTTTCCTAATGCATCAGTCATTCAACATTCCTTCCTATCAACAGTACCTTCCATTCTTCTTCCTCTATCCTTAAAATTGCTCTCCCATCTTCATTAATAACCTTTTCTTTGAGCTTTGCTAAAGCAGCTCTCTCCTCCCAAACAAGTAGTAGCCTACGAGAGAAAGCAGCTCTGTCAGTGGTGCAATTGTAAATACATGCAATAATGACTACCTGTTGTATTTTCTGGAACAGAGGGACAGTAGCCTTTTTGGATGTCAAACAACACTTATTACAACTGGATGCTAAATGTACTATCAATTTGAGGGAAGACATGAACACAGAGTAATGTCTGTCTGAGGCGGTTTATAGGAATTCTATTTTATAGCTCTTCAGATTTACAGTCGGAAGGAAGACATAATTTCATTCACCATCATGTTGCAGCAGGGCAACAGAGTATACAGTCATGTGGAATGAAGTTCCAAAGCTGTTTATTTTGAAGCCATCTAAAAAGAATGCACTTACATGTGGTGAACTGAAGGCTATCAAATGAGGTCTATCAGCAGGGGATTCGTTTGGCTTGATTTCCCAGGGGGACTTACACAAGAATCATTAAAATTAGGCAATTATCTGTTTTTTTCTGCTTGTATTTTGAATTTGTGATTCCATTTCAAACACAACTGAAAGATCAGGAAGAGTTCCAAAACCAGAATGCTCAATTTCTTCATATTCCATGAAATTACTGCCCAGACGGGAGCTCAAGAGACCCTTTGAATGCCTTCGCTGGGAAGAAAGCCTCTCATGTTAAATCTCTATAGTTAGGCTATCCACGCAGGAGAGGATCTTCATATCTGAATTTAGGGGATATACTATATGTGCTAATATTCTTGCCACAGAACACGGTTCTTAGTTTGACCGACGCTACTGCTAGGTTCTAACCGGTGGGAATTCTCCTGGAGTAACAACTAAAGAATTCACCTCTGAACGAGTCTGAAAAGACCAGCTGCACTCTTGTGCAATGTAACACATGGTGTAGCTTCTCACATACTTAGAGAACTACGATTTACCTACCTTCCTGCAGACCTCTGCCGGAATTCCTTCTCTTTCTGTAATTCTTCATTTATCTTATGTATTCTTACTTCCCAAAGTGTCTTCACAGCAGTGAATGTTCCAACACAAACTGCAGTTTCGTTCATGATCCTTACATGTTCAGGCAGAGTCACAGGAATCCGACTGTGAATTTCAGGCTCAACAGATCAGCATACGCACCAGTTACCAGATGGGGACGGCGATATCAAAACTGAAGTGCTGCAATACCCACTTGATTATCTTATTAAACTTCGTTAATGCACAGCAGTGCCAGAATTTTACCAACTGCTTTCTCTTTATAAAAATAGCGAATTGCATGTAGTTACATTTACTTACAGTAAGAAATGGTATCCTTGCAATCTCTCTGCATTCTTAGTCAGTGAACAACTGCTTCTCTCAGTTCCTTCCAATGTAGGCTTAGTACTGACCATAACTACTAAATGCAGACATGAGCATTCATTCCCTTTTCAGGAAGAAACTCAGCTGTTACCTGCATTTTAAGGCAGTTAAATCCTGATAGCTGCAACCTGGCAGCTACCTGGTATAAATACTTGTAACTAAAGGAGTTCTGCACTTAAGAGAAACTGAACTGTTGCTGGAAGTGAATGAGGATTCTTCATTTGCATTCACTTTCTTCACAGTTTAATTCATCTTAATACATTTCTAGTTAGTAATGTGTTCCTTCTCAGAAAAAAAGCCTTTTCAAATCCTTCAGATCTCTCTGAAGGTCTCTTCTTGTAGCCCTGCTGAGTGTCAGGAGCTACCTTTAAAGCAAAACCTCAGCCTAAAGTCATCAAGTCCTTAGTGAGATAAGGAATACAGATTTTCCTGAGCAGCAGCAAAGCAGGATGCTCAGTTATCCTGATCAGAGCATCCCTCTGAAAAGCATTCTTCTTGCTGTCACTGTAGTCATCTGGGGAAGGGTTTGTTTGGAAATAAACTGGAGCCAAGATAGTGATATTCAGATAAGCCTGTGGGGCTCAACTTCATGCCAGCACTCGGTGTACTCTGAACACCATGAGCTGGATGCTCCCTTTCCAAACTTTTACTAATACACGCAGGGACAAGTAAGGAAAACGTCTTAAATACCCAGTCAAGCTAAACGAGTAAAACTGTCTTCCAAACAAGCAGCTAGATAATAACAAAAGGGGAATTTCAAGTCTTTTCATGCGTGTGTTTCCCTACAGTAGCTGCAGATCTGTCTATCTGAGCAATCTTTTCTATCATGTTCCATTACAATTTTGTGTGGTGTGGATGAGGCACAATTGCTTAGTGAACATTCGTGCGTTCAAACAGTCAAGCGTTCTATTTGGTGTTCACCCTGTCTTTTGTAACGCAGTTAGTTGTAAAGCCTGATTGTACTGAGCTCAAGTAATTAAAAATGTACAAGCAGTCGATAAGGAATAATTGTCAGGACTGCTTTCCGTTGTAAAGACAGCACAAAAATCCACTTCTAATGCTTGAATAAAGAAGAGCCTGGGCCAAGATTAAGGATTCTCAACTGTTCTCTCTTTGTTAAGGAGGAACGCCAGGATTTGACAGGTGGCACAAACAGCAACCCCAGTGCAGCGCAATACATTCTGGCATTTGGGTTCCTAAAGAGGAATTGAAGTTGTTCCTGGATAAGAGAGGATTGTATTTTTTTCCCTTCAGCACATAAATGTGATCACATTTACTAGTTTGAAGGATTGACTTCTCTTTCAGCGCTCCTCATTGTAATGAGCTTTCTCATCCCAATATACAACAGTACTAGTTTTTTTGCTCTGATTAGTAGTTACAGTTTAAATAGCTTTATTTTTCAGGATTGAACTTCTACTGGGATGAAGTGGTTTACCTGATCCCCCATTTCTTGTTTAGAGACATGTTTTGAATTGTAAGCCTTTTTAGATCGAAAACTTGATATCTTTCTATATAAACTGTGCAGAAAAGGGGCACTTGTTAATACTTGTACTGCCAAAACCAGACTTGGACTAGACAGTTGAAACTGCTTATTTTTAGTAAAGCTTGCACTGGGCAATGCTCTTGTGCTGTGGAAAGCATCTTATTCAATAAATACTGCTTTAGAACCATGAAACACAAAAGAGAGCCTAAGTACATGACTGTTTTCATGGAGATTAAACTACATTATAACAGGACTACCATCAAAAGCTTCTTATTCTTAGATCTTATTATTTGTCGGGAAAACAAAACCCATAATAATCATGCAATCACAACCAATGATTCAGACTTGAATTCCCAAGCATGGCAATAAAACAGCTGCACATTTACTCCCAAGTAACCAGGTCTCCCCACAACTTCACCTCCATGTATCTGAAAGAGTTTAACAACAACGTACCTCAATTACTTGGTGTTGTCAGGGGTCTTCTGGGACTCATTGCTTTCTGAGCAGAAGCAGAGATAAGTTACAAACCTGGCCTGTACAACGAAACCATTTAAAACCCTCACTCAGACTCCAGTGCAATGTCAGTCTAGTTCTAATTTTAACCTATGCTGAGAATAGAAGGTATCACATGAGGCACTCTGTAAAACCCCCTTTTGCCACTCCTACTGTCAGCCCAGTTTGCTGAACATGACTGGAGTCCCAGTAACAAAAGCTACAAACTGGGGGACAGAAAAAAGAACCAAGAAGTGCTTGTTACGTTCCACAATGAAAAAGAAGCTGGTTTTGAATTCAAAATGACAGCTGCTTGCTTTACTCCAGCAATGGTTCTCTGCAAGATAACTGAGCTTCAAAGTGCTATTAAACAGCAACACTGACTAATTAGACTAGCAAAAGCATTGCGTCACTAAGCATTTTCCTCGTTACTTATGCCCATGCTGAGGAATTCTCTTGTTGGAGAATTTTAGTGCAAAATATCAAAGTCCAGAGAGAACAGTAATCTGTACTGGGTGTGCAGAGGGTTGTTACTCAGTTTCATGCTTCCAGTCATTAAACATTTTTAACGCTCTATCTCTTTAAAGAACCCTTGAAGGAGGTGAAAGAACAACTCTATCAGAATCCTTTTCTTCATCCAAATGGGAAGAGAGAGCAAGAATCACAGGGATTTAAGGCAGAAGCTCTAGAACTGGATAATTCTAACCAGTTCTTGCACTGGTTACTGGAAAACTACTGGTTACTTGGAAACTGGAAAGAGGAAACTTTAAAAATGTCATTCATTTGGTTATAACCCTCCCTCAGTAGAAAGAACTTTTCCTCATTATTAGCACTACCACATAGGATTTTATAACCAAAAAGACCCTCTCCAGTCCATGACCAACTAAATAAACACCTGAACACCAGCGCCTAAGTAAGAAGACGCTAACTGCTTTAGTTTTCCATCTTCCAACCTTCTCCTGTGGTTTTGGTTTGATATGGATTTTTTGTCTTCCTTTAAAGTTATGCAGAAGCAAAAATGATCCAGTGGGTTCTTTGGTATAGGTATTGCTTCTTTCAGTTTTTGTATAGATTCTATGTCACAGTGGTTTCTAATCAGTGTTTTCTGTTGATCTACAAAAGTCATAACAAAATCTAACTAACTACTTCATTTGCCTCTCCTTAAGGGAAACGGATAATTGGAGCTAAGGAAACCAAATAACCTTCCCTTTTACTGCAGTTTTGAGAGGTAAAGAAATTTCAAGCTCCTTGTGTAAGCAAAAGCATTCTGTCTCAAATACTTCCAGGTCACTTTATTGCTTTCTATCAAACAGACACGTTTCCTCAATTGACCTTCTCCATGGTCATCAGATTAAAAAACACGTTGTCCAGACTAAGCTGTTACCACACCAACATACTTGTAGGAAAGCAGACTGTGTTCTTTTGGTAGTCCTGAGTGCAGGAGGATCTTTAAGACAAGCAGAAATTCATAAAGAAGAAATAGAAGTTTGTCACCTGTACAGAATTGCCTGCAGAAAACGAACAAATAAAACCACCATTACTACAAGTCTTTGTGGCTTTAATTTTTTATTAGGAATAAATAAATCTGATAAAAATCAAATAGGCGATCAGCACGATATATTAGTCAAACTTCACAATAAATGATCTAGATATAAGACTTACATACCACAATAGAAATACAAATAGCACCTTACAGGTATGCTCCCATGCTCCCTCCCCTTCATTACCAGCTTTCCTCTTGCTCAGTCTCAGCATCAAGGACAGCAGGGATACTACCTCTGGTAGCTTGTGCCTTGCATCCTCACAGTTAATGCAATAGACAAATTTGGTCTACAGTCCTGGAGAACGCTCCTGTAGAGGCAATTTTTGATGCATCTAAAGAAAGAAGAAAAATGTCCATTTTGTGCCCCACAAATTCATTTTTAAGGCCATGTAACTGTCTTTTCTCGTGTCTGTTTGCAACTTAGATTTCTAGCAGGAATTTATACCCATCAGTTTTCTTCATTCCTCCTCTTAAATCACCAGTGCAGACATCATCTGTTCAGTTTACCTTAAAGCCATGACTGCTGCCTGTTTGCAGGCACTAACTTGAACCTGTTCATCATGTGCCTCATATCAGAGTTTAAAAAGTCCTTATCTGATACAGTAAGTTTTTCAATGTTAACTCTTCATTGTGTCTGATTAATCTGTCAGACTCTAGTACCTGAACACCAATGCACAATGCAAGCTTCCAGAACATGTTCTGCTTCCTGTCAGGCTTTCCCAAGGACAGAAAACCCAATGGGATCCTCAGTTTTTTCTTTTCTCTCTTTCTTTTTTAACAGACAGATGCTTTCTATATGAAGCAAAAATAACTGGAAAGGGTTTAAGGCCTGCAGCGACTTCCAGCTTATAAAAATACAGGCTATTCTGGAGTATTAAGGTCCTGACAGTTACCAGTAAGTGTAATCAGCAAGCATTTCAATAAATATGGCCTCTTGATTTATAATTTGATAAAGAGTACCCGTGCAAGTAACTGCCAGGAAAAAGTGGACTAGCAAAAGACTCAAGAGGCTTATTCAGTTAAACAACAAAAAGTTCTCTGGACATCTTACAGCAGAAGCATAAAAGGCATTTTATTCGTATATGATTTTTGCATAACTTCTTTTGGAAATTTGATAATAATTATTAAAATAAACGTATGTGTCCAACAAGGAAGAATTATGAGTATTTCCCTTCAAAACAGATTAATCAGATTATAAATACTGCAGATGTAGACCAGTGTCATTCGGTCACACCAGCCTCACAATCATATGTATTAGAAAAGGCAAAATAAAGACATTCCTTCCATCACTGCAATCAGAAGTCGCCCCATGATCTATTAAGTTTGACAGTCTGCTGTAGAAGAAATTACAGCACTACTAATTAAAAGAAGTAATGACTGATAGACTGGTATCAGCTGTTGAGAACTTTTAACCACACAATATGATATACTAATGTGCGTAGCAAAGGGCCTGTGCTAGCAGTGACAGCTTTTGTCATTATTCAGTCTAACTGACGAAGTTGAAAGGCATATTCCAGCCCGGGTTTCCTTTATTTAAGGTCTAGCAGCATGGAGGCAGGGTTCTCCAAGTAAGATTTCCATAAGTTCGAAAAGCGGGCCATTGTAGCTCCATCAATGATGCGGTGATCAGCCGACCAACTCACATTCATTATCTGTGCTTTAAATACTTCACCTTTTCCATTAAACCGAGGAAGAGCCTACACATCAGAGGACAGGAAAAACCAGAAACAGGAAATACTTTCATTAACAAAGCTGTATTTCTTTTACCATGAAGTTGTTAATCTAAATCTAAACCTAAACATTTTGCTACATGAGACAGACAGCAGTAGGGCCATTGTAAAAACAAAGGCCTTCCCATTATAGCTTGTGCTGCAGATCAGGATATATTGCAAACCTACATAATAAACAATCATCTCCTGTTTCTACCAACACGGAGATACTTGAAGGAGCAAAAACCTTTCTTGACTCAACAGTTTCTTCCTGAGGAGTTTGTTGCACTGTTAGTGCTCAAAGTGAAGGCTTTTCTAAACCATTCCCTAAACAAAAGGCTTGCAGGAAGAACACAGAAAAAGTCAATTTAATATTGACTTCATTTCCACCATTGATCTCAAATGTCTGTATTACAGATTTAAAGCCTGAAATTCAGGAAATACGAAACAGCTTTCACCATACGGAGTGCTGTATGAATTCATTTATCCGGCTCATGAAACTAGATTCATTATCAGAATACTTCCTTAGTCTCATGGTTTCTCCTTGATGACAGCAAAAACGCTATCACCATGTTGCAAAACCTGTAAGAATTTATTTATGCTGTTTCTGAATAACCAGAAGGCTAAACGTAGATGTGAGTGTAATGTAACAGGGTTCTAGGAAACAAGTCTGAACCCTTGGCACAAGAGACTTCTAGTTAAACATTTGGTGTCTCTAAAACCATCACAAAACTTTGCAGTCACAAGCCATGCAGCTTCCATAACATAAAGAGGAAACATTTATGCAAGAAAAACAAAACAGAGACATTCTCATTACACATGACCTTGGTTAAACACTCACGTCACTGAGGGAAAGCGAATATACCTGTATCTTTCCAAGTGCTCCAATAGCTACCTCAGGAGGTAATATCACAGGTTTGGCATAAGTGCCTCCAATCTAGAAAAGAAGAAGCTAGGGATATTAATGAAATTAACTTTGGCTCAAGCAGACTGCCTCTTGCATTAATTGCCACAGGGTTTGTTCATTGCATATTAAACTTTGCTAAGGTATTTATTTCAGTTTCAGCCTAAGTTCCCATTTTTCCAGTACTTACTGTGCCAACGTTGGAAAGGGTGAATGTTCCTCCCGTGAGGTCGCTGGTTCCCAGCTGGCCTGCAGAGCCCAGGGACTGTAGGCGATTCAATTCAGAAGCAATCTCAAACACGCTGCAGACTTGCACATTCTTCACATTTGGGACAATCAAACCTTGCTCTGTGTCCATAGCAACTCCGATGTTGTGTGAAGCCTGCAACGAGTTTCATTAACTGGATATTAACATAAGCAGTCAACATAAAATCCACTTTCCATAGAAAAGCACTTGAATAAGTCTTCCCTATGTATCTTTTTAACTTAGGAAGTGCTGTTTGTAGCAGCAGCTGCAACTCCTCTCTACAGCTTCGACAGCAGAAGGGGATGTGAAAGTTTCAATGATTTCCTTTTCACATCTGCCACGTGCAAATTCGTTTTGGCAAATACAAAATGCTGGAATCAGTTTCAAACTGCAGGTATTTGACTTTAGGATGATTCTATGGGTAACAAAATACGCTTAGCAGGTTTTAACGAGTTCACTAACTAAAAGGAAACTGAGTCGACTTTCATTTGCTAGAAAGAATACGTAAGGATTCTTCTGAGAGCGATAAAACAGCACAGAAGAAGTTTGTACCGCAAGGAGCACGTACACATCACTTAAGAAAAGATTCCCTGCCCAGAAGAATCGATCCAGCACCTTGTATGAAAATGAACTCATTTTTACTAAAGCTGAGTTTAACATATGAGTTTAATACATAAGGGTTGAGCGGTGGAACAGCAGAACCACTGTGCCATTACTAAAAACCGCACCAGGATTTATGTTCTCATTTTAAATGCTTCGCTCATCTTCAGGTGAAAAATAAGAAATCAAAAGATTAATATGCATTTTTAAGGGCAGCCTAAATAACAAATTGGTTCTCATTAAGGAAACTACTGAAATAAGATCAATAATAAATCAAATCCAATCTTACAATCTGGTCACACAAAGTATTTTCTAGCACAACACCACAGTTCTGGCGAAACACTGGCACAGGGTGCCCAGAGAAGCTGTGGCTGCCCCGTGTCTGGCAGTGTTCAAGGCCAGGTTGGACACAGGGGCTTGGAGCAACCTGCTCCAGTGTGAGGTGTCCCTGCCTGTGGCAGGGGTTGGAACTGGATGAGCTTAAGGTCCCTTCCAACCCAAACTGGGATTCTATGACACACACAAATTATTTTCCAGCACAACATTGTAATTATGGTTCTTGCAATGAACTTGGGCACTCTGAAAAGCCCTTGTCAGCTGTTAGTTTAGGTTTTCTGCTCACAACTTTTATCAGTACTTCACAAACCTTATATGTGACATTTTGACAGTTTTCATCCAAAGAAGCATTAAGAATGGGATACTGCAATAATCCCAGAGAAGCTGCCTGGTAAATAGAAAAGAAAAAATGATAAGATTTTTCTATTTCAGAACTGGAGAGCTGCATGGAAAGGATGGGAGGGTGGGAGACAATTGAGAATAATAACAATATGGATTTCCTCAGTGCAATCAAATTTGGCTTAAACTCTCCTAAACTCATCTGTTGATACTCTGTCATTAGGATAGCAGAAGAAAAAGACAACTTACAAAAACCAAATATATATCAGACAGACATATGAAGAGTGATAATCCCTTTCCCAAGTATAATTTAAGTTGAATTTGCTTTTATTTCCATTCCACAATTCAAATCAAATATCCCAAGACAGAAGTTATGAGACTCAGCAGCAATGTCATACTCAGCTCTCCACTTAGATGAAATTATTTCAAGGAAGTAACATTAATTTCCCCTAAAGAGAGGGAGCAGAATAAATGCTTACTTAGCACTCTAATTGAAATAGTATCACCAGAAGTTTCAGACTAAGCTATGCATTCAGTGTCTTCACTGATGCCAACAGTTGGAAATGGAACCATGGCAACTAAATGAGTGCAAGTGTTTGGTCTTCTGAACAACAGGAGGGACATACTGATTCACCTGAACAACAGGAGGGACGTACTGATTCACCTGAACAACAGGAGGGACGTACTGATTCACCTGAACAACAGGAGGGACGTACTGATTCACCTGAACAACAGGAGGGACGTACTGATTCACCTGAACAACAGGAGGGACGTACTGATTCACCTGAACAACAGGAGAGACGTACTGATTCACCTGAACAACAGGAGAGACGTACTGATTCACCTGAACAACAGGAGGGACGTACTGATTCACCTGAACAACAGGAGGGACGTACTGATTCACCTGAACAACAGGAGAGACGTACTGATTCACCTGAACAACAGGAGGGACGTACTGATTCACCTGAACAACAGGAGAGACGTCCTGATTCACCTGAACAACAGGAGAGACCTACTGATTCACCTGAACAACAGGAGGGACGTACTGATTCACCTGAACAACAGGAGGGACGTACTGATTCACCTGAACAACAGGAGAGACCTACTGATTCACCTGAACAACAGGAGGGACGTACTGATTCACCTGAACAACAGGAGAGACGTACTGATTCACCTGAACAACAGGAGAGACGTACTGATTCACCTGAACAACAGGAGGGACGTACTGATTCACCTGAACAACAGGAGAGACGTACTGATTCACCTGAACAACAGGAGGGACGTACTGATTCACCTGAACAACAGGAGAGACGTACTGATTCACCTGAATAACAGGAGGGACGTACTGATTCACCTGAACAACAGGAGGGACGTACTGATTCACCTGAACAACAGGAGAGACCTACTGATTCACCTGAATAACAGGAGGGACGTACTGATTCACCTGAATAACAGGAGGGACGTACTGATTCACCTGAACAACAGGAGGGATGTACTGATTCACCTGAACAACAGGAGGGACGTACTGATTCACCTGAACAACAGGAGGGACGTACTGATTCACCTGAACAACAGGAGAGACCTACTGATTCACCTGAATAACAGGAGGGACGTACTGATTCACCTGAATAACAGGAGGGACGTACTGATTCACCTGAACAACAGGAGGGATGTACTGATTCACCTGAACAACAGGAGAGACATACTGATTCACCTGAATAACAGGAGGGACGTACTGATTCACCTGAATAACAGGAGGGACGTACTGATTCACCTGAACAACAGGAGGGATGTACTGATTCACCTGAACAACAGGAGAGACGTACTGATTCACCTGAACAACAGGAGAGACCTACTGATTCACCTGAACAACAGGAGAGACGTACTGATTCACCTGAACAACAGGAGAGACATACTGATTCACCTGAACAACAGGAGGGACGTACTGATTCACCTGAACAACAGGAGAGACGTACTGATTCACCTGAACAACAGGAGAGACGTACTGATTCACCTGAACAACAGGAGGGATGTACTGATTCACCTGAACAACAGGAGGGATGTACTGATTCACCTAAGGGATTCATTACTGACCAAAGATATAAGAATAAGAACAATATTAATTATGCATTTCACATGAGGTTTATTTTAATTGAACTCATAAAAAATACTGACAGCTTCCCAAATGTGTTTTGTGTAATACAAACACCCAGTGATGCTTAACCCCATCACAAATAATGCTTTATCTGCTCCCTCTCTCCCCATTAATATTTAAAAGACTTCCCATGATATTAAAATAGCCCTAACTACAATTCCAATAGTAAATTGAAAAAATTAAATTAAAAATTAAATTAATTAAAAAGAAAAGTTGAGACTTTACTTGTGCCCTGTAATTATTCAGATGATAAAGAAGTGCTCCAAACTTACACCACCATTGATCAGATTTTGACTGAACCTGCGTAAGTGCTCTGCTACAGGTCTCACCTTTATGAAGAAAGGCATAAAGGAAAGCTTAACTCCACGAATTTGGGCTAGAGGTTTCAGCTCTTCTCGCAGCTGCACAAGCTGAGTCAAATCAACCTCATCACAGTAACCAAAGTGGGGGATCTTCAGGGCTGCGCTCATAGTCTTTACCATTGCCTTGTGAAAACCTGCAAAATAGTCACTGACTTCTTAAACCAACAAAATGAGCTTCTGGCATGTGATGGTGAAATTCCAGTTGTTTCTATTAAACAAATGACACAACTGAAAAGAAAACCCCACCAAACCACAGCAAAGGAAGGACAGGGTGAAGCTCACTTTAGGATCAACGATTCAGCACAGGCATCTCAGTTTTTACAACTGCAATATTTCAGAATATATTACTGCATATCTCTCCTTTGTATGCATTTGACATCATAGGACAGTAATCTGCACTACTCATTCCAAATAAACACTGCCTGAAAGGCAAGCAAACCCCCTTTTGTTTTCCCATTTTAATGTGATTTTTCTTACTTTATGTATTTCGTTGCACGCTTCTCCAAAAGTGTGAATGCTCAAGTATGCTTAATCGTATTAAGCGCTGATGAACCCTCAAATTCACGGCACTTTGCCACTAATTATGCTTCACATGTGTTTCAGTATTCCTACCTGTTTCAGCACACACTGAAGACCCACAGATTAAAACTGAGCAAATGCAACTTGCCGCCCAATCCCATCCAATCAAAACATGGACAATTAATTCATCCAATAATTATCTCATGCAACACCTTCTAACAGAGAATGTTTTCCCATCACTTACTTGCATGACAACACCATGAAACACACTCCCATCAAAAGGAACCATCTGCTCACTGAGTAACATTTACTGGCAGCCTACTGTGAAATTGGTCGCAAGATTTTATATTGCATTATTTACCTGTTATAGGTTCCGTTTTATCTTTTCCTGAAAACACAATGGGTCTGGAAACAGGCACAGGAATTTTGCGCGCTTTGTCCTTTGGAGGAGCTGGCACAGACTCAGATTTTGGCAAAGGTGGGATAATTTCAGCCTTTGGTGATGGAGGTAAAATAGCTCCTGTTTGTTTGGCCAAGTAATTGAGTATATCTTCTTTAAGGATTCTGTTATCTTTCCCTGTTCCAACAATTTCACTCAATTTAATCTGAAAAGGACATAACAAGCTATGACACTTTTGTTTTACAGCAATATAAAAACACTCTTTATGGTGAGCTACAACAAAAATTATTTCAGTTATTGATCTAACATATCTACAGTTTTCTTTCCCTTTCTATGATTTATTAGGTACTCAACACTGTTCAAATCCTCCAGAAGGCCCACTAGGTGCCTAACTGCATAGTTTAAGCAAGAACCTATGAATACTACTTACCTCTTAATTACCTCCCAGGATCAATATGAGACCCTTAGTGACATGGTTTAGTGGTGCCCTTTGCAGTCGTGGGGTAACAGTTGGACTTGATGATCTCAAAAGGTCCTTCTCAACCTAGTTGATTCTATGATTAATCTGAGGAAAGCTATTTCTCACTGAATTTTCTCTGCTTATTTTTCTCCTAAAAATGCACTATGAGCTTTCAAAGCCAAAGGAATATTCCTAGATTCACAGCATAAAAAGAATCAGAAAAGCTCACCTAGTACATCCTCTGCTCTAATACAAGTCTGAAAAACAGAGCAAGGGAGCTAAAGCTGAGATTCCATTTTCCCTCCTCCCTCCTCTCTCCCAGGAATCTATTCTGATACTTCTGATTTTTATTCTAAAAGGGTTTTCTTAATCTCCAGCCTAAAGCATCTCAGCTGTATTTTAAGCCAGTAATTCTTTTTCCATCCACCATAATCATCAGAAAGCACAATCCTCTTCATCTTTACAACAGGTTTTACACATTCAAAATGTATTTGGAAACAAGCCATTTCTCACTGTACTCTCCTCTAGATCCATGTTCTCCTTGTCAGTCAAACTGCTATATAAAAGCTGGATAAAATGCAGCGGGACCTGGTTCAGCAAACTTACATTGTTCTCCATGGCCAGACGACGAACTGCAGGGGTTGCTAATGTTTTGTGACCTTTTATCTCTTGGTGTGTGTGTTCTTCATGAGACATTGGAGGTGCTTCAACAACATCTTTTGCTGCGGCAACACCTGCAAACAAAATATTACCTTTACTACATTGTAAGCATTTCTTGAATTCCAACCCCAACCATTCTGTGATTCCATGACAGATGAGGGTTTTAACATTGGGATGGGATGGGATGGGAACACAGCACGCTAAAGGCTGCTGCTTAAGCTAAATTTTCAACAGGGAGTGTTGAGATTGTAAATCCTAATAAAGTATCACAGCTTTTTCTACTTTGTTTTCTTGACTGTATAAAGGGGGAGGAAGGACAGAGGGCAATCAGTTTAAAGAGTTTCAGGAGGAAAAAGTAAACTGTCACAGATGGCTTTATGACCACAAACATAAGATAGGAGAGAGAAAAGCTCAGCTGACAATACCTTTCGAAGCATCGATTTCAATGTCCACTAGTGGTTTGCCAACATAAGCAATTTCATCTAAACTATAATGGAGTTTTCTAATGATGCCATCATAACGGCTAGTAATAGTAACGGAAGCTTTATCGCTTTGTACTTCACAGATGCTATCGAACTGAGACACACTATCACCTTCCTTTATATACCTAAAAGAAAAAGACAAGGGCTAGTATAAAACATGTTAAGTGTAAAAATCCATGCTGTGTATTCTTTTGATCAGTTATGTACATGCCCACAACTTGAAAATGCATTCCAGATAAGAATACAAATTCTACCTAATGGGTACATTTGCTATATACCTTTTGCCTGACTGCTGCAGAACTCTTTGTGGTGTGAAATGACCCAATGATTTAGGATACCATCAGACATGGATTTTTACTATTACTTCAGCAAAGCAGAGGTTTCTTGACAGATTATAAGCCATCTAAAAATAAGAATGAGCCCAGCTTAGTCTGAATCTAATAAAGTTCTTAGCTTCAAAATGCCAGGATCAGTATATTTTCACCTATTTCTACAAAGAACAAGGCATTTCAACACTGCCTTCCTTCACCATACACTTTGATTTTGTTTAATCCATTCATCACTGGCTTTTTACAAGCAATTTAATGTTCAAATCTTTTGCCAAAGTCAATAGAGAATATTCTCCAGACTAGGCATTTGCTTCCAAAGCTCAGCCTAAGTAAGTATGACAAAAGACGAACTTGCACTCTAAAAACATTCATCGCTGAACAAAAGCCTACATACAAGTGCAGTCAGGGCATCTCATTCCTTCCACCTCTTCTACTCTCAAATAAATCAGGCTGTAAGCAAGCAAAATGCAAAGCTTGGTATATACAAGGTTTTAAAATGGGGAAAATTAAACTTGAAACACTTCACCAGTAATCCACAAAACATATTCACAGATACATAACCGATAATGCAGCTGTTAAGCTACTTGCTCATTTCATAGTGTATTTCTATAGAAGTAGAGCTTACCATTCCTTTACAGTCACCTCTGTAATCCCTTCTCCAATGTCAGAAAGCTTAAACTGGACAATTTGGCCATGTGAAACTTAAAATAGAAGAACCAGAAACACAGCATGTTTAATACTGAACACCTCAGGCAGAAAAATCTGAATGCATCAAACATAGCCTACACACCAGTCATATACAAACTGCGAACGCAACACGCATCAAATAGCAAACTAAAAGAAATGTTATGATGAAAAAATTACCAGCAGATGTTCTGAATAATCGCTGCTGATGGCTAAACTTGAGGGCAGATTTGTCAAACACGCACACATATTTTGATTTTATAAAACGAATGCTGCTGCACGATCTAACGCGGTGAGTGCAAACCTGGGGGAGAAAAGTCTTCAGGGTTAATACAGTGGACTGAGGAATGCAGAGCTCATTCAATATTCCTGATGTAACAGCAATACTAAACCAGTTTAATCCTACTTTAAGACATGTTCTTATGGAAACACAATGATACTGAATGTACAATAACCATTACATTAGCATAAGCTTGGCCAGGTTTTAACTTCTTTCACCAACCAAACACATGGGGAGATGAAAGTCACAGTAACATAACCAGTTAACATAAATCATGACAGGATCTTGCAAGATCTCTAAACAATTAGTTTCATCAGGACACACACAGAGAAAGCATACATAATATCAACTACATCAGCTGTTGGAAATATTCCTATCCAGAATGGATGCTGGCTAGAAAATCCCTAGGACTAGCTCCCTAGGCTGCAGGGAAAATGAGTGCATTTTCCTTTGTCGGTTCTTATTGCAACCAGAGGTAGATCAGAAGTACTGATCGCAAAGGGAATTCACACCAGAGGGCAAGGCAGTTGCCCTTTCATTTCTGTTAATATCTAGGAGACAATCATCTTCAAGTAAATACCATTTCACATGAACTTTAATGACACTTTTTAAGGACTGGGCATGAGATGGTTTTCTCTCTTGGTTACAATTGTATTTATCCAACTTAAAGGGTCAACGGTTCTTCAGGCAAAACCTGATGCTTTAAAGCATCGCGTAATCAGTCATGATTTTGGTTAAAAGCAAAGCCAGTAGCACTTGCATTGACAGAAACAGGCATTTTATCACTCAACAGAAGTTAGTTCAGACCCTTTTGTATTAAGTAAGATTTCCTAAAGCTAATGTAATTCTGGTGTTACATTGTCTTAGAGTGCCGTAAAATTAACAAAAATCATTTATCTGTGGATACTATCTCTAATCAATTTAGAGATATGAACAAAAAATAAATTCAGGTGCTACAATGTACCTCAAAACTGTAAAATTTAGCAATTATCTTCTGAGAGGAGAAAGAAAACAGCACACCTGCATGGGAGAGTTCATTTCAACTTCAAAATCATTCCAGTTAGTACAGAGCAAATGAAACCTCCTGATTTCCCTCCCCACATCCCACGTTGCTCAACCGCTTGATTTTATATTGCACATTAAAAAGTTAGAGTATTCAGAAAACGGAACCATTCTGAAGTGACAATGGACACATTTTCTGTGCTATTTAGTCTAGCATTGCTAGTTATATTTATTACCGCCTTTCTTTCAGGAGCAGATGTTTATACAGGACAATCCGCCATAAAGGACACAAGGAAGCTATGCTGAGTTACTTTTCAGCTGCCTGCTACTTGTATCTATTGATCCAGATACAATCTTTAGATAGCTCTTTAGATCTCGATCTTTAGACACAATCTAAAGATTGTACCTGCTGATCTAGAATGAATATTTTTCTCATTCCAAACAGCAAATCCTTTTTATTAGTTCTCTAAACAATTTTCACCATTAAAAAATGAGGTACTGCGATAGTTTTAAGCACTGACAAGTCTTATTGTATGAGCACATTTAAAATTCTCAGTTACAACCCTGGTATATAATGTACATCTTCACAAGCCTATCTTCTAGTTTTAATTCTGTTCTTCTTCTCAATGCAGTCCATGGCTACTTTTTCTTTTTGACCAACATGATCTTTTTGTCCCAGGCTTACAATAAGGCTCTTTTCTCTTTATATGACCCTACATGGAAAACATTTAATAGTTACCTGAGAAGATGATCACAAGGAGCACATCAGATCTGTAAAACTATTTCTAAATATGAAGTTTCATAATGCTTCCCATGTGTTTTTAACATGTGGTAACCAATGCAGGTAGTGAACTAGTAATATCACTGCAAAAAAAAAACCAGACTGGTTTTGTTACAGAAGAGTTTCAATACTGTAGGAATAATCCAAAATCACTGCATTCACTTGGGGTTTTGCACATTCTCTACTATAAAGTTAGTTTGCCAGTATGTGACAGCAGTAATACAGCACCCAATCTCTTCACAGAACAGTGTTCTTTTCTAACAAAGGGAAAATTAAAAGGCATTAAATAAAGAGGTTGTGCTTATTAATGTCAGTATTTAATCATCATAATGCTATTTTCTGTGTGTCGTGGTTTAAGCCCAGATGGTAACTCAGAACCACGCGACCTCTTGCTCACTCCCCCCTTCTTCCTCCCCCTGCTCCCGGAGGGATGGGGAGGAGAATGGAAAGAATGTAACTCCCACGGGTTGAGGTAAGAGCAGTCCATAACTAAGGTATAACACAAACCACTGCTGCTACCACCAATAATAATAATGATAAGGGAATAACAAGGGGAGAGAATACAACCGCTCACCACCTGTTGATCGATACCCAGCCTGACCTGAGCAGTGATCTAGCCCTTCCGGGTAACTGCCCCCAGTTTATATAGTGGGCATGCCGTGCTGTGGTATGGAATACCTCTTTGGTCAGTTTGGGTCAGGTGTCTGTCTCTGCTTCCTCCCGGCTTCCCCTCCTCCCTGGCAGAGCATGAGACTCAGAAAGTCCTTGGTCAGAGTAAACATTACTGAGCAGCAACTGAAACCATCGGTGTTATCAGCTCTGTTCCCAGGCTGAAAGTCAAAACCAAAGCACTGCACCAGCTACCAAGAAGGAGAAAAATGACTGCTGCTGCTGAACCAAGGACACTGTGTAATGCTGAATAAGAAAATAACAAAAGCATATAACGGCAAAATTAGTTCTAATATCCACAGCATACCCATCCACACCTCTTGATGTCTGGAAAAGTTTAGCAATAAAACCCCAACAAGCACATGGCAGCTATGTTTATGTCACCACTATTACACTACATGCCAATTTAAAGGCAGTAATGCCACAGTAAATAGCACCTTTCCTATGCCAGTCTTCAGCATGTGGACTTACTGTGGTGAGAAGAAACTGAGAGCCCACTCCAGCCTCTCGCTGGTACTGAGGGCACATCAGCCACTGGTGTCTGGTTGAGTAAAGCTTGCAGTTTGAATCAAGACATCATGGGAGCTGTATGCTAACTGGGGGAGAACTGTCTTGTCCCTTGTTTTCACTTGGATTATTACTATTAAAAGATGTTTGTTTTCCTGACATTCACAAAACACCAGTGACATAATAGGAGACCAACACTCTTCACTATGGGAGCGAGACTATAAATGCAAGAAGGCAGGAGAAAGCATGAAGTAAGTCTTCATGGTGGTGTATGCATATGAGATTAAGTGTCCTAAAAGGCAACTATGTAGATTACAGAATCACAGAATCACTGGGGTTGGAAGGGACCTCTGGAGATCATCTAGTCCAATCCGCTGTCAAGATTCACTTCTTGAAGTATGGCAAGGTGTCTCAGCTACTTAATTTACAAATGTCAAGGCTTCCGGGATTCAGAGAAATACACTTCCCCTTATTCCATCCTCCCTATTCATATGCTTTGTACTAGGGCAGCCGAAAAAGTTACCGTGCTCTGAATTCCCGAAGTCCAGCCTAATGGTACAGCTTCTCGCAGTGTTTAGCCAGATGGCCGTATGAAATCGTGCGACTCTGATGGGATGATGCGCTTTGACATCTAGTCTAGGTCACACATTGTCTAGAAAGATTGGACGAGATGACCCTTCAGGTCCCTTCCAACCTGTTACTCTATGATTCTAAGACCCTGCGGGGGTAAACTACACCGCCTCCGTGCAGATACGGCATGACAGGGGCAGAGGAGGCGCGATGGCAGCGGAACCCACAGGCAGTGCAATCGGATGGCTAAGAAACAGCAGGAGAGAAGGACGGCTGTCGGCGGCTGACCGCAGGAACGAAGCTTCGTTCACAGCGAGCTCGGGCCGTGGGGAGGACCCTGAGGGTGCTCTGCGCGGCGGAGGAAGGCGCCCAGGGCTCCCTGGAGCCGGGAACACTCCGGCCCCGGGGGCACGGCGGCAGCGCGGGGCCGGGGGTCCCGTCACGAGTGCCCCGCGGGCCGCACCGCCACCTCCGAGGCGGGCGGAGAGCACACGGGAGGGCGGAGGGGAGGCGGCGAGCCCGCGGACGTGTCAGGCTTGCTCCGAGGGTCCCTGCCCGCTCCCGGCGGGAAGCGAACACCGGGACTCCCGGGCCCCGCCGCGCAGGCGGCGATGCGGAGCGCGGACCCCCCTCGGGAGCGCAGGGACCCCCGCTCCCCTTACCAGGCTCCGCGCAGCTCGGCCGCTGCTCCTCACCGCGCTCAGCGCCGCCATCTTGCTCCGGCCGGCGGCCGCCCGCCCGCCCCGCACACCTCCCACCGACCGGCCAACCGGCACCGGCCGCGGCCGCCCGCCCGCCCCGCACACCTCCCACCGACCGGCCAACCGGCACCGGCCGCGGCCGCCCGCCCGCCCCGCACACCTCCCACCGACCGGCCAACCGGCACCGGCCGCGGCAGCCGCAGCCAACCCGGCGGGGGGCGGCGGCGGGGCCGGAGCGCGGGGCGGGGAAAAGGCGCCGCTGCCGCCGGGGCCCCGAGCCGGGACGGGGGCGCTTTTCTCACCTCGCCCCGCCCCGCCCCGCGGCTGCCGGGCCCTGGGACCCGGCGGCGGCTCCTCACGCAGCGGAGCCGCTGCTGACAGCCCACGGCGGGCGGGGAGGTGACTCCATTCTGCGCCTGCTCCAGGCAGCGGCAGCGCACCGAGGGCTCTTCCGTGGCACCGCGGGGCTGCTGCGCCGGGCGCTCTCCGCCTGCAGGACCCCGCTGGGATCCCGCCGGCGCGGCAGGGCCCTCTGCGAGAGACCGCTCCGCTCACCGCCGGCCATGGACGGGGACCGGGTGGAGGTTGACGGCGGGATCATGGAGGGGGTGAGCAGCGGCGGCGGCGGGCTCGGGCGGGCCTCGCCTCGCCTTACCGGGTGCGCCGTGCCGCAGCGCCCGACGAGCCGTTTCTCCGTGCAGGGCGGGCAGATCTTGCGAGTGTCCACGGCGCTGAGCTGCCTGCTGGGCCTGCCGCTGCGGGTGCGCCGGATCCGCGCCGGGCGGAGCCAGCCCGGCCTCAGGTAACGGCCCTTGCCGCGTCCTCACGTCCGCCGCCGGCTCGGGGTGCGGCGGGGCCGCGTTACGGGGCCTGTGAGGCCTTCCCGGGCCCGGCTGTTGTCGGGCTTCCAAGAACGAGCCGCGTGTGTTCCCGCTGCCCCGGGACGGGTCGCGAAACCCGCCTGTGGCTCCTGGGAGGAGGGACCGAGCGCGGAGAAAGGCTCGGGAATGAATCGGGCGTTCCCGGCGAGAGGATTCGGGCCCTTAGCCCCTGAGCGTCTCCAAAGTAGTTTCAAAGGCGCCAAGCAGAGTGCACGGGGTGAACCATGAAATACAGCTGAGGACATGTAATGCCTCTGCAAAACATGGGTCACCGAGTGGATGGTGTTAAGAACAGCCGGGTTTGTTTTCCTGTTCAAGGGAGATGAAACAAATGGCAATGCAAGCACAGCAAGACAGACGCGTAGCCAGACTGCGGGCTCTGCTGTGGTTCTGGCTGCAGTTACTGGCTGGGCTCAGGGTCAGTATTGCCGTCGTTACCCATTGCGGTTTTGTCCAAGCACTGGTGGGGCTGCACCTCGAATCCTGTGTTCAGCTCTGGGCCCTCACTACAAGAGAGACATTGAGGTGCTGGAGCGGGGCCAGAGAAGGGCAATGGAGCTGGTGCAGGGCCTGGAGCAGAGTGTGATGGGGAATGGCTGAGGGACCTGGGGGGTTCAGTGTGGGGAAGAGAAGGCTCAGGGGGGACCTGATCGCTGCCTACAACTGTCTGAGAGGAGGATGGAGCCAGGAGGGGGCTGCGCTCTGCTCCCAAGGAACAAGGGATGGGACAAGAGGAAACGGCCTCAAGCTGCACCAGGGCAGGTTTAGATGGAGCTGAGGAACAATTCCTTCCCCAGAGGGTGCTCAGGCATTGGAACTGCTGCCCAGGGCAGGGCTGCAGTCACCGTCCCTGCGAGTGTGCACACACCGTGGAGACGAGGCCTCAGTGCCATGGGTCAGTGGTGGTCTTGGCAGTGCTGGGGTAAGGGTTGGACTCCATGATCTTAAACGTCTTTTCCAACCCCGCTGATTCTATGATTCTAATGCTGTTCCTTTGGCTCCTGTGAACTCGGAAGTACTGTAGGAACCAGATCTTGTTTGATCTGAAGTTTGAACCTGTAGTGTTTATTACTTGGTGTTTAGTAGTTCTTTTAATGCCACGTGCGAATATAATCTTCTTGCACATATCTTTAACTTTGCATTGTCACTTCAAGGCCTCAGCATCTGTCTGGATTGGAGATCATTCGAGATCTGTGTGAGGGGAAGCTGGAAGGTGGAGAAATTGGCTCAACAGAAATAACCTTCACTCCTGGGAAGATCAAAGGTGGAACCCACATTGCAGATACAAAAACAGCAGGGTATGTCTTTGTACATGGATAATGCTGACCAGTGGCTGCTCTTAACTGCTTTTGGTAACTCTAAAATTATGACAGAATACGTTTTGGGAACTTTAAAATTATCACAAGAGAAGAGGGGAACCCCCCCCAACTTTAATACATGGGTACTGAGCCAAAATCTGTGCTGTCTGAGCCACATGCGTGTGACCGAAGAACCTCTAGTATAGGCAGGATATATATGAATAAAGTACATACAAGTGTAACAGCTTTAGAATTACAATTGATATAATTGAACATTCAATTAATGTTAATGTATTTAAAGCTTTATCGGTTATTTTCTCACATTAGTACATGACACATCAGGTAAAGGCAGCAAATTAGATAAGTATCTCAAATCCTTGAGATCTGAAATAATCACTGCATAATAAAGTAAATGTTAGAACTTTACTTACACATGTAGTGATATGATATGGGATACCAGGGAACTGGAAACATACTCTATCCATGGTTCTTTGTGCCTGTGTTTCTCCTCTGTTACAATATTGGGCTCTTTGTTCTTGGAATCTGTTGCAAACCAGAGTAAATGGGTTTAGCTATGGAAGGTGAACAGTTGTTTGGAAGCATAAGCCAGGTTAGGCATAAGTTGAAGTTCCCTTTAAGTGAAGAGAAACATTTATCTGAGCTGCAATTGTATAAACAACCAAGATGAGGCCTTGTACTTAACACAGAAAGTAAACAACAGTGCAGCAGAATGTGTAATTAAACACAAGAAGAAGGAAAAAGAAACAGTAGAGTTCATAACCATTCGGAAGTTACTTAAGGAAACAAAGCCATGTTTTCTGCAGTTCAGTGGCGATTACTGTTTTCACAAGTCAAACTGATGTTTGAAACCCCTGTGAGATAATTGTTTGGTTTTGCTGAACAAAATTCCTTTGGGAAAATTCCTTTTGGAAGCCTTTTATTATCTATGGAATGTGAGAGATTCAGTGGCAGAGGAGTCTTGTATCTAAAAACAGGTTTTCTATCCCCCTGGATTTTCTTTGCAGAAGCATGGCCAGCCTCTAAG
The DNA here is from genome assembly GCA_017639245.1 of Myiopsitta monachus. Lineage (NCBI taxonomy): Eukaryota > Metazoa > Chordata > Aves > Psittaciformes > Psittacidae > Myiopsitta > Myiopsitta monachus. The sequence goes on along the minus strand of CM029923.1, from coordinate 941,974 downwards.
CAATTTTGTAGTTCTCTAAATATTCAATTATTAAATAAGTATTATAATGTTAACATTGCTGCCTAAGCCTTTCCTGGTCTTGCAGTCTGCTAGGTAAGCCTGTTGTTCTCACAGTCCCATCACTAAGTAAGCTGCATGACTTTTATTTCAGACAGGAGTATTAAAGACATGATTATTGTGAAACAAAGCCCTCCATATTTAGGCTTGCTAAGGACATGAGGTTTTAAATTACTATTTTTTGAGATTAATAAGCTTATAGATAATGTTGAAAACCAAATACTTATGTAAAAGCTCTGGAAAATCCTTTGTCTTTGATATTCTGTGGAATTCCATGGATTATGACTGCACAACACTTAACTGTCCTGTGATTGTTTTTAGGAGTGTGTGTCTCCTGATGCAGGTAGCAATGCCCTGTGTGCTGTTTGCTGCTTCTCCATCAGAACTTCATTTAAAAGGTGGGACTAATGCTGAGATGGCTCCTCAGATAGACTACACAGTCATGGTAGGGAAAAGTTTCTTTGGCTTGGTGCATCTTTCATGCATATGTATGAAATGTAACTACTGTACTTCTGTTCCTTTTAATGCAAGTTCATTTGTAACTGTGGAATTAGTCATGGGAACGTAACTGTATTTGTGTACTTCATGTAGAGAGCCACCTGTGTTTCATGGGATTCCCTAGCTTTTGCTTGTAACTAGTCTGTTTGCTTTTAATTACTAAGGAAAACTTCATTTAAAATGCACTCTTTATTCTAGAGGTGCAGTGAATTGTGAAGAGCTTCTCTTCCTCTTTCTGTAAGAAAATACAGAAGGTGTCATTCAGAACGAAGTGTGAAGAATGTCAAAGTAGCTGCATGGATGACACTGGCTCTCTTTATTTGTATAATGTAACTGAAATTTTTGTGTTAAATTTTTTCTTCTTCTCTTTCGGAAGACTGCATAAAGAAGTGGGGAATTATGAATGCGAACCAGATTCACTGTGGTTTTATATCTGCTTGGTTTTCAGGTTTTCAAGCCAATAGTTGAAAAGTTCAATTTCACCTTTAATTGTGACATAAAGAAGAGGTGAGTTATGGAGCCATGCGGCAGTGGCAGGTCTTGCTGAACCAGTGTGTGAGCACAGAGGCACACATAGGGTACCCTCAATGAAATGGAGGGATAATTTTACAATGCATAACTAATCTGCATTAGATGCCCCTGGATGCACTGTCACCATGTGATGAATGTGGTGTGGTTCTTCCCTGACTATTTTTCATTGCTGAGACTTCAGCTGCTGTTTACTGTTCCCTGTGGTCTACCCCGAGGCAAGTGCATGCTGAACAGGCAGTATATTACTGTATGGCAATGCCAGTTACGTTGGCGTTAGGTAGTTAAGGTGTACGTTATGAGGTAATACTGTCAGAGAATGTAATTCTATTATAAAGATTTCTAAGGCACATCAAGTATAGTAACAGAGAACATAAAAACATGTGATTAAGTACATGAAGAGCCTTCTTCTTTCTTGGCTTCCTTGTGATAAAGATCACTTTAGTTATATCTGATGACTCTTTCTAAATAGGGGCTACTATCCTCAGGGAGGTGGTGAAGTTGTAATCCAGATGTCACCAGTCAAAGAGTTGAGCCCAATAAACCTAACAGAACGTGGCACAGTGACAAAGATATATGGAAGAGCATTTGTTGCTGGAGCACTCCCTATAAAAGTAAGTGCTCAGAATAGCTCTGATAGTATCCAACTTCATAAGTCTACATAAAATTGCATGCAATCTACTTAACATACCTCTGCTCTTCCTGTATTCTGCAGTCTTTCACATACAACCTAAGCCTTATTAAGTGGTTTCAATTAGTCAAGCTGTTGGACATTTCTGAGATGCATATCTTGCATAGCAATATGGTATCAGCTAGAACAGGAAATGAGGATGGTATCCTTGATCTTTCATATGACTGTTCCAAAGTCTTTAGCATATATTGACAGGTATCTCATATCTCATTTACATGTCATTCATATTAAGGTGGATTATTTCAAATCTGAAATCATGGCCCTTGTTCAGAGATTTATGGGATTTATGATGCAATGTAATAGGCAGAGATCAGACTGCATCAGATTTTTCAACCATTGCTAAGGGTATTAGACAGAACAAGTCAAAGGTAGGTTTAGCCAAAGATAAAATAGGAATTTGCTCCTTTATACCCCCTTCTTTCTATTATTCCTGTCCTGTCTGGGTTCACAGAGAATGAGTGGCAGGATCTCCTTAAGGCTCCTTCTCAAACACAGTAGGGGAAGGAAGAGGAGAAGCTGAGTCACTTTTTGAAGAGCTGTGGACTGCTAGTTTTGGTCTTAAAATCTCCAAACCTATGGCTATTGCCTAGGATAGAAACATAAGTGTGGGATAAGCCCCCACCTGCCTGTGATTTAAAACTAGTATTTTATATACTACATTTTATAGATTATATCCTGTATATAGTAGTTGTGGGGTGGGTTTCTTCATTTGTTCATCCGGGGGGTTTTTTCAGTCAATGCATTGGGAGAATCTAGACTAAAATTGAATCTTTCCACCAATGACTGGAGAAAAGATGAGTTTCTATTGATATCAAAGCCTCTGCATGCATCGATATAACTGTGTTCTTTCCAGCATTTAATGTTACCTTAATTTTGTGGGAAAATTCTCAGAAGAGATGATGTTCAGTGCTTGCTTGTAGGGGTTTATAACAGTCGTTTGTTTTTCCAGCCCCTTCTCTCAGTAGTTCACTGTCATAATTCACCGTAATGTAACTGAAAGAAAAAACATTAGTTATGTCATTTAATGACTGTTTTTACCTTTCGTTAGCTGGCAAAAGACATGTCAGCAGCAGCAGTGAGATGCATCAGAAAAGAAATCAGAGATCTTTACATTAACATTCAGCCCGTTCGAGAGCCTGATGATCAAGCCTTTGGGACTGGAAGCGGAATCATGTAAGATGAGCCCAGACTTGCTAGTAATCATGTAATTGAAAGTAATGTAAAAGTCGTTACTTGCTGGTAAGATGTGTAATCTTGCTGGTTGATTAGCTAGGTTGTGATTACATAGCTGATAAAGTGTAATGCAAGTGATTTTGTTCTTAATATTGATTCTGGGGTTTCTGCTCTAGTGTTGTTGCAGAGACCTCAACGGGTTGTTTGTTAGCTGGGTCATCACTTGGCAAGAGAGGTAAGAATTCCATCAAGGAGACCTCTTTGGGATTTTACTTAATGTACTATTAACAAATAGGAATCCCAGGTATAATCTATTCAAATAGCTGATGCTTTAAGCATTGCATTTTTAAATGGATGTTGCTTAGTAATAAATGACAGTGGAAATGAATGGATTTTAAGCATTTATAGTAAATAGAATCTTACACTTTCTACTAAACTGCTTCTGCACAGTAACAAGACAACAAAATTATTCAGCTTACCTTTTATCAGAATAGATTGTTAAGGAGCACTGAGTAGAAAATGCTTCTGGACTTTAAAAACATACAGTCTTTGTGATTTACCTGTGACGTTTTTGTTCCACAGTGAATCTAGATGTGTATCTAGGTGAAAGGGAACAGAGCAATTTTGGTTTTTAAGTGGTTTGACTAAAATGTTTCTCTGAGTCGGGGCTACTTTCTTTCCAGTGCTTAGGAAGTATGAACTGTACGTCATCTTCAGACGGGAGTGATTTTTTAAGCAGGTATTTGAGGCAAAAGCATAGAAAAAAGGTTTAAAAAGTCGATAAATTCTTGCTTGGTTTTTTTCCTGCTGTATTTTTGAAATGTTAGATAATGATTGGCAGCATCCTAATCTCCTGGATTTGCCCGTTAGGAAAGAATTCTGACAAGGTTGGCATTGAAGCAGCCGAGATGCTGCTTAGGAATCTTAAACATGGTGGAACTGTGGATGATTCTCTGCAAGACCAAGTAAGGCTCCTTTGTGTGTTTACATGAAGCTGCAGTAGCAAGAACATGTCTGTATTACTTGTAAAGTATGTAAGTGTGAACAGAGAAAGAATGAGATGTGGATTTCAAAGTTAGACTCTATCTCCACAGCTAAGCAAGGCTTTGCATCATTATTTGATAATTGGAAGTTTTAGGAGGTTTCCAGGTGCGGTCACAACATCACTGGGATTAGCAAATAGCATACAGTTCTTGGGAACCACAGATGCTCCTGGCTTTGCATCAACACCCTTGAATTTTCCTTTCCTATAACTCTTAGTAGGTATGGAAGAAAGAGGTAGGAATTTGCTTTTATTTGGCATTCCATATAGGGGAGTAAAAATAGCTCCTGGTTACACATGAAGAATGATACTAAGTGCAGCTATTAGAGAGCAGAATATCTGGGAGGTGCTCCTGTTTGTCTTGCTCACCTAACTTCATTTGGGAATTAAGACCCCGCACTTCCTTATTTTCAGCAGCACAGCCTGATGAGAATCTTGGGCTGCTCTAGGTGGGAGGACACTGCCTCTTAGCTGTAAACTCCTGGCTGCAAGTTACTGTTGTGTAGTAGAATACGAAGCATTTAGGTCTTGGCCCCATCCTGCTTCCCCCAAAGTATGCACAGTACAATTGGTAGAAGTGTGCTACAGCTGAAATCAGTAGGTATGGGAGCTGCTCAGGGTTGTATCACGCTTTACCGAGTACTTGTCATGGTGCTGTTTGTAAATCCAGTATTTTTTAAAGAGCTGTCTGGTGAATGTGTGACCAGCAAGTGTTAGAATTCCAAAACCTTTTCCTGAGCTTTTCTCTCCACAAAGGTGAGCTCCAATCTGGAGTCTGGGTGCAGGGGGGTAGGGGAGAGCAAAGCTGAATGTACTGATGGGAGTTCAGTGGTAAACTCCACTGTGGAAAATTAGCAGGCCTTCTGTAATAAGCATTACAGTTACTACTTCCAAGCTTCTTGAGCCTTAAATCACTCTTAACACTCAGCATCATGAACGTGCATGAAACTTGGCAACCACATTTCTCCATCAACAGACTTCCCCTTTTTTTAAATCATTCAGTTCCTATGATCTGAAGAGTTACTGATTACCTTCCTCTCCCTTTCAGCTGATCATTTTTATGGCACTAGCAAAGGGGGTGTCCAAAGTGAAAAGTGGACCGATTACACTTCATACTCAGACAGCTATACACTTTGCAGAGCAGCTGACGAAGGTGAGTCCAAAAGCTTGGGAGGTTTTACCCATCGGGTGTCATCAAGTAACAAGACAAGGCAGGTCAGCAGGCACTGTGAGCTGAACTTGATTACAGAACATAGAATCAATGGTTTGGGTTGGAAAGGACCTTAAGCTCATCCAGTTCCAGCCCCTGCCATGAGCAGGGACACCTCACACTAGAGCAGGGTGCTCCAAGCCCCTGTGTCCAACCTGGCCTTCAACACTGCCAGACACGGGGCAGCCACACCTTCTCTGGGCACCCTGTGCCAGCACCTCAGCACCCTCACAGGGAACAGCTTCTGCCTTAGATCTAACCTGAACTTCACCTCTTTCAGTGTGAACCCATCACCCCTTGTCCTATTGCTACAGTCCCTGATGACGAGTCCCTCTCCAGCATCCTTGGAGCCCCCTTCAGACACTGGAAGCTGCTCTGAGGTCTCCACACAGCTTCTCTTCTCCAGGCTGAACAGCCCCAGTGTTCTCAGTCCATCTCCATACGGGAGGTGCTCCAGTTCCTGATTATCCCTATGGCCTCCTCTGGACTTGCTCCAACAGCTCCATGTCCTTATGCTGAGGACACCAGCACTGCACACAGTGCTGCAAGTGGGGTCTCAAGGGAGCAGGGTAGAGGGGCAGGATCCCCTCCCTCGACTGCTGCTCACGCTTCTTTTGGTGCGGTCCAGCACACGGGAGGTTTCTGGGCTGCAAGTGCACACTGAAGCGGCTCATGTGCAGTTTCTCATCCACCACCACCCCCAAGTCCTTTTCCACAGGGCTGCTCTGAATCTCTTTCCTGCCCAGCCTGTAGCTGTGCCTAGGACAGGTACAGGACCTTGCACTTGGCATGGTTGAACTCCATGAGGTTGGCATTGGCCACCTCTCCAATGTGTCCAGGTCCCTCTGCATCCTATCTCTTCCCTCCAGCATGTCAACCACACCACACAGTTCAGTGCCATCACAAACTTGCTGAGGGCCTCAATCCCACTGTCCATGTCACTGACAAACATGTTGAACAAGACTGGTCTGTTCTCCAAATTCAGGGTAGCCAAGTCTATTGTTTCCTTCTGGAGTGGGCCCACATTATCCCTAGTCTCTTTTGTTGGTGATATAGAACCCCTTCCCTTTATCTCTGACATCCCTGGCCAGATTTAATTCTGTCTTCCTGACCTGATGCCTAGCTTTCTGGACAATGTCTCTGTATTCCTCCCAGGCCGCCTGTCCTCTCTTCCACCTCCTGTAAGCTTCTTTTTTTCCTTCTGAGTTTGGTCAGCAGTTCCTTATCCATCCACAGAGGCCTCCTGGCCTTCCTGCCCCATTTCCTTCTTGTCAGGACACAGTGTTCCTGAGCATGCAGCAGGTGATCCTTGAATATCAACCAACAGACTTGGGCCCCCCTGCCCTCTAGGGCTATATCCCATGGAACCTTACTGAGCAGGTTCCTGAAGAGGCCAAAGTCTGCTCTCTTGCAGTCCAGGGCAGTGAGCTTGCTGCGCGCTCTTCTCACTGTCCTGAGGACCTCAAATTCAATCACCTCATGATTGCTGCAACCAAGGCTGCCCTGTAGCGTCACATTTCCAACCAGCCCTTCCCTGTTGGTGAGCACGAGGTCAAGCATGGCACCTCTCCTTGTTGGCTCCTCTATTGCAGAAGGAAGTTGTCTTCCACACAATCGAGGAACTTCCTGGATTGCTTGTGCCAGGCCGTACTGTCCCTCCAACAGATATCAGGGTGGTTGAAGTCCCCCATGAGAACACGGGCCTGCGAGCGTGAGGCTGCTCCTATCTGTCTATATCTGATCAGGTGGCCTGTAGCAGACCCCTACAGTGACATGCCCTGCTGCTGCCCTCCCTTTAATCCTGACCCACAAGCTCTCAGTTGGTCCATCATCCCTTGCCAGGAAGAATTCCATACACACCAGTTGCTCATTGACATAAAAGGCTACACACTCCCTGTCCCCCCCATGATGTAGGACAAAGGTGGTAAAATAATGCCTACAATGTCGATATGGGGGTTTACCTGTAGAAAGTGAATCTACTTTTTAGTTAAATGCATTTAGCATGGCTAGATAACTTTCACCACCTTTATTGAAGTGGTTTTTAATGAGATCAGTCAAAGCTGTAATAGACATAAACCCGTGGCAATACATTTATTTGGCATCAGATGCTGACTATTTAACCTTATGTCTGTTGTAACTTCACTAGTGGTATATTTCTAATCCTTTTCTAGGCCAAATTTACTGTGACAAAATCGGAAGAGGACGATCCCAATAAAGATACCTACATCATTGAGTGCCAAGGAATGGGAATGATAAACCCAAACTTATAGGGATCAAAAGAGGCAGCAAGCTGACGACAGCCAAACTCAACGTACCTCAGTGATGTATTGCACTACATGGCAATGGATGTATAGATGCCCGTGCACAGGAGGAGCCTTCTGTCACATCTGAGCGATTTAACCTCAAGGCTGATGTGGAGTTTTTCCCTGGAGTGCTGAGAAGCTGTGTGAAAGATGGAAACTTGACTTGGTTTCTTTTCTTTACTACTAGTAGCAGCACAATGAGCACAGGGAGGACAGCACCGACAAGCCACAATACACTGCATGTATGTGAGGGCTGCAGGGAGGTCTGAGAATTCAGATTCACCCGAAGGAAATAACTACAGAAGAGTTTTGGAAAAATACTGAGATGTTCTTTCCCCTTAAAATAACAAAGCGAGTTTTGTTCTTTGGGAGCCTTGCTATCACAGGGCACATGGAATGAAGTGCACCATCAGATCTGTTTCGCTGTTCTTCCTTAACCATTTTGCTTACATTGTGTGTGAGGAAATAATAAAGCAGTAGCACCGCATGAAAGCCTTGTGTTTGTATTTGCTGCTGTCCCCGCAGGTTGTGTCACTGGGAGACGGATACAGAGTCACTTCTCAGAAGCTTCATTTCTCTCCCTGCAGAAAGAACATGCATAATAGAAGGTGCATGAAATAATCTTTTAAATCGTCTCATTGATTTCAAAAAGCCCTCTCAGACAAGCTAAACCCATGTCCCACGTTACATCCCAGCCACAAAACAGTAACTTTATATGGCTGGATTTGCTCCCTGCAGGAGTCCTTGTCAGTGTACTAACCGGCTCTGCATTTTCACCAAGCTGTTGTTGTTTGTCCTTTTCAAGGAGAGTACTTAATTCCAGCTGAGATTAGGGAGCTGCTGAAACACACATGTACGTGTATGTACACTGAGCACTGCATACACAGGTGTGTTTAGGCATGTCAAATCCAGTTGTGTTATCCCCCATCTGTAGATTAAGTAAGGAAGACCTTGGGCCGCTCTGGCCTTGACAGGGGTACAAAAGCTTGTTTGTTTTGTATGTTGTCCTGGGTTCAGCAGCAGCAGTCATTTTTCTCCTTGGTAGCTGGTGCAGCGCTGTGGTTTTGACTTTCAGCCTGGGAACAGCGCTGATAACACCGATGGTTTCAGTTGCTGCTCAGTAATGTATAGTCTGGCCAAGGACATTCTGAGTCTCATGCTCTGCCAGGGAGGAGGGGAGGCCGGGAGGAAGCAGAGACAGACACCTGACCCAAACTGACCAAAGAGGTATTCCATACCACAGCACGGCATGCCCACTGTATAAACTGGGGGCAGTTACCTGGAAGGGCTGGATCACTGCTCAGGTCAGGCTGGGTATCAGTCGGAAGAAGTGCCTTGAAGTAGCATTTGTCTTACTTATTAAGATCATTGTATTACTGAGCATTTCTAACACAAGGAGATCCTTTGCTGCTATACAGAAAGTTTCACCAGCTATCTGCTTAACTGCTTTCAGGGCTCTTCCCCTCTTCCCACCTGAAAACTAGTGCAAAAGAATGGAATGCTGTTAATTTCTGACTAGTAGTTCTTTTTATCTTATAGAATTACAGAAAGCCCTTTCAGCTCATCCAGTCCAACCGTTCCAGCACTGCCAAGGCCACCGCTAACCCATGGCACTGAGGCCTCGTCTCCACGGTGGGTGAACACTTGCAGGGACGGTGACTGCAGCCCTGCCCTGGGCAGCAGTTCCAACGCGTGGTCATACTGGGAACGGTCTGAAGGGAGCAGCAGATACCCGCTGATGGATGTGAACGCCCCACTTGACTGCAGTTGAAGAGCATCTCTCGGCCTGTGCTGCCAATGATGGTCGGCGTTTCCCTGAACGTGTGTTTCTAAGACCTTCAAGGAGAGCTCCCATAGGCTGGTTTCTGTGCTTAAGCAAACAAGCTCCTTTTCACCATGTCTGAATGGTTCTTTACCTGTTTCCACAATTGAAACATTCATATACTTGACTAATTTAACTTCTAATGGAGGGATTCCTGCTGAAGGGGTGGTGGGATGTAACTTCATTCCACCTCCTGCTCAAAGCATCACTAACTGGGTGCAATCCGCCAGTTCTTCAGAGGAAACCATGACAGGAAAAAATGAGATAATCACTTGTACCTGGCTCAGATTGCTGGTATGTGGAAACCACTCCGCTGCCTCGCACACTTCTTGCCCTGTAACCACTGCTTCACTTCAGCAATCAAACAAGAATGACCCGCTCTCTTGCCTAGTAGAGTCATTGTGGGCTGTAAGCACACTTAGATGGTTTAAAGACTACATAAATTGGCATCACTTGCTCCTGTCCCGTTAAGAAAACCTTATGAATAAAAGCACAGCTAAATCAAACCTTTTAAATTTCGGCAGACCTTGTGCACATACCGCATCGTGTATGAAAGGCAGGATCAGCTTGGGCCTGATCTTGTACCTGGTCTCAAAGGCTGGCTGGAGTTTTCTTTGCTCCTGAAAAGCTATGCCAGCTTGCACACCTGAGGCATTGTCTGCAGGGCTACAGAATTCCATCCCACCCATCACAGCATCAGAGAATGAGCTGGGCTGGAAAAGACCTTTAAGAACACCAAGTCCAATCTTTCCCTGTCTCGGAACAACTGAGGCAGGAAAAAAAAGAAGAGCTAGCAAACCCTTGGGAGAACTCTCTAACATCAGGAATCCTGAAAAATCCCTTTGGGAAAGAATGTAAAAACGCGCCGGTTTTGTTCCTAAGGCAAATGAGAACAAACCAATCCAACCAAATCTCAGCTGAGCAAAAAATCCCCATGGAAAAGTTGAGACCTCCCAGTCAGCCGCACAAAAGCATACGTGTAGTCCCTACTACACATGCACACGTGTGCGCACACACGAGTTTTATTACCCAGGTCCAGTTCACATCCTGTCACCTTGTGGTGTCCTCTTACCAGGAAACACTTATCATAATTCCTGTTCTTTTTTATAGAAAGTAATTAATTCCTCTTTGTTCCTAACATACCTGAATAAATTGTAACTGAGGTAATAAAATTCCCAGCATGAACTGGGGACTCCTAGCATCCTTCATATCCTGCCAAGGTGCTATTTCCCCTTTTCAACCGGGCTCTGCCCCGTAAAATTGAACTCCTTTGCCTTTACTTTCAATTCACTTAGATTTAAATCTACAAGTCAAAGCAGGAGCTGCAGGGCCCGTCACATCACACTCCTGCATCGTACATGCTGTATGTACTTCAGCTTTAGTTTTACGGAATAATTCATTCTTCAGATGCACGCAGTGTGTGCAAATCGGTTGTAGGGAGTGATGCAGCTTTTCTCTTTGTAAACTTCCTACCCTTTTGGAATATAAACTAATAATTACAGTGCATTCCTTGAACCTCTTTATCTTTCATTTACATCCCTTTACATTCATATGATTTGTAGCGATAAGGTCGGATTAAGTCACTTTGTGGGAATGCATTAAACTTTTGTTCAGGAAGAGATGAGACACTGCTTGCACCTGCTCCACAAATATGCACTGGGTTTTCTTATGTTAATCAGGCACATTTGAATCTTATATAAAAACTCCAGTGTGGGTGTATAGATACAACTAAGATGCTTACATTTAACACTGCTCAAACAAGTAGTGGCAATGACTCACGAGTTCTATATACCAAGGAAATGGGATTAATCCTCTCAAACGGTGTCTCTAGTGTGCTTCCATGAGCCAATTGTGTTTGGATGAATGCAACGGTCAGAGAAAAGCGCTCCACTGAGATACGTGGGGCCTGAAGTCTCAAGATGCATAACTTGATGATCTCCAGGTCCTGCCCAACCCTAACCATTCTATGACTCTATGCATAAGGGCATTATATGCAGCCAGTTACAAAAGGTTCCCCAGGAAATATTGCGCTCTGGTTCTGACAGAACTCTGTTACTCTCAGAAAGGGTTTCTTCCCAAATCAGACTGGTTTGGGTTGGAAGGGACCTTAAAGCTCATCCACGTCCAACCCCTGCCATGAGCAGGGACACCTCACACCAGAGCAGGGTGCTCCAAGCCCCTGTGTCCAACCTGGCCTTGAGCACTGCCAGACACAGGGCAGCCACAGCTTCTGTGGTCACCCTGTGCCAGCGCCTCAGCACCCTCACAGGGAACAGCTTCTGCCTTAGATCCAACCTGAACTTCCCCTCTTTCAGTGTGAACCCATCACCCCTTGTCCTATCACTACAGTCCCTGATGAGGAGTCCCTCTCCAGCATCCTTGTAGCCCCCTTCAGACACTGGAAGCTGCTCTGAGGTCTCCATGCAGCTTCTCTTCTCCAGGCTGAACAGCCCCAATGTTCTCAACCTGTCTACATACAGGAGCTGCTCCAGCCCCTGCTCATCCTCGTGGCCTCCTCTGGACTTGCTCCAGCAGCTGCATGTCCTGCTGATGTTGAGGACACCAGCACTGCACACAGCACTGCAAGTGAGGTCTCACAAGAGCAGAGGAGAGCAGAGGGGCAGGATCCTCTCCCTTGACCTGCTGGTCAGGCTTACAGAATCAACCAGGTCAGAAAAGATCTTTAAGATAATGAAGTCCAACTGTTCCCAGCACTGCCAAGGCCACCACTATCCCATGGCACTGAGGGCCTCTCTCCACGGTGCGTGCACACTCGCAGGGACGGTGACTGCAGCCCTGCCCTGGGCAGCAGTTCCAATGCTGAGCACCCTCTGGGGAAGGAACTGTTTCTCAGCTCCATCTAAACCTGCCCTGGTGCAGCTTGAGGCCGTTTCCTCTTGGGGTGGATGCAATAAGCATCTGCAAGGACATTTTGGAGACAGAGTCAGGCCCTTCATTATGGTGCAGGCCAGGAGGGTGAAAGGCAGTGGGGGGAAACTGAAACAAGGGATGCTCAGGCTGGACAAAGCCCTGACCAACCTAACCTGAGCTCCTGGCCAGCTCTGCATTAACCAGGAGCTTGGACCTGAGCCCTCCTGCACCCCCTTCCCCCCTCAGCACAATCCTCAGTGCTCTGTCTGGAAATGAAGATCATTGAACATAGTGAGGAAGAGTTCTCTAAAGTACAGGTTATTTATAGCTGTCTCTGTTACAACGAGCCATACGTTAAATAAAGCACTATACCAAAGAAAGGGGAAGAAATGCCAAGTTAAATTCTTTACAATGGAAACAAGAGAGATTTTGGTTTGAAATTAAAGCTGCATCTTCCTGAATGAAAAAGAAGTGAATTCAAACACGGAGATTTGATCTGTTGGTGACTGGAGAGACTAGGAAGCAATACCAGTACCTAAAACTCAAGTAAGACAGGTCAACTGGAAGGTGTTTCCCTAAGGTTTGACTGCAGAGAAGTCTGCAAAGCCTGAAGTAAACAGAGTGGGCACACAGCCCTGTGTAATCTTTGGCAGAATTTTGCCTTTAATCCTAGTGCATTGAAGACCAAAGTTCGAGGCTTAGGAAACTTAGTGATAAGTCCACTTAAGAGCTGCAAGCTCCTCTAGAGTACACATATGGAGCAGCTCACACTACAAGCCATGTGGTTTTGTACCACCCAGCCGCCCAGGAGGCTTTCTGCCCAATGCTTTCCAAATCCAAAGCATTTGGAATCCACCAATGATACGATATACGCTAGAACAAGGAACTCCGTTTTGAAAGCCCCGCTTTCAAATGAGGACTGTTACAATGCATCTATTGCATCTTAATATGCATCTTTTCCTTCATGTACATATGTGTTTTTAGGAGGAAATGGACAAATTTTCTGCCATACCGTGGATGTCTTCAAAGGTCCATTAAAAGAACAAATTGTACTTGCTCAGAAAACATTTGGAATCATTTCTTTTTCTCTCTTTCCAAATATATTTGTCTATATTTAGAATGAAGACTTCCACTACCAGATAGGCCTTCTTTGGAATGAAGCCTTCCATTACCAGATAAATGATTCCTGTGTAAAAAGACAATTTGTGAAGGGGTTTAATGATTTTTCCACATGGAGACCTCTGTATAAACAGAGAATTTTACAAGCCCTGAACCGTTCTAGTTTATACAACTCCAGCTGAGCCGAAGTTTATGCAACTCTGGTCACCCAGGGATGTGCTAGTAGAGCGTATGCTTTCTCAGCCCAAACAAATTCAGGCTTGTTTTACTTGTGGACTTTCCTATACTGGTGTTACATCCCATTACAAACACAGAAAAGTGACTAATAAAGCATCCAGGCACCCCCTTTTCATCAGAACTGGGTCTTACACAAAAAGGCTGTGCAGACTAATACATCTTCCAGTGTACTGTATTTTAGAAACAGGGGTCAAGACTTTGCTGTTCTAACAGCAAACCTTCGCTTATAATAGGACGAAACCACGACTAAAGGAATTTACACTTAAATAACTGAAGATGGAATTCAGGCTATATCCATAAGTGAAAAAGATTACCAGATTAAAGCATTTGCCAAAGAAAGGAGGGGAGAGTGAACAGCATTTCCACTGCTTTTATTCTACCATCATCCCCCAAACGTAGCCACAGACTACTCTGTATTATACTTTGCTGTGAGTACTCCACAGCAACTAAACTGTGCTCACTCCCAGCTATGCAAAATCAGCAATGATATTGCCTTTCAGGGAAGTTAGTCCTCTCTTCCATAGTTTTTTCCTGTCTCTCTGATCATGGATAGATTAAAAGCTAGCGCCTCTATCAGTACCTTTTAATATGTGAGTGTAAAGAAAGCTTCTGAATTCGTAGCAATGGAATCACAGAATATCCAAGTCAGTCAAAGGAGATGCTCTGAAGCAGTACTGGAAGGCACTGGCTCCAACTGAACAGGGAATACCAGCACGTGCTGACAAACCTGAGATGGCTTCAGTGGGCTTGTCCCCAGGACTGAGGAGAAGCACATGGCCCCTTATGTTGAAGTGACTTGGTGGGGCTGTAGGAATCTCTTATCAGAACAAGATTGCAAGCATTCTCTTCTGTGTAGGAGAGTTCATTTTCATAACCGAATTATCAGATGTAGAACTGTAAAGGAAGACTGCAAGTTAAACTGAACTGCAGGAGCTCACCATTAGATCCCATAAAGCCCAGCAAATCTTGGGCCTTCCAGCTGCTCAAGCCTTTCATCTTTTTATTACTGCCCACATCAGAGCTCTGCACTTCAACCTGCAGCTCCTCAGCTTTAGCAGTGATTTTACTACACACAGCTGACTTCTCAGCTGAAACATTTTTAATAGCACCATTAATGCGGGGTTTGGGTGGGTTGTGGGGGGTTTGGGTCTGAGTTGGGCTTTTTTTCTCTTTCCATTCCAAAATGTACAAGTCTCTGCTCTTTGAAAATAACCTGAGTCCGTAGTTTGTCTTTCTCTGGGTTTAAGTGCTAAAAAAGGAACAATTTCATAAAAAACACAAAAAAAAATCAGTCTAAGCTGCTGCTTTTTCTGGAGGGCGGTGAAAAGAACCTAAGAATCTATACAGCTGATGGATGAAAGCATTCCCATGGGATTTCCTTCACCTGAGGAACTCCAACTGCAGCACCATTTTCAAACTGCATGGGAGCAAAATTTAAAAAGCAACTTAGAATCCCTTTTAAATCAC
Source organism: Myiopsitta monachus (assembly GCA_017639245.1). Lineage (NCBI taxonomy): Eukaryota > Metazoa > Chordata > Aves > Psittaciformes > Psittacidae > Myiopsitta > Myiopsitta monachus. The sequence continues at coordinate 926,956 of CM029923.1, read as the reverse complement.
TTACAAGTGTCTGTCTGTCAATGGAACAGGGCCTGCTCCCAGGTAAAGAACACTTCCACGCTGCTGCAGAGCCTTATTGCCAGAAACAGGCACTCGTGCTGCCACGGAAGGTGACGGTGCTGATGTGTGCTCAGCTCCTCTGAAGATGAGCACGTATTTCAGTCTTCTTAGCTGGTTTTCTTTTAATCAGGGTAAGATCCGCACAGCTGAAGACAGATTTGACGAGTAAGAATGAAGCAGAATATTTAGAAGGGGTTAAGGTAGTACAAAAAGCCATACACTCCATAGAAATGCTTTCTATATTAACCCTTTGCACTTGCAGAAGGGAATTAAGGTAACTGGATCAATGGTAAGCACTGTCAGAGAGAAAAGGTCAATGTGATGCTGCACTAACTTGCTTTCCACAGATTTTGGTCAGTCAGCACAAATAGTTTTGGAACTGTGCTTTTCGCTAGATCTGTTTGCTTCCGTCTCAGGAGATGGTGACCTCCAGGACCACAAGATTTATGTCCTTTGACTGCAAGCCAGATTCCTGTATCCTGTTTATTATTTATACATGCTCTCTGTCAAATAAGCACAATTCAAATGCTTGGCTACTCAATCAAGAGTCAAGCCCAAGCATTTAGACAGGATTCAGGGATGTGTTTTATCCAATGATTATTTAATACCCCTGAAACAGAAGCAATAAAAGCTTGCCCCCTGTGAACACCCCAGCCACTCTGGTTATCATGCAGGAGAAGAGCAAACTGGATAGCTAGTGAGTGCTGTAATTTGGAGGGAAAAATATCTAAACCCCTTCTGGCAAAGGAGTTCCACCTGGACCTCTTACTTCCTGGGTGATGCTTTAACTCACACCCTACCTACTTCTTGTCCTTGTGACTCCTGCTGTCTTTCCGATGAACAGGTTGCTGGCTCTCACACTACACTTGGACAGAGACGTCCCTGCAGGAAGAACTGGGGTCTGAGCATACCCACGTCCCACTTAGGTCTCAACGACAATCACCAAGCATTTGGATGGTTCCATGCTCCACTCCTCATGGGCTGCACAGGGCGCAGGGGGCAAACCCAGGCTCCCAGCATCCAAGCAGTGCGAGTCTCAGAGCCACCGCAACCCAACCATGTTTCCCTCCACGTGGCTGCATGAGATTCAAGTTTCCAGTAAGTCACAGGCAGCCTGATTTCAGAAGCCATGGTTCCCTGTACGAGCCAAGAGTGTGGGTAAGACAAATGAGGTCCAAATCCAGCAGAAGGTAAGGAAATCTCAGCAAAACCTATGCCATTTTCCGCACGATCTCATGACATAATGCAGGATCCTTGGCAGGTTTAAATCACACAGCCTCACCTTATTGATCTAAGCCTTTCTTTTACCACCTTCTTCTCATTTTCTCTCCCTAGTCACTATCCACTTGCTTTGTATCACTGGCCTAATGTATACCTGTGAAGAAGTGAGCAACCCACTTTCTGCATCGCATCTCCCTCCTCCCAGCATCTCCAGCTCGCAGACTCAGCTTCAGTGGAACCAAATAGGATCAAATAAAAAAGACAAAATGTCTTTTTCACTTCTTGTTGTTCTTTTACTTCCTTTTCTGCTTCTATTTTTGTTTGGCATGCTCCATTTTAACTGACTTTCCTGTGTATGTGTGTTTCTGCACCTTTCCTCCAAGTTTACATTCATTTCCCTTCTCCTCCCTCCACTCACATTCACATTCACATACAGAAGCGTTACGATATCACAGGATTGTTAAATTCCAGGATTAGAAGTGCAGCCTGGCTCCAGCTAACCTTGGTCATTGCAAACCCAGTTTACTTCCTGTAATCTACAACTGGAGATGCAGAAAGCATTCAAGGACATCTCTGCAGCCCCTCCTGCGGGTTAACTGGGCAGAGGCTCAGTTCCCATGAAGGCAGCACTAAACTCTGCCTGCAGAGACAGCTACAGGAAATAGTGCTTAATGAGACCATATGGAAAATAAGGAATACTGAAGTGTGGGATTCACCTTATTTCTGCATGAGCAGAGGAGAGAGACATCCTCCTACAGAGTTTGACTGGGGTTTTTTTTGCATCAAACAATTTGCTCTCCAAAACACATGAGAATGAAGCAAATTAAGCCTCTACTCTGCTCTCATGAGACCCCACTTGCAGCACTGTGTGCAGTTCTGGTGCCCGTGGCAGCAGGTTGGAACTGGATGACCTTAAGGTCCCTTCCAACACAAACCAGCCTGTGATCCTATGATCTCATGCTGTAGCTGTGCCTGAGTTTATGCTCAAGCTCCTGGAGCCAGCTGCACCCACAAGGCCCAGAGGGGTAGGACTTCCAAGTGAATGAACCCAGCCATCCCCATGCCTGAGTCACTTCTGCCCAAGAGCCCTTGGCTCAGACAGCTCAAAGTGAGATTTAATGTGTAGGCAGGAGTCCTGGCTCAAGCAAGCTAAATAATAAAGTCTAGATGACTGTGTAGTCAAAACAAAACAAAACCCAGCAAAACCAGGTCCCTATTGTGTATGTGGAGATCACAGAATCAGAATGGTTAGGGTTGGAAAGGTCCTTAAGATCATCTAGTTCCGACCCCTAAAAGATTGGTGAAGGCTTGCAATTACCTCCCAGTCCTTAGCAAAATAACAGTTATTGGCCCATAGGCAACAGATATCTTTGAAAGAAGGATGTTTTTCCTTTAGTTGTTCTTGCCTAGGCGACGGTTTTGTTCACAGCATGCCTGAGACTAAACTGCTGGGAAGCTGTGATGGAAGTTTCATGATATGACTTGCATGAGATTCCTGAGGTTTCCCAACTTCATCTGGGAAAAACCCCAAGATTGGCTTTTCTCGCATCAATGCAAGACTGACCTTCAATTAAACCAAGATATGCAGACTCCACAGAAAGCCAGGAAAACATTCAAACAACCAGAAACAGATTAAAGACAACTCTATCAAACTTTGGACAGTTTCTTTCCCAGCATTTTACTCCTCCACATGTTTTAGCTACCCTGTGCTCTAACTACCACCATACGAGGAAGAGCACTCTTCTGCCCCAGCATCTTTCTCCTAGTACTTACAAAGCGATTTACATCAATTAAGCTTCACTTTATGCCTGTAAGGCAAAACTCAGACAAGTGAAATCAGCTGCTGCAATCAAAGTGCATATTAGAAAAGACTGAGTCAAGAAGCAGCTTTCAGCATCCCCAGTTCTCAGTTCCCAGTTGCACTGACTGTTTATTAATGACTCTGATATTTATAACTATCTTGCAGGTTTCTGCACACCACTGGCAGTAAGAGGGCTAAACCCCTGTCTTTTCATGCTAACAGATCTCTCCGAAGTCCCAAAGTGCCTCATACACCGTTCAAATCTAGCACAACCTTCCTCCCTGGAACCAAATCTAGCACCCAGCTTGTGTGCCGTACCACAGCTGTGCCAACAGAGCATTAACGACCCCAAGCACAGAACTATTTAATGCCTCTTTAAAAAGAATACAGCATGAAAACAGTAATGCAGAAACAACTGTCACTTCGGAGGCTGGGAGGTCTCAGCTTAGGATCAAGGGTAATTTTGTGGCAAGTTTTAGGATTTTATGCGCAAAATAAAGAGGAGAACCATTTCAGGGCAACCGCCGCAGCTCTACAGTCACACATCTTGCATGTGGCAGAGGGTCGCAGCTCTGAAAACACTGACTGAAGCCTCAGTGAAGTGCACTGAATTTACTTCCACATTTACAAAGCACTGTGTTTTGTTAATGCATCGTTTTCTGGCTCAGAGTGCTACTTTGTGTGAGCATCATGGCAATTAAGCCTAACAAAATGGATGTTAGCCTCTGGGATGACTTAGGTCTGGTGCAAAAAGATGAGGGATCAACTTAATTTAGTAACTTCTTACCTTGTCACTACCATTGCAACTCAACCATTCAGAAAGGAGACAAATCTGTTAACAAAGTCAAATTAAAAGTCCATCAAATTAAATAGTAGCTATTCATAATATTAAAACCAGTATCTTTCTCTGTCTAAAGCCCCCATCATAAACAGCACCAGCTTCTACATGAACAGTTCACAGGTTTTAGTAACTAACAGAGTAAAACCTGCTGTCACAGCCTTACAACTGCATGCAGTAAAGACATTAGCTCCCCTTTTCATGTTAGAAGGAAAGAGCAGTAGTGTTGGCAGTGGTGACAAACACCCAGATTTAGGTCAGGGGACTAAATAGCTGTGAGGACAGATGCCAGTTCACCCTGGAGTTGTGCTTCTCTAAATTTGATGTTACAAAGACATGTGTCTAACCCAGCTGACTCTAGATTATCATGGGAAAATGACTTCCTAAGTAGTTTCTTTATGAGAAGCTAGTAGGAAGACAAACAGCAGCAATCTGTAGATTAATGTTCTTGACTCATGGATTCTGACACAAAGTTTGGGGTTCTTTGGGGAGGAAAGGTTTGCTGTTGAGCAAGTGCGTGATAATACCAGATGACAGGAACAGTATGTGTCCTTAGCCAATCTGCTGTTTCAAAACAGTTCTGGGAAGCTGCTGACATACCAATGCGTATCACTTGTATGGCAAAACTGCTGAAAGTAACTCAGTTCCTTAGGGAAAGCGCCTGGCTCCAGGCTGCAGGCTTTCTGCAGGGGCAGTGAACACGGGGGCACCCTGGTACAGCTCACAGCCCTGCGTTTGCCCAGTGCATGAGGTATGCTGATCCACCAGCCTGGCTCTTGGTTAATGCCACCACTGAGGTGGAAAGTGCTGGAAAGGTGTTACCTCAGTAACGCAGGGAAGTGCATACTGGAGTTCATGGCTGCGGTCATAAAACACAAGATGCTGGAGAGGGACTCTTCATCAGGGACTGTAGCCATAGGACAAGGGGTGATGGGTGCACACTGAAAGAGGGGAAGTTCAGGTTGGATCTAAGGCAGAAGCTCTTCCCTGTGAGGGTGCTGAGGCGCTGGCACAGGGTGCCCAGAGAAGCTGTGGCTGCCCCGTGTCTGGCAGTGCTCAAGGCCAGGTTGGACACAGGGGCTTGGAGCAACCTGCTCTAGTGTGAGGTGTCCCTGCCCATGGCAGGGGTTGGAAATGGATGATCTTATGGTCCTTTCCAGCCCAAGCCATTCTATGATTGTATGAACAGGGAATCCAGAAGAGGTGTACGAATGAGAACTTTCAAACAGAAGAGGAGCAGATGTTTTCCATAACTAATACTAACGAGAAGTAAAAACTTCTTTTACTCCATGCTTATTCATTAAAAACAGAACATGCAGACCTTCCCCCATACTGAAAGTTCTTACAGCTTTCCATAGTGAGCAAAGCTATGTTTCAATTGGCTTCTACTGATATTGATGATTTATGGATGGCTGATCCTTGCTGCCATTTCCAATATTCTGAAAAGGGATACAGCTGCAAAGCACTGTAGGGCTGTGGTAGGAGAGGTACAGCCCAGCAACACATCTTCCTTTGTAAGGCCTGAACCATGTATAATCTCTGACAAACCTCATTTACTTCTACAGCACAGGGCTTTGCGTTCAAAAGAACATCCAGACAACCTTAAACTCTGTCTGGGAATAAAGATTTACTTGCATACACTTTTCAGTCAAGGATACTCTAAAGGAAGTCCTAAATGTGGTTATCAAACACACTTCAAATGCTCAGGGAAATGGAAAGTTATTTTTCAGTCACCTTACTTGGAAAATCCAGGTCAGGCTTTACAAGTAACAAAGACTTCCAGAGAAAACCTAACAGCTTTCCACTTCCTACAGGAAAGTTTTGCTTGTGACATGCTGACCAAAGAACATTTAGATGGGAGTTATTAAAGCCCCTCAAAGTTTAGTGTACGTTCTACTAAGTAGGCAAACCACGATCACTGTTGTAAGCTCAGTAAAGGCATCTGCCAAGTGTGCATCTGTGGTTAAAAGAAGGTCAGCTACCAGGAGTAACTGGTTTCACAGATGCATTCAATGGATGCAAGCATGGGAGAAAGGGCTCTGTCATCATGCTGATGATCACCACCACTACCTTGGTTGCACAAGCCCCAATACAAGTAAGACCCTACAGCAATTTGGATTCAGGACCTGATCCAGACAAAATCTAACCCAGCAGAAAACAAAGTGTACTTGTGCTGGAGAAATCATTTTTCAGTAAGGAGCAGACTCTCCTTTTGGCCTCCTATGGGCAACTGGGCCTGGAAACTATGAAATGTCTTCTTTTGGGGTCAGCCAGCCTTTGTCAGCCTCAGAGAACAGTATCACAAAACACCAGGATCTGCAAGGAATGAGATGCAGAACTGTACAAGAAACATCAGAACTCCTTTAAAGTAACTAAATGATGGAACTTCAATTGGAATAGAAAGTACCAGACTGATCATTCCTTATGAAAGGTGATGCTGCACTAGAAGTGTTGGAGAGGGTGAAGATTCCTGACATGTGAAAAGCATTTCTAAACATTAACACTTAAAAGAGTGATGTTTTGGTGGTTTGGGTCTTGTTTTTTCATTTAGAAAAGACAGGAGTTAGAATTGAACACGATAATCATCAGTAGAAAAATGGTAGATGGTAAACTTGCAGTCTCCCTGCATCGTAATTCAAAAGCAAGGGGACAAAAAGGAGAAGTGTTTCAAACCAATCAAAGGAAATACTTCTAACAAAGTGTGTAATTAAACCATGCAACTCTTTTCCACAGGAAGCAATCTAGGACAGCACTTTAAAAAGAGTCATGAAATGACTGGACATTTAGACCTATGACTACTTCCACTGAGTCGGAATACAGAGTAAGTCTCATGCCTGCAGACATACATTTATACACCTGATATCCAAAAAAGCTCAATCCTGTAGAAGCAGCTATTCCTGGATCTGTCTCCAGGGACCTTTCTTCAATCCTCCTGCCAACCTCTGGTTTCTCTTCATTGCCAAAGAGCAGTGTACTGATCTGCTTCAGTATTTTCATTTGATCATGTATGTGAACTACACTGCCCCTTACAAAACAAGCAACAGCATCTTGTGGAAGCCTCTGTCATGCATAGTTACACAGAAAATTTAGGCAGGGATGATCACAGGAGATCACTGAGACCAATGTCACATTCAAAGCAAGGCAAGTTTTACAAATAGATTAAGTTGATCAGGGTCTTTTCCAGTTGAATTGTAAAAATCCTCAAGGCCAGAGGTTCTACAGCTGCTGAGCAACCTGGTCTAAGTGCTGAAGCACCCTCAGCAGGAAGGCGTTGCTCACATACAACTGGAACTTCCCTCCTCACATCTTTTGACCATATCCCATTGTCCTTTTATTGTATACCTCTGAGAAGAGACTGGCTCTGTGTTCTCTCTAACCCCTGCTAAATGGAGGGATACTGAAAGACAACAGTCAGTGCAGAAATGCACTTTGCCCTTCTAAGCTGTGGGGTTTAGACATATTTCAGTATTTAGACATATTTTAATTTTTAGTATTTCGGCATATTTGCAGGTTACAAACTTCAAATTGCAAAACAGCTTTAATGGGATGGAAAAGTAGGCCTACATTGTAGAATCATAGAATGGTTTAAGGTTGGAAGGGACCTTAAGCTCATCCAGTTCCAACCCCCTGCCATGGGCAGGGACACCTCACACTAGAGCAGCTTGCTCCAAGCCCCTGTGTCCAACCTGGCCTTGAGCACTGCCAGACACGGGGCAGCCACAGCTTCTGTGGGCACCCTGTGCCAGCGCCTCAGCACCCTCACAGGGAAGAGCTTCTGCCTTAGATCCAACCTGAACTTCCCCTGTTTCAGTGTGCACCCATCACCCCTTGTCCTATCGCTTACAGTCCCTGAATATCTCAGGAACACCTAATGCTTTGGCTTTCAAACCTGCCGTTAGCACATTCTCCAAAACATTTATGCTTTTAATTCAACCTAATTGTGACCTCTTTAAAGTGATGAAATTAAATAATCAAGAATTTAATTGATCAAACATATTATATGAAATATAAGATGCTTCTTTGTGCAACGTGTGTATGGGCCACAATCTCAGGGTCACCTAGAAGCTGCACTGTACTGCATTCCTATATCTAGATTGCAGACTTCTGTCTCTTTCCATAAAAAAAGCAACAACCTGAGGATGGCTCTTTCAAGACACTTGAAAAACAGGCTTTCAAGGTGTCTGTGCTTGACAGTTCAACTGCAGGAAAGATATAACTAAAACGAGGTATTCATCTTTTAAGTTCAGGCAGGGATGTTAATCTTGTGGTTCAGAACTGACAGTTTCTCTTTTCAAGTGTCATAGACTTAAGCTCTGATTACACACTCCAACAAAAGCAGCTCTTGTTTCATCTGTGCTTCACGCTGTGGGTCTATTGTTTCACATTCATTTTGATAAATCATGCAAAATGCCACCTTGAAATTAAGTTTTTGTCATTAACAGTGGAAACAGTAACTTTGTAAACAATCTTTCATAAAATCCTATGAGATTTTTACAATGTTCTACCAATTCAGTAAGGTCCCTAATACTTCTCTCCCATCTGTTTTATTACTGCTCTCTAGCCTGTTACTATCACATCAGACTCTCCTCCTAAAACTAATCAGCTTTTCTCCCAATCCTAACTCTATAGAAAACACTTGACCAAATTTTTAATTGAATTATCCAATCTGTTTACATTTGCTTTAAAAAAGAATTCAAATGTTAAATCTCTAAGTGAGATCTCTTCAGATGTGAAAGGATTTGATTACTCACTTGCACTGTGTTAAATACAGCAATTGGCAATAGAGATTGCATGCAGAATTACTCCTTGCTAGATTTGGCTCGGTTAACCCTCCAGCTATAACTTGCGGGATCACAGCCATATCCCTCCCTCCTGCTGCTGACAGCTTGTGGCAATGCTGTGCAGAGTCCTTCACACTCCATTCTCTTCTGTCCCAGGCATTATCTAGATGCCTCAGTGTTGAAACACTGCTCAAACTTTCTCCTGCTTGCTTCCATTTGGAAAAGGACACACACCAAAAGAGTTTAAACCAGAGCCTTCAAAAGCCCTCAGACATGCCACCACAAGCTATCGAACTCAGCAAAGAGTACTTCATTCCTTGCAAACAAGGATGTGGTGCATGCTTTGAGTTCACAGAGTTTCAAGTGACAAAACAACCAGAAAACAAATGCATCACACTTTACCGAGTGCAGTGAAGCAAGTGCTGACCCAGGGAACTCCTGAGCTTCAGAACTGTTGAGGGCTGGGAGTGCATTTGGAGAACATGCTACAATACTTGTTGTTTTTACAGCATTGTTTAGGCATTACCTTTTACCTACTGCTGGTTAAAAACCTGGATCTGACTGAGTGTGGTCGTTCCTATGCTCTACCTCAAAGTGAGCCTCATTTCTCTTTCACTGAGCCTTTCTACAATTACCTTGCCACCTCCTTACCTGGGCCTGGCTCCAAAATCATGCGTGTGTACTCAAAATAGGTTGCAGAAAGCTTGGGGGGAAGCCAGCATTAATCTCACCCAGTATATACCTTTACTTCCCTATCCAAACAAGCCCAAGGCTACACAGGTGCCTCTCATATCTACTCACCTGTCTCTCAAGAAGAGGGCTTCTCTAACAAAAAACACAACAGCTTTTGGGAGGTGGATTTCCATGTCCAAAGAACTGCAAGTGCTGGAGGTTTATACAGGTCCATTCCATTGAATTAGCAGTCAGCTAGACCCAGGAAAGAAAAGGGAATAAGCATGCAGGCCACTGGTAAAGTGCGCTCTTCAACTGCTTGCTACTACAGATACTTGCTGCAGAACTGGGAACAAGATATAGAAGAATTAAGTTCTGTCAGTAAGCGTACAGATACAATGAGCACGATATTTCAGTACATTCAGATGTTGAACGCAGATTTTTCAGCTTAGGAATTTACCTTTAGATGTGGAAATGAATTTTACTCTATTCTGTACATTTCTTTAGCCGCTTCTACAGATATACCACTTTTCTGGCTGGCAGACAGAGCAAGTAGAACACTAATTTGCCATGTTCTTGCTTCTTAATTCAACTCCGACAACTTGGATTTATACCAACATTGTCCCTATTTCTCAGAAGAATTAATGTTCTTTAGTCAACAGAAACAGAAACTTGCTACCTGCTCCACCCCTGCTCCATTATCAAAACCAAGGCCATTGCCACTATAGAACAAAACATGTAATGACAATGCAGTGCTGGAATTGCTTTTTGTTTGTGAGAGTGAATTCTTCTTTCCTTTTTCCCAGAGCTTATCTACAAGGACTAAATTTTCTCCCTAAAATGTTTATTTCTGTATGCTTTTCAGATACGAGCACCTGGACAAATTATTAAACAGAGAAGAATCATGCCATCTTGCTTCACTCTACTGTTAAGATGCTTGTATATATACGGAGGGACAAAATGCTCCCAAACCGTAGCTGAACAGGGAATCAACAGAAACAATAGCAGATACATTTTGGACATAATGTTAAAAACTGAAGGCAGTCATGTTTTAACTCTATTTTAGGTGTATTCCTGATACTGAAACAAGCAAATGAATATACCATGTCTGGTGAGATTTTGTTGCTTAAGCCCATTATCTTTAGCAACAAAAGGAGGAGGCTAACAAAAGGAGGTCAATATACAATGCCAGTAAATACCCCAACCCCATTTCCTGAAGTTCTCTCTTCAGCTGCATGTTAGAAGCAGTGCTAAAGGATATAGATCAGGCTTTTGCCATGCACATCAAGAGCTAGCAGTAAAAGCCAGTTTAACCTATGAGGTTTGACTAGCCAAAGCAAAGAGGCTCTGTGGCTCAACTGCAGCAGTGTCTCCAAGTTCCATCACTGTTAAAACTGAGAGTCTCCATTACTGTAAGCCCCTGAGCCCTTAAAATACCTGAAAGAACAACAGTCTGAAATAGATGGGAGTGTTCAAGACATGACATTGTGTTGGGAACATAACTTCATTCAACATCTATGGCACCATCTCTTTCAACTAGGGAGAGCAGATATCCCATATCTGCCTCTCACTCAAAGGAAAGGTAAAATATTTAAGAGAAAAGATAACAGCAACTTTTTGACAAGCACAGCAAGAGCAGTAAAGTCATTCTGCTTCCCTCATACACTTCTTTCTGGTTCAGTTAACGCATATGGGTCTAATTTTCATTACTGCAATGAAAAAAGGAAGTCATCCTCGACTACTTCAAGTCACATAAGCACAGAATACCTGACCCTCTGTCACATCTGTTAATAAAATACGTATTTGTCTCTTTTTGATACAAATCTTCAGTTACCCCGGCACAGATCTTAGGCTTTAAATGTCTAAATTTCTTCTCATTGCAAAAAACAAAACGTTCCCTTCTAAGTGTAAATTTTCAACCTGCCAAAAAACATGTTCCCCTTGTTTCATTCGAAACAAAGCTTAAACAAGGCAGAACCACCACAGGAACCAAGAGCACAGTAAGTGAGGGGAACTTCACACCCCTCTATCTCATAGCCACACATTTGGCCGTTCTGTGCACTCCTCAGGTGGGAAGGGCAGAGGGACAGAGAGGGGATTCCCTGCTTTGGTACCTGGTGGCTACCCAGGTGCTTAGAACAACGCATTTTAACTACTAAAATGCCTGATATCTAACAGCAAAGCACATCACTCTTTGTACCAGCATTGCCATATTTCTGTGAGCCTTGCCTCACTTTGGGGCAGGATACAGAAGGTGCAGACCCCAAAAGACTGCAAGGCTTACAGGCTGTTGAGCCACACCACAGACAGCAGAACAAGAGCAGGGGTTTCCCTGACACAACCGCTTCTCTCATTTCATTTCAAAGGTGCAGTGGCCTTCAATCTGAATACAGAGAAGCGTCAGGTACTCTTGTCAGTTCTTGACTGCTGAGCTGGATGGTCTGGGCAAAATTCAGACTGGTTGGTATGATAAGTTGTAAATAATGGGAAAACTGAGCCAGGGATTTAAATATATATATGTGATAACTGTAATTATTTTGTAACTAAAATAATTAGTTCCGGTGAGCCTGGTTTTAAGGAATGTAGGCATTATCAGACAAATCAGATCCAAGATTTTTCAACTCACGGACGTTTGACTTTGTATCACATAGCTTTTTGTTTCAAAAACACGTACCAAGAACAGCTCTGAGAGACTGTATCCTACAAAGCACCGAGAAACCATAATGGGAATAAGGGATTTACTTATTCTTTATTTCCTGCAGTGAATCTCTGAAAGAAAAAGAGATGGCAAACATGAAAAAGGCTGTTTATGGAAGCCGAGTGGCAGAAAGGAGGGGTAATGAAACAGAATCCCCTCTGGCACTGGCAGAAACAGCACTGGAGGACCATGTACAGATCTTTTGCCACATGTTAAAGGGTACACTGGACTGCTGGAGAGGGTTCAGAAAAGGTCACAAGGGTTATTTACTGCATAGAAAATGCCTTATAGAGAAAAGTGGGCTTACAACAGCTCAATCTGTTTAGTTCAGCGAAGAAGTAAGAAATGGCTTGATTACAGTATGCAATTATCTTGTGGAGAGAAAGGTGTGAAAGGTCAGACAAATTAACCTAGTATATACATAATAACAAATAACCATGAATATACAACAGAAAGGGCACAGCTACTCACCAATTACAATGGTATATTCTCCAGTTGCAAGCAACGTTCAGTCAAAATCCGATTCTTTACAGGGGGACACGGTCTGCTCAGAGAAGTTACCTGGTCCAGCAGCAGGCTATGAAGCTGAATGACAGGCTGCAGCCTGAGACACCAGAACACCACCAGGGCAGTGCTGGAGTCCCTGCAAGTGTTCACACACCGTGTAGACAAGGCCCTCAGTGCCATGGGTTAGCGGCGGCCTTGGCAGGGCTGGGAATGGTTGGACTGGATGAGCTGAAAGCGCTTTTCCAACCTGATTGATTCGGCGATTCTATCAGTTGGCCTTAAACATTATGACCAGATCCTGCTAGTCCCTGAAGCCAGGGGAAGCCTGTTCCTGCAAACACAGGGCCTCCAGCAGGTAACAGCACCCCTGTCACTGGATATATAAATTGTTTCGTTCGGTACACCTACAAAATAACCTGAAAGCATTCTTGGAGAAGTTTATAAAACTTGTTTTCTTCTGTTTAAGTCTTATATTTGAAGGAAGAGCACACCCTGGACTAGCTGTGGGGAGGGAGATTTCGCCATCACCTTTTAAAACCCAGCTTCATTTCAGCATCAGCATTTAGCACTAGCACGGTATTGCTGGGATAACCCCCTGCTCTGAGGACACCAGGGCAAATGGTGTGCCTGAGCACAGGCCCAGGCAAAGGGAAAAGCAACTCTGCAACCTGGGAGCTGACTCTGTAGAGAAAACCTGTGTAGACCTGTCATAGCCCGTTGCTCTACAGAGCACTTCTTGGCTATAAGGACAGGCTCCATGGCACGGACTCTTACCTAGACCTCCAGGTGGCTCTGACCCCTTCTGAAAGCACTTGCCGGGTTGGAGTTGCTGTTGATGCCTTTTTGCTAGGGCAGAGGTTCTGCATTTGCTTGATGAGAAATAGTGCAAGCAGAAACAATTTTCCTTCTGTAATTTTCAATAAAAGAGAAGTTATTCGATGGTGAACTTTCAACCTCCACTAGCAGTAGCTTCTACCCAAATCATTAAGCGCTCTGGAAAGCCCCGAGAATCAGGCAGGAGATCCCCTGGCAAGGTCCTTCCTTGTGATTTCACTGAGAGGAAGCTTGCTGCCCACCCCACAGCAGCCTCTCCTAAAATGAGCACTACAAGTTCTATCTATTAACTCAGTGCTCCTGGGTTAAGGAAAAGGCCCTGTGGAAATCACAGGTCAGCTCCTATTGACTTAAATGACTTCACGCCTAATGGAGAACCTGAGAGGTCAGCCAAGCCATGTAGACATTATGGTCTGCATCTGTATCACAAATCCTGGTGAAACCAACAGCCAAGGGGATACCGGGAACCTGTGGTGGAATTTCCAGGGTAGACTACACAGGCACCTAAGTACTGTTGCAAGATCACTCCTCTTTCCCTCTCACTCATCCTGTTTTGATTTCTTCTGAGGGACAACAGGAGAAGGAAAAGCAGCACAGGGACCGCTAAGACCCATCTCAAATAGGCCTGGCCCAAGACTGCTCAGAGAAGGCCTAAGAAGGGGAGACATTCCTTACTGGATAACTCCAGTGATCCAGCTAGAGCAGTACATCTTCAGTAGTGGGAGACACTACTTTAGGACAGCATGCAAACCTGGCCACGTTCTTGCCATACATTCCCTGAGGATGGCTCAGCGCCATTGGGTCAGGGATGTTATACCGTATATTTTTGCCTATTCCCTCTAGCATCTGTTTATGGACTTTTAGCCCATTATTTCTTCATTCCCCTTTTGAACCAATTGACACTGTTGTCCTCCGCAACCTTTTGCATCAGCTTCTAGTAGTTCACCATTTACTGCGTAAAGAAGTACTCCCTGTTGTTCTTGTTAAACTTCTCTCCCCTTACCTTGCACGCCCTGCAGTTACGGCATTGCATGATTTAGCAAACAGCAGCACTGCATCTGTTGTTTGCTATCAGCTGCTCTCACGATTTGGAAAATGTCAGTCACATCCCCTCCTCCAGAATTCTTTCTCCAAACTGGAAAGTCACTGACAGTTCCAATTTTCCTGTTTTCCAGACCTCTGTATCCTTTTTAACCATCTTTCTTGCACTACACATACCACAGCTATGCCCAGCAGGCAAAACGTGAGTGCACCAAAGTTTTGCACAATGGGAAAATCATGCTTTGTGGTTTGTTCACAAGACAGCACTGAGACAGGCCTGACATCATTCTGAACAAATATGCCTGGCACCACCTCCAAGAAATGTATGTCATGGGCCTGTCAAAGCTCTCCTCCTCCTCTGTCTTCAATCTTTTCTTCACCCTCCTACTGCGTGCTCACATTCCTCCAAGCCAAGTCCACACTGCTCTCCCATTTTTCTGATACACCTCCACTTTCCAAGCCCCCCTTTCCAACAGAAGATAAGCACAGGAGACCCTGTATGCACCAATCTACTGTGCACAATACACTGCTGAACACGCTGTGAAAACCAGATGGAAGATCTGCACCATTGCCTCACCCTGCAGCAAGCTACCACGAGGTATCTGCATCTGTAGTGCTGCTGGGGGCAATTGCTACCTTTTGTATGATGTAAAGAAACTCTTTTCCATATCCCTGCTTGACCTTGTGCGTGCAGTTTGGCAGAGCCAAACCCACCTTCCTGTGCCTGACACGGTGGCTGAGACTAGACACACTTCAACATCTCAGCCACAGCGCCTGCACCTCCCACAGCCCTGCCTTGAGTGCTGAACATCACCAACCAGAGGAGTCAAAACCAGCGCTGCCAGCCAGGAGACGGGATGTAAAGGAGAATGCTATCAAATCCACAACTCCTTCCCCCTCGTCTTTGCCTCTGCATGGAAAGACCACTGTTTTCTTCGCCATTAGCACACTGGAGAGAGTGTACAGTGAATAAAAAGCACTAACCACGGTGGAGCATGTAGGCACCAGCTGTCTATTATAAGTACAAATGTCAGGCAAGTGGTTAAGTTTTCCACAGTGAGCAGCTTGGGAGGGGCATTCCTTCAGGAAAAAACCACCACTGCTGAGGCTGCATTGATTTTGCCTCTCCCCTTTATTATACCTTTAGGTCACTGCCTGCCTTGCTTGTGCCTTTAAAACTAAGGCTTCCCATGACACTTGAATTTGTTATTGCTAAGGATAATGGTTTTCACTGGTTCCTTCCATATTCCATATATTCCATACAGGAACATGCATTCTGACAGAATCACTAGGCGGATTAAGTCCAAGGAACCTACTGGTGGTTTTATTTCACAGTATTAATCTACAAGGCATATTTATCAGCGTCTGACTCTACATGAAGGGTCTCGCCTGGCTCCTCATGAAATGACAGAATTCTGACACTGATCTGAGAATGATTAACCCCTGCCAAAACATCTCAGCTGTCCCCAAACTAACTAGGCCATAACCCAGGCACTTCCTGAGTAGAGTGAGAAATAAAATGTTTCACACATGAGCCTCGAGAGCTTAAATTCATTTAAAGGATCAGAAATGCATAGCCCAGCGACCGTGGAATTTCACTGAAGGGACAGGGTTTATGGCAGTATGAGTGCAAAGAGAACATTTTCCAAACATGACCACAAGCAGACGAGTTGTATTAAAAACATTCGCTCTGTAGGTAATACAAAATAAAATATCATCATCTGATCAGCTCAAGTAATGCTGATTTATACCTTTGACTTAACATTTCCCTGTACAGTTGCAGTAAGACTGCAATTTTACAAAGCGAGTCAGTCGAGCATATTTACAACACAAATGATACACTATGTACAAACCTAGTTCTCCAAGGAACTCTTTGTTCAGCATGCTTCAACACAGAAGTGATTTACCCACTTCTAGGACAGGATGCCAGTTTTTCCTTTAATTGAAATACCAAAATACGTATCAAAACAGGAAAACAATCCTTTTGCTATCACGTGGTGGTGTTCTTAAGTCATTTGTTTGTTACTGTATGCCATAGAAAAGTAGAACCAGTCACAACAATAAATAACATTGCTTATTATGAACTTAGACCTCTTTTCACAGATTCACACTTTCAGCCCGAGTGCTTTTACAAGACTGTAGGATCCATTTATCTTTGCTTTTCTTGTCACGTAGATCAAAATTGCAACTGCAGGTACTGCTACTGCTGTCACAGAGGAAAATGCAATAATCAGTGGGATCACTTGATCTGGTTTTTCCAATCTTTCTGAAATTGGAGAGAAGAGAAAACAGTGGTGTAAAAAGTGACTGAAAGAGACAAGTATATTCCTGTAAAATCAGTGTTATTCATGACCTTCATTTGGAACACCAGTTCTGTTTCCTTGCACAAAACACATTTCAAAACATTTTCCTTATGCCCTTTTTTTAGTAGTAACTCCATATTACACAATTCAAATCCTATTCTTGGTCTTGAGTTTGCTCTGCAAATTCAAACCCGGCTGATATCATCTACAACGAAGAATACAATGGATTTCATGGAGAAGACATGAGTATCACGTATTTTACCCAGGAAACACTTAGGGACATTTCTACCTCCTGGAAACGATGCTTCAGGAGAAGACCATGCTTAAAAGAGGCTCAATCTTTAGATCCATTTGTGAAACAGAACTTCCTCTGGATTAGTTTCACTGTTCATGCAGTGTGGCCATCTCTTTAAAGCTATTGCACAAGTTTGGGTAGGAGAGACAATGCCTTCTACACTGAAAGGAGGTTAAATACAGCTTACTCTCCCCAGCTGTTTGGTGCTGAGTATTTGGTTTGGTTTTGGTTTGTTTCGGTTGTTGGCTTTTGGGTGTTTTTAAGGTTAACTGCAGTATTATTGCGCAAGGTTCAGCCATGAGCTAGTTGTGCTTACCTTGGCACAAAATACATTGGAAAGTATGAAGAAAATAAGTTTAAGGCAATAAATCTACCTACCTACAACAGCTATCTCAATGACTGTGATGTTGTTTCCAACCTCATTGAAAACATCAAGCAAATATCTGCCTGTATCATTTTTGGTGACATTGTAGAGTATAAAGGTTCCATTCATTGATGGCAGAATAATCTCTTTCTGCTGATGGAGTTTTTTCAGGACCATCTCTGATGGTGGGTTACTGTACGCACTACATGTAATAGTGATGTTTTCTCCTTCTTTCACATTTTCTGATGGATATACTAACACAGTGATATTTTGGGGAGGAACTGAAAAGAAATGCAAGGTAGGATTTAGCAATAAGCAGAAGTGAAAAACTCATGAGGTATCAGCAGCTTATATACACAAAGTACTACTTCACTTTGTGAAGGGACTCACTATAATAGTCAAGCATATAACTTTCGACACTACTCTGTCACTAGCTATCCTTCGCACACTGCAATCGTCAGCTGACAGACATTTTATCAATTAATGGAGTATACTGCATATCTTCTACATTATATGGAGCCTTTTCTTCTTTTCTTATTTTAAATTCACTGTTTATTCGTTTGAGTTCATTAAAGGACAAGGACCAACAGCCCTAGAGGTTGATGTCCTCTTTCAACAGAAGAGAAAAGGCAAAGGAAGGAGTTCTAAAACAGTATTTTTTTCAATAGGCTCCACAATTTTACATCCTGTTTTCAAAGGTGGAAGTGGAACTATGAATGGTTTTGAAGCAGCACTGATTTTGTGCATCTGCAGTTTTGGACAGAAGTTTTCGTTAGCACTAAGGTCCCACCCCTGATGACAAGAATCTGGGTAACTGCAACTCATTTCAGGGTTTAAAAACCAATTGATTCTGAATGGAACTGAAGAATTGGCCATCTTCTGTTTTAAGGGTTGTGATCCCATCACCTACTTTCTTTCACGGAGTACTCTGAACAGATGTAACATTCATAAACCTGCAAGAGAGAGGGAACGCTTTCTCCTTCTGTCACTGCACTTCAAGGGAAAACTGAAAGTGTATCCTTTTGGTGTACCTACAAAACCAGTAAAGAATAAGGAAGAGAGATGGACTAGCGGCAGAAGTGATCTCTAAGCAACATGCTGTTGCCGTGCAATAGACAAAAGCAGCAGGGCTAAAGCAGAGAAGTCCGCTTACTGCTGAAAATGAGACTTGCCTATCAGGGCAATTGGTATTTGATGTAGCTTAAATGCAGCTTACAAGAACAGGAGAGAATTGTAACTTAAAGAAGAGCTAAGGGGCTGTAATACAGCCCCTCCACAGAGAGGCTCACCATGTACACACTCTTTGAATCTTTTGCAGGCAGGTATCTGGATGCACCAGTGACCTATATGGAAGAACATATAGGCACTGCATATCTTCCCTGCTTCACTGCATACATCTGCCGCTTTGCAGGAGGGATGGCAGCTCAACTGACATGAGACCTTTGCGTAAGCTAGATGTATTAAGGCAGATTTCACCCTTCGTTATTTAAAGCTTCCTAAATGACTTAATGACATTAATGCCACCTTTGAACTCCCTTGACATCAAAGACAGAATTCCCCTGTCCTTCACAGAATGAGATCTGAACCTAAAATGCATAAACCAGAAAACTCATGTTCTGGCTTGTTCTACTAACCTTGAACAAGTAATTTCACATCCTTTTCTTCTTTACCAAATCGGTTATAAGCTTCACATTCGTAAAGCCCCAGATCTTGACTTTTTATGTTCTTTATGGTTAAAGTTGCATCTGTATAAATTTTCTCAGGCTCCCCAGTAGTCTTCTTTTTCTTCCAAGAGATCACTGGAGCTGGATTGCCAGAACTCGTACACTTCATTATCACAGTTTCTCCTTCTTTAACAGCGGTGGCGGGGATAACAGAGATCACTGTGTTCTTTGGTCCATCTGAAAAGAAGAACCCTGCGGTTAATCATCACTGGATTTTTTAGAGGTGGATACAGCATGTCCTATGGGATGTCAGGTTGCTGGCCTCCCAAAGTTAATTTCTTTCTCATTCTCAGAATAAGTAAAGCACACAGGGCCAGAGCTACCACACTCTTGGTTTATAGCATAAACCAAGAATGTTAAGAAGGAAGATCATTTTCATGCTCATCCAGACCCTGATTACATTAGGATTAGGACTGGCATTACATTAAGGATTTCATGTCTTTGTTTCGCTCATCAGCTCTGCTTCTTTCTTCGGGGAAGAGCAGAGGGCCAGGCTGGGTTTATTGTACTCACAGGGCGGTGTTTCATTTTACTGGTACATTTATCACTGAAGTAAGTGGAGCATAAACTAATTATTTTTAAATGACTGGGAAAACATTACACATACTTACATTCCACATTAAGTGTTATTTCACTTCGACTTTTCCCAAACTTATTCTCCGCTACACATTCATAGTCTCCTCCATTTAGGAACGTCACAGATGGAAGGAGAATTCTTCCCTCACTGTAAGGCCCCATGTCTGCACCGTCAGATTTTCTCCTTAAAATAATCCTTGGAGAAGGATTACCCTCAGCAGAACACAGTATGGAAACATTCTCTCCTTCTCGAACTGTGGTAGAAGGTTCAATGGAGAGTTTTGTAATGTCTGGAGCACCTGCATGACAAAAGAAAATGCTTTTACACTAATGTAAAAGTATTAAAGATGGGGAGGGGTTTAAGAAAGCAGGAACTGCTTGCCCTGTTTATTGGTTTATTTAATCTGTTTATGTAATTTGTTTATTTATTTATTATTTAACCTGTTTATTTGGGTTTGGTCCCAGGCTCCATCTGAGACTTTCAGCTCTACTGAAGGAGTATCAATAATAATACTAATAGTACCAATAATACAATACTAACACTGATACTGATACCAATACTAATAACGCCCCAAATTGATTTACTATTAAATAACTACTAAATTTACTCCTAATGACTAAAACCACAAGTTTAAAGAAGGAGACTACTGATGTCCCTGTGAAACTGCTATATACATCAGCATTTCAAGGAAAGAACAGTATCCCCCACATCACCACTTTCTCAGATTCTTCTATCACTTTGCGTATTGCACTGTAGGAAGTGCAAGTAGTATGCATGCACAACAGCAGCACAGAAAGTATTAGTTGAAAATGAAGCACAGAAATGAAAAGCACAGCCCATGAAGAGCAGCAGTACATTGAAAGCTAACTCCTGAATACATCACAAGGAACGCCCCAGTCATTTCCTAATCTTTAGTGTTTCAGCATCCTCCAACCCAACAGGCAGGTGGGTACTGGGCAATACAGGTTTAATTCAAGCAGACTTGTACCTCGTATAACTATGTCCACGGTTGCTTTCTCTGTTTTATTTGTTACCACATTAGTCACTTCACAGGTGTACAGTCCTGAATCACTGAAACTGGCATCAGGAATAGAAAGGACATTGTTTTTTGTCAGCAGCTGAATGCTTTCGTCAGCCAGATGTTTTGTCCAAACTATTTGTGCTGGTGGATTACTCTCCGTCACACAAGTGAGGTTTAGAGTGTCTCCTTCCATTGCCCAGTTGCCTGGAGATGCAGTAATGACAGTATTTTGTGGGCCAACTGGAAGAGAACAAAAGAGAGAAGGTCAGTAAGTGAATGAAGAATGACATATACATCTTTTACACTAGCTTCTCTGGAGGTGCACTGCACACAATACCATGAATCATGTTTCTTCCAGTAACGGAGTGGAACAGTTTTTGCAGGCTTGGTAAGACATTTAGCTTGCAGCTTTGAAAGCTAAGCTAGACCAAATGCATACCAATTATTATTAGTTTTTTATTCTTCCATTTGTCCCCCTATTGTTCAGGACTATAAACTTGTAACTGCTAAGCATAACATGGCAATTTAAATAACATGCATCTGCCAGTTTTCTTCTGGCCATCACTTTCTGAACGAGCACCAGTGCCCAACATAAGCACTGCCTAACTTCTGTCATGAACAACAGCGGGTATTTAATGACTCAGTGACTGTTGCTGCATACAACAGAACTGAACTTGTGTCATAAAAAACATAAATAAGAAGTGCAGGTTATAAATTATTTTTAGCACACACTATGGAAACCCATTCCATGAAACTTAACATTAAACAGGAATTGGTGTGAAAAACCTAGAATGAAAATGCTTACAGTTTGCAGTCAGTTTCTCAGAGGTTACTCTTTCTTTGGGTTCAAAGTCCATACTGGGAATTGGTAACTTGGCCACACAGGTAATCTGTTTCCCTATATCTTCAGCTGTGGGATTAAACGAATATGTGACAGTTTTGTTCTCTGTATTTGTGCTTTCATCTTCATAAAAGTTTTTCTCATGAAGAACATGATCCCCTTTCTTTAGGAGCACTTCCAGGTAATGAGAAGGATACACATCCAGAATTTTACAGGTGACAGTGACTGGCTCTGCAGCAGCTAAGGATGGGCTGATCTCAATGACAGGATCTCTGGGAAAAGCTAAAAGAACAAAATCCATTTCTTTAGTCTAGCAGAGATGAGCTCTAGGGTCAGCATAAGAGCAACATCCAGACACCAAACAACTAGAGTTTAGAGACATTCAGAACATGACATTATATCAACTTCATTATCAGACATTATTCATACCTTGATATGAAGACATACAGGTCCTTCATAAGCAGTTCGTACACTAACAGGAATTATACTTGTACCATTTGTTGAAACATGATCACAAATGATCTAATAAAATCTAGCAAGGCACCTAGGACAGTGGCACAGCTGCCTAAAAACAGGCATCCAGAGCAATCCCTACACTGGTGCTGTCCTGGTTTCTGTGTGGTTTAGGCAACAGAACCATTCCCCTGCAGACTGCAAACACTTTGATTCTTCATTTTTTTCCAGCTCTACAAATGTTTAGATCAGTACATACAACCTTCAGAGCAGAGAGAAGGTGTCCTGAAGAGACAGGTAAAGGAATCTTACAAGGAATATATGTTGAACTATAGCAGACCCATTATCTCAGCATTATCAGTTAACTACCAACCACTGTACCTAAAGCCACTTCTTGATTTGGCACAAATGCGTAGTGCTTAAACAGAATTTGACATTTTTACTTACAGTAAATTTCAACTTTGACACTCTTCTCTTTTTTCTCTTTCTCACCACAGAAGACAGTACATAGATAGTCATGAGAATTCACAGTGCTAACCGGATTCATCGTCAAGGTAGAGTATGTCCTATAGTTATTCACTGTTCCTCCAAGGGGGTTGTCCATCTGGGTCCTCCAGGAAAAACTTGGTGATGCACAGCCAGTAGTATTGCATGTGAGTCTGAGTGTTTCTCCAACCTGTTTAACAATTCTGTTAGCAGGTATAATCTCCATTTCAAAAGCCTTAACTGCAATAGAGAGAACAGACACGAACTGAGCAGCAGGTGGAGGTTAAACTAACAAAGCTTATGCAGTGGTTTACATCTCCAAAATTTCCCATAAACACTGCTATTTTTGTCAAAGACAACTAGAGACTTTAACAGGCAGTTCTCATGTATAGAATAGCATAAACCCAATCCTGACAGTGAAAATAAATGCATTGGCACAATATAGCATTTTTTGTCAGGTAGATCTGGTTCTAAAACTGTAACATTTGAGGCAAGGAATGCCAAGTAAGATAGCAAGGACAAGTGCAGAGTAACTTTCAGCAGGACATTCAGCGCCAAACTTGACTGACGCTGTCAGGTATGACAGTAAAAATCAAACACGCACTGATATACTGCAGTTGTCTCCTAGCCTGTCTTTTAGCAAACTCAGTAAGAAAATGACTGTGTCATTGCAGAGCACAGATAAAGCTGACAGAAAATGTCAAAAAAAGCTTCCTGACATTTTGACAGAGCTACTTAATTGCCAGTTGTGTTCACCTGAGATGGAAAAGTAACTGGAACAAAGGGAACTCAAGATCTAACATTAAACCATAGGGCAGCTGACACCTAACAAAGTCAAAACCAAATAAAGGCAAATAACACACACCAACTTACCAGTCATGAACACATGCAAAATTACTAGCCCAGCTTGGCTCGTTCTTCCCATCTCTCTTAACATTCGGAATTGCTGTCACTAAGTAAAGAAAGTAGATTCAAAAGCCTTGGTTTCTGTTCTCCGTGAGGAAACACAGTGAGACCCTGCTGCTCTGCACCAGCTTACGAGCATAGCTCCAGCGTCCCCTTTATAGAGGCTCCGGTCGAGGTGGAGCGGGAAATCCCCGGACGGGGAAATTCGGAGCGGGCCGGATCCACGCCGGGCTGCGCCCTCTGCTGCTCTCCGCAATGCACAGTCGGAAGTCGGGAAAACAAGGAATACTGACACTGCCCATGGCGCATCAAGAGCAGGATCCGATCCTGCAAACAACTGATAAAATGAAAGAATGGGAGTAATTCCAAGCAATTGAATGGCTCTGTATCTCAAATGGAAAAGTTGTTCAAGCCTGCTTTCAGTGTAAATATTTTTGTAGGAGTGAGTCTTGAGAATACTTGTAACAATACTCAGCTCTGTAAATAACTTTTCCCAGCTCAGTATTCCCCTTGAAAACTGCGCTACCAGTTCAAGAGGTGATGTTACTCCCATTTCTAAGTTTAAAAATGAAGAAATAAGTCAGATAGCAGAAGTCTGAAGATCCAACTTGATCAGCTTGAATCAGGTTCATCCTTTTGGGATTAACTGACTTAAGTTTCCAATTCCGCTTTAAAAATGCCTCTAAAATGTTTCAAGATGCTACTGGTACGCATTACATCACTGATATGCCTCAGTTCTCCTGTGTCCTGTTTATGTACAACTGAAGAATACCAGTTTATAATACAACTCTGGGATTATTTTCCAGTGTTTTATTTCCAGTGGGTATGTGAATCCAGACTGGAATCTTTCTGAGGGCGACTATTACTGGCTAATATAGCAACAGTGTTATGAACAAAGCAAAGTAACATTTTCAGTGTTTAATTTTCAATTGGGAAATGCTATGAACACAAAGAATGGATGAAGGTTTCCAGATCTCATCTCTTTATTCAACAGCTTGAGTAGTTTGTATTGGTCAGTTATGAATCCCTAAATAAAAGCAGCAAGAGATCCAAACTAAACATATATGTTATTTTAATGTGTCTCTGGTAAATTGTTTGGTAGGTACTAGTTTGGTCATTTGATGCCTGTGAAATATTGTCCTCATACAGTACCTTTTATAAACAGCACAGATTCAATGTCTAATAAATGAGTAATGACTTGTAAAAATAAAGGTGAAGTATCGATGCTGCAGATGCTAAAGAAAGGTCATTGCTGAAAGCTGGCACCACATCAACATGATGCTTTTTGAGTCAAGCAGATTTTACATTTAATAAGCCTAACGCTAGCCACAAAACACCATGCTCAGGTGAGAGTAGTACCAGAGGATGTAAAGCTTCTGCTGGCCTAGAGTCAGTGTGCCTTCTTCTATTTTTTAATGCTTTTCCCTGGCTGCACCTGCCCCTACATCTGCATCCTTCATCAAAGGGCAGCTGGACTGTACAAGCTGCCACAGAAACACTGAGGTTAAGAGAAGCAGCGTCAACCACCTTTTTCATATACTTCTCAGAAACTCGTCAATTTAAAAGGGACTGCAATGATTGCAGGAAGATACAAACCGTGCTCTCAGGCAGAACGTATGTCTTCAAAATAATAATGATTTGTAATAACAGCAGTGTTCAGAAAGATGAAGAAAATTAACGAGACAAGCCAAGAATTACCCAGAAGACAATAACCCAGGGCCATCTGAAGCATCTAGCAACGCCTCGGCAGAAGTCACTAGAGCTGAGGTTCACTGGAACCTCCAGTGGATTCTCCCGTAATACATTACTTCTATTATCTTTATCCTTGTTTTTATTAGAGGAGGAGGGGGGATTAAAACCAATGTCCTAAGTGTCAGGAAATTAAAGCAGAGTACTGCTCTGGAAGTACTGCTATCAAATCCAGAAATCCAAAATCTATTCGGAGGAGGTAACAACATCTACAGATGGGATCTCTCTTCACTGGAATGGGTTTTGGTGAAGAAGTGTTCTCTCTTAGTTAAGTTGCAAATAAAGACTCTTTAACCACTGGCAGAGAGAAGCGAGAAATGAAACTCTTCTGCCTGACTGCTGAATAATCATAGGCTAAGCTGAATGGGAAAAGGCAAAATCTCCCTATTTCTGGGAAATCAGTTTCTAGACACAAAAAGAAATAAACATAGGAGGCCATATCCGCATGCTGGAAAAACTGTAATCAAGCCCTTCATCAGATAACATGAAATAGGAAATAACCCTGATCCAGCTCTCAGTAAAACTAAACTGGACAGCTGCCATTAACTTTACTGGAGTCAGATCCTTAACAGAGGGACTACGACACTGAGTGACAGACAAATTTAACTCAGACACTACAGGTGAGAGCAGGGTGAGCCAAGAGATATCATTAAAGGAAGTACAGATTGACAAAGAAATGAAACAAATTTCTACAAACTTGTTCTTTACCCAACTTCAAATGTGAGCCTTCTGTGCATTTTAAACAGAACATACGCTTTACTGTTGCTCCTACTATCCCCTGCATCAGCTTGCAAATAGGAGGATGGCTATCAAGCTAGCTTATTTCCAGAACAGGCTGTCCTGTCTAGGGATCAGCAGCTGACCTCAGGAGTTCACACAATCAAGCTTTTTATTCAAATTGCACAAAGGAGGACTGCTGGGGATAAGCCCAGAGGATGCATCTAGATTCACAGTGAGATCAAGTGTTAGAGAATCAACTGGAAGAAAAACCTGACACATGCAGAGCGCAATGAAGACTGGAATGCAACAAGTATTACAAACATATCACCAAAGGCAAAAGAGATTAAAAGAATGAAGCACTGGGATGTAAATATGGTTTTTAATACATCTAGTAATCAAAAGAGTCTTTTCTCAGGCTTTGCTGGACAAACAAAGAGAAGACAATTGTGTGTCTCAGAAGGGAGTTGGAAATACTGAACACGTCACTTTTGGCCTGGCATCAGAAAATACAAATGTGCTTCAGGAAACTGAAACTTACTTCAGACTTTTTTTGGAATGGAAGAACAGAAACCCATTTCAGCATTGTGTTCAGCTTTTGCTTTAATTCATACTTCTTCAACTGTGCTAAATACCTATATGATGAACTTCACTTAATTTCCTCTAGCCAAGAGATAAAAACTCTCTCTGACCAAAATGCAACATGTTCATTATCCAGCATTTCTAAACCTCTTCTTAACTATTCCATGATTTTGTGATTTTAATTGTACTGCACTGTCTCAGGGAGGCGACGAGAGGAAGCTGAAAGGCTAACCCTCATGCAGAATTTGGTCTCTTCAAACCTGCACCACTGCTTTTGTGATTCATGGCCTATGGAGAAGAGGTCAGCAATAAAATACTTCATGGCACTCCATCCCAATAGCTGTATCTAGAGCCACCACTTAGGATTTCTGCTAAAAACATCCAGTGTTGGAATAATAACTTCTATACAGGGCCCTAACACAGAAACACATGCAACATGTGTACTGTTAAGCATCTGAGTCCCATGAGCTTGAGAGGGCAGAATCCTTCAGTGGAAGGCCTGGCATTCAGGTGAGAAGATGCAGCTAAGTCTGACTCAACAATTCCTCAACCTCAGATCATAGAGGTATTACAGCAAGCTCATGCTTAGGACCCCCATTCAAACAGCAGCCCTCACCCATCTCACAAAAGATCTCCTTGGGATGTGCACTGGATGTCTGAGTATGAGAAAGCCTCTCACAGAGTTTGTGATGCTTTATGGAAGCAGCTGGGATGAAGAGCTTTCACCCTATGCAAAGAGTGTCTGATACCTCCACAGTATGATCATGCCTAAAGAATAAAAGCAAGAGCAATGTGCTGTAACTCAAATGAGAACTACTCTTGCAGGGAAAAACATATCTGCATCAACAAAGAAAGAATTCCCTTCAGGCACCACATCCAAGGGAACACCTTTAGTATGGTCATATCATGATCAAGTAACTGAAAAACCATGTACCTGGAGGATATGCATGAGTACTGCTGACTATATGGCTTACACAGCAGATAATGATCTGACAGATGCCAGATCTTTAACTCTCAGCACCTCAGTAGCCTGCTGTATGGGTTATATTCTGTCTTGCCTTCCTCAGTGCCTACTGGCTTTTTGGTTCCCAAAGCTTTCCCGACCCTTTGGTTTCCTTAACTCCCTCCACCTTCTTTCTCATCACCTGACAATAACACAACATCTGTATAGCCCCCAAAAGGGGGAGGAGAGCATCACTGACTCCCTATAATTTTCACCTCCAGATGGGAAAGATGAGCTCTACCTGCAGATCTATTTAAAGGGTTGTGTCTGTTTCAGGAATTGTAACTTTGTTCCCAGCTACAAAAAGAACACCAACGCATTACCCTGTAACTCACATCACACCTTACAATTGTACTCCACATCTAACTTGTCATCTGTTGAAAAAAGGGAAAAAAGAAACAACTTTAGAAAGTTTTCTCCTCTGCTTCTTTCCCTTTTCAGGAATTTCTGAAATACTGAATACAAAAATAAATACATTACTTCCTTCATGGTTTTTCTCAGGCACCAGCTCCTGTGACACTTCTGTCTGGTTGGTCTGCAGGCATCCAGAATCCACAAAAGATGTCAGATAAAACAATACTGAAGTATGGTAAGTGGCACAGACTACAAAATAGCTGTTTCCTTGTGGTTTTTTTCTATTCAGAGGCATTGCCTATTTCACTTCACAGAAAGGAATGAATAAAAGCCATTAGAGCAAAAAGTCCCTACTTTTTACCTTAGTCTCTTGTTGCTGGCAGAAAACAAGCTCTGGAAATTCCAAATCTTATCTATAAAAAAAGAAAGAAAGAAAGAAAGAAAGTGTTATTTTAGTGATGCTGGATGTAAAAGTGAAACTGTTGAACAGCCTTTTAATTCACATACCTACAGTGCCAAGTACTGTACTGCGAGACATTAGGTTGGGTAGCTGAGCTTCTATGGTCTTCACATTGACAGAAGTTTACCTTTTGAAACATCCTCCAGTGTATATTAAGAAACAAATTCAAATACGAGTATTCAAAATCTGTTTGGGAATTTTGAAATGAGAGCTCAGATCTGCTTTATTTTGAGCCAAGTATCTTGAAACACAGCAAAGTCATTTCTCCTCACTGGAATTACAGCTTCTCAGACAAAACTCCTTCAAAATGGTCAGAGAAAAGAAATAATGTGAGCTTTGGGTCAAAGCACAGATGCTGGTTAGGACCTGGGACACAACAAGATTAAGTCAACTGAAAACATTTATCAATGAACATGAACAAGTTTCTCGATTTGCCCAACACTCTACATGAAATTTGCATACCACTAAATATCTCTGTACACCTCCTCAAGACCAGCACTTCACATCATCAGATGAAGGTAATCAAGAAAAGGATGTATATCTTTTTTACAAAGCTCTGTTATTACTCACCAGCATCTGCTCTCCAAGGCACTTAGAGATCCTTGATTACGGGAAAATGGAGATCAGCCACCTCCCTGTTTCCCATTTCCTTCCCGTTCTTCAGTCATGAGGTACATGCGTGTCCCTATGGACACAGAAAGACAAAGTGAAATGATGACGGCAAGGTGTGTAACATACCATTCCAGCTGGAACAAATGCAGAACTTGGATTCTCCTAAACAACCCACTGCTGACTGCACTGATACCAATTGATCATCCTTCAACTTGTCAATCACTGACTATATTCTTTATTCGCTTACAATGGTTCCTATTCTGAAAAGCTGTGTTCAGCTGTATAGATGTTATTTTTGCTGTGCTGCATGATATCAATGCAATCTTTGTAGTCCCACAGACTGCCTCACTAACAGGTAGAAATATTCCACAGGTATCAGAAAGGAATTAAATCACTGCATGATTAAAGAATCATAATTTTAAACTCTTCCATGGGGGTGAGGATTACAGGGGTTGCTCTATTTCTATTTTTTTCTTTAATTTCGGGGGTTTTTAAAACACATAAGGAAATTTTTCTTTTATATAGCTGTGGTCACTTTTCCGTCTCTGGAAGCAGTACTGAAGAAAACGATCGTCCAAACTGAAAAGAAGGCGTGAACTAATTTTTACCTCCTCCAAGCCAAAATTACATGTACCCAGGAGAAAGCATTTTGCAGTAGCAAAATATGGGTGTTTGTGTGTCTGTACATATAATAGCAAAGTAAGTAACACTCCAAGCCAGCTGCAAGTCTCTTTAGGATCTGGCACCTTTCGTTTTCTTTGGAATGTGCTCTTCCCTAAAACACGCTGTTTTGTTACTTGGACTATTTCTCTCTTTCATGTGTTCCCCACATCTTAACTACTTGCTTTGTTAACACTTTGATGGCAGGAATATGCCACTAGAGGAGTAGCTAAGCGATAAAAGCCATGAATTTTTCTAGACAAGCAACGGTAAGAAAGATGGGAGTTGCTGGGATTGATTTCCCTCTTCAAGACAATTACTTGGCTAGGCATCAAAGGCCTAGTCCTTGTTGTCCGATAGAGACAACTGATCAAGAATGACTCTCATAGCTGTGTCACCCTTTATCAAAGCCCATGTTACTCTCTAGTGATAAGAGAGGCAACCTGAAAAATGTGACGCGTGTTTGAAATTGCTGTCAGGCAGGACAAAGGTCTGTGCTGAATTACTTGCAGAAACATCTGACTTTCACCAGTCCCATGATTCTTAAACAAGGATCCCTCCAGAAATTGCCCAGAATTACACGTGAATACCAATTAATGAGGAACAGATGGCTTAATGACCCTTTAGGTTGCAAAATTCTGCCTCTACTTGATTTCATTTCTGACTATAATTAGAACCACATTAATGGATCATTAGGACAACATTAGTACCTCTCTTCCAACAGCTCAGCTACAGACAGTTGCTCTACCCACACAGTTCTCTGGCTGAGGGTTTCTCCTTCAGATTCCTGAATGGAATCAGTACTGACTGGGTCACACGACCATGGGAAAGCAGCTACCACGAGGGCTTTCACTTGGAAGCTTGGTCATCCCAATGGGAAACAAAGCATTTCTGTGCAGCTCACACTTTTTAGAAGATAAAGAAGACACATGAATGCCACATATGTGGTGTTGAATCCTTTTGTGGGTCAAGGACAAAATCCAGTTAAGTTCTGAGGAAGGTTCATGAGCCTGAGATTAATCTTACCTCTGTAATGGCTTTCTGTATTCAGGATATCAGGTAGCATGGTGACTTGGGATCTGCAAGACCAGCAGGCACAGGAATTTCTAGGGTGAATACAGTAAGATTTCAAGCAGATTATCTCACACTCAGTTTCCTAGATTATTTGAATGAATACAATACTATTATCTCACACAGAGGAGAAATACTCTCTAAGATTTCTGTGTTAATTATTTAAAGTGATATAAAACTATCGACCTTTAAATGATTTATTCGTACATTTTATTACAGTGATTGATCTGCTATGGTGCCAAGATCCAGCTGGTGATTTTGTTTTTCTTGCACTTTCAGGTTTCTTGTGCCATGACTCTATTGAATTCTGTGGCATAAAGAGATGCTTATTCCACCTCTAAGGTTAGCATATGGATCCTGCTGTAGTTTATGGCTTCAGAAAATATGTCTGTACACTGTAAGCATATTGTATGAACAATTTAGGATCTCAGACAATTTAAGACCAATTGTTTCCCTTTATCTTGCATGTTGTATTTATTAATTATTTATTTCTTCATTTATTTTGATATGCAATTTATTAGTTGGAAAATTAAGGTTAGAATGTAAGCAGTGTGTTTAAAAGCCCATAGCTTCCCGATGGAAATTAATCTGCACTGTTTAGTAGTGCTTATTAGATCATCATATTACTACTTTAATACAAGTAACCACACTGCTTTCTAAGTTATCAAAAAGACTGGACAATACACTTTAGAAAGACGATTAGTCTGAAGATGTAGGTTATTTTAAAGACGCATGAATGACACGTGCAGTTTTGCATAAAGCTCTTTGTGAAGTTAGTTTCAGTTTTGTGAATTATGTGTAAACTTACCTTGATTTTTTATTTTCTTACTCTTATCAAATTGGATGTTTCAATGACTGCATTTCATACTACGGTACTGGTCTATTTTCATCAGGATTTGTGTTGTACAACATGCCATTTAAGACGCACCTTACCCTTCCAATCTGTTTTTAGTCGACCAAAACTCAGACAACCAAGTTCAGTGCTTTCACTAACAGACACAGTTATGTACTGGACTTGACTGGGAACAGCCCTTTCCAGGCACTCAGCAAACCTCTGTGAATAACTGGAAATCCTGGCAGGATCTAATTAAATGAACCAGGACATAAATCTAAGCAAGATGTCATTTGTAATTTCTTGGTAATCTTATAATAATCAAGTTCTGTCACCTGTTGTAAAAATGTCATAGCTACTCTTTAAGGTCACTGAAGGTGAAACGCATTGGAACCCTAACTTAGTATGTCAGAGAGACCTTCCAGTTTTATCTTGTCTGTAATTGCTTGCTGTGTCTCAAAAGAGAAATGTCTACATTATTCAGAGAGCACTCTCAAGTACGTGGAATGTCAAGAGCCTGGAGTGAAAGTGAGTAGAGCCGGCATTGTCACATCGGGGTTTACAACACACAGAAGTGTCCAGGAACAGTAAGAGCAGCTTTCTGCTTCCCAACTGAACACATAGTTCAGTGCCCAGGAGCCCAAGGAAGCTTTAAAAGCTTGCTTTAAAGAGGAATGAAATCTACCCTTCCTGCCAATGTCACAGTGCTTTACACAGAGATAAGTTACATAGTCTCTTCTATGAGCAGTTTACTACCCAGCTGGGAAATTTACTACTCAGTCTATGCATGAATGCCAGCTACTGCCATGAGCTTCTTCACAAAATTTCCAGGATCCACACAGTGAGAGGCTATTTGAAAGAACAGTGAAAACCTCTTGCAAACACCATAAGTTCCTTTCACTTACAACCTTCCCTGACAAATCCCAGCTTCTGCTCAGGAATCTCTTACAGCTGCTGCAAAACCACAATAAATAATGCAGATGGGCAAAAGATCAAAAAACAGAAGGAAAAAAAAGGAAAACGGGAAATGGATATTAAGGAAAAAGCTCTTCTGGAAACATCAATAAATAGTCTTAAGCATTTCATCCATTTTAGGAAAAATGTTTTATCTTCTCAAGTAGAAGTAGTTCAAATGCCAGGACAAATAGTGCCCCATGTGCAGTTCAGCTAAAAGAATATATTAGAGAGAATATTCTTACTCCCTTATTCTTATTTTCATGCATTATAAAATACACGATGTGTTTTGGGTTAGAGCTTCCTTGTTTTTATCTTCTTACACCCAAAGGAACCTCTTTCATCCACAAATTCTGCTGCTGCTGTTTCTCCCTTACATTTAGAACTATCTCCTCGTGATCTTCTCCATCATATATTAAGAAAAATGCAACTCTACATCAGAACTTTTGACAGAAAGGGTCTACTTTTGGAGGAGAAAGTTGACACATGAAAGAAACCCATGACAACAGTTCATTCAATATTCCTCTGAAGCTTTGTGAGAATCATGGAAAGGAGACAGGGATGACATCATCTGCACTCTGACCACCACTGGGGTTTTAGTTTATCAAACTTAGATTTTTACCAGAACATATAAACAGCTGCAGTGGATCACTCCAGATTTTACTGAGCCAGAATCCCATCTCTGACCCTGGCTAAAAGCAGATGGAAAGATAAAAGCTTGATAATGGGGGAAGCACACATGCCCCAGTCGATTACACAGGGGCTTACAGAGAGATGGTCTCTATGCATTTAGTCTGTGCTTTCAAGAGCATAATTCAGTGCAAGAAAAATCCTATGAGCAAAGGGAAAGATATGTGAGAAATGCCTAAGAGATCGGGAAATCAAAGTAGCCTGTGAAAATCTTATCCTAAACAGCATAGAAAAATAGAAATTAATATTACTACTACTACTATTAATACTACTAGTGCTATTAATAGTGTTAATAGTACTACTAGTCTCACTTCTGTGCCTGGCAAAATCTTGGAGCACATTCTCCTGGAAGGCATGCTGAGGCACATGAAAAACAACAAGGTGGTTGGTGACAGCCAGCATGGCTTCACTAAGGGGAAATCCTGCCTGACCAATCTGGTGGCCTTCTAGGATGGGGCTACGGAACTGATGGACAGGGGTAGAGCAGTTGATGTCATCTACCCGGACCTGTGCAAAGTGTTTGACACTGTCCCACACAACATCCTTGTCTCTAAGTTGGAGAGACATCAATTTGATAGGTGGACCACTCGGTGGATGAAGAACTGGCTGGATGGCCGCACGCAAAGAGTTGTGCTCAATGGCTCAATGTCCAGCTGGAGACCAGTAACGAGTGGTGTCCCTCAGGGATCGGTGTTGAGGTGGGCTGATGCCAACCTGATGAAGTTTAACCATGCCAAGTGCAAGGTCCTACACCTGGGCCAGGGCAATCCCAGGCACAGCTCCAGGTTGGGCTGAGAAGAGATTCAGAGCAGCCCTGCAGAGAAGGACTTGGGGGTGTTGGTAATGAGAAAATGAACATGAGCCGGCTGCAGTGAGCACTCGCAGCCCAGAAAGCCAACTGTATCCTGGGCTGCATCAAAAGGAGCGTGACCAGCAGGTCAAAGGAGGTGATCCTGCCCCTCTACTCTGCTCTTGTGAGACCTCACTTGGAGTATTGTGTGCAGTTCTGGGGTCCTCAACATAAAAAGGACACGGAACTGTTGGAACAAGTCCAGAGGAGGCCACGAGGATGATCAGGGGACTGGAGCACCTCCTGTATGAAGATAGGCTGAGAAAGTTGGGGCTGTTCAGCCTGGAGAAGAGAAGGCTGCGTGGAGACCTCAGAGCAGCCTTCCAGTATCTGAAGGGGGCTATATGGATGCTGGGGAGGGACTCTTCATTAGGGACTGTAGTGATAGGACAAGGGGTAATGGGTTCAAACTTAAACAGGAGAAGTTTAGACTGGATATAAGGAGGAAATTCTTTACTGTAAGGGCGGTGAGGCACTGGAATGGGTTGCCCAGGGAAGTTGCAAATGCTTCATCCCTGGCAGTGTTCAAGGCTGGGCTGGACAAAGCCTTGGGTGACATGGCTTAGTGGGAGGTGTCCCTGCCCATGGCAGGGGGTTGGAACTGGATGAGCTTAAGGTCCTTTCCAAACCTAACTATTCTATGATTCTACTTACCACTAGTTCATTTAGAACTCAGGAATCACCTGATCTATTCTGCCACTCTGAACGCATCGCTGCTACTTTTCCTCCATGCAGCTGCAGAACAATCTCAGTCATTCCTGAACTTTATCAAGTGAGCTCTTCTGAGCACCCCAGTTTGGCACAGAGACTCTGCCAAACTTCGGCATTCCCAAACGGCTCTTGCCGCCTGCCATCTGCTGCCAGTGTGTTACTCCCAGGCCACCTCAGAGTCCTGGCACCATGACTTGGCTGTCTCTGCCGTGTGGCAGCTTGTCCACCTGCTGACTTT
The DNA here is from genome assembly GCA_017639245.1 of Myiopsitta monachus. NCBI lineage: Eukaryota > Metazoa > Chordata > Aves > Psittaciformes > Psittacidae > Myiopsitta > Myiopsitta monachus. The sequence goes on along the minus strand of CM029923.1, from coordinate 892,050 downwards.
GCATTACATGCTGATACAAAGGTGCCTGCTGGCATCCACCTCGAAAAGGAAGTTTTCCCTAAGTTAATCCTGTCACCTTCTTACTTAGGATTTCATTCTGGCCTAATCTAAACCTCAATGGACTCAAATAGATACTCTTCTAGAGATACCATTAGGCTTTGCATGGGCCCCTTCAGCTGAGTAACAGCTTACTGTTTGATTTCTTAACACTGAAACATTTACTAGCACTGAAAACTGGAATGACTGAAAGACTGAAGGGCAACTTCGCTGCCAAAGATCTGTGTAACTGAGAAAAGCAACTCGTAAGGACTCTCTAGACCTGAGCAGTTCAACCCAGGACCAAGCACAAAGCATGCCTGTAGCTCAGAAGGCTGTCTTTGCCACAGTACAGAGGCTTGCTAATTCGATCACAAAGAATAAACATCTTTACCTAAAGTGTAAATGTTGCAATAAACTTGAAAATCCATGTCAAAACTGATTTCAAAACACAAAGAGGTTTCTAAAAGAAACATACGAAGAATTAAATCTCTAATGCTTATAGTCAAAATCAATTTATTTTCTGACGTGTTTCTTTCTATTCTCCTCTCAGGAGAAAATCGGCATTTACCATTTTAGTCACATCAGTTATCACTCCTGAAATATTTCTCAATTTTAGCAGAATATTCTCCACCTTCTCCAAATACTCGAGAGATAAATCCTTTCTATGGCTTGAGGCCTTTTAAAAACCACACTGTCACATAGGGGATAAAGAAAGAAACAGGATATCCAAGTAAAATACACAAAAATAGGAAGAAGCTTGTTTATGAAATAGCTACCAGAGTCCTGACATATACAATATTCTCATTGTTGTTTCCTTTGCCATAAGTTTTCTGACCCTTCTGTTTTGTTTTTCTGGTTCATTTATTCATCAGCTTTTTCTATCACTATGGCAAAGGCAAATATCCTTTGGAAGGAAGACCATCTTCCCTCCTCCAGACTTCCTCCAGGACAGAGAAGGAAGAACATCAATTTATTGTCCTGACAAAGTTGGCCACCTGGACCTATTATTCTTAGGCCAGAAGCGCAAGACTACAGTGTACTCTGGCAAAACCTGCCTGAGGAACAGATCATTTGCCACATCAGCAGCATTTACTGTTGGTCCCTGGCCTAACCCAGAGCAGCAGTCAACAGTGGGTACTTCAGCGGAAGGCAAAGACTGGCCAAGTTCCTCATGCAGGGCTTTAAATAATTTCCTTATTTGCACACAATATTATGTCCCCTTACTTGAGGTATTACTTCCTTCTTTAGCTTGGCTTATTTCCTGCTTCAACAGTGAAAAACCACAGAACTTTTTAAAAGTCCAAACCCATGCAGAATGAGCAATACACGCGCACAGGGGTAAATACCTGAGTATATGTGTTTGTAGAAAACACCAACATTTCATACCTGAAAACAGCAAGAAACTTCCTGAAAGTTTCCCAACTAAAAAGTATCGTTTAATCATTTAATCAGACAGTATCAGTACCAGAAATCAAAACCTACTTAATTCAAGGAAATGTGAAACATGTGACTGGAAGTGAGAGGATTTCTCAGTTATCAAAGCACGGTGCTTGCTATTTTTTGGATTAGAGAAGTAATCTTCCTCATTTCACATGATATTTATCACATGGAATTGCCTGTATTTAGGCTGTGAGCTTAATATCTGAGCTTTAATCAAAGTAAATTAGAGAGAGAAAATGCAAAAAGATGCTAAAAAAAAGGAGGAACTGAAGGTTTATGATGGTCTGAAAATTAAAATCACTGCCATGCAAACCCCATTTTTTATGTTTATTTTTTAATACATTCCTCCTAGCTGTAGTACTCAGACCAGTAACTGTGTGAGTCGGCGTGTGGACACCTACAGATATCCTGCAGATACCCTATATTTAGGTGTTTATATCTGCAGTTTAACCCCATCTGGTTATGTCCCTTTGAAAGGATATTCTTTCCCAGTTACAGCTTAAAACTCCTTAAACACAAAACCTTACGGCCTGTAGCAATAGTAGAAAAATGTTGTGTTACACGAAACATATGCAGATACACCGACACAGTAAGTTTTGAATTTCTAAGTTGCATATATACTAAATAATAACGTGCAAACGAGAAAATACACATCTGTTTCTCCATATAATTTCTTTTAGAGTAAGTCTTTACTTAGTGACTGATGTGTATACTGCAGATGACTACTGAAAATATCTTCTATAAACGACACAGAATACAAATCATTTGTTTCCTAGTGCCACAAGGAGTGCTGTATCTGTATTTATTTTCTCAGTAAAAAGAAACTCCATACCAAGAAGAGAAATTCACCTTATCTCAACAATGCACTTAATCCCATTCTGCACAAGACAAGGAATTTATCTCAGATCTACTGAAATTTAAGTTAATTTATAATTCTCTGTCCCACTTTTCTGGTGAATGCCATTAGCATCAAGTGGTTTGTAGATGTACAAATGGAGGTCATGGACTACTGTTTCTGATGGAAAATGCTCTTTGACTTCGCCTAACAAGCTCAGAAGAAATGCGTGCTCCTATTCAAGCTCGTATGCAAAATACTCACTGTGAATGAACAACACAGGAAAGGTAAAGATGTAACCATAGTATTAAAGGGAGAGAAAAGAATACGACATTCCAAGAAAAAGGTGCTTACAGTGAAGGTGGTAAAACACTGGCACAGGTTGCCCAAAGAGGTGGTGGATGCACCATTCCCTGGAGAAATTCCAGGCGAGGCTGGACATGGTTCTGGGCAACCTGATCTAGTTGAAGATGTCCCTGCTCATTGCAGGGTTTGGACTAGATGAGCTTTGAAGGTCCCTTCCAACCCGAACCATTCCATGATTCCATGAAGTTCTGCTGCAATCCTTACAGACAACTCAAATGCTGAACCAATGTATCCACATGTTGAATGATGTCAGTCCTTCAAAAGTAATCTCTGCAGAAGTACTGTATTATCTACAGGGCACACACAGATCCTGTAGAAGCAAATAATGCAACTCAACCTCAATTTTAGTTTTCTTCAGAAAATCTCTGGAAAACATTTTCAGTTACAGAAGGATAATATTTCACCTATATCTTGTTTGGATTTTGACATAATTGTCATAATCAACATGTGTGTTCACCAGCAGAATACAGAAGTCATCTCCCCAATGCAGGTATACAATTGGTTTTGATATCCTTCTGTGTAAAACACTCTGTTCCTTATCTTATTATCACAGGTATTTTGAGCTGACTTGAGCCATATTTCTGTAAGTGTGCATCCAGCACTGTTCTGTAGTAAGGCATCAGAATTATTATTATTATTGTTATTATTAATCCAAACATTCACGAGATGTTCTTCTTGTGGGCCCTGTAAATCTTGCCACTAATCAGGCACTACAAAGTTCTTTACTTGCAGTAACTTCAAAAAACTACTGCCAAGGGTTAGCACTAGTCATTGAGTTTTGATTCTTTTGGACCATTTCAAAGAGGATGGAGCCTTGTCTTCCTTTGGAAGTACTTCAAAATTATGAATGACTGCCAAGAAAAGCAGCCTTTGCTAGGAAAAGTAATGTTCAAACAATGCAGTAGGTCACTGGAAGTTTCCCTCGATTTTTTTATACACAACCTTTCGGGGAGCAGAGGGAGAACCTTTTATTTGAAACAATAAAACCCAACTAAGTACCATTTAAAATACGTTTTGAAAGGAAAAATGTTCTTAGGACAGTTGGAAACTAACTCCTGTTGCGTAGCACTGGGATGCTACACTGTTCTCTTAATTCACAGTTTTACTCTAACCAACCCTGCTGTGTGCCCCTAATCGAACAAATATCTTCCAGCACTAACACAGTTGGAGGAACAGCAGCAAAGAATGGCTCACTTCTCTGTTCCAGAAGACAGTGTTTGGGCAGCTGTAAGTGGCTTATACCATGCTCCTGGATGAGCTCTAGACAACTCAGAATGAGCTGTGCCAGATGAAATACAAGCAGAAATAACGGTCTGGGTAAAATATATAGGCCATGGTAACAGGTAGGACACACTTTAACAAAGCATATGGTGACATTTATGTAGGTTGCAAGACCCTATAGCTTCCAGTATACTTCATCTTATGCCATGGCATGTGGAATGGACCAGTTTCTAAGACTTTTTAGTCAGAAGACTGTTACGTTTAGGGGCAAGTCAACCTGCTATAATGCTACTTTTGCAATGAGGTTGTTTTTACACTGCTTTTTACTGGCTCCGGGCACACATTAAGCCAGGTCCCAGATGCAGAATTTTAACCTTGGTTTTCAGTACAGATTTTAGGGCTGAATCATTTTTAGATTTCCTTCTTAACTCAGTCTTGATTTTATACACAGAGAACTGGCTCTATGAGAGCATGACAGAATTCCTCCCTCTGCTATGGTCCCATGTCTATCAAATATATTGCTAAAGGTAATTTCCAAGCTTTTGTTTAATTCTGTTTCATTTTGATGCCTATCTGAAAGACAGTAAGAAGCAGTTAGTTGAGAACACCAGCAGAAACTCAAAACTATAGAGGGAGCAAAGAGAACAAACAAAAAAGAACCCTAAATAAGGGCTGCAGAAACAGGCACTTCACACAATTATGTTAAAGAACAGTAGGTGCTTTACGAGTCCCCACCCTTCAACCAGTTTCCTGTTTTTCAAAACCTCAGCTCCCCATGCTAAATGCTACAAGATTCACCTTCACGCAGCTCATCTCCTTACAGTCCCTACGCCCTGCTGGGAAATCTTCTCAATCGCTGCAATTAAGCTTTCATAGAGCTGTGAATTCTGTGCAAACTGACCACTGTGTATGTGCCACATCAGGACCTGCTGTAAACTTACCAGAATTAGGGACCTGTCTTCTCATTTTCACCACGGGGTGCCTCCTATTTCTGAGGCGCTATAGTAATGAATAAGAGCCTTAAAAATACACATGAGAAAAAAACAGAAAACTGAACCACTGAACTAAACTCATTTCCTAGTTCTCAACGAGGTTGTTCATTCAGCCATAGGGTTAGCTTTACACTTTAAAGACACTCATCAAAACCATACAGATACATGACAGAAACACAGCTTCACAGGATGAAAGCAGTTAGTCATGGATCAAACTTCTGCTAAAAAGATGGAAGTGCTTTGTATTACCAAACTTGCTTCTAATGAAGATGATTGTTGATCAAAACACTTCGTTAAATACTCCCACATCAATAGCTATGTGTAGAAAGATAAAAAATTACATAGTCAAAATCTGTATTGACATCAGCTGGTAAACCAGAATACATCTCAAGGCCCTTTCCAAAGTATATCTCCTGGTTTAGTCCATTGTTTCTCTTTGAAAAGAAGGGAATGTGTCAGGCTTTTAAGAAACCTGGAGAGTAGGTACTAAGGAAGTACTGCCCTTCCCAAGTTGAGTCTAAGCTCTTCAGATACTTCTAATGATGTCAGAAATTTGCTCTGATAAAGTATGAATTTAAGAGAATTTCTCTAGAATCTCTCCATTTGATTAGTGCAGTTAGTTATTTATTTCTGATACTCAAACAGTGGTTTTCGAAGCACAGGCTGGAACCAAATGAAACCTGATCAGACCCGTGCTGCTTCACTGCATTGATCCCATTCTCAGGCTTTGATAACAGCCCAATCAAACTTGATCTGGACAACCAAAAAAAAGTACCCCAAACTCTGCGAATTTTAACCTTTTGTAAATTCCGTTTTTTCATTTTTTGACCTAAAAGTTAAGCTACCTTCCAAATGGAGGTATTATCCAACATTGTGCGTGAGCAGACCACACACATACCATCCCTTCCAGTTCTTGCTTGCATGGTCTCAGAGTGGACCTAAATACACACACATCTGACATCACAGCACAGCTGCTCTGGAGAAGCTGCACCATCATGGTCTCTGTCAGTATGACATGGTATGATGGAACAGCTGCATTGAGATATTAGGTTTAAAATGATATTATGCCTTAAAAAAGCTATTAAGGTTGCAAATCCACACACTATAAAATGAGAAAGAAGAGAACAGAAGTTTACTTATGTGCTCACATACCTTCTTCCTTTACTGTAGGAGACAGACTGAATGTGGGAATGAACGAGGGAGACTCTTTCTACCTGAACTTTACTTCATTTAGCCACAGTTAAAGTTAGTATGAACGATCTTTTGCCTAACTAAAGTCGTGAGGAATGCTTATTACTCTGAAAACTCAGGTGCTTATATTAGGCATTCAAAGTTAATGGAGTTGAGGTGCTCCAGGGAGGTGGGTGGAAAAGAACAATAAATTAATCTGTGGCAGTTATCTTTGATGTTTTGTTAACTCACATCAACTAGGTGGGCTTAAGTACAACAAAAACACATGCGTTAATTCAGTACACCTACTATCCTCTGAACAAGCTGCAAGGGAAAGGAAAGTTTTAAAATCCTGTTACTAATGGGAATTGTAATATCCTCATGACTATGAGGAAATACTTTAAGATTACAGGCAAAAAAAGAGAAGGCATCGTAACTGAGCAACTGGAAAAACAGCTTTAGGCTATATGCAGCTTCTAGGCAGTTTTTACATGGGAAGTGACACCCATTTGTTGCATTTCCTACCACACATCCACTTCTACAAGGAAAGAACACCAAGCAAGACCCAGAGACTTACAGCAGTTTCTCCTGCCAAATGTCCACATTTTTTTCCTGTATTAAGTGCACCCAAATTCCAGAGAACTTGAGAGAGATAACACCCCCAAGCAGAGACTGAGATGTTTGTCCCTGGAGCAGGACCCATGCAGTCCTCCAGTTACACCAGGAAACACCTCCTTTTCAGAAATGGGTCTGATAAAGAACTTGCTCTGTGACAATCCAGCTCACAAAATACACTGATAAATCTGAGCTCAGTACAGCCTGGGTGAGGAAGGGCTCACTGATAACAGTCCAGCACTGGTGAAGAGCCCAGGTGCCTATCCCAAGCAGCCAGTGATGTCTGCTCTGAGCATCTCCACAGCACACGCTCCTCCTGGGCTCCTACATGAAAGTCTTGAAGCTGACCACAAAGAACCTATCCAGATTCTTTGGTCTCCGGAGAGCTCATCAACCAAAGAACAACATTCAGACTATGGAGAGAAGGAGATTTTGTGTGATGTAAAGCTTAAGTAGAGAGTTACAGTGGGGAAAAAATAGGAAGATTGAGCTTTGGCTAATATCAGATAACTTTACATTACCTGTAACCTTGAAAAGACTTATATATAACAAATATACAAAAGTACCTGTGGTACAGATCATTCCCAGGTACATGTCCCACCACAATGGCCTATATTATACGACAGCAACAATAATAGCCTGCCTTTTAATATGTTCACCAGCAGCCCCAATTTGCTGCTCTTTCTAGAAGTTTCTGCATAAGAGCACACTTTGTCAATAGTGTGCAGAGCTCAACATCACCCTTTCTGAATTTCCTTCAATGTTCCAATTACACATGGAAAAAGCAGAACAGTCCACAGTAATATATTTACTAGCAGCTTATTGATGGACTGATGAACATTAATAGAACTCCTCCTACATCAAAAATACCAGTGACTGATCCCCAATGACTTCTTTGCTATTGCATGAATATGTACAGAGCTTTTTTAATCAGACACAGAGGCAGCGGCAGGTCATGTTCTCATAGTAATTTCCTCTTTCTTCTTTCCTTTTAGACAGTCAGAAGTCATGCAAACTCCTTCCAAGTCTGCTGGTGGCTTTATGCAGCGGGGAATAGGAAGTCACAGTACAAATATCTCATGAGCACAAGCATGTAAAGAACCAGTGTCTTATGAAAAGATAGCTACAAAGAGAAACTTCCCAAGGGAAGCTTCCTCTCTGCCAAGCAGTTTTGCAGCACTGCAATGGCAAATGACTTGAGTTACTTTGGTAAGTTGAAGATTGGGGAAGCTCCACTCTGCAAAGCACTGAACCACTTTAAACATTACTGTTTGAAAAGTACCCGGAAGATCTGCTTCTCACAGGCATGTAGTTCTCCATGTACATAAAACTGTTCTCAGGCCCAAAGGAACTTCAAATATTTCCTTCTTCAGTATCACATGCCTACACTTCCTTCTTGATTATCACATGCCTTAGCAGCCTCGGCTTGCCTGCAAGTGTTGGGCACTTTTGTCCAAACGAACAGCAATAACCTAGAATGGTGAGGACAATGTGCTGACAAAAGTGACCTGCTCTGTCATTCTCTCCTTACGAGTCTGTGCAATACCAAACCTTGGCTGTTCTCCTGGGGTAGAACAGTTGCAAGTGCTAGCATTTGAAACTACTGCGCTTTTCCTGCAGAAGTGTCTCTTTAAGTACCTGGGCTCTCCTCTTTCTATTTCTTTTCAGCTATCAGTAAGGTCAGAGTTATTTTGAAACTCTTCCTGCTGCTATTTAATTTGGCACCTTATTTTCAGGATTTCAGCTTGATTATCCTTAATTATGAAATCATCTGCAACCAGGATTGCAGTTTGATTATCTCCCTCATTATGAAATCATCTGCAACTTTATACACTAGTTTCAGCACATACAGTTCCCCTTTGCATATTTATTTTCTCCTCCCAATTCTGCAGAGGGTAACTTCAAAAACCTGCTCTTCTTGTCTCCAAAGACTTTCTTCTACGCTGCCAGTTCTCACATTTTCTATCACCGTATCTGCTCTTGTGCCTTTTTCCAGATCTCCCTGCAAAATGTTTTCATTGATTTTCTAATCTGCCTTACCAGAAGTCAGTTCCCAGCATTCTGAGTTAAAGCTAACCCCTTATTCGGTATGCTGAATATCCCTTACTCCTTTGCAAACATCTCCTCACTTGTACCTTGAAAAGAGGCACCAACAGCACAAATCCTAACCACAAATGAATGTAGCCTGCAACTGCTAAACCCAGCAGAATTGTAAGAGATTTTGTAGCATAGTATTTGCGGGCATTTAACCCATTTACATTTCTTGTAACTTCCAACACGAGCCGAATTCTCATACTCCTTGCTTCCAAATCCTTCCCAAACCCAGCCCCATATTACTCACTAGTATCACTTAAACATGCTATTGTTCTTCTCCCACCCAGCTCCTGCTCTGTCATTCCAGCTAGTTCATTGGTACAAAACCAGTAGAATTAAATTAAGATCCCCTACTAGTCTTTCTCTCAGGTACTTTGCTGGAAATGCCCCACCTCTTGAGAAACGGGAGAAGAAAATCGGAGATAATGAAAAAGGAAAAGAAAAGATGGATAAAAAATCCTTCACTTGTAAAATCAAATCTAAAAAATTAAAAAATTAATATCTCTTAATACTGTTCATGCTCTTTCTATTATGTAACTGAAGTCTTCATATGCTTAAGGGCTTTGCTAAAGGAGACCTTGCTGTCATTAAATAAGAATCATAGAATAGTTTGGGTTGGAGAGGACCTTAAAATCATCCAGCTCCAACCCCCTGCCATGGAGTGTAAATTAAGGTGTAAAAGGCTACAAGACACTCCCTTGAGTTGGTAGAGCATTCACCAGTGAACTCAGAGGCTCATAGGCTTTGTGTAAAAAAATATCAAACGTTTACTATATCAATTCCATCGTAACAGCTCTGAACACATTGTACTGTATGTACTAAAAGCAGACAGCTGTTCAATGAGGATTTGAAAGCTGTGGAAACACCCTTGTAAAATCAGGAGCAGATGCATGGAGGCAAGGCTCTTTCCTCTGGCTTGTTCCACTGCTTAGGAATGGTCCCATCTCTTCTTCTTTCCACCTCACCTCTGCTGGAGCAAGTCAGCTTTAGAAGCTCTTCCCTGTGAGGGTGCTGAGGCGCTGGCACAGGGTGACCACAGAAGCTGTGGCTGCCCCGTGTCTGCAGTGCTCAAGGCCAGGTTGGACACAGGGGCTCGGAGCAAGCTGCTCTAGTGAAAGGTGTCCTTGTCCATGGCAGGGGGCTGGAACAAGATGAGCTCTAAGGTCCCTTCAACCCAAACCATCCTGTGATTCTGTGATAATAGACATACTGCAGTTTAGGGCTGCATTACTGGCCACAGCTTACACTCAGAGAGAAACAGAAAAAGGAGGGAAAAAAAGTGATGCACAAGCGAGAAGCGAGTGGGAATCTCTGTCTTCCCCACACACAGCAGGTCCTGGAAGGAAGGCTGCTGCTTCTGAGAAAGTGACTTGCACATAGGGAGCAACTGTGGAATTTGCAGCTGATTTCAAAGCTATAAAGGAAAGAGCTGCTTGGGCAGAGTGGAGTCACTCGCATATAGGCTATTGCCACAACCAGCAAAATTATGAGTTTCAACAGGAGATTAAAAGAAAGATGTGGCTTTCCACAAGCTGTCTCTTCATCTGCAAATGCAATAGCAGACTTGGGGTATGCAGCCTAAGCTGGGGGAAGCACACAAATGGTCTTTCAGCATAAGCTCTTACTCTCGTTCTCCAGTATGCCTTCTTCAGCAGGGGGCTGGAACTTGATGATCTTTAAGGTCCCTTCCAACCCAAACCATTCTATAATGCTACAATTGAATCAAATAAATATAATGAATTTGGCACCTTCCAAGAATGTTTTCCAAACTAATTTACCAGGAACAGTTTTTAAGCAGAAGAGTGACTTTCAAGTCACTACTGCAATATAAATGCATTTGTAATAATTACCTGAAATTCTAATCCACTCTTCAAATAAGTATGGTGCAAAATGCCATGTCAGTAAAGAGCCTAGTTCAACATCCCATTATGATGTTGTATATTTCTAATTGTATTCCTGGTATTGCTCAGAAACTATTTTCATTGTAATAAATGTTACTTAATTCAGAGCAATTAACACCTTTAAGAAACGTTAATATCTTCATGTACTGGCTGCATCTTCTGCTAACAGACTCACAGTGCCCTGGCCTGTTCCCTAGCTCCTGCTTGGACTGCCTGGGAACAGTCACGACCCAAACCACAATCATCCCATTACTTTTAGTGGTTTACAAATGTGCTGCAATATTCCCTTAATTTATACTGTTTCAATGAACCATCTTGTGGAGAAATTCATACAAGGACAGGGAGGTAAACTGACCTATGGTAAGCGACGAAAAACATACCATTTTTTAGAGCAATGATTTTTAAACATTCTCACAGACTTTAAAGTACACTGAATTCATCAATTTGTGCTTCCTTCAGTTCACCTATGACACTCAACTCAAAGCCCAGTCAGCCTGCATTTCTTGCTGAGTGTGGTCATTTTCAGGCAGTTGCTGCAATCCCAAATTAGCACTTTCTTTAACATCAGCATTTTTTTGAAAACAAATACAAAGTTGATGGTTATTTTTAAGAATTTGCTGCATCACACATTTAGAAAATACAAATAATGCCAGCAAACATGAAGGAGATGTACCTTATAGAGTGTCACAGGAAACACAAATCAGATAGAACAAAGAGATCTTCCTATCACCAATAACTACACATTGGACCTGCTATTGTTTATTTAAAACATAGGAAAATCTCTGCTTCCTGTCACTATACATGTATTTTGCTCCATATACAACATGACCCTTCTAATAGACATTAGAGAACTTCTTGGCTTTCATTCAGTTTATCCATCATAGCCTGAACCTGCAGAGGGTTCAGCCAACATGCATGCTACTTGAACAGGATTTGACACACCATCAGAAAATATGAGTTTCCTTGAATTTTAGGGAGAAAGCACTTGAATGGCAAAAAAAGAGAAAAGAACAGAAGCACTGCTAGGTCAGACAGTACTCTGTGGACAGTCCTCCTTGTTGCTGAGGCAGCACATCACTCACAGCTCTACAAGTACTGTATCAGCATTATTTGTTTCTTAGGGCTTTTGAAGGCTGAAACCTGTGCTCAGTTCTCTGGAGTCCAGAGCCAAATGGGGTCACTACAGTCCCCATAAAGGAAAAAACTGTACAGTTCCCAGAAGGTTGAAAAGACATTAAAAAATAAAGAGCGGTGTCTTATAAAGCAGCAGCAATCCACAGTTAAGTTAATCCATAGCAAGGCTCACTGATCTGCTACAGAATCAGAATCACAGAATGGTTTGGGTTGGAAAGGACCTTAAGCTCACCCAGTTCCAAGCCCCTGCCACAGGCAGGGACACCTTCCACTAGAGCAGCTTGCTCCAAGCCCCTGTGTCCAACCTGGCCTTGAACACTGCCAGACATGAGGCAGCCACAGCTTCTCTGGGCACCCTGTGCCAGCGCCTCAGCACCCTCACAGGGAACAGCTTCTGCCTTAGATCCAACCTGAACCCATGGTTTGAACCCATCACCCCTTGTCCTATCACTACAGTCTCTGATGAAGAGTTCCTCTCCAGCATCCTTGCAGCCCCGTTCAGACACTGGAACCTGCTCTGAGGTCTCCATGCAGCTTCTTTTCTCCAGAGTGAACAGCCCCAGCTTTCTCAGCCATGTCTTAATGCAAGTTGGAAGACTACTCCGACTTAATGGATGATGCTTATTTGCTTGGGTAACCCATGGCAGCTGCATATTCACTACACAGGGGGCAGTGCAGCAAGTAGGTGGTGTTTCCAATAGGTGTTAACAGCAACTAGAGCTTTTCACGTTGTTGACAGAAGGAAAAGATCTTGCAATTTTTTATGGCTTATTCTGAGTCTTCTTCCTAAATCCCTCCAGTTTGCCATTTTGGTCATGGGGGAGCTTTTATGTTTTCTATCCCTTGGGAAGCCGAATTGTTTCCATTCAAACTTGAAGCATGTCATCTTAGCATACTAAGAACAGGAGCTAAAAAAGACTCCTGACTTACCAAATACGCAATGAAGCAGGAGTTGATAAGTTCAGTGTACCTTGAAATGGGAGGACTGATCTCGAAGAGAATTGCTGTGAAATTAATTTCTGGCTTTTTCTTATTTTTAAACGAAGTGCCATGTTACAAGTAATTGATTTATAGCTCTTTGCTAGCCCAAGGGAACTCTGTTTTGCTACTCCAGCACAAGATTGTTCCAATAGTCTGATTCTTCACATTTCAAACCCCACTGCCAATTGATACGGACCTACTTCTCTGCACACTTTCTACAACACTTTTGACATTCTTCTTCCACTATGTCTTCTGTCTATGGATTATTTCCTCTCTTCTAGCCCCTCTTGAAGCATTTCTAGCATTTCCCAATCAGTCAGATGCCCATCTGTCCCCCTTACTGTCACATTAGTGACAATGCCGAACTCTGAAGGAACAGCAGAGTATTTCATAGTAACCTTTTGCCATGATAACACAACTACAAACCCAGTCATTTCTTGCTCTGTTTTGTGACAGATGCACGTCTGTGTAACTTGCCAGTTTGTACAGCAACACCTTGCCTCGAAGCCAAGCAACTATTTAACTCCTCTAAAAATAAGAACTCTTCCTTTAGCAAAAGGCATAGCAAACTGCAATGCAGAGCCCCTCCCTGCATGAGCAAAATACACAAATGAGAAAGCCCAGGGACTAGCTCTATAACATGCAGAGTGATCTGGCTGCCCGCATCTTCTTTGCCTTTGAATGCTGAGATTTCTTTAAAGTCATTATTAAACAAGATCTCCCCAGACTCCGAAAGCTTACAATGGTTTTGATTAATTGTTCTGCATTTTAATAACTCACATTCTTCTAAGGAATTCTTAAATTTCCTACTTGTACTCTTAAAGACCAACTACAAGTTATGTAAAGGCTTTGGCTCACCTTCTCACTTTCATTAAAACTGTATGAATATATTCCTGTCTGACTTTCACTGCTGATGAAACAATACAAATGGATGAATTAAATATATTAGTTAAAATAATATATTTATTATACCTTAGTAAAAAACCCCATTGTGTTCTAAAAATAGAGCTCAGGAAAACTGGCATACAAGAGAGAAAAAATATATATTGAAAGTTAACTGACAGCAGCTTTATAAAGCACTAACAGCAACTACCCCAGATCTTTGCTTGTACCAAATTTATACTTTGGCAGTGCAGGCCCCTTTATCTCCACCCTTAAAAAATGATCCAAGAGAAGTTTCAGGAGTGGATCTGGGTGGATTTTCCCCCCTCTAACTTGCTGGACCAAATAAGATGAGTGTGTTGGTTTCCTTTAACTGCACACATGTGGTGCATTGCTTATCCACTTCCATACATATTAACATTTTTGAGCAAGAATATCTGAATGTATGATTAAAAAGCACACATAATTGTCAGTTATGTTGGGGCAATGATGCACAACCTAATTCTCACAGTTTTATCTGTGCAGGCAATCTTAAAGCCACTTTACATCTGAAATCTTCTCTTTCACGTCTATATGCTTAAGTTTAAGGCTGATTGTATTAGAAAAACAAAAGCTAAATAATGGCATCAGTGGAAAGCCTGTTCTCTCCCTATTCTACTTCAGGAATTCTGACCCTGGTTTTGTCGCTATCTATGAAACTCTAGAGCCTTTTTAGATCAGATGACTTGCACAGCTTCACCCTGGTCACCGGCAGCACATGATCTCTTTGGACCATAGTGCCATCTAGCTTCTCCTTTCTTGACCACAGTAATTCCGTGTGCTGAACACAATTGTGTGATGCAGCCAAAGCAGGTCCAGGGAGCTACTGTCAATATAATTGTCAAGCCAGTCTTTATCTAGATAAAGATACATACAGCTGAGTAAGGGGAAGAAACTGCCCACCAAGCCTCTCAATAAACTCTTTGGTCATTCATTCAAAAATGGGAGACAGAAGTATGTATTTTCCTTTGGAATAGGTCTTACTGCTTCCTCCCAAATGGAAAATCAAGATCCATACTGATGCTTTAGGCAAGCTACCTGTGCCTTTGCAAAAGCTCTGGAGCCATACCAATACCAATACACACTTCACAGGACATCACAGGCAACCCAGCTAAACCCCCTCACATTGGTGAAGGCATTTGACTCCTAAAGACAAATCCTGCTCTCAAAGGCGGATTATTGGAAAAGACTTGGAAGATTCCCTGAGGTGCCAAAAAAGGAAAAAGGCTAGAGAAAGATACTAAGATATTTCTCATTCACATGAGGGGTGGCGTGTCTCTTCCTTTAGTAACAAAGACTTTCTGATGGGAAGAGCAGAGCAGACATGAAACGGTCACTGTAACTCCTTGGAACAGGCTGTGTCGATGAGAACCCTTTTCGGGTAGTGGATTTCCTTGTATACACCTGGAATCTGACACCCACTCGAAGAAACCTGGGTTTCATTTGCTTTCGCAATATCTGCAGGACCAGCCTATATGCAAGCACACACCAAATCCAGTTCCCTTAATGAAGGTGGAACCTCATAACAAAGGCTGCAATAGAAGATAAAATCTCTTCCACATCTGGGTCTGGCTCACATCCTCAACAGCTTCTGATGAGCTAGGACTATACAAGATACAATTTAGTTTTCTCAGTCTTTCCTTCTAATTCACCTGTGTGCTCTTTACTGCTAGGAGGGGTATTTCCTGCTGTGCCTTATGAGTATGGCTCAAATCCATCAACTGGCATCATTACGTGATCTTGTCACTGTTTATGTCCAGTAGTAAACCAGCCAAGTCTTCAATCTCTCACTTCAGCCTCAAGGGCAAAATAAAGATTTTTCCATAAAAGTCTACTCATCAGTTTAGGGACTTAACCCCTAAATAATTAACAAACTAATTGATATTCCACTGCCCGTATTCCTTTCCACATAAACCACTTCAAGTCACGAAGATACGAGGATAAATGTGCTATTGAGCATGTAAAGGTGGCACAAACATGCAGCTGCTAGAGGGATGCAGTAGCTGTCACCTTTTGCAACTGACTTGTCTGAAGGAGAATAACTCAGTCAGATGCCCGGCTGGCCATCGGAAAAGACTACAAGAGCTCTGGCTCCTACAGAGCATCCAGACACAGCTCCCCTCACTGCTGACAGCATCCACTAGCATCAGGCAGTCTTGTTGAATATCTACAGGCAAGCTTGTCATCACTGGATGTTTTAATGGGACTTCTCGGCAAGAGTTTGCTCAATGACTACCTGAACTGATGTATTTACATAATAGGTCCCTATGCCAACCTAGGAATGGTTGGCACGTAAACAGCTTTGTACACTTGTGCTGGGAATCAAATACTGATGTCAAATATTGCCAAAAATACATTACAACAACTCACCAACTTTGCTCCCAAAATCTATGAATAAAAAAGCAGTATTTTGATACAGCATTGTGTAAGTGATGAGAAGAGGAAACAAAACCCTGCAGAATTTCTACAGATCTCTCATTTAAAGATAAGAACTTGCATGTGCCATTCTATCCTGAGTATCCTGATCAGGACTATTTTCAAATTACAGACAAGATTAATACATAATCAGTTATTTTATTCACGAGGTTAACATGATGTCTACAGTGTTAGATGTTACTAAATGAGCTAATGGTTACAAGACCCTTAGTTTTACATGCAGTGGGTTTTCATTTTGAACAATTTGCTTCCTGAGTCACACTCACAAATTCCTTACTATGGGTTCCCTAGAACCTTTTTCCATCTGTGAATTTCATACATTGCATACTTAGGAGACAATTTTTTTTTCTCTAAAATTAAATGAACAATTGTCTCCAAAATCCTAAAGAAAATAGGCCAATGACAGCAATAAAATCTGAAGAAGATACCAAGTAATGTTTTACAATTTGTTCTCATAGTTCTGCCCTTCTATTCTACAGAAATCAGGTTACTCTCTGAAGGCACACACCTTATTCTCTGCCATCTTGCCATCCACTGCAAAAGGGTATGGGCTGGTCTTCCACAAAGACACATGCTGCCAGACAAGCCTGCACATGATTTCTTTGATCCCTGACTAACAGCTGCATTTTTAAACACTCTTGAATTCCCAAACTCAGCCAAAGGGCTGTTCAACAATGGATAAGAATTCCTGACGAGTTTTGTTTACCTCAACTGAAGTAAAGCCATAGCTCAAAGGCTACATACTTTGAAATCGAATACACACATATGTACATATAAATCTATAATTTCCCTTGAATTTTATAGATCAGAAACAAAACATCTTTCCCCTCAAACCTCTCAAAATGTATTCATGTTTGGGCTGCTCCCAAGCATGGGACACTACCATCTCAAAGCTATGTTTTTTAGCATAGTATGACTACACTGCAGAAGGGACTATAATTATAATCTTGACATTACCATAACGACCGTGGTTGCTATCAGGTGACAGGTATAATATAGATACTCTGTAGACAGTACAAGAGCAATATTTAATGATGCATGAGAGAGAAGAAAATTAATTAAGCTGAGAATTAATTCAGCTCAGAGCCATCCTTTGTTCTATTTGCCTGACTCTCCTAATCCTTTTTGTTATGTCCAGAACAGCTCCAATAAATAGCAAAGATCCAAGTAAGGTATCTCCTGTGGGCTCTGGAGAGCTTCCATGAATCATTTTAGTGCTCCTATTTATCTTTTTCTTTTAATATGACAGGTAGTTCTACTGCCTTAATAGCACACAAAAAAAAAGCCAGTAGGCACAGCAAAACCTATGAAAAGTTCCTTTCTCTTGGAATCAAACAGGATCAGTAGTGAGGCAGCTCTTGTTTTCCCATGCTGCAGTTGACCAACTCTCTCATTTAATCAGCCTGAGAAAAATAATGCCACAATAATTACACCTAGAGCAAAGGCAGATGCCCTGTTGAATGGAAGAGGGACACTCATGCTCAACAGAGGAGCTAATATGGCTGCACACCTCAAATCCTGCAGGACTTTACCACTACCTTTATCAAAACAGATTAATTAAATGAGATTTTTTTATCGGAAAGAACACTTCTGCGATGAAGCCATTCCAATATATGTAGATAGCAACAGATGAAATGCAACAGAAGACAAAGGATTAATACTCAAAGGTAGATACGAAGAAGTACTACTCACACATCTTCACAAGATTCCCGGTTATTACCTCTGCTCAAACCTTGCTGCTCCTGTCTCCACAGCTACAGCACTGCACAGCCATTTCACTGAACCTTAGAATGAAATACGCAAAGTTTATAAAGAATCACAGCAACAGTGTTTTATGCAGTGATATCAAAGTCAGTGTCAGAGGCTCTATGGTGAGGGGAAATCAGCTATCCCAGCACTCCGGGACACTGGGGCAAGGCAGACAAAGGGGGCAGGAGAAAACAAAAAGGGTATTTCCCTGTGACACCTCAGTAGAACAAACATGAAGCAAAGTTTGTGTAATGCTTTGCTAAACTCTGCTACTGTTCAATTCATCACTTTGGCCTCTCAAGCTCTCTCTTTCCTCGTTTTCCTGTGTTGCTAATGCTCACCTTGTTCCTTTCAGAGTGCCATCGCTCCTCCCTCACATCATCAGCTTCAGGACAGATCAGGATGGATGCAGCTCTTGCCTGAAGCATATCTGCATTTTTAATTCTGCCCTGAGACTGTCGCAGGACAGGTGGAGACTCCAGCCAGCCTGAAGACATCTCTGAACGAAACTCCATCTGAGATGGCAGAGTCATGAAGCTATGAATAAAACAACAAGATATAAAACGTATCTCTCTCAGGTACAGCAGTTCCTGCCACTTCTCCCCGCAGGACTCCACTTCCCTCACTCAGCTGCTCTCTGAATTCAGTTCTTTGGTCCTTGTACCTTGCTCCTTGCACCATGGGAACTGGTTCCATCCAGTGACAATGAGAATTATTGTTTCTTCCACTGTGTTTCTTTGATAATTACAACTAAATATGTTTTCATCCACTGTCAATTCAAGAGCAGCAGGAAAAATCTGGAGCAGAGAATGACCTCAAAACAGTACAGAAAAAAAGGCATTGAAATAGTACTGAAAAATTCTGTCAGACACATTTTCGTTGTTCATTATTTCAACCCATTGCCCCACGAAGGAATAGTTCAGCATGGTGAAGCCTACGGTGCTACACAGCTCCTTGGTTTGGCTTGAGCTCCCCCTTCCACAGGCAGTTTGTTTTCCTTCTGAACACTTCTTAGAAGCTTGGTTCTACACCTGTGGTGTGGGGTTGCAGGTGAGATATCCTATACTTTGTCCTACACACCAAACTGGCTAATGCTATGTTTCTTCAGAAAGCCAAAGCTTCAGGCCAGAAAGCAGCCACGAGTGGGTTTTCTTCAGGATTATCTTATTTCCAGTTCTTGAATTCCATGAACAATTCCATGTTGGAACGTGGACTCCCTCCAGAAGGGAACGGGAGACCTGGTCACCTGGGACATGAAGAAGGCAGAGGTACTGAATGACTTCTTTGCCTTGGTCTTCACCAGCAAGTGCTCCAGCCACAGAATACAAGTCACAGGAGGCAAAGGCTAGGTCTGGGAGAACGAAGGACCACTCACTATAGGAGATCAGGTTCAAGACCATTTAGTGAACCTGAAGGTGCACAAGCCCGTGGGTCCTGAGGGAACTGGCAGATGAAGAGGCTAAGCTGCTATCCATCATATTTGAGAAGTCGTGGCAGGCCAGGGAAGTTCTCACTGACTGGAAATGGGGAGATGTAACCCCCATTGTCAAAAAGGAAAGACATGAACACCCGGGGAACTACAGGCCAGTCTCACCTTGGTGCCAGGCAAGATCATGGGGCAGGTACTCCTGGAAGCTATGCTAAGGCGTATGGACAATAAGGAGATGATTGGTGACAGCCAACATGGCTTCACTAAAGCCAAATCATGCCTAACAGATTTGGTGGCCTTCTACAACAGGGTTACAGCATTGGTGGATAAGGAAAGAGCAAATGACATCTACCTGGACTTGTGCAAACATTGGACACTGTTGGGCACAAAATCCTGGTCTCTAAACTGAGGGGCATGGACATGATGGATGGACCACAGGATGGATAAGGAACAGGCTGGATGGTCACATGCAACAAGTTGTGGTCAACGGCTTGATGTCCAAGTGGAGACCAGGTGACTAGTAGCAAACCTCAAGGGTCAGTGGTGGGACTGATCCTGTTCAATATCTTTGTTAGCGACATGGACAGTGGGATTGAGAGGCCTTCAGCAAGTTTGTGATGGCACTGAGCTGTGTGGCGCTGTTGACACGCTGGAGGGAAAGGATGGGATCCAGGGGGACCTGGACACGCTGGAGAGTTGGCCAATGCCAACCTCATGGAGTTCAACAAAGCCAAGTGCAAGCTTCTACATCTCCCAGGCACAGCAACAGGCTGGGCAGAGAAGTGATTCAGAGCAGCCCTGAGGAGGACTTGGGGGTGTTGGTTCTCGAGAAGCTCAATATGACCCAGCCATGTGCGCTTGCAGCGCAGAAAGCCAACTGTACCTTGGGCTGCATCACCAGCTGCGTGAGCAGCAGGTTGAGGAGGGGAATTCTCCCCCTCTGCTCCACCCTGGTGAGACGCCACGTGGAGAACTGCTTTCAGCTCTGGGGCACCTAACGTAAGAAGGATGCGGACCTGCTGGAATGAGTCCAGAAGAAGGCCATGGAGATGCTGTGAGGGCTGGAGCAGTTCTGCTCTGGAGCCAGGCTGAGAGAGGTGGGCTGATTCAGCCTGGAGAAGAGAAGGCTCCTGA
Source organism: Myiopsitta monachus (assembly GCA_017639245.1). NCBI lineage: Eukaryota > Metazoa > Chordata > Aves > Psittaciformes > Psittacidae > Myiopsitta > Myiopsitta monachus. The sequence goes on along the minus strand of CM029923.1, from coordinate 871,593 downwards.
AGGGGAGACCTTAGAGCAGCTCCAGTGCCTAAAGGGGCTATAAGAAACCTGAAGAGGGGCTTTGGACAAGGGTCTGTAGGGATAGGCCAAGGGGAATGGCTTTAACCTGCCAGAGGGGAGATTGAGATGAGCTCTTGGGCAGAAGCTCTTCCCTGTGAGGGTGCTGAGGCGCTGGCACAGGGTGCCCAGAGAAGCTGTGGCTGCCCCGTGTCTGGCAGTGCTCAAGGCCAGGTTGGACACAGGGGCTCGGAGCAAGCTGCTCCAGTGGAAGGTGTCCCTGCCCGTGGCAGGGGGCTGGAACTGGAGGAGCTTTAAGATCCCTTTCAACACAAACTATTCCATGGTTCTACTGAATGTGCCTGGAATAGATACAGGGCAGACTGCACAGAAGTCTTGCCATATTGAGTTCATCAACAATAAACAAAAGAGGCGGCCCCCACTCTTAAATCAGAGCTATTTTCCTTTATGATCATGCTTGCTAAGCCAGAAGAGATCATTAAATCACCTTCATGGTAGGAGACTGGTTTGGATACTTGCATAAGAGTGTGTATTTGGTAATGAGGTCACTTTCGATAAGTACTTTTCTCCAGCCTTCGAACTGTTTTTGACTTTTTTCTATATTACTCCTGGTTTTTACGTAGCCTTAATCAAATGCAAGCATCTGTGAATACAGACACAGCACCTGTCCGCTACTCTACAGAGGGAAAAACCCACCTTCAAAACCTACTCAGTCTTAAGTAGAAATTGAAGTATGTGGGATTTGTCCCTCAGTTCTTTAGTCTCAGTTTACAATCATGACCCCAGCCTGACACTGCTCAAGAAGTCATTCCCTGGTCAGCAGAATCAAGTACTTTTAGTGAAGGAAATCACAGAAAATACTGAAGAAAAGGAAAAAGAAGGCAAGAAAATAGACTATTGCCCTGGTAAAATGATGACAGTGCATGGGAAGGATTGACATAAGAGACAAAAAAAAAGGTAGCTTTCTTAGAAGTTAAACAGTCACGAGAAAAGCTATTTTCGCTGCCATTTGGGAAAGGGACTTCTGAATTTAAAGAATACTGCAATAATCTGGTTATGTGATTTAAGATGAAATAGAAAGCTAAAGTATACGTTGTCACTTTTTTCTTTAATGAAATGCTACACTCAAACGTCTTCATTTGAAAATAATCTGTATGTGGGTTTTTTTAAAAATAGCATCAATTTGGTAGTTAGGAAAAAAGAAAGGTTCAGAGCGTGCTGCTGGCGGAGCGGGGAGGGTAGCTAAGAGGTAGCCTGCCTCCACGTCCAGCCATGCTCTGAATGCTGGCTCCAGAAGAATGCTGATGCAACGTGCACCTTTAGTCCTTCTGGATTCCAGAGGTTAAGGAGATACGCTGCTGTATGGAATGCTTCGATAAAAGAACAACTTGAGAATACAATCACATGGGTTTGTTTATTAGGAAAAGCACAGAATTCTGTTTCCCCACATTTATGAAGAATCAAAGAATTGGAGATGGTGAATTTCATTATAATCCCAGGCCTATTTTGGTTTTCAAACTTCTCTCTGTGCTGTTGCTCAGCATCCCACTGTTAGTGCCCCTGTCCTGCTTTCTTAGCTTTTTCCAAGCTTCGTTTTGCTGCTTGTACAGTTTTATGCACCTTTGTTAAGGGCAACGATTGCCCAGTTTTGGTGGAGCCTCATATCATTACAGCTACCTGATCCCACAGAGCAGCCCAATGGCTTTTTATGACTGTCTTAAATTAAGGTTAGCTTCAAAAAGGTTTAATCCAAATGATAATTTTATGAAGCCCCTCTGCAAGCAATTCTCACAACTAACTGTGTTTCTGCCCAAGGGCGTTATTCTGAGGCATCACAATGTTACCTTTAAAAAGCAGGTCCCACACATGTTTCCGCACAGGCAAACCTTCAAACTGATGGGTAGATTCATTTAGGCCACCATAATACACCAAGTAGCTGTTTTCAAGCCACACCAGTACAACTGGCCACAATTCAGCCTACTACTAACTCCTAGCTGCTCTTGTTTCCAGAAGCCCTGAGAAAAAAGCAAAGGAATAGGCACCTATTGCACATGAACAATGTGGCTGATCTGCAGCACTGTGTAATAAATCCAACACTTGAATGAGATCTCTCTAATGCATGTGAAGCCGGCTGAACAGCCACTCAAGGAAGGGCAGCCTTAGACTGTGCTCAGACAACCGGCTTGGCACACCACCAGATCAAAGCAGCAAATCAATTCAAGCAAACCCCCTTTGACTTGCTAACAGGTTTTCCCACCACCTTCGTTTACACCTCTTGAAAAACTGGCTCAGACATTTTAAAGGACAATTGGCAGCACAGCCCCAGCAGCTCTACATCAGCTGTTTGAGCCTGACTGAAGAAAAGTCACCGTTAAACTAGAAGGACACATATGAACCAGCTGTAAAAGTAAAGCACAGATGCCAAAAACTGAGTCAGATCAATTTTCTCAACCAAGAAGCAGTACCACAAAGCCAGAAGTTAAGCTAAGCTGAGCTTCCATTGCAATTTACCATGGAGTATTTACAATGTGGAAATACAAAGAATATGGCTGTAGAACAAGGCATACAGGACTTTTCTGAGCAGTAATCTCTCTAAGAAACCGATGTTGAGACAATTAGTCTTTTTTAATTACTTTAAATTAAAGTTCTTTTCTGCGTAATGCTATTTAGGTCACCTGAGTATATTAAAACAGTCAAAGCTTTACAGTCAGATGTAATTACATCAAGCTTTCCGTGGGATTTCCAGCTGTTCTCTGGAACTAATGCATAGCAGAAGGATAGCTGACTTAGGTTTTTGTAAATGAGAGCATTCTGTACACAGGTTTGCATTTAAAACGCAGTCTATATAAAATACAGGCATTTCACTTGCATGCTGTTTTACATGGGAAGAAGCCCAGAAATTCCAGTTAGCTGACGTTTGGACACTGACACAGGTTATTGCTTTAATTCCAGACTAACATGTTCCACAGTCAAAACCAGGGGGATGACGCGTGATGGTTTTATTTTAAAGCTTTTTCTGCTGCTGCTGAGCCCAGTACTGAGTGTTACCAAGTGTCTTCAGTTCCTTCAGCTGTGGTGGGAAGTGCTGATGTGCATCCTTTTGTTCCACAGTAGAACAGGGTCTTACCCTTGGCGGCCCTGGAGTTTGCCCTAGTTCGGCAGGGATCCAGACTCTTTTCCAGAATTGGTACAGGTGTGGTTGGTAACGGTTCTCCTTCTCCATCTGCTGCACAAAGCTAGCGAAAGCACAGTCGCTGATATCAGAATGAGAGATTCCAACAAGGATACAGCGGCTCCTCCACTCTCCAAGATACGTGCACAGTGTTGACAAAAATAAACCTTGCATATCTTCTTGTTCGTGTTCTCCTGCTAGCCCTCCCCACCCTCCCGATGCTGTCACCCGTGGCACGCTAGCTCTCACACTATCTCCAAGGTGGAGGAAGAAGCTCTCTGTAAGCCCCAGACTCTGGGAAACAGGTCCTTGCAAGTGGCTAACGGGATTATCCAGATGTTGATATATTTTCAGGATGTAAAGATGATTCCACTTCCCTTTTGAGGCCTTGGCTCCTTGTCAAATCCTGACGTCAAGAAGAATCTTTTCTGTGACGATGCCTTATGTTTTTATATAGAAAAATAAGTTTTGGGATGGGGCTTTTAGATACAGCATTGTATCACAGGTGCCTAGCAGGCCTTAGACTTGGGAAAGAATTAAACTCTTCCCTCCCTCTTAAAGCAATTCTCTTAAAGCAAACCCCATCAGGTAAGGCAAGCAAAGTGTGGAGCATTATAAAATATGGCCAGAGGGCCTTTTATGTTACACCCATCGTGCTTGCCTCTTCCTTCTCATTGTCCCATCATTCAGGCACCCTCACGAGAGCTGCCAAGCTCACATTTATACCTGTCACCCAACATATTGCGGTTGTGAAGAACCTTCCTACGCTCCTGTGTGTCCATTCTTCTCAAGATGGCACAGTCTAGGGGGTACTGCCTGTGGCTGCCCACGGACTCGGAAAAACAACCACCTTTTCCCAGCCTTTTGTGCCAACAGGCAGAGTGCCAAGTGTCAGCACCAGAGACCAGCTGTGATGGAGAAGAGGAAGGAGGTGGTCAAGCAACAGAGAAGGAAAGGCAAGGATTGCAGGTCCATTCCTGGGAGGAACGAGGCTCACCACCGCAGGCTGTTTCCCTCGCCACCTTCCCAGATGGACCTGCTGGTTTATATTTAGCAGAGGCTGGGAAACCGCACTTGAGCAAGAATGTATTTAACAGAAACAGAACAAGCTGCAACCACACAGGCGACAAGGCTGCATGGACAACACTGCTCCCCGTATTGCATTGTGCTTTATCAAGTGCAGAACCATAGGCAAGGAGAGGCCTTTGTCAGAACAGGCCGTATACAAAGAGCCTTCAAACTAAAATATCCGGAATATCACCACAAAGGTGTACGTGTTTTTAACAGTTTCCACAGACAGCATCGTGTGGAGCTTTGCCAGGGAAAGCTCTTGCATGGAACACGGAGATAGGCCACGGGAGAAAGGAAGCAGTTCCTGATGGATTTATTACCGTGTGTGCAAAGAGATGCTTGCCAGTCCTTCACGAGTGCGCTTTTCAGATCATTACCTCAGAACCTGAACGGATTACACAGATTTTATAGTCTCAACAAGAGCTGTCTAGGTGCCTGCCTCGTATCGACATCTTTAAAGCATAACGACAGTTTAAAGCATAACAACAGTGACGTACGTTGCCATATTTACCAGTTATCCCAGCTTCCTAAATCCACCGCTTCTGGCTGGAGTCCTGGCCGGCACCGGGGAGCGGAGCTGAGGGGAGCGGGCGGCGGGAAACCCGCACCTCAGCGCCGGAGCCTCGGGCTTCGTGCGAGCGCGGCCAAGGAGGGAGAGGGGCCGGAGCCGTAGCAACAGGAGAACGTCCGGAGCACGGAGCGGCGCCGACGCCGGGCCCCGGGCATCTCCTCGTCGTGAGGCGGCCGCGGGCGGGGAGCGGCCTGAGGGGACGCGGCTGTTCCCGCCCGGCGCTGCCCCTCAGCGCGGCGCGGCGCTGCCGCCGGCGCTGCCCCCCGCGCCCCGCCGCCTGGGCAGCTGCGGGCAGGGCGGCGCGGCGGCGGGGCCGGCGGCGGCCGAGGCGGGCCGCGGTGCGGCTGCGGGCCCGTCGGCGCGGGGCAGGACGGAGCGGGCCGCCCGGCGGAACTCCTCGCTGCGCCACGTGTAGAGCAGCGGGTTGAGGGCCGAGAGGGCGCAGAGCAGCAGCCAGCTGGCGGCCTGCAGCGCCGGCGGCGCCGGGCGCAGGAAGAAGCCCAGGAGGCTGACCCAGACGAGCGGCTGCGTGCCCAGCAGGAACACGCAGCACAGCAGCAGGACGGAGACGCTGCTGAGGCGGCGCTGGGAGCGGCGCGGCGGCGGCGGCGCGGCGGGGAAGGGCAGCTGGTGCAGGAGGTGGAAGTTGAGGACGCTGACCCGCTTGGCGCTGCCCCGCACCCGCCGCACGATGCCGAGGTAGCAGTGCAACAGCAGCGCCGTCTGGCCCAGCACGGCCAGGGCGAGGAGCAGCGCGGTGTAGCGGGAGCTGCCGTCCGTCTGCCGCAGCGGCGGCTGCTGGGCAGAGCCTGGCGTCCAGAGCCCGGGCAGCAGCGGGACCAGGAGCAGGGCGAGGGCCCAGGAGAGCCCGATCATGCAGCCCGTGTGCCTCCGCTGGTAGAGGGCCTGGTACACGCTGGGCAGCTTGGTGATGAGCACGTACCTGTTGAAGGCCACCAGCAGGTGAGAGGCGAGGGACACGGTGAGGCCGAGGCCCAGGAGCCCCCCTCGCAGCAGCCGGTACTCTGCGGAGCGAAGGGAGGAGGAGTTGGGCGGCAGCAGCCCCAGCACAGCCTCCTGGGGCATCCACAGGGCGCACACGCTCAGGTCTGCCGCGCAGCCGTTCACGATGAAGGCATTGCTGGTTGTCTGCAGCTTCTTGAAGGAGAAGACCAGGTAGATGACCATCACATTGGATAAGGTCCCTGAGATAGCCAAGACTGCGTAGAGCAGCGAGAGGAAGATGCGGGTCCCAGAGGAGTCCTCCCAGAGCAGCAGCAGAGGCGAGCTGGCACTCCAGGAAGAGGCGTTGGGCATCTCGCTGAATGCAGCTCAGTTTTGGCTTCTCCCTGTAAATCCCATCCTGGTCTGGGTCAGCAGATCCTGCCGCAGGAGTCCCCCGCCAAGCACAAGGGAGGATGCGCAGCTGAGGGACTCTTAAGGCATGTTCCAGTCATACGAGCTGCGAGGTCCGGAACACCGCAGTTTGCAGTGAGGGAGAATGGCAGTGTCCAAGACGGGCAGTACTATGAGATCCCACAGCGTGTAGGTAGCGAAGGTGGGTCCATAGGGAGCAGATGGCTGTGAGCAGTCCGGAGCGCAGCGCGGCGGAGGATCCTGGAGCTGTGAAAATGCAAAGAGCAGCAGCACCTTGCAATCAGCAGCAGAAACGGCAGCAACTGATACAAAGCTTTGCAGTTTCTCCTGTGCCACGCTACGTACACAGTATATCATTCCAGGAAGATTCAGCCCTTCCACTCTTCATGAATTATTCAGCAGATTTTCAACTTGTTAAATCAAGAAGGGGGAAAAAAAAAAAACCCAAACCCTGTCATGCTCCAGAAATACTGCAACTACACAGTCTGACTCTTCCCTTCGCGTTACCGGTTTCCTGGTTCGATCCCGTTTACACAACTTTCATTCGCAGCAGGCTTGCAAACCAGCATCAGTCACTTCTGCCTGAAACACAGCCCGTTTACTGGAGAAAACCCTCTGCGAGATACTTCCCTTAAACTGATTTCATTTCTGATCCTTTCTGAAGAGAAAGTGCACTACGCTTCTGCAGGCTTAATTTTAGAACTGCTCTGTAACGACAATATACTTTCCAAGTGAAATCATGTGAACACGCTAGATACACAGGTCCTCGGTAAGACAGCATTCCTTATTTGAGGAAGCTGGTCCCCAGCCTAAATATTCGGTATTTCTTGATTAAAGAGCCTGTCTCAGCCCACAGGAGCTCCTGCGTTGCCAGCCTGCTGGGGGTGCCAGTAAGAACACAGATAAAACAGAATCAGCGCGGGGTTCGAAACGGCCTCACACCAGAATTGATTCAGAGCACAGGTCCCAGCAGAGGTGAATGGCAGGTGCCTACACGCGCTAAGAGCTGTGTGAAAAGTCAGACTTAAACAGTTCTTTTCCAAATGGACAACAGTTTGTAGTGGGATCCTCTCAGGAACTCAAAGGTGCTTTATGCAAACAGTAATGGAATGTTAGCTGTCCTTGCCCTGCATGACAGTTAGTACGAAAGCGAGTAAAAGAGCTTAATATTTCCTCTCAAAAAAGCTTCCCAGAAGAGAAATGCTGCTTAAATTTTCTGGTGGTGACTGTAGGAGAAAAACTGCTTTTACAGGTGGGTTATATGTAGGCTACAGAAATGAAAGCCTTGGCTCACAAGGTATGATCTGTATATTGACTGAAGGTATCTTTGTTAAACTCAAGGTGCTAACAAATGACACCACCAAATAATACATTAGGAAATAATTACAGTTACAATATACGTTCTTTAAGGCACTGGAGTTAATTAGTGTGGGTTAACGGATTATTTTTTGCAACACAGCACATCTTCCATTTGACAGGCTCATGCTTGCCATTGACAGGACTATTGATCCAAACATGCAGTTGTTACCAACAAGAATATCTATGTACTTCTTTAATTAATTCGATTGCTCATGTACTCCAGGTTAAAGACATACCTGAGTGATTTACTTGATCAGGCCCTTAATTACCATACTTTTTGCCTGCTGCACTTTACAGTGTAGATCTAATCAAGTGTCAAACCTTTTGAGGCCTTTCATTGTTTAGCTGTCAGTAGAGAACAGTTATTACAGAAACTCAAATCCTCCTCTTTCTGCAGTACTGTAATTGAAAAATATTCTCTAAATCTGCAACAAGAAATCTCTCCCCAACCAAAAAGCTTCATAAAGCGTACTTTAAAGAGACGATTAACAGTTTCATAAGGCCACGGAATCGCAGCCCCAGCGAGACCTCTAGATCTATTTAACCCATCCCTGCCTGTTTATCAGACCTGTTTTAATGATCGCCTGTGCTTGCGCTCCCGGAACAAGAAGATACATTTCTACATGAGGCAACAGAAATGGTCAAGTTCAAGGAGAAGCGAACAGAGGAGAAACAGAGAAACAAATTCCAGGGTATTTCTTACAAGCTACAAGGTTCTGCAGATCTCCCTGAGCTTTCACTGTCCCCAGTTTGTTGTTGTTGCTGTTAGGAAGCAGACTGTAACAGAATATTGGCTATATTTTTCTTTCATTTTAGAAACAAAAAACATGTTCCACATTAGCTGCCATTTATGTATTTTGTATAGGAAGTCTAGAAAAAAAGCTAGGGGAGAGGTTAATTCCTGTGCACTGGAAACCTTTCATTTAGCTGCCTTTCCTTCGTATTTACTGTACACATCCAAACCTCCATCCATTAATTTTCTGAGTGTAGTGGCAGAAGCATTTATGAGACTTTCACCAGAATTTGGGCAACTTCCAAAGCTCTGTTCCTGGCTTTGCCATTCCTTTGGAGCGGCTGTGTAACAGTTCCATACTGCCCACATCATCCACTGTGGTACAGACTTACCCAACAGGAATATTAAGCACCCTGGATAAATAATCATGCAACGCACGAACGTGCTGATAATCAGCAGCAGAGTTAAACCATGTTAGCACCATTTGCGACTAGTTTTTAATTGAAAGGAAGGATAAGAAGCTAATGAAAGCATGATGTTTTAGGTTCTTACGGACAAAGACCCTGCTGTTTGTGAGACTAAGAAACCTGTTACATCTGCAAAAGACAAGGTACAGTACACCTTTAACAGGCATCCTTGTCCAGGGAAAAAGAGCTTCCTCAAGTCAGGCACAGCTTTTAAGTTCTGGTATTTTCAAATGCAACCTTTACATCATACTGTCAACATGTTGATTAAGTACTGGATGTTATACAAAAGCAAGTACAAGGTTAGCTGGAGATGCTATAAAAGATATCCATCATGCTAATGACTTTGTGCAATGTCACCTTACTTAAAAATACATTACACACTTTAGAAGAAGGAAGGTGATTTTGAAGAGCTGCTCTTCAATGAGAGATCTAATTTTATTAGTTGGCATCAAAATAGCTAACGTAAGAAAAGCCAGGAAACAAGGAAGCTGGATGATAAAGGCATTTTATTATCAATTAGCTGTATGTATATATATCTACATTTTGAAATTAAACAATATTTTATCAAGGAAAACTATTTATAACAAAGTACATGACAAAATTCTTTGTAAGAGGTAGAATTACCTTACCATTAATCTATAATTAATATACAGGATATTGTATATATATGCACACACATATGCTACTTCGTGTGTGTATATGTTACATATACACAGTTGTGGAAAAAGTACAGTATTGCATGGAGATTTTACTCAGTGATTTACATAGCTGCTCTCAGTATTGCTTAGTAACACTTTCAGTACAACTTCCCATAGCAGTTTGTGAGCTTATCTTTTAAATAAATAACGTGGCACTTAATCTTAACTTCAGCTGTCAAGCAAATGCAGGGATTCCCGATCTTCAGGAACAGATGGACGATTCAGCCAAGTCTGATCTTTACGTTCCTGTAGGTATCAGACACACTCCTAGGTAACAGATCTGCTCTGGTTTTGTCCTCTAAACTAATGGCAAATACGTCCTTTTTTTTTTTTTTTTTGCTTACTGTGCACCTGTGGAGTTGTGAAAATTTCCCATGGGATCTCCAGTGCTTCACTGTGACACCTTCATTCCCAGTCTCCTTCCTAATAACACCTGATTAAACTGAGTGTTAAAGAGCATCTTCACTCCTGACAAAAACGTTCTGTGATACGGGAACGTACATTAGCTATGTGTTTAACAGCAGTCTGCAAACTGAAAGGGTTATGAAACATCCAACTGATGGTATCCAATTGATATCCAAACTTATCTAACTGGTAAGTGAAAATTTAATACACTTCCAACATCTCTGCTAATGTAAGTGTACACATACTGCCAAATGTAGGTTAAAACCATGTAAGTACGCAGCACTGCCCAACTCCCTGTACATACACAGTCTTACCAACCTCAGTCCGGCCTGCCTTCATTTTTGCAGCATATATTGCATAGCTAAATGTAATATTCTACATTGAAAAGAAAGTGAAAACATTCCTTAAGACAAAAGGAAAGAAAACATTAATTCTAGAACTGAATCATCAGACAAATCACTTTCTCTTTGCAGTGGAAGATGTAAGTTCCATCTCAACCAACATTTTCCCTTTATTTTTCTTTCACAGCATTTCCTTATGAAACATTAGCAGCTGAAAGTAGGAAGAGACTGTGCATCAAGTGCTTTCAGTTGATAGTGCAATAACTAGTCTCTGACTAGTTAGACTCCCATTATGTTACCAGAAGACCAAGTAGCAAAGAAGTAATTATATTAGGCTCTAAGCAAGAATGGTGGACCCCTACACCAACAAAAACTTCTTGTTCATAAAAAAATGTCTCTTTGATAAACGTGTACAAATTCTTTAAAATACATTTTTGTAGCAAAGTGGACACTTAATTAAAATATACTCTAATTTTTACATCATTTTTATATATATTGCTTACGAAAATATTCTCTAAATACATATTTTAACACTGTACACAAGTTAATAAATGTCTTAATGAAATCATTAGAAATATATTCAAGCTGTCTCAACATTAAGAATTTAAATCTGCATATAACATGGGGTAAGAACTTCCATAAATTTAACATCAGTGTAGCTGCAGTAGTCAGGAACAAAAAATTTCTGCCTGTTAAGAAGTCTCCTCTTCGTCAATGGTTTAATATGTCCTGTGCATTGAAGATTCCTCCTCTGAGCAAGCAGTTTCCTTCCTGAAGCTCTTCTTCATGAACGACTTGGATTTTAAGAGCTCAGCAGGTTTCACCAAAGCAGCAAGGCTTTAGTACTGAACATACTCAGACTGAAGGGACTGTGCAGAGAAGAAAAACTGATTAAAACTCAGTGGGGAGGTTCTATTGGTATAGAACATGCATTTTGCACTTGAGGAGTAGAGAAAGGGCAGGAAGGAGGAGTTAGAACAAGATGAGAGAAGTGTTACAAGTCCTTTAAAACACCACCTTAAACCAATACCCTTAAAATGTGCTGGGAAAAGAGATGATTGCAGGGGGTTGGAATTGGTTGAGCTTTAAGGTCCCTTCCAACCCAAACCAGGCTGGGATTCTGATGAATAAAAAGTCTTATCTGAGAGAGCTTTTCACTGGACTAGTTACAAACAAATAGCAAATAAAATCCCCAAATCGTATCTTAAAACTGCATCAATTCATCCGAATACGAGAGAACTACTGGAGAAAAGCATGAATCCCAAGAAAGCTCAGAACCTTGGAGTCTTCCATTTTCCCACTATTCTTAACTACTCCCTATAGAAATGCTCTGTTGTTATATATAGTGAGAAGTGCATAACATACGTAAACCTTTAGAGCTCTAACTAGTATGACAGAAACCACTTTTTTCCGTATCCTGGGTCTCGATGTGTCTTTCCAAAGTTGTCTTTTAACATCTTGAAGATCAGAGACCATCTGGATATTCTTTGCTAGGTTTAAAAAGTGTTGTCAGCATGTAAAGATTTGAATACCACTGACTAAAAAGGGTCTGTTTTTAGCACTGAATGGATTCAAAATGAAGGGTATCATTTAGTGGAAGATACTGCAAAACTAAACCTAAATAACAAGCATGATTTCATCACAGGCTCAGACTCACCGTGGAATCACCAGACACAGTCATAGAAGCCTTTCCCCCCACTCCATTCTCTAATAATCATTCTGGATTATTAGCTTTGGGGAGAGCACTCATCAAGCTATTTATTACATGTGTAAGAGTGAGGCAGAAGGAACAGCCCTCAAAGCTTACTCGTTTTCAGATGTGCATTTTAATCATCAGAAAGATTGTTACACTTAATCAGAGCAGCATTTGAGATGGATCCTTCAGAACTGAATTCCAAGAAAAGTTGATTAACAGACATTAAAAAATGCATGCAATTTAATTACACACTCATGTGTTGTGCAGTACAGACTCACTTAAGCTCGGACAGATGAAACATGACCAGAAAGCACTGCATGCTTCTGGTGAGCCTGGGAACAGCTAGCGTTAGCTGACAAAGAACTATGAACCCCAGCCCTTTAGTTCGCAGACAGCAGCAACCAAGAATTCTACATCAGGATTTAAATAAACAAACAAGAAAGCCATAAATGAAAGATTCTGAAGTTTAAACTTGGTTGGCTTGTCTGCTTTTGCGGTTAGGTAATTTGTGCCCTTAAGTCTCGTCACGTTGTCCAAAGAGATTGATTGTAATAGTTCAAAGCTTGTAATTGGGACTTTTTTTGCCTTTTTAAATGTTTTGGATTTTCTGTTTTAAAATGTATGTTCCTACCTCCTATTTGCAGGGACTCAAGGCATGTCCTGTGATTCTGAAAGCTTTATTCAAAACAAAAGATCCCGGTCCACCTTTACAGGGCATATGCTGGTATTTAACACAATCTCTTTTAAAGCAGAGGTAAAAATAGAAGGAAAAAAACCCAAAGGAAGCTGCTGAACTGCAATGATGAGAGTATAAAAATCAGTTAATTGAGTAGCATTTTCAGTGTACCCTTACAGTGGTCCCATGCAGTCTCAAGCTTATCAGTTTATACCCAAGTATCCGATGTTTAAACAAAGAATTAGCTCCACTACAGTTAACCATATCCAATGAAGCTCATGCTGAAGCACCTGCTTAGATCACTATCCTTCTTCCACAGGAGGCACAGAAAGTCGCCTGGAAGAGAAAAGCCACAGATCCACCTGGGCACTAGAAGCGTATTCACAAGCATTTAATTTGAGGACCGAGTGAGCTGTGAGTCAGCTTTCAAGAGGGAACCCCCCAGGAGCATTCAGGACAATTTGTTAGCACCTGAATGTGCCCTTTTCCCACATAACTGCAGTAAGTAACGTAAGAGTTTTGAATTGAGCATCAACTTTCCTAAACCACTGCTGCAACACTCCTGTTGTTGCAGCAGGCAAGAATTACCCTGAATCCACACGATCCACTAAAATAAATCTATGTTACAGAAAACGCATAGGCACTTGAGGTAATCCTTTGTGTTTGCTGAATTTCCGGATCAGAAAGATGCACTGGTGCTTGTCTCTCTTTTTTCAAAGGCTGTCCTACATTCATTAATGGGAAGCTTTTATTAAGAAACACACATAAAGATGATGTATATAAATTTTAAAACACTGCTAACACTTCACTTTTTTGAGCATTTTCCATCTTGCCAGTTTCCATGACAGCTATAGAAGCAAAAGGTGACTCATCCTAAGACTACCCGGTTACATACTCTTCCATAAAAATACATTTTAAAGAGTGATATTTGGATTTGTAACTCCTGTACGAACAAAGTCAAAGTCTCATTGTGGTACCTTAAACGCAGTTCTACTCGGAAAGAATATTTCTGCCAATTATGATTGCGAGAGATTCTGTTAAATCAAAACATCCCATTTGCAAATAAAACATTTCGTCTATATGGCTAGAATGGCAAGTTGCCTATTCTGTGAAAATCAAGCTTTTTTTCTAGTTCATCAGCATACAACAGCAGAAACGTGATGAAAAAGAAACGGATTATGAGCTTACACTGGTGAAGGACAAAACCATTAGGAAAAAATAGCTGACAACAACAGGAAATGAGAGTCATGTTTGGGATTTGTCTGTGGAACAACAGTATTAATACATGGTTTTTAAAGACTTTCATTTTAAACAGAAAAAAGAGAGTATTGAATAACTTCACCATACTGAAGAAACAAAGTAATATGTACTTGCACTGCATAAAAATGAGGCTCCCAATTTCCTCACTAATGAGATTGAAGAAAAATAGTTAGAACTGCAATTTTACTGTTCTAACCATCATAAAATGCTCGTGCACCACTTGTGCTGACAGTTAACAAACTCAGAATGATGATTTTCTAAAATCAGAGTACCTGTACAATTACAGATGGGTAGCTTGAGATCTAACTCGGGTAAGGGAGCTTCTGCTAGTAAAAAGAGGAGGAATATAATACTTATTGTTCAAGAGTTCTTTGATGTGAAAAGTTAAATGAATAAACATTACCACCAGTGTAGGGAATAGGCTTCTGTCAGGTACAGCATCTGATGTGCTCCAATTAGAAAGAAGTGCAATGCAATGCAAATGCTTCCAGCAACAAGACTAGGGGTTGTCTGTCAAGACTTCCAAGTCATTTCAGCATCTAAATCAGTCAAGTGGAAATCACTAAATAGAATTCTGCTTTAAACAGAGTTCTTCCAACCAGTACTGTTAGTATTAAGGCTTGATTCTACTCTGTAGTTTTGCTCAGAGCTCAAGACCACTGATGAATATCACCAAAACCACAATAGCTGGATGTCAGTGGTTGAAGTGGTGAAACACAACATTGTCCATGGTTGGTTAATGGGTCCTATTAAGAAGGGGATGGGAGTGAGGAGGAAGATGCTGCTTTTCCGTAGAGTTCCACATGAAAAATGAACAGGAATGCAGAACACTGGGCTAAAATACAAGTCAGTGTCTCTCATGAATTCCCAATGCATTACAGTTAACGAAGCCAACACAAGCTATGAATTTCTAAGCAGGCCAGCACTGAGGAATAGCTTTCTGGACCTGAAAAATGAATTTAAAAGTGTTGCATCTACTTATTGAGAAGGGATTTTCAACACTTGTAAAAGCGTTTGAACCCTTTCCTAAAGGATCTTTGAGCCAACTTAGCTTATCAGAAGACAATCAAGTTGAGCTGACTAGCATGAAATACCTTCCTGACAAGAAAATAGGGCAATAAAGGACTATAACCGTGACACAATAAAGAGATACAAGTTTCAGATTGAAGTGAAATTACTCTATTCAACCAGTGGGACTAATTACCAAGAAAAATGATATTGTCTTCAAAATAAACCAACATCAAGATGGATCTGTATCAGCAAGTAAGTCAGAGGCTCCCCGCCAGACAGAAAGCATTCAGAGATTAAACAATCAAATAACATACTCATTTTACACACCGCGACATCCCAGGAACTGCACTCAACTCAGTTGATTGTACTTAAAGCAGGTAACAACTCAATGCACTCCACTGTGATTGTGACAGAAGCACAAGGCCATGTGGTGTATTTAGAAGCACATGCACCGTTCAGGACATGGTTGAAAACCATCTTCCAAGCAGGAAAGCGATTTAACCATTGTTACACTAAAATCCGGTTGCTTCGCAGGTAACTCAGAAACACCCTGGTTACATACAATGTGTATTAGGTGCTTAAAGGCAGGAGACCGGCCCCACTCAAAACCAGTAGCAGGCACAACACTCAAACTTTAGAATGAAACAATCGGTCAGTGATAAGGAAACA
Organism: Myiopsitta monachus; assembly: GCA_017639245.1. Lineage (NCBI taxonomy): Eukaryota > Metazoa > Chordata > Aves > Psittaciformes > Psittacidae > Myiopsitta > Myiopsitta monachus. The sequence goes on along the minus strand of CM029923.1, from coordinate 856,069 downwards.
GGATAGAAAGGTGTCATATTCTGAAGTTAATTTTATTTGAAGACAGCTTAACTTCCAGGAGCTAAAATATAAAACTCAGGAGTGTTGGTACTACTGCACAGAGGCTGGCAGATTCCATTGACTGTGGGCAATGTAGTCCATTAAAACCACAACACTAAGATCAGTAGGCTATCAAACCTTTTCAAACTGTATCAGATCAACTGTAAATTATTTGTAGATTTACAGTAGTAAATGGGTTCATTTTTTCCCTACAACACCTGAAGTTATTTCTGATCTCATGCCTGAGATATGAGTTTACATAGTCTCTCTTTTCTGCATTTTGTAGAGAGTCACTTTCAAGTTGCATTTAATTTCTCCTTGCATCCTCTTCATACAGACTTCCACACAGGAAAAGGGCACAAAATAAGCCCAAAGCAGCACCGGCACAGGCTGCCCACGGAAGCGGTGAATGCTCCATCCCTGGCAGTGTTCAAGGCCAGGTTGGACAGAGCCTTGGGCAACCTGCTCTAGTGTGAGGTGTCCCTGCCCGTGGCAGGGGGTTGGAACTGGATGATCTTAAGGTCCCTTCCAACCCAAACCAGCCTGAGATTCTATGATTCTAAGTTGTCGAGGAGTGAAAGCTAAAATGGTGAGACCACCAGAAATACCTTTCTCTAAAATGCTTTCTCCACTTGTTATTAGAAAAGGACTAGGTATCATGTAAAGCAGACTCGTTTTTCACACGAACCCTACCTGTAAGAATGGTGTATTTTTAGTTTGGATACATAAAAAGGCTTCTTTAACTCTTTTACTGCATGAAGATGAAGACACATAATAAACGATGTTATAGGTAATTTGAAATTAAAAAAGAAATCTAAAGGGCAAGAAGGGCCATAAAAAAGATACCAGGAAAGGTGTTAGCTGAAGTTCAGGAGTCATTTATTTTCATGAACCTCCATCTAGATGCTTGAAAGAGGTGGAAAAAAAGCAGAGGAAATGAGAATTACTTTCAAAGGTAAGAGACAAAGTTGTTGTTCAGAAACATGGAAGGAAGTCAGAGAATCATGCTGAGATTGTTTTGCAACAGCTTTGCTTGCAGAAAGCAAGGAAGATCAGCATTGCTCAGATGCCTGACAGTGCTGTTGTAACTATGAACTTACAGGAATTCACTGACTCTGGGATCGTGCTGGAGGAGTCGTAAGGCCCATAAAGGAAGGCTGATGCGTACTCATCTGTCACGGCGCTGGGAAAACTGGTTTGGCTGCTCAGGCTGGTGCCACTACTGCTGCTTCTGCTGTACAGGTTGTTGTTCACTTCATGGTTATTGCTGTGAGGCAGCTGCAAGCTGCTGTTCAAGTGGCTGGAGATATGGCTTACAGAAAAACCTGTCCTAGAGGACCATGATGTCAGTTTGCTCTCATCATCATCTGAAGCAGCGTACAGGTTCCCTAGAGAACTGGCTAGTCTGGAGTTTATGGAAAAACTGAATGGAAAACACATACGGGGAAAAAGAAAAATACACACAAGCTATGTACAGATACATACAGAAAAATAACAGACCATTCAGAAGACATCAAGTAAATAACACAGACCATTCTGAAATTGTGTTCATCTTCTAGCTCCCAACCTAACGAAACCCAGAATTCTTTGTCAGGAGTTCTCAAACTTGGCTTATTCAAGCACTACCGTGGCCAGCTTTCACCTCTACCAAACTGTATGCCCATGAAGGAGGTTGTGTTAAAAGGTTTAGGCAGTGTCCGATCTACATGGAAGTACTCTGTGTACATGGAACAGTTTAAGAACTCCCCTTCTGTTTCTTGAAATCAGCAATGTGATACATGTCCTCAAGTAACTAGGAAGTAGTATGATAAATTCTGAGAACAAAAATAGGGTGCCCTGAAGTACCTCTTCAGTTCTTTTCTTCAAGAATTTGTGCCCAGAAGTTATTAAAAATGCATCAATCATTCTAAATTTCACTTCACATCCGTCATTACTTAGACCAATAGTAATAATGGGTTCATAAAATCAAAGATCACTCAGTATTCTTCTGTCATTAACAGTGAACAGACTCGTGGGAATACGTGATATAACCGTACCAAAACTCTCATGCCAGCAGTGTAAGGTTTGGGTTTTTGTTTGGTTTTTAAACCTGCAGGCAACTGAAGTTTGGCTGGTGGAACAGCAAATCACTCTGGAAGAGCCCTTCTTACACCCAACAACAGCAAGCCCTTCATAGACTGCATATGTGCTGAAAACCATTGTGTACCATTGTACCAAAATGAGGAGAAAAACCCAAACCTTTTAAGGTTAGAGCCTGGGGATGTGGGAATTCTGCTCATTCTCTCTGCAGAGGGTGAATGAACTGCCATCACTTTGGAGGCCTTCAGAGGAGACATGGATCCTTCTGTGCTACTTGAAGTATTGAGTCTAAAAAGAGCGCAGAGTTTTAGTGAGAAGCAAGGTTTTCATCATGAAAATATACATCTCAGAAACACACAGACCCTTCTAGTATGGTATTTCACACTGGCATTCTAAGAAGTGGGAATTCTCAGGTTTGAGTACTAAGAACTCAACAGTACACAACAGTCTGCCTGGTTTTAAATCTCTTGCTAATAAACTTGTCAAAGATGCCGCTCAGGTTGTTCCCCTGCTGTACCACATTGCGCAGCTATAGCTGGAAGTGTGGGGCACTGGACTACTCAACAACGCTAGCGTTAGAGCTGGCCATATTCACTTATTGAAAGCTAGCAAATAGCTCACAGTAGAATGAAGTTCTCTCCATCTTTACACCAGGGGATATTATCATGGTCAGCTCTTAAATGATGAAAAACCTTGGGTACGAGTCTCCAACTACAAGTACAGAACGACACTGAGCAGAAACAGCTTTCACTCCACACCAAGGAAGGGTAAACAGACACCTCCAAAGCTGGACATTTGCAGTAATCCATTTCCAAAATCCAGGTTGTCACAAAACTGATGAGAATGTGTTCCTTTCAGTATTAATGCTTTCTAATGATGGATAGTTTTTATCTTACATGGTGTATTTTAGATGCAGTGGGGTAAACAACACAATGAGACTCAATTCTGCCATTCCTGCAACTCTTAAAAATGAAGTCAATTTTCACTCTACATTTTATTTCCTTTTGGGGAGCACGGCTGGTGCTGATTCGAGATTAGCACAGGTCATAAACGACCATTTAGAAAGTGAGAAGGAACTAATGGCTTTATTGGCTCCACAGAAAGTTCTAAGCAAAGCCCACAGTAAAGTATCCAGTGAGGACCCTGTACGAACAGGTACTGAAATTCAGTATTTGCCTTCTAAAGAACAGCACTGATTGTATCCATTAAGCAATACCTCTACTTCGTCTACTAAACCAAAAATGACAAAAACTGTGATATGCAGACAACATATATAGCCAGTTAACCTACAACCACTTTATCTCAGATGCGTAAACTGGTGGGCTGGTTTTAGCTAGGACAGTTAATTTTCTTCATAGCCTATAGCATGGGGCTGTGGTCTGGATTTGCGCTGCACACTGCGCTGATAACATGGGATGCTTTAGCTTCCACTGAGCAGAGCTTACACAGGGTCAAGGCTGTTTCTGCCTCTCACCCCACCAGCGAGCAGGCTGGGGGTGCACAAGGAGCTGGGAGGGGATGCAGCTGATCCCAACGGACCAAAGGGATACTCCAGACCATATGGAGGCAGGCTGGCACATAAAGCTGGGGGAAGAAGGAGGAAGTGGGGACGTTCAGAGTTACAGCATCTGTCTTCCCAAGGAACGGTTCTGCATGATTGAGTCCTGCTGTCCTGGAGATGGCTGAAGCCTGACCATGGGAAGTGGTGAATGAATTCCTTGTTCTGCTTTGCCTGTGTGTGTGGCTTTGGCTTTCCCCGTTCAACTGCTTCTGTCTCAACCCATGATGTGTTTCCTCGCTTTCATCCTTCCATCCCACTGAGGGGAGGTAAGTGGGAGGCTATGCAGTGCTTAGTTGCCACGTGGGGTCAAACCACCACCGTTACTCATCCTTCACTGCAGAACACCATCAATACTAGAAAACGTGACAGAGGAAATTACCTGTATGTGCTAATTATTTATTAAGAATTCAGGGTATCCCTGAAGCACAGCTGTACCTCTCTGTCCCTTATATTCCCACCAGCATTTGCAGGTGTTACAGTCTGTTATCAGAAGCCTGAAATTGCTGACAAATTGGAATGATAATTCAAAACACTGAAAATATAAGCCCCGAGTGGTATCCATTGAGAACTATAATGGTAAAGTTAATACCTGAAAGGTTGTGATCGTGACCTGGTGTGCAGTTTCATGTCCTGCAGCCTAAAGAAACAAAAGCAGCAGTCTTTACCAAACCATAAAGAGCCTTTCCCCTCTGGCAAAGCATGCTCACATGTCTCATCCTGGCTTTAAAGTACAAGACTAAGAAGAGTTAGGAGTTATTGACAACCATTATTTGCATTTACATTTAAACAACAGAGAAGTATTTCAGGTTTGTTTTCAGGCTTCACATTTGTACTGTGTTCTGAGAAGTTTACCATTTACATAGGGAGTACAGAAAATTATGGAAAGGTTTAGGAAGTTCACTGAAGGATATTTTGCTTGAGACAAAAGTTTTAACGTGCTAGAGAGAAATAGGAAGGTTCTGAGGTATTTTTACTTCGTCTTTTACTGCCACATAGTAAGCAGGTAGCCTGAACAGGGAGAGAGAAAAACATCAAATCTGCAACTAATAGTTACATACGGAGAGAGAGTTCCACCGCAGAAGGTGGTGCAACAACAAAGGCCATGTGCTTGCCATAGAGATCTGACAGCGCAGACTGGATTTCAAATTGCAGCTTCCCTCCGGACTCATTAACACTTACCTCAGACCTCCCGCTGTACTAGAACACGTCCGTCTCCGCGTCTTCAAGGCATTGAGCTTATCTCCCTGCGTCATGCCATCCTGAGCTTCCACGTGTGCATTGTCTTCAAACTCGTTCTGGGGAACATGAAGCATGCAAGCAAGGAAATCCATCAGATCCTTAGCAGTAGTTTCCAAGTACTGAACATCTATGCAAAGACTGTGATTTAAAAGGCTAATCCCTCTGCATGGACGGGGCACTGCTCTGTCCTCGCACAGTTCAGCAAACTCTGTCACTCACAAACACACTTCACAGAGGCTTTTTGCAGAACCCGACCTCAGAGTGAGTTCAGGATGCTCGAGTCCAGTGCCAGTAGTTATTTACTTCAAAGACATGGGTTTTATAGGGCATAAAATTCAACTCCTTCCTCCAGAACTATTTTTAATGTTGTCACCAATGTGGAAGGGAAGCAGCAACACACAACTTCGTGGTACACACAGGAGAAGGAAGAAACTTAGATGACGTTGTGTCCTGCACGAGGAGCTACAAATCCACTGTCCTAACCATCCTGTGAACTGGCAACACTGTTTAAACGCCTATTTGTATTTTCTGACTAAAACAGACTTTTCTAAGACCCAGGTATTGAGCAGAGAACAGTTTCTTAAGTAACAGAGAAATACGAAGCTACACAAAGCAAGGAGAGAACTGTGATTTTTTATTGCCAAATGAAAACAACTCATACCAGTTATCAGAGTCACAGAATCATTAGTGATGGAGGGGCCCTCTGGAGAACATCCAGTCCAACCCCCTGCCAAGCAGGGCACACAGGAACGTGTCTGGCCTGGTTTGGGATATCTCCAGAGAAGGAGACTCCGCAACCCCCCCGGGCAGCCTGTGCCAGGGCTCTGACACCTGCAACAGAAGGATCTTCCTCATGTTGGGGTGAAACTTGTCCTGTGTTAGTCTATGGCCATTATGCTTCACTTGACCTCAGACAAGAGTTTGTTCGTATTACCGCAGTTCCTATTGTGCCTAAGTGAGCTTGCTGCTCTGCAGAAAGCAGAACAGTGAGTGCTTTGTAAAATCTGCAATACCAATCTAGCCTGGATATAAGGCTGACATTACAAATGACAGCAAACCCTTTGGTTTAAGCTGTATCTGTTCCTGTTTGCTTCTGCTTCTCTTCCCCTGAGTGTTTGTATTGTGGGTATGCTACTTTCTATGTTAATTTGGATGAATGGACTTAGTGAGAGTAGCTGCAAGCCAGAAGAGCAAAGATACATTCTATTTTCATGACCAGCACTTATCACAGAATCACAGAATAGTTAGGGTTGAAAGGACCTTGAGATCATCCAGTTCCAACCCCCCTGCCATGGGCAGGGACACTTGCGACTTTACAAAGGCCTGTAGAGACAGGACAAGGGGAATGGCTTTAACCTGCCAGAGGGGAGATGGAGATGAGCTCTTAAGCAGAAGCTCTCCCCTGTGAGGGTGCTGAGGTGCTGGCACAGGGTGCCCAGAGAAGCTGCTGCTGCCCCATCCCTGGCAGTGCTCAAGGCCAGGTTGGACAGGGCTTGGAGCAACCTGGCCTACTGGGAGGTGTCCCTGCCTGTGGCAGGGGCTGGAACTGGAGGAGCTTTAAGGTCCCTTCCTCCATTAACCAAAACCAGTCTGGGATTTCATGTTTAACAGTTCCTGCCATTAACCCAGACAAAAGGTTTACAGAAGTAGGAACACACAGTAAGAGTTAATCCAATCATGTAAAGGTGCAAGTGTTGCATTAATTATAGGACAATATAAGCATTTTAGCTAGATTTTACTGAGGATTAGCTGCTAGGCCACTGCTCCCTCAATGCTGGTAAATTTTGTTTCACTGTCTTTCCCTGCCCAACAGTTGCTGCGTGTAGCTGTTCTGTCCTCTGATTCGGAGCCCTTATGCATTTGGGGGACTGGGAACATCACTTTGGTTTGAGCTTCTAGAGAGCACACTATAGTGAGGTTCTGAAATATAATCAAATCTCCAAACAGATAAAGATGTAAGCTAACTGTTCTGAAATCTGAATATTAACACGACATCTCTAAAAAATTAAATACACATAGCATAGAGAGGTTTACAGTAGAAGAAAGTGGCACTGTGAATTTGTATGGTGAGCCTGAACAGAAGCTGCTACAAAGCGTAGAGGCAGCTGAGTTACCTACAAGTAAGTTGCCTTGAATACTGGAAGCAGTGAAGTTGCAGTAGTAGCTCAGACTTGAAAACATTACTTTTACCTACACAGCTGTGTGCCAACTGTTTTCATTTGGTGTACGAGATCATCCCTACACAGTGTACATTTTCCGGTTAGAAATCTAGGTATTTAACTTCATATATCCCAAGCCACAAACTTTTCTATCCCATAGTACCTTTACAGATGATGGTAGATCGTGTGACAGATGCGCACAACATCCCTGGTTTTTCACATCAAATTAAGGACTCATCAGCAATGTGAAAGCTCTTTAGTTATCACAGAGCTAAGGCAGCATTAACCAAATGCATAGCTCCTCTAAACCGCTTCTTACAGATACTGTAGGAAACTCCCCCAGAATGCACAAGCATGATCACGTTCATTCACGTTTCATGCCTGTGCTTCCAAGAAATAACTGTAAGGTCCTTACCCTAAACGTATCAGTAATCCATAACGCTGTGATAAAGGGATGGCCATCTACACGCTCATGCATTATTAGCTAGAAATTTGGAATAAATCCATTTTCAGGAAGAGAACCGATCTATTTTTATCCAATCAACAAGTGAAACCCCTAAAAGAATGACCTGAAATAATGCAAGTTTTTGAAGCCTGAAGAAATACCTGCGTCAGTTTAAACCAGAACTTGTGAAACCAGAAAGTTGTGAAAGCTGTGAAAAAGCAACTGAGTACTAAAACAAGCCTACAGAAATTAAACATTATCTACAGCTAGTTATCAACAGATCAACTCCATCTCTGCTTATCTGAAATCTTCCTACAGACTCCTACCTGCCTGTATTGATCCAGGTCTTGTACTTTATTCAAGCTGTCACTGATTGAAATGTCCTTCAAGCCACAAAGAACTCTGTTAATGTTTCCGTCAAGGACTCGCTGTTTCTGCTTTGATTGGATGAGATCTCCCTCCAGCCATAACATTGCTTGCTTCCTTTGGGATACAAAACAAATCAATTCATATCAGCAAAGGTGCAGACACATAAACCCAACAGGAAAGCACGCTACTCGTAGGGACTGACAACATTTGGGTCTTCTGTACTTCTTTATCTGGAGAGAAAAAGATTTTAAATCTCTCACAAAAAAGAAACCCCAACAAACCCAGAACCTTTTCAGTGGTTAAAAACAACAACAACCCCCTCCCGAATCACTAAACAAGTCTGCAGCCATCACAGAAATTACATTACAGGTAATGAAACTTGAACTTACAAACCCTGACTGGGTAAAGAGATGAACTAAAGAGGAATTAGCAATGGTATTTTAATGGCTTTTAAAACACAACTTAAACTTGAAGTAACGCTTTTATGGAATGTGGAGAATGAATGATGACACAGCACTTTCCAACTTGTTACTAGCATGAGCCGTGTGTATATAAAGACACTGTGCAGTAAAATCACAGCTGACCTCTACAGTGGAAGTGGTTACAGCCATTTAAAGTTGAATGGGACTCTGGCATCAGTCTGCAGAAAATAAAAGCTCATGTCTTTCAGACATAATGCTACAATGGGCATGGACCAAGCAGGCTTTCGTTGATGTGACTGTGCTATTCCTCAATAAGGAAGTTGCTGGGTAGGTACCACTAGTGATAGTTCCATCCAAAACCTGAGACTCCGCTACATATTATTGTAATAAAATTAAAGCCTTATACTGAGCAGAGGAAAAAAGCATAAGGAATTCAGCCAGAATATACCTGCACTGGAAACTCTTCTTTGTTTGAAAGTACTATGGCAAAGCTCAAGGGCCAAGCAGCCTGAGGCAACTGCCTAAACCTGCTCCATAACACAGGGAAAGGTAAGCACTACATTCCAAAACACCAGCAAGAGAAGGGAGAAGGACGGGACAGGGAAGAGGGAGCACCTCTTATTCCACCTACCAGAAGGAGCCTAGAAAACATGCTTGAATTTAAAGGTCTTTGAAGTCTTCCAGGATGAACTGCACCCCCAGTAACAAACTGACCTGATAAATACATGGGTGGGAGAGGCTCCACGAAAATCTACTCAACCCCCCTGTTGACCCTCAAAGAACCTGGAGACAAAGCTTTGACGTCTGGGAATGTTGGGAAATCCAAGCTGCAAGATTTCCACTTTTTGTCAGATGCAACTCTGCAGCGCCGCGGGCAAGAGATTTTATATCACAATGATGATATCAATCGATCTTTCTCAATCCCATTTTGACACTACTGGTGACATTCCCTGGGTTTTGCCTGACTGTCACAACAGGTACCTATTGGCATGAGACCAATAGAAAACTTAATGAACAATACTACAGTATCAGTGAAAAAAACCGGACAGAACTTTACCTATCTATAAACATCAAACCAAGCATTTATATACCACTGCAGAAAAGACATGGGCCCTGCTTTTCTTATCTTTCAAGTATACTTCACTTACTAACCACACTGCATACTATCTCTCTCAATTTTGTTCTATTATGGAAGTCACTTTTAAGAGCGCATCATCTGAGCACCAGCACAGTGTGAAGTTAAATGTGCCTTCAGTGAGCACTTGTGGTTTGTGAAAGTTTGTGATTCAAAGTATTTAGACTAATGGTGGGGCAGACATCAAATAAAGGAGTGCCCATTCAGTTGAACTGGAAAAGAAATAGGAATTCTCATTCATGCTCAGTTTCTGTGATGAATTACAGTAATGCTGCTTCTTTCTTTCTGATATCTGTTGGATTTTAAGATGCTCTCTACAGCTGCCTGACAGGAGGTCGTAGTGAGGTGGGGTCAGTCTCTGCTCCCAAGGAACAAGGGATGGGACAAGAGGAAACGGCCTCGAGCTGCACCAGGGCAGGTTTAGGTGGAGCTGAGGAACAGTTCCTTCCCCAGAGGGTGCTCAGGCATTGGAACTGCTGCCCAGGGCAGGGCTGCAGTCACCGTCCCTGTGAGTGTGCACACACCGTGGAGACGAGGCCTCAGTGCCATGGGTCAGTGGTGGCCTTGGCAGTGCTGGGAACGCTTGGACTGGATGAGCTTAAAGGGCTTTTCCAACCCACCTGATTCTCTGATTCTATGCAGTGTATGTTTTATTGTATTTACACAGTATCTAGCAGAGCCCTTGGGTTTTTTTCCAAAATGAGACACACTGTCCTGGTTTCAGCTGTGATAATTCTCTCCCTCAGTAGCTGGTGCAGTGCTGTGTGTTGGCTTTAGTCTGAGAATAACACTGGTAACACACTGATGTTTCAGTAGTTGCTCAGTAGCACTTAATCAAGGACTTCTCAGTCTCACGCTTTGCCAGTGAGGATGGGCACAGGAAGCTGGGAGGGAGCAGAGACAGGACACCTGACCCAAACTACCCAAAGAGGGATTCCATACACAGCACGTCATGCCCAATATAGAAACTGGGGGCAGTTAGCCAGAAAGGTGCTGATCGCTATATAGGGGTGGGCTGGGCATCAGCCAGTGGGTAGTGAGCAACTGCACAGTGAAACACTTGCGTTTTGGTTTTTTGGTTCTTTTTTTTTGCAGGGGTGTAAAGGGGGAAGAGAGTAGGTGAGGGGCGGCAGTGTTATTCCTTCCTATTTCCTTTCATCATCATCATTATTATTAATGTATTATTACATTTTAGTTTTATTTCAACTACTGAGTTGCTCTTACCTCAAGCCACAGGGCTTTACCTTTTCTCTGACCCTCCTCCCCACCCCAGTGGGGAGTGGGGAGCAGTGGGGGAGCAGCTGCATGGTGCTGAGCTGCTGCTGGGCTTAAATCACCGCACTGATTTGTGGTGGATCTTTTCCAGATGTTCTTTCTCCTAACAGTGAAAATGCCTTCAAGGAAGCATCATCACGGTATCAAATAAAAGATACCGACATAAGCATTGTAACAGTAAGTGCACAGCATAGAAACCACCATGAAATTAAACTTAATGCCTACACCTCTGAAGCCAGTGCAATTTTGTCATTCAGCTCCAGTCAGATCAAACCTTGAACCACCGTTCAAGTTATCTGCACATGGAATGGAATGTTCTCAACCCAAAGTATACAGCCCGTTTTGAGAAAAGCCGTATTAAACCCATGCCTTTATTTTGCTAATGACCATTAGCTCCAAATCAGAAACACTTCATGCATAATGCTAGGAATCTGACAGAGGTCAGGAGCTGTCCACTACATACTTAATCTTTAGTTACAAGAAATTAAAAAACCCACAGCAATTATACTATTGTGAGATTAATTTTAAGTGCCATCATTGGCTATATATGATCACAAACATGCAGAGTCTTGAGACCCTCTGCCCCTTAAGGTGACAAAAGGCACAGCACCCCAGAGAAGACAATTGTTAGCAAGTTTGAGTTCAGTCCCAAGCTGACTAACCTTAAATATACTGCAACAGGCAGTAACATACGATGTCAGTAGACAGAAAGTAGATCCTATAAATAGCGCAAGATGGAGAAGGATGCAGAGAAGCAGTTCATTCTTAGTAGCAAAGAAGGTATACATACTCTTCCAAGAAGTGTTGCTGGGGTCCTATAATAGAGCCTGGTCGACATATTCTTATCCAAGCAATGGCTTCAGCATGTGTGAACTTGTAGTGTTTCATTATGTAGCAGGCAATCAGTGTTCCTGTTCTCCCCAGGCCAGCTACAGAAACACAAGTATCAACATTCACATACAAATTCATGAGCATTTCCTAAGTATCCAGTTAAAGCAGGATAGGAGAAGATGTCTTTACAATGGTATTCACCACCTTAATATTTGAAGAAAGAACTTCTGTTAGTATCTCATTTATCACGTAACTGGATTTCAATGCTGCAGATATAAGAACAAACATATGCTTGTAAGAAGTTAATAGGGTTCCAGAATGCACGGAGCGATGATCGTCACTCTTGGAACTTGCACAATTCTACTTCCAAGTTGGTTGGTTGGGGTTTTTTTTAAAGGCTTATATTACCCCAAAAAGCAGTTACCAAGCCATTGGTACATAAAGTCATGCACTGCTCAAAATTCTTGCTGTTTCTACAGGTAGCAGGGGAATACTTTTAAGCTTGGCTTCACAATGGAACTGATTCAAACAGAAAAAGCCACTGGCTGAGGAGACACATGCTGCTCTCTGTTGTGATGTGCACATTTATTTGCATGGATTTGAAGCGTGATCTGTAAAATATGTGTGTTGGCCTCTCTATGGTACTTTGATTTTGGTTTTTACTGGTTTTAGGAATAGGAAGTTTAGCAAGTGCATATCTAAGTCACTAGAAAAGTATATTGTATTCCTTCAGCAGCTAAGCCTGAAGAATAACAAACTACTCCTGTTGATCACTAGTTTATACTCTCACTCAGTTAGCAGATGTCCAGCTTATTAATGCCAGAATTGCAGGGCTCTAGCCACACTAGCAACTTGTTAGCAAATAAACTTACTTATCTTAGATATGCATGCTTATTGTTCATGGAAAAATGATGAATAGCACTGTTCTTGTTTCAGACCAGCAAGACATTCGTCTCCACAATGTCCTTACACAACTGCAAACAGAAATCAAGCCAAACCCTTCAAAACCTTTGTTAATCATCCTCGATTAAGCATGTTTGTGGCTGTTCCGCTGAAATAGGCAGGTTTGAAATGCTGGCATCACAATAGCTCACATTAACTTGAAATGTGGAAAGTCATGCTCCACAGAAAAATGGACAACAGTCCAAAAGCACAAAGAAAACCTTTCAGTCTTTTGCATTTCCTAAACAATTACCATAATGCTGTGGAAGCATAATGCAAAAGAGAAATCAGCTCAAACTCAAGCCTTCTAGCGATACTAAGAAAAACCAAGACAAAGAACAGATTGTCAGTTACTGAAAGTAGCAGCGTAGGATGAAAGAACTTACTATGCGCATGAAAATAACAAACATTTACCATATATTTAGTCAAGTATCATAAGCAAGATTATTTTCATGACTGGAAAGGGTTATTTTTAAATGCTTTATTTCTAAATAAACTCTATGGATTAATACTCATCTTGAACTTCAGTCTGAGAAATACCAGTGCACACACCTTTACAATGTACAGCAATAGCCCCGTCAGCATTCTCACAGATATTGAGGAACCTCTGAACTATGCTGTCACTTGGTGTGCTTCCATCGATGAAGAACAGGTCGTAATGCTCAAACCCAGCATCCGTGAAACGTTTGGCCTCATAAATTTTTTTGTTGAGTCTTATGATTGATGTGACATTATGTTTCTTGAAATAGGGAAAGTAGGCTTCAGGCGCATGAAGAGGATAACCTACGGAAGGAAGAAGCACAGGGAGTAAGTTGCAATTCAGCAAACATCTGATTGTAGTTTTAAAATGACCAAGTTTCCTTTTAGCTGAACCAAATCTCTCCTTCCCCTCTGTTGATCAAGTTTCTCTTTGTTAGTCCATTAGAATCGCACAGGCTCTTCCCATTACGCCAAGAATCTTCAGTAGTAACGGCAAGCTTCTTTTAAAAGTCCTTTCCTTCGTTACAGTCTCTTTTGCTTTATGCAACTCACCTTTAATTCTGCACGCTTATTGTATCAGGTGTCAGGTTCCGGGAAAAAAGGAAGGACCTGAACTTCTCAGGCACTCTATCACTGAATGGAAGCCACTGACTGTTGCAAGAATTGGAATCCTTCTAGCCAAGGAGAATTCTCAAAGCTTTGGAATTAAGCTCTATCACTGCATATAAAATGTTCACTGCATGGTTATTTCTGAAGATGAATATTAACCTATAGCCTCTCATCTTGTGCTCACTGGGTGGGACTGTTTCACATGCTGGGAACGGGACACCGTTACAATATGCACCATACCATTTTCAAGTTTGCTTTTTGGGTGTGGTCCACTGAACGCCAAAAATTTCCCTGGAACAATCCAGTTGAAGTCACCATTTTCCACTCGCTGTAAAAAAACGTCAGGAGAAAAAGAGGAAAGCATTTTAGTATCTGTACAGGCAAGGCGCAGGAGAATTAACCTCAAGTTTGCTTTACTTTCCACTAGGTTGTTGCTACCTTAAATCAAACCGCTTCAAACAGGAATTAACCATCTCATCTACAGGAGACAAACTAACCAATCACAGGCTGCTTCGCAGAGATCTCTTCATGAGACACGCACCAATTTTGCTGAGGTTTTCCAAGAGAAGCAGACAGATCCTCTCTCTAAGGTATTTCCCTCTCAGAGGTTTCAGCAGTTTAAGATACCTACTTGTAAGACTTACAAACACCAACATTCTTGTATGTTTTCAATGAAAGAACACGGAAAAATGCTTCCCTTCCCTGTAAGGCCTTGGCTAAAAAACCCCATTCAAAGAAAACAAATTAAAAGCAATCAGTCCTTCAAAGCAATTCTGATTTCCCTGTAGAAATCAAAATCTACACCTTGGCAGCAGCTCCGACGAGCCAGTCATCACAGAAGCAAAGTATGAATCAAACAAAAAGACTCAATGCAGAGCGTTTTCAAACTGGGAGCTTTGGCATTTCTTGCCCGCTTTCAAATAAAAACTTCAAAAAAGCTTTTTAAACCCTGGCAGTGCCAAAAAACTGGAAGCTTCTTTGGAAATGTCTGACTGAAGTGCAAAACTGCCTTCTTTTATCCCAACTGGAAAGCACTCATTCCTCAGGTAGCAATGCAGTTGTTCTCAGTGTGACTTTTAAGGACATGGCACTCGGTTCCGCTGCATTATTAAGCTTATGGTTTTAGCTGTCAGCTCCTCAAAACATCCTAATGAGTGAAAGGATCTGATAATGGACATTACTGTAACCAATTCACCCACTGTATGCTTTGCTAAGCCCATTAGGCTTGCTCCAAATGTCCTCACAGAGAGAAATCTGGAAGTGAACAAGGTTGCATAAGGAGCAGTGAACCCATCTTCCAGCCAGGTCAGGACCCTACAATCATCCTGAGTTAGTGTCACAAACTGCAATGCCAACACTGGAGCACCTCTACCCTTCAGGGAAGGAGTCCTGTTCAGTAAGTCAAATGTAGCTTTGTATCTGTGTTACCAGCTTTATTTGTGAAATAAGTAGTTCTTTATAGCTACATGGGTTACTGCGAATCCTTGAAATATTAACCAACCTGAACTACAGATGTAATCGTCTGTACTCAACGCCACATGCAAACAACGTTATGATTAACAAAAAGAACTTGAGTATTTTGCATCTAGTCCAACAAAAGGGGAATTAGCTGCCTTGATCATGGAGCGAGGTGGAAGAGCTACAGACGCGAAACACAATTTCCTTTAGCTGCCCCCTTTAAGTCTTATGCAACTTCTCTCCACAAAACCTACCCATTTGGAGACCTCACACAGCAAAAACCTGGAACATTTAAAGGTTCTGAAACGTAGCACAGGACGTATCTAAACATACAAAGCTGACCACGAGGCATAAAACCACAGAAGACCTCAGACAGCAGGCAGCCACTTAAACACCATTCACACACACATGCTCTCCACAGACCAAAGTCATGTTCAGCATCAAACAAAATAATGAGACATTAAGTCAATTACTCTAATACTTTTGTCAAGCAGATTAATGCCTAATCCTACGTATTCCCAACCATCATTTGTGTTTAGAGAAACCTTTTCCTTTTGTACATAGAGGAAGCAAAGCCCCAGCAATTTCATACTTGACATTTTAGTTACTAGTCACTGAATTTTGGTAGTTCAGCAAAGACTATTCCAATTTCCCAATCGAACCATTCTGCAACACGGCAGTGTACAGAACTCCTACAAGTGCTTTTAAGTTTATGCTACAGCATGCCTGCTGCAGCCAACATCTACTGTAGAGATTTGTGTTGCAAATTCAGTTTTTCCACGGTTTATTCCTCTCCTGCCCTCACCCTCTTTCTTGAGGTATGTCCTAGAGCTGTATGTATTTCAGATATGCACTAAGTCACCCATAGCTTCTTGCTTTCAAAACAAGTGCTTACCAAACGTTACAGACACTTCAGAAAAGCAGTGGTCCTTATTCGTTATTGGAAATATTCAGCTTAAGGGAATAAATTTTCAAATGTTTCCAGACTGAGCAAATTTATTCTCATCATTTCCACGTTTTCTGAAACTAGAAGGGCTGGGAGGGAAAAGTACTGGCTACGGTAAAGCAATGCAACTCCAAGAAGAGTTTAGTATATAGGCAGATGTTCAGTACATCTCTAGTTTATGTATCTTTCTCCTTAACCAGAGCAACTTCAGGAACTCAGGGGAGTTCCAAAGACAAGGTCCAATACAACCCAGGGAAATGGCAGACAGCTCATGGAAGTGTTCTGGGCCAGCTGCATGTACCGCTTCTGTACACAGCCCAGCTCACAGCTGCAGCATGGGCATATCCTAAAAGCTTCTCTGCAGCAACAGAGCTTGAGATAACTGTGTACTATTAGCAGTTAAAAGTGTGTATGTTAGAGAACAAAATCCTAGAGGCATCTAGAGTCAACCAGAGTATCTATTCTTCAGGCGTGGGGCACTGTATATTCTAACTTGTTTTAGGTATTAGTTTACTGGGACTTCATTAGGGAAATATTTGCATGTACTTTCATTACTAGAATGCCCATATAATCCATCCTTACTACAAAAAGTTCAAAATGTGTTTAATCTCTGTAGCTATTAAAAATATTATCACATATTTGGGACTAATGGCATCTCAGGAAGCAGCTCAACAAGAGCTGGAAAAACCCCACAGATTCTGTGGGTCAGCTGAGAGACCTTGGATCGTATCCTGAGGGAAGGTTGGGAAAGCATGAAAGAGGTTCCAGAAGCCAGAAGGGCTATGAGAAAACAGTGGAGTTATTATGTGATGCACTGAAAGGGCAAGGGTATTCATCCAGCATGTTTTTCACATACAGCACACAGGTTTGGATGGACATACTTTGCCTATGAACATTGGGGTTTACTTGAATTAAAATGCATTTCCAGCATGTTTTAAGTTGTGGGGCCCTGTATATTCTAACTTATGTTAGGTAAACAGAACACATTCAAGTCATTATTAAATGTACAAACCTCATAGTGCTCATATTCGTCCACATCAAATGTCTTAAAGTCAAAAAATCCATGCTGCAAGGCCTAAAAGGCAACAAGGTGTCAGTTTATACCAAAATATGATAGAGAACCTGATTTTACAACACTGTTTTTGAGCTCAAAACCAAAACGCTGAATGTTGCTGCTTTTGGTTTATTGAAGCCTCTATGTAAAGACAACATAACGTTTTGCACAGATTAACACATAACAAAAACTCCAACAACGTCACTAAAGCACTGTCAGGCCCTTTTTTAGCCTTTCAAAGACATTACAATGGGACATAAGGTTGTTGCATATCACTTAAATCATCAAACTGATTCTCCCCATCCCATTATGTACATGTTTTTTATTGTAAGGCAGATGACAAATTAAAAAGCAATTCCCTTTCTGTCATACATCCATTCAATGATTTCTATGCTGAATACATTCTCATGCGGCTGGACATAACAAAATACAGACCAATAAGTTTATAGATTTACTATACTTAATGTGATACTCTGACTTTGTCACCATCATACCCAGGCAAAATGGCACATGCAGAATAAAACAGTCTATAACCTGCGTTTTGGGATTTGCTTTTAATACACATTCCACTGATAGAATGACTTCCACTAGACTATATTACCCAGTATTTATTATAGGACTGAAAGAAGTCAAGTTTTGTATTTGAGTACTGGACTATTATTAAATATGCTCATTTCGTACTACAGGTTTGTGTATAATACCACATCAAAACCCAATTCTATGAATAAGAAATTCACAGCCCGAATTTCTTCCACGGAATAGGTGGAAGACAGGCTCTGCAGAATATATTTATACTCAATCTAGTGCATTGAGAGAAGTACAGACATTACACAACACTCTGGGATTAAGGTGCGATAAAACCACACCACAGATCTGTGATTTAAAGAAACAGTCATCATCCCTCTGCCATTATTTGCTACATACAAAGCACCTTCTCAGAGACAAAATAGCTTTGTTATAGACAATGCAAGCTCAATACTGGGGCTGTCATGAAACCTAAGGTACCGAGAGGTTTGTCTTAACAGGAAAGCCTATTTCATTTTAGCAGGGTTGGCTGGCTGCACTCCAGAATCTGCAGGCCCTCTGAATTACACGTTGTGTAATCCAAACACCAAAGCCACCCAGGCAGACTGAGATTTTTCTTCAGATTAGGGTTTTGCTCAAAGTGGTTTTTTCCTCTGCAGGTGAATTGGACAAAAATTCAGGGAGAAATTTGAGGGGAACAAAGGAGGAAAAACTGCTGTTCAAAGTCCTTCTGACGAGTTTGTTGCAGATGAATTACAGGGACTGCACTGACTGCCTCACGGAGCTTCAGGAGCTGTAGAATGCCACACAAATTAGAGTCTTGCTGTTAACTGACAGCTCCTTTCCCACCCCCTCAGAACTAAAAATATTCAGCTGGATCTCTCTGTTTTCAGTTCTGCAGAAACGCTTGTTTTGCCACACTTACGAGAATTACAAATAATCTACAAAGGGTCTGTATAGAGCTGTTCACGCAGCTTGCTCCCTTCATCAAGATCACTGGGAAATGGCGGACAAAGTCTCATCTTTGCTTAGAGTATGAAGTATATAACACAAGGTTGCTAATTCAGATGTGATGTGATACTTCTAACAAAGCCATACTGGAACTTAATCTTCTCCAGGACCAGGCCTGTTGGAAGTGACACATCACAACACCAGTAAGAGACATTGGTTTTCATTCTTTGTAAACAGTTAGAAGACGCAGGTGAACCAAGTGTATGGGGGGCAAGTTGGGACCAAGTACTTGCACGAACAGGTCAGATTAAATCACAGCATACCTAGATGTCTGCCACATTTGACTTTATGAACCTCTGTTATGCCCTTTTACCACTCATCATAAACGATCTATTGCAGACCTACGGCAGAGCTAGTGCACTACCTTGCAGTGTTAAGAACAGCCAGGCCCAGGGGGTTTGCATGTTCTGATTCAGAAGGTGAAGCTCAGAAAGCTGCCGGAGGCCAGCCAGCCAGATAAAGGTGTAATCTTCCTCCATGTTCACTACTTGCAGCCCTCAGTAACTTAGGCTTCATGACAGGATACACTTCAACTCACAGCTTTTGCTTTGAAACCAGATCTAATATATTTTCAGAGTATTTTTCTTCTTGTTTTAAAAGTCAATTGAAATCTGTTTTGCTACAGAAAAGTGTCATTACCTTATTTATTCCCTGCAAACAGTCCAAGATCGTAAGATTGTACGTGCAGTTCCCAAATGAAGCATCCCTATGGATTTAATACAAATGAATTTAATACAATGATTTAATATACACAGAATTATTCAAAGAACTCAGGGAAAGGCAGCACACAATGGAATATATTCAAGTTATTTCATCCTCTTTCGAACTTTAATTCAGAGTTCTTAACAAGACATCTTGTGAGAGGCTTGTTGACACAAAAGCAAGCTCCTACCAAAAACGTAGCTCTGTGTAACCTGCAGTTAGATACTACAAAGCATTTTAAGTGCTATTTTACATCAGCAACTACGTGCCCTTTACCAAATTATTCCTGCTGTCCTGGAACAGGAAGCTTTGCATCCTCAATTGTGTAAGGATAGTAGTAAATAAAACAGAACTTGCTTTAACCATTACTCAAGTCTTCATTGGTTTACACTGTCTAACAGGGAAAGGCAAACAGACTACTACTTGGGATTTCATTTACAGGCTCGTTTTGATGTCTGATTACAGATGTGATTCAAAAATATCCAGATGTAATTAAAGTTGCTTAACCTCAGTTCTGCCACTTTGAAAATAACAGTTTCTCTTTAAAAGATGACAGGATACCCCAAAGCGAAACGTATTTAAGTGGTTAGAGACAGCAACATAAAACCAAATAACACCACCAAAACCATCAGCAACAAATGCAGTGTGGCAAGAAGACAAAGCGCTTTTCAAAGTGTGCTTCAGAGCAGTTTGCATTTGAGCAGGGCTCTCCCTGGGCAGATTATTTCCTAAGCGCTCATTGAAGGAACGTTTTCTAGCTTTGCTCTAAGCCAGCTGAGTGCTAAGAACCGCAATTTAGCAGAACAGCAACATTTCAGGTTTCAGCCAGCTACAGCTTTAATCTATAATTGAGTCAAAATTGCGATCTTCCATTGGAAACTTGCCTTTGTTGACAGGCTACTTGCTCTAAGTTGTATGAAGCTTTTGTATTGATGCCTTCCTTCAATTCCAAGTACTTTAAGACTAGAATATTCTCTCCCATTCTTTAAGAAGAGAGTAAGCAGCTTTGAGCAAGCAATGTTGATAGCAAGTGTATTTAAGCAACTGAAAAGCTCCAATTTTGGTAATGTCACATTACAGGCAGGCTATTCTGGAAAAGCTTTCAAGTGATTAGAGTATTAAAAAATACTTAGTACAGTGTTTTAGAATAGAACTTTCAAGTGTGAATAAACCTTCAAGAGCCAAATCCAACAAAGCAGGCTTTCAAAATGAAAAGCCAGAAAGTATTTTCATTACATTAGATAAGCAGAACATCCCAAAGCTGTAAAATGGAAGTTAACAGACAATACATTTTTGACAGGAGAAAGTTAGATAACAGATCATTTTAGCACAAAAGGATTTTAGCAAACAAAAGGGTCTTCCAAGCAAAAACAATCTTAAGGCACCAATGGGAACACGTATAACAGAACAGCTGTAAAAGCTGTAACAGTTTTCTGAAGGGGCTGACAAGAACAGCAAAACCTAAACCAATGCAAACCACAAAACTGACTATTTAGAGAAATATAAATGGAAGACATGATTGTAGCAGACGCTCTGCAGTACATGTTATTTTGCTATAGCAAGAATCTAGTTTTTATTTCCTCTATAAGTACCACTTTGACTGATAAGGCATCCGATACTGCAGTACATAAACAACACCGGGGAAAAAAGCCACATGATCTCTAACCCATTAATAGCAGAGAGCAAGAGAGAGAACGGAGAGGAGGAAGGGAGGGAAGACACTGCACTCAACCTCACTGTCCGAGGTAAGCCTATCACAATTCCAGGTGTGCGGTATTCATAGCTACAGTGCCCACAGACAGCTATTTCCAGGGAGGCGCACATGGATGCTGGCAGCTAACATCCGCTGCTACATCAGCCATGCCTCAAACGTCTCCTCTGTCACTGTGCACCTCACCGTTGGAGTAGGTGCACTCTGCCTGGAGAAAACAGCTCTGCTGACACATGCCATCCACACGCAGTGGAATAACAAAGACTGAAAGCCAGCAAAATTCAAAGCAGGAAAATTTGGGAACGAGCAATTGAAAAGCTGTTTAAGCCTCGTCTCAGATTCCCAGAAACTCAAAGAGCAGCAGCATTCTAATGTTGGGGCTATTTTTTTTAAGAAACACAATACACTGAGTTAGCATCTGAAAACCTCATACACACATCCACCCCCCATCTATCTTTGCCTAGGACTGCAATAATGGATTGAGACCATAAACAAGCACTAGACACGAACGACAGTACAGCAGGGTGGTGAATAACACCTGGAAGCAGTGGCTTGGTATTACCTCATGCTTCAAGAGGAAGCACGAATATATGTACCTTCTGTTTTCCAGCTTCCAAAGGCACAACCGGCTGATTAGAATCAATTCCAGTTGCAAACCCCTATCTGAAACTTGCTGCCTTATGCTCCAGAATTTTAAGCTAAGCTATCTACAGGTATCAAAGTTCAGGTGCAAGAGCAAAGAAATTCATCTGGCAGAAGTTTTATGTACAATCCATGAGAATTCCGCATGCCGGATGCATCGATACAGTACAGCAATAGCTGAACTACAGGAAAGGCGAGTGCCTGCGGACTCCATTAGGAGATGAAACCCAAGTTACTTGTTTCACAACAGAAGCAAGCAACAAAATGCACCTTACAGAGCTGTCTGAAACGTTAAAAAAGATGTAAAAAAGCTTATTTATGAAGCCCAGTTGCAGTGTACTTATGAAGTGCCAGTTTTTAACTTCAATCTTCCTATCAAATAGATGATTTCATATGCTTCCAGAGAAGTGTTAGGATTCCTGTAGAGCTCAAAGGGCAGTCTGCAGAAGTGTTAGACAGGACAGATGCTTAATGACAATCTTACTGCCAACAGCATGTCTAGAAAGGCCTACAAATACTCAAAAAGCAAAGATGAAGAGTCTATCATGACCTGATTTCCTGAATGCTTTCAATAAACTACCTGAGTAAAATATCTCCTTGTTTACAGGGAGTTGTCTGAGGTATTTTAAGTCACTGTTTGGGTTCTTTCTTTGTTAAAAGCAAACCTAAACCAAATCTCTCCCCACTAATCACCTCGATGACTTCCTCCAGGCGGAGGCTGCATTATCAAGTTCTTTTTCTATCCCAGAGAAATGGCTGAGAAGTCATGTCAAATCATTAGAATTATAGGATCCCAGACTGGTTTGGGTTGAAGAGACCTCAAAGCCCCTCCAGTTCCAACCCCTGCCATGGGCAGGGACACCTCACACTAGAGCAGGGTGCTCCGAGCCCCTGTGTCCCACCTGGCCTTCAACACTGCCAGACACGGGGCAGCCACAGCTTCTCTGGGCACCCTGTGCCAGCGCCTCAGCACCCTCACAGGGAAGAGCTTCTGCCTTAGATCCAACCTGAACTTCCCCTCTTCCAGTGTGAACCATCACCCCTATCACTACAGCCCCTGATGAAAGTCATTAAGAAGCTTTGTAAATATTTAAAAACCAAATTTCATCTTATTTTCTTTAATCCTCCTGAATTAATGCATTTACTGGAAAAAACCTGAATCATTAAAAACTAAGGCAGAGCAGCTAGTTCCATTCCACCATTCTGTGTGTCAACCCATCTTCCTTCTGATTTTGTGTAAATTCCCAGGCCATGGATAAAAACACTGGATACCGTCAGAACTAGTATTAACCTTTACAAAACTCCTGTTTGATATGCAGCTATTCTCATGCCAGATTGAGAAGTCAATTATATCGCACTAGATTCACCAGCATGCATTTTCTTTCTATCAATGACAGGCAGATTTCAACAGGTTTAGAACAATAATTAATAAAGCTAATTTTAGCTTGCATAAAATGCAGTAGATTCTGAATGGGCCACACTTTGCACCACAGTAACGCCAAATGAAAAGCACTGCTATAAGGAAGAGCATTGTAAAATAAAAATACATTTAGTAACCCTGAAGAAACATATGATTTTACATGAAATTAAAATTAATTCCAGATATTCTTCCTATTTAAACTTCTCCTTTTTCTACAGTCAGCATCCTATCCTACAGAAAACTAATGTATGTGCTTATGTTTAAGGCAGTAGTAATTGGGACTACTTGTTGGTATAGAAAAACATTCCAGGGTTTTTACGGGTATAAACCAAGCTATTTCTATTTCAAATGTTAAACCTTTTCGTTCAACTCAGAAGTCCGTGTTTAAAAAAGCATGAAGAGAAAACAAGACCTCATTTAATCTCAGAACTGATAGAAAGGAGCACATACAGACATCTCTGGCACGGTTTTACAGTGCGGGTGCTCCAGTTCCTGTTGCTGATGTTTCATTACAGTATTCTTCCAGTCTTCTATGGCCAAATGCATAACCACCTTGATTTGCAAACAGTGTTTTACCAACTGTCACCTGAAAGCACTCTATTTGCCTTCAAAATGAGAAAAACTGTGTCTATTTCTATGAGATACAGATGTGGTATGAATCTGAGCCGGCATTCTGGAGCTGCAAATCTCACATCTGATTTCACAGTTACTGTAGCTGACCTCGATACTGCAGAACACTTTCCTTCCACCAAACCTCTAAACACTGTCAATGACAAAGCTGTGTTTGCCCAGCACTTGCCAACAAAGAAACAAACCCAAAAAGCTAGAAACTCAAATCTAAAGCTGAGATCCACAGTGTCTCTAGTCTGAACACACACTAAAATATATTGGGTTTCTTCTCTTTAATATAAGGTCAATACAGAGCAGTTGGAGGTAAAACGGTAAAGCTTGAGTTTCACAGTGGGAAACTGGTATTTATGATGATTTCAAATGGGGCTAGCACCATTTTCTTCAACGGAAGTGAGAAGTTACAGTGCAAGATCCTCAAATGACTTGAGTGTCACAGCGAATCAGCCAAAAATAAGTGTCTCAAAGAGAGTCTTGCCTTATCTTCCTGTTTCGTCTCTAATTTTTCTATGATAAAAACAAAACCAGAACACTTCCATGTATCTTGCAAGGGGGGTATTCTGATTTCCTTCCACCCCCAAGCAGTATTTGCTGAGGCTGTCTTTAACTGAAATACCAGCTAAAGATCTAAGCCGATTAAAGCTTTTTGAGGTCACTGAGCTAGCATAAAGTAGATCAGTTTCCCAGTGATCACTTCATGTAAGCATTCCTCAGTGCTCCATAAAGAATCTGACAACCCTACAGCTTCTACCTATTGAAAGGTACCTATTTTTTTCTCCAAATAGAAGACATTTCAGGTATCAAAATAACCAACTTCTTAAACAGTCTGGCTGTAACAATTCAAAGAGAGAGGACCTATACTACAGAAGCTGGAGCCCAGAACTTAGATATTGTACAAGAATAAATTCAAGTCAGCAAGAACTGAATACCAATAATTCAGTATCTCAAATTCGTTCTTTCCTAGACCTTAGAATACAAGGGATGAAGTAAGACATTTGGCTGTGGTTTTCATTATAGATAAGTGAGTATAGTTCTTTTCAAGACACTAAAGATGTGAAGGAGTGCAAACTTTCTCATAGCACCAACTTGTCCCTCCACAGTAGAGCTTGATGCCAAGCAGCTATAGCCCCCCTCACCTGTAACTCTTCCAGCACAGGTTCATTTGCTGGAGCCTCAGTATCATGCTATATTTTGCACCAGAGGTGTCTTAAATGTCTTAGAACGGACAGGAGGAGAAAAGAATCTGAAAGGCCCTGGAAAAACAGGGAAGGAGGAATCAATTGTTTCTTCCCCATTCCCAGCTAATCTAGATTGTCCCACTGCAGGCCCTCATCAGACCCTACCTGCCCTCCCTCTCAGCCCCAGTAATTCTTAAGCCCCTTCTGCATCTATTCTAGCTCTGCCTATGAATTCAACTCTCAAATATCCCCTCCCTATCAGATTCCCCATTACTTACCTAGCCTCCTATCTTGTCCGAATCCTTCAGTTTCTTTCCTCAACCCCCTCCTCTCACCTCCTGTACAGCTAGATTACACAGCCTTCCTTCCCAGCAGTACAAACCACACCGCAGTAAGAGAACCTGCTTAGGCTCTAACCCAGTGTCAAGACCTGACATAGTCTAAAGTAGCTGCAAAAGAACTTCAGTGCTTTCCGGCCCCAAGCCGTATATGAAAGAACACTCCAGAAATCAAAAGGTTTAATTCTTCCAGCAAAAGCTCATAACACTATATTCCCTCTGGAAACAGCATGGCTCTGCTCAAGATTGCCTCCCTCACATCCTCTAAAAGACCCAAAGCTTTGTGCTAGAAACCCCCAAAACCATACCAAAATCCACAGCACAGAAAACCCACCACAAACCCCACATGCCTCTCCCAAAGAACTTAAGTTTTAGCCAATCATTTATCTCACAGCAACCCAGAGCTCAGAACACAGGGACAAAGACTGCAGAGGACTGATGTTTCAGAAGACTGCCTACTCTCTGCTTACTGCCCTCTTCTACTGAAGCTGATGAACAGAACAAAGTGGTTATACTTTTGTAACCATTGTGACAGGTCAGACTGCAAAACCTGAGTAGTCTCTTTGCTGGATATTGCCTTCTTCAACATTTTCAGTTAGCGCTCTCTCCCAAACATGCAATGCTCTTTATATATAATATAAAGTTATCTTTAGAAAATCTTGCTGGGTTTTGTGATTTTCAACTCCCTCCATTGCTGATATAACTCTCTTATTTTGGAATAGAATTCTATGAATTCAAACTTCAATTTGCTTTGAATAATTAACACTTAAATGACATTGTTTTGTGTCATTATATTTGTGACTGTGCTTCTTACAGCCGCAAAAGAAATCACAGAGCCAATTACGTTCACTGCTCCCTACCAGTCCAAGCAGAAACAGCATTTCTTATTAGCACTGCTGTTATCATCATCATTATTATAAAGAATTGGTTGCAAGGCAAAGGTCTGTAGCCTTTGGTTTGAGGAAACAGGGTCTGCCAACACACTATTCCTCCCAATTCCAATTTGGGTTCTGACAATTCAAATTCTTCAGTTAGTTTTCTCTACACCTTAATCTTTGCTTTGGCAGGGGAGAAAGGAACCTAAAGACATAGCAACTTCCTGTGGTTCCAAAGAGTACGTTTCTGTCGTTGCTGAACAAGATGCAGCCATTCCCAGGTAACATACATCCTCCACTACTAAGAGTTCTGCTTTTAAGCAAGTTGTGAATAAACTAAGGGTAAGATTCTAAAACATTTAAATCGCTTTAGCATTAAAAGCTCTTATAAGAAAGAAATGCTCCTGTCAAAGTTGAACTACTAAGAATTTCATATGAAAGGGAGAATAATGATTTTTGGACTCCACCAAAATGCTACAGATGAAATTCCCACCAGGAAATTTCACTTGCTGTTTTCCCCAAAATAAGGAGGAGATAGAATGTACTGACAGAGTTTCTGTGCTCAGAATAATAATCTGCTTCAAAGAACTTCTCCTAGCAATTCTCCAGTAGCTAAACCTTCTGCAAACAGAAAGGACCAATGTAATTATTTGAAACTGGGAGAAGATTAGGAACCAAAGAATGTAAGAGGTAGAGAAAACTATACATTGTTCTTTAACTTAGATCATCACTCCTGTATTTTATATAGAATTTGGACCACTGGCATGTTTAAAATAACTCATTTGTTCATGCATTGTACCAAGTATATTTTTAATTAGCTAAAATATATGCATATTGATAGCTCAGTAAACTTCTTGGGCTTTGGAGAGCTACCAATGACCAGGTCAGTGTATAAACTCCCTGCCAATATAAGCTATCACTGACTTTAAGATTTCACAGTCAAACTGGACTTTAAATACAAATCTACCCCCCCAACAGTTTATACAGTATCTGGCTCCTGTACAAGCTATGAGGAGAGAGAAGGTGATCTTCCTATGCTGGGTGGCTGTAGAATCAGATGAATTTGATACAGACAAGGTATGTCTACACTCACAAATGCACTGGCTGACAGTGAACACCACTCGTGACATGCTGACTGCCCCCAGAAAGAGGATTTTGACCTGCTTGTAGCTGCCTCTTAGTGCCAGTGTTTGCATAAGAATAGCATGAGGTATTTTCATTCATGAAGCGCAAGGGCACTTCATGGCCCAAACTATAAAAAAAGTTTGGAAGTCCCTTTATTAGATAGGCATGACAGCTAGAACTCCTCAGATTTAAGTCTCAGTAGCATATTAGTACAGGGAGTAAAGACAGATTGATAGAAATTGGCTGTGATTCACTGGAAACAAACAGGCAAAGCATCTTAATTTGACCATCAGTACTTGTTCTGCAAAATAGAGAAGATGTAACAGCAAAAACCCCTCTTCATTCAAGTAAGTCTAGCTGCTTAGGTACCAGGGAATTTAAAAGATGGGAATGACTTCCAAGTAGTAGAACACGGTATATGATGAAGTAAGGTTTGAATTGCTCTATCACAAACATGCTAAGAACTATTTTCAAAACCTGACAGTTTGCAAGACAAAGTTTTACTTAACACATAATCTCAGTGGCTTTCTTATTCCAACACAGAATAAGTAATCCCACCAGAAGTAAATGGTATATTTTATTTTCCTGGTGATCAGTCTGAAAAATCTGTACTTAGCAAATTCCAAACCACAAAAGTTAGGCCCATTTCTCATGTTCACATACCTAAATGGAAGATAAGGTGGATTAGATCCAGACAGAAGTGTTCTGTAAGCGTCTTCTGGTGTTTTCTTCAAGTATATTACCTAAAAGGGTTGGGGGGGAGAGGAAAAAATATCAGCCCTGAGCCTTGAAAGTCATCAACCACATGTAAGCTTCCCCAGCCCATTACACTCCTAAGAATGTATGCTATACGCCTTCATGACCAACCGCTAGGACATTTATAGGTCAGAAAAGACATACCTACACAAAGTAAAAGACTAAGAAAGCAACAGAAGTCAACAGAAACTGGGACTTTTGTTTTGTGCTATTCCCCTCCTTTAAAAAACAATAACATAAATGAAAAAAACCCCAACAAACCAAACACATATTGTGGCAACCGAGAGACTTTAAGACACACTCAACATCATCCTAAGAAGAAAAACAGGCATCCATACCAGGAGTTCTCTGCCCAACTTCCGCGGAGTCCGAGTATCACAGTGTCTGACAAAGAAAACATTTCTCCAGTACAGCTCAATGGAAGATTTTCCAGCACAAACACTGTTTGATTCCTAATTGTCAATATCAAACTACTAATTAAACAAAAATATCTAATTCAACTAGCCCAACCTGTTACTGTTAGACCAACATGCAGTTAACGTAACACCCTCAGCCAAGGCCCATTCAGCTATCGCTGAACATCATCAGCTGCACTGGCATAAGTAAGAAATTAAAATACAACCACATCACGTTGCATTTCAATTCCTAGTTTGTGCAGTAAAACTGAATCCTAAAATAAAACTAACTTGGAAAGTACATTAAGCAAGTTATTATTTACAAGAGAGCTGTAATCCAGTTTGCAGTGGCATATTTCATGCACACAAGCATGTTTCTTAAACAATGCCACACAATTTCCCTGGCCATTTGCCCTCCAACTCGCACCCAGCACCTACATGGCTCCATATTCACTCTGTGCACATTTAACTCCTGAATATAAAGTGTTCTAATAAGGATTTTCTTAACCAAGACACGGGTTAGTTTCTTATCTAAAAGCTTTATTCAACTTTTGACCTTAAGCACATTAGAATATAGGTAAGCGGTGTCCACTTCTAGAATACTTGCAATTTGCCTTAAGCCTAGCGTCGTAGCTCAAGTTAATGGGATTCTCGGTATTCTGTAAGATATCACCATGGTAGGTAGATTTGCTTGCATTTCTTCCTCAAGCATGGACGAGGCAGCCAGAAAAGAGAGGAGAAGGCTAAAACAAACCTCAGAAAGTTGACGCAAGTAAAACAGCCTGAAAAACTCTTGCCATGACGCAGTGAAAAGAGGGTCCACAATCATCTCCGGTGGTTTTAAACTATCCCCTATTTCACTGCTTGGAACAACCAGTCTACTTTTGGACAAAAAGGCTCGACACAAACCAATCTGCCTTCGAAAGAGCAATTCCCTGACATAGATTTTATTCCACATTACCCCCTCCTTAATCTCTGAAAGCAATGCATCCTTTCCATCACCAAACCAGACCACAGTTTCTTGGTGAAAACCATTCCATTCACTCCATGTTATCAGAACAGTTGTTGCTTTGTTTCTAGCTCAACTACTGTATTCTTTGTTGTGGGGGTCAAACCAGTGATTGCTGGTATTGGAACAGATTGAGAGATTTACTTAATGGATATATGTATTTACCTAATTCAGCAAGTAGAGGGGCCCACTTCTTTGTAGTTTTAAGCATGTCAGTCGTCTGTCTGCAGCAACGATTGCTAACTAATGGCACCAGCATCATGCTTTCAACCCCTGCTGCACAGCAGTGCTTTGCTGCTCTCATAAAGGATTAAAAGGATTCGTAAAGGATTATTTTAGCCTGTGAAAGAAGTCTCCTTTGTCTTTCCCTCATAGTCCACTTCACCACAATGGTTTTGCATTTAAGAAGTGTGCATCCTGTGCAACAGATTTCAATGGGGGGTATATTTCAGAGAAGAATACCGATTTCATTCATGTCAATGTCAATATTCGTGTCAGTTACTCACCTTTAAAGCCTTAATTCATGCTAATAGTCAAAAGATCCTTAAAGGGGAGTTCAGAGGACTTCAGGGAAAGATGAGTTTCCATCTTACACAGTTAGGGAGTCAGAAATCTGAAGTGAATCTGCTCTACAGGAATGCTTTTCCAGTGCTGCAGGTTTTAGCTCACAGAAGTTGTGGTACTTCAAAGCCGTCTCTGCTCAAAGGCATACATATACATGCCATTTTGAACCAGACACTGCTAGCTCCTAATAAAGATGCTGGGCTGGAAACAGTTGAAAGACTCTAAGAACACGAAAGGAAGGAGGAGAGGGAAAGAAACACTGAACAGAGCTCCTGAAGAAACAAAGTATTGCAGGATGTCAAGAATGCTGCAGTCACTGAAGAAGAAGAACGAAACGGAGAAGGAAATGCTACAGCTCTTAAAATTAGGGATATCCATTAAGAAAACTTGAGGGAGGTGTGTCTTCTGACTCTATCAATGAAAGTCAGCAGCTGAAACTTAGCTTCAGTTTTTAATCTAATATGATGAATCTTCAGAGCTTTCATTCTGCAACACACACAAACAAAAAGAACACGACGAGCCTGTTTGAATAGTCTCTGTAAGTTGAATCTGTATCTAAGAAGTAATCCCAGTAAAAGCCTTAAAATAAACAAAGCAAGCCACTTTGCAGACAGTGACTATTGTCTTACAAGAGCTGCTTTACAAGGGACAAGGTTCTCCCCTTCCCCACTGTCACTGCTCTAGCTCCTATCATGTGCTACCTATAACAAACCAGATTCAGCAAATACTGAAAAGTTTCAAGTATTCTTTTTCCTCTGACCTTTCCATTCTGAAGCCCTGAACTTCCTAAAGAATGATGTGCTCACAGCCTTGACACTGCGGGCACCTGACATGCATGATCTTAAGGTCCTTTCCAACCCTAACTACTCTATGATTCTATGCAGCAACAGTGGCCAAGAAAATTCACACCACACATCCTAAAAAGTTTAGAGGACAAAAAAGGAATATTTTGCAAACCCACCTTAACACTTACAACATTTCTCTGCTATTGGAGAACACCGCAGTAACTGAAAAGCCTTCACACTTGCTGACCCTCCAAGGGAACAGTTATGGATTTGAGCAGTACTGTGATGCGCTTAGAATAGTACCAGAACAAACCCTTAAAGCTTCAGGTAGGGCTGAGAAGTCTAATTTATTGTTTTTAATTTGGGGGAAGCTCTCACATGTAGTAGTTTGCTATTACCTGGTCAATTGCTGTGCTAAAATTACAAACTTAAGAACTCAACAGCCTTTTTCAGTTACTTGCCATTACAGGAGCCTAATACAAGTCTACCAAAATACACACTTCAAGTAACTGCAAGAAAGAAATACGACCAGCCTATCTGCTACTGACAAGGCAAAAGAGCTCACTGGAACCCTTTTCAGAGTTTGTCACAGTACGGAAGCATTGTGTTTCACCAGGACTGCTCAGAAGTCAGACATGGGTCCACTAATCAAGTTTTGATCTTTAAAGAACTGCAAGAAATAACCACTACTTGTCTTCTGCAAGGGTAGAACTAAAGCCCTAGGTTTACCCGGAGGAGCAAGTGCCGTACGTATCTGGTCTCCCTCCTCCCTGCCCCATTTCTCTGGAAGTACAAGAGCAGTCACTGGTACAAACAGACTAATATTCCTCCTGCTCTTCTACCCCAAGGAATCCAAACCTTACTAGATAGCAGATCACGCAACCAGGCGAGGGCTCCTTGGTTTCCAACCAAAAGAGAGACATAACAAATACCTTAATAATACGGAAAGAAGGGACCAGCCCTCAATTCATCCGTGTTATCAGAAAGGGGAAAATGCACCCTCCTTCTCCAAGAAGGAATTCTTGATGACAAGTGAGGAGTTCATGTAATGACTTCAGTATAATTCAATAAAACCTATTCCCTCTCACCTCTCTTCCCCCCAGAAACAGCTACGGACAAATTGAGACAAACAAGGCTGCTTTAGTTTTGATATGCACGAAAGTACTTGTAATACTACTGTTAAATGATTTTTAAATACTCATTTTTCTTTCTTTCTTCTTAATTAACTATTGTGGAAAGCTACATAAAATATTCTTTTTGTCCTAACCTGAATAACAGAAAGAACCTTTGAGGAATTCTTAAGAGCAAGGGCAATAATTTAGGAACTGGACATGATTAGCCCAAATGTATTGGAAGTACATTGTAAAAATTGACATTTAGAAAACGCAAGCTACGATGCAGTTTACAAACAGGAAAGCTATTGCCCACCAAGTTTTAAGAGTTAATTTTCCCTTAAGGTTACGAGTCTCTTATCACAATATTTTAATAGCTACAGGGTATTTCAGTGCAACATGCCTAAGCAGCTCCTCACTGGAACAATCTAAGTTGCATAATCACCAGTGGAAACCCATTCCTAGAACTTGATCCACTGTTTTCCATGTTTCATTTTACACTTAATATTTTAACACCAGCAAAACCAAGCCTTCTCAGTTAACTTTCACACGTTGGTAAGAGTTCACAGCTCCAAGACTTTCTGGTTTCAGAAAGCTTATACAATCAAAGGCAAGATGTAAAATCTACACGAGCTGAGATCAAAGAGTACACATATTTCTGTGATGATTTGGATATTCCTACTGTGACAGATCACACCACCAATGACACAGTTCTTTTACTGAAGAATATGATGAGGTTCTTTCAGGTCCTTCCTTACGCCCTATCGCATAACTCAAGAGTATACATCTCCTGCATCTGACCCAACACGGTATTTGCAAGTAATACACTATGAAATGCAAATTCTTTCTTGAGAGTGAAATAAATGTATCTTGATTGTCAAAACTAAGCTTCTTCAGGTAAAAAAAACCAAAAATCAGATTGGTCGGTAGATAATGAATGAGTTTTTAGAATAACTATATAGTCATTTTATGAATCTAAGTTAGCATCAATCATTACAGAAGAAGATGAATGAACTCCCTTAACACTTGCAAGCTTAGGAATACACGTCTATACAAACAATTCTGGGATGACATACTTCTGTAATATATCAGATACCTTTGTGCAAACTGTTTTCCAACGTTACACTAAATTGAGATGAATTCAAAAGTGACCTTAAGGTGGTTTCAACAAGAGAACAAGTACTTTTTTTGCATTGGTAACACTGTATTAGTAAAAACTTGTTCTTGGTACATAGGATTTTCAGTAATGAGAAGATACTTGAAAACTTATCCTCAAGTTTTTCCTATCTTTAGATTTAAACAGATCATCTTTCTCAAGAGCACACACACACTATCCCCACACATGTTGTAAACCATTTCCTTTAATGACAAGAATCTGCAAACTAAATTCTTTCAACATTATCATCTGCATTGATTGAGCTTTGCTTTCAACACGACCTGAAAGAAATACACCAGCTTTCACACAGTATAAAGCCTGACTTAACAGAGACTTCCAGAACCCAGCTGGAACACGCGTGCCAGCTTAGAACCAGCAGCTTGTTAGTTCCAGTATTCTAGAATGCTATCACAAAGACTCCGAGTTTTCTAGAAGTTGCTCCAATTCTGGACAGTAGAGCAAGAAGGTGAAACTGAAGTTTGAACTGCACTGGCATGAAGGCACACAGATAGCTGTGCAAGTGTCAGCTTGTGACTACCAAAACTCGCATGATATCCTAATAAATTAGGCTTGTGTAACAAAGGCAGCCCTGTGTATTGCATAGTAACTGTAAGATCAGAAGACTGAAATACCTCAGGTTTTTCATCATTCTGGGTAGATTATGAAATTTAACTAAGAAATCCATCCAATAGTCAGTATGCCTCTGCTCTAGTAACTTTAGGAAAGGCTGCGAGAAAAGGCTTTCTCCTCCCCAGTATGAATTTCAGGAATGCCATGAGCAGTGATTGAGTTCAGGCAAGTTTACAGGTAAGTTTGTGGTTTGCATTTTGATATTTAAGAAAATGGTATCCTATGGGAAGCATGCACACGATCCACCAAAGCCACTCCCTGCGTAGTAAAATGGAGTTGAGTCCCAAAAGTCACAGAGCAGAATTTTCAAAGACGGCTTAGGGAAGAATCAAATGACAATCTGCCTGCCCCCTAAAGTACAATCCATTGAGATGCTATTTTTACATGCAGCAGATGTCTCTCAATGAAGGTTAGAGGAATCCATGTGATAAATAATACTTACAGCATATGCGCCTATTAGAAACGCTGCGTTTGCTCGTTTTCGTTGGTCAAAGCTGGTGTAGTACACGATCTTCTTTCTTGATAGACTGAAATACTGTTAAAAAGAAGCAGAAAGCATATTTACTGAGAGAACACACGTTTAAAATGGCCTCAAAAGTCACTCTTGAAAACTGAAAAGGAAGTCAGAAAAAATTCTTCTAGTCTTACAACTGAAGGAGAACAAATTACTGATACTATGAACCATCTTCTTGCATTATAGATAGGAGTGCAAAGAAACAGCCACTGTATAAGGGCAGATCTCTTAGCCATACATAAACAGCCTATAAAATGCGGTTGAACCACAGTGTTCAAGATAAAAGCCTGGATTTTTTTTCCAAGTTTAAAGATTTGAAACAATAACCTATGAACATTGACAGAAGACATTGACATTTTCAGACTAAACCACCCCCCATATGTGAAATTTCTCCAGCACAGAATTCTGTAAAGAAGAAAAAACCTAAAGCAATCAATCTTACAGGCATTTTGTTAAACTAAACACTACTCTTCCATCTATGCTACCTAAAAATGGGGTGACAGACATCATCTTTCTAAAGCTTCAACAGCAAGAACTTGTACTGAAGAAAAAAGACGGCACAAGTGGAAACCCTGAAAGAAGGCTAAGCAGAGACAAAACTAGTAACACTGGTAATTCTTCTTTATTTAGGACAAAACAAAGAAGACAAAACTCCCCTGTAGACAAAACTGCCTTTGAAACCAAGCCCAACAAGCACTAGAAACTAATAATAATGACAAACTGCAGCAAAACTGTGTATAGCCAGAGAGAGAAAACTGTCGCTTAAGAACGGCAAGTTGAGCCGTCTATTGTGGTGTTATTTTTCGAGCTTCATGAATTGCTTCACTTTCTTTGCATTCTGCAATGCTATCACAATGTTTTCCTGCCAGGTTTTTACAGTGCCAGTACAGTTCCGAGGAAGCCATCACCAGACATTCTGGATTCTGCTTCTAAGGATTAGATCTGTGTGTATTTACTGAAGTATTGCAGCAGTTATTTGAGTGGAGCCAACTGTATTTCACTTGCAGAAGTCTGTAAACGTTGACTCTCATCCTCAATCTTGTTATAAATTTTAGGGCAGCTTTAACCACAGAATCATGTTTTGAAAAGAAAAAAACCCAAACAAATAGCTGATAAACTCATGAGGAAAAACTGATGTATCATAGTGAGCTTCTTACTGCCACCTCCCACCAAAAATAGCACCTTTAACAGCAGTTCTAACTGTACACTTGCAGGCTGGTGTTATCCACAGCTTCCATCGGTGGAAGGAGTGAGTTAATGCAGTGAGTATACCTAAATGGGACTGTAATTTCGGAGCTAGCTGGCTGCTGGTTATTCAAGTGGCTGTATCTTGAGCCCAACAGCAACATCTCTCTCAGCATATCTGCAAACACACAAAGCTCCAGCAGTTATTTAATTAGTGAAGCATTCAATTGTTATTACACCTTGACAAAATGAAGCCCAGTATTTTAAGATCCCTCCTTTCTTCCCCCTCCTCAAGTTTTTAATGAGTGTTCTCTAAGTGCAGTTCCACCCATGATGTGTAGGTGGGATAAGATTACAGCAGTTATGCAACAGTGACAGAACTTCAATTAGAACTTGTTGACTGCTCCTTATTTAAAGCAAAGTTCTTTGCAACAGTTTACAGCTCACCTGAAACACTATTTTAAACCATAAAAAGCACATTCTGCTAGCTAGCCAGAAGTGCTATGTAATAAGACCGTATTTCCTGGTTTATTTTACTGATGAATGGTTTTTTATCAGATAGCTATGACACATCATTCCAATTTGGAGATGCTTTTGTACCTGAAAAAAGTGAGAGGTCACCTTAAGAGTTCCCAGAACAGTGAAATGAAAGTAACGTAACACTTTCATTGCTTGGTTTTCAAAACTGAAGGGTTTGAGTCTTATAAACCATATCGCTATGTGAAATAGTTCAGTGGTTTTTGAATCCTGACTAAAGCTTTAACACTAAACTGAAACCTGACATTACCTAATGGCTTATAGCATAGCAACCAGAGGAAAAGTGCACCAGGATTTTACTGTTCAGAAGTGTACAAAACAAACCACTTTTTATTTGCATGGGTTACAGAAAGTCAAGTTTTACAGTGTTTGCTAAAACGCCAGTGTAACGCCTCTGCTAACACAAATCCTCACCTCGCTATACTTCCACTATCCATGCTAAGCTATACCATATACTTTTAGAGAACACTGATTTTCTGACCATGTTTAATAAGCCAAGTCCATTTCTTTGGCTAGGCTCAATGATAATAAGTGTTAAAGACTGCTCCAGAGCTCCACCTGAATAGATTAGGGCTTTACTTCCCCCAGATACTGAAGAACTCCAAAGAACCAAAAACGTTCCAACAAGGAATTCTTCAATACAGACTCTCTACAGAATAGCTCTAGTTACAGATAGCATAGCTGCAAATCATCTTTTTTCTAAAACAAAACTAAGGCAAACACTATGAAGCATGAAATGTATTTTTCTTTAGCAGTAAGAAAATGTTAGCAGTTTCACACATCATTACAAGACCAAATGCAACAATATAATAACAGTATCTGTCAAGATACATCACAGAGGAGCACGCTCCAAGACAATCATTTGAATAAAAGCAGAGGTTACGTGAAAAGGTTTTGGTTTTAGGAGATAATACTAATTCATTGGGCGTACGAAAAGGTTCCAGAAAATACCATTTGCACTGCCAGACTATTCAGTAGATCAGCTCTTGTTTCTAGAAGACCTCAAGAGAAATTTACTAATTTACTCACACAGAAATTGGTGACATGCATATAAGATACTATTGTGAACAATTACTAGATCACCATCTGCTTACAATCCCCAGATTACTTGACGCTATTTCACGGATATGGTTTACTACACTTGCATTGGTCAAGCAAGAAGTTACTGCAACGCGTTTAATAAGCCTGTATCAATGCACATACTGTGCATATAGACACGCACCTGTACACTTAAGGTGCATATATACATAGCAGTGACTACAAGGCTGGCAAGCTGTTCATGGAAATGTAACTATTAAAGCATGTACACACAGCCCTGCCTCAGAATCTAAGCTGTCCTCAAGGAGATGCTTGCAACCACTGTAATTCCATGTGTATGCCCAGCAGTTTATTGATGTTAACACAAAAATAAACCAAACCCTTCTATGATTCAGCAGCAATACAGCTAGCATACAAGAATCATTAAACCCACAGTTCATAAACCTGCCAGAACCTCCCCTCTTCTGCCTTTGATCTTCCCTTCTGATATCATTTATATCCCAGCAACCCCCCGGATCAGCCCTGCATCTGAAGTGACTGAGGTTGTGTGAGGCTATACACTCATGAGCGCACACCAGGCTTTTTAAAGCAGTTTTTATGAAATCAGACTTATTTGAACAGAAGAAGAACGTATTTCTCAGCAAGCAGAATTCTAAGCAGCAGGAAGATAGCCCAGCCAAGCATTTTCTCGTGCTGTTGACTTGGCTAGGTCAAGATCATCTCCATAGCAATCAACAATCAAAACATTACTAACATAGCAAGGTCAGAAAGGTTTTCCTGTAAAGCATAACCAGGACTTCACCTCTTTCTCAGCAAATGGGTATCTGAACAAATCCTTCAGCTCCTCAGAACAGAACTCTTTTCTGGTTTCAAAATCAGTCAGCATAAAGTAACAAAGATTTCCGTTACAAAGTTGGCCCACCATTAGCACATTTCAAGTACCATTACCCTTCTCCTACCTGTCCCCCAAGAAAGGAGAGAGGAAGGCAGGAAACTGCCTCCGTGTCCAATTCCTTATCTATAACAGAAATAAATACAGCTGAAAGACCTGGAGGGAAGTGTTTTAATGAGATCTTCTACACCCATTTCTCCTGCTCTTACTCACAGAAGTTTTAAACTCGGTATAAGTCCAAGTCTAACTCCTTTTGAGACATCACATCCACACAAGAACCATCACATTTTGTCAATACTTCTTTCATGCCATGCTTCTTTTAAAGACTCTTTCTGTATGAAAAGTATAAGAAGCACATCCCCAACCAGGTATATTCTTAATCATGGCAGGAGTTATCAGGCTTAAGTAGTGGGATTGCCTCAGGGTCCCAGAAGCAGTGCTGGATGGTAATAGCAACCATGCCACAGCAGAGGGTGGATACCTGCAGATCCTTTTACATCAGCCAACTCCTGCTGTTGGTCACAGGGCATGGTTACCCTTAATGCAAGGGTATGCAAGCAGCAGATTGCCCAACAAGCCTCTTTCTCCTTGTCATTAGTCCAACTGGCACCTCCCACTTCCAGAACACTGACCAGGGGCTGCCTACATGTCCCCTGGTGCCATGTGAGAACTGCCATACTCTTGTTGCTGCAGTTACTCATTGCATCAATGCCTTGCTGGCAATAAGTCACAGGTCATGAACTTGCCTTACACGCAATAGTTCAGCCCTTGGGAATTCTCTCCTTGACACTTGCGAAGGTCAGACGTGAGAAGATGAGAGGCAGAAGGGTAGAAACTGTGAATCCATAATAGCTAGGCCTCCAGTACACATCAGGTACACACTTTAACAGAGGGATTTGGTCTTTCAAGCCTACTTACCCACTGCAGACAGTATCTAAATGAGGACAGTCTGGCACATACTTTAACTATTAGAAAAACAAAGCTTACATCAGCAGGTACCGGCCTACCTGAGGGGAAGTGTGCATCACCCAGACTGGAATCTATTCATGTGCAGTATTCCAAGCTTCAGCTGTTTTAAGTTCAGGTATTACTTTCAAGTGGTTGGACGATCAGGTTACCCTTCTCTACTATGCACTAGTAGTTTAAATCAATCTGGTGGGAATTAGCCTCTAGTAAGGCAGCAGCACAAACAGCAGCTCCTCCCAGCTTAAGCTGCAGCTGATGCGCATGAGATTTCTCTGCCCTGTTGGTGCTTCACATAGCACTGCAGGGGTCTTGCTTTTAAATAAGGATATAAAAGTCACATTAAAATGACATCACAGTCTGCTAAATCAACCCTGCAAATGCCAGAGTTACCATTTCAGCTTCAGTTTGCCTCCCGTGTATTGTTTTCTATCATGATTAGAAGCTACTTGCAACAAACAGCTTGCCTCATTCAGTGCACGTGGTGGTGTCATAACAAGAATGAAGACAGTAGACACAGTCCTGTTTAACACTGAATCATTAAGAAACCACAAACAAGTCCCAAGGTATTTATTATTAGTGTGCTTATTTCACGGGTGAAATGCTTGGTACCTAGGATCCAGTTTGAAGATGTTCTAGTTCAACTGCAGAAGTTTAAAGATAAGCTTCAACAGTGTATTCAGACTGTATTCAGGTCCCAGACTGATCCCAAACTCAGCCTGAATCTGGAAAAAGAAGAACTTATCTCTGCAGTTCTCATATGCACGGTGAAAGAATAGGGTTATAGAGTACTCATTTCACAGAGAGAGCATTCTCCACAATCTTTAATAACCCAAATGTAAGGCCAGAAACAGTAGAATTAAGGTTAAAAAACCCAACCATGGATTCCTAGTGAGTGAGCATCACTGGTCATGTGTTTAACTGGGACAGTGGCACTGGAAAATAGGCTCATAAGATAATGTACTTATAAGCTCTATCTAGTGTTAATACAGAAAAGGCAAACCCAATCCTTTCCCAATATGAATAAAGGCATTCCAAATCAAAAATACAAGCATTTACTACTTCTGATTTATACCAAACTTCCTGCATGAAGCAGTCATGTAATTTTCACTAGAAGCACTTTGCTTTTTTGCAGAAAAGTTATAGCAACTCTATACCACCCCTCAATTTGCAAAATGCCCTCTTAAGACTACCTGAGTCAGCATGCCCCTGGAAGTAGTCCATAGCATTAATCATCCTGTGCTAATGGTTTCACTGGTGCAGCAAACAGGAGCCCCAAAACATAATGCCACTTTTGATAACAGGAATCCTCTCAGCAGAGGCCAGTGTTATCACATCTGCTGTCCCACTTTTCCCTTCTGTCAGCAACAGGCCTAATATATTATAGATATTAAATCCATAAGATTTAGTGAAGGTTCTCCTTACTATTTGCACACAAGTGGTATTCAGTAGTACTTTGGAATTAAAACATGATTCACTTCATGCAGTTGCTAAATCTTCTATACATGCTGCATATCACTTTTGCAGGCATGTGGGGACCAGGTTAAACCTTCAGCTATGTGCTCCGTGTGCTGGGTCTGGCTGGGATAGAGTTCAGCTCTCTCCAGAGCAGCCTGCATGATGCTGTGGTTTAGATTTGTGACTAAAACTGTGTTGATGACACACCAATGTTTCAGCCGCTGCCAGACAGGTTCTCACACAGAATCAAGGCTGCCTGTTTCTCACTCTGCCCCCACAGCAAGTAACCTGGGATGGGCAAGATGCTGGGAAGGCACAGGGCCAGAAGAGCTGGCCCCAACAGACAGAAGGATATTCCATGCCATAGAACATCAGGCTCAGCAGTAAAACTGAGGAGCAGGGGTAGCTCGGAGACTGGCCAGGCACCAGTTTACTGATGGGAGGTGGTGACTGCCTTTGCACCACTTGCTTTGTTCCTCCCCCTGCCCCCGTGCCTCAGCACTTCTTATTCCCCTACAATCAACAACACATTATGTGGAAGTAAATAAGAGAGCTTATACAAGTATTTTGATAGAGGGATACTTCTACAAGACAGAAAAAGGAACCATTTTTATGTGTAAAAGCACATTTTCATAACACTTATTAGAAGCAACATTAAATTGAATGAGATTTAAAAGGTTTAACTTTTCCACTGAGTGAGACTGAGTTTAAATAGTAGGTTTCCAGGGCCCACATTTTTGGTTTTGTTTATAGCTGTGGTTTTTTTGTTTGGTTGTTATTTTAATCTGTTTTTTCATACTAGCATATATACAGCTGCTAACCCATGAAATAGCCAGAGTGGTTTGTTACTATTGCCTTGAAACTGTAAGGTTATGCAAAAAAGGTGAACATAGCCTTCAGTGCCTCACCTGCTAAGCAAT
The DNA here is from genome assembly GCA_017639245.1 of Myiopsitta monachus. Taxonomy (NCBI): domain Eukaryota; kingdom Metazoa; phylum Chordata; class Aves; order Psittaciformes; family Psittacidae; genus Myiopsitta; species Myiopsitta monachus. The sequence goes on along the minus strand of CM029923.1, from coordinate 814,958 downwards.
GACAGCACATTCACTTTTAACATTCTTCAGAAGGAAAAGAATTCAGGACGAATAACCTTAGAGCTTAGTAGCAACCATCTTGATAATGAGCATCTAACAATCACAAACTGGATAATGCATTTCAGTTGTATTGTGAAACACAAAAATTCAGGAACATCGGTTTTAAACAAAGCTTACCTTTAATTTCTTACTTAGTTTACAGCAGTATCTGTATAACATTGCCAAATTTAAGGGTCCAAAATCGCCATAGAAACTGGGAGAAAAAGAACAAAAAGATGTGTTATTTATACAAAAGAGCTAAGCAAATTTCAACATGCCTGTTGTTAAAGCTGCAAACCAGTAACTTCTGGGAGTAGCCAATACATATGGGGAAACAGATAAGCCTTTTATTGATTCATTTAAGAGGTTGATAACAACAATTAACTAGAAAGCATTTGTAGCTTCGGTTCAAGATGCTGCAGTAATTACCTTTCCCACTACATACACACACTAACCTCAGAATTTTTCTTCAGCCTATGATATCCAGACTGGTTTTGAACAAAACTACAGAGTGAAGAACTTCAAAACATCATCGACTCCCCTTTGAAGCCATGTTGATGTCATCCTAGATAAAGGTTCTACAACTGCTTATGCTGAGAATATATCATTAGATATTATGGAGAATAAGCTAAAAAGACTTCATGGGTGGTAAAACTTATTTAACTTTTAATCCAGTCTTGATCTGTCTGAAATGGAAGCTTATCTTTTTATCCCACCATCCACTGTCCCAGTGATTACATACACACTTAACTTTACATATCAGTGTTTCCCTTTGTCCCCCCAGCCTTCTTGTCTCTAGGCAATTATATTCCAATATAATTATATTCCAATATATTATTTGTTTCATGTCTTATGATCTTGTTTCTCTCTTCTAGATTATTAAACCTTGACATTACTTTTCAAACAGCAACCTCTGTCCTTATAGTAAGAGTCAACAGCAGTAGTGTGCAGAGGAAAGCTTGTTGCCTAATAAAGCTAAACTCCTGGTAGGGATCTCCAGTGCTTTTCCAAGCTAACCCTTCATATAGGCACCTTTACAAGTAATAGCAGCCTTTAAGCTATACAGTTTATGACACTTTCTGGAGCTTTTTCCCCCGCCTCCCATTGTGCAAAACTGCTCATAATTGAAGTTACAAGCTTTCTCCAACAGTTTTCCTTTTTGTGTAGAGAAGCCTTTATCTTGATGCTCTTACGAAAATGTTGATGCGCACATTATATATTCCAGTGAGAACAGACTGAAACTGCTTTAACCTGCACCGCCTTTAGTCTTTTGATAAAGGAGACAGGACACTTCCTGCCTACTGACAACCAAAACAAGCCACCTGAATGTGTTACTTGGGGAATGACAAAAGAAGGACATGACTATGTTCTACAAATTCTGGACTTTGAAGGAGTGCAAACTTCCTGAAATCAGGTGACAGAATAGGTGGTAGTACCATTCAAGCCTTCTTCCCCATAGCAGAAGGTTTATTTTTCCAGGAAAATTAATTATGTTCCAGTTAAATAAGGAGAAGACCTTCACTTTGAGGGCAGTCACACACTGGGAAGATATCCCTCAGAGAGGCTGCAGAATCACAAACCAATTCTTCAAGGCTCTGAGCAGCATACTCTTGTTGAGCTTGCTTTGAGCCTGGGGCTGGATTAGATTATCTCCTCTCCAGAGGTGCCTTCTGGTTGCAGTCATTCTGCTATTCTAAGTGGTCACAAGTAGAAGTTCCTGATCTTTTAGGATGCTTATAACATTACGAATACACTCCTTCCCACACTCTCTCAAACAAAAAAGCTAAACCCAGTTCAAAGAGACAACTCCATTAGCCTGATCACTGTCTAGGATGAGTAGCCTGCCTGTCACACCAATGCTATTTCATTATCATCTGCTTTACAACAACAGAAGTGTTTCTTAAGGTTCAGTTCAACCCTTCAGTACAGAATATTATGACATAATGCTTAATTACAGAAGTCCATTAGCTAGGTCAAAGACTAGGCCCTCCAGCGATTAGGACTTTATTTGTAGGTTGCACAGATGTTAAATAATAACTCAAAGGAAAATTGCAGTGGCAGTAAAGCAGGGTTAAACTTTGGGAATCCTCATCTTTTCTTAGGTAAGTCTGCCATATATGGGCGAAAGTTATCTGTGCAGTTTTTAATGGAGATGAAAAGTATGAGATTAAACTCAATTGTTGAAGGACAAGTACAAGTTACAGCACAGAAGTTAAAATTGGAGCTCTAACAACATTAGTGATTGCAGATTCTAGAGAAGCTGTATAGAAGACGTACTAACACCTTCTCTAAAGCAAAAAAACAGGTCTATCTTGTTCCATTAACTTTATTCTTTCACTTAAATATATGATGGAAGAGTAAAATTTGGGATTTTAAGGTTATTCTGTGAAAAGTACATTCAAAAGTACTGTGAATAGGATAGTTACTAAAATAGAGAATACTTTTAAAACTGGTGTAAGCAAAGTAGCTCAAAGACAGAACTGAATACACAGCTCACCTAAAGCACTGAAGAACTATAACCATGATTTAGGATAGTAAGTTCATTTGCTAGAAGTACATCACTATGAAGTCAGATACTCACTTCTACTTTTCCACACGATTAAACTCAAACTAAAGTGTAGGAAAAGCACATGAAAATCAAATTACAAACCAATTTATCCACAACAGACAAATTCTACTACTATATTGGTGGGGATAAGGATAAAATACATCCGAGTGTATCCATGGAGTAATTTTATTTCCACAAAATAAGCTCCTCAGCCACCAAGCCACTACCTTTGACTGACTTTCTCCATCAGTCGTTACCGTTCAGGTATGCTATGATGCTCTTAAGGGGAGAAGGGGGGAGAAAGTATCAGTTTTTCTGACTCTGGTACTACCACTGCTTGCCTGTGCTGCAGAAACCAGGTGTTTCTCAGAATCCAAACAATTATAAAGGAAAGGCACCTTTGGTCACTTTTTCCAGGCACATAAACACTGGCAATTCCCAAGCTATTTACATAACACCATATAGGCACTATAAACCAGCCATTGACTTTATTAATGTGAGGGACAAAGGTTATTTGTTACACGCATAATTTTAACTTTCCTCAATTTAATATCCCTAAATTGGAATAAGCTTGGATGTCCTTTCTTTAATGGGGCTAAGTGAAACAACTGCCTTACAAACCTCCAAATCAAGGAGTTCTCTGGAAGACAATACAAGGCTCTGTACTGAAGTCAGTGAACGCTGATCTACAAACCCTTCTTAAATTTAATCCTTACAACTAAAGTTTCTGACATGTTTCAACTAATTACTTTAAGTGTAACAGGCCATTTCTGTACTTGAACTAGAGATACTCAATCCTGACTCACACAGAGGATTTTCTTCTTAAGAACAGAATTCTGACAGAGAGCTAAATGTAAGTGGAAGCTGGGAAACAGGAGCTGCAGGGAACAGGGAAGAAATGACACACCAAGTCATGATCTCACTACAGTTTTATCTGGCAAAAGCTGGAGATAACAAACATAAGCGATTAATTTTAGTGTCTGCTAGCAATACCCAATATTATTTTATTTCCAGCTCTTTCACGGTTAACAAGACTTTCTTTGTATCTAGATGTTCTAATAAACATTTCAGCCAGTTAAGAGAGACAATCATTTACCATGGAGGTGGGAACCAGCTGTGAGGATCAGAAGGCAAGTAGGGTATTAAACTACATTTAATTATATTTTGTTTCTTCAACTACTTAGATGACAGCTTAAATTATTCTTCACCCTCATGCCATGGAAACATGCTGTCCTTATGATTCTCAAGCTAACAAGTAGCAAAACTCCAGGATATGATAAGGGGTATTTAAATACTTCAAGAATACTACTATCACAGCGCTACCTGGAAGTAGTAGAACACATTTCTTGCACCTGTGTCCTAGAACTACTCATCCCTACGGGTTCTTAAAGCATCAGATCCAACGTATTTGCTGTGTTGTACCATAGGAATGGTCATCTGCCTAGAAAGACCAGCCCATAAAGAGCTCACTGGTCCACTCTGTCATGAAAAGAGTAACTATCCATTCTTCTAGGGAAATTAGTGGTGAAAGAAATGTAGTACACAACTCTCTAGAACAGCAACTCATCGTTGCCAACTGCAGTTCCATTGGATGCCACGTGAAGGTGCCATGAGTAGGTTCGAGACCTGGGCACCTCATTTGAATGCCAAAACCACTGCTTACTAAGCATTGGGAGTCCCACTGACCCTGGTACAGCAGAAGAATGGAAAAGCTTTCATACCTTGAAGTACAGAATGGAGCCTGGTTATGGTCAGTGAATTAATACTATAGCCTGGCAGACTCTCAAATGAATTCCTAACCTCCACTAACATCACAGCCTACCAATGGCCAGGGTAGCAAGTTATCCTGCAAAGATAAATCACACTGCTTAGACTTAATCCAAGAAGCCTCATAACTCTTCCCCACAGAAGAATACACCAGATCAGCAGTTTTATACTGTCATTCACATACACTTCTGTGATACAGCAACGGAATGGATGAAAGGGCAGGAGATTGCCATCTGAAAAGCTATTTCAGGGTTATTTGTGACAGAAGCACAGTGTGATTGCCACACTGAACGAGGGTGTACATGCATCCTTACCAAGCTGCAGGCATTTCCAATCGCTTAAACATGGTCCAAATCCTAATCACCATATTGGGAGGGGGGAGGGGCAACAACTAGGACAGATCCACCAAGTCAGTTCTAACAATGCAGTAATGCTTAGGGGGGGATGATGTTACTCGCATGGCAGCTTGCCCAGTTATTTACTTGAAAAGAGGCACAGCTTAACAATTGCAATCATTTTCTAGAGGATGGGTACAACTACTTCTTTAGGTAGGCAGTGTGCCTTCCTGGGAACTAGCAACCATATAAAGTCATTTTTCTGCCAAAAGAGGCGCATCCCAAGCTTGCAAGTACTCAAACCAAAAGATTAATCACAACTCCAGGAACTAGCAGAAATGCAGCTTCCTAACTGCAAAACTACACTAATTTTTTAACATCTTACAAAGATCCAGAAATTTGAAAGAAAAGCATTTTCCACTTGCTTTTCTCCACCCCTTTCCTGGGCTGGGTTGCTACAACATTTGGGTCACTGCACTGTAAGGCCCTTGCTGTATGTGCTCTAACTAGCCATTAAGCCATACAAGAACCAGCTGCTGCAGAAGTGCCCAATTGGCTGCTCCGGATAAATGCTTCAAATCATAAGCTGAACATGTGTCCATACAACAAATCTTCTGGATGAAGGCCAAGAGTATCAGCCCACATTACAACCTAACTGCCAGTCAGGAAACCTTGGCTACTTCATCTTCTTTCTCCAGCTCCTGTTTCCTAGAGTGTGTTTTTCCTTGTGCTTCTCAAGTGCGTGAAGAAAAGTGGGATGCCCACTGGAGTGTCTTCCTGCTCTAGCCCCACCAATTCCAGTAACACATGAATTGATAGGAGCTTTCTTATCTGGGCTGAGACATGATCCCTAACATTTAATACTACTTAGGGATTGCACACTTCTGAACAGACAAAGGATGATACAGCAAGTTTAAGGCTAGAAATGATATATCACCTTACTGCTTGCATCTGAAGGCAGGAATAATGTAGAGGCTCTGAACTACCTAAAACACCAGCTACCCCATTCCCCCTTGAATGTTTCAAATCCTTAAGATTACAACACTTCAAATTCCAACAAGAACACAAATCCAAGTTCTAGATAATTAAATAGCTATTCCAGATATGTGCATTTTTGATACAATGCTCCTTGATGTCAGGAACAAACTGTCAGTGAAGAGATTCTCCCATAGTTTCTCATGAGGGGTTTCCTATATCAAGCTATGCTCCAACCCAGTATGAAACTGGAGCCTAGAAAAGAGATCTATTTTTTATCCTGCTGCCCTTTTACTGCAAACAGAAAAATTCCTCAATATTTTGGGTGATTGCTTTTTTTTTTTCCCCATACAAAGAAGTGAAGACAGATATGGTAAAGCAATGTGTGGGTACAGAACTTATGAAACCATTGGACTTAAGAGAACACCATAAGTGTTAAAGGATAGCATTTTTTCAAGTTTCAAGCACAAAATAATGCCAGTAGTTCATGTCTGGAGAAAAAAAAAAATTACATTCTCAGTTCTTAGATCTTCCAAATTTCTTGTTTGCAGTGAATTTAAGATCTCTCATTTTAAGACGGAAAACTAAATAAAACCGAAGTACTATTCTTAATACCCATGCGTGAGAATTAGACATAGGAAAGCTGGTATCAGCAGGTTTTTCTGCTCTGTTTTTACATTTACATCGACAGAAGTTATAATTTGGGAAATTTGTTTTTTCTTTTTGGGGACTTTAACTCACTAAGTTATCTGGTTCAACAGTCACGTCCAAAAAGCTACTGGTGTGGACAAGGAACTCCCTGTTCTTTGTGTGAAGTGACAGCTGTTTGTTGTAACAAGGCTAAGTTCAAGTTTTCTTTTTCCTTTCAAATGATATAAGCCAGAGAACAATGGAGAAGTGCAGGTTTTGTATGCAAGTACTGTTACTGGATAGCCACAGAAAAGCAGCATTTAGCCAAAGTAAAAACAAATAAGTTAACCCTTACTCTTCGCACAGGAGGGAAACTGCTTCTTTGCATATACACACGCAGTGAAGGAAACAAGTCCCACAAATCAAAGTCCAAACAGTGCTCATTCAATAGTGCTGTAGCTAAGCATTTAAGGGTCTTACTCTACTGCTGCTTGAACTGAAAGCAACAGCTAACATTAAGACTGCTGTGGAACAGGCAAGTAATATACTATGACTTGAAAGAAAGTAAACCAGGATGCTCAGAGAATACATCATCAATTTTACAGCTGCTCACATGTCAGACTAGATCTGCAAAAGCTGTTTACACAAGAGATCTAAAGTGACTGAAAACAGTAGAATTTAGGAAACTGCCATTATAATTTATCAGTAAGAGACTCCTGTTTCTCATTATCTAAACTTTAATTTTGAGAAAACTACTCAACAACAGAGGACATAAAAGGTTGCTTTGATAAAAATGTGAAAGCTGAGTTAACCAGTCAAGTGTAGTATGTTCAACCTAGACCTGTTTACTGAAAGGTGAAACATGAAAGAAGCTATTCTTAGAGAATAAAAAGCTGCTTACTAGTGCCTAACTCATTAATTGAGGTCTTGCCAAGGAAAGGCTTGTCTATTTGCCAACTGACAGCCTTCATCAAGCTCCATTGTTTCACATTAACTCCATTTTCCCCGAAATAATAGTTACCTGCACTGCATTACCCTAAAAGATTGCATTCCCTTACACGCAGCAGCACAGCCTTTCTCCGTTCTCAGGAGGGACCTCAGAGCCCCGGAAAGAGACTGACAAAATCTTACAGAAACAGCACAATCAAGAAAAAGAGAATTCAGAACTGGGTAGATTCATTCAGGTTTCTTGTTCCCTCAACCAAGGAATTTACATACCATCAACTGAGGAATTTACATACCATTTCCCTAGCATAATAGGTTCAAGGTTAAATTGCAGCACATTTAACTACGACAGTGACAGTTCTAGTAGCGAGTTCCTAGTCACCCAGCGTTTGAAATAGGCTTAAATGCTTTTAAGAACATCTTTGTTATTTCTTAAAGTGTGAACGTTTAACTGAGGCAGTTATGAATTCATGAGAACAGCTGACAACTCCGACTGAAACTGAAGGCTAAAGTGCTCCAGCTTTTACATAACCACACCTTGTGTACAACTTAGTGCTAAACCATGTGACAAGCTGCAAGAGCATGTCAGCATTTATCAGACCAAAACCACCAAACCCATCAGACCCAGCACAACAGCTGCTTTGTTTTATAAATGGGGTATACTATTAATGTACACTATTACTTCCCGACGCCTCTTAAGTAGTGAGGAAAACAAGGGAAGCAAGGCAGTGAGACTCTAAGTACTACGCGAGCCAATAATAACATGCTCTGTGTAATCAGACAACCCTGAACCTACATGCTCATGAGGTTTTCAAGATCACACATCACTGAAGGCAAACTGACACCTCAGTAAAGTCAGCTAAATAACTTTCTCTAGCACTTCATACTTAGGAGTTATCGCTAAAGTTAACAGAGTAACAGCCCAAAGCCATTTACTTCCATGCACAATGAAGTGTCTTCCTCTTGTCACCAGAACGATGTATATCTAAACAAACAGCTGTATTAACAAAATGACTTGTGTGCCTCACAGGTGCTTCTGATTGTGTCCCTGAGTAGACATCTCCTCCTTGTAACAATCTGAAAAACTCATTTGATTAAAAGGCAGAAGTGGCCATGAAATTCTGACAAGCAGGAATGAAGGCTCTGGAAACCACTGTTCTGAGCTACAGCACTTCAGAATTCACTTCCAAGTAGTCACTTTGCTATCATGCAGCAAGTATTTCTGATCCCTGTGAGAAAGAAGGCTGTGTTTTTGAGAGAATGAGCAGCACATCTGATCTGGTGTATTACAGTTACACTCCATTACTGCTTACAGACAGCCCCTGATGTCAGGCCCCTCACTTGCTGCACAGCCTGTGAAACCTAACAGGCTGACATCAAAAAAAGATCTGGCATGATTTTACTACCAACTATTGCAAACACTGATAGTGATGGGTGCTGCAATACAAATACCAGGGTAAAGTTTAGCAGTGTTACATAATGCAGTGAGGTTATTACACAAAACTCACCTAGTAACTGTCAATTTGTACCTCATGTTTTAGAATTTTGAGAGCACGAAAGGGAGTGTACTATTACGGTACCAGATAGAGGATGATGCCTTAAAATAAGGCCAGTTAAATTAGGACCTATCCATGCAGAAAACACACTGCAAGTTACATATCCAAAATCATTAGGTGTGCCCTAGAAGATAAAGGAAACTTTGCTTCCTCCCATTACCTTGTAATTCTATCTGGTGTCAAATTAGACCTTGGTATGTGCTTAACAGGTAATTAGGTTAAGGAGTACACTTACTGAATTTCCTTTTCACATCTTCCCTCCCCGTCCCCCCAAAATTTCTCAGTTGCTTTTGTTTTGTTTTAAATGATATCGTCCTCACACAAAATACCCCAGCTACAGTCCTTGGTTAGTACAATCATCTGTAACCAACAGTGCAGAACTGCTCCACCTTCCCACCTCCTAGATCAAATTGCACACAAGATTCATTCACCCTTACTTGAAGCATATTAAGAATTAGAAACAATACTCCTCAGGTCAAGCATAACACAGAAGTCTTAGAGATACAAGATCCAATTTTACTTTCATTAAGGAAAGTGGAACATATTCATGTAACACAAACTGCTCAGGGCCTTTCCAGTTGAATTCCGCTTTTGATACCTAGGTCAGCCTCGCCTTAGGGTACTCCTGAGGTCCCTTCCAATGTGAATAAGTTAATGATCACTACAGAATCTACTCCCAACCCAAGCAGGTAATTACAGAAGTCAACTTTGGGAGTGAATCACTGTGAGATCCACTAGAAGACACACAGCTTAAGATAATGAAAACTCAAAACATGTTTTTGAAGCCCTAAAACTGTAAGCTGTGCATAGAAAGCAAGCTAGAAACAAAGTAAGACTGGTTTACACCTTCACAGATGCAGCACTGAAGTCACTGGAGAAGGGAAGGAAGAATGGTTGATGCTCACAAGTTCTTCAACTTGTACAACAGTTCTATTTAAAATAAGACCACATTTTTTGTTTCACTTCTGCAGCAACCCCCTGTCAAGTGGCTAGATACACTGTCACATGTGAAACAGATGATCTGGGAACAGTGTAGAGCAGCCACAATTTAACCACAGCAACTACTTTGTTTAGTGTATTTTATGTCCTTTAACAGCGTTCAGACTATCCCAAATTTTACTTTTGGCCTTCTGTGTGCTTTCATCGTCTTCTAAACACTTAAAGCTTTTACTTCAGAGAAATACTTTCTCTGCTGTTCTACAAAAGCCAACAGGCAGTACTATCTCAAAACCTTCTACTAAATAAGAGTTGCAGATTTCTTCAAATGCACATTTAAGTTTTGCATTCTTATTATACTGTACAAAAGGTGAACATTTCACACTCTCTACACAGGAAAACGCACACAAAACAAATTATTGTTTCATCCATTCATACCAAACAACAGTCTTCTATTTAAGACACCATTTAATAAGATGTAATTAGTCTTAAGAGATCTCCTCCACCTTATAAACAAATCTTACAAAGCTCAGAGATCCTTCCCCCAGGCCCAACCACAATTTAAGCCATTTAACTGGCCTTGTAGGTGGTTTTGTGCTTTTTAACTTAATAATCTTGTTAAACTAGTTTCAGCTAGTGTCTAAATATATTCAGGATAACTTCATACTCATGTTACGTGCAAGTAGCCAAGCAGGGCAAAAACATTCTATAGAGCATTCAAGTGTTTTGGGAAGAATCTCCAGAGATCACTTGGAACATGCAAAACACAACAGGTCATAACACTTACTTTTCATAGACCAGCTCCTCGTCGGTGCAGAAGTAGTGGGTATTTGCAGTACTTTTTGGTTTATTCCTCAAAGTAGCAAAGTACAGCCGATCTGAAAGACAGACAAGGGCAGCGTCGCAGGGCAGACCAAGCAGCTCAGCACTTCCCCACAGCACCCCGCAGCCCTTTCTTGCCCAGGCAGCCAGGAAGCCAACGGCATCCTGGCATGGATCAGCACCAGTGTGGCAGCAGGGCCAGGGCACACTGTTCCCCTGCACTGGGCACTGGTGAGGCTGCACCTCGAATCCTGTGTTCGGCTCTGGGCCCCTCGCTACAAAAGAGACATTGAGGTGCTGGAGCAGGGCCAGAGAAGGGCAATGGAGCTGGAGCAGGGCCTGGAGCACAGTGTGATGGGGAATGGCTGAGGGACCTGGGGGGTTCAGTCTGGGGAAGAGAAGGCTCAGGGGAGACCTGATCGCTGCCTACAACTGTCTGAGAGGAGGATGGAGCCAGGAGGGGGCTGCGCTCTGCTCCCAAGGAACAAGGGATGGGACAAGAGGAAACGGCCTCAAGCTGCACCAGGGCAGGTTTAGATGGAGCTGAGGAACAATTCCTGCCCCAGAGGGTGCTCAGGCATTGGAACTGCTGCCCAGGGCAGGGCTGCAGTCACCGTCCCTGCAAGTGTTCACACATCGTGGAGACGAGGCCTCAGTGCCATAGGTTAGTGGTGGTCTTGGCAGCGCTGGGAGCGGCTGGGCTGGATGAGCTTAAAGGGCTTTTCCAACCAAGTGGACTCCATGATTATATGATCCTTTTTCTCCTGCGAAGAGCGGCGGCGGGAGCGCGAGCTACCCGCTCAGCGCGGCCGCACAGCCCGATCCGACCCACAACACAGCAACAGGTGCCGGCCCCGCTTCTCTCCGGAAAAGAGAGCAGGAAGGAACCGCTCAGGCGTGCCCCGCGGCGGCCGAGGGGCCGGCAGCGCACGAAAACCGCAGGACGAAAGGGGCCGAAGCCGAGCCGGGCACGCAGCAAAAGCCCAGGGAGCCGGGGGGAGAAAGGCGGGGAAGGGGAGAAAAGCCAGCGAGCTTCCTTCCCGAGGGAGGCTCCGGCGAGCGGCACCCCCGCGGGCAGCGGACGGGGAGGGCTCCCCGGCCGCTTCTCACCTTTCACGAACTCCGAGGCTCCCCCAAGCACTTCAGAGGCGGCTGCCGCCGGCTCCATCTTAAACAGGGCGCGGAGCAGCGAGGCGCGGGGCGGCTCCGAACTCATGGCGGGGCCGGGACGCGCTCTCTGGGAAGCGACCCGCTGCCCGGAGGGGCCGCCCGCTTGCCGGGGGCCACGCTGCGGGAAGCGCCGCTACCGCAGCCCGCATAGGAACGAGAGCGGAGACGAGAACCAGCTCCGGGACACGGCTGCGGCGCCCGCGGGGACTTCAACTCCGCCCTGCCCGCAGCGCGGAAACGCCCCCGGATAAAGAGGCAGCGGGCGGTTACCAGGCGACCGGCGGCGCGCTAGCAACCGCGCTGCGAGCCTTTGTTTCGCCCGGCCCGGGGCCGAGCCGCGCGAGTGACCAGCCCTCCGCCTCCGTCCCGGCCCTCCTTCGCGCCCCGCGTCCGCCCCGCCCTCCGCCTCACGGAACCCCACCGCCGGGCGGGCGGCGGCCGTGCGCCCGGCGCGGCTCCGCCCTATCGCTGCGCTCACTCGCACTTGCCGGGCAGCGCGGCTCTCTGCGCGCCCCTCACCCGCGGTGAGGGCCCTACAGAGGCAGAAGTACGGCTCGGAGGGCCCGGGGCGGGGGCAGTCCCGGCGGGAAGCGGCGGGCGGGGCGCCGGGCGGCGCTGCCCCGCTTCCCTCTGTGGGACACTTGTGCGGGCGGGGCCCGGCGCGGCCGCTGCGCACCGCCTTTTCGGGTGATTGACACTGTGACTCGCCAATCAAAAGCCGTCGTCCTACCTCTCCAACCAATGAGCGGGCGGTGCCTGGTGACGTGCCCTCCAGCGGGACTCTCCTCAGCCGGGCTCTGGCGCCTCCGGGCCGTAGGCGCCCTCGCGGTCGCTGCGGTTCCTGTCAGCCGCTGAGAGACATTTGCTTCGCATAGTGCTTCAAAAACACTGGTAAAACTATGCAAAATTACTTTTCCCTTTAATTATCTTTTTTTTTTGTCCCAAAAGTTAAAGATTGGTTTTCTGGTGGTTCACTTGCAAAAGCTGAACTAACTTGTAGTCTGCGGTTAACTTTCCAGCAAACAAACGGGAGTCTTGAAAATGTTAGAAGTGCCTTTTTTCTACCAGCCTCCCCTTCCGGACGAATTGCTGAGCACCAAGCAGGGCAGGCTGTCTGTCTCATTACAACTAACCAAACAACACAAAACCCACCCTTGAAACACCTTGAAAACAATTGTAATGCAAAGCAATACGCAGCCCCGAGGTTCACCTTATTATCACCATGTTTTCCAAACACTGTAAATAAGGTAATTACTGGTTCATATAATTCATTCTAAGTTGTTTGTAGATGTGGCTAAATACAAGTGTGAAACACTTTCAACTTCTCAATTTTTATCTAGTATCATAAGCACTGGATGCTATTTAAGGCCCTATAAATACACTGAACTACTACAGAAAATACTTCTCATGCAGTTGTACTTATTTAATTTCCTTCCTTGTTCTAATAATGTGTACCTGTGTTCTCAAATGGCTCTTTTTTTGCCCCCGTTTTTCATAACTCCAGAACTAATATCCTTAAGTATGACTGTTTGGGCCTGGTCCTGCACACTCAGGTAGGAAACCTTATTCTCGGAAGTAAGTACTATTCCATGCAGGATGCTTGCAAAGCTAAGAGCACAGTCTTCTGCAACAGGAAATTAAATAAAGATTGTTGGGGGCTATTTGCTCTTATATGGAAATCAATGTGCTTCTATATTGCTCTAGATTGCTTACACTTATAGCTGGCCCTTAATTAAACATTTCAATTTTGTATGTAAGCAATTTTCTAAGGGGTAACATATCCTCAGTAAGAAAAGAGTTATCAATGTATTTTCTCCAGAACCATCGCTTTTTAACAGCCTTTTTTACTCAAACTTTCAGTGCAGCTCAATGTAATATACATTTCTAAGCCTGTGCTTTGCACTCTACTTGAGGAGCGTTTGAATGAGCATACTTAAATTAGCTTTAACAAAGCTATCTTGGGCAATAGAAGCGAAGATGGAGCAGTGTAACAGGCTAGCTATCCATGATCCAGACTCCCTAGATACCTAGTTTGTGTTAAAGCCTATTATCTGTAAATCCCTCTAGGCGGCAAAGGTGTCTAGAAACTGAAGCCCCACTGTTATTTGTATACCACTTATACACCTTTTGTCAAAATTACAAGTACTGGTTTGGTTACATACCAGTTCTCATTTGTGGCAATTAGCTGGAGCCTTTGTAAGCATAAAAAGTACTTAATCTTTCTCCCCTGTAAAAATATGTACAAAATAACCTCCATGTTTTTTTCAGTTCCAGGGTTGTATCTCATAGCTTTTAGTTTGATTATCCAATGCAGCTCACCTTGCAAAATGCTAGCTTTAGGATGTTCTCACCTCATATAATTTTCTTGATTTTAATAAATTCCAATTTAACATTTGATACCAAATACCAAGGCTACAGTGACATCTTGTGGCGTTTTTTAAGCTGCATACAAAGAAGTAATTTTCTTGTAGTCCTGTTGCATCATTTTAAGACTATATCCTGAGTTTTTCAACAAGAATTTTTTAAATATCTTTTCGATGCCATTTTTAAAGCCCTGTGTTCCTGAACATTAATTTCTATAGAGCATTCAGAGGTGGTGATGAATCTGTTTAGACTGTAAAACATTTCCAAATGACATCTAGATAATCTCTCAGAAGAAATCATCACATACATATTATTTCGTTAAAAATATAAATCCTCAGTAATACATTTCATTAAAGAATCCTAAGGCATTGTTGTAGCCATCAAGGTATAAAAAGTTGCCAGCCTTTAAAAAACAAACAAAACCCTTTTGGTTCCTAAGCACAATGAATTATGGCTAGAGATGAAATCTTATCTTCAAATTTTCTTTTGCTATCTAGGTCTAACTAACTGCTTAAGGCTGTAGTTTTTGGTGGCTTTTCCCCCTCAGTTTATTTCCTCAATTAATTTAGGCCTTACCTAAATTAAGAGAATGTAAGTGCCAACAAGCACATGTTTTTTTAAAAATGAAATCTTGGTGCTGCTCACCTGTATGCAAACTGTGAGCTTACTTTAGACATCTAACACTGAAACCAGCCTGGTTTACATATTTTATTTGACAAAGTAAAATCTTGTACTATTAATTCTTTCACCGATACAGAAGAACAGAAAGTAATCTCAACCCAAACCAACTCCTTCCCCCCCAGCAAAGAAGCCAATAGTGAGATTTGGCTGAGTTGCCAGTTCATTTCACATTTTAAAAGTAAGGTAAACACCACCTGTGAGCTTTAACAATTCTAGTTGATACTGCAAAGAACAGAGATTACAGATCAGTGAGTGAACGAAACACAGTAAACTGCCACGAGGACAGCTGCATTTCCAGAAAGATTGTAGACCTGCTTGATTACTACTTATCACTACAGCACAATAACTTGAAATCTACTTTTCACCATTACAATAAAATTAAGCAGACTTTACACTGCCATGTTAAGATTTTGCCCT
The DNA here is from genome assembly GCA_017639245.1 of Myiopsitta monachus. Classification (NCBI taxonomy): domain Eukaryota; kingdom Metazoa; phylum Chordata; class Aves; order Psittaciformes; family Psittacidae; genus Myiopsitta; species Myiopsitta monachus. Next base: position 799,773 of record CM029923.1, on the reverse strand, counting down.
TTAAATCTTACAAAAGTACTAGGAAGACTTCACTGAACAGAAACAAAATCCTTTAACACTGATAGAAGGAGGCAAAAGGACTCGCCATTCCCCCAGAGACTTACATCCAGAATCAGCCCGGCTGTAAAGAACTTGTCACATTTTTCAACCACTTTTGGATCAGCTAACATTACAAAAACTGAAAAAAATACACACCCATTTTGTGCAGATGCTATTTGTGTACTTGGTATTAGCTGTTAATGATTGCCCATAAATACCTTTGAACTGGTATTAAGAATCAATTAAAAGCTGATGAAAATTAAATTAAATCTACTTTGGATGCCAGATTTGATTCCTTTCTGTGATCCAAGAAAATTTATTTTCTTTCCTCCATGCCACAAAAATAAGTCTGGAACTTCAATGGAAAAGGTCCGTCCAATCTATGTTAACACGCTGGTTGCAGAACTACAGCATCCCAATCTAACAAAAGCTGTTAATAATAGCTCTGTTTCTTGCTGTAGATGAGACCAGGGAAATCAGAGACTCATAATAATCCAGCCCTGTCAAATATCTCCGTACTTTAAAAGACTTTTTTTTTTTTTAAATAATGCTTTATGTATTCATTGCACATTGTAATTCTGTTGTCATAGCCACCAAAACCAGAGATGAAAGGAACCAAAAAGTAAGTAAATATTCACTTGGATGCCAGAGGAGGACTCTTCATCAGGGACTGTAGCATATAGGACAAGGGGTGATGGGTTCACACTGAAAGAGGTGAAGTTCAGGTTAGATATAAGGAAAAAGTTCTTCCCTGTGAGGGTGCTGAGGCGCTGGCACAGGGCGCCCACAGAAGCTGTGGCTGCCCCATCCCTGGCAGTGCTCAAGGCCAGGTTGGAACACAGGGGCTTGGAGCAAGCTGCTCTAGTGTGAGGTGTGTCCTGCTCATGGCAGGGGTTGGAACTGGATGAGCTTTAAGGTCCTTTCCAACGCAAACCAGACTGGGATTCTATGATTCTTTGAAAAATTAGCTAAAAAAACCCAGTAGACCTGTAATACAACAACATGTACACTTGTCATATATGTGTAACAGCCTGCTCTTATTAGGAATGGTAAGGCAGACATATTTTAAGAGTAAGGATTTTCTTGGGCATATTTTTGTAACAATGTACATGCAAAAATAAAACTCAGACTAAAGAGAGTATTAATACGTAATATCCCATCAATTTCTTCTGGCTGTTTATAAAAGTTTCATATTTTATGTATTCATGCTTCTTTCCTTTCTAGCTGTTAGATTTTACCTTTCAGCTGCTTATAGTGTTTCAGCAACTTTAGGCAAATTAATAATGGGGAAAAAAGCCACATCAGAGATCATTTTCTACTATCTCAGCAGTAGTACATGCCGTAAGCAACCGTTTTAGGACTATCTGAGATTAAGGTGAGGTACTCTTCTCTGGGTTGCTTTCATAGAAGCTGCAGGAACATCTCAGAACACAGAATAGCTTATATATACGAACTTCATAGGGGTTTTGTACAGGAGTCTAGAAGCCTGGCCAGCAGTTTACTGTAGCCCTTCTACAGTTTCACTGGGAAGCAGGAGGAGAAGGGGGAAGTCAAGGAAGTATCTCATCTATAACTATAAAAAATATGCCTAGACCTCATTTAACTAGATTAACATTGAAATAAAAATCTAAACATAAGCACTGCAAGGGTAGGAGTGCCTTTTCTCTGCATGTTTCTAAAGAACTGGCCTAATTAACTGTAACAGCTTTTCGGGTTTTAATGAAATGGGACGATTTTATCACAGCTAAACATTAGTATATATTCTTTAAGTTTTCTCAAAATTTACCTTCAAAAATTAGTAAGAAAGGAAAAAAAATATACATAAGAAGCCACATGGAAAAAGTTCAGAGGCTACAAATAAGGATGGCAAGATGCAGTAATTAGACCTCCTCTCCTTGAACTCAGTAACATTCACTGAGTATTGTTTAACTTTTAACCCCTTAAATCCATTGGCTTACATTTTATTCTTGTGATTGGCATAATTAGGAAAACCAAACTGAGAAATCATAATATTAGAATATTTTAAAGGCATGCCATCATAAATATTAACCAGTTTATTTACACAGTAAGATCTCTGTAGCAAATGCTCTGCTCGGTGCCACATTCCAGAATAGCCACTGTTAGTGTCTTTTTCTAAGTTCCTTATGTCAACAGGCTTCACAAACACTCCTGAAGGTTTCCCAGTATGCTTGGCTACCAGAAAATTCATGGCAATATCATCACAATTTTGAGTTTCATCTATTAAAGCATAAACTGCTTCTGGCTGTCTTTGAAAGTCTTCTAAATATCCACTATGAAAAAATGCTGCGCCAATAAGAACCATAGAATACTGATCTCCGTTTCCAAATCCAGGGACTCTGCAACTCGAAGCTGCCATAACTGTATACACCTGACTGGAGTAGGAAATGTGCTTCCTAGGGACAAATCCCACTATCTGCTCTGGAAATTGCTGAAAGAAAAAAGATATTTAAACAATTAAAGTGAACACACTATGAAATGTGTGTTTAGAATTGTCATAAGTGAGATTTATGCTTTCAAAAAAATAATGAGAGGAGCACAAGATTATTGCCAGGAAAGAATGAAAGTATTGGCATATGGTCCCTTGATCTGCGTAAATGTTGCAATTAAACAGTTTCACAGAACTGACACAATATGCCTCATTCAACGTTATGTAGTGCCAAGAAACATCTATCCACAATTTGCAGCTGCATATTTGGCACTCAAAATAACCTTATAGACAATTTCTCTTGGAGATGAAAAAACCCACAAGTCTTGTTTTGCTGCCTCCTATCAATTTAAATAAATTCAGCAGTCAGCAACTTCAGTGTTCTTGTACAAGAAGAGTTACAAATTTGAAAGACAGATTACAGGTATAGCTGGTATTGAAGAATATTTTTGCAATTGCTACTGCTCAATGCTTCAATCCTTCTGAAATCTAGCTGTATAGCTAGAAAACCGGTGGTAAAACATGAAGATATAGTATTACTCTTAATTAACACCATTCATCTCAATTGTAACTCTCAAATACTGCATGCCAAGGTGCAAAACATTACCTGCCAAACAGAGAAGGCGAAAGTAAGGTCATGAGCACTGACTAGTGTATCATCATCCATCATTAAAACAGCTGAAAGGGGGAGAAAGAAAACCACATTTAACTTCTCAAAAGATTAAACAACTTAAGATGCTGCTAATCTTGCATAAAAATGCAACTAAAAGAGTTAGATACCATTCTTTAGAGTATGAGATTTAAAAGGGATTCTTAGTATACAATTTTACCCATCTCCTCACTACTTGCAAGTTCTAACAAAGCAAGCTTAATGAATCTGTGCAACGTTCAATAGCATGAACTACATAAAGAAGAATCTTTGCCTTAAATTTTGGGCAAAAGACTATCAGGAAGTGGAAAATGAAAGATACTCTTAGATCAGAACTTCAGGTACATTAAAGCTTTTTAAGTTTACAGTCAGTGTAAACCCTATTACAGTAAATAAAACACTTTGGATGTTGAAGTTTCTAGTGCCTTCCTAGAAGTCATGGCTTTTGATTAGCAAGTCATATTAGGAAGGGGGCAGTAAACAGAACTGCCTTTACTAATCATAGAATCATATGATGCCCAGACTGGTTTGGGCTGGAAAGGACCTTAAGCTCATCCAGTTCCAACCCCCTGCCATGGGCAGGGACACCTCACACTAGAGCAGGCTTGCTCCAAGCCCCTGTGTCAAACCTGGCCTTGAACAGTCAGGGATGGGGCAGCCACAGCTTCTCTGGGCACCCTGTGCCAGCGCCTCAGCACCCTCACAGGGAAGAGCTTCTGCCTTAGATCCAATCTGAACTTCCCCTGTTTCAGTGTGAACCCATCACCCCTTGGTCCTGTCGTTACAGTGCCTGATGCAGAGTTTGTCTCCAGCATTCCTGTAGCCCCCTTCAGATATTGGAAGGCTGCTATGAACATATGGGATTTTTTTTTTCCACTTAAACCAAACAGGTTTATTGTTGTGCTTCTCCTGCAAAGAGCTTATGAAGAATATTTAGATGAATAGCCAAAAGACTGAGGAAAATACTCTTAAAGAGGATCCATAATTTGAGGTAGAAAGCCAGGCGGCTAGGGATGGAAATTTCTCTTCAGAACAGCACATGTATGAGAACTCAGTCGTAAATAAATGGATTAAATGAAGTCATTACCAGATGACTTAAATCCAGATTAATGCAGAGACTCAACAAATACATGCACTATGAATTTTAGTTTACTGTATAAAGAGAGGCTGAATTAGCTGTGTTTGACAAAGGAAATGGAGAACACCTTGCAAAAAGCTTGTGAATGCGTTTGATATCCCTCTTTTTTTCCTTACTCTTGACTGAAAGCCTGCTGGTACTGGTGGTGTACATCTGATGTCATAACGTAGCTTTCTTCCATATTAAGTGGACCAACAGATCCGTGGGCTTATTTCACAGTAAAACTCAAACCATCTCCCGCTTAGCACTTAGATTTTAAGTGTGCAAATGGTATTAATAGTAGCAATATGAACTGCTGATTACCTTTAGTTTCCAGCTCTGGGAAATTCTGGAGTCTGTTCCTCATGCGATTTACAGTTTGAACTTTAAAGACAACGGGGACAGGATGAGGTCCCAAGGAATTCCACATTTCTTCTGGTATCTTCTCACCAATGTTGTTCCACACAACAATTACTTTATGTAGGTGGGGGATGGCTTGATAATGATTTAAAAGCTTTAGCAGTAAGTCTGTTCTATTATATGTCTGCATAATAAGAGTGAATGCATCCAAGGCAGACTGACTCTGGCTTTTTGGCTCCCTTCTTGAATTGGGCATTTTGTCAGTCTTTGATACTGGGAAGCAAAGCTGTTAAAGCACCTGCCACAAGGAGTAAAACAATGATCACCACTGAAGTGAAGCGCAGTAGGCGGATTCCCTTAACTCTTCCTGGGAGCTTACAGAAGTGGAAATACCTTTAAAATAAGTAACAGGAAAGGAAAATTCATTAATCCCACTTATAGTTATCTCCCGTACTTGATCAAACTCCCACAGTATTAAATAGGCTTTTGTTTAAGTAAATAAATAAGGAGGATTTTAGGGCTTTTGATCTTTAAGGTCCCTTCCAACCCAGCCATTCAATGATTTAGCCAATTATGTTTGACTATCAGGACACATACTTCTGGTACTCAGTTGCTATGTTTATTTGCTTTTCACCTTTTCCGGTTAACATCACATTTCATTATTTTGTGCAAATGAATCTGGAGTAATTCTTTAGATTGCTCATTGTCTCTTATTTTCTCAGTACTGCATTTTTGATTGAACATTTATTTACATACACACATGCTGCTGAAATTAAAAAGCAAAATTGTACAGAAGGTCAGAATTGCAGGAGCTCTGCCTTAGCTGGGAAACAAAAGGCAGAGAAAGTGTCTCCTCAAGAGCTCTGGCAGAGAGAAAGAAGTAAAACAGTCTTTCTTTTTCCGCCATCCATGGAAGGAACAATCTTTATCACTGATTTGCTGGACACTTTGTCAATAGTTTGTATAATGTGGAAAATATGATTCTGATCATGCTAACTGAGCCTGTAACACAGGTGGAGCAGAAGAAACATGCCAAATGGAATAATGTAGGAATGCAGTATCAGTAACAGCTGCTCTGCTAAATCTAGAACTCAGTGGAAACTGAAAATGCCAGATGCTAGGAGCTATGTATCAGCTGAGTGGCAGAGGAGCTGCAACATAAGGCAGGAGTTTCTGCATCCTCCTAATATTGGAACTGAACATATTCATGCCTTTTAGGTAGCACTCCTGGTTCTCCAGACATCTATAAACTGCAAACTTGGCAGGACCCAACAGCTACTGCATTCCACAGTTTGCTCCTCAAATGTGTCACGGACTGTGTTCTTTGCTCTTTACTCACAAGATGAGTATGCACTGAATAAAAGAGTAATATTCTCTTGTGGTTTAAGCTTAATTCTAAACCATAACTAATCTATACATATTATGCATGTTACTCCACTAGTAATGTCACAGAATCACAGACTGGTTTGTGTTCAAAGGGACATCAAAGCAGTTCCAACCCCCTGCCACGGGCAGGGACACCTTCCACTAGGCCAGGTTGCTCCAAGCCCTATCCAGCCTGGCCTTGAACACTGCCAGGGATGGGGCAGCCACAGCTTCTCTGGGCACCCTGTGCCAGCGCCTCAGCACCCTCACAGGGAAGAGCTTCTGCCTAATATCTAATATAAATCTCCCTTCTTTCAGCTAAAAGCCATTCCCCCTTGACTTGTCACTACATTCCTTTGTAAAAAGCCTCTCTGGAAGTTGGCACTGGAGCTGCTCTAAGGTCTCCCCTTAAGGAGCCTTCTCCAGGCTGAACCAGCCCAGCCTCTCTCAGCCTGGCTCCAGAGCAGAGCTGCTCCAGCCCTCACACCATCTCTGTGACCTCCTCTGGACTCACTCCAGCAGTTCCATGTCCTTTTTATGTTGTGCCCCACAGCTGAATTTCTAAGCTTTCACCAGGGAATTCTGATCAAATTAAGTGATCCAGGACATCAATTACAGTTCGTGAGAGAGTATCTGTGTTTTAGCATAGAAATGTTATAATCTGTTTTCCAAAGGGCACATACCATGCTTGAAATGCAAATGATTTTAGTCTAATGTAAATAATTTTAGTCTAAAAACCTTTGAACTTACCCCATTATTGCCGACTGGTTTCCCCACCTTGTTTTTGCAGGAGAGTTGTTTGTGACCTTTAAATCTGTTGGAATTTAAAGGGACTCTATAACTGAAGAGCATCAGTTACCCACATGCTACCCAGCATTCTTTTACAAGTACACATTCCTCAGTTCAATAACTGTCTCTGCCTTTCCATGAACACTCCAGAAAGAAGTTATTACACCAGTTGGTTAGAAAGAAAAGCACAGTCCACTTCTCTGCTTGTAAGATTGCTGCTTTGTGCCAATGCAATGTCTGTGTGCTCCATCCTTAGGGTCAGCTACAGAGATCCAGACAGGACTCCAGAACCTCACAGTCTGTATGTACTTAGCTACCAGTCAGGTGAGCAGTTCCAATAGAATTATTTTCTGGCTCATCCGCTTCATGCTCTCATGGAATCACAGAATCAATCAGGTTGGAAAAGCCCTTTCAGCTCATCCAGTCCAACCATTCCCAGCACTGCCAAGGCAACCACTAACCCATGACACAGAGGGCCTTGTCTACACGGTGTGTGAACACTTGCAGGGACTGACTCCAGCACTGCCCTGGGCAGCCTCCTTCCACTGAGCTTACCAGTCCTGTTACAGGTTTAAGACATGGCATTTTTTCTTCCCACCTGGTCTGGCAGCTTGGCAGAAGGGAAAACAAATACGACTGTAAGCACAAGCAGGAAGAATGTACAAGATGCAGGACAGCAACTTAAGAAACTCGTGTCTGTCAAGGCTCCTGGGCTGTCAGAGGGATTTTTGTTCTTTTAATCCTAGTTGAACAAAGATAGGGAGATCTTATTTTTTATTTCATTACTATGAAAGCTTAGAGGACAAAGATTTGCTGAGCTTGTTAAATGATTTAACTATCTGAAATTTCAGAAGAGTGGTTCGTTTAGGTTATATCGACTTGTTAAATGTACGGAACTGCCAATTTCTACCTATATCAGTCTGAATACATCCACACATACAGGTCATCCCAAATTTGAGTTTGAGTTCTACCACTGACTTTGATGTGCAGCTGGAGACTGTCACAGAAACTATTTCCAGAAGCTCATCACTTGTTTGGGTGCTTCATTTTAAAGGTGTAGACACTCATACCTCATTCATACAAACTCAGACCAGAGCCTGGCCATACGTGCTTTCAAAGGGGTGAACCTTAGGTTCTCTTTCCCCACGTGCCACCTACTTGCAGCCATACTGATCAACGCTACTGTCACAAACAACTAGTTAAAGATTTAAAAACATGGTGAAAATATGAATGTCTGCTGTGGAAATGAGACTTCTTGCCTTGCCACACGTTCTTGTGTGTATTCAGTTGCGTACGATCAGCTGTAATGGTGACAAGGATGACAGTTATTATGCATTCTTTAGTTAAAGTAAACGCCTATATAAAACCTTTAGCATTAGCATTCAGTGGACTTTCCAGCAGAGAAATGCCAATAAGTTTTGCCAATTAAATCATGAAATTGCAGTGCAAGACTGACCTCTTGAAAAAATTCCTACAGTACCCCCTGTAGAGAACAAAACCAAAAGCAGAACGGATGGAAATGAAGACCTATGTCAAAACACAGTGTTTTCAATACAAGTCCTGAGCGGGTCCCTCCCCTCCGCGAGCAGCATCGCACATCGATCACCCGCAGCCGAAGCGGACAGGTCCCCCCGGCCCGGCTCCCCCCGTGCCCGCGTTCGCTCACGTTCGGGAGCCTTCCTGAGGCGCTGCAGCAGCCGGGCCGTGCTCCCGAGGCGTCCCTGCCGCCGGCCCGGGCACAGCAGACGACCAAAGGCGCCGGCCCGGCAGCCCGCGGCTCGGCCCGGCCGCGCAGCCGCTCCGCTGACCGAGGGGCGGTGCGGCGCGGCCTCGTCCCGCCTGCTGCGGGGCGGTCCTCCGCTTCCTCCCGGCAGGCCGCGGGTTGTAGTCCGGGCGCTGCGGCGGGCTCGGCGCTCCGGCCGCGGTGGCTCTCCCTGGGTTCCCGGCCGCCGCAGCCTGGGTCCGGCCGGCCCGGCAGGATGTTGCCCCTCTCCATCAAGGACGATGAGTACAAGCCGCCCAAGCTCAACCTGCTCCGGAAGGTGTCGGGCTGGTTCAGGTAAGAGGCCCAGGCTGGGCCGGGCGCGGCGGGGGCCGGGCCAGCGGCCGAGCCCCCGCGGAGGGGCTGGGGAGGCTGATGCGGAGGGCGCCCGGCCCTCGCTGTGCCGGCGGTGGGTGACCCGCTGTGTGCTCCGTGCGCAGGTCCATCCTGAAGGACAAGACCTCCCGCAACCTCTTCTTCTTCCTCTGCCTCAACCTCTCCTTCGCCTTCGTGGAGCTGCTCTACGGCATCTGGAGTAACAGGTACCGGGGAGGAGCGGGGCGGGAGCGGCGCCCAGCGCGCAGGAAGCGGCGCCTCCCGCCGCGGACACTGCCACGTCTCCCTGTCGGCGGGGCCGGGCCCTGGCCCTGAGGCCCTGCCGGGGCCGCTCGGCAGAGCGCTGGGGCTGCCGGAGGGTTTCCCCCGGCCCCTCAGCCGGAGCCCGCATCGTGCAGGAGTCCGTCTGGAGCCGGTGTCCCGCCGGCTCGGCTCTGGGCTGGGAGGGAAGCCTGGCCTTGAGCGTGAGTTACAGGAGCCAGGAGTGGCTGTAACCGTGCCGGGCCTCCCGCTTGCCACAGATATCCTTTGTCTGTGAATGTGGCTTCAGGTGGGAGTTGGTAGCTGGGTTTCAATGGACAGCGCTGCAGCAAACATCCCTGTCTTTTAAGTGAGAAGTAGGAATTCATCGAATCGTAGAATGGTGTGGGATGGAAGGGACCTTCGAAAGCTCATCTAGTCCAAGCACCTGCAATGAGCAGGAACATCTTCAACTAGATCTGGCAGTGAATGTCTCCAAGAATGGGGCATCTGCCACCTCTGGGCAACCTGTGCCAGTGTTTTACCACCCTCGTTACAGAATTCTTTACAGAATTTCCTCACATCCAGCCTGAATTTAGACTTTTTTGGTCTCCATTTTAATTAAGAGTCTTCTCAGTTCAGGCTGAGAACATTGGGGCTGTTCAGCCTGGAGAAGAGAAGCTGTGTGGAGACCTCGGAGCAGCTTCCAGTGTCTGAAGGGAGCTACAGGGATGCTGGGGAGGGACTCTTCATCAGGGACTGTAGCGATAGGACAAGGGGTGATGGGTGCACACTGAAAGAGGGGAAGTTCAGGTTGGATCTAAGGCAGAAGTTCTTCCCTGTGAGGGTGCTGAGGCGCTGGCACAGGGTGCCCAGAGAAGGTGTGGCTGCCCCGTGTCTGGCAGTGCTCAAGGCCAGGTTTGACACAGGGGCTTGGAGCACCCTGCTCTGGTGTGAGGTGTCCCCTGCCCGTGGCAGGGGTTGGAACTGGGTGTGCTTTAAGGTCCTTTCCAACCCCAACCAGTCTGGGATTCTATAATTAAAACAAAAAAAAGCCTCAGATCTTCCTGTCATCTGTGCAGTTGAATCACTCAGAGCTGTACCTATAGCACAAAGCATGTTTATGCCATGTGATGAACTGTGTTGCAGTCTGTACTGACCTCTGTTGATAAACGCATGTGCTTCTGGCTACTTGGACATGTTAGCTTAGCTCATGAAAGCAGTACAGCTGTGTTGGTGCTGCACCTCTGTGAAATCTTGCCTTTGTGGGATCTGCTATTGTGAGCACAGTGCCATCATAACTTGCTGTATGATTCCTGGTTCACAGCTAGTATGGGAGCTTGTTTCAGTAACAGGCATCCAAGAAACTTTTGGCCCGTTTCCTGCGTGTGTGAAAACTCTTCCGAAGTATCAAGTTTGAAAATAGGTTTGAGACTATTGCTTTTGTAAATGCTTACTGCCATCACTGGTGGCATTGGTAATCTTCTGCAGAACAGTTCCAGTGTTACTGTACGAGTTAACCAATATATACGTTGTGTGTGATAGAAAAGCAGTATCATAGAATCATAGAATAGTTAGGGTTAGAAGGGGCCTTAAGAGCATCCAGTTCCAAACCCCTCGCACTAAACCGTGTCACCCAAGGCTCTGTCCAACCTGGCCTTGAACACCGCCAGCGATGGAGCATTCACAGCTTCCTTGGGCAACCCATTCCAGAGCCTCACCACCCTTACAGTAAAGAACTTCCTCCTTATATCCAATCTAAACTTCCCCTGTTTCAGTTTAAACCCATCACCCCTTATCGTATAGCTGCAGTCCCGAATGAAGAGACCTTCCCCAGCATCCTTATAGGCCCCCTTCAGATACTGGAATCTTTAAACCTAATTTGCTTTTGTAACTGGCTGCGAAATGCACTTTTGTGGGGTCAGTATTTAAATCAGCTTGTGTGTATATTCTTTTCTTGCCAGTTTTGCTCATATGTTCAAACTATAAATTGAAATATAATTGAAGAACAAATACCTGCCACTGTAATGATGTTGGCAAGAGGTGCGGCTGTGGGTGCATCTACTTTGGGGTCTGTGATTTGTGTTATGGAAACCACCCTCTGCTATCACCAGAATCAATTGCTAAGAGGATTTTTTGCTAAGCACTCTTCCAAAGTGACTTCCCAAAGCTGACAAAAGCAGTTGTCACCATGTTTGTATTGGTCATCTAGTGTGGCTTTCTCCTCTGTGCTAGCAAAACCTTGCCTGACAGTCAGACGCAGTGTGTTCTGCTAGTATGTAAAAGATTAAATGCTGGTTTTTCATACTAAACATGTAACATACGGAATTTAACTTTTCCCTGTTTGTTTTCCTTCTTTTTTTTCCAGTTTAGGTCTAATATCAGATTCTTTTCATATGTTTTTTGACTGTACTGCTCTATTGGCTGGATTAGCAGCTTCAGTTATTTCAAAATGGAGGTCAAATGATGCTTTCTCCTATGGGTAAGAAACTTCAGGCTGTTACCTTTATGTACTTCAGTAAACTTCAGGCTGTTACCTTTATGTACTTCAGTAAACGCCTTGTAGAAAGCTTACAAACAAAGCTCTTACAAACAAAACCTCTTTTCACAGAAGGAAGATGTTCAGTGTGGGTTTTGAAGGTGCCTTCTGTCAACCGTTAAGTTAGTAACTCCTTCATCCCATACCACCTTCTTGGATATAGCTGCTCCGCCTGATTCTGTTCCAAGGGCACTTGCTTCCATTGCACATTGCAGTTGTGCCCTATGAAACAATACTGGTGATCCAATGTTATTAAATTGGTGATACGATTAATTAACAGCAATGAGGTGTAACAGGGGTTGCTGCATTCCCTATAGCATTACTGACCTGAATGTCGGCGTGTAGCTTCCGCTGTGTTGCCTAAGCACGGATTGTGTAGTCTGAAACTTAAAGCACTGTTTAATTAAGCTGGAAACTCCAGTGTGCCTAGAAATCAATTTAGGGGGAATTGATTGTACTGTGAACTAATTGCAGTGAAAGCAAGTTCTGTGTTAATTACTGCTCTGCAGTTAAACAGCGGGTGTTCCATTTATTAGAGAGCAGCCACAGTTTAAGTCTGATGTTTGCTACGCCGGGTTTACATGTTACTCTAACCTGACTGCTTTGTATTGGGAAACTTTAGTGTCTGAAATAGTTAATTTCTACTTGTAGTAAAAATCCCCCTGCTAGAGAGGGGCAAATTAATGTATGGCTGTTTGAAGAACTTTACATCAGCAGACTTCAGTTGCGTCTCTCATGATTATCTTACTTTGTGGCTTCCAAATATACATTTATACTATAATTTCCAGTAGTGAGCATCTTAAATAGGAAGATTCTGGCATATTGAAAGCTTTCTTTCGTGTAGATCAGGCAATGGCTGATCTGGATCAGGAAATTTCTGTCATAATACAACATAGTGAATTTCCCACTGTATGTACTTACTGTAGTTCACTTACTGCGTCTTCTATTCAGCAAATCCCTGTGTAATACAACTGAGAACTAGAAGATTGTACTCCAAGTCTCGTAAGTTCCACTTCTAATTTTTAGCGTTATAATGGAGGTGTTAATATCTGCTCTTGTTTTTTTGTTCCTTGCAGGTATGTTCGAGCAGAAGTACTTGCTGGTTTTGTAAATGGTTTATTCCTCATCTTTACAGCGTTCTTCATTTTTTCTGAGGGTGTTGAGGTATGTTATGGAGTTCTTTGCACTATCAATGTCACATTGCTATTTGTAGAACGTACTTAATGGGGGTAAAATCAGTGCAATTGAACTGAAAAACTGTGTTCTTATTGGTTAAAAAATTCTGGGATTTGAACAGAGAATAAGGCCATCTAAAATTGCTGGTTGGTGACACAGAAACCAGCGTGCTCTCATATCAGTACTAGCTTCTTAAATAGTGTATTTTGACTCTGTGTAAAGGTTCTATGAGATTTACCCTATCCTTTTCCAGGCAGTTAAGCATGTCTTAGAAAGATCTCTATTTCTCATTGTTAATGGACAAATGAGGCCAATAAAGGAAGATAAATGCTAGTTATTCAGAGGACAGCTGTTAGTCATAAGCCACATCCTGAAGTGAAGAAGTTGGTCTAACTTATCAAAGAAAAAGATTATCTGCCCTATCTTGGCCTGATATATATCTGGTCTGATATAACTAGCAAGTAGTAATGGCTTTAACATTTCAGAGGCACTTGGTGTTTTTTACGAGATGATTCAGGTGATACTTTCAAGATTCAAATGTAGACATCAAGCATGTCTGCACTGAAGTGAGGTAGGATTAAGAGTAAAACTGATTCTGATCAGTGTATATTAAAGCTTTTACATTTTTAATGGGAGATGCACTCTAAGTTTGTTTAGACTTCTAGTTCAGATTACATTCTAGTGGTTTTCTTCTTACTTGAGAACTGACAAGAGTTCTCAGGAACATATCCTGTATGTAAATAAGCCTGTAAATATTTCAGAATCAGTACAAACTGGATTGAAATTGCTAAAAACATGAAAACTTCGCTCCAAATCTAGAAACAACAACAAAAGTTGCTAGAAATACAAGAAACTGCTACTGGAAGGGTCTAGCTTAATATTGAAACATCATTGCTTTTCTGCTGGTCTTAGCTCCCATGGTAAGTATTAGCTTTGCTTGTGATGGTGACTCCTTTTCTCTCTGTTGCTTTAAAACGTTACATCTACTGCAAGTTTCATTGTCTTGCTATTCCCTGCACCTTTCATACCTGGGGGCAGATGCTGAAATGTTTCTTCCCCACATCAGTAGTAATTTACACTCTTCAACACAGCTTCAAGATGCAAATTGTGTGAGGCCTGTAATGTCTCACTGAAGAAAAACTTCCAAAGAAAGTAGCGTAAAAAAGAATAAAAGGAAAAAATGTCAGTCTAGATTTTAGAAGTTTTAAGAAAATGCTGCAGTTTGTTCTCAGTCTTCATTTCATTCCTCTCATGCTCTCATCTTTCTTAGCAGAAAGGAAGAAGTGGCATTCTGGACTCTTGGAAGTTTTTGGGTGACTTGATCAGTCGACATTGTGCGACACTTGAATGTGTTCATACGGTGTTGAGTCACATCCTGCAGCATTTTGAGATCTTGTGCTAAAAGTTAGCTAGACTGTCAGAATATTCTGCTGTACTTTCACTGCTTTAATAATAAACGACTTCCACTTCAGACAGTGAGAATTGTCCATGTACCTTCCCAAAAATGGGAAGTCCTGAGTGATTTCTAGGGTTTTCAGTGTCTTTTAATGGTGTAAAGAGCTTGTAAAATGACATTTGCTTCTGGGTTTGTGATTTTGGGTTTGTTGGGTTTGTTTTGGTGCTTAGTTTTGCTGTGTTTTGTTTTTTAGAGAGCGCTCGAACCTCCTGATGTGCATCATGAGAGACTTCTTCCTGTTTCTATACTAGGCTTCATTGTAAATCTTATAGGAATATTTGTTTTTCAACATGGAGGTCATGGGCATTCACATGGCTCTGGTAGGATATCTATAATTTTCAGTACTGTTTCCTTCCGTGGCACCCTGAGAACCCCAGGATTGAATTGTAATGTCATTTTAGTGGCAATCCTTGGCAAATGGATATGTGACTTGTTGCAGGATTGACTTACATTTTATCGCTAGCCCTGGTATGTCACTGCCTCTTGCCATGTTAATACCCATTAACTGAAAGACCTGGAACTCCAGAGTGTACTTTCTGGAGCATGCCCTCTTCTGTGCCTTACTGGGACAGATTTGCCAAGTGTCATTTGGATGAAATTAAGCTGGAGTTAAGCAGGTTTTGACTGGAAAATTTACAAAGCAGTGTCCGAACCAGATCTTAAGCATGGGCTGATTCAGCTTCAGACGCTTCTCACCTTAAATTCTGCATTTATATTCAAAATACAGTATTTGCCTAAATATATATATTTGGTAAATAGTTTTTTTTCTTTCTGCATAGCTAATTGGTATCGCTTTCAGCTTACCACATAAACCAATATAGACTGGTGGAAGCAGATAGGCTTTGGTCTTTAACCAGTAATTTATCTTGATTTTACTATATTTTTAATGTCTGAGTGATAGCCAATTTCTGGTTTCTTAAACCAGCTCTTTTTAATATGCTTCTATTATGTGTGCGTCCACACAATTGTACTAAAAGCATAGCACACCTGATCTCAGAAGTGGGAACGTATAAAAGCATTCGACTTCTCAAATCAGGTGTATTTTTATACAGCTGCCAAGCACAGATCTAGATGTCAGACGGCTTGCGTTAATTTTCTGAACTTATTCAAAGCTGTACATTAGGATGACCTAAAAGATGAAGAGGTTTTCAGTTGCTCAGAAACAAATATAAGCATCTTTTGATTCAACAATTTAAATGTATGTTCGGATGGTGCCGTTTGTTTATAGGTCATGAACACAGCCATTCTCTATTTAATGGTGGTCTCAGCCATGGACATAGCCATGGAGGTCATGGTCACAGCCATGAACATAAACACGGCCATGGGCACACTCATGATCACGGCCATGGACACTCTCATGGTCAGGATTACTGTCATGGTAAGTACTTAGTTCATGTCTTAGGCCATCGTGACTCAACTTATATGTTGTACTTGGTTTGGGATCTCAAATACAAGATTTTCCCCATCTTGTGTAGTTGTAATCTGTTTTAAAGCAGGTTATGAAAAAGAGACTTTATCTTTTCTATGCTTGAATCTTTTCTATAAAGGCAAGCAGTCGTGTGACGAGACATCCATGCAGAATATGATCAGTGGCTTTCACTATGGGAGAAGAGACTGTGTGGTTACCACCTATTTGAAACAATGCAAAGGAAAGCCTTATTGTAATGCAGCCATGTCAATCCTTCCTGCCTTAGCCATAAACTAGGATCTGATGTGACTCCAGATGGGCACATTCAGAGCAGGCAATAGTGTGGTTAGTTGCAGACAGGAGGTGACAGAGTATAAAAATATTTACTTGTCCTTTCTCTGCTATTCTTAGTAGAAAATTGGTGCTTGCTTTCCAAGTGTTCTCCCAGAGTTTGGCTGGAAAGCAGGAGCTCCTTCCTCCTGCCTGTTCCTTGCTCTCCCCATGTTCTCCACTCCAGTGGAACAGCAAAGGTAGTTTTGTGCAATTTGAAACTCAAATCAACTTTCACATAAGTTATGGTATGTTTTCACTAGAAGTCATTTACTATCCTTTAACAGGTTTTTCTTTAAAATATGTTTGTGGCATAGAATCTCAGACTAGTTTGGGTTGAAAAGGACCTTATGAGCATTCAGTTCCAACCCCTGCTGTGGGCAGAGATGCCTCACACCAGACCATGTTGCTCCAGGCTCTGTCCAGCCTGGCCCTGAACACTGCCAGGGATGGATATGTTCCACAGCATTAATGTGCTTGGTTGAGAGGATTTTTTGACTTAGTTCTGCCTTTTCTGAGTCTTATCCTTCTTGGTTTACATTAGGCATAAATGCTTGCTTAAGTGAAATATTTCTGGTGGGCAAATTTATTTGACCTGGCTCTTGCTTGTGTGTATGGCTTGCATTCTTGAGGGGATCTTACATTGCTAAATACTAGCAAGGTCTCATTTCTCAGTTTGTTTCCATTAAAAACCGTGTGTTGATCTTTATGCATACATAAAATCTATTGTGTAAAGTGGTAATTGTTTTAACAATGTGTTTCAAGACTTTAAAACAAATAGCTGAAGTAAAAGCTGGTAGTTGTGAGCAGCTTGTCTGTTCCAGACATTTCAGAAGGGAAAACCATAATGGAGTATACCATTAGAGAGAGTCCTTGTGTAGCATGTTAACCTACCAATAATTAATCTTCACAGGTGACAATTCTCTTGAAGGGATGGCTGGATCCAGCAAACAGATTTTACAAGGTATGCTGGAAGAAAGCATAGTGGTTTTGTTAGTTGTATCATGGTCTGCCTGCTTGTGACTGACTGTCACATCTGGTTTAGAGGGTGCCTCTGGGAAAATGCTGCTTTTCCTAGAGGAGCTATTTTTTAAGTCCCCTTCTACGTTCATTGGAGTTGAAACATCAGTTTAAAAGGGAGGTCCCAAAAGCTGGTGTTCAGCTTCTGTTACCGATGTGGAAAACATCACATAATAAAGCTCTAGGAAAGAGTAGTTAATGCAGAAACCGAAGGAGCCTAATTGCATTGTGTGCTCTGGCAAGTGAAGACCAATATTAAGATGGAATGTATTTGGAAGATGTATATTGGTATAATTGTTAAAGAGTGCCTGAGCTTACAACTTGTATTTCATCAAGCTGTTATGGTTGTTTGGACAAGATGGTAATTCAGTCTAAATTGCTTGAAGCAATATTGGAGTCTCTGATCTCCTGAGTATTAGTGTAAATAAATTACTAATAATTTAAATGTCAGGTTTGAACTTTGATTAAGTGCTCAAAATGTGGGGGAGAAAACTGAGTCATGCAGTAGGAAGTAATTATTTGGCATACCCAACGGTACAACAATATCCGTCTGTCCGTTGGGGCCAGCTCTCATGGCCATGTGCCCTCCCAGCATCTTGCCCCTACCAGCCTACTTGCTGTATATTCCAAAAGCTGTTTCTGAATGACTGTTCCCATCGTTGCCAGCAGAGAGCTCCAGAGGCTAAATTTTGGTTATCTGCAAAGTCCTTGTTTCTTTGTCTTCTAAGGTACTGTGCTGTTCTGCAGAGTGAGTAGTTTGTGTCTGCAGTGTGGGTCAATTCTCAAAGTCCTTTGTCTTGGATTTCTTTGCCAAATAACTCCTACAAGATGCTGTCAGTGCAACATAAGCATCTTTCAAAGCTTTACACAGCTGTTTCTGTTAACAGTCTTTCTATCTTACGCAGTGCTTCTTGTATGTAGGTATCAGGGAATATGAGTTTCATTACTGCAATATGTGTGAGTATTGAAATACCTGTTACTGCTAAGTACAGAAAATAATGTCAGTTCTTCACATGCTCTGTGTTCTATGAGTACACTGAAGTCCTGTGATCATTTTCTGTGTGCCTGACCAAAAATCGACCATGAGTTTAACAAGCTGAAATTGTTACCTAGTTCTTGCAACTCTTCTCTGTAACCTGGCTTTAAAAGGCTCCATTAGCTTTAGGACTACCAAGTTGTAATGATATCAATTAATCTCTTACAGGTGTATTTCTACACATTGTTGCAGACACACTGGGAAGTATTGGTGTGATCATATCTGCTATACTGATGCAGAACTATGGTCTAATGATAGCAGATCCTATTTGTTCAATGCTGATAGCACTACTTATAGGTGTAAGGTAAGTGTTGCTATCCCTGATAGTTGACAGTGTCTTTGATGTAAGTTACAGCACAAATTACAGCTCGGAAGAAAAGGTTTGTCCTTTATACTAATGGCTTGCAATGTTTGCTTTTCTTCCAAGAGTGATACCTTACCTCTGTTCTGTACAGCTTTCTTGCTGTGCTCTTACAGGAATTGTGTCTTTCCCTTTTCTACTGCTACAGCTTTTGCTCTTAAATCTGCATCTTTTAGCCCTGTTTGCCTGATTATACAAAAATGTCTTTCAGGTTCAAGCTGTAGAAAGCTGCTTCTCTGTATTTAGTACATGCTTATATAAACCAGTGTGCTTCAGTAAATGGAGCAGAATGGCTTCAGGGCAGCAGAGCTGAGCCTGCTGGCACAGGATGTGCCCTTGTCCTTGACAAATCAAATCTGGTACTTTTTGTGGGTTTTTTCCCTGGCGAGAGCTGCCTTTTTCCTTTTGGATTTGTATTCTGAGACATCCTTATTCCTTTGCAGATCTGGTGGAAATGCTTCAAGTAGTTCTGGCCTTTCGCTGTTGTTGCTTACCAAGCTTACTGTCCATGTGAAGCTATTTGGATCAGTCTGGACAAGCAAACATTTCATTCAGTGCTGCTGCTACTGGGGCTTTTCTGGCAGGGGTTTCACTGGTGACGGAGGGCAGAGTGCCACAACTCCAGTTACAACCTCATAACTGAGCACCTCTGTCTCTGTAGTGATGAATGTAATCTGACTAGCTGCAGCTACTTACGCTTGTACCACATGTGGCATGTTTATACCATGTGCGTGGCAGCATTCACGAAACTGTTGACGTGACTCTCTCAAATCAGCAGAGTAGGGCACTAAATGCCCACAGAAGTCTGTGTGTTAGAGATCATTGTTGAATTACCACTTTAATAGAAACTTAGCATTTTTACCTAAACCTCCTGTAATTTCATACAGGACAAATTATTGCAAACTAATTCTATTACTGAAATATCAAAAAATGGGAGCTAAATGTGCAGGCTACTAATGGGGAGGAGACTATTGCTGAGGTAATAGCTGAGTAAAGCGCTAGTTTCCATATAGTTTGTATTTAAAGGTCTAGCTTTGTGTACAGCAAAGCCCATGTGGAGTGCTGATCAGAAAGTATTTTTCTTCCATGCATACAGAGGTTGAAGAAGACTACCTTCCATGATAGAGCTTTCATAATAAAGCTGTTGATGGGTATGTCTTCTAGCACAGGTAGGAGCATCTGAGGTTCATGCTCTATGCTGCGGGTGCTGGAGACCCTCAGTTTCATGCATATTTTGACCTGATCCCAGACCTCAGCCTGTATCATTTTGTTCGTCCATGGTGCTATAATGATCTCTAGAATCGTTATGCTGAGCGCAGTCAGCTGTATCACAGTCAGCAGATACAAGCCTGCATATCTCGCAGACTTCCGCATCCCAGAAGAGCAGGAACAAGCAGTGATTGAAAGTTTGAGTTGGGTTTGGTTTGTTTTGGTTGGTTGGTTGGGTTTTTAGTTCTTAAGTAGTCCAAAAGACTTAACGACTGATGGCTTTGCTTGAAATACCCTTAAACAAGATCATAAACAAGATGACTGGCAGTTTCAGATGGATATTCCTTGAGAGCTTGAGTCCCCCTTTGTGGTGTTTGACTTCAGTAATCCTGTACACTTCTGGACATAAAGCCATTGTTTATTCTGCCTCGCCATCCATGGTGATAAGGTGGTTCATAGAGGAAGAAAAACAGTCCTCGTATTACTGTCGAGATACAGACAGGTAAAGGCATGAAGTCAGGTACTCTCCACTTTACAAGTTCCATTATGCTTTCCCTTGTTGTAGAAAGTTGTGTTTTCTCTATTTATGTATTTATCTATTGAGTCTTGACAGGCAGAGCGCTTGTCAGTTTGTGGGTTCTCATTGGGAAGACTATATCCTGCGATCTTTTCCAATCTCTGCATCATAAATCTGTGGCCCTTTCTGAAGGGTTGGTTTGGGTGGGGGATTGTAGCTGTTGTGTTCCTGGATGCTACCACTAATATCTGGTGAATCCTCCTTTGATTGCTTTCTGCACAACCTCATGCAAGTGTCCATTGAATTATAATGCGTAAATAGGACCTGGTTAAAATGGAGGAGTCTGTTTTACTAGCATTTTATGTGAAGCATTTATAATTTCTTTTACGAAAGCTTGGCTATTTCATAGGTGTTCAGGTTGACCCTCTTCAGGTTCTTCCCAAGGTGTTTTCAAGACTCTAAACTGCTTTTAATGTTAAAGACCAAATGTTCCTTTATTTTTTCTAACATTAGGCTTGGAAGCCTTATTCTGAAATGTTGAAGCAATTTTAATGTCTTGAGGTGAAATAGTCACCACCAAAAGCCACAGCTTCAGTACAAAGCAAGAAGTTTGTCTGAAAGCACTGTTAGTCCCACATGTTTCTAGAAAGGCACTCTGGACTAAATATGATACTGGATTGGACAGAGGATGCACACCGCATAGTAAGGGGTTGAACAAATGAGGCAGGTCAGTCATTTAAGTGAAGTTCTTTCCATGGCTTACATCATCTAGAGCTGCTTGAACATGGTATCGCATGAAAGAGCTTTGAGAGAGCGCGTGCGTGTAGCATTTAGGGTGTATGTCTATAATGTTTGGGGCATAACAGTATAAAAGGTTGCTTTTTTCCAATGAAGTGCTGCATTTGCTGAGATTCAGAAGGAATATTCTTAGCAAAACTGCCTTGAACAAGCGTGCTTGATGGTGGTGTTTTGAGCCATCATTGCTAAATGGCCTGCACTGCCTTTGTTTACAGGCTCATGGTACCTGCCGGCCTTACTTGGGAATCAGAGCGCTGCATCGTGATGAGAACAGCCAATTTAGAACTGGGAAGCTAAGCATTAAACCTGTGATCCTTGTCTTGACCAAAGGCTGCTGTTGATTAAAACTGCCACTGCCTGCTAGGAAACTGTTACTGAAGTTCTGAAGCAGGGTGACAGTCTTGGCACTGCCCATGCGGTGGTGGCTGGAGGGAAAAGAAAGGATCCTGAAACCTGGCTGCAGTCTTTCAGCGATGGGATTTGAAGAACCAGAGCTGATCTGGAACCTTAGATTTTGTGGAAGGCAAACACTTCTCGTCACAGTTACGTTCTATAGTGCTGAAAGCGCCAGAAGCATTTCCTGCTGTGCTCTGACTGCAGTGGCTGTGTAAAGGGTTTCCAGCCTTGCTACCCAAGATCGTGGCAATGCCAGAGCCTTGCTGGCTGTGCCTACCCAGCAGTGGGACTGGAACGGGTATGAGCATTGCTTGAATGTGATGCACCTTGATGAAGTGTCTGATGCTGTCACTCTTGGTTGCTACTCAAACTATGCGTCGTAGTGGCAAGCTGGACTTATCGCTAGCTTTTATGTGCTTGAACACCTTTGTCTCCCTCTGCAACAGTGCAAGTTGCTACCAACTCAGTTTAAACACGTTAGCTGCTTTTGCTATTAGGACTTTTGTAGAGGGTCTGTTTATGTCCCAGGTCTTGCTGTGGATTAGTGCTTCTTTCACATTCCATTGTCTTGTAAAAGAGAAGCTGCATGGAGACCTGGGAGCAGCTTCCAGTGTCTGAAGGGGGCTACAGGGATGCTGGAGAGGGACTCTTCATCAGGGAGTGTAGCAATAGGACAAGGGGTGATGGGTTCACACTGAAAGAGGGGAAGTTCAGGTTGGATCTAAGGCAGAAGCTCTTCCCTGTGAGGGCGCTGAGGCGCTGGCACAGGGTGCCCAGAGGAGCTGTGGCTGCCCATCCCTGGCAGTGTTGAAGGCCAGGTTTGACACAGAGGCTTGGAGCACCCTGCTCTAGGTGTGAGGTGTCCCTGCTCGTGGCAGGGGTTGGAATGGGAGGAGCTTTAAGGTCCCTTCCAAACACAAACCAGGCTGGGACTGAGTGTGGTGGTTTAGATTCAAGGCTTGGCAATCAGAGACCACTGAAGATTGTGTCTGCTTTAGCACCAGAGCTTCCAGACTGCTGATGTGACAAAGCTCAGCTGGGTGAGAGTTCAGCAGTATCTGGTTTTTCTCAGTAACATTCATGTAAATAAAAAGCCAAAGGGAGGGGAAGCATCAGTGCAGCAGCTGCTGCAGAGACAGCCACGGGTGTCTTGCGCTAATGACTAATCCACAGAAAGGAAAGCTTGGTCAGGTTCTGTAACCACACTTTTCAGCCTGCTTGCTCATATTTCCGCGTGTTTTCTTCAGTCACATGAGATGGAGCTAATATTTCTGGTGCCTCCTGGTGATTGGGTAATACTGCTTTTAGTTAGGGTTTGAGCAAAGGGCATGCTGTGTGGATTTCTGTGTTTCAGTTAGAAGGTTTTGTACATCAGTAGTATGTATGGAACAGTGGGAAACCTGGAAGAGCAGAAAACTGGGTTCTGTATTTTGTCGTGGTAGTTGGCCTTGCAGTAGAAGGTAAGACGCAGTAGTAAGATAGCATCCCTTTGGATGCAGCGATGCGTGCGTGGGCTTCTGCTCTAGCAGCAGTTGCCAGGACAGATCCCATCACTGCAGCTGGTGTTTGGCCTTTCCAGCTTGTAGGTGAACACACTGAGAGGAGGGAGGTGTGACCTGAGGTACGCTTCAGCTTGCACCTGCAGCATCAAGCCCCACATCCCGATTTACCTTTGCTCTTTGGACTTTTAAGCTGTTGCCATTTCACACCATGGCTTCAGTGCTTTTGTGAGGTCTGGATAAAAGCATAACTCGTGCAGCATTACTGCAAGAAACTTGCACAGCAGATTTCTCTCTCAAAGCTTTGGTGTGGAGCCGTTACAATTCCATGAATAGGGGAAATCTTGCCATCAGGGAGACCACGTTTTAAGCCGTATCACCTGTACGAGGAGCGGAGTGTTTGCCCACTCACATTTTGTATAGTTAATTCTGAGCTAATCATAGAATCAGCCAGGTTGTGAAAGACCTTTAAGACCATCAAGGTTGACCATTCCGCAGCCACTAACGCATGGTGCTGAGCCTCGTCTCCACGGTGTGTGAGCACTTGCAGGGACGGTGACTGCAGCCCTGCCCTGGGCAGCAGTTCCAATGCTGAGCACCCTCTGGGGAAGGAACTGTTCCTCAGCTCCATCTGAACCTCCCTGGTGCAGCTTGAGGCCGTTTCCTCTTGTCCCATCCCTTGTTCCTTGGGAGCAGAGCACAGCCCCCTCCTGGCTCCATCCTCCTCTCAGGCAGTTGGGAGCGATGAGGTCCCCCCGAGCCTTCTCCAGGTTAAACTGCTGCCCAGTTCCTCCATGCTCAATGGTGCTGCTGGGCAGGGGGAGGCAGTCTTCGGTGCTTATGCGCACCTTGCTGATAGACTTAACCTTGGAAGATCGGGGCTTTAGGCACAGGGCTCTCAGAATGAAGCAGATGTTTATTTTCAACGCTTGTTCAGCGGAAGAGCTTCTAAGAGGGTTTTCACTTCCTCTCTCCAGCGTGCATCCTGTTCCAGACTGAATCAACAGGTTTCACTGACCAGATCCCTTTTTGGAATGGGTTAGCGTGCCCAACCTGCCAGTCTCTGTAGGCTGTCTCTCCAGACCTCCTTGCCAGTTCATTTCCCTTCTGTCAGATCGTGTACATCAGACAGATAATGTAAATAACTTGTGCAAATCAGACGTTTCTTGGTTGTGTTTCTTTCATGTTTTTCTTCCCACCCACTCTCAGTGGTATGTGCCAATAGGAATGCAAGCTTCCGTGGTGTCCTTTCCTTCACTCCTTTCCCTG
The DNA here is from genome assembly GCA_017639245.1 of Myiopsitta monachus. Classification (NCBI taxonomy): domain Eukaryota; kingdom Metazoa; phylum Chordata; class Aves; order Psittaciformes; family Psittacidae; genus Myiopsitta; species Myiopsitta monachus. Next base: position 775,656 of record CM029923.1, on the reverse strand, counting down.
GGAAAAGTACGCAGGCTGTAGGTGTGTGTGTTTTGAAGCCTTTGGAAGCCTCACCCCTATGTTAAAGGGGCCTTGTTAGATTTATGAGACTGGAGTCTGTGTTCAAAGATCTCGTATTCCCTTTGCCTCCTGAACGTGTGCCTTGGTCTGTCAAGGTTATTACGAAGAACAAACCTGCATTTTTAAATAGTGAGTTAATCTGAAATCTATTCAGCGAGGGAGTATTTTGGCAGCCGCAGCTCCCTTTGATGTAATGCTTGTGACATGGACATTATTTAGTGAGATGGGTCCATTGATAAGAGCCTTTTCCATAAACTTTTGTAATCCACTGTCTGTAGAATGTGACACTCCAATTAAGCTTCCTTTAGACAGCTGGGCAGTTACCGCCTTGCTGAATGTTTAATTGTCTGTGTGACAGGTCCAGTTAAGGCAACTCCTGCCTGCTTCTAATTGCTTCTTCCTACGTCTGAACCAATTCCCGCAGTAGCGGTGGAACTGTGTGAGGCCGTATGAAGTGCATCAGGCAGTGAATTTGGCTGGAATAACCGCTGTGCCTGCAAGGAGACGTAAATTCTGGGGGGCTGTTTTCTCCAGGGGTTCATTAGACAGGAGTCATGCACCCTCTAACCCCCTCCAGCCCTGCCTAAGGGTTAGCCAAGGAGGTCGACTGCTCAGCTCGCAGCCAGCACTACTTCCACATACAAATGGAACCAGATCTTCAGAAATGGCAAAGAATGGTTGGGACATGCTGTTCACCATCTGCAGATATGCACCTGGTGTGTGCAGTGTGTTCTGCATCGCTTCACGAGCTTTCAAACAAAGCTTCGGTGGCTTCCTGTCACAGACAGCCCAGTTCATCTCTTGGACATGTCTTCTGGATGTTTGTTATCCCGTTACTCGTGTGTTCCAGCTGTGATGCCAGTGCTGAACACTGAAATTCAGCTCACAGCTTCTGAAATACATTATCACTTGTGGTCTGGAGCGGTGGGTAGATTTAACGTGCTCTTGAAATGAGATTGCTGTTCAAGTGTTAATGTTGGGCTGTAGATATTTGTCATCCCCTTGAAAATGTTAGGATGCTCTGTTGAGCCGGACAGGATACACTGCTTCTAAACAACAGTTCACCATTCTGCATCTGTAATATGAGTATGAATACTTAGTGGTGGCTTCAGCACATGGGCTAACTAGCCTACTGGTCCTATTAAAAAAATAGGAAAGTACCAGTAATAACAAGGGTTCTAAGTGTTCTCTTGATTTGCTGATTAAAGGAGACCATTTGGCCAGCAGGGAACCTCTAATTGCTTCCAAATGTTTCATCCTTGAGTTTGGCTGAGCCCCTTTGCTGAGTTCACTTCAAGAATATGCTAAGTTGGCTGTTTCTGACAAAATAACTTTGTTAGAGCTGGACTGGTCCATATTAATTTTGTTTTATGATCTCCCCATTATTATCAGAGTTCGTAAGAAAACCATGCCTGAAGCCAAGCACAAAAGCAAACCCCATTTCAGTTGCCTATTTTACGGTTGGTTGTGAGTGGTTTCCATCTGAAGTAGGTCTGGGTTTTGCTGTGCTTATCAGCTGCTTTGTCATACAACTTTGAGGAGACTAAGAAAGCTCATCTCATACCAGGATTCAACTAGCAATCTTTTGTGAGCGTCCACCAGTTGTCTCTGTGGCAAATCGGGGGGAGAAGTAATCTTGTCTTTAGTAAGACACCACCGCGGTTCTGTCAGTCCCTTTTCTGGACCAGGTTTTCTGGCCAGCTTTCTTAGCTTCTGGTGAAACAGCTGAAGAAGAGTGCTTCAAGAGCAGTAAGGAATGTTAGGTTGCTCTGCCTCTTTAGACAATGTAGCAGCATGGTAACTTGCTTTTTTCTTTCCAGTATTGTTCCACTTCTAAAAGAATCCATTGGAATTCTGATGCAGCGAACTCCTCCTTCCCTGGAAAACACTCTGCCTCAGTGCTACCAGAGGGTGAGCTCTTAGCCTGTTTTCCCTTCAGATCAAGCTGCTGACTGAATAAGCCACAACTGTGTGTATAAGGATATTTTGTGATGCTTTCCCAGTACTGCCTGTGAAAGGTTCCTTAGATTGTGCAAATGGAGGTACCAGCTTGGTTCTGATCCTTCTGCTGTCCTAAATTGTCTGTGGTTTCAGCTTGGTTTGTGTTTTAAAATGTGCTAGCGTGCTTTACTAAAACAGGGCCCGAAGCTTTTCCTCTCAAAGTACTTTGTGCTGATACAAAGTGCATAATGTTTCTCTGATTTGTTCAGTTTTTGTCTCCCTCAAAGTCTAGTAGTAAGTAACATTGGAAGTGTATTACTCTAGATTTACTCTAGGAGTATGTAACATTGGAAGTGTATTACTCTAGATATACTCTAGGAGTATGTAACATTGGAAGTGTATTACTCTAGATTTACTCTAGTAGTAACATTGGAAGTGTATTACTCTAGATTTACTCTAGGAGTAACATTGGAAGTGTATTACTCTAGATTTACTCTAGGAGTATGTAACATTGGAAGTGTATTACTCTAGATATACTCTAGGAGTATGTAACATTGGAAGTGTATTACTCTAGATTTACTCTAGGAGTATGTAACATTGGAAGTGTATTACTCTAGATTTACTCTAGGAGTATGTAACATTGGAAGTGTATTACTCTAGATTTACTCTAGGAGTAACATTGGAAGTGTATTACTCTAGATTTACTCTAGGAGTAACATTGGAAGTGTATTACTCTAGATTTACTCTAGGAGTATGTAACATTGGAAGTGTATTACTCTAGATATACTCTAGGAGTATGTAACATTGGAAGTGTATTACTCTAGATTTACTCTAGTAGTAAGTAACATTGGAAGTGTATTACTCTAGATTTACTCTAGTAGTAAGTAACATTGGAAGTGTATTACTCTAGATATACTCTAGGAGTATGTAACATTGGAAGTGTATTACTCTAGATTTACTCTAGGAGTATGTAACATTGGAAGTGTATTACTCTAGATTTACTCTAGTAGTAACATTGGAAGTGTATTACTCTAGATTTACTCTAGGAGTAACATTGGAAGTGTATTACTCTAGATTTACTCTAGGAGTATGTAACATTGGAAGTGTATTACTCTAGATTTACTCTAGGAGTATGTAACATTGGAAGTGTATTACTCTAGATATACTCTAGGGGTATGTAACATCGGAAGTGTATTACTCTAGATTTACTCTAGTAGTAAGTAACATTGGAAGTGTATTACTCTAGATTTACTCTAGGAGTAACATTGGAAGTGTATTACTCTAGATTTACTCTAGGAGTAACATTGGAAGTGTATTACTCTAGATTTACTCTAGGAGTATGTAACATTGGAAGTGTATTACTCTTGATTTACTCTAGGAGTGTGTAACACTGGAGGTGTATTACTCTAGATTTGGTGCCTCCTGGTACTGCTCTATAACTTATTTACTACTGTGTTATGTTGAACATGGGAGAGCTTTACAAAGTGAACACAAAGCACTTGGAGTGCCAGCTACAGGACTGTAATATGTGGAAGGTTTGCTAAAAGCAGACGCAAGCGAAAGAAGGGTTTGGACAGGACAAACATAACCCCTCACAAGATGTGTTAATAGGTTCCTGTTAATGGTTTGAATCTCTCCAGTTTTTTAAGGGGGACATTCCTGCATTTGCAGAAACTGCTGTTTTAATGGAATGCTCTCAAATTTCATAACTGACTTTCCTTTTGGACCTCACTGTTTTCAGAAGGGGTTTTAGTAAAACATATGTAGATTATCAATGCAGCAACATACCAAACCATGACACGTACCTACGATCTGCACGTGCTCTCCTTCATTACAATTGCTGAAGTAGTAATAAGGAATCGAAGTATCACAAATTGCACAGTGAACTAGAAGTAAAAGAGATACCATTTATAATATTTTCTGTCAAAAACCGTAGTACAGACGTTTTCTGAAGTATGTATTTAAAATATGCCTGTATTTTTAGGTGCAGCAGCTGCAAGGAGTTTACAGTTTACATGAGCCCCATTTCTGGACCCTCTGTACTGATGTTTACATTGGGACTTTGAAATTACTAGTAGCTCCTGATGCCGATGGAAGGTGGATTCTAAGCCAGACTCACAATATTTTTACTCAGGTATGTCTCATGAGCAGGAATCACATCTCAGAGTGTAGAGCGCCTGTCACCTTGACGTGGCATTGTAGTTCCGATAAAGGGTTCTGGGTTTGGTGTTGGTGTGTTCTGAAGAGCTGCTCTGCTCTAGCTGTACAGAACAATTTCACAATCCTCAGCAGTGTAAATGAACCTGCTGTACTTCTGCATTACTTTTTGATGCTGCTTAATGGAAGTAACAGCTGTAGTTGTCTGAGGTGTATCAGATTGTGTGAAACCCTATATTAACCAATGGGGAACCAAGAAAATAGATGAGGCTTCCCTCAAGATAGGGCTTCCCACCACAGGCTGGGACCTGTGTAAGTTTTTCACTGTGCTGATGCTGTATTTGTCATTCATTTCCGTTCCCCTAAGAATGTATTTGTCATTCATGCCTCTCCCTCCCAACAGTCCGTGGTCCATAATGTCCTTTCTCTGCTTTTGAGTGGCAGAGTTCTACAGCTGAAAAGGAGACAGATATTCCTACTTATAACCGGTGGTTTAGGTAACAAAACTTTGTCAGCTGAAGGGTAGTATTTTGGAGATAATGTAAGTTACTGTCAGCTTAATTAAAAATCCCAGGCTGGATTGTGTGGGTTTAAATGTATTTTGCCTACTCAGTTTCTGGTCTCTCAGGAGAAGCACTACTGAAACCACCCCTCCAATGTGCTGCCTCAGTGCATGAATTCTCCTTCCAGTAAATATAAACACACATACCTGGGTTTCTGCTGGAGGCTTAGGGAAGTATGAGTTCTTGTTGTTGAAAGTATCCTAAAATCAAAGTTTAGTCCTGAAGTCTGCTTCTTTCTGAGATGTTCCATCACACGCAGCTCTGGATTACTGAGTAGGTAGAAATCAGCCTGCGTGGCTTACTCTGCAGACTGAGTAATTTGAAACTAAGGGATATGTGTTGGCAAGATGTTTGCGGAACATTCTATTGCAGTAAAATGAATCTGACATCCAAAGGATTGCATTTCCCAAGTGGATCATTAGCTCTTCAGCTGCTCTGTAGCTGTGCAGGTATCCAGAGCCATGTGTCCAGGAAGCGAATTGGGAGAACAAGGTCTGGCCATTTTTCTTATGTGACCTGTGGTAATAAGTGGAGGAGCAGTTGGAGCAAGTAGAGCTTTTTCTCCTTGGTAATGTTGGCTCTTACTAATCTTAGCTGCTTTGCCACTCAACTGAGCTAAACTCAAGTTGGTGTTAGTTGAAGGCAGTCTGATCTTCAGCACTGTTCAGCCTAATGCTTCAAGATGACAGTGCATAACCAGTGACCACCACAGTCAGTTTCTTTTAATGCTGCTTTATACTGAATTATTAAACTAAGCAAGTCCACCTAAGCCCAGTTTAACAAGGTTTCTGAGAGAAATGCTTTTGTACAGTTCATGTACCTTTACCAAAAGTCATGCCATGCTGCCAAGTCACTGTAGACATCGTAGTTTCTTGCTGAAATCTTAGTGTAGAGCTTGTTCAAACAGTATCCCATGTTACACTCTTGCACTTGGCTCCATTTTACCCTAACAGCTCTCCAAGCAACTTGCTTTCAGGGAGTAAGAACTGCTTTTGTGCAGCTTCATGTGTGATAGTTATTCAGGATGAAGCAGAAAAGGTGATGTAGCAAAGCTATCCATATAATATAACTAATATATATAGTGAATATGTAATGTTAATGTATAATTAGTCAAGTGTGTTCACTCAACCAGGTGAAGAACTAGGTATTCATGCAGTGCTCTCAGAGTTTGGGGTTTCCAAACTGCCAGCAGCTCAGTGAATGGTGAGCTGGATGTGGAAGATGAATAAGAAGATGAGGTTCTTTACTAGGTAACTTATTGGTGTGGACTGTGTTCAGGATAGCTAAATTGCTTTGGCTTTACCAGTTCGGGGGTTTTAACTCTTCTCTTTTCCATAGGCAGGAGTAAGACAGCTCTACATACAGATTGATGTTGCAGCCATGTAGTGAATTCCTGCGCTTGTGCTGTTGGACCAAAGTTTTCTGTACTGTACTGGTAGGACAACACACTTCCTGAGACAGAGCCTGCCTCCACCACTGCTCTGGAATGGACTGAATGGATTTCTGCCCTTGGGCTATGGATGGACTTCACCTCTAGGGAGTAAATAGTGAATGAATGTTACGGACTTTGGGTCTTGATTTATTTTGTGGCACCTAAACTTGTAATGTTTTGAGGGTTTTTTTACTCCCTGAGATTACGGTACTGGAAACCCTGTCCTGTCTTCAGTGAAGCTGCTGAAACCATTGCTCATTCCCATAAAACCAGTGTTCTCAGCCGCTGGAAACTCGTTTTGTAGATGATGTCACAGTGGCTGACATGCTTCGATATAACTGTATGTTTGTACAATTGTTTGCACTTTGCAAACTTAATGAACCAAACCATATTGGGTTTTCAAAGTGCCTTTATATCGGGATAGGTATTTGCCAGCATAAATCAGGAGCATCAAAGGGTTTTATTACTTTTACAAATACCTTGTATGCAGTCTGATTATTTACTAGTGACGTACGTGGGGTTTGTGTACTCGCGTAACTGTAGATGTTAGACTTCCCTTGCACTTGCATCTTACCAGGCAGCAGAATTCCAATGTGAAAGGTGAAGAGACTTCCTTCCAAACCAAGCTGGATGTCTTACTGCACACCCTGTGGAAATTACTTCAGTCAGAACACTAGATTTACTTCCAGTTCTGAATCCCCTCATACAGTTGAGGGTTATGAGATATTACTCATGTTCGTAGTCCCTGCAACAACAGGCAGCTTGGGGAAGATGCTGGTGGTGGAAGCAACGCTTCAAGTGTTTTATCTTCCAAATGACATGGTGGGGAAAATTGAAGCTTTCACTGAACCATTTAGGGATTTAATCTCCTTGATTTTAACAGGTTGTAATGACTTTTATTAAAGTGATTGGTGAGAGAACTTTTGCCTTTCCAAATACTGCAAACAGTTCTTCCTGCAATGGAAGCATGGGCCATGGTTCATGCTCTTTAAGATCTGGCTTTCCCTGGTTGACAAGTCTGGTGTTTGTTACCGTCTCATTGCAGCCTTGTGTGTTCATGGAGAAAGGAGTTCTCCATGCAGTACACTTTGATCCGAGTGCTGTTGCAAGACAATCTGCTATACTTGGTATTACAGGTGATAATTCCACTATGCTGTAGTAGTTAACTTAGCAACGGAAGACTCTAAGAGGATGTTTTACGCACAGAACATTGTGGAGTCAAAAACAAGACGGGCATTTTCCTGATAAATCATAGCCAGTACTGACTGGGATGGACTTCTGGTACCTGATACATGGCAACACTGAAATCAAGGCCCTCTGAGGCTGACAGTGTCTGTGTAGTGAGCACCATGCACTGTGAAGGTACCTGAGATTCGTTGTGGAAACGCTTTGCCAGTGGTGCTGCTGAATTCACCTCGGAGGTGAAGCTCCTTGCATTCCTTCTGTCAACTCTGTAAAGCACCTGTATTTTTCTTAACGTGAAAACATGATGGTTGCCAAATTGATCGGTTGCTCCTGAATTTTCCAGGTGAGATACTGAAACCTGAATGTTGATTTTGTGCAAAGCTTGGGGATGTACTCTCGTGCTTGAATTGAACACCGGGATGTGAAGAAAAATAGCAGTAGAAAGCCACATACGTGTTGCTTTTAAGCTTTACAGCCTCTTCCCATCTTCAGATCTTTTTTATCCCTGGTGCTGGTTCCTGGTGCTGTTTGGTTCTCCTGGGGATGCCAGCAGCACTGTTCCACGTCTCTCCTGGCCTGCTGCATGCACCTATCCGCTCCCTCCCTGTCTGCCCTTGTAGGTGCTCTGCCAGGCCTGGAGGATGGGATCAGACAGCTCCACAGCACAGGGTAGGGTGCCAGAATCTTCTGAGCATCTAGGTGCTGCGGTTTAAGATACCACTTGCATGTGTGTTCACAGACAAGGTAGCTAAAGTCCGGTTCTGGTGACAGGGCAGAGATCCCTCACTGCTTTGTTGTATGTTGCTTCTTGCTGATTGACAGCATGTCGTGACTATTGGTTTTTGTTCTAGTTATTATTACTCTCTGAGGCTACAGAAGACCAATCGGTATCACTTTCAAGACGAACGCCAGCCCACTTCATTGCAATTGTGCCATGACCCAGGAGCCAGGCTCCGGTTTATATCACTCTTACACCAGTGTGTTTCAGGACTGAGCACTCCTGGAGCTGGTGGAACACTGCAGTGCTGCTGGAGCTGAGCATGGCCACTGACTTAGTTTTCCTAATGAAAAGGCAACAGCTTGTTTCCAAGTGAGAATCTGCCTGAATGGCAACTGGGTTTCCTTGGTGTGGTTCTCTCTTCGATGTACATCTACAAACCCTTTATAAAGTGTCTGGGAAATGGAGTGAAAAAGCCCTTCACCTGGTTATAATCACCCAATATAGATTGGAATGAGTTTTGACATCTTTCTGTTGCTTATTCTGACTTGTCCATATGCTAGCAACAGATACGTCAGTTTTCTAACTGAGACAGCACCTTCTGAGGACAAGTTGATGTTTCATAGTAAGAAATGGATCGTTCGTTTGTTAAACATCATCAAGACTTGTGTAGGGAAGTCAGATTCCAAGGAGACTTTAAGCTTTTTCAAGCTTGCTGAACACCAAGCATCACAAAACTCCCCTAACGACAGCAGATGATAAATCCAGTAGGCAACAACCACCACATCTGGTGTGTCCGTAAGCAGAGTGACAGCGGAGCTCTTCTTATTTACCTACTAAGGGGATACTCACTTGGGTTTTAGGTGAGGACAGATCATGCAATTCAAAGTGCAGCTTCTCCTCTGCTGATTGTCAAAGCGCTGTTATTTCCTGGTTTGCCAATTCCTGGTACTTGGCTGCTTGCAGAACATTCTGCTTTTAATGCTTGATGGGAGACACATCATTTCAGCAAAGGTTCGTGTAAGGACTGACAGCCAGAGATGGGTCAATGTCTGCAGATTCATCCTCCAAAATCAGCCTCCTGCTATGCAGCACTGAGTTTTGAACCAGGGTTTCAGAGTGCGCTTTTCTCATGTTCCCGTGTAGCTGAAGCTCACTGTGGAGTTACCGGTCTGTATCTGGGGGGAAAAGGGGGAGTTCTGCGACTGGAAACAGTAACTCAAATATTGTCCCAAAGCCAGGCCTGCAAACTGCATGACCTTGGCAGGAATGGCAGCAAAGTCGGGTGAGAAAACAAGTGCTAGAGTGTGTCTGTACTGAAACACCCCAGGTTTTGTCATGGGGAATAACAGTGGAACAAAGCTACTACTCTTTAGTGTATGGTAGAGCCTGGTCCTTTGTAGGCTCGTCCTGCAAGTCTCTGCATGTGGCTAAACTTGTTCCTCACATCAGTATCCCCTACAGAGAGCTTCATTTCTGCTGTGATTTGCTGAGCCAAGGCAAAAAGCGCTGGTCCAAATAACTGACTTTGCTCTTTATGTAATAGTGCTTACTAAAGCGAGAGTTTAATTGCATCATTAGAGCTGCTGACACAGTATTTACATAGAAGTGGAAACGGCTGCTGCTAATAAAATGGACCTTGGTGATGCTTAATATTCTTGATGCTTATTCTGAAGAAGTGAAGCTGGGTTCCAAAGTGAAGGAAGGGAGGAGTTTCTCTTTAAAGTGAACCTGATTTGGGAATAAAGACAGGGTACACGAGGGGAAGGAAGCTGCTGCCAAGCTGCAGTTTTCCACCCATTCCACCCCCTGCGCCAGTGAACTGTGAAGTTCATGGCCTGTCTCTCACAGTGCAGGTTGCAGCTGCAGGAAGAACCTTCATACTTCCATAACATGCAAATCCTAATCACGGCTCACGTAACAAGGTCTTTAAATACCGGTTCAGAGCAGCAGCCTTAGTTACTAATTGAGCCCTGTCCGGTTTTCCCCTGCAGCCGTCGGGCTGCTGCTTGCTGGGATTCCTGATTATCCCACCCCTTGTAAGCATGTTTGGGAATAAGTGTAAAGGATTTTCTCTTTTTCAGTAATTCATTTCTCTGATCCCTAATCCTGGCTCTGTGGTTAATTCCTCCTTTACTCCCCTATGAAAATCCCTATCAGCAACTTGCTGAGGTTCCCTTCTGGATTCCTCCCCTCTTTTGGCTTTGTTGCAGTGACCATCCCTGTTGGCACTTCACTGGCCAGAGAGTGCTCTGATGTGAAAAGATACCAGTTGGGCTTCTGCAGAGCCTGGCATCTGGCATGTCCCGCTGTGTGCAAATCCTGGCTCATCTGCCCGTCTGTCTCCGCCACTGGAGGTTCCAGCCCTGTGGCACTTGGGCGGAAATCACGTGTAAAAGGAATGGTGGATTTTGCTTCCGTGTGTGCTGAAGTCTTCCATGTGTATCCTGGGATCTTGTGCCAGAGTTAAATGAATCACTGCAGTAATCTGTCTGAAGTGTGAAATACTGTGAATGAGGAAACTGCCAAAATCATTCCTGGTAGCATTCAGCATCGCGCTTGCCTTTAAATGACAGGAATCGCTCTTAGCAGTGAGCTTAAGCTGCCTACTACAGTATACCCAAACACCTGTAAGGAAACCTTAATGACAGCACAAGGCGGCTCACTGTACTTGTGAGGACTTACGCATGGCTTTTTTCTTGATGCTCATGTTAGTAGCTTGGCCATGACTAGCAATTCGTAATGTAATCCTCTGTACTTGAGTCCGGTCTAGGCAACATGTTCAATGTCCTACATTGCCGAAGAGCTCTGGGATCCAATTGCTTTCCAATAAACCTTCAGTTTGAAAAGTAAAGCACTCGTAGAGGTCTGCTTTGTTCTGTACACACTGTGAAAGCAGCTGAAAGGGCAACCAACAGCATAGTCTGTGTTCTGTGTGAGTCCAGAACTTCATCGATGGTACCATGAACACAGCAACAAATGCACTCCTGCTTTAAGTTGCAGCCTTCTCGAAGAAACTCTGTGCAGCTTCTCCGTTTCACCACCATCCAGAGGGTGAGTTCTGGTTTTTCTCGGTTTAGACATGAAGAACATTCTCATGTGTAAAGGTGAGTACAGGTTTTGCACACTAATGGTTTCTGTTGGTGGGAGAACTACTGAGTTTCTGCAGAACTGAAAGCAGGCACCTGGAATGCACTGGCAGCAGTGTATGCAGTAGGCTTGGTGAATGCACCAAAAGTGATGCCAGACAGATACCTGCTACTCTGCAGTTCTCTACTTGCACTTTTTACCCTGGTCATCAGCCTCAGACTGATGCAAATGTCAATGAACTGAGCTGGACAAAGGTTTTAAGGTTTCATGTGTTAGGTGTTAACGTGTTAGAAGCTTGCACTTTGTAGCCTCAGGTAAAGGCACGTCTATGTTCCTGCAGTGCTGACTTCTGAAGCAACGGGCAGTCTAACTGCACTTGGGCAAGCTCTAATTGGGCACAAGGATAACTTTATGCTGTCATGAAATTAAAGAAGGAATAAAAACGTAAGTGCCTTGGTTTTATTAAGTGGTCCTTTGGCACGCAGGCTGTTCAGAACTGGAACCAGCTACAGGAAAGAGCTGAAGCATTTCTAATTCCAGAGGATGCAGAGTGCCTGTAACAATCAAGGAATGCAGTGGACCACCTAGTTCCACTGTGGACATCTGCTGCAGTGTGCCTGAAGCAATCTTCTGATCCGGAGCACCCACACGTGCGAGGCCAACGCAGACTGTGTTCTCAGTGATTGCTGTAAGAAAGAAGATGAAATGCTTCATTTACTGACCAATGGGCCTAACACGAAGGAAAAACTGCTCCAAATGCTAAACCTTAACGCTGCTTTCCTAAACCTCCATTTCATAAATCACCAGAGGGGCCTAAAATGAAGTTTGTTCTTCAAAGAAAATAAAGCTGTATCTTAGGGATGTTTATAAGCAAGAAGGGGAAGACAGCAGAACAGGAAATGCATTCAGGAATTGTGTTCACGTTGAGGAAACTGCTGTTCCTGATTCATTCTATGCGAAGGGCGAAAGGATTTCATTTTAACAGCATTTAAGGAATAAACTTCTAAAAGCAGGGACACACAATTTTGTGTGACACAACAGTCATCTTTACAGCTGCTGTGATTTCACCCTTGGCCTCAATGAACATTGTTCATAGTTTGTGCTTGACCAGCGTCAAGGTCAGAATCCCAGTTGTATACTGCAGGGTTAACCTGGGTTCGTGCTGGCGCTCATGTAGTGCAGTGTGACTGGTCTGGATAAAGCATAGCATTGATTTGTTTTGAAGCTCCACTGCTCTAAAATGCTCAGAATCATTCTGCAGCTCTGCTGTATCAAAGAGCTCCCAGTTAAAGATGGGTAGAACCATGGCAGGGTCACCACACTGAGGCCTGGACTGAACCTCCAGGAGCTTGTTCCTCTCTGCTGAACTACGCTACGTCCAGGCTCTGCCAGATCCCGTCTCAGGACCAGGATTTAAGGCAGCCCAGTTCTACCGCGGAGCAAGAGCAATGCAAAGATGAAGAGGAAAGGAGCAGGGTTTGGAGGCTCATCATTAAGTGTGACTTGAGAGCTGTAAGCAGCAGGTAGAAACAATGCAGTAGCAGCACCTGATTCTTCTCCTTGGAGCCTCCTGTTTTGAATAATGGCAAGAAGCTGTTCTGCAGCTTGATTCACACTCATGTAGCGTGGTGGCTCATAAATCTTCCTTCCTCTGCAGGGAAAGAAAAGCAGAGCCATTTCACACACGAACCCGCTTCATCATCCCCAGCGTTCTTACAGTTTACTTCAAGAAACCTCTAGACCAGCAAGGGAACCTTGCCCAGGCCCAGGCTCTCAGGCTGGGCCTTTCAGACAAGAGTGGCATTGGTCAGGACGACAGAAGGAGACTTCTGTGCTCTCAGACCTGTGAAACAGGAGGGGCTCCAGCTGGCAAATGATGTGAGCAAATTCAGCAGCTGGAAGCAATATGCAGGTTTTGCAGCTACTCCTCAAGGATGGATTAGACTTCGAGTCAAGGGCAAACTACCGGTTTTCTGTCAAATGCCCTGCAGACTTTGTCTGATTACAGACTAGGAATACATTCATACACGAAATGCTGCTTTCTTTGCCAACTGTGGCTTCAGTCAACCAGACTTCATTTTGAAACTCCAGAATAAACAAACCTCAATGACACTGGGAGACTTCACAGATGTTAATTCAGAGCAGAGCTGCAGCACGTGCATCAAGTAACTGTTTGTATTCCCCCCTGACGAAGCTGAAGATTGCAGAGAGGTGATTAAGATGTGGCATAGAGCTCTCTTGAATAGAGTCACGTGAACTTGAGAGCATTTTCTGTATATTGCTTATTTAGCTGTTTAAAAAGGGTGGTACGTATTCAGTGCCTCACACTGTTTCTAGCAAGTGTAAAGAAGAATGAATTCCAAACGGTGCTTCAGCTATTCATCCATTTGAGGATGGGACAGAACAGTGAAAGAACACTTCATTTGCCAAGCTTAATCCGTTCTGACTTCGTGTTTCTCCCAGAAACAGTTCAAAAGATGACGCTTTGCTGCAGCTCCATTCAGTTACTGTAAATAAAGCCAGGTCCTATTGCACTGAGCAGAAAAGTTCCACTCCTTGTAAGAAACAAAAGACCGTGGCCACTGAGAAGGACAACAGAAGGGCAGGTAAGTGCCATAGTGGACAAAGAACCTCTGTTCCTTTATAAACACTCTGCTTTCCGTACATCTTACCAACGCGTTTCTATACATTTTCAGAAAGGTGACTCACTTCATTAGATTCTCCAGAGACTGCTCCTTCACTTTAATATCTGTAGAACAAAACGGGTATTAAAACACGGGTCCCCTACAAACTCCTCACTCAGTTTGTCTGTGTAGGTAAAGCTGAATTAAATCAGCAGATACTATAAATTTTATAATGGCAGTTTAGTTATTACAGGAGCAAAGAATATGGATTAAACATTCTGCTGTTTCAGATGTTAATCACACGGTACTGGGATTTTATGCATGTAATTTCACCCCCAAACAGGGCGAGTTGCACAGGTCTCACAGCAACACAGACTAATAAAAATACATCTAAGTGTTCAAATAGCAGGCTACAGGATAGCGAAATGCCAGCACGGTGAAGCACACCGTGGTATTGGAGCTACTTGTAAACGCTGAGTACATTGCGATCACAATAGGTAGAACAGGATGACTGATCAACAGCAATTACATCAGTGCCATGCAGGAACCTGACTTTCGTTAGCACTTCCTGTCCCCCAGAACACTCGGAACAAGCTTCTGTTATGGGAAGAAAGAAAGGATTTGGGCAAAAACAAAACAGAGAAAGGGCCAGGTTAGACTCTGCACATCTGCAATTGTATGAAACTAACTGACCACAGCCTGTCCAAGCCACAATCAAACATCTGTATCCAAATGCCCCCCAAAGACTATCCGCACTAAAAGCTGGATGCATTTTTCACCTTGATTTTAAAGAAAAGTATTGCTTAAGTTATACAATCAACTCCTAACTCACAGTGATGCTGAAGAAAGGGGGGTGAAAACAGTTAATCAAATTGCTTATGCGACTGTCAAGTCACTTGGAATTCCAAAGCTTATCAGCACTTCCCTTTTTATGCGCTTCTCTGGTCTACTTGGACAAGCAACAAACACATGGGCTCGAATGACCAAGTAGTATTAAGGGAACAATTCATTTGCGAAGTGCTAGTTTTCAGGTATGGGCTACAATCAGATGCAGGTGCCACAGCTGTCCAGTGACATGGGGCATGGGTTATAATGCAATTTTATCAGTTCAAACTTTTACTCACCCAGTACTGCATAAAAAAGATACAGAGGGACATCATAGAAATGATTGTACCAAATACCTGCAGAATACTTTGGTTTACCATATTACAGTTGTTAGAGTCCTTGTTTAAACACCAGTCCTCCTGGAAGTCATTTGTCAAGACAAAAGTCATCCTTCTTTAAAACAAATTGCCAGTAATTCTGACTTCTAGCCGATTTTGAGAACAAGCAACTTTGAAGGCATTGGAAACCTGGTGTGCAGTGATGCTTACACACTGGTTTCCTGCTCAGGATCCTCCCGTTACTACAGACTGGTTTTTACTTAAAATACTAATTTATTTAGCACTGAGAGATCCCAGCTGGGTCTAAAAGATGCTACAAAAGGTATAGAACTGTACGTGTATAAATATGCAAGTGCCTTGTGGTTTATATGCAGGCAGTTCCATGATCAGTGTTCAAGGCCAGGCTGGACAGAGCCTTGGGCAACATGATCTAGTGTGAGGTGTCCCTGCCCATGGCAGGGGGTTGGAACTGGATGATCTGAAAGTCCTTTCCAACCCAACCCAGTCTGGGATTCCATGATCTTTCGGGAGCTACCCAGATTAGCAGAGTTACTCAGAAAGTGGCTTTCAGCTGAGGGTTGCTGGGCAGGCTGAAGATCAGGCAGCACCATGGAAGAGCCCAGTGCCAGTGGTCAGTATTCAGTTCCAGCTCCATGACTGGCAAGGATGCTTTACAGCACTGAAGCTTCTCATGTGACAACCACCTTTCCCAAAACATCCTTAGATAAAAGAATTCAGGAAAGATTATCACCTTACACAATACGAATGTGTTAAATGTACAGTTTAGCTCCCCAGAAAGTCAGGTGCGTTGAGCTCTAACCTAATGAAGTCAGTAAGAGATAGCTGCTAGTCACTGCAACCTGACCTGGATCCTGAGCTAGATCTAGCTTAAAATCAGTCATCCTTAGAGCAAATCTGGGCCTCCTGCTCCTACGTGACTTCTAAAAAGGCTTTGTTTGTTAGGGATTTGTTGACGAGGAATGAAGAAATTCCTGACCACTGCAGCACGAACAATGGCTGAACTAAGGACACACACATCAATGTTCCAAGTTTTGGTGTATTTTCGAACATACAGTGTTAGCTGAGATTTGTTTAATCCAGACATAATCTCATGCCTATCACTTCCGTCTCTGGATGCTGTGGAAGATGGTAGCTAAGGAGCCCTGGCTGCTGCTTACCAAGTAAGCACAAAGTGTGCATTCCGTTCTGCCTGTTCTTCTCAATCTTGTCAAAAAAGCTTTCTGGCTTCCACGTATCTGTCCAGAAAACTATGGAAACAGTCTCTCCAAAACTGTACAACTGCAAAACAAAGCAAAAGCAGTAACACACACAGTAAGAGCACGCAATAAAATGCAACAAAACCCATGAACAATTGGCGACACTGAAAAGTCCTGAACCTTGTTAAGAGTTTCACAGCACAGTACTCTCCGGTAAGATGCTCAGGCTTGCCCTTTCACAGATACACAGCAACACATAGCACTACAAATAGTGCACCGTTGGAAAAAGCTGCCTATCTCTTGGCTAGTTTTAGTGCATTCCTTTGCATGCCCTCCTTTCGTTGTAACAACATCTGTAATTAGTGAACTGGGTTTTCTTCTTCCTAACAGAGATGTGCTGTTGTTCTTTCACTCTCCAAACAGTAAAGCATGTCAAAGAACAGCTAACGAACCGCCTGTAGAGTTGTTACCTATCTCTGCCTTCACCTTTCCAATGCGTGTGAACTTTCAATCTACCTTCTATTCTTTGTTCATTCTGAAGTCCTCCTAAAGGCAAAAACTTTGTCAGATTAGCACCAAAATTCTTACTTATCATTTCTTACCTTGGCTAAGGCTAGATAACTTCTAATAATGCCATAATGCTGAGATCCTACTGATGCAGTTGTATCAAACCGGCACTTTCCTGCAGGTGAAAGCTGTGTCATGCAAAAGAAGTGACAGTCTGAAGAGAGAGTGGATATGGGGATCTGAAGACAAGGACAGACTATGCACGAAGTAGAGGTACAGTGGTTTTCATACACATAAGGTAAGAAGAATATTGCTAGCCAATTCTGTGTCAGACATACTGATTTAATTCTCAGTCTTGACACTGTTTATTTCTGTAAATCCCTAACCTCAATGAAAACATCTGAAGCAACAGTCTTGCCAGCCATTTTCAGTGATGCAGAAATCAGTGTCGTACATAACCTAAGCCAGCATTTGGCTTGGAAGCTTCTGTAACCAACCTGGAAGGGGGCAAAACCATGCACCAGTTTTGGTGAATTCAGCTCCGGAAGGGGGCAAGCCCAGACTGTACAGCTGGCCAGTATTGTCTGCTCAAGCAATGGTCCCATCTCCCCACCTGCTCTGTAAACCTGGCAGGAAAAACTGCTCCTCCTACCCTGCTACAGGAGACGCTGTGTGTGCCCTGAGCAGAAAGAGGACCCTATGTAGAAGCTGCTGACAGCTCTGTCCCATCTGGGAGTTCCCCTTTACACACTTTCCTGCAGTATTAGGTTGTGGTTTTAACTCTTTCACGCTGGCAGAGCAGAATTTGAATCAAAGCAGAAACATGTCTGTTTTCAAGGGCCCAAAAGCTCAGATTTGAACCATTCATGCTGAGGGGAACAGTGTTTATTCAAAGGTTCCTAGAACATTACTGAAAACATTTCCTCTTTTAAACATTTCCCTCTAGCACAAGGACAAGAACACACAGCGTACATTTCACAACCTAAAGGTCCTTCCAGTAAACTAAATACAGGTTGGACAAAATGAATTGTTCCCGACGTAACCTGTTAACTATTTCAAGGCTGCGTCTACAAAAAGAATCACCAAGCTATGTTCTGCCTGGTTTTCAGGTGGCTACCTAAAACTCTTCCCATTTTGTTCCACTGAAGAAAAAATGACTTAACAAGATGCTCCTCCTCCACCCCTTCATTGTTCCTCTCATGGGTAGTATACCTGCAGTAACCAACAAGTGCTGAAATGTCCAGTACCAACCTAACTATCACCTGAAAGCCACCTCAGTCCTCTCCCCAAAGCAGCAGCCTTCATCCAGTACAGAAAGTGGTCTCAACTGAACTTGAATCTTACCCCAGGCCCTTTGGCATTCTGTTAACCTGAAGGAGAGCGACTTCCACCTCTGGCTTTTAGCAAAGAAAAGGATGTGCAGAAACGGGTAAAACGTTATTATCTGGTAAGCAGTTTGTTAGGAATCAGGTCTTTTCAAGTGTTCTGCCACGGATTAAAAACAAGTTGTGCATTCAGCTTTATATCCTCCAGCAGTTGTTCTCATTGTTATTCCTTTCTTTTCCATTGATCATTACAGAGATTCTCCATCATCTTTGCCAACAAGAAGTTAAGCAAGTTATCCTTTTTATGCAAGCACTGCCAGTCAGATTCACTGAATCTGCCCTTTGTTCACCAGGTTTTGCATTAAAAATGAAGTTTGAACGTCAAAAAGAATAAACCATTTTTGCCAGAAATTGCCTGCCCATTCAGTAGAAATCATTTCAAAATGGCTTCATGAAGTATTGAGATCACAGAAAATGGATCTTACAGTCTCACACCAATACACTTGCTTTCTCAGCACCTGGACGGCACAGAGGTGGCTTCTACACCAACAAGAGGGAAGAGGGCATGTTTTATTAACCTCCTAGAAATGCCTTTGCAACTTACACTAACCTAACTGCTACAGATTAGATTTCCCAGCATTAATGCATACATATTTTTACTTTAAATTAAAGAGGGGAAACCGCTTCTTTGGGAACTTTCTGGTACACCAGCGAGCCATGAATGCTGTGGAAGTGAAGCAACAACAGGATACCCCTGTTGTGCTTGACTGCCTGTAACCAGTGACTTTACAAGCACTCCTACAGTCACAAACAAGTATTTCTTTCTCATCCAGCATTTGAACTCTGCAGACACATGGCATTTATGGAAACACAGGCACTGCTCCCCCACCAGAGCATTGAAGAAGCAACACATAACTGTATCAGAACTCGCATTTTGAACTCTCTCCCTGTATCTCATGCAGATTCACTTTGTTGTTCGCAGTTTCCTGTGCTGTGTTCTAATTTCTACCTCCTGACATCTAATACGAAGTGTCAGACTTTCAAGAAAAACCTTGCTGCAGAGAGAGAAGTGAGTACCCAAAATTCCACTATAAAGATTCAGCAGTCATAGGGGACAGCAGGTTAACTAGAACCAGAATCCACTGAAAGGAAAAAGGATTCTTTCCACCAACCATAAAAGACTCAACAGGGCCCCAAAGTTAAAGAAATTATGCTTATCATTGGACTAAAATTGTGACAATTTATTAGCCAAGGTGTATTACAGCACACTGAGGATTAACGTCATGATCTGAGATTGAGTTTAACAAGCCAGTGAAGAGCTCTGTGTATTTCCAGTGAAAAGGATCATGCTGTATGGTTGCTGGCAAAGCTTTAAAGAGAGGCAACAGCAAATGCAGTTCCTATGTGCTGCGCTCTACATGAAGCAGCTGGGCTTTAGGAGTGGACAAGATGTGCTCTGTACAAGCTAAAACATCTCAAGCATCACACTTGCACTAATCATCACATTTGTTTGAGTGCCTCCATTCTGCTCGGCCACAAAAGAGCCGGAATTTCAAAGGGGGCTCAGTGAAATGCTTGGACAGACGTTCCGTGCTCTCAGCTTGGAAACCTCCTTACCTTCTGCTCAGCGCTCAAAACCTTCACGGAAATATTTCAAAAGGTCATTTTGAAAGACCTCAGGCTTTGGAAATACTCCTCCCCCCCCCCGCCCAAGTAGTAATTGGCTTCCACAAAGCTTTGTGCACTTCAGTTTTGCAATGCAAGAACTGAAGGCAGGAAGGGGGGCCAGGACTCTCCACGCGGAGGCAATGCTCTGCCTGCTCACCAAATACTGCGGCAAGCTGTTCTTCGACTCACACTTTCATCACCTCTGAACGTTCTCTAACATCCTGTTCTATTTACATACATACTATGAAAGGCTGACAGGTTTTGGTCCTGAGGTGCCTGTTTTCAGTTTTCAGTTCAGTTAATGATATTTCATATTCTACTCGTTTACATAAGCAGAATCAATTGAGAGGCCAGAATCACCCATGAAACAGAAAGAGCTGACCCATGATCTCTGCTTGGAAAGCCTACCTACAAGTGCAATTTCACTGAAACTACTCAACAACTTTGTTAATGGCCTGCCTGAATGACAAGACACCTGAAGCTGTCCAGATCAACAGTTTTCACTTAAAATAGCCACTTAGCCACTTCTTTTGTGGCTAATCACCACAAAAATATAGGCTGTAAAAAGAAGGAACAAGCTGAGACTAAATAGGGAAATTAAAAAAGGAAGATCTCCCATCCCCTCTAGAAAGTACTAAAGCAAGCAGCAGAGAAGATGCAAGATAGTAGTAAAAGGGTCAGTAAGGCAACAGCTGCAGAGAAACCACGAAGTAAACATTTCAAAACACAGACATTTATTTTTACAGCATCTTTCCCAGAATTATTGCTGTATCAGCTGCAATGGTGACAAAGCAGTCCTCCACTTCCAAGCCTACCGCCCTTTCTAACATTTCAAACAGCTTCAGAACTAGATATATGTCAGGGGCAGGTCAAACGGAGTCTTGTCGTGACACTTTGCAGACCTGGCACCTGCATCCACATGCAATACCTGTAAATCCTGTCGATGGAACCACTCCTCAGCTGCCGTGTTGAGATGGTCCCAGGTTACGCTGCAGACAGGTCTCACAGGACTGCACAGGCTGACCACATCCCACTGACAGACACCACCAGGTTTTTTTCTCCTCAGGCTGCTCCTCAATGGAATTTGGGGACCAGACAGCACCTTGCATTATCAGAGGCTGTTGCCTGATCAATCTCAGTGCACGTACACAGAAAAGCTAAGACATATTGTGTTTATCCTTGTCATAAGTTTTGACATGATGCTGTGCAACATCCATCTGCATAAAAAGGAACCTAATAAACCAGATTTTTCCCCTTGCCTTCTGTAACCAATTAACAACCCTTCAGACCATATACATCAGATTAAAGTGCTCCTGTTGTTCTTTACATATCGTTGACAGAGAACAGCTTAGGAAGTTGGACAATCATCAACAAAGAGGTACCAAGAATCAGTCAAGCTTCATTTTTGCTTGTAATGGTCATATGAAACAACCACAAGCTTAGCTCTAGCCCTTTACACTATGTCACTTAGAACCACAAACCTTTAGCAACTTTTAATGCCTCTCATGAGAACCTTCTCATGAAACTCGAAGTCTTTACCATTCACACACAAGGGGCTCTGACTCATTTTTGTACTGCAAGCCAACAGGTTGGCTCAGCTGTCCAAAAACCTCCAGTCCCCTTAGTACACTGCCAGAGAGAAAGGAACTGTGAAGACAAGAATGCCTGGCTGAGGGAAGCCCACTCCACTTGATTGCATCCTTCAGGAGGCAGCTGAGACAAATCACATAAAAGCAGCTGAAGGGAAGAACCCACTTTTCTCTTGGCTGCCTCCTGTATCAGCACTTAGGAAATAGTCACTCCACAAGTAGAACAAAATTCAGCTGCCAAAGACTCAGAAACTCCAAACAAAGTTGAACAGGACAGGATCTTCCTTCCAAGGTAATGTCACCTTATCTTTAATAACCTCCAGAGATTCTTCCCAGCAATGTCAAACAATGATTCCTTCCCACCCTGGTCACTTGGATTTCTAATCTGAAACAGTTCTCTAAATGGAGAAAAAGAATTATTCTGATAGAATGAATATTTCTGGGTCATGTTTCCTGGTGACAAATGGCACTGAGTTGTACAGCAATTGTGAGTAATGAAGTAGTGTGACCAGTACTGATTTAGCCTTTAAATGGCTTGAGAAACAACTTCTAAAAGGCTCAGAAGCTGGTAGTAAGTGAGAAAACCAACCAGTGATGGGAAACAGCTTGTTTTAGCTGTTGGTGAATAAAAAACATTTTGCACAGAGCCCCTCCCATCACAGCAAAGAGTATTTTTGAAGATGAGGGCCCAGAGAGAGGGTGGAACTCAAAGGTTCCGCTCCTGCAGCTACTACAGGTTTTCTATTTGACTGTGAGCTCAGCGAGTAATAATAACATCCTTCAGTGTCCTAACCTGTAAGTAATAGTTTTCTACTTGAAGCTGTAAATGTAGTCACCTGCTCAGTAAACACTCAAAAACCCCCACGGTGAGCACTGCTTTCGTATTTCAGTGATCAGCTAGTAGTGAACAGACAAACCTATTTCCTAAGCTGTAAATTTTACAAGAATGAGCTGGCCTCCAAACACAAAAAAATCAAGCTGAGTTACTGAAAGACACAAGGGGACACGCAGATGTTTGTTCTGAAGCTATTCAGGTGGAAAGTGGGTATGTCTCAAAAGAGAGGCAGGTCTCTGCCATGCCATGGGGTAGCTACCCTACCAAAATAGAAAGTAAATGCTTTTAAAACTAGCAACACCACTCTCCCAGAAACGAGTGGCTCCTATGTGGCTCCAATCCTATGGCTTGCCTCTAGCTTTGCACTTTAGTTCTCAATCATCTTTTCTTTACAGTCATGCTATTATGTCAAGCCATTTCGAGTTGCATTGTTCACAGAGGTCAGTGTGATGCAGTCTTTCCCCCATGTTTGACCACCCATACAGCTCCCTCAAAGATGCATTACCAGAACTGGGTCAGAGAGAATTCAGTCCTGAGAGCACCACTCTGGTGACCTTCCCAAAGTAACCCAGATTAGGAAGGAAGGAAAGAAAAGTAAATTTGAGATTCTGAGTTTTCTGCCTCTTTATTCTAGGGCTAAAAGCCTCAGCGATCAGCCCTATTCTGAAGGACTGAGTGCAGGTACAGATAAAGCCATGGAAGTAAGGCTGGGCTCTCCCTTTATTTTCAGCTTGCAATGCTGACTCCTAGTTGAATAGCAATGTCTTGTTCACAAGGTAGCTGAGCAGTGAATGTAACTATAGTTAACTGTAGTAAACTACAGTTTACCATAGTAAAATACTAAGCTTTCCAAAGCTCTGGAACCACAGTGCAGCTGCTGGTGAGGAAAGCTGAACTCTATAGCTAGTTACCATTCACTAGAAGTGCTCTCTGAGAATGTCTGTCCTCTCTCCTTGCCTTCCATGGCAGTACGCACAAACTGCGTGAATATCTTCACTGGTGGCTGTTCCCTACTAGAACAGGAGTCAGAGTGATCAACACACCTACAATTCAGATACTGATCAAGAGAGGTGAACCTGCAGAGAACGTTAAGAGGCGCTCACGCACAGGCACTTTTCCTGGCTTCTCCTCCCATTCCAGCATATTAATTGGATTTTGAGGGTAATTAGGTTCTTCAGCCTGACACAGTGAAAGTACAGCAAGAACAGCCTAAAAGAAAGAACCACAGCAACTCATAGAGCCTTATGCCCAGTAAGACTAATACTTTGCTAAGCTATACTATTCTCTGCTTTCAATAACTACAGCTCATGGTATCAACCTGTGAGAGCTTCCTAGAAGAGTTTAATTTTCAAAGCTAAAAGAAAAACACTTGCTCTTTGTACTAACACACTCTTCACCTGTGCAGCCTTCCAAGCTGAGTCTGTTAAATGGGCAAGACAGTAAGCAAAAGTATGTGAAAATAGATTTTCACCCTTCTTTACAATTTGACAAGAAGTAGATCTAGGAAGGTGACAAACCATCACTAACGACTCCAGTAACTCACTGCTGTTCAGGAAAACTGCACAACTACAGAATGTTGTTGGCTGCACAGAAATGTTGCTCTGACGACAAGAGACATGTTCTTTTGTGAACAGACTGGGCACTGGGCACTGGGCTGTAGCTGCATTCTACTGAGGCCTAATCAGCAGCTACAGCTCACTACGCACGTGGCTTTCACAACAACGTATAAAGGTGTTTCCTGTTTTTCTCCAGTAAGAAAGAAAGAGGTTTTGTATCACAATCAGATTAACACCAGAAAAAAAGCCCAGCCTTTTCTGTGGTGAAGCAAAAGAGGAATCCCTGCTATACTTGACAGCAAGTTTGCAATTTAAACCACAGTAGCTCCAAAACTAAATTGATGGCAGGAGACAGCCATGAATGTAAAGACTGCTGAAAGAACTTCTGAACTTCCCCCACAGCTCTAGTTAAATCACAGGCTGCTTTTTCATGATGCCCCTCACTTGCTGTTTATGCCTGTAAGGAGCAATGAAGAGTTAAACATCCAGCTGGTTATAGTCTGTCTGGTAACACAATATGATCACCATTTCCTAAAATGCTTTATACAACAACAGGAATGTTGACTTATGGGAAGGCAGCCCCTCCCAAGCCAGAATGGAAAAGGGGACCAATGCCAGAGTGAATAACATCACATTTCCTTCACGGACTGTTCTCTTCAGCATGGGACAAGGAAATAGTAAGATAACCTCCAAAACTGCGTATGTGATAAACCTTATAGACTGTTTGCAATATATTCCCAGCTAGTTTTCTGCTCTTCTTGTTTTCTAATTCACCTCAGAGTTCTGTACTCCTCTCTCCTATGCCTCGCTGGAGTTGTGGGGGGAGCAGATTTTCGGAAACCCTAGTCACCTGTTCTCACTGGGAACACAAGCCTTGTGTCTTCCTAATGGATGCGAAAGAACAGTAAAAAGATAGCAGATAGCAGAAACTACTTGCCAGCAGCTTGACAGCACAAGCAAACTTTGCACCATCTTGAAGCCAGAAGGGGAAAGGGTGAGCCCAAGACCCGTGTTACCCAAGCCAGTAAGTGCAGTCATGTAGCAGTTGCCATCTGTCTGCTATACATGATTTTAGACACCAAGGAGCCTGTTTCCTTCCTAAAAGATAATTTTACCCAAGTCTTACAGCAACAGGTAGGTATCACTAAAGAAGTGCTAACAGAAAGAATGATAAATAACTGTGAATCCTGTGCTGCATTCCCTTCAGCATTAGCACCCACAGCTCAGAAGTGTCAAGGCAGTGTTGCTGCACTGCCAGATCACGGTGCTCTCCCATTTCTAAACCATTCAAATGTGAACAAAGCCAGAGATAATACCCAACTTACTGCAACAGATTTTCTGCTGCTAGGCAGCACTGAGATAAGGAGATTGTTACTGTAAATTTGAAGGTGTCAGTTTGTTGAAATTAAAGAGAATGGTATTCTTTTATGTTAAGCTAGGAAGGAATATTTCCTCCTTCAGTGATGAAAACCTATTATTCAAAGCCTCAGCTCTCGTCTGTGGTACACCTACATTTCTGCGCTTGTCTTCAGTTTTGGTGAAGCGGGAGCTTGGTTTAGTGGTTCCCATACACAGGGAATCACTGAACCTTGAGCGGGCAGGTTCTACATTAAAATAATGAATGAAAACAAAAGGGGGAAGCTTCAAATAATCTATAGGTTATGATACATACACTGCCATAATATTTTTCATGCAGGAAGAGGAATAATGGACCTATATATGTGTAAAAGGAAATAGTCTGAAGTATTTTCTTGGGGATCACCAGATCTTTTCTACTTTAGCCATTCAAGAAGCACAAAACCTGTCACTCCTTCTAGTCCTTGGGTAGGCAAATGTCTCCTCTCTCAACAGATAGGCATAAAAATGAAGACAGGTCAACCTTGGAGAGAATGAATGCATCATACAGATTTTGGAATCAGTTATGATCTGAGTCGAGCACACAGACAGGCTTGTGCACATACTCCTTTTATGACAAGACCAGTGTCTCAACAGGATAACAACCTAATTTAAAACTAAACTTATCAGGTGATCATCAGTAGTAGAAGGAAGCCAACAAGAGCAAAGCTTTGTCTGTAAAATAACTAAGATATCAAAGTCTCCTGGGGCAGAGAGAATTTAGAGAGCAGAGCAGAGCAGAAGGGTTACTATTCATTTACACATGCACTCAAAAGGGACTTCTGCTGATGCGCAGAACACTGAAAAGGAAGTGTGAACAAATTCTGACAAGAGAAGTGTACAGTTCCTACAGATCTTCAAACTTGAGATTGCAACATGCATTGCCACAGCAGTAGAAGAGCTCACCAGTTTTCAGTTTAGCACTTGTGGAATAGCGTATCTGTAAAAATGTTACCTGTAAACCACAGCAGCCCACTGCATTCATTATTGAAGCGTTATGAATGACCTTGTATGGAATCCCCAGTTTTACTGCACGTAGTACTAAATCACTGTGTGTCGTGGCCCTGTGTTAGGAAAATAAAGGAATTAAAGATTGAAAAGATGAAGTGATCAACTGTTATTAGCATTATAGTTTGTTTTGAAAGTAAAATTAAACTCTTCACAACCAGGGCAACGCAGAGGTGCCAAAAGGGCAACAATAACATGACTAATTGCAATTGGAAAGTAAAAACTCTAGTAAGGCTTCCATATGTCATCTTCCCTAGCTGAAAATATAGGTTTCCTCAATATGTTATGGTTCTTTGCAGATTTCTGGCATCCATAGAACTCTTAACACCAACACAATTGTTACTTTTTGAAGTACCTTTGGCAAGGACGCAAAAAGGAAAAGTTCCATTTATGCTTTGTCTTCTGCAGGTGTCTGCTGGACATCTGTTGAACTGTAAAGGTCAACTCTATTTGGCATAGACTTCAGCACAAGTCCAATATTTCCCTACGCAGGGTAGAGCCAGGCCTTCTCTTCATCTGCACCAGTGCATGCCAGGAAAGCAACACACTCAAACAGAGCTTTGAACTGAGGTAAACTGCACACAGTACTTAGGCATCCTGAGACTAAATCGACTTTTATGACATTTAAGCCGAATTACTCAGATTACCGATGCCCAAGTTCGAGTGCTCAAGTTTAATTAAGAAACTTCTAATTAAGCTTAGAACTGAGCTAAATTTGGCTCCAGACCTAATGCCTAATAAACACCTTGCAGTGACTGCTGCAAGAATTCCTGGGCTTGTAGTTAATGCAATTGGGATTAGAATCCTTCTAAGATGGTAAATATGAATCCAGCACATCCTTGAACTGCAACAGTGTTTACTTATGTATCTTGCTTGAATGTATGCTTACATACATGCTAGGAACTCCATTTTCCATGTGATATATGGAAATGCACTTGGCTAAATTTATCAAATCTAGAAGTGACCTTAGCCATCTCATTGCCAGAATGTACTGCAGATTTCTGTGTGGCCATTACAAAGAAGGAAGCGAAGAAAGAAATCAGAATAAATAAACAGGAAGACTGCTTTCACCCTGGACTCATTCAGTTACCCTAACAGAATTCCCCTGATTTTTAGTCTGATAAATTTTGACACTGCATGTCTGACTACCACCAATCAGATCAGGTACTTCAGACTGGAACACAAATGTGGCAGCAGCTAGAAGGCTGTAAAGGTCCATCATAATGGTTTGGGTTGGAAGGGACCTTAGAGCTCATCCAGTTCCAACCCCCGCCATGGGCAGGGACACCTTCCACTAGACAAGGTTGCTCCAAGCCCTGTCCAACCTGGCCTTGAAATCACTTAAACCAGAATTTCACCTGAAGGAATCTGAATTTGGAAACTAGAGACCCTGATACATACAGGCTTCCAGGCATAGAAGGATGCAGTAAAGTGATCTAAACCAACACTTCGGTTAGTAAACAAACTGACTTTGTTCCTGACTTCCAGAAACAAACTTCGTTTAGGAATGCCTGCTCTGAGAGAAGAGGGGACTAGTTTTAGAGTCTTGTATTATTCCCTTCACACACACAGGACAAGGAGCATTGGAGGATTTTGTGGTTATGCTAATACTGACCAACAGATCAGTTGGCTTTATTCACTGAAATTTGCTCCAGCCAGTATACTCTCCGAATAGATCTGTCCATAATGATGGCAGCTGAAAGCAGCAGTACCCTTGTGAGTACTTGGCTGGTACCAGCAAAGGCTTCAAGGAGTCAGCTCTCTGCATCCAGAGCTATACTAGGATTTTCTGTCACCAATACAGACTTTACGTGTTATGGGTAGTAATAATATGAATGTCAGCACTAGGCTAGATGAAGGTGTGCTTGCCAGTATGCTACTAAACTTGTCGTGTTTCTGCTAGCACATCCATAACTGTTACCACATATGCAGAGTGAACAACGGTAAGAACAATGACAGGGGTACAGCTTGTTTTATCACCTGAACTATTGACCACCAAAACCTGAG
Source organism: Myiopsitta monachus (assembly GCA_017639245.1). Taxonomy (NCBI): domain Eukaryota; kingdom Metazoa; phylum Chordata; class Aves; order Psittaciformes; family Psittacidae; genus Myiopsitta; species Myiopsitta monachus. Next base: position 747,616 of record CM029923.1, on the reverse strand, counting down.
CTTTCCTAAGACAAAACACTCTTCTGACCTTCAAACATCCTTGAAACTCTATGATCAGCTGCAGTCACATGGCTTCTATCCTCCTCCCATGTGGCTTCTCTCAGGCCAGAAACATTCAGTACTCTTCCCTAGTAACCTCATGAACCCCTAAATCCTTAGGGCTCTGTGAAGGCACAGGAGTTCTAGCTGCAATATTAAGAATACAAACATTTAGACAGAAGCAACTCATTTAAAAAAGGGTAGTTTTCCACAATGATGTAGTATATTAGTCAGAATTGAATGATTTTGACACTGAAACTAACAATATGAGGCAGATCAAGATACTGCTTACAAGCAGCCATTTCATTTCAATACATGTGGGTTGTTTTTTTCATCTTGTGTACTTATATCAGTCACTGGATCAGAGTACAAGGGTACAGGTAATGTGGCTCTACACTTTACGCGAATCCCAAATTTCATGTTAACATGTGTTGAAAATACAATTAATATTCCTGAAATACAGCATCATCTGCCCATAAGTACTACTTTGATATCATATTCTCTTGCCAATTCCCTTCAACCCGTATTTACATAAATTAGCCGCTTTTGACAGATGTGCACTCTGCTCCTCTTTTTCATAAACTCTACTTTTTCACTCACAAATGGGCTGCTCAGTGATTTGATTTTTCTTGTGCCCCTTAACACTGTGGTATAAATCTTGAATCACCAGCTGGAGACTAAAAGCTCTTCTGTATAGCTTGACATTTATAGATTGATGATGCCTGACTGCAAAGACAGAAGGAGATCCTTCTGGTGATAGAAAACGACTCTACTTTTCAGCAGGAATAAAAAGTGGAAACAAAAGGCTTAATAAACCAAAGGGGGAAGACACATTGAACAACTTAATGTGATTTTAAAAACTGGCATATATCAAAGCAGAAGTACTGTACAACCAACGATCAGTATTCATTCTAAATCAACTGAGCATGAAAGCCACATTTATAAGTACAAAGAGCAACTAAAAGAATACTCTCTCAAAACAGAGCGGATTTCTTCTTTATGTGATATCATAGAATTTCTTGTGTTAGCAGAAAAATCAAGGAACAGAAATATTCTCTATAGAAGCTAGCATGAAGAATGAAGTAAGTGACTGCTGAAGGAAAGATTCACACATCCTGGAGGGTCCCTATTCCTATCTATAAGGAATAACTGGGCAAGGAAACTACAAAGCAAGATAAAGTGTAAACAACTGCATGCATATTTTTAATGCAATAAAACATGCTTCTGGTCTGAAAATCAGCTTCTTCATAAACACTTGCAGTTATGCAGTATGGCTTCTTCCTATTAAAAAAAAGAGAACGACCAAGCCACAGCAGTATTTCAAATGTTGCTTTGTCTTACCCAAAGGGATCACCAACTACAAGAAATGCGACATCAGAAACATCAGCATCTTTTAAAATGTTATCTGCTTCTTGTTCCACTGTTTCTCGGTCAGCCAAAATCAATTCTTTTCCATAAAACTCTTCCTAGAAATTGAGATTAATAAGAAACAGCAAAGTTAGACACTTAAGAACACAGCCAATAGACACTGGAAAGGCCAACTTTATTATTCTACCCAGCGGTATGACCCATGTCTTAAATCTTCCTCCCCTTGCAAGAACACCTGAGCTTCCCATAAAGTAGCTCCAAAACTGCCCAAAATTAGTCAAGCTTGTTTTTCTGATACTGACTTAGGGTTTTATGCCTTTGTCAGTTGAGGAGCTGTTCCAAACGTAGCTCAATGACATCTTCATACTGAATGTACCTGGGTGGACTCAATTTAACTGGTCATCCTACTGCAGGTCATCCCTTCTCACAAGACTAAGTGCTTAGGTTAATTGTAACATTACATCAAACCAGAAGCAAATACGACATTAGCTATACCACAACAGAGGTGATTTTGATTATCCCCAGTACATTGTAGCTAACCACATCTAAGGAGTGATTTCGTATTCGTTCTTCATCATCAGTTCTCTGGAAGAAATACCTTACTATTCATGTAAGTAAACATGTATTTGATCATGTCCTTCACTTTTCTTCAGCAGCTCAGTAATTATTGTGTCTCTTTGTATGTTTTTAATGCCTTTATTTCCAGAATCAACCTCACATATGTAATAAACCTTCACTTAGTTCTAGAACATGTTACCTGAACATATGTCTTTAAGTTATATACCACTATACATTTCACATGCTCTTTACATGATTAGATAAAGGTTTGCTCCAGGACACAGACCAAAAAAGGTGGTTTTGTTCTAAACAGTATTCAGAAAACTTGAGTGGTATTACAAATATTAACAAAATGATAAAGTCTCCTGTGACTTCAGCAATAGCTTCATCTTTGCTCAAGAAGAATAACGGATTGACAAGAGAACCAGTCATACTTGTAGAGAAGCAGAGCAGTGCTTCCATGAAAAAATCCATCATGTACCAAGCACTAGATATAGGACTGTTACTGGGCTTGAGTTCCCCTTTCTAAAGATGACTTCCTCACCACTTCTGCATGTTTCTTTACCTGTGTCAAAAATGAAATCTATTTACATGTTCTGAGACTGCTCTACAATGCAAATCAAAGCACATTCATTACAGAATACATAAAATGCACTGTCCTGATAAAAACTAAGATGCAGACCTATTGGGAGGTCACAGGCTCCAAGCAGTTCTTTCACCAGACTGAGGTCTGATTTAGATGGTCAGCGTCAAGCAGCCTTTAATATATGTTTCAGGCCAACAAGATAAACTAGGCAAGTCATGTCATTGGCATTTTGAGATCTGGTTTTCAAAGCATCAACACAGGAAGATTTCTAGAAAATCCCTGCAGAAAAGAATCCGTTCTTTACCTCTTGAGAGCTTTCCCATAACTTTTCATGGTGCTCAGGAGAGGCTAACCTTCAGATTACTAAATAAACCATCCAGCAATGTCACTTGTATGAAAACTGGGTTTCAGTAGTTAATTCCTATATTCCCTCTTAGGCAGTTTCAGGTTAAGATGGTATCTTTTACTCTGTTTTTATTGATCACTTTTCCCAATTACCTCATCTTTGGGACTTCAAAGTTTCCAAAAGACTTAACAAAACCCAAACCAAACAAACCCCCCAAAATAACCACACCAAAAATACTCAGCATTCTTCTGTTATTCAATGTTTTATTTTCAGCTGGCTAGGAATCCATTTTTTAATGGCAAGTGCAGATTTTGCAAAGTAAAAATATCCAAATGCAATTTTCCAACTACCCAACAACAAAAAAAGCCTAACATTTTGTTTTGAATGGATTCATTTCAATTCAGATTGCTTCAATATACTGAAAAAAAAAAACAAACCCAAGCCCAAAATAGGGAGTATATCTTCATTTCAAAATACACCAGATAGGCCAGAGATGGCCACTAATGTTCTACTCTAGGCTTGTGTCTGAAAACCACATCATGCTGACTACAAGCTAAAATCTCACAGGGTGTATGCACATACATGTACATGGGCAGAGAAGCGATTCAGAGCAGCCCTATGATGGTCTTGGGGGTGTTGGTTCATGAGAAACTGAACATGAGCTGCTTCAGTGTGCGCTTGAGCCCAGAAATCCCCCATGTGCTGGGCTGCATCAACAGGAGTGTGACCAGTAGGATGACGGAGGGGACCCTGCCCCTCTGCTCTGCTCTCATGAGACCTCACTTGGAGTACTGTGCACAATTCTGGTGTCCTCAACATATGGAGCTGCTGAAGCAAGTCCAGAAGAGGCCACAAGGATGAGCAGGGGCTGGAGCACCTCCCACATGGAGACAGGCTGAGAACATTGGGGTTGTTCAGCCTGGAGAAGAGAAGCTGCGTGGAGACCTCAGAGCAGGTTCCGGTGTCTGAAGGGGGCTACAAGGATGCTGGAGAGGGACTCTTCATCAGGGACTGTAGCGATAGGACAAGGGGTGATTGATTCGAACTGAAAGAGGGGAAGTTCAGGTTGGATCTAAGGCAGAAGCTCTTCCCTGTGAGGGTGCTGAGGCGCTGGCACAGGGTGCCCAGAGAAGCTGTGTCTGCCCCATCCCTGGCAGTGTTCCAAGGCCAGGTGGGAAGGGGCTTGGAGCAATATGGTCTAGCGTGAGGCAGTTCCATGATCAGCGCTCAAGGCCACTTTGGACAGAGCCTTAGGCAACCTGCTCTAGTGTGAGATGTCCCTGGCCATGGCAGGGGGCTGGAACTGGATGATCTCAAGATCCCTTCCAACCTAAACCAGCCTGGGATTCTATGATTCTGTTATGGCTATACAGCATCAAAGACCCAGGCAGCAACTCTGTATAGCACTACACAGCTTTTGGACGCAAGATCTGTATTCTGTGGGTAGATAAGCTCTTTTTTGGGTGTAATTTCAACATTAAACTGTACCTTTCCATTCCCAGTGAAGCCATCAGTTATAATTTGTACATGTTTACTACTGTTTTCTTCCATAAGGTGTGTCTGCTAACAAAAATTTTAATCTCCATGCTATTCAACAGCACATCTCTGACTGAACTATGTGTGCTCTCTAAGTCTCAAAATAGTGAGACAGCTTGGCCCACCAGGAAACATGGACATGTGAGACAGTCAAATGATTGCACCCAGTAGGCATGCCACACCACCTCAGACTGAATCAAGAGATTCACGGCTCCAGAACATGTATTTTTCTGACATGTCTTTTGATTTGTTTGCTTTTAAACAGATCAGACCTTCTTCTAACCAAGTTCACTCAGATCTCCATACATTGTCAGCATTTGAGAAGAAAACTAGTGTCAATACCTGTAGGAAGGAAAACTTTCCATTCCAGTCTTCTCACGAGGTAGCAAAACAACTTCTACAAAAATACAGACTCACAGGATCATTAGGGTTAGAAGGGCCGTCTGGAGATCACCCAGTCCAACCCCTTGCCCAAGTCAGGGCCACCCAGAGCAGGGCACACAGCAACGTGTCTAGGTGTGTTCGTGATGTCTCCAAAGAAGGAGACTCCACAACCCCCTGGGCAGCCTGTGCCAGGGCTCTGACACCCTCACGTAATGAAGTTCTTCCTTATGTTTGTGTTTCAGTTTATTGCTCCTCGTCCTGTCGCTGGGCACCACTGGAAAGAGTCTGGCACCATCCTCCTGGCACCCGCCTTTGAGCTATTGATCTGCATTGATGAGATCCCCTCTCAGGCTGCTGTTCTCCAGCATAAACAGGCCCAGCTCCCGCAATCTCTCCTTGTAAGAATGATGCTCCACACCCTTGAGCATCCTTGTGGCCTCTGCTGGACCCTCTCCAGTAGCTCCTTGTCTCTTGTTACACTGAAGAGCCCAGCACTGGACACAGTGCTATAACCGTGGCCTCACAAAGGTCAGCAGATGCGGGGATGGCCTCCCTGAACTTCTGCCACAGTCCTCCCAATGCACCCCAGGATACCACTGGCAGCACGTGAAGGCCACGTACATACTTTTGTGGAGATCACACACCACCAGTTTCTCCTGCTGACGTTACTGACCTACCACCCTCCTTGGCAGAGAGGCGTTACGCCCTGTGGGCCAGCAGCAGACAAACCTACCAGTGCTTCCTTGCCCACCGTGAGGATGGACGTGTAGGCCTCCAGGTACACCCTGTGGCACTGCCTCACCGCTTCCAGCCCCTTCACCGTGATGTCCTTGGCATCTCCCAAGCCCAGCCCGACCAGGTACAGCATGCTTCGGGAGGCCGCTACAGCCGCCGGGCGCAGGCTTGCCGTCAACACCACCACCTGTCACGGGAGGGAAACGGGGATCAGCCCCACCACCCCACAGAGGGCTCCCTGCACGTGTCCCCACTCCCGCCACCAGCTTCTTGACAGCAGGGCAGGCCCACCCCACCCCACCTCACCTCACCTCACCCACAGCCCCGGCCGGGTCCCTCCCGCCTCACCCACAACCCCGGCCGGGTCCCTTTCGCCTCACCCACAACCCCGGCCGGGTCCCGGGTCCCTCGTCCCTCCCGCCTTCCGCCTCACGCACGGCCCCGGACGGGTCCCTCGTCCCTCCCGCCTCACGCACGGCCCCCGCCGGGTCCCCCCCGCCGGGTCCCCCCCGCCGGGTCCCCCCCGCCTCACGCACGGCCCCGAGCCCGCCACCCGTTCCCCACCTGCCGCCCCCCGCCGCCTGGAGCCACGCTCCCGTCACACTTTGCGGTACTTTGCGACGCTGCGCTGCCGCAGGGGTTGTCGGTAGCTGTAGTCCCCGCGGGCGGGAAGCATGGCGGCGGCGCTGAGGTGCCCCGTGGTGCCGCTCGCCAGCGGCTGCAGCGTCCCGGTGCTGGGGCTCGGTAAGTGCCGCGTTGTGAGACAGTGCGGTCACGGCGAGGCCTGGCCCGGGCCGGCTCCTGCGGGCGTGACGCGAGGAGTCCGGGCTGGAGCCCCGAGCTGAGGCAGGCCTTGCGCCCCTCCCTGGGGGAATCCCTGTGTTCCTTGTTAGTGGGGCCTTCTGGGGCGTCTCCTGCTGCCCTGCGGCAAGGCGGGGTGGAGAACGGGTGCCTTTTCTGTTGAGAAGTACAAATCGCAGAATCATAAAATCAAACAGATTGGAGAAGATCATGAGCCCAACCGGTGCCCAGCGCTGCCAAAGCCACCACTAACCCTGAGGTTAACCCATGGCACTGAGGCCTCGTCTCCACGGTGTGTGCACGCTTGCAGGGACGGTGACTGCAGCCCTGCCCTGCGCAGCAGTTCCAATGCCTGAGCACCCTCTGGGGAAGGAATTGTTCCTCAGCTCCATCTAAACCTGCCCTGGTGCAGCTTGAGGCCGTTTCCTCTTGTCCTATCACTTGCTACTTGGGAGCAGAGCGCAGCCCTCTCCTGGCTCCATCCTCCTCTCAGGCACTTGTAGGGAGCAATCGGGTCCCCCCTGAGCCTTCTTTTCTCCATCTGAATCCCCCAAGTCCCTCAGCCGTTCCCCATCACACTGCTCCAGGCCCTGCACCAGCTCCATTGCCGTTCTCTGGCCCTGCTCCAGCACCTCAATGTCTCTTTTGCAGTGTGAGGCCCAGAGCTGAACACAGGGTTCAAGGTGTGGCCTCCCCTTCCACTTGCCCCAAGGTGTTGCTTTGTGGTTTCTTTTTTTCTCACCGGGCTTGGTAGCAGACTTTTCTTTCAAGCTGTGATTTGTGTTACTGGAATGTTTTCTCCTTTTGGCCAGCTGCATCTGCTGTAGTTAAAAGCCTGTGTAGGAATCTCAGCCTTGGGAGGGTTGGAAGGTGTGTGTCTTGTAGTTGTCTATGTAGAATTCAAATGCTGTTAAAGCCTGGCAGTGTGGTGGAGTCTGGGGTGAGGGGGAAGGAGGTGTTTTGTTTTTTCTTCTGAAAACCATGTTTTGGTAACACGATACTGAAGTTTAACAAACACAGGGTTTGGGTTGTTGCTCATACAAACATGTATGACTTTTAAGAGGAAAAATATCTGCCTGAAAATGCAAAAATGCAAAGGGATATCAATTTTGTTATAATTTCCATTTCATTTTATTATCAGTTGTGCAGTGAGAAGTTCTGCAATAGAGCTAGTTAAACTCTTAGAGAACTTATTTTCTAAAACGTGAGAAAATGAGAAGTCTTCTAAGACAATGGGAGTTGTTTGATTTAATGATAGTAGTGGTAAGTCAGGAAAGCATTTAGTCCTGGCAAAAGAAGGCTACAGACTAAGCAGGATACACTCCAGCAGTGAGAACTGAGGCATGAAAGTGTCCGTGAAATTTGAAGGAGCTTTTTTTCCCATTCGTTTTTTCTTCACATGGCAAGCTAAGCATTTATTTTCCCTCAGCCCTTTGAGAAAAGGGGAGTCTGAACTCTAGATGGTACAAACCCGAGACTGGCTTGCAGAAGAATGCTGACTTTGGTTGTACATAGGAATATTGGCTTTATACCATTCTGAATGCCAAATCCGTGCAATTGGTGAATCTGCTCACAAGAGCGAAACTATTAAATGATTAAAGGCCATTTTCTCCAGCCAGCACAGGACCATGTGAGCAAAGGAGGATTAATTCCAGCAATTGCGCACTCTCAGAGCACTGTCCTATGCTGTACAAATAACAGACCATTAACTCTCCAAAGCAGGAGCTGTAGCAGAGTGCCTGGAAGGTGTGCCACAAACAGGCACACAGTACCATCCACGCAGCTATGCCCACTGCATACCTGGCCAGATCTCATCTGGTTTTTTTATACAGTTAAATTAGTTTTTATCTCTTGTAAAAGTAAGGAGTTCATTTATCTCTTGAGTAAAGCCTCTGGTTCTTTTGGCTTATTTGAGCATTTATTTCTTCTTAAGAATCTTTCTGGAAGCCCCTTTCATTCATAGCGTGTTCTAAACCATGAATACCCTTCCCAGTCAGTCTTTCATGATGCAGTTTTATCGCGGGTCAATTCTGTATCCCAAATTTTTAATTATTTTACATAAACATACAAATCAATGGCCCTTAACAGTCTTTGTGACACTGGAGTTAATTATCACACATGTATCGAGCTAAGCTATAAAATAAAATGACCCGTTTGCTCTTTTTGTATTTACCCCATGAGTCTCTACTGACTTCAAAGCAATTATTTAGGATTTCCATTAGTATAAAGGAAAGCAAAATTGAAGCTTATGTGCATTTTAGAGTGTATTAAGCCACTTAAGTCAATAGAGGTTGGCCTTTGATTTTAGAAGGGCTGTTTTTTTGTCCGGAAACACTAAGTGAATAGATGTAGTTTGTAATGCTTGTTTGGAAGTACCCAAAGGCATCTGAGCTGCACATATTAGTTAAAAAGTCCTAGCAACATCAGCCAAAAGATTTAAAAGTCTCCAAAACGTTGATAGCTGCTTTTACCGTGTAAAAGCATTACCATTTACACGTGCATGCACATGTTCATAAACATGCAGTATGTGGATGCCCAGTGAAGGAATTTGACATTGTAATATCTGTTAACTTTAAGTATACTTACGCAGCCTTCCCTTACACAGTCCCTATATGGGCTAAAAGTCTCTAAATAACCAAAAAGACTTATGCTTCTAAAAACTACTTCTATTTTACCTTTCTCAGTATTTTTGGAGGGATAGGTAGGTTGGTAGTTTTACCTTGTGACTTTTTTGCCTATTTCTGGAGATTGTTTTAATGAACTATTTCAAGCTATCTGTGGAGCTACCTGTTTGTTAATTGAGTTAATTTCTTAGGTGATTGGGAGAATAAGCTGACTAGAAAGAGGACAGGCAGAAAGACTCCTTTGTACTATCTACCAAATAGCATCCTGCTTGCCGTCCTTTTGTTGTATTAGTAAGCAGTGAATAGTTGATTGCCGAGCTTGAACTGAGACTACAGTAAATGGATAGTAACATGTAAGGTCAAGAGAATTAAGTTTGGAATTGTTTGGCCCAATAACTTCTGCCAGGTGTGGCTTCCAAGGAGCTTCTCTTGGCATACAGTGGTGTCATGTACAGCAGGATTTGGTTCTTACACATCACTTACCTATTCTTGTCTGGCTAGTGACGTAGAATTTATCCATTCTGCAGCTTTTTTGGGATCTTGTAATAGATAGGAACCAGTCACATAGTTTTAAGGAATCCTTGACATCTTGCTCTAAAATATTGTGGGTTTATGAGAAGAAGTGGGGGAGAGGTCAAGACTCACCATGCCTGTGTTTGTGGTCAAGCTATAAGTAGGATGGCATGCAGCCTAACACAGTGTGATCTTTATCTGTGGTAGGTGTCCCCACCTCACTATTCTTTTACGAATGAATGGCTTATTTTTGTTACAGTCTTACTGCATTAACTAACATTTGCAGCACAGATTTACCCAGCTGTAAAGGAGAGAACTTTCATCAATGAGGCTGCATTTTCTGCAAGGGCATTTTCTGCAGGATTTAAGATTTGGTTGTTTCTTTGTTATTTCTTATCCCTCCAAACATGCAGACATAATTGTTATCTATGAAAAGTTGTCTTTGTGAGGACAGATACGTATGTTGCCTCTTCTGCTAGATAGTCTCTAAAAGTTTCAGAGAGAGATAAATATGCATGAGCTGATTAAGGTGGTTAGCAGCTATCCAGTTGGTTGAATTAAGACGGTTGCAGTTATCCAGTCATGTCCACTGAAAGGCAACTCAGGTATGCAAGTTATTTGGAAGTCGTGAAACCCTTTATGCTGTAGCTGAGAGCTGGAGTAGGAGGCATGTAATGTGTTTCTTGGTCAGAACGTGTTACTCGAGAGAGTGCAACAGCAACCCAGGATAGCATTTCGCAAAAAATATCTGTTCCTTATGTTGAAGCCTCAGTTGTCAAAAGGTGTTGGGTTTTTTTAACTGGGTTTTCTACCTTTTAATGGGTTTCCATGTCACAGCTGCTTTGGCATCAAATTTGGATAGGAGAAGTAAGTTGGTGAAGGCTCATTGAAAAAGGGGAGATGGGAAGGAAGGAGGTTAAGTGGCCTTTCATGAGGTTACCGTTCTCTTTCTTAAGCTTTGTGTTTACTTACACAAACTTCTTGGTGAGGATGATCCATCTCCATTAAAATCCCTCGTGAGAAAGGTGGATTTTTACACCAGAGCACATTTTATGGTCAGCTGAAAGGTTACTTAGAATAACATGCCAGATTCCTTCCATCCAAAGTTCTGTATTTACTTAGATACATGCTCATACTGTGTTGGATCTGTCTTGTGTTCAGCAGGAAGATGGGTCTATTAGCAATGGTAAAGCAAGATGCCTTTCCTGAGAAACCTACTACAAGGCAGCCCACCTTTGTGTTAGAAATATGCTGTAGAGCTAAATTTTAATTAATAAATAAACCCAACCTGCGTCCTGTTTACTGTATGATTATAAAAACTGTTGATAAGTTTCCATTTCTCAGTGATTTGATTCTAACAATTGTGTCATTAACATTCATATGCAGAGGGTCAGGCATGTTTACAGTCCATGATAATTGTCATTACAAAGGCTGCTTTCAAGTAGAGTAGGCTCAAATCTACAATGATCTGGCATTTTGGCCCTGATACTTGGTACAAGTGTAAAGCTGTGCCCCAGAGAGTACATTACCTCATAATAGCTTTAGATTGCTTTAGAAAATGGATACATTCACTATCTTGCTAAGAAGATAGCTATAATATCTTTCCGTATTTGCAAGACTTACTTTTATTAGTGTTTTAGAAATACAGGGCAAATAACTGATACAAGATTACAGTGTTCTGAAGTCAGTGTAGTTATAGGAGGTAGATGTACCTGAGAGTCACATGCTTTGGGAGTGTTTGTACTGTCATAGGGAATTCCATACTATTACATTGTCTTAGTTTAACTGCAGGGTACTTGGTGCTTATCTGAAGGAACATCCTCAAAAAATGGATCACATACCAAAATGGTTCACACAATATCATCCTCTGTAGGCTTTGGAAGAAAAGCTCATACAGTTTGTACTGTTCATGCTTACTTCTGTCAAGTCACTTTGGTTTTGTTTTTAAAGTCTGGGGAGTAAAAATGCTTTAAAGCATTTGGACATACTTGGGTAGCACAAGGGCTTTTCTTCCTGTAACTGAAATATTAGAATGCTTTTTCAAGTTCCTGTGCTGAATGGTTAAATTCAGCATGGCAACACTCTGTGATATGAAGGAATCTTGATAAAGTCTCTTGGTGGTAAAAAGTATTTGATTTGTTCAAGAATTTTACCAACACACTTCTCTGAATGCTTGTTTCCATTGGATAAAAAATTGCAGTATTACAAAAGGTCCCCAAAACATCAGTTATGGACATTTCTTAAGGCTTGTTCTGGCTCTCTCTTGTGAAACTATCTTCATCCCCTTGGTAGGTAGTTATATATATTAGAAGAGGGTTTTTTTTGTGGTTTGTTTTTTTATTGGTGGGGTTTTGTTGGGTTTTGGTTGTGGGATTTTGGGTTGTTCCTTCGGGGGGTGGGGGATGGTGATTTGTTGGGTTTTTTAGGGACAATGATAATGAAATTCCAGGGGGCTGGTCCAATAGCATGTGATTTCCTGACAAGGTGATACCCAAAATCCATACAAGATTTTTGTGTAAAGTTGCTTTCTCTGTAATCCTTGGGCTAGCTAGAATTAGTAGCAACTTGATGAGAGAAAAAGCTCTCTAAGGATCCACTGCTGTTAAAGTATAAAATTAATAGCACGCTTGCTTGGGAAGGGGCTTCACGACAGGTAATTACTGAACAAAATAAGTCTTTATACTCATTGTGTCTTACTCATGTCACACACAGTGAGTATTTTGTTAATAGTAATGAGGTTCTTTACCGAAGATCGTCTGAGAATGGACAGTGCCATTATGCTACACACTGTTACTGCGAGATCAGACAGGTACTGCTCCGAGCAGCTTCTTGTCAAATAGCCAAAGCCTGAGAGGAGTGAAAATCAATTCCAACAAATAATATGATGTTGGTTAATTTATAGCACTACTGACTTGCTTAAATTGCATTTTTACTGCATTTGTCAGTATGTTGCACTACTAACATGGTAAAATAATACGTATGCACACATAGAATCCTTCGGTATTCATTGGAAACACTTAAAATCTCTGTCCTTGTTTCAGGGAGTTCCAAAGATAAGATTCCTGATATTCATCTATAGCTTTATCTAAGCAAATAAATTGTAAAAGTAAGTTTTTAAGCTGACTTGATTGCATTAAGATATTGCATCATTTGCATTGCAGCCGTACAAGACTTCTTGTATTGTTCCCAGTTCTTTTCACAACAAGTGGGACAGCATAGAAGCTGATTTCTCCACTTTAATTACTCCGGGTTGTGTTGTGGTTTTTGGTTGGGGGGGGGGGTTTGAATCAAAATGCTACATTTAACTTTAATGCTGAGTGGAAGTATTTTAACACTGCCTTCCATTATGTATTACTAATCCAGTTACCTGCTTCATAATTACAAAATCTAGAGTTGCTCATATTCATTCTGAAACTTAGCTGTGGTTAGAAAAAACCCAGTCCTGTTGGGATTGGAATGAAGCGAAGCGGGAGTTTGCTTTTTGGTTTAGTGGAAGCAGAATCAAGCCTTCACTTGTCATTCTGCGCTGTTCCTGCCTTTCTTTTTTTAATTCCTGCCTCTTGTTTCTTCATGGCTTCAGTTCTTAAGGAAATTTATGGAACAGTGGTCCTGCTAACAAGACCTATGGCACTCCCCCTATTAATCTTACCCTGTAGTAAGAATCAGCTGTTTAATTCTTCCCTTTGTTTTATGTCTCAGCCATTTTTTGTATTCTGTCAGGACTTTGCTTCTCACCCCTGGTTACCAAGTGGCTTTAATAGCCTCTTGTGATGAACAGAATGCCACATTATAAATCTTTCTGTCTCAATTTATCTACCGTTTCAGTAGATCTGACCTTGAGAAGTTGTACTTGAGCTTTGAGGGCCTCCAGATCTTTAACTTCTCTCCTGTTCAAAACGTGGCTGTATCCCAGGCTCTGTGTATTTGTAGGCAATGGAACAAAGCAGTATCCTCTCCTAACCTGACTGAACCTGCTGAGATCCAAATTCTCTGCTTGCTTCTAACTTCACCTACTTTCAGTCTGGTGGTGGCTTACTCCTTAGAAAGGACTGAATGCTTTTTCGTGACGGATTCTTTTTGGTAATTGCCCTGTAGCTTATGTGATACAGATAAATTTTAAATGTTCATCACTGAGTCTAAGTAATCAAAAACTGATTCAGGTTTCTATCACTGTTTAATAATTAAAACCTTTATCAGCATAAGCAGAGGCACTTTATGCATCTGCTTTTAAATTTCGTGTTGCCATTAATGCTTTTAAATGTTCCAAGCTTCATTGCCCAGTAGTTATTTGTAACCACTTTGAACTGAACACAAAAGCAAGCTTCAGTGTATTTAACTTTTGTCTTTCACCATGTTTCTCTAATGTAGAAAACTGATACCAGGCTTTGTGAGGGGGAAGAAAGCTGACTTTTATCTTTTGACCTTCATGCAGCAGATGTTAGTCATCGTACCTTTTTTCTTTGCCAGAACTCCCTAGCAGAGATTTGGCAGCAATGAATGGTGATGTTGCATGCTGCTGTATCCTAAATTGCAGGAGCTCCTCATGCCTCCAACCCGGGAGGAGGGAGGTACTGATTGCTAAACTTTCTTCAGCTCTTCTAACATTTATGCCAAGTACTTCCAGCACACAGAATGATACAAAATCCTCGTTATGGGGATTCATAACTGCAAGGTCTGTTCCCCGGGCTTAACGCCTGAATGGAAGTGCTTTGCATTGTAATACATGCTGCTCTAAGGTTGAACGTGCAATGTGAGAGGAGGGGCTAAAAGAAATGTTGCTTGTCTTGGAAACCATGAGACAATACATTTTGAATTCCTGGGTGATGTGGAAAATAGGCATTTGATCAGAAATATTCTTCATTGTTCAGTCTTAGTTTGCAGTGTGGATAGGGGGGGTTGATGCTGGCCTTTGAACCCATGAATAGTTAGTGGTGGGGCACTGCAAGACTTGGATTTGCAGAATCATGTGGCATTGCAGGAGTAGGATCTTGTCATGATTCACAATTGCACTTATCCTGTGAGTAGTCTGGTAGGTATAAATGGTGCTATGGTGATGTCAAAAAGTAGCTTGAATGCTGTCTTGAATTAGGATCTTGCAGTGGTAAATTATTACACATACATTTTCATCTTATAAGCTACAAGGCACTATAAATTGCAGTTCTCTATTGTTTTTGCTGGTTTGGGTTGGAAAGAACCTTCAGATCGTCCAGTTCTAACTCCCTTATTCTAACTGTATTTGAATTATTGGTCTCATGGTCAACTACACCTTTTAAAATTGCTGTCCCTCTACTTAATTGTATGTTGATTATGCTTAGTTGTAAATTATGTACATAACTTACCAAACTTTCAGAGCAGGAATCATTATGATAATGTCCTACTAAGTACAGAGTATGGGCTTAATATTTCTATTTCTTTTGATCATTTCTTTTTTGTGGAAGTTGTTTAGAGGTGGAAAAAATTGTCAGAGGTTTGTTTCCCTTATTGTGAAGTATTTCCAAGTGTCTAATGAACGAATGTAATCTTTATCAGATAGTTTTAGGAGATGTATGAGAGGGGAGGGAAAAGAAATGAATATTTTATTCAATCTACTTATTGTCATATTTATAGTATAAGGATAGTATATATCCTTCTTAGTTACAAGTTCTATCGGGGTATGATAAGCACTGGAAGTAATTTCAATTGAGTTAACAAAGGGAATAGAATGAAAATCATTTAAAACTGGTTCACACCAGCAATTCTTCGTGCACTATTAACTGCTAAGATCTAGTCACAAAACATTATTCTGAGGAGAAAAGGTTTAGTGAACCCTAGAAATTGGATTTGATTTATGCCAGAAAATCTGCCTTTTCACTGCTTGAGATTTCTATGGAGGGAAGCCACAGTCTTTTAGCCAATGGTTTCTAAGGTAACATCTTATAACAGAGCATCTGAAACCAATTTGGTTGTTAATGAGAAATAGTTCTCACGGTGGTGGGAAAGTGTGGAGTGAAAGAAAAGGCTTCAGAATTTGGCAGTCTGTCTGTAAAGGCATTTAGATAAATGTGTGCTGCTGCTCTGCTTATGACATTTCTACATGGATTACACATTCATAATTGCCTTTCAGATGGACAGTTCACTTCCCAGACTTGGCCTTTCCTATACATTTTATTGGGGAGTTCTGCATGATGACAATATTTCTATGCACCAGCTGAATAATTGAAATAGCTGGCACTTTCCAGTAGAAACCTCTTTACTCCTATAGAAAAAACTACTTGCATTTTTTGTGTTATAGTGTATTTGTGCTGCCATAAACCACATTAAGAAATTGGTGCTATATCAGAGCCATAGCATCCCACTGATGATAGATGCTACTTGCAGACTTTCTGGGCTTGTTGTGAGAGCAACTGAGAAGCTGCTTTTAGAGCTCCTTTTCTCATGTTCTGATTAGATAAATGGTGGGTCAGTGATCAGAGATGTCCGGTCATTTTACAGTAGATGATCTGAATATCCTTTACAGTCAAAGCCTCTTTGGGATGGAGGGAATAGAGTGCTTCTGTCAACAGTGGCTCATTGCCATTTCTTCCTTCCTCTCAGGAAGAGAGAAAACTAGCAATTCTGGCTTCCCTTTCCCTGGATGCATAATAAACATGTCATGGCTCTCTCCTACCCTTTCGCATTGCAGCAAGGCTGTGTTCCTGCTTTTCTCTTGGTGCCTATGTCGAGTTGTCTGAGTAGAATTGCAGAGTTTAAAATCATTCCTACCTACTTTTCTTCCTCACCTTGCTGAATTCTAGGAGCTTATTCTAACTGAGTCACACAGGAGAAAAACAGTCCCAGAGTGACCCCTTTGCGCTAAGCAATGGATCGTACTTAGCAAAAAAGAGAAACATTACCAAAGTATATCTTTTATATATAGATAAAGGAATATCCATAATCCAGATAGGCTTTTACAGAGGCAAGAGAAACTTCATGGTGTACTCTCTAGCCTCAGTTTAAGCCACGCACCTTTGAATGTGTTATACAGTCATTTGCTCTATGTATAGGCGTCATTTTATGTTTTATCATCAAATTTGCTCATAAAGTTACAGTGAAATCAAACTGTATTGACACCAAATACTGTAATATCTTCATAAGATGCATTCTGTGGTCATGCATTATATTATGCATTATGGTGAAATAATGGAAATAAAACCAATAGAACATGGTATTTCAAGGTATACAATGCCACATGTAGCCAATGAGCGTGTAAACATTGATAAAAGGATGTTCGAGCTTTTGCTTTTGCCAGTTCTTTTCTCAAGTGGTTACTTGGAGAAAAACCTGCAAAGGAATGGGCATTTTTGTAGGTGTTTTGTTTGTCAGCTGTTGTAATTTAGTACTGATATCAGAAATTCTTCGTCTCAGACACAGTTGCTAACAGGAACTCTTCTCACGTAAGTGATTCCATTGATTTCAAGTAGCCAAAGTTGTTAATTAACTTCATGATGAAGTTATTCATCAACTTTTTTATATATTCAGATAAATAATCCTTTCACATTTCATAAAGAACATGAAGACATGCTCCTCCACAAAGGCAGGGAGAAGATAGGGCCTGATTCTCTTTGGAAAATGCAGATGCTTTGGATCTGGCTCTGTAGTTCTACAGCTTCTGTGAAAGAGAACAAAATGTTTAATGAGGCTGAGAGTCAGCTGAGATGGTGCCTAAAACTGGGAAGTGGGGTGTAGCACTGAGGGGGTGGGGAGGAGGTATGTTGTTGATTTTGGCTTGGAAAAGGGTGCTGACTGAGTGGTTGGTTGTATTTTTCTGTGTAGTAACTGCATTATGAACAGGATTCTGCCTTCCTAATAATCTTTGGAGGTTTGTAAGGGTTGCCAGAGCACGTTTCTCATCCCAGTTCTGGTGGCAGTCTTTTTCAGGGTGTATGGCTAATCATGACAAAATAATCATGTAATTAAGCCTAGTTTTCAGTGGATTTGTGTCTCTTTGACCTGTCACTGAAAATCCACTTGCTCGAGCATGTTTCTGAATAATGTTTCCTAGTTCTCTGTACCGAACACCAAGTTTTACTGCAAAATTAAAGAGATGGAAATCTATAGAGCTTTCTTTCAATATAACTAACCATCAAACACCATTCAGGCTGATATCTCTGTAGCATTCACGGCTCGTGTGGCCATCTCTCCTAATATGCAGCTTCCTAGCGTCAGTTAATCCACCAAGTATATAAGTGAGTGCAGTAACATGAGAGGGGGAGGAAAGTGTCTCATGTAATAGAGAAAATGAGAAAATAAGAAAACTCCTTCACAAGAACATTAATTTCTTCTTTGTGTGGGTGTAAGTGCTCACATATTAAAAGGACATTCAAGCTTGAAATTAAAGACAACAAAAGGCTTTCGAAGTCCCTGCTCATTGCAGGGGGTTGGTCTAGATGACCTTTGAAGGTCCTTTCCAACTCAAACTGTTCTATGATTCTGTGATCTATCTTTCCATTGCAGTATCCTTGTGTCTCCCAGCCACCAATTTTCACAAGGTCTAGAGGATTTTAATCGTCTCAGACATGTTTGGGTCGAGATAGTTCAGTCAGTGAGAGACTAGTGCTGTTCCCCTAGGAAAACAATAGGAAAATAGGCAACTTTTGCAGCTATTACTATTTTTATTTAGAAACAGCAAGGGGACGGAATGGTTGCTAGTTCATTAGTTTCAAATAGAAGATTGGACTTTTGTCTTTAAATATCCGTGTACAGTGTGAATTACATCTCTGTGAAAAAGGGGAATCCCAAACATGTAAGAATGTAAATGTGTTCACAGAGTGCTTTTAAGATATAAAAAAATACCAATTTAAGTCACTCCACTTTCTTTTGTCACCCTTCTGCAGCTGTGAGTTGTAGCATATTTAATCACATGAGTAAACCTAAGCAAACTGATTTCTAAAGTCTAGAAGCTGTTATGTCAGTAGCATAATTAACTTAGAAACCTGTTGTTCATGAGTAAGTTGAGGCTTGCAAAGTGGTAATATTAAATAACTGTTAAGCTCTCTTTTTAATTACATCAGGACTGTTGTGGTTCATTTTTAGGCATAGAAACTGAGATAATTCCCTCCAGGCTGATCTTGTTTTCTTTATTTCCTTGTGAAACAAGTGTGAATGCCATCGCTGAAGGGAGAACAGGAAGAAAATGGTTCTGAATTTTCCTTCTTTCCCACTCTCTCCCTTGAACCTCAAAGGGTTAAATTTAAAAGGAAAAAAGAAAAAAGCTGTTTGTCCTAAATGTTCTTGCTGAAATCCATTATGCATGAAAAGAGTCTGAGTCCATTTGCGAGACCTCTAAATGAACTCCATTCATTCTGCGCCTAGAAATGTCCATTCAGCCAGAAACAGACACAATAGTTACAACCTTATTTCTTTGGCACCAGTACCAGCTTATGAAAAGTGAAGGGACTGTTATGAAAAAGTATAGTAATTTTTCTATGCTAGTTATATAATGCTTTAATAAAATCCCTTTAGGATCTGCATAATGTTAATACTTGCATATATATTCTTTGCCCAGAGTTGCAATGTCATAGCGTTGCGTTCATCTAAAATATGTCAACATCGATGTTTTGAGAATGTAAGTTCACCCAGCTTGACTTATCTTGATGTAAAACAAGGGTACAGGGACATCTGTTGCTAGATGAATCATAAATTGAGCCAGTTATTAGTAATAAATAGTGACTATAAAGAAAAGAAGAATTTTGAATTTTTGACTTTTGAAACATTAAAACTTTGTTTACATGTGGAAGATAAAATACTTCTGATATAGATGTCAACATTGTGGGAATATAGAAATATCATATCTTTCAAATCCGTGAAGGTAATTGAGAATTCCATACTCCTCATTTTGTAGGTCATAAACACAAAGTGGTGATTGACCCGTTGTGATCAGCAGAGTGTCATGATCTTTGGGTGGATGCATGTTATGTCAGACCTATTACATCTTACTTTAAACGACTTGGAGTGGTGAGCAAGATTACAGAGATGTCATTTGCTTTCCTTCTAAGCTTAGGAATAAACAAAAATCGTGAGCGTGTAGGAGAACCTGGCTTGCCTTCATGCAAGTAGGGCTTTTGGAAGCCCTCCTCATTCTTGCTGGCATTGTTATGATGTATGTAAGAAAGTGCTGCAGATTCCCGTGGGCGTTCCCTCTCCAGTTCAGGTGTGGGAGTTTTAAGGATGAGTCATAAGCAACTGTATGTGTGTTTTCATTTGTTCCCCTTTGCTGATAGTCTGTGGGGGGCATATACATTTGTTAATGTCATAACATGCAGATAGTGTTTGATGTAGGCGTAAACATTCTTTTTGGAGGGAAAGAGAAAGTTGACAGCAGATAGAAAATTCAGTTCTTCTTCTTTGACCTGGAGTCCTTAATTTAGATTCAGCAGAGGCTGAAGGCCCTGTTGCTGTTGACTGTCATGACTGTACTGGGCCTTTAACTGGGAAGTTAGTGATGTGGCTGTTTTCATGCCAATTCTTGCTGGTAGCATCCGGGCCTTTAAGTACTAATCATCATCTTAGAAGGTGGCTTTGGTCACTGACTAGAGCTGACTGAGCATTTCCTCCAACAAACTGTAGAAAATACTGTTTGTGGGAAGTGTGTGAGTGATGAGGAATGGGTGAGGGGCTCATTGCAGGAAAAACAGCTAACAGGAAAGGGTAAGTAGAAACATTATCCTTGCTCTCAACCAGTTCTTTATCTGACAGTCCTGCTGGTTGCTTTTCCTGCTGAGTCCCCTCCTCCTTCCGTCCCCTTGACATACAAAATACACATCCAGTGAATACCTACACAATGAGAGTTACAGTACTTTGTTACTGAAACTCCCTGTATGCCCATTCTGGAATTCTTGGGTAGGATTTCATTGTTTTGGTTGCTGCTCAACTTGATGTGATGTGAAGTGCACCTGTGGTATGGCCTGGTCTAGGGTTTTACAATGCAATAATAACTTGAAGCTAACAGGAGTTCAACAGAGTAGAGGTTTCAGGATATGCTTTTGGCAAAGTAAATTGCTTTTCAGGTCATATTTTACTTCTTATTGTTAATATTTTCATCTGTAAATGTTGTGCTTCTATATGAAAATGAAGGGCCATATACTTATTTTCCATTACGTATGTGTTTTCTCTTCTATGATCCTCAGCCTGACTTCTGGAATCAGTTCTTCACACTTAAATGCTGTGAATATTTGATTTTGGTGGAGTTATTTCTGATCAACATCAGCATTCCAGCACTTTAAGCATTTTCCCAGCCTAGAGATCTGTCAGTTCCCATTTCCTTATTATTAGGAAATGAAAATTGAATAAGGTGGTTCTATGACAATAGACAAAAAAGGAAAACAACAATTAAAAAGAATGATAAAATATGTCCCTCATAACTCATTGCTGACAATTCACTTCTGCTTTTGTTTGTTTAGGTACTTCCCATCAAGGTGGCTATTCCCATGATGCTGTGGTCCATGCAATGCAAAACTGTGGCATCCGTCATATTGACACAGCAAAACGATACGGCTGTGAATCTCTGCTCCAAAAGGCCATCAAAGAGAGTGGTGTGAAACGAGAGGACCTCTGGCTAACTACCAAACTGTGGTATAGTGATTATGGCTATGAAAACACAAAAAAAGCATGCTTGGAGTCATGTGAAAGACTCGGTGTTGAATACCTGGGTATGAATCTTCACATATGCTCATTTGTTGCACGTTCTGTGTCAATATTTGCAAAGATGAATGAATTCCTGAAAAAACAATGTAGAACAGATAGATCACAGAAACCAAACCCTGCCTTTATTTACACATTTGCAGATATGTTGTTCTGTTTGTTCTCTAGGAAGTTCACATGCATACAAAAGCACAGAATTCTGCCTTACTGCAAATCTTTTACAACAGATCAAGGTATTTTTGTAAAGCCAGGCTGGACAGGGCTTGGAGCAACCTGCTCTCATGAAAGGTGTCCCTGCCTGTGGCAGGGGTTGGAGCTGGATAAGCTTTAAGGTCCCTTCCAACACAAACCACTCTGGGTCTCTGTGGGGAACCACTACATGACTTCTATCTGTTTCGCTAAAAACACCTGAAAGGATTCATAAACTTCCTGATAATTTATTAGTAACAGAGAGACAGAAATACCTAAATTCTTCTGTGGTCTCTTAAATCTCAAGGAATGGGATTCCTTTCTAAAACTTGTTTTGTAGGTCTCTTAACTGTTTAAAAGTCACAATAACTGCCTTTGGCTTGGTCTGCTGCAATATACTGCAGGGAAAATGTTAGCCGTATCTACAAGACTTTAGAAGACTAAATCTAACTAGCACTGGATTAGACTTACACACTTTGAAACTTACCCTGATTATAAACTTCTCGTAGTCCAAGGTGTGATGTTGGAACTCCCTTATTAGACAGGCAAAGAGTTGCAATAATGATTAATTCTTGGCAACAGCTCATGGGAGAGAAGGTACCTAGTTAAAATAAACATGGTGGGTTTTAAAACGCTTTTGCTGCTTCTTCGCCAGCTGGAGCCATGAAGAGAAAGTTGAGGTAGAGGAATATGAATTTAAAGTAATAATCTAAAATAATGATGTTGGTGGAGATAGTGTTTATGCTGACAGTTCAGAAATAATTGACCTTGCAGTCAGACATTGTCTGTCAGTGTCCTGAAAACCCTCATTTTGCTTCTTTCTTCACCCTCTCCCCCTGTTACCAATAAATACACTTTAAAGAAGTGAACAGCTTTTGTGAAGTACTTATCTTGCAGGATTATTAATTGCATGTAATATTAATGGCAGTTGTGTGCTCTTTTCACTGGCTTTTTTGCTTGGGTGCTTCATAAGATGAAGGGGGAAACAGCCCTGTATCTGTTAGACTGAGATATTTATACGCACATCTTTGGTTCCATTCTCTCTGGAATTGTATCCCTTAACTTCCTGCCCAGGTACAGAATAATGCAAAATGAAATCAAATCTCTTTTTGTCTGTCTTGTGCAAATACAAGTCACTACAAGGAGAAGTTCACAAGCAAAGTTTCAAGTGCTTTCTCCTCTAAATTAAGAAATAACATGTTTCCTCCTCTCTGCTTTCTGGTGCTTATGTTTTGTGTTTGCTTGCTTTTTTCTGCTTGCTATGGCACTGGTGCTGAATGTTGATGAGAGGAAAGCTTGACTCCCTTCCAGGAACTAATTTTCAGTGATTTGCTTTTACTTTCTCAGGTAGGAGGCTGATTAAAGTAGGTGCTCACATGTACTCAGTTTGCATATTGCTGCTCAGCAGAAATATGTGAAACACAGAAAAAAATACCTGAGAGCAAGAAATGTAGAAATCCTGTCGCCGTTTGAGTGAATCCTGGGACTGACATAAACAGAACTTCAGTTTGTCAGATATATTCAGCTACATGACTTCTTTTGCTCACACTGCTAGGACAAATTGAGTATTACAACTGCCTATGCAATTTGCAGCATACATAGGTTTTTTCCTTCTTTATACCCTTACCTGTCTTCCCTCTTACCTTCCTTCCGTTGATGTGGAGATGCCTGAAAAACATATAAAGCTCTTCCTCAGCCACCACTTAGTCTGACATGGAGACCTAAATCAATGGTGGCTTCAGCCTTAATTTGTCAAGTCCTTTAACTTGATGATTTGTAAACTGTGATGGCTTAGGAAGTACTTCACCTGCATTTCACTGCTCTGTCAATGAGGATGGTGACCTCCACAAGAAGGATGGGATGGTAAGTGGAGTAACGGTTTTGTTTGCTCGAGTTTAATCCCCCCTGAGCCTTCTCTTCTCCATCTGAACCCCCCAGGTCCCTCAGCTGTTCCCCATCACACTGTGCTCCAGGCCCTGCACCAGCTCCAGTGCCCTTCTCTGGCCCTCCTGCAGCCCCTCAGTGTCTCTCTTGTAGTTAGGTCCCCATGTCTGAACACAGGATTTGAGGTGCAGCCTCACCAGTGCCCAGTGCAGGGGCACAGCCACTGCCCTGGCCCTGCTGCTGCACTGGTGCTGATCCAGGCCAGGATGCTGGGGGCTTCCTGGCTGCCTGGCACAAGCTGCTCATGTTCAGCTCCATCAGTCGCCACCCCCAGGTGCTTTACAATGAGCCTCACTCTTCCCATCATGCTTTAGAGAGTCCTGTACCTTCTGTCTGAAAGCACTCCCATGGAAGTTGCTATTTGAAGGATTTTCAAGCAGAAAGTGGCAGTTTCTGGAAACATGAACTTTTGAGGTGTTTAAAGAATGCTTAGTGTAAGAGCTTTTTGTGGGAAATGGAGGCTTATCACAGGTATAGTAAAAGTTAACTGTACTGCAGAAGATTGGTTTGGAGATATTGTTGCATGGTTGTAGAATTAAGTTTAGATATTCTGGCTCTGGGCTCATTTTCTCCTGCACTTTGTGTCCCTCTTCTGCTGGGCTGTCTGTACCATAGAGTGGACATGAAATCCATGATAAGAAAAGATCTGGTAATAGCAGGGCAATTTGTGTCTGAGCTTATCACTTAGGAAAGTGAATTCCTTAGTTGCAAGTGTGTGTCAAAGCTGGCAGTTTTTCTGTGAAATAGGAATGTGAAATAGATAGGTGAAATGTACCTAAATCAGGATTTCTTGATTTCATTCTATGATATTAACCAAATATGTGGGGGTTTACGGCATTTCCCTAAAGTTACATGGCTCATACAGAAAATGGAAAGATCCTAAATAATAGGTCTAGGATGCTGGACCTTTATGTTGGAGGGAAAGTTAGTCATTCAGAAGACTGCAGAAAGAAAAAGCTGTTGGAGGCCAGGCAGCTAAATGTGCAGCTAAGCCATTTGTTCCAGGAAAGGTCCTCTTAATTTTCTTGAGGATTCCTATGGGCTACCCAGTCCATCCATGCAAACTGAGTTAGAGACTTAGGAAATCATCATATGAGTTGATAAATCTGAGCATTAGCAGTATATGGAATGCCAGTTGTTGAGACAGATGAACTGTTGGAAGCAGCCACAGCCTTTTAAGAGAAGTGTTCCATGTAAAATACTGTTATGAAACCTTTTCATAAACACTTTTTGGGCAAATGGTATTCGGAGAGCACTGTTCCAGGATTTTTATTGGAGTCAGTAGATGATATATCCATGAGAAGCTGGAAATTTATATTATCTGCGGGCAGTGGTTTTAACAGATATTCTGCTCCTTGCAATTTCTGAATGTGGTCCTCAAGCAGCAGTCACAGTAAACCAATCTGAAATGGCAGCAAATCTTCCAGGTTTGGCACTAGCAGAACACATTCCTTGGGGGTTGGATCAAAGCTCGAAAGTAATTTCTTCTTGAATGTGATTTGTGGGTTACTGAATTCAGAAACAATTTGATTTTGCTTTTGACTCTTCAGAGCCTGTCACATTCAGGCAAACCTGACCTATCACAAATCCTCAACTGGAGCTGGACAAATGTTCTGTCAGCATATTCAGTGTACTAGATGAATCACATGAATGGTGTTAATACACCCAGTTGAGATTGTGTATTAATTCAGAACACACTGGAGGCTGCTTCCCATTGATCCTTGTTCCAGTGGAATTTAAAAGAGGTGGGGCAGGTGAGAAAAATCATCATGTACATATGAAATGCAGTGATAGTTGAGAAAAGCAGGGAAAACACAAGCACTGCGTTGGGATAACTGTGCAAAATATTGGAGAATAGACTTTTGCTTTTAGGTTTGATATGAGTCAGGGCTTGTTCTTCAAAACTAGGCTTCTTCTAGTGAATTTTTACCTCTGTTTTTAATATTGTGTTAGGACTTGTATTAGGACTGGAACTGCACACTTTCATTTCCATGACAGCATGCTGTTGGCTTTTAAATGTGTGAAGTGTCCCCGTCCTTTTGAGTTCAGAACTGCGCTGATAGTAAATGCTGCAGCTGAGAAGCAATAAGCCGCACTATTTTAAATGTGTGTGAAAACAGTTCACATGTTAATTTTAGTTTTCCTGCAGCAGTGTTCTGACATTTGAATGAACTTCAGGCCCTCGCTAACCACTGCACCGCTACAGCCTGATTGATGATAAGGGGTGATTTAAAAAGCTGGCAAATACAGAGTTCGATTGTGAGTATTTGGAGATCTCTTTTCTTCTTTCTCAAGCACATCCCGATGCTGTGAATCACTGTGGAGTTTTGGGGTTGAGATTGTTTTACAAAATACATGGTTGGAAGGTGTCTCAAAGTATTGGTTGCTCTGTCCAACCTACAAGGCACGACCCCATCATTCCCAACACATACAAATGTAATTCCTTCTTAAATACCTCCAGGGATCAAGTTGCACATTTCTTGATTACTAGCATCTGAGCCTATTTTGATAAACAATTTAAAACTAATTTCTTGCCTCCAAAATCCAAATAAGGGTGGTTCTGTTCTTGTCATCCCCCAGGAGGGGAGATACTTTAAGCGAAAGAAAGAGTGTGGGTGTAGGTGTGAACATGAAGGTGAAATTGTAGCCCTGGGTTTGTGAGGTGCTCACTGCTTTTCTTGGCCCACAGCTGTTATGAAAAGGTTTCTAACAGATGCAGTAGAACTAAGCAAATCCTGATTTGAAATTATCACTGCTTAGTTGATTTCAATAGAGGGGCAGCTCCATTGCTTGTTGCAGGGTACATTGTATTCCTTCCAGTTGTAGCTGGGCTGGGGGGGTTTGTGTGTGACTGGCAGAAAGACCATTCTACTCGTTTGTCTCTGAGAGAAGGTACCTTTGCCCCGCACCTTTCGTGAATGCTTCTTGCAGTCGGGACTGCACTTTTAAGATGCTTTTCTAGCCCTAAATGTGTGGATTTCTAACGGGGAAGTAATTTTTATTTCAACAAAAGGCATACATTAAAATAATCATCGTAGTATGATACGGACATCACAACCTGATAATGTTGCCTTCCTAAAGTAAAGGACCAACAACTCATCGTGTTCGCACTGAGGAGGTCTCAGACACTAACACAGGGAAGGCTGATGTACTGCATGTTTTTAAATACCCAAGGCCAGAGATTTTTTAGTTATCAAATCCTTTAAAAGTCATTCTTCTGAGAGTGCTCCTGTTTCTTGGGCTGAGTACAAAGCATCTTTGTAGAAATCCAGGATGTAGCTATTTCTGTGAGCGTTCGCATACTGTGATGTCTAACTAAGTACTCAGGCTTCTGGAAAAGTAGCTTTTGGTGAAATTCCACTGAAGTTAATGATTATTTTTGTTGGTGCTATATGATGTCTTTCTGCATAGTTAAAGCAGCTCTTATTAGTCTGATCTGGAGAACATAACAAACAGCAATTAAAGATATGTAATTCTTCCATTTTTATGTGAGGCATCATATACTAATAAGTTACTAATAACTTACATATGACATTTGCTTTATCCAAGCAAAAAGTTTACATTAAGACCTGGCAGTCTCTGTGCAGTAAGTACTGCTGATGGCATATATAGCTGTGGATCAAATTGAACACTTGGTGTTAGCAATTCCTAATGCTGATTCTTGGGGTTGCACCTAATATCAGTCAGTGGAAATTTTGGAAGAGACTTTCTTGGCAACAGAATTAGGCTAGTCCTGAGATTTTTAACACAGCCTTGCTAAATGCTTTAATCAAGATCCTAATATTAGTTTTAGCTGAATGCCACAGAACTTGGTATTTATTCCAATGCCATATATTGGTATTTATTCTTAATAAATTCCATTTCTTTCTT
Source organism: Myiopsitta monachus (assembly GCA_017639245.1). Lineage (NCBI taxonomy): Eukaryota > Metazoa > Chordata > Aves > Psittaciformes > Psittacidae > Myiopsitta > Myiopsitta monachus. The sequence continues at coordinate 720,465 of CM029923.1, read as the reverse complement.
TTTTTTCTCAGAGCAATTAGAGAAGAAGTAATTATTCACAGCTCAGTGATGAACAAGTCTGCTTGTGGTTTTTTACTTGTTTTCAAAATTAGGAGAGGATTTTATGTATATAAGGGCAAACTATGAGCAACTTTCTTTATAAAGGTGACATAAATCCAGGTGCTGCAAATCATTACAGATCAGTGATATATTCTTGTGTGGGCAGTTGTGTTTAAAAGTTGCATGGGTTATTGACATCAGAAAGAGCAAAGCTCATGATTTTGGTGACCATCCAAAATGATTCCTTTTTACACATCCTATAATGTATGTTACTGTACGAAACTCTGTATTGTTCTAATTAAATTCTTAGTCTAAGCAAAATACTCTCTTTAGCAGTATGACAGGGAGGGATCCAAATGGGAGCTGGTATATTATAGTGAATTTCATGTTCCCTTTTCCTCATAAACCAAGGGTGAGTTTTTATTTAGAGAGGTGGAAAGCTACAGTAGCAGCCCAGTGGTATTGTTAGCATCAGTGCAGTCCTTAAATGTCAGTAAAAACAGGGCAGAGGATCTGCGTTTTCTCAAAGAGGGGCTGTGAGTGAATGGTGTGATGCATTCGGAGAACAAAAAACTCTGCATAGCTTTTAGTTCTCAACTCTGTGTCTGAAATGCCAAAAAAGGAATACTGTAGAGCACAAAGACGGACGACGGTGTACATCTCAGTCATGCATTTATTTCCTTTTCCTGTTTTCTTTCAGACTAAGCTATGCAGCAGAGAGCAGCACTCTTTGACTGGGATGCCTGCAGTTACCTGTTATATCTGCAGTTACAATCTGGAAAGAAATGTAATTGTTTTCAAAGTAGCTCCGAAGTTTCTCCTTAAGGTTGTCTGCAGAGTTACAAATCCTATCATTTGTGGAATTCTGACCTTAGTAGATGTAAATGTCTCCATTTTAATTTATGTTGGAAATGCTTCCTTGATGGTCTTTCCTTGCATGGAGACAGCCAGTTTCGATAGCTGCTTGGATCACTTCATCAGCAGTAAATACTACTTCTGTTTGAAACTGTGCTACTATTTCATGAAATGCAGTAAAGCACAAGCTTGTTCCTTAATATCTGCTGCCAAAAAATTTTAGCAAAAACCAGTGCATGGACAAACGTGCTGTGATTTCCAACAGAAATTCGTAACAGAAGTATTCTTTAGAAAGTAAACCCAGAACCCGTTGCTGGAGTTGTATAAAATACCTACAGAACTGCCAAACGGATTTATCTTCATAGATTCATACAGTCCCAGACTGGTCCCAGTTGTATGACCTTAAGATCGTCCAGTTCCAACCCCCGCCATGGGCAGGGGCACCTCACACTAAACCGTGTTGCGCAAGGCTCTGTCCAGGCTGGCCTTGAACACTGACAGGGATGAAGCATTTATCACTTCTCTGGGCACCCTGTGCCAGCGCCTCAGCACCCTCACAGGGAAGAGCTTCTGCCTTAGATCCAACCTGAACTTCCCCTCTTTCAGTGTGAACCCATCACCCCTTGTCCTATCCCTACAGCCCCTGATGCAGAGTCCCTCTCCAGCATCCTTGGAGCCCCCTCCAGACACTGGAAGCTGCTCTGAGGTCTCCACGCAGCTTCTCTTCTCCAGGCTGAACAGCCCCAACTTTCTCAGCCTGTCTACATAAAACTTCAGGACTTGTGGCCCTTCAGCAGTATTCCAGCCTTAATTCCAGTGACCAAAATCCGTTTGATTTAAATGGGGCTTTTTATGTGTTGAAAGCTTGAATATGTGACCGTGAAATTTGGATTACAGTGACCTAAATGTGTGGTACATGTGAAACTTCTTCTACCTTTAGTTGTTAATGAGATGTTGTAGATTGCATTGATTAAAAATAAATGGATGTATTAAGTAAAGATCATGGAGTGGTAATTGTAACTATTTTGATGATAATATGCTAGGCACCATTATGAAGGAAAAATGCTGTTTTACATGGTCTGCTATAGTTTATGACACTGATGAGTAGTCTGGTTGTTTGTTTTTTAGATCTTTATTTAATGCACTGGCCTGATGCACAAGTTCCTGGTAAAAGCAATCGAGAGGTCCGAGCTGAAACCTGGAGAGCAATGGAGGAGCTCTATGAGAAAGGTGATGTAATAATGAAAACCTATTTTAGCAGAAGGAATTACAGCACATTTTGGAATTCATAGAATTGGGGAATTCATAGTGACGGATGTTGAACAGTATAATTTGAACTGGAGGTTCCTATTTCAGTTGAGCTGGGGGTGCAAATTGTGTAGATCTTTTGGCAAGTTGAATATGTTTGTGTTGCTTGTAAATAACACATTGCCAAATTCTGCCCATGATGGTGTACAGCCTTTCTTGAGGAAATCGACAGGTAACACTGAAATCTGTATGCTACTATAGAACATCCTTGTAGTAGCCTGCTCTAAGTATAAATCATCCTAAATTTTACTTCCTTCAGATTTTGCTTTCTTAATTGTATGATGCTGTTTTCCAATTTGTCATATATTGTGGTACTTCATAGATCCATTTGTGTTTTAGAAAAGGTCAACAAAACAAAACGGCTGTATGAGGAATAAATACTCAACTGAATATTCTTAGTACTAACTTTTTGGGGAAAAAAGGAAATCAAAGAAGAGAGATATTCTCTCAAGTTCTGGTAAAGGTCCATTTGATTTTTGGTGCACTGCAAAATTCATAGAAGAGTAATGGAATCATGGAATGGTTTGGGTTGGAAAGGGCTTTAATGTTGTCAAGTTCCAGCCCCTGCCACGAGCAGGTGCGCCTCACACTAAACCGTATTACCCAAGGCTCTTTCCAGCCTGGCCTTGAACACTGCCAGGGATGGAGCATTTATCACTTCTCTGGGCACCCTGTGCCAGCGCCTCAGCACCCTCACAGGGAAGAGCTTCTGCCTTAGATCCAACCTGAACTTCTCCTCTTTCAGTATGAACCCATCACCCCTTGTCCTATCGCTACAGTCCCTGATGCAGAGTCCCTCTCCAGCATTCTTGGAGCCCCCTCCAGACACTGGAAGCTGCTCTGAGGTCTCCACGCAGCTTCTCTTCTCCAGGATGAACAGCCCCAATGTTCTCAGTTTATTATTTTCAGTTTATGTTTGTAGCAGTAAGAAGAAGCAATAAGACTGCCCCAATCAAAATTCATCATGTAGATTTAAGGGGAGGATTTTGCTCTTGAACCATGCAGTAGTATTAGAAATAGCATTGTAAAAGAAGATCCTGTCATGCAGTGCTTGGGCAAAATGGACCTCACTCTTTATAACTTCCTTCCCTAGGCAGGGAGGAGATTTCTTGGCTTAAGTAGTCTATCCATTAACCCAGAGTTACTGAAACAGTGATTGTAGCAGGAGAGTTGTACAAAGGCAATTACAGGTTGCGTGACACTGCCAGTTTTATCAGAGCACTAGACAAACCTGTTCTCTTATGCTTCTGGCCTTCCGTTCCTTTTGCTCTGCCTCTGGAAACACAGAAGTAAATGATTTTTGATACATCTGTTGTTCTTGCTTTTTATATTAAGCATAAGGGAAGTTGCAAAAAGTGTTTTCTGCCATGTAAGGGATTACAACATTCAGTCTTTAAAGAAACACTACACCAGCCTCGTATTTCAAAGTGAAATGCAAGTGACTTTTAATTCCAAGAATGGATTATTCAACAAGGTGCTTAATCCTGCCACTGAGAAGTGTTTTTTCTAATGAGTATTTAAGTTAACGCATGTCATTTGTGCCTAGATTCTAATTTGCTGCAAACAGGTTGTGTTTTCACCTCCTATTATTACTTCTACTGCCTTTATTCTGCTTTTTCATGTGTGTTTGTGATCTTCTGTGTCTTACACAACTTTCTCTCTATAGATATCTTCCTAATAGGAAAGACTGAGCTATTCAGTGATCTTCCAGTACGACACTGGAGACACTATTGCTGGCCCCACAGGCAGACAGAAAATTCCTTTTATTCTTTATTCCTATGCATGACATCACCTTACAGACATCCCAGGTTATAGTTATTTTTCCTGCAATTGCATTTCAGTGGTTTTGTCAGTTTGCATGTTGATACCCTCAGTCTTTTTCTCAGTGTGAGCATTCTGTAGACTTCTGATTCATTTAACTGAGCCTAAGTTTTCCAGCTCTGGTTGTCTATAAATTACCTATCAGGTCATCTCCAGGGGAAGAAAAATGTGTTAGTCTGGTTGAATCAAGTACCTTTGAACATTAACCTTCACAGCTTTGCAATAGGAGATACAGACTCTGGATGTGCTGACCATAACTATGTGTTACTGAAATAACACGCAGATGTTACCCACTCTGGAGATGGAAATGCAATGATCCCTGAGGAAAATGGGAAAGAATTTGTTTGCATGGTTAACCGCTAGACTTTCCACTGAAGATTGAACAGTTGCTGCATATCTATGTGCCTTGCCATCTGTGTGATGTGAGCAGCATGTTAGCCTTGGTATGAACCAAATAGAGGATTTGGTCAAAATCCTTATTTAAGGAAAAAGAAAAACACCTTTATTGGGGGAAAAATTGTAAGTTCTGTATAAAACAGGTGAGTTCTTCGTCTTCTCTGAACTTGACATTGGTTCAGGTAGCCATTGGTTCCTGTTTGCAGGTCCTGGGGGTTTTTTGCTGTTTGTCTTGTGGGGGTTTCTTTCTTTGTTTTTACGGGATTCTGAAGCCACTCCTGTCCTTTACTGTAACAGTGTGGCAGAATACATTTATTATCTGTGTTAAAATAATACACCTCAAAAGTTTTACACGCTTAAGGTGTCTTAATCCCTTTGGGTTGTGTCTGGACCATGGTCCTGAGTCTTTCTGGTTTGCCCTTGAGCTATAGAGTCATAAAGCAGAGATTAATAAAAGATGAGGTAAACATGCTGATCTTTTATTTTCTCCTGGCTAAATCCTTCAGTATGCTTTTAGAGTCTATTAAAAGTCGTACCAGCATCTTTCTCAGTCATTGCATTTGCTGGTTTCCATTATACCTTTCCAGGGAAATATGTCACACAGTCCTGGTCAACAAAGGTAGATACAGTTGTATACAAGCCCATAGCAATTGTATCATTCCATAAGATGAACCAAAACATATAAATTCTATGTAAATTTGCCCAAATCATATAGAAAGTATAATAGAACATTATTCACTGAGCTAATGGATTATAACCCTGCTTGATTCATGAGATACTCATATGCTGGTTAAGAAAGGATTCAGTGCAGAGACTTCTATTTTGTCTCTCAGTCTGTTGTGTTCTCTAAGTCTTCAGACCCTGGAATTTGCATGCATTTATGCCCGACCTTGCTTCCAGAGGGAATTGTGCCATCTGTTGTGGTAGCTTGGGATCAGAATTCTGTACCCGGCCTCAGCAGCCAGCCCAAGTGATTGGAAGGTTTTCCAATGGAAAAGCTCTTGAGGAGCTGCAGCAGTCGCCACTGATCAGTCACTGCAGAGTTCGGAACAAGTGAATGGGGGAGGAGAATTATTCTTGTCTTTACTGTTCATAGAACTGTGGTGTGTACCTGTCAGAACAGGATAAAGGCACTACCTGCACTAAAGACTCCCATTTACAAATGCTGGGTGACTTCTGGTAGACCTAGCTGGTACCTCTAGTCATAGCCGGAAAGTTCTTACTGTTCCGCAGGTTTCTACTAGCTGAGGACATCACAGTTTCAAGAATTAGTTTCTTTAAATGCTGAATGTAGCGTTTGGATTATTTGTTTGGCTTTGGTTGGTTGGTGGTGTTTTAATTGTATCCTGTGTGACTTGTTAATCCGTTCCAGCTTAATGGTCACAGGAGCTGGGGGACTCCATTGATCTGTGGCCATCTGTCTTAAGGTCTCAGTCAGAGTAAAGAAGCCTCTATGTGTACTGACGTGGTGAGAGGCAGAGGATTCTAGAAGCGTGTGTTCAGCAGCCTGCATGCACGTTTTCCTTTAAAGAGTTAAGGGATAAGTAGTGCTGAGGAAAAGAGGGAGAAAAAACAATCTTCGTGTTGGTCAGTGAGGCATTTGTATATAATAACAGGTTCGTTCTCTTGTAACAGCTGAAGTCAACTAGGATTCTTGTAATATCAAGGCTATGGTTGGAAGTTTTGTGGTCTCATATGTTATCATTTTGTGAAATTATCCCCTCCAATACCTCAAGGCAGAGGCCAGGCTGCCTACAGAACCCTTTCCAAGATACATACATTGAGTCATATATTCCCTTGACAGCTGCAACATTCCAGTATAGGCATTTGTCTGCTGGCAGATGAAAGCAGTGTGGCAGGCTGCTTTGACATCATGAACTAGTCATTATATATGCTCCTGGTAATTGGTCTGTTCCTAGCAAAATGATCCTTTCCATATGCAGCATCTTAAATGACCTTGATCTTGGCATTGTGGCTAGCCCATCATCTCGGCAAGCTTTCCATACACACACATGCACATGATTACTTGTCCTTCTGTCTCAAAATGCTGGGAAGAATGAGGGCCTTTGGCCAATTTTTGCTTGCAGTTGGCAAGAGTGGTAAAGTGGTGGTAGTTCTGGGTTCAGATCCCACTGGGGCTCAGGGCTGTTATACTAAGAGTAGAATATCTTGCTTATCTTTTTAGTGTAAGCAGTGCAGTTTATGCTTACATGGAGTAGTTATACTTGTGTCAGAAATTCCTTAATGTCTTAACATTAAGGATTTTGTGAAACATAGAGAAATGCTCTTCAAAATAAACACAATTATTCTATTAATATGTTAGTTTAATAGTCTTTTCGCATGGTTTGACCAGACCCATAAAGTAACAGAAATTTTTTAGCCTAGTAATTGAAGTCGTGTCACCATGTTCTTGGAAAAAAAAGTGATGGTTTTCCTAATTCCAAGTGAGAGAAGGAATCTAATCAACCTTTACAATATTCTTATCCCTTTCATCTTTGGGCATAGATCAGTTCAGTCATCATCTTTTCTTCCTCCTTTTTCTATCAGTTCTTAAAAGTATGAGTGAGGGTTCAGGAAGCCAAATACAGCTTTTGAGTGGGTGGCACAAATTTCTAGTACAGTCCATTCTGGATGACACATTCTGCTTTTATTCTGCTTTAAAAGTACTTCAAATCTATGCTCATATTGTCAAATGATGAACACAAACATTAGTGTTACAGCTCTACAAAACGACTTCAGAGGCCTTAGGCTGGTAGAAGTCCAGCCCATGTCTATGTGAATGTGTGTTCATATGAAGTTCTAATAAATAAAAGCAAGTAACTTATTTTCCTAGCAACACAAGTCTCTTTTTCACATTGTCTGTAGTGCTCTCTCTGTAGAGGTGAAGAAGTCTCTTGGGCTTCTTGTGAGCAGAAACACAGTTCAGAGGTGTTTTCATGGGCTGAAGGTATTGCAGTTGGTGAGGATGTTGGTTGCACCACACCCTGTTGGTCAGATCAGACAGCGATTAAGATGCAAGCAGGAAAAAAAATGTTACACATCTTTAAGTTAAAGATCATAAAGAAGTCTTCAGAATGTTCAGTGTCTTATTTAAGAATAAGAAATTGCCGTGCACTAAGTCATTTTGGTGCAGACATAAAAAGGGGAACAAATCTAAGCTTGGATTAACATCTGTTCTCATTTGTTATGTTTTGCTCTTTCTTTTGCTCTTAATTTTAAGGACTATACAGGTAACTCTTAAGTGCAAAAATAAGCCCTCAGGCTTCTTTGTTTCGTGATTTATTACAGTATGTTGTTTGTGCTTTTTCTACCAGCAAGTGAATCGTTCTTGTCAAAAATGTAGATAAATCTTTTTGCTTAGCTTACTTAAAGCAAATGTTAGTGTGGGCACACAGAAGTGCCTAGAGGTTATGGTGTGAACACAAGAACTCTTGGGAAGAAGGCAGTGCTGAAATACATGTCAAAGGAATGTCCCTGTCCCAAATCACTCTTTGTTTCAATAAATAATGTGCATAATCTGGGGGAAAAGCGTCACTTATCTGTTTTGTATATGTGGAATATAAGCCCTAGTTACTCAGCTATTGTAAATCAGTATTGCTTATTGACATCAGGCAGGTTGCTCTTCTTCGTATCAGTTGGGAGTCATCATCCTCTCTGATACAGAAGTCAAAAAGCACCCTAGTTCAGAAGACCATGCCTCCTCTCATGTGGTCCTTGCAGTTCATCATGGTTCACAGGTGATCTCTAGCAGGAGTAATGATTCATGGAATTGTGATAGCAGGAAAGTAGTTTTGGGGCAGATGAGCACCTATACTGTGGTAATGAGTAGGAGAAAAAGAAATCCTTGGGGACAGAAGCATGATTTTTGTGTTTTGTGTGTTTTCAGTTTTGCCACAGACTTCCTGTGTCTCTTAGTAAGGACACTTTGCCTTTTGGTATCAATGTTTTTCAGTCTGTGACAAGGGAGCAAGTGTTATTTCATATATTTAGAAGCTTAATTCCTTATTGGTTCTGTCTAAGGGTCAGCTGCTTTATTTTATCAAGGCTTTGGCTTGCAGTCAGCATGTGGGGCACACTCAGCCTATAGCTTTGATTTAGCAAGCTGTGATGAAATCAAATCTTGTATGGTTTCTCTGAGCAATACTGCTCACCCATGAAGACAATTTTAGTGTATCAGAGGGAATATGGACCTTACCAACCTGTGTAACCTCCTTGAATAAAGACACAGTTACTGCAGTTGACCCCTTGTGAGGCGTGGATCTGTTTGTGTTTTTATTCTGTGGCCTGAACAGAAGATCTTACAGAACAAGCACTGTTCGCTGGACTGTGGGAATTCTCCCTTGCTCTGACTCATGTAGAGCAGTGGGGAGGGGGAGGAAAATGGGCTCCACAAACCCAGTATCCAGTTTTGTCATTGTAAAAGAACCCCTTTTTGATCAGAACTTTGTCCATTTAATATCCCAGAGAGTATTTAGAAGTTTGATAAAAGTCCGCAGTAGTGCTAGAGAAAGATAAGGCTCGCTATTGTGCTAAAACAATGTTGTGGTGCCAAGACAGTATATTTATGCTTTTTTGTTTCTGCAAGACCAGCCAGTGCCCATCAAACTTGCATAATTTGATATTATTCTAAGTAAAGGGAAAAATACCCAATCATTCACTAGCTTGCCATAAAAATGCTTTAAGCTGAATACACAGCTATATTACAAATCAGTCCCTTAGCATGATGCATTGCTTCACAGCAGCTGGGAATAATACAGTGTGGTGAAATTACCATTGCAGGTGGAGGCCAAGATTTTTATGTGTAGAATAGAAAAGATGCTATTTTTTCCCCCACTATAACCAACCATTCTTTTGCCAATATGTTTTCAGATGTGTCTTGCAGAGCTTCATGATAGTTTGTCAAAGCTGCATGAAAATTTCCATTCCACCATTGGGGTCAGTCAGTTTTTAGCATGCATAACATAGGCATCATTGCCAGCTTTAGCTCTGAGCATGCAAAGGCAGAGTTGCAGGGAGGAGGACAAAGCCTCAGTAAGCTTTGGAAACTATTGGGGAACTGCAACATCTTTGTCTCAATCTGTTTCATAGGGGCCAAACCACTCATTTCCTCAAAGCAGATAAGGAGGATGCTTTCTCTCCTTGGGTTGAAGCTCTGTGACATTGCAGATGAGGCAGTACAAATGTATGGTTTAAGTGTACTTTCTTCAGGCTTGCAGCTGGCACATTGCAAACTTTGCTCAGAAAACCTGAACTTCACTGGTTAAGTTAAGAAGAATTATATAGACTTAAACCACCTGCTAGCGCAGCATGGGTTGTGCCTGAATTGTGTGAAATGCGGCTTTTAAGCACCCTGAACAGGTATTAAATTGGAAGTGGGGGTGTTCTTCCCTCCTTTTCAAGAGCATTCTGGTGGTTTTGAGATGTGTTGTACAAACTCTGAGGAGCCTGCCTCTGTCAGAGCTCCACAAGAGAGACAGTGTAAGGCAGTGTGCATCTCCCCTCTCCCCCGAGGGGTTTCAAGGGTGGTGAGTCAGGACCGTTTTACACGAATCTCCCAATATGTACTTTTATTCCTACTGCTGATGCGATCATTTCATGGATCTTGCTTGATCTCTGTAGTTACAAGGGTTGGTCTTTCGGACCAGAAGCTACCTAGGCCTTCATTTTCTTATGCACCATTTTCTAGTTCTTCACTTTTAGGAGTTAATCTCTCAGATGTAAATGTGGGAATAATTCTCTATAATCTTTTGCTTAAGGCAGCCTTCCCAGATGTAGTCATGCAGAGCATCCAGCAAATGAAAGCAGTTCTGTCAAGTAGAATCCACTAACTGTTCATTGCAATTTCAGCTCTATTTTTCAGGAAATTCCAGTGTTTTGAATTCGTGAACTGAGTGCATCGAAATAAGATTTTTTAAATACAGTCAGGCTGTGCAATTGTTTTCATATTTATTGTATTTCATATTGTAATGGAATACCAAAGTCAGACCACTTTCATCTGTTATACTGTAACTGAAAAAGCAAGCAGTGGAGTTAGAATGCAGAGTTCTAACTTGAACAAAATGAAATATGTGGATTTAATGAAAATGAAATGTTTTAATTGTATTCCCTCAGCTTTCTTTGTGTGACATCACTCTAAGCAAAGGAATGCCCAGAGTACTGATTTTAGTAGGAGCTACTTGGATGACTTTTAGTACAAAGCATAACTGACCTGAAATATCTTGATGGGAAATCGAATGAAAAACTTCTTATCAGTGAATGCAGTGTGGCTATGGAAGAGACATCCAAATCTCCTGTGAGAAGTATGCTAGAAGCAAAACAACTTAGAGCGTACTGTAAGGGAAAAAAGAGGAAACTTTCTGTGAAAATGGACAAGTTCTGTAAGCCCTTTTGTATTTCATGTCTGTGATCTGAGTTTTGTTTTATTTCAGCCGGAAATAAAAGCTTTATTCTTCCAGGGCAGTAACAGCGTGGGTTTTGTAAGTGCTTACCTTTCAACAATGGAGTATAATATTTTGGTTCACCATTGTGTTAAAACTGCAAGTGTTTTTCTGACTTCTTTGGCATAAATGATTTATTAGTGTTGACACTCTGGGGTTGTTTGTAAGTAGGAGGCAAAAGCTGAGGTTTTGCTCCTTCTGGCAGATTACACACAAATTATGCAAATCACTATAGTGCAGGGTATAACCTAATTATGTTCTACATCTTGAACCATGATCGTTTCTGTAAGGGAAAGCTGTCTAGCATCTGAGTTGCTAATGTATTTTTTCTATCCTTCTGTATTCTACCGAAGAAACCATGTCGAAAAGTGATAGTCTGTGTGCAGATTTTGCTGCTGTGCAGCTCATCTGCTTGTGTTTCTAAAATATGTGAAAGCAACCGCAGAGTCACATTGCCAGTATTTCTGTGGTTAGTGGCTTTTCTGGTGCAAAACTTGATTGATTTATTTATTTCAATAGAATATCAGATTGGTTTGGGTTGGAAAGAACCTTAAGGTCATCTTATTCCACCCCGCTGCCATGGGCAGGGGCACCTCACACTAGAGCAGATTGCTCCAAGCCCCTATGTCCAACCTGGTCTTGAACACTGCCAGATACGGGGCAGCCACAGCTTCTCTGGGCACCCTGTGCCAGCACCTCAGCACCCTCACAGGGAAGAGCTTCTGCCTTAGATCCAACCTGAACTTCCCCTCTTTCAGTTTGAACCCATCACCCCTTGTCCTATCGCTACAGTCCCTGATGCAGAGTCCCTCTCCAGCATCCCTGTAGCCCCCTTCAGACACTGGAAGCTGCTCTGAGGTCTCCACGCAGCTTCTCTTCTCCAGGCTGAACAGCCCCAATGTTCTCAGCCTCTTATCAATGCTTAGCAATAAACTGTAACTTCTCTTGCAGAATTACATGGAGGACTAGAAAAATTTAATGTCCTTGTTTTGTCCAGGTAAGCCTAACCTGCAAATTCAAGATACTTTCTAATCTTATAGCTCAGTTCTTCATATGCAAATTTACAGTCTGCTTGGGAGTTATTTTTTTTATACAGAAACCGTATATATTTTAGGAATGAGTACATGGTTAGTGCATTTTGCTCCAACATTTTCTTTAGCTTTCACTTCAGTTGAGGTTCTTCCCTTTAATGTATTCATGTGTCCAATTGCATTAATAAGTCCTTTTTATTATGTGTCTGTATTCTGGACTCAAATCAAGGCAGCTCCACATAGTTCCCAACTCACCTCAAGAATCACAGAGTCACAGAATAGTTAGGGCTGGAAAGGACCTTAAGATCATCCAGTTCCAACCCCCCTGCCATGGGCAGGGACACCTCCCACTAAACCATGCCACCCAAGGCTCCGATCTAGGTGATCTTAAGGTCCTTTCCAACCCTAACTATTGTATGATTCTAAAGTGGTGATTCTAACTGGAATGTGGGCAATTTCAGTCCGGAAATCATTCCTTTGACATCAAATGGCTGAAATGGCCCAATGAGGCTTTTTTTTTTTTCCCTCTGAAAAAACAACTTTATAACCTTTGGCTTAATTCCTTTCTTTTTTTGCTATAGATATTTGTATACATGTATATAGATGAGCATATGCGTATACATCATATTGAATTGGCTGGCACAACTACTGGATTAACAACAGTGAGTGAGGCAGACTTTCCATTTGCAGTTACACATTGAAATACACATCAAATAATCAAGACAGAGTTCCTATACCGAAGAAATTAGTCTGATTCATAGTCCACAGCATCTACAGCCTAAGAAGACCCCCGCTAGCCTGACCACAGTTGGTTTCCCCACTCAGTGTGTTTAGCTCAGACGAAGGATCAAAATCCCAAAGCTGAGTCACGGTTGAGGTGTGGTGGCAGTCCAGTCCTGGGAGTCCTGCTTTCTTGTTTCTGAGGTTTGAAGGGAGACATCTGATTTCAGGATTGTCAGTACTGTTGACAGTATCTGAAGGGGGCCTATAGGGATGCTGGGGAGGGACTCTTCATTAGGGGCTGTAGTGATAGGACAAGGGGTGATGGCTTCAACCTGAAACAGGGGAAGTTTAGATTGGATATGAGGAAGAAATTCTTTCCTGTAAGGGTGGTGAGGCACTGGAATGGGTTGCCCAGGGAAGTTGTGAATGCTCCATTGCTGGCAGTGTTCAAGGCCAGGTTGGACAGAGCCTTGGGTGGCATGGTTTAGTGTGAGGTGTCCCTGCCCATGGCAGGGGGTTGGAACTGGATGAGCTTAAGGTTCTTTCCAACCCTAACTATTCTATGATTCTATACACATGCATGCACACTCAGGGCTTGTTGTGAAAAGATAACCTTCCTATCACCTGTGTGCCTTTCTGCTTTATTTGCATGTCAACAGGAGCTGAGGAGCCTAGCTGCATTTTTAAGGTTTTTTGATCTTGTTTGATACTTCTCACTTAAACTCAGTATAAAAACTTCAATTTACGTGGCATCTCATGATGACCTAATAGAAATAAAAGCAGTGCTGCATGGTTTATTTGGGCTGCATGTCCTTGGGTTGTATTGCTCACACCTTATTAGTCTTCGGCAAATGTTCCACTTTAGTTTTGGCAGGCTGCTCAGAACACCATTTCCTTCTTTTCATTCTGGTGGAGTCCAATTGTTCTCTGCTTACACTACACTAGCCTTTCCCAGAATTTAGCCTGGAGTTTTTATACACTGGGGAGTTCCCAGTGTGTTTAGATTATAAAATGATTTCCTAGTGTGACTGTGAGGGAGCCATGCTTTCAGATAACACTATCAGACTACGTTTCGGTGGTGGTAGTCTGAATTTCTTTGCAGTGTTTTGCCATACAGACATGATGTATGCAATCATTTTGTCTCTTGAAGGTGGTATCTTTCAACTCCTGCTCCCAACTAGTTAGGATTGTCCCAAAACTTTTTGCTTGTTCTGTTTCTCACTAGGTTTGTGTAGATCAATTGGTGTAAGCAACTTTCTTATCAGTCATCTTGAGCAGCTAAAGGAAGACTGTGTGATTACTCCCCACGTTGATCAGGTGAGTGGTTAAGTATACTTCAAGTATTTGGGGTTTGGGGTTTTGTTGTGGCTTTTTTGGCTAATAATATCATCCCCACGCCTATGCCTGAAAGACTGCACCCAAACTAGCCTTAGTAATACAGTTTCTTCTCTTTCTTTTCTATACGCATATGGAAAACCATTTAGGAACATGACCTGAAGGAGGGGAAGAAGTCCTTCTTCCTTTCCTTTCCCTAGTTTCTCCCAGGCCACTCGGATGTGGTTGGCTTTAAGGCACAAATGGTCTATGTGCCAGTTTTTGATGACAAACAGTTTAGAAACAGAATTCAAGGAACACTGAACACTTAGCATCTCCAAAGGGAGCAAAGTTTTGGAGAGCCTGTGCTCAAATACTATCTATAATTCCTCTGAACAGCAGGGAAAGCCTCAGGTGATTACATATCCATGCTAGGGCGCTCTTTCCCTTTCTTTCCCCTTATTTCATATTCGTATTTCAAGATCAAGATTTTAAATTCAGTGAACTCCTCCTTGAGGTACTGCAAGAGCCCTGGCAAATGCTTTTTGCTGCCCATGGCAGGTAAAAAATACCACCTCCGTACCAACAGACTTCCAGAACACTGCCAACTCTTCCCTTGTTGCAGCTTCCTGCCCACAGCTGTGCTGGAAGTTCATGCTCCCTTTCCTAGCGCCTCCTGCCAGTGAAAGTGTGCTTAATGCTAACCCAGGACTGGGAAATGGAACGGATACCTTTGCCCTTTGTACATATGGTGAGGATTTCTGGCAGCTGTTTATTGGGAATGTCATCAACAGCCACAAAAACTTGCTCAGAGGCTGTTGGAACCTAATATCTCTGATACTTGCTGTCCACTACACTAAGTGGTTACAAAAAGACAATTATACATAACGGAAATTAATGTAAACCCATATAAAATAGTTAATTATTTGAAAGAAGCCATTGAAATGAGGTCAGGTTGGACGGGGCTTGGAGCAACCTGCTGTAGTGTGAGGTGTCCCTGCCCGTGGCAGGGGGGCTGAAATGCTTATGGTCCCTTCCAACCCAAGCCAGTCTGTGATTCCATGATTTTCACGACTGTTTAAGAATTGGTGAGTTTGCCAAGATTCAGTTGGATTTCCTTTTCAGAAATAGACATCTTCAAAGCCTCACAGAGTCTGACATAATGTGTTCCTGTGTATTGAATGAGAAAGCCTTTTGGTGTCCAATTAGATCACTGCAAGTAAAAGAAATGTAATCTGGGATTTGTTTGAAAGTTCCGCTTACCCACAGTGTCAAAATGGCACCAGTCTTACTGTGCCGGTGCTGTTCATGGAGAGCAGTTGTTTCTTGTAGCTGCTTGATGGCATCTCTTTTTCTGTGGCTGAAAAAGAAGAGACCAAGTTTCCTAACCCTAGCAGTACCGGGGGTTGGGAGGGTGCTTCTGCTGTATTCAGGCAGTCGTTTCTTTAAGGTGATGTAGAGCACTGTTCCAAATTCAAACCAAGCAAACAGCAATGAAATATCCATGCAAAGTGCTCTGCTTTGAACAGATTTGTTACAGCGTTAGTTTACACTTTTTCACGTTACAGGAAATCTTATAAACCATCATTCAGGTTATCCTCAAAAGAGTCTTTATTGTGTTTGTTGCCTAGTGTGGAGGGTTGCTGAGTCTGATGGTGAGATTCCTTGTGGATTAGCAAATACCTAACAAATTCCTAAATTTAAATTGGGAATAGAAGTGCTATACAGAATTCTTATTTCACTGTCTGGAATTTATAATACAAAAGGTCTTTGCTATACTTTTGCCTAAACGGGCATACTGTTTCAATGAACTTATTTCTAAATACAAGCCATTTGCAAATAATCATTGTATACAAAGTCTAAATATTTAAGGAACAGGTGGAGGAAAATCATTTCTCTCTTGGCTGTGTTAAAGTTGGATAGAGAATTTAGGGTGTGCTTACAATCCCAACAGTTCATATGATGTTAAAATTGGGAGGTGTTTCTGTAAAGAGGAGGAAGTAGGAAGGCAGGAGGAAGAAGGATCCTTATTAGACTCCAGGAGTCTCTACAAACCAGGTAGGGAGCAACGCTTCTGTTTGAGAAACCAAGTTGTATGTGCTGCCTCCCTTCTCCGGAAAAAAACTCTGTGTTCACATGGATTCTAAAGCAGTAGGAAAGACCTTTCTTGTCAAGACTATAGTATTGTGAATGTATTTAGTAGTAAGCATCTTTTAACGTTACAGTCCACTATTAAAAATACTGCTAAATGCTGTGTACAAATGATGAAAACTACTTTATTCTAGCATCATGTAGAATGAAACCGAGACCATAAAAGTTTGAGGTTTGTATTCCGCAGTTTGTCATTGTCTTGGCAGTAGTAAGTTTGGATTTATGCTTAAGGAAGGCTTTGAAGTCTCTTTGAAGGCTCTTATGCCTATTTCGTGGAGGAAAAAAATACATTTTATAAGCATTTAATTAATATATATATTTCATTTCATAAAGGGAAACACTGAAACCAAACTGTTCCTCTCCTAATTCTATGTATTTCTACTTTTATAGAAATGCACGTTACTGTTTAAGGACCTCTAAGAGATTTAGTAATGTTGCTAATATTACCATAAATACTGAGCTTTATTATGTAAATTTGCTGCAAGGTAGAAATGTATTTCAGTATTCTGAGGCATTAGGAAACAACCCCTTAGTACATCAGCCCACCTGAACTGTTCCTCTCTGGTGCATCTAGGCTTATATTTCAGTTTTATGAAGAGAAATCCTTGTAAGGCTGCATTCCCATTGAGAAACTGACTGAAGTCCAGATGAAGGGAAGCTTTACCAGGAGAAAAGAACCCACAGCAGGGTAGAAAGAGTAAGGATTTGGTAGACCACCTTCCAAGGTATGACTTTCCAGATCGATGTGTCAGAATTGTTATTCGGCTCAGCTGTTCCCCATTGCACATGACAGTGATAAAAGACGGTGCTTGTGGTTCCCCTCTGGCTGGCCAAGTAGCAGCTATAAAGAGTTCTGTGATGTGAACTGCAAACTGATTAAGAAGATGCCGGGTTTTATGTACAGATCACTCAGGGTAGAGTGCCGGAAAAGATCAAGATCTTCCTCTACCACCATATCAGTCATAGAATCCCAGACTGGTTTGTGTTGAAGGGACCTTAAAGCTCATCCAGTTCCAGCCCCTGCCATGAGCAGGGACACCTCACACTAGAGCAGCTTGCTCCAAGCCCATGTCCAACCTGGCCTTGAACACTGCCAGGGATGGGGCAGCCACAGCTTCTCTGGGCACCCTGTGCCAGCGCCTCAGCACCCTCACAGGGAACAGCTTCTGCCCAAGAGCTCATGTCAATCTCCCCTCTGGCAGGTTAAAGCCATTCCCCTGTCCTGTCCCTCCATCCCTTGTCCAAAGCCCCTCTCCAGGTTTCCTGCAGCCCCTTTAGGCACTGGAGCTGCTCTCAGGTCTCCCCTTCAGGAGCCTTCTCTTCTCCAGGCTGCCCCAGCCCAGCTCTCTCAGCCTGGCTCCAGAGCAGAGCTGCTCCAGCCCTTGCAGCAGCTCCATGGCCTCCTCTGGCCTCACTCCAACAGCTCCACGTCCCTCTGTGCTGCTGCCCCAGAGCTGGATCAGGACTGCAGGGGGGTCTCACAGAGCGCAGCAGAGGGGCAGGATCCCCTCCCTGAGCTGCTGCTCACGCTCTGGGGTGCAGCCCAGCACACGGGGGGGGTTCTGGGCTCAAGCGCACACTGAAGCGGGATCATGGGGAGCTCCTCCTCACCCAGCACCCCGAGTCCTTCTCCTCAGGCTGCTCCATCCATATGACATACAGCCCTGGCTTGGGAAAAGTTTGGTGACTGAAATAGCAAGGGTGGGGCAAGCCAGGAAGCAGGAGTTGTTATTTTGAGGGGAAGCACATGCTGGCCGCTGACCCTATCTGTGCCTCTTCCAGCCCAGCATACTAGTCCCTTGCATTCAGATGCCGCTAGAACCTTCCAGAGAGTTTTCACTAGAAAAATAATTCCAGAAGTGCTTTTTTTATATTTGATGCATTTGATTATTTTAGCAATATAGTTAAGAAGAAAAATCCCGGCTGCTACCAACACGTAACCAAAAAATGAGTCCAAAAACTTTGGGAGGCTCTTGGTTCAGTGAAACGCATGAAGGGTAATCATGTGATGTGTGATTCTGCTTGGGAAGCAGGAAGGTGACATGTCAGCACGCTGTTCTTCCTTCAAATACTTCAGGTGTAACTTTGAACTGTGCTGCCTGTGAATCCTATTAGACCAGCAGGTAAATTCTGCTTGCAGTCATATAAACAATGAACGCTGAATAAGTCGCCTGATGCCATTAGGGGTACTGCAGATTTTTCAGCATTTGATCCTAAATTCATCATTCTTTACTTCGTATTTTCTGGGCTATGCTATTTGTTACACTTAGTGCAAAGAACATCTACTAACATTGTTGATTACTACTGTAATAATGGAGTAATACACCCTGCTTGCTCTTTCCTCCCCCCCATAGTCTTGCGTAAATGCAATGAGAATAGTTTCTAGTCAGCTCAGGTGCAAATAACTGTATGATCTTAACACTGACCTTACACATCTCAACATGAAATACAAAGGCTACTCAAAGGTCAAGAAACATCAAAGGGTGAGGACATGGATGTCTGCTGCTTGAACCTTGTTCCCTGGTCCACCTAGTAATTTAGATCAGAGCAGCTTTAGGCTGACTCAGCCCAGCCTTCCAGGGGCACAGGTTTTTTCTTAGCGCATGTTGAATGACTGCCAGCCTATTGTTCCTGACTATTGTTGTCTGAAAAGACAACATGTACTAAAGATGAGAAACAGGAAATGTTCATTTGTCCTCTTTGTGGCACAAGGCATTTTCCAGATTCCACGTGCTGAGGTAATTTTTCAGAAGAGGATTTTCCTTCAGAATGCGCAAGAGTTGGAGCACTGAGACAGTGGTGACACACTCACAGACCTGTATCACATGCTTATGTATTTTATAAGGGAAGACACTGCACGTTTTCATCTGAATGCAGAGGAGTTGCGCTTCTTACAACACATAAACTGAAAGACTTATTTAAATAACACATTAAGGGACATTGCAGAGGTTCTTTTTGGCTTTTGCTCCATGCCAGAGTACATGGCTCTTCTGAGATCCTTTCCAATAACTTCTGTTTTCTTTTGCTTCCAACAACTATGTCTTTGTAGCTTGTTACTTTTCCTCTTTTTAAGTGGTTCTTGGCAGATCATGATCTTCCTTCTCACAAAAGGTCTCCTTCACACTTCATTCCTCCACAGCATGACTGCTTCCCTGCATAAGCTCTTGGTGACAGAAAGCAAGATTTTTCCATGTACAGTCCATGCCAACAGGCTTTGCTCCTGAGGTCAGTCCCTTATCACAAGCGAATTGTTCTGGTTGGTCTCTTGCAAACCCAGTCCATGCCCAGCCCCCTCCCCTTGCCTGTGCAACCCAGTGATCATTAGTGAAGACATAGGAAAGGAAGGCAATCTGGGAACAAGAAGGTGGTCTAAAATCACCAATAAAATGGCCTGATGTTGAACTCCACTATGCAGTTGCATGTGTTTCTCATACACGGAGCAGAACCAGAGTGCAAGACCAACCGCAGGTAGGGCAGACAACTGTTCTGTGCACCTTATATCTGGGGGAAACATAAAAACACTTAGTAAACTATTGTGCCAGTTAATGGGAAAATGCTTATCGACCAATACCCTTCATGTGTCTCCTAAAAGTGGTGACTCCCATCTCTCAGAAGCAGTGGTTTCACTCATGTTGTATTTTTAAAACAACAGAAAAAAGATTTTTCACTTATCAGTGATGTTTTCTACTAAATGTACTCTCAAGATTATGACTGAAAATTTATTTATCTCAGGTCGAATACCACCCTTTCCAAAGGCCTCAAGAGCTGGTCGATTACTGTAGGAGCAGAGATATTGTTTTTGAAGGCTACTGTCCGTTAGCCAAAGGTGAAGCACTTACTCATCCCACTATCATTCAGCTGGCAAAGAAATACGGCAGAACTCCAGCACAGATTTGCATACGCTGGAGTATACAGGTAAGGGAGGGTGGCAATGAAATGTATCTCTCTCAGGTAGGAAATGCAAACAGTTTGAGTTTCAAAACCAGGATTTAGACAGAAAGTCTTTTTTGCCTTCAGTCTGCTGATACTGCGTGAACTAACTGTGCTGGACTGGAAACTGTGAAATGGAGTACAGAAGGCATGGCAGGATTTTCAATACGCAAGTAATGAAATTGTAGGGAATAAAAGACCCACCAACAAAAGAGATGGTTTCAAACTAGGATGTTACAAGCAGTATGGAGCATCATTCCATTTCTATCGCTCAACATGAAGTAGTGAGCAGTGAAATAGTGTATTAAATTCACATAAGCCACATAATCTGTGTTGGAATTGAACGCATTGTATATAAGTGCAGTTAAAAATAGCATCTACAAATGTTCGTGTCCTCTGAGGAATCAAAGTAAAACCTCAGAAGACATGAGGAATGTCTTGAAATGTTTGGAAGAGATCATTTTCTTTGAAAGTATGTATATGTTTATGATGAGAAGCATTATGTGTTTCAGAATGGGATTGTCACTATTCCAAAGTCCACGAAAGCAGAAAGGATAGAGGAAAACTGCAAGGTGAGATTTGGTTATGCATTCAAGTCTTGACTAGCATCCCAGTTACTGCGTTTAATACTTTGGTTTGCCTGCCCCTTTTCCTAAACCGGTTTTATGATGGGACAACTCAGTTAAAATTGGCAATTCATAGTACCATAAAATTACTACAGTGTAGTAGAAAGCAGTAATTCATGAATGTCAGAAATTAACTGGAGAGCTCTAATCACTGTGTATAAAAGAGATACCCACAGACCTCTTCACAGTTAGTTTTTTGATAAGTCAATATGTGTAGTACTTACTACCTGGCTGACTGTGAAACATCCTAATCTCATTCTGGTTAGGTCCTTTTTGTGATAGGCACGTAGGTCAGATGGAAGGAATCTGTATGCTGTGCATAACGCTATGGAAGCTGTAAAACTCTTGGGGACATCTGAAAGAGAGACTTTCTAAGGAAATGGCAGTCCTGCCAGAGCTGACTCTTCCTCTCCCTTCTTCCTCCTACTCTACTTGAAAGAACGTTTGTAATTCATCTCTTGTTTTTTCTCTCCAATTCTCCAAGCTGAAAGTGTGCTTTCTTTGGGGGAGGGGAAACCACAACCACCTTATTGTTACTTCCAAAATTACCACAGGGATATGAACTGTTCAGCAAATCGGGAAGAAACTTTGCAAGAAGATAGGAAACCTCTGTCTGCTAGTTAAAGCACTCTGTGTGTGTGTGTAGGTGTAAATCAGCATACGTGTAATGAGCTGTTTATATAGCTCCTATTTAACCTGACATGCACACTGCCTGTTGTGGTACAAGCACAGCTCTTTGTTGTACTGTATTGTGAACCAGAGCAGAGAGCAAAACTAGGTGAAAAATCCTTCCATATCCATTTTATGTTATGTTATTTTATTTTATGTTTTTTTAATATATATTTTTATTTAATTGTTTTATTTTCCCCAGTGATATTTTAAATCCACATTAATTCTGTGCTTTACGGCATTTATTCTATGGGCGCACCAATTCATTTCACACAACTGAGGGAATGCATTGCAGCAGAATTTAAACACTGAGGATGAAGAGGAGGAGGGGAGAGTTATCAAATGCTGCACATCTCCCTTGTTTGCTTTTTCTTTCCTCCAGGCCAGTGTGTTGGCCTGAGTTTCTGCCACCTCTAGTCACATTGGTGAAAGCATGGACCGTCGCTAAGCCCCCAGTACACAATATAGTATGTAGTGTTTCTGGTTCTGTGACTGGTCCCTGGTTAGAGTTTAAAAAGCTGGAGCACTGAGGTTTGTCTAGAAGCGTCATTCCAGCAGCCTGTGGTTGCTGGATAATGCAGGATGGGAGGAGCTCATCTGGCAGCAGTTCAGGCTCCACAGG
The DNA here is from genome assembly GCA_017639245.1 of Myiopsitta monachus. Taxonomy (NCBI): domain Eukaryota; kingdom Metazoa; phylum Chordata; class Aves; order Psittaciformes; family Psittacidae; genus Myiopsitta; species Myiopsitta monachus. Next base: position 698,543 of record CM029923.1, on the reverse strand, counting down.
ATCTTTTAAGTGAGTACGGAGGAGCTCTGACAAAGGCAACAGACCAACTTAAAGCAGCTTCAGCTCTGAAGCGATAATGTCTGAGTAAGGCACCTGCTAAGAAAACACTGACACCGTCATTCATGTTGCAGGTGTCACCACAGGAGAAGTCAGTGGACTGTAAGAACCTGTGCATGAAGAGAGGTGATTGCTTTCATTTGAGTTAGTATTGAGATACTACAGCACTGTATCTGCGTCTGTCTTAGCTGATCCATGAGTGTTTTGTCTCTGTACACGTAGAAAAGATAGATACAGCCTTTGCTTTGCTAGCTTCGTGAATGTCCTGATTCCTTCTCTTTGGCTCAAGTTCTGAGGAAAACAACTGTGACACTGAACATTGGGATATAAGTGAAATACAGAGCTCAGGCTCCCAAAGGGATTGCAGTCAGGGACGTTCGTATACCTCTGGCAGCGACCATATGGAGTGCTTTGATACTACCATTGTCTTGGACCCTTGCCAGAGGCCAGAGTACTATAAAACCATCTTAACAGAGTCTACAAATAAAAATCATAGAATCATAGAATAAGGTTGGAAAGGACCTTAAGCTCATCCAGTTCCAACCCCCCTGCCATGGGCAGGGACACCTCCCACTAAACCATGCCATCCAAGGCTCCGTCCAACCTGGCCTTGAACACTGCCAGGGATGGACTCACGAATGAAGCAGAGGACCTAGTGGAGCCTGTCAGCTTAATGGAATATTTGTCTGTGACAAAATACATGAACTTCCAGGAGGAAGTAAATAAATCTTGGTCAGTTTAAATAACAGAAGCACTCCTAATTCGCTCTATATTTATGTTAACTGTATGTGCACTCCCACAGGTATTTGATTTTACAATAGGAGAAGACGATGTTGAAGTTCTCAATGGACTGCATGATGGGAGACATGTTTCCTGGGACCCAAGCCTTGTTGTGTGAATGAAGGTTGGAGCTTTTTCCTTTGTCAGTGATCAGTGAGTCACAGCACGTAACTTAAATTCAGGAAAGGTTACAATAACAATATAATTGTAAGATGAATAGCTGCTATTAATGATAACTGAATTTGAAATCCTTAACGTTGACAACACACAAAAAGTATTTTTGGGTGTAGCAATTTTGTACAGAGATCTTACATGTCCATCTCAAATCCTGACCCATGCAAAGCCTCACATCTATGCCATTGACCCTGCATCAGGCCATTTAATCAAAGAGCTTGAGTAGATAGCCCTTCTTTAAGGGCATAAGAAAAAATGCTACCTACTTGTGTACAGCCAGCTGTTAAGTGCAAAGTAATTTGCCAAGAACCTTGTTAGAGGGGTACCGTGTCTGAAGAAGAAAAAGCTGGGTGCAAGAATATGTTCATACCATTATTAGTACAGTTTTTATACTGTACAATGTACTGCAAATCTCTAGCAAAACCAGAATCTCATTGTCATAAGCAGTATCAGAGCATCAACAAAAAAGGTTTTATGCCTATTATTGCATAATAATGGCATTGACCCAGAGAGCTCTATGCATATTATTTACTAGCCTGTAGATTCCAGAGAAGTCCATGTACAAATAAGCTATCTGCATGGCTAAGAGTTGAGCAGCAAGGTCTAAGAGGCATCTTTGTTATTATTGATCTTCTCTTGCTGGCAATTCTGGCGAGTTTTGTGTAGCTTTTAGTGAGAATTAGTTTAGCTTTCGTTTGGGGTTTGTCCAGGAAATCTCATTCCTTGCATTTCCTTATAAGATATGTAGGAGAGATAGATATATGTAGTTTACAGATCTGGTTTGAGAAATATGCCTGCAGAGTCTTTTATCAGCTGAGTATTTAACTTCTAGTCACATTGGTTTGATATTTTAGGAGTTCCTGTGTCTAGAAAGGTATGGAAAATCTGATTGTGATTTATATTGTGTGTGGACTTCCTGAGGCAGCTTTCCCACTGCTGTTCTGCTTTAGTCATATCGTGAAACAAAGCTCCTCATTTTTTATCAAGAAGTGACTTACAGCAATCATATATTCTAGCCTGCATTGTTCGGCCTTAGAGGGGAACTGAATAAAATCGGCTCACATACAAACTTACCTTTTTCATAACAGCTCCTCAGAATAATTGACTAGTTTTCCTGGTAAATAAGTTTTGTCCAGATTTGCCTCTGGAATCATTAATGTATTACTTATTATTTAAAACACAAGATCCTGTGTGAAATGCTGCACTCATTGATATCTGACACTATCTCCACAGTAAGGTTATTTCATAGAAGTGTGACTTGCAGCTTGAGGTTCTTTAGTATCTGAGAATGCCACTTTTGGTGTCTAAGAACAGCTACTTACCTTCCACTAGAGCAGGTGCTCCAAGCCCCTGTGTCCAACCTGGCCTTCAACACTGCCAGACACGGGGCAGCCACAGCTTCTCTGGGCACCCTGTGCCAGCGCCTCAGCACCCTCACAGGGAAGAACTTCTTCCTTATATCCATCCTGAATTTCCCCTGTTTCAGTTTCAGTCCATTACCCCTTGTCCTGTCGCTACAGTCCCTGACAAATAAACCTTTCCACCAGTGGTCATCAGCTAATCCTACTTTTGAAAAGTCACTTTATGGAACAATACCTCAGCAAGATGAAAAAGACGACTTGTTACTGTGCTGTTGAGGGACTCCTTGCTTCACAGTGTAGCCGAATCCGTAAAACAAGGACTAGAAGTAAATCATGTGCTAGGTTTTCCCTCAGTGTGGCTTTTTGGCAGTGAAGACTTCCGTAGAAGTTGGAGTTCTACCTCTGGTTCTCTCTAAAGAAACAGACATCACATCAGTGTACTGTTTCCAACACAAATGGTGCATACAAAATGAACCAAATCTTGATGCATGTTAGCAAATTCTAGCTTCAGTATTACAAAACCAGTGTCAGTTAGGAGTAGTTACGTGGCCAGAAGTCCCATGTTGGTCAGAACAGCCCTGGGTTTTCTGTGCTTAATTCTAACTAATCACCTGAGCTAAACGGACTAAACCAGATTTTCTTGCTGATCCCCCACATAGATGACTTAAGGCTACAGTGAGGATGGCTTCCTAATTCATTGATAGATTTTCATCGTTGCCTGTGTCAAAGAGTTTCACAATGGGGTTTGTGCCTGCATCTGCTCTTGGTAGGAAGAGCCAGCATGTTCTTTGATCTATATCATGGTATCTAAGCAGCACAAGGAGTAATAAAAGGAATAATCAGATAGAAATAGGATTACTAAAAAATCATTCTTCTTAAGGAGCAGTTGTGGCAAGTTACAGTTTTAATCTGGTATTTACTAGCTATGCCCAGACTTATTCGTTGCTTCCAGTCTTTTTTCTGATTTGGGGTGGGTTCTTTTAGGGTTTTTGGGGGGATTGTTTGTTGGGTTGGAGTTTTCTGGTTAGGATTCTTTAATTCTTGGGGTTTGGGGTTGGGGGTTTGGGTTGTGGGTGGTTGGGTTTTTTGGTGGTGGTTCCGGAGTGGGGGGATCTTTCCTAGCAATTCCTTTGCTGCCAGGTAGTGGCTATAGAACGATGGAAGAGTTTAATTTTAACTGTACTAAGTCAAGAGTAAGTTGAGGCAACAGAAGCTTTTGAACTGCCAGGACTCAGCTGAGTAGTGCTATCTTTCCCCCAGGTGTGACATGCACCTTTATTGTGCCATCACTAGTAGCCACTGTTTTCTGCTAGAAGCTATAACAGCCTCAAGAGACTAGAACCATGTTATCTCCTGTGTGCTTGGGATACATCCCTGGAGCCTCTTCCTTTGAATACCTCATTGACAAGTATTAGACCATGTTGGTTAATGTAGAATCATTGAGCAGGTCCTCTTCTGACTGGATTGCAGAGGCAAAGACACAGTTGATTTGTCTTTTATGCTCCTCTCTACAACTAAATTGACATCAGCGTTGTCATGAGTGGTTTTCCTTCTAAGCAGAAGTTGCTGAAGAACAAGTCCACATCACCTCGTCTAAATGAACATTTCTGAAGTACAGACAACTTTGCTCATAGTATAGAGAAACAAGACAGCTAGTAAGAAATCGGAGAGCGAACAGCAGCGAGATTTAGGGGTAGCAGTGAGGAGTGATGTTCTGTAGGAGAAGCAGAACCTGGAAGACCAAAGGATTTAAATGTGCTGAACTTACAAAATCAGGAAGTTTAACCCCATTTTTATTTCTTCTTTGGTCAGTTACCCTGGAGGTGCTCTTTTTGAAGGATTTCTTCTTTAAAACCTAGAGTTCATCCCTCCAGTGAATTCTTGGAATTGTATGGGCTGAAACTCCTCCTCTTTTCCAAATTTCTGTAAGATAAACTTTGTCTAGAGAGAAAGCTTTTTCACCTTTATTCAATGCCCATTTTTAAGGTACAGCAGTGCATCATTTTATCAGCGTAACCCATCATCTTGCCAAAAGGAACAGGGAATACACCTGAAAATAGAAGCAGTTTGTCTTCCATCTGATGCAGGTCCCTGACAGTAGTGACTGCTAGGGGCACTCCTTTCTGGTTGAGATAAATCATTAGTTAAAATAAGACACGGTTTCTCAGTGTTAACCCACCTCAGTGCAGTCAGGAGCACGGTGACCCTTCGTGGAAGGGAACTCTTGAAACAAATAAGGAAAGGAAAAGTATAAACTGAGAGTCAGTGGAAAGGGTGAGGCTGTTTTCTGTGCAGCCCTGGCTTCCTGTCTGCCTCGGAGGGGCTCCCTCTCCTATTTCTTGCCTGTTTCTGAGTCTCTGTCTGTTACTTGAGGCGGAGGCACCGAAGAACATTTAATTGGAAAAGAATCAAAATGGGTTTGTAAAGTGCGTGCTTTAGGAAACTTTGTCTTAAATCAGGCTGCAGAAGCGTCTTTACTACAGCTGCTCCCCACTGTGTATAGGTAAGAAACTAATGCTAGTAAACGTACAAATCCACCAAACCAAGCAAACTGCATCGTGTTCCATTTGCTGAAAACCCCCTCTTCTTGCCCCGTGGTTAACACCAGCTTCTTTTTAGAAGAGCAGTGCTGAACTGTCCTGACAGGAGAGCCGGTTTTGAAGGTGGGGGTAAGGGACAGTAGCTCTTGCTGACACTGAGTTCAAGCAGTTCACTCTTTCCGCACTGCCACACCCCTTCCAGAGCTTTGAAGCTCATCTCTGACTTGAGTGCCTTGGGTCGCAATAACAGCGAAGGCAGCCTGCTGGCCATTTTTTGTGTTGCTGTGCTGCGTCTTTTTCTTTACTTCATCGCTTTGCAGCCTCCATTCAGATGTCTGCTCTTTTGAAAGAAACTGTGGAGTATTTGCACTGCCTTACAGTGCCCATATCTTCCATTTTTGATCTAAACGATGCAGCAGTTACTGTTTGTCTTTATGAATGCTGCTTTGATCTGTTTGCAGCATCACCCAGGACTAAGTGCAACTGCCAGGACATTATGACATTGTAATGACTTTGAAGGGACCAGAGCATGGGAACTGTCTCCAAATGGTGCCACTACCCACTGGGGGAAAAGAAGAGCACAAACCCTGAAACGAATTTAAATCAATGATGCTGATGCTACTTCCCAGTGATAGGACACGTGTCACTCCATAAACCACTACAGGCATGGCCAACGTGCTTCTGTAAGCAACTTTGCGTAGATCCATCACACCAGATCTCAATCACTGTGCCAAAGATGAATATTTATGATATTAGTAGTGGCTTTGCTAGCCAGTGCCCTTTGAGAAACATTCTGTAGCTGAACTACTCATAGGAAAATCAAGAGTGCATTAACAGCATTATCATCGTATTGATGCTTGATCTGGTTTTTTCTCCAGCAAAATAGTTTTCCAGGACTTTCTAGATGAGGCATCAAAATTCCAGGATACAGAACTAGTGTTAGGTTCCTAACTTGGCTGTGAAATTTGGAGGCAGGGAAGCATGCAATTACTTTCACAGTTTCCTGGTAACAAGGGGAGCAGAAATTGTTAGGTAGGGATTTTCCCGGGTTTGTTTCTTTCTTCTGTGAGTTCATTCTTTCCTAATGGTTGTCCATGACCTAGTTTCATCCCATTGAATATCCGTAAGTACAGTGTTGCCAAAATGAATTTACAGTCAATCACTTGCTTTGGGTAAAGGTGGAGGAAGATTAATCTGAAGCATTGGTGTCAAGGTGGAACATATACTATGGTATAAATTCACTTTCCTGATGTTGAAAAATATGTATTTTGTGGAGTCATTATATTAATGAAACAGCAACCAGCCATTTTCTGTCGCCTCGTTTGTGACCTTTTTTGCATGATTATCATTAATGCCTTATAAACCGCGTATAACGACAGGGAGTTGGAACAAGATGATCTTAAGGTCCTTTCCAACCCAAACCGTTCTATGATTCTATGATATAAGTACCTTTGATTCATCTGAAAAATGATCACAGGTAATTTCGGTCTGGTTTTGTTTTCAGGAAATGGTTATTTCACTGCTTCCCCCCCCCCCCCCAGTATTGCAGATAAGTAAGATCTGTAATCTGCCAAATGATTGCAAAGTTTCCAGCTAAGAGCTGTGTTTCTTCAGAGCAGCATGTTAAGTTATCATGTCCATTAATGTCTTTCAGTTTAGCAGAAAATGTGCATTAAGACTTTAGTTGATGGATTCATATCACTGGAATAAAAGATGAACCTCCAGAAAGTTTTCTAATGTTGCATTATACAGTTTTGTTACTGTAGAACTGTGTATTTTAATACATACAAACAAAACATCTCTCCTGATTAGATATATTAAAGCGTGGTATGGGTTTGGGTGCAATAATACCCATGTTGCGTGTCACTTTGTCAACTACTTGAATGCTTTCCACTTGGGCTTAAACTTTTCCTAATGTTATGTTCAGCTTAGTGATCTAAAAAGGAAGTCCAAATTCCCACAAAAACAAATCCAGTAAACTTCTCACATAGCCTTTTGAAACAAAGAAAAAAGCCATTTAAGAATCAATATCAAGAACTTAAACCCAGACCACCTGGAGTACAAAATGATCACACTAAACAAATGCCTGCTGTGGTCTTTGCAGTGTTCTCATCTCTTCTTTCTTTTTCTTTCCTCCAAACCAGGTTTTGTATTTTAATCTCAATGGAGAGGATCTGGAATTTTTGAGCACTCTGAATACCAACAGAAAATCAATTCCTTTAACCTGTCCACTGTGGAAAGGATAATTTAAACCCAGATGGTCTTACACTGCAGAAGTGATGCAACTGAAACATTGATCCATTTCAAACTGAGCAGTAAATCTAATTTGTTCTCTTGGGTACTCAGAGAGTACCTAATAAATATCCATCAAAAATCAGGATCAGTGGCTTGTATTTACTGTTATGTTAACAGATGAATAAAATCATTTCCTTTAGACTTTACTTTCTGCATGTACTTCATTTAAGGTGTCATTTGAACCAATGTGAACAATTTTTCTTTTGCTTTTCTTATGAATTGTGAAGAGTATGAGTTACTTAAAGGCACGTATAAGAGCATGCTGCAGGACATGTAAATCATCAGAAATACTCAAAACGTGGAATATTTGTTCTGGGATTGCAGCAGAAATCAGCATGTGACTTTTTTCCACTGTTTTATGCATTTCTTCCAGTCATGAGAACTTTGGGGGGTTCTGGAGGCCACTCTTGGGACTTTCATAGAATCATAGAATCCCAGACTGGTTTGTGTGTGGAAGGACCCTAAGATGGTCCAGTTCCACCCCCTGCCATGGGCAGGGACACCTTCCACTGGAGCAGTTGCTCCAAGCCCTGTCCAACCTGGCCTTGAACACTGCCAGACACGGGGCAGCCACAGCTTCTCTGGGCACCCTGTGCCAGTGCCTCAGCACCCTCACAGAGAAGAGCTTCTGCCTTAGATCTCACCTGAACTTCTTCCGTTTCAGTTTCTTGGTGAGCAAACCGATTCTGTTTGTACTGTTTCAAGGATCTCCTGTCTTGATCTGGCACATCAGGGAGTAATGGCTCTGCTTTGTGGCCTAAGTTGCCTCAGAATGAATAAAAGTACTTTTTGCTTATAAGAGGATTTTTGCAGAAGAGGAAGAAGTTGGAGAAGAACCCTTTGATAATGTGTTTTGAGGGGATTTTCTGTGTCTTTTCAGGATGGATCATGTTCAGACACTCCTCTGATGCAACTGTGAGTTGGCCAGCAGTGCTAGCACTAAGAGAGGATGCTCTTCGGATGGTGTCAGAGCACACAGCCTTTGGGAGGACCCCAGCTTGCAACTACTTCTCTGACAAGATCAAAGCATTTTCCTGCAAGGAAATTGCCTTGGGATTGGCCACACTTCTGAAATCCCCACCACACTAAGTTCCTACTGGAAATTCCACAAGAACTTTGGCTGTGACAAACGATTTTTGTTTGTTTTCCATGCCCCAAATCGCAAGTTTCTACTCCTTCTTAAACTCAAGTATATAAGGGCATATACATACTCAGGATGCCTGTGAACAAAAGTGTCTGCCTCAGTTATGCTTGTGGGCACAATGCAGAAACACTTTCAACCAGTTTACCCAGGTCAAATGGCTGTTAATATGGCTCTGGTGCCCTGAAGTGCTCAGCCCTCCTGCTCTCATTCCACCCAGACCTGCAGTTGGCTTATTGCAATAGTGCATGAATGACGTTGTCCTTTCTCCTTATTCTTACTGCAGGCAATTCCAGAGCCGAGTACTTAAAGGACCTGTGTACACATTGGATTTCTGTGGTGCCTTTCACAGAAGGACGAGCTTCCTCAACACAAGCTGTGGCCAGTGGGGAGGTACTGAAGAAAGAGTTCCTGTTCTGTTGGTGGGGATGGAGTATAACCCTGGTGTAAAGCGCCTCACTAAACGCTCCCCAGCATACTTTTGGTAGAGGTGGCTGGACCAACCTGAATTTCCCTCTGCTGTATTTCAGCCCTTGTAAGCAGGCTGGAACCTGCGCGGCCAAGCCATGTGCTAACCTGTCATCTGAGGTTTTGGAGAGCCTTCGGTGCAAATCCAGTTGATGGGGCTTCATTTTCCTGACAAGGATGAAGCTGCACTTCAGCTCCGTCTCTGCTGAGATGTCAAGAGGGCTACAAATGTGTGTGGTCAGCTAATTTTAATGATGCTTGTTGTGATACAAACACCCAAGTGTTTGGAGTGGAACTGAAATTGCCCAGGTATTTTACACAGCCTCTAACAAATAGTTAGATGTCCCACCTCTGAGCTGGAGCCCTCACAGCTGGTTAACCAAGAACCTAAACATGAAAGCCTGTACATCTGACTACTGAAACCCTGAGTCACTCTATCCTTTTTAATTAAAGCGTGTTGCTGTTGCTTGAAATGGTGAGAATTATTTCCTCGAGGAAAATGCCTAATGAATGCACTTCTAGTTAGCATTTTCTATCAGTTAGCTAAATAAGGGGGGAAGCTTGGACTATCTAGGGTATGTCAGGCAGTTGCAGGGGATGCATATGTCAACCTCAAGCATGATTTATCTGACATGCCTCTTCTGACAGTTGTAATTTAACGGCTGTGCTTTCCTCCCAGGCTCGCAGGAGGCTGAACATCTTTTCAAGTTTCTAGCTTTGTGGTGGCAGGGTAAATGTCTGTTTGCCGGTGTCATTTATCTGAGTCATTCCGGGAGAGGCGTGGAGCAATTGAAGCGTGACTATTAGCATAAATAAAGAGAGGGACACCCTTCCTGAGGGTAAAGTTACTCTCACCGTCAAAGCCAACAACTGCTACTGCTTATGGTACGATGCGATGTGAACTAAAAGACCTAATATAGTGAGCTCTGCTCTATTGTGACATTCTTTTGCATTGCAATTTGAAATGGAGTTAAAGAGAACAGAGCAAGGAAGGAAGAGGAGAAATTGTGCAGTAAGGACAACGGAGTTAGCATTTCATGTACACTGGGGGGGGGGGGTCTTCCAAGAGTTTGAAGAGAGAAGAAATTATAAACCCTAAGGTCACTTGTTAGTCTCCGTAGTCCGTGCTAAGTAACCGTCATTGCCAACTTTGGTTTGAAAAAGAGCTTCTCTTTGTATTTTCAAACACGCGGGTTTCTTACAGCGCGCTCGGAACAGCAGAAGATGCGTTTTGCACACGGAAACACCAACCCGTGGTGATGTTTGACGGTGTCTTGGGGCGAGCCCCTGCCCTACGCCCCCCTCTTCCTCCCGGTACCCCCGGGCTCCTACGGGCTCCGGGGAGCCGCCGGCGAACGCGCTCCTCTTCCCGGCCCCGACCTGAACCGTGCGGATGGGGAGGAGCCTCTTCCAGGTATTTCCTTAAGCGCTCCTTACGCCGTCCCCCGGGAGCGAGCACGGGGGCGGCTCTGGGCAGCCTTCCTTTGGCCTTACCCCCGAGGCGCCCGCTCGGAGCGGGAACCGAACGGGCTGGGGGCGCTGCCCGGCGGCATCCCCCGCTCCCGCCCGCCGGCCGCGGGGCGGGTCCCGGCGCGAAGGGCGGTCGGACGAGCCGCCCCGCAGGGAGGGGTTAGAAGGGAACGGGGTGGGGAGCGGCGGCCGCGCGAGCGCCAAAAGCGGCGAGCCCCCGGCCCCGCCGCCGGAGTTGCTCAGCGGGCGCGCAAGATGCGCAGTGGCGGCGGGGGCTCCGCGCCGCGCTTCAGCGAGGTGAGGATCGGGGGTTCGCGCGCCGCCGCTCGCGGAGCCAAAGGGGTGGGGGGGCTGCGCGGTACCACCGAGCCCGGCCTGGGGCCGCGTCCCGCGCGGGCGGGACCCGTGGGCGCTGTAAACGGGAGCGGTGCGGGAGCAGTGCGAGGCGCAGTTGAGGAGCGGTGCGGGGGTGTGCGTGGTGCGGGTTGGAGCCCGGGAGCGGTGCAGGACCGGTGTGGGTTGAGCCTTGTGCCTCCTGCTTTACCCCGCCTGGGCTGTGATTTAACAACCCTGCCTGCTCTTGCGAGTTCTCACATCTTTAGTTCTCTTTAAACGTCCACTAGGACATGTTCATGTGTAAAGGGAGTTTCCTCCGTAGCTGTGCCCCTTCATCATGCCCGCTTCAGAAGTTTGCAATGCTAATTATTCAGCTGCAAAGTGCTTTCTTTTGCCGTTCTTTGTTCCAGACCCACGGAAAGGGCTCGCTACCTGCCTTATTTACATCTTTCCTCTTGACTTTTCTAAACCTTTTTCCATGTAAAGCATGTTCTTTTAGTTAGCAAAGACACTCCTTTCCCCTTCGCAACTTTGAGATGATCTTTTGCTTATGTATATACATCAGTGAATTCACCACTGAGGTGGCATCGGTAAATGGCAGAATTGCCCCTTCCGAAGCTCACTCAGACTTTACTAACGGATGAAATGCAGGTTAAGTAATTCCTGAGCAGCTTTCACACATTTGCAGTTCAAACCAAAGGCTTTCCCTTTCTGAATCTCTGCTGTCAGTATTACAAAGGTGTGTTTCCTACTGAAGAAAAAGATTCACTCGAACTTCTTGCTGGGGAGCTTTGAGCTTTGGTGTTGGTAGAAGTCCCATAACGCAGTCCCTGCATTTCCCTGCTTGGCTCTGCATGGAAGAACCTTTTTTGTTTCATTATCCTATTGAATAGTCCTAAATTGCCTTTTTAAGTGTATGTTTTTAGCAGCCAAACAGAAGCAGTTCCCCTGTGAATACATTTGTTACTCTCAACTACAACTGAGCAAGCAGGTGATAAACCCCTATCATTTGTTGCCTTGTTTGCCTGCCTCCTGTTAACCCCTGTGTCTCCCGTTGGCAGGGCTGCTGGTTCTGAGGCTGTGCAGCAGGTCGGGGCCGGCTGCGGGGCCAGGATCGCGCTCGGCATCACCATGAGCTTTGGCACCACTGCGCCGCTGAAGGTCGTCAGCAACCTCGCCAACACCGATGTCAACTATGTCATCAAAGAGCACTATAATTACACAGGAAAGCTAAATGAGAATGCGGACAGTGGAATAAAAGTGACGTCGGTGGTTTTTATCGTCATTTGCTGCTTTATAATCTTGGAGAACATTTTTGTCTTGCTCACCATCTGGAAAACCAAGAAGTTTCACAGACCCATGTACTATTTCATTGGGAATTTGGCTCTTTCAGACTTGCTGGCTGGCGTGGCCTACACTGCCAACCTCCTGCTATCTGGACACAAAACGTACAGCCTCACCCCCTCCCAGTGGTTTGTCAGGGAAGGCAGCATGTTTGTTGCCTTGTCAGCTTCTGTGTTCAGCTTGTTGGCCATTGCCATTGAGAGATACATCACTATGCTGAAGATGAAACTCCACAATGGCAGCAACAGCTTCCGCTCCTTCTTGCTGATCAGTGCTTGCTGGGTCATCTCTGTGATCCTCGGGGGACTCCCGATCATGGGCTGGAACTGCATCAACCTCCTGTCCAACTGCTCCACCGTGCTGCCCCTCTACCACAAGCATTATATTCTCTTTTGCACCACTGTTTTCACCGGCCTTTTGTTGTCTATTGTCGTCCTCTATTGCAGGATCTACTCCATGGTGAGGACTAGGAGCCGCAGGCTGACATTCCGGAAAAACATTACCAAAGCTACCAGGAGCTCAGAGAAGTCCCTGGCCTTGCTCAAGACAGTGATCATAGTCCTGAGTGCCTTCATCGTCTGCTGGGCTCCCTTGTTCATCCTGCTTTTACTGGATGTGGGGTGTAGAGTGAAGTCCTGCCCGATCCTCTACAAAGCCGAGTATTTCCTAGTACTGGCCGTGCTCAATTCAGCCACGAACCCTATCATCTACACCTTGACAAACAAAGAGATGCGGAGGGCTTTCATCAAGATTCTGTGCTGCTGCAAATGTCCCCCGGCAGATTCTGGGACCAAATTCAAAAGGCCCATCATTGGAGGGATGGAGTTCAGTCGGAGTAAGTCTGACAACTCCTCCCACCCGCAGAAGGAGGAAGGGGACCATCCTGAAACCATCATGTCTTCAGGCAATGTTACCTCATCTTCTTAGGAGTAACTATGGGGGTGAATTTCAGAGCTGTCCTCTGAGATGGGGGAGCTGAGAGGCCTCCTGCTCGTGGTGGCAGCGGTGGGCTAAGTGAGCGAGTAGCATTAGTTCTAGCGAGGCAAACGGTGCACTTGCAAGGCTGGAGGTCAAGAAATGGGACAGACTGTTCTGGCTTGAAAATCTCTTTTCCCTGGAGCATGTTTTGTCTTTGCACTGAGGCAGCTCAGGATTGTCAGGCGCCATTCGCAGCCTGAAATCTCCTTAGTAACTCTGAAAGACTGATGCCTTGGTGAAATGATGCCTGGTGTGTGGGGGAGAAAAGGAGAGGGGGAGGAGGGAGAGGGAGAATGAATCTGTCTTGGTTTTTTTCCCCATGTGAGAAGAATGTGAAGTTATTTCTCCTTTACTTGCAGCAGACCACTGACACAAAGGTCTTTCTGTGCTGCATCTAGTGGTGGCTCTGGCATAGTCGGTCTGAAGTGTTGGATTAGCACGTAACAAGCAACGAGAGCACAAACTATAACTTCGGCTGCGTACAGCTGTGATTTGGCATCGCTTTCCTGAGGTTTTAGTTCATAAGGTGTTCTTTGCAGAGTCCAAAGCTGTTGGGGTTTCATTTAGCCAGATCATAGCTGTGAATTTTTGCTGTCGGCCCATATTACATTTGAAGAGCCAGCAGTTCACCTGTACAGTTCCACTGGCTGCATCGGATTCTATGGAGTAGCTCAGAGCAGCATTTGGCCCCATATGTTGACTGCCTTGTTATTCTGTAGCATTAAATAAACTGCATTTTCCTGACAAATGCAAGGTAGAACTAAAGGTCATTTCTCTTTAATATGACTGAAAGTAAATCCAATAGTAGAAGATACAGTTGACGACAGCAAGCTTTTTGTCTGAGTAAGAAGAGTTAAAAGCTGAAGGGGTGTTCCAGTGTCAGGTTTATAGTCTTTCCAAAGGAAAAGATCTGGGAAGAGAATCTTGGCTTTCAGAAGAATAAAAGCAACGTTGAAGTGAAATGACTATAGATAAATGCACTTCCATAACAAAATGCAGTACGTTTTGGCACATTTAATTAATGTTTATCATTTCAGCAGAGGTGTATTTTGGCAGTTCATGGAAGAAGTACCTGTCATTAAATTGAATGTATACGTTTTACAGCATCCTTTTTACTTCTCTATTTTTCTAACCTGTGCTAATGGGGTTGAATGTGTACAATGTAAATAAGTTAATAAGATGCAGGAGTTTTCATGTGCCTAGAGTATTACTATAACAGAAGTGGTCTATCTGGGATAGCTGAGAGCAAGCGACTGATTTACAGTTACTGGCAGTTCCTAGAAGTGGTATTTTGTAAAGAAAATGTATTGCCTTTGTAGTAAAATTTCCAGTGCAATTAAACTGTTGGGGGTTTATTTTTCTGGTTAAAAAAAATAGTATTTAAAATGTTTCTGACTTCTATTGTTCAATTTGCACATAGCTTTATTGACTTCTAAACATTAATAAACTGATTTTTGTAAGGATTTTGGTATTGGATTCCTGGTAGTTTTGTGCTGTTGTGGGGCGTGCTGGCCGGGCGGGGGTTCTGTTAGCAGAAGTCAGGAAAGAGCTGGATTTTGGTACATGCTGCACTTAAGCTGACTCTGCAGGGACGTGAGGTGCATGATGCCCAGGTACAGGATCATGTACAATGCAAAAGGAATGCTGGAATGTAATTTTTCAGCAGCACGGGCCCTATTGATTAAATGCCATTAAAAGAACCTCTACAGGAGCGATTCTTCTCCAGAGGGTAATGAAGTACAAACAGAAGACAACCCAGCTGTCTGCCGATTTCACCCTGAATGTCTCCAATAGAATACATGAAATCATTCACTTATATCACTGATGCAATTACTCAGTTTAATTCTTAACTCACTGCAAGCATCAAGGAACTCTGTGAAGCGCAGAATGGTGGCCTCAGCTCTGTAACCCCTGCAGCTGCATTTGATCCACCAGTGAAGACCGTGGCAGCTGTACTTGAATAGGCGCTGCATTGCTTCTTCCAGAGGCTTGGCTTCCATTTCCTCTGTTGCGGCCATTCCCTCCCAGTGTTACTTTTAAGTTCCATGGAGCTCATACAGGATGCAGTTGGAGCGCGAAGATAAACCTCACCTTCTCTTACTGTATGTCATCGCTGCACAAGGTTTACTGTGGGAAACGGGAGCCTGCTCACCGAGGAAGGCTCTGGGTCCTAACCTCACTTCCTGAGGGAAATTCCAAAACTGCCCTGAAGACAAAAGACTGGAAACAGGCTGGAATTTCTCTGCATCTGTCTGCCTGTACGGAAGGGATGATTTCATGTGTGCTCACTTCCTAGGCTTTTCATGTGTGACCTGAGCAGGGCTGGAAAAAATGTCAGCTCTGGATCTGCGCACAAGATAAAGTCTCTCTTGGCTCAGGCCTTCGTTTGGGCAGGGGTGGCTTATGGCGGGTGCTGACAGTCATGAGGGAAAGCACTGCTTTGTCCCAGGGATAAAGTCACTCCTGTGCAGAGCACCAGAAGTATAGAAACCATGAAAGCCCAAGTTAAGCCCTCAACGTGCTACAGTGAGTAAATAAAGGCGCTGTATGGGGATGCCTGAATTTGCAGGGGTGTTCATATCCAAAGGACAAGGGCCCTTCCACTCTTCAAGCCTTACAGGCATTAAGGTTGTTTGTCCACGTGTGTCTGAGATCCTGTGACAAGGGATGAGCTATGTCACAGCATGGCTGTGTCACTGACCCCTTGTGACCATTCTGTCTGTATTGCAGGCTGATAGTCCACAGGTGAGTCACTTCCCTTTGCTTTGCCTTTGTTTCTGTATCCCTCTCTTATCTGTCTCCTGGAACTGCCCTGCAGGCCTTTGTGGGAAATGACTGTTTTCCCTCTGGAGGTGCCTGTGTGATGGGAGCCCCATTTTGGTGGGGAACTCAAAGCCCTACGTAATTCAGGCAATAAAAAATGCGAACACCAGTGTGGCATGGGGCCATGGGAAGCATTTCCTGTGCTCTTGAGCATGATGACTGAAGTCTATTTCCTCCACAGACAGGCCACATCTAGGCATGTAGACAAGATTCAGACAGAGAACAATAACTGTAATAAAGTAATAACAGTAATAAAAGCAGGGGTTCCTGCTGGGGAAAAGAAATAAAGGACAGACCATTTGCACTGCTCTCCACTTCCTAAGGGGGAACTCTGCAGCTACTTGGCCATGGCCATGGAGCACCATACAGCAGCAGGCAGGCCGTATGACCAGGGCCCAGTTTGGAAGTGTAGATGGAGACAGCACCATTCCCAGGCCCCGGACTGCCTTCTGTGCACACCAAAAGGGCGTGTGGCTTTGTCCTGGCATTGGCCGTGTGACAAATGGGCAGAGGAAATGAGCTGAGAAGTGGAAAGGTGCGTTATTCCAAGTGTCTACGTGAAACAGAAGAGCCTGAATTACCCTGAGTAGCCCAGCACTTTGGCTGATGCTCTTTTTCCTCCCTGTTCTTCCAGCATGAGGAAAAGAACAGGGATGGAAAATGGTCATCAGATCTGTCTCTTGCACCCCTGGCAACTCCCTGACCAGGTACGACTCTATGAGATCCAGGTATGGCTGGGTGAGTGTTGGGTAACAGAAGAGCTGCAGCCGAAACACCCTACAGACAGCTCAGTAGGAGCAAACCTTGGGCTTGCTGTACAGAACAAGGCAGCCAGACCTAAACCTGGGGGACATAAAAGCATAAACATACTGTTCTCCATCCTTCACTTACTCTGTCAACTAAGAGGTACCAGCATTGCCCAACTGTAACATTTCCTAGTTCCTGATATGGCCTGGAGGATCTCGACACTGATTGCATTTTGTGTGGGCTGAGGCATTAACAGATGTTGTAAAAAGGCTCAGATTGACAAAGCACCCAAAAATGTGGGTAAGTCGGCCAGTTCTGTGGAACCTACTTAGCTCCGACGGGCTGGAAACTTCCTGAGGACGGGCTTTGTCATTTATGGGGTTCTGAAATTCCCCAGGAGAACATTTCAGTAATTCCCCATATCGTTTTTCTTGGAAAACAAAATGAATCCAACTACAACTGAACCTTCAATGGTTTAAGAAACAAACAAAATCCATCTAAATTCAATCCCTATAATTCGCTTTCACAGACGTTTCTAGTCCCATCTTTGCAGTTACAGATGGAAAGTGTTTGCTGCTTCGCTATCATCTCATTTCTTCTGATAGAGCCTGATTTCTTTTTACACAGTCTCTAAGAACTGCAGAGTCAGCACCTTCAGTCATTACTCTGTGCATAGGGGTTTCTATAATAATGGAACAGTAGCCTCATTCACTCTGCAAGCAGGAGCTAGATGTAAGAACATAGAGTACAGCAAACTTATTCCAGCACAAGTTTTCTGCTGAAGTGCCTCCAGCGCCCTGAAACTCAAGCAGCCAATAGAAATGAAGACATTAACCCCCAAAAGTGGGGTTTTTAAAAACTGGGAACAGAAATAGTGTAGATTTATGTGATTGCCTGCAGGGAATTAAAACGTTAAGAACCTTCCAGTGCAGGAACAGGCTGACACATTCCTCGTGTCTCCTCTGCTCATCCACAAATCCTGAGGGCCCTTGCATCAAAGCAGCAGCTTCCAAAGAGCACCCCACCAAGCAACACTCGGCGCAGCCACCTCTCCTGCCCTACAGGAAAGCATCATACACAGGAGTGAAGCAGGAACCATTTCCTTGCGCTTGGACACTCCGCGCTGTCTGCACGGGACAAAAAAGGCAGGAAATCCCATCAGGCACACCCAGGAATGCTCCAGCATGGACAAGTGCTAATAAAGCTGAGCTGACAAACCTCTGGCAGCCCTCTGTGAGACTTCCACCAAGCCTAGTTTAGTAGCAGCATAATGGAAACCTGATACAAAGTCCAGGCTCCGTGAAATCATGGATCATAATATCGCTCTCTGGGAAAAATCTGTCGTTGGAATCCTAGTTGACAGCTGACACTTTCTGGTGCTGGCCTGAGCTGTCTGCTAAACGTAGCTGCGCTCTCTTAAGCACAGGTACACTTGGCATAAGCCAAGGATTCTCCACTTAGCAGGACACTGGTGCAAATTGCTGGAATACTGCCCCAGACAAATTCTTGCCCACATTGAGCACCTACAGTTGTATAAAAGGTGGGGACGTTAATTGCAATAGGAATAGAATTTACATGGTTACAGGGAAAGCACAGTAACGACCTTCACGATGTGACAATTGAGGTTCGTGGCTGAGAGTGTGAGGGAGAGCAGATGTCGGGGACAGTTTGGGATCGGGGGGGGTGTTGGACTATAGTCTGATGTTTTCCACTAGAAATGAAGGAATACAGACACAAATACATGGTAATGCAGATGCAAAGCTGAGGGGTTTCACCTGGGAACTCGCTAGATCTGCAGTTCTTTCCTGAGCAACTCCAGGCGAGGTCTCTTGAATTCTCCCCTTCCCACAAAGCTATATGTAACGTACGTAGCCGAGGACGTTTTACAAGTGAGTCTGTTGAATGCTGGGGTGCTGTTCAGGATCTGTGACATTTTGAACATGGGGGATGATCTGCCGGGTCGCTTGCTGTCCAGCCACCTGCAGTGTTTCCTCGTGCTGTGAGGAACGGGATGTTGCAGCATCACAGGCGCTCTTAAATGGGAGAGAAAGAAAGAATTTCTAGCAGTTGGTGCAACTCTGTCCTTGTGCTTGGAAGAGGGACCGAGATCTCAGCCGGCAAGCACACCCTGCAGAGCTGCTGTTGCTGAGAAGCAGCTCGCCAAGGTCTGCACTGTTATCATTCTTGCTTTCAGGGAAGACACAACTGTGACTTCACGATTCCTTCTAATCTGGTGACCACTCAGATGCCAGCTGCAGAAAGAACACGGGAGCCCTTTCCCAAGTGCAAGGCACTTCAAGATGCTTTTGATTCCCACCCCAACGCCCACTTCTACTGCTGGTTTAGGCGCAAGATAAGAAACTGCTTGTAGTGAGTGCATGAGTGCATCGTTTCTCGCTCTGTTCAGGGTTATTTGGTCAATGCACCTTTTGAACAAACCCTTTACGCACAGAGAAGTTACTTCAAAGCAGACTACAGCTCCGCTCCGTAAAGTGTTAACAACTCCCTCCCCACCCCCCTTTAGAAATTCCATGCATTTTGCGTTTTATCAGCTTTCTCCCTGGTTTTATACATCATACTGCAGATGCTGCTTTTACCAATGTTAACTTTCACCTCAGGCGCTGTCCCTTTCCCAAGCAAAAGCGGCTGTATTTTATTCTTCTAATAACTAACTCAGGGGTGAAGGAGATCTTGCCTCCACAAGTGAGGTGATAGTGACGGAGCACTGCATCGTCTAACCTGAAATGGTTCGTTTGTGGATAAAGGGCCAGGGCTCTTCAATGACACAGGGTGACGTTCTGCTTTTCACTAAGCTGGCTGAAAACTGCAGAGGCGTTGCAGAGGGTTTAGAGGACAACAAAGCGAGGAGCTTTACTAGGATGAACTGACAGCAAAGGCTCAGCGAGCAAGGCCTTTTCCCACCACAGGGTTGAGAGCGGGGGGAACGCAACCCTCAACCCCGCAGCCACGCTGTGTGGTACAGAAAGAAAGCTGCTTAGCGCTCCACACAGAACGCTGATGCTGCCCACAGAAACCCCAGCACGTCGAGATTTCAGATGAGGATTTACCTGGATTTTGATGTCTTTCAGAAGGAGATGAAGTCGGGGGTTTAATTGATTTCGATGTGATTCCTTTCCAGAGGCACGGCTCCTGCAGTGGCACTGAGGTCACACACCACCACTTCCCACCTCCCAGTACAGTGTCGGTGGATGGGTGCTGTGGGGACAGAGGGGCTCTCGGCCATCAGACACATGAGGAGCAGCTCCATGGGGATTACGCTGAGGTGAAACCCACCCCCTCTCCCTCTCCAGGCTGTTTGTGAGGCCGCTGAAAGCCCTGAGCTCAGTGGGCATGGGGAGAACAGCAGCAACAAACCCCCGAAACCAAAACCAAATAAAGCCCTGGAAATTACTGTTCTCTTGGCAATAAGTAAGTTAATAAAAGGCGTGCGCTCCAGGTTAATGGGTGTTGAGCCTGAACCTTACAGCTAAGAATTACAGATGTTGCTGATATTCTCATACTATTATATAATGGAGGAGGGCCTGGAGCAGTGTGATGGGGAATGGCTGAGGGACCTGGGGGGTTCAGATGGAGAAGAGAAGGCTCAGGGGGGACCTGATGGCTGCCTACAACTGCCTGAGAGGAGGATGGAGCCAGGAGGTGAGGTTGATTTCTTCTCCCAAGGAACAAGGGATGGGACAAGAGGAAACGGCCTCAAGCTGCACCAGGGCAGGGTTAGATGGAGCTGAGGAACAATTCCTTCCCCAGAGGGTGCTCAGGCATTGGAACTGCTGCCCAGGGCAGGGATGGAGTCACCGTCCCTGCAAGCGTGCACACACCGTGGAGACGAGGCCCTCGGTGCCATGGGTCAGTGGTGGCCATGGCCGTGCTGGGAGCGGCCGGGCTGGATGAGCTTAAAGGGCTCTTCCGACCCAGCTGATCCTGTGGTTGAAGGGCAGCAGCTGTGAAGCAGGCCAGGCCTTCACAGTCAGTGCGTTCAGCTTCAGCACTTGCGTTTACTGCTGATTGCTCCACGGGGAGCACCACATCTCCTGCCTTAAGGCAAACACGGCCTCTGCAGCGCGGTGAGGACGCTGCTGGGCTCGGCTGCCCACAGCCCTTCCTCAGGCGGCAGAGGCGGGACCTTGGGGCCTGGGCGCCCCGGCTCCATCTGTCAGCTCGGCTGTGAGGACCGCTGCGGCCCTGGGGCAGCAGCGGAGGTGGGGCGCGGGCCGGTGTCCGAGGGGAGGGAGCCCCGAGCCTCCCGCAGCGCCGGGGGCTGCGGTGTCGGCGCGAGGAGGGCGCGGGCCTGCGGCGGCTCCGGCGCGTGGGTGCGCTCGCTCAGCTCCGTGCGGCCGCGGGGCGAGCGCGGGCGGTGCTGCGCCGGGCCGAGGCTCGAGCTGACCAAGGCCTGCTCGCAGCGGTTAGCTGCAGGGCCTGCTGAGGCCCAGCGCTACGGCAGCGTGCTCGTCTCAGGCTTGCCTTTGCTATAGGGTGACAAACCCCATAGGGCTGTGGTCCGCCCGTGGGCAGCTTCCTGGGAGCAAGCTGTTGAAGGCAGGAGGCACAGAGCGGGGCAGTGCCGCCCTGCGTTGACACCCTGAGAGTTAACAATACGCGTGAATGCTCACTGAGGCAGAGCACCCCGCTGTCGCACCCGGGTTATCCAGCAGCCTCCCGCCCGCCTCTGCTGATCTTGCGTGCCTTAATGCAGGCTCTTCATACAGCTAAATAACCACAGCTATTGTGCGGGAGCCTCTCTCTGAAGCCTCCCTGGGACTTGTTCATTTCACCAAGTCAGCTCGCAGGGCCAGAAGGGGCTGCGGGCAGATGAACCTGCCCAGGTCCACTGGAGGAAGCAGAGGTGTTCCTGGAGGACACGCACGTGTTCCTGCACGAACGCGCTACGGTTCTGAAGATGCTTGCCTTCAGATAGCAAACAGCAAAGCGTTTGAAGGTGTGTTGAAAGGCATTTTGGTATGTGCCGCTTGCAGCCTTGAGTGTGGCCTCTCCTCCCTTTCTGCTATGAGAAATCAACCTAACAAAATTCCTCCTGCCTTCTACACAAATGCCATTGTTATAATACAATGAGTCAGAAAAGAAACAACATGAACTACAAGATAATGGCAGTCTAACCACCGGCATGAGTCCCCCACCCCCATCCATCAATCCACTGCAACGATTTTACTGCGTTTCCTCATTATTTGGCAGTAATTTAACGAAACTAAAAGTGGAGGAATTCCCAGAGGTCGGCAGTAGGATTTTCACCAATAGAGTTGCATGCCTGAGACCTCCTATTCAGAGCCAGGGAACTGAGGAAAGCCTGTCAGCTCGGAGCATTGCCTGGGTACACCAAGCAGGTCCATGCCTGCCTAGGTTTTGAGGTAGTGGAGTGACGGCTTTAACCTTTTTCAGAGTTCTGATGACATAGTGAATGAGGCCTCATGGCAGTTTATGTTTGATACATACTTTGCATTGCATTTAAAAAGCTTGCAGAACCTGCAGATTCAGGGAACACTGTAATCCCTACAATCTGTTGTGCTGCAGGGGTGGGAAGCATGTCAAAATGTGAACTCATTAGATGAAGGCAGAAACAAACTTGTCTTAAGTTTCTTGCTTGGGTCTCTCCCAGCGTAGCTGGCTGCTAAGCTGGCTTTGGTCTCTGTGACCCTCTGGCACACGGACTGGAAGTACCCTATTTAAATGGGCGGCACTCAGAGGCTGGTGTTGGCCCTTGGTGTTAGACTTGGAACTTCACACAAGCCCTGTGACTTAGATGAAGCCTTGGTCTAACAGAGATGGGCACAAGCAGGATTTACAAGGGATTCATGAACAGATTTCCCACGTTGTCAGGATAATAGGGGTTCAGTCATAGGCAGGTTGTATGTTACTGCTGTGTCCATTGCAGAGAAAGGTCTGGCCTGTTTGACTAGTTGTGGTTGAGCTGCAGAAGTTGCTGTTGCTGATGATATATGAGAGGGGAATGTAAACACTGTCGGTTGTCTACCTTTGACTCCTCGTTCTAAATGGCTGTGCGTGCATTTGGATTTGAGTTAAATGAGCGTGACCTGGAGAGGGATTGAGGGAAAAGGCTTGAACTTGCATCTGCCTTGATCCTAGAGGTCTTTAAAACATGGCCACAATGAAAATCAAATCCTGTGAATTTGTATTAGAGCTCACAAAGGTAAAGTTTGGAAGAGTGAGATGAAAAGCAAAAGGAGGACTGGAAGAACAGGCTGCCCTTCTTGTTTCCATTTGTAGCTACATGTTTCTGGAGGTTTGTTTTTGATTTAATTTAGCTTTCACAGGGAAGGTACGTCAAGTGCGGGCACATCTCCTCTGTGCTTTGACCTGCTTATCTGAGCCTGAAAGCTGTCTAGCTGGGTAACCACAAGGCAGTCTAAGCTAATGTACCATATTTTGTATGCCTGACTAGTTTCAGTGGTGCTAACATGGCTAGCTGGTGCCTGGGCTTGATCTGTCTTGCATCCTGCCAGCCCTAGATACTCTGATTTATCTGCCCCCGGGCGTGCAGATGTACCCAGGACTGTTTTGATTGCAGAGACATTACTACAGTTCCATTTGTGGTTGCCGTATTTCAAAAGAGAGCTTTAATATGTAAAGGCTGGGGAAGCTGAAATTACAGTTTCCTTGCCTTCTCTGGAGAAGGATGAAAAATCATGCTTTCTGTCTTGCTTTTCAAGTGTTACGTTCTGTTGTGGCTTCTTTTGTTGGTTTTTTGTTGGGTTTTTTTTCAGCAGGTCAGGCATCATTCCCCATTACTCCTTGTTCAGTGGCCTGCAGGATCCTGCTGGTTGGTTTCTCAAAGGCACGTTTTGGTACTATACAACAGCAAGGGGACGAACAATGGAAAGCATCATAAAGCAGAAAGGACCCTACAAGAGTTGCAGAGGGACAATACTCAATGTAGATCCTATGCTCGGGTCAAATTTGTTCTTGCCAAAAGGTGGTAGACATTCCATCGAGCTTGTTACAAGTTCAGCCCACTCACACCAGACGTGCACCTGACATCCCAGTGGTCGCAGCCTCATACACTGATGCTGGCTCTGGGTCAGACCTTGAACTCTTGCTCACAATGACAGATTTGCCATCAGAATGGTGATGGGGCCATGGTGAAAAATGAATGATTGTCACACTTCTTAACTCCCCCTGTGCTGCTCCTCGCACGCTGGCCCAGTCCTTGCTCCCAGTATGAAAGGGAAATCCTGCAAAGCTGATCACACCTCTGAGTTTCAGAATGAGGATATGAGACAAAGAGAGTACCCAAACCTCAGCCCCACCCTGCCAGGCACGGGTGGATGTTTATTTGAGCAAACCCAGATGGTCTGTATCAGCAGAAAAGAAACTGCTTTGCTCACTCATTCTTGAGAATCCAGACTAGTGCAGAAGGATGAAGGGCAGCTGTGCCCATGTTTACTTCTCTCCATTTGCTCTCTGCAACTGCCTGACAGGAGGTTGTAGTGAGGTGGGGTCGGTCTCTGCTCCCAAGGAGCAAGGGATGGGACAAGAGGAAACGGCCTCGAGCTGCACCAGGGCAGGGTTAGATGGAGCTGAGGAACAATTCCTGCCCCAGAGGGTGCTCAGGCATTGGAACTGCTGCCCAGGGCAGGGCTGCAGTCACCAGTCCCTGCAAGTGTGCACACACCGTGGAGACGAGGCCTCGGTGCCATGGGTCAGTGGTGGCCTTGGCCGTGCTGGGAACGGTCTGACCTGATGATCTTAGCAGTGTTTTCCAACCCAGCTGATCCTGTGATTCTTTGACCCATTCCAGCCATGCTCCAGGGCCAGCGGCCCTGCTGTGCCGCTGGACCGGTCCGATAATGGAGTCAAGGGAATGGTGCAGGAGCACAAGCGTTTCAGGGTACTTCCCAGTACACCTTGCCAGCTTCCAGCGGCGCGGGAGAGAGACGTTGGTGATCCCTTTGTCTTGAAAGGAACTTCCAGGGCTGGCACAAAGCGGCCGAGCTCGGGCTGAGGATGCTGCCGAGGGCTGCGCTGCGCTGGGATGCGGCAGCCATCTAGCGGGAGTGCTCGGGAAGCGGCCCCGCGCCGGCCTGCCCCACTTCCACGGGCGGGCGCTTGCTACGCAGGCAGTCGGCAGCGGGAGCCTGGGGCTTTCCCTTCTCCCGCCTCGTGTAATCGAGTCCTGCGTTGCGCGATGCCTGGGCCTCCTGAGGGGTTTTCGTAAAGAAATGCAAAATCAAGTGCATGCAGTGAAAGGGTTTAGAACAGCTGATAGCTCATAAAATGGCATTCTCTATAGGGGAAGCTTTCAGTCTTCCTGGCCTTCCCACAGTATGCAGCCCTGCAAAGTCCTGTCCACAGGATCCTTCTCCCAGCACTGCAAATTCAAGGAAAATTCCATAATACACGAAAGACTTCACTGTTCTGCCATTCTCCAGGAAAAGAGTCGGTGCTATTTTGTCGGACCGTCCATATATGCACTCTTCACTCTTGAAGAGCTCCTTGATGTCTGCAGCTGTGGAAGGTGGAAACATGGAAACTTGCGCGTGCACAAACAGAGGCTTGATGGAGGTCATAAGAAGAAATTCAAAAGGGGAAGTTTAAGCCGGACACCAGGAAAAACGTATCACCAGTGAGAAATGTTCTGTAGGGAGTCTCACCTCCCTAGGGAACAGTGGAAGCTCTATCTGCTGGAGTATTTAAAACTGCTGTGGAAGTCAAATAAATGTGCAGAAGAAACAGTTTTGCCTTGGCAATGGGATAGAACAGATGGCTCAGCAAACATCATCCATCTCTAACATCTATGGTTTTGTCGGTAGGATATATTAAGTCTCCAGAAACACCCTGCACAAGGCTTGTGTCAACTGAAGCTGTGTAAGCTATCACAAAAATCCTTGTCCCTCTTGGTTTTATTTAATTTTCCTTTTAGAACAGCAGTAATGGTTAAAGTACAGGGAAGGCATATGCTGGAGATAAGTAACTGGCTGGGATTAACGACGCTTGGTTGTATGCTGTGCCATCAGTTGTTCTGTGAATTGAAAGGATATGACTTCTGCCTCCTCACTATTACTTATAAGAAAATGTTCCTTCGTTCCCCACCTAAACACAAGCGGCCTGTAAACCTCATATGCTCACTGTGGTCCCAAATTGTTAAGTCATAGGTTGGATGCCTGTTGCTGTTTATTTATTTAACTTGTTTGGCTCAGACACCCTTGGACACAGAGCCATAGAATCAATTGGGTTGGAAAAGACCTTTAAGATCATCTAGTCCAGCCATTACCCAGCACTAAGCTATGTCACTTCGGGTCTTGTCTACGGGGATTTGTGAACACTTCAAGGGACAATGACTCCACCAGTTCCTTGTGTTCATTTTTATGGCAAGGCTTCAAAGTTTTACACTGCAAGTTGACCTGGTAGTGAAAGTAATGATAATATGGAATGCTCTTGCAAAATGCATGTATGTTTTCATGAGTCCTGTACTGCTATCATGTATTGTGCCATTATGTATACTGCTACCTGAATGTAATGTCATAGTTGTAAAGTCAAACACTCAAGGGGTCAGAAAGCCCTGAGTACCCCTTGCACCGCAGGGACCCTGGGCTTTGACAAGTGACTCCTGGGAAGTCCCACCCGAGGTGCTGCAGCCTTATCTGTAAGCTGGTGTTCTTATGGTTTCCTTGCCTGGCAGGATGTGCTGGAATGTGCTCAGTGGGAGAGACTCCTCAGATCATTCGGGTCCCCAAATCCGTTTAATTTTTATTGATTTGGTTAAGATTCTGGGATAATTCAGTTGTTTTTTGGTGGTGATAAAGCGTAACAAAGTTATATTGCTCAGCTAGACCCACTTCAAAGATGTGATGATCATCATACGTGTCAGAACTACCCAGTGGAAGTGAAACATTTGCAGTGATGAGAAACGAGTGATTTTGAGGTTTTCCCTTTGGGCTTTTTCTTTCCCTCAAAAAAAACCTCCTTTGTCTGTTGCAGACAGTCCTGTGGTAAAAAGCTTCAAACAGAAAGCTTCAAGTTTGCACAGGAGAAACAAGAGGAAAGTTCACAATTGAAAGATGCGCTGTCTGTCTGGTTTATCACTGTTCATTTATGTATGTTGAATCATGGACCTCATTCCCTCCTCTTTTGTAGCAGAAGGCTTCAGTCAGGCAGAACTGGACCAAACTTTGTAGTAGCACAGCTAGCTTTTGTTATTATTACCCTCGTGTGTTTTAAAACAAATAAAATGCTAAAGGGGCTTTCTCAAATGCGTGTGGTGGATGGTTTCCTAACTGCTCTTTGCAGCTTTGAAAGCCTCCTGTTTAGTACAGAATCCTTTGCAGCAAGCCCAGGAGGCAGAAATGGATTGTAATCCAAAGCACAGCTCCAATGCACATCTAGAAACCTGTTAGAACGAAGGGTGGCGAGGCTGAAGCCGATACCAGAGATAAATGTGAATTAGAGGGCTTCTAAGGAGCAGGTTTGGCACTGGCTTAAATTGCCCTTTTAGAAATGCTTTTAACAGTACATGATAAGTGTATGCTTAAAGGAGGAATGTAGCTGGGATAGGAACTGATTAAAAATTAATTTGCAATAACAGCATGAAAGGAAGAAGAGGACAGGCTAATGTTTTATTTAAATGGCTTCACCATCCTATATTTCTCTGGTGTAAGATTTGCTGTGAAAGAGAAACCCGTAGGATGCAATTCAGTCAGAGCCTCCACAGGGGCTGAAATATTTCTTTGTGGAAAGCCCTTTAAACCCTCCCCAAACTTTTCCAGATACAAGACCAGCAGTGTCAGAGCACAGAACTAGGAGACTTTGCATTAGTTTTGCATATGATGTCATTTTTCACCAGTAAAGAAAAAAGCACAAAGGGTGAAGCCTTTCACTAAGTAAAGCCAAGCCCAGAAAAAGTGCTTCATTATGCCTAGGGCAGTATTCTTGCATTCCAGAATCGTGGAATCCCAGGTGGTATATATTATCATAATTGGGGGCCTGCAGGGATGCTGGAGAGGGACTCTCCATCAGGGACTGCAGCGATAGGACAAGGGGTGATGGGTGCACACTGAAAGAGGGGAAGTTCAGGTTGGATCTAAGGCAGAAGCTCTTCCCTGTGAGGGTGCTGAGGCGCTGGCACAGGGTGCCCAGAGAAGCTGTGGCTGCCCCGTGTCTGGCAGTGTTGAAGGCCAGGTTGGACACAGGGGCTTGGAGCACCCTGCTCTGGTGTGAGACAAGGAGGTGCAAAAGCACAGAATGTAATCAGTTCTAAGTAAAGTTAAGTTTGATGGCTTCGTAATGGAAAATAACGGAGGTCCTTGAAGGTAGCTGGCATAGTTTTAGGTCCTTACAACCTTAGTACAAGAAGTGTAAGAAACACGACAGAAAAACAGGACCTGGGGACGGGGAGTATGCAGGACTAGCAGACGTCCAAGATGGGAGCAGTTTAACTGATAAGTAGAAGGACAGGATGATTGCTATGTCTGTAATGTTAATTAAGCTGGTGCTTCAAAGACTGCCAGCAGTGATGAAGATTGTTGGAAGAAGTAAGCGACCCCCAAAGACCGCCACCACATTTTGTATGCGTGTGGGAAACTTTCTGGGAGATGATGTAATTCATGTGTAGCCTCATGAGTAGGTGTGTATGCCCAGTGACTGTATAAGGATGGCCGGTGTGGCAATATGGGGAGATGCACGTTCGGAGGAGCTATCCCCCGTGTCTCCCGGCGCCGCAATAAAGAGTACCTGCTTGTCAACTCGAAAACCTCGTTGGCGAGTTTGGTCCTGGAGTTTTCTCCGAATCAAGTGAGAGGTGTCCCTGCCGTGGCAAGGGGTTGCAAAGGGATGAGCTGAAGGTCCTTTCCAGCCCAGTCTGGAATTCTGTGATAATGTTGATTTTGGGGAGGAGTGGCTTCAGAAGAATGGCAAATGTGGTAATGGGGTGGGTGTGTTTAGTGTTCTTGACCTGTCCTTTGCTTCCTCGCTGTCCTAGGGGCGGCTGGTGCTGTACAGGCCTCCCTCTGGTTTGGATTAGCAGCGTCAGATCCTTTCTGAATGTGGTTTTGTCTAGCCCTCCCTCTTCTTGTGATCTCCACTTAACCTTGAAATCGGTCATTCCTAATGCCCTGAGGCGTGTAGGTGGCAAGCTCTTGTGAGCAAGCTGGAAGGGCCCAGGCACACGCAAGTGTCTGCAGGCAGGTTTTGAAACAATTCTGTTGCAGAATTACCAGATTTCTGGCAGTTTTATCTTCTTTTTAATTTCGGGCGAGTTAGGATTTCATCCACTTGGATCAGGCCTATATTTCCACAGGCATGGACATAGGATATGTAAAGTGCCCCTATCTGTGAATGTGGCAATCCATACCTTACCAGGTACATTTCTAACAGTAGAATTCAGCTTCCATTTAGACAGTTTTGTAATAGTCTAATTCCCTTGATTTCCTCAGAGATTCTTTTTATTTACTCCAGATTTCGGTGGGATTAGATTGGACCTCAGCATTTATATAGTAGAATGAAGTCAGTGCTGGACAAGTAAAGGAAGATGATTTTGAGTAGGTGCATTAAACAAAGGCCAACCCGAGCGTAACTGCTGAATCCAGGAGGAAGGTGGTCTGCTGTATGTGCTGGCGGAGCCAGTTTTGCGCTGCGAGGCAAGGCAGTGCTGGCAGTGCTGTATTTTTGCTGTGTGTTCCCAGCAGAGGGCAGGTAAATAACGCCTTTCCCAACATCTAGGAATTGTGAAGGAAAATTCCACTGCAAAAACGTGAGCCTCAAGTTTCATATATTGCAGCAATAAATTATGGATCTGTAAAAAGAAGAATAAACTCCAATCAAAACAGGCTTTTCATATAAAAACAAGGACAAACAAGAGCCAAAATCTGCAACATCAGCTTTTTAGTTGGTGCTTTAGCATCATCCTTTCTTTAACCTTACTCTCTTGATATATTTAACCTTATTCTCATGACATCAGCTGTTTTCCTTCCAGTTTTTCCCTCTTTGGCTAGTACTGTAATTTTCTAGCATTATATAAATGATACATAAGGAGGGGGAAACGATATCTTCTGTTAGTGTTCTCTGTTGTTCAAGGTCTACTCTTTACTTTTCCTTAGCTGCAGATTCTGGTTATCCACAAGTTTTGTTCCAGCTGGTACTGCAGCATCCATCGCGTGATCCAGGCACAGCAGAGGCTTCTCCCTTGGACACCCGTTGCTCCTTTCCTGAAGCAAAATCTGAAGAATCTCTGCATCTGAGGATTTCAGTTGGTTAGTTATAAGCAATTTATCTGATGTGCCTTTTCAGTATGTCACCAGACTGATCATAGAACAGAACAGGCCTGACATAGAACCTGTGGCTTCTGGGAGTAGTGGGAGGTAATGGTCAATGGCTCAATGTCCAGAAGGACACCAGTGACAAGTGGCGTCCCTCAGGGTCCATACTGGGACCAGCACCGTCATCGAAGACGTAGACAGTGAGATTGAGTGTACTGTCAGCAAGTTTGCAGATAATATGAAGCTGAGTGGTGCAGTTGACATGCCTGAGGGACAGGATGCCATCCAGAGGGACTTGGACAGGCTTGAGAGGGAGCCCACGCAAACCTCATGAGGTTCAATGGGGCCACGCGCAGGGTCCTGCACATGGGTCAGGGCAATCCTTGGTATCAGGCTGGGAGATGGAGGGATTGAGAGTAGCCCTGAGGAGAAGGACTTGGTGGATGAAAGATTGCACATGGCAGGGACACCTCACACTTGCCCATGTCATGGCACTGGCTGAGGTACACAAAAGGCTCTGTCCAACCTGGCCTTGAACACTTCGAGGGATGGAGCATTCACCACTGGGCACCCTGTGCCAGTGCTTCACCGTCCTCACAGGGAAGAGCTTCTTCCTTATATCTAACCTGAACTTCCCCTGTTTCAGTTTAAATATTCAGGGCTAGACTACTTTGGGATAGGAGAGGGGCCTGGTGGATCCAGCAAGATACATCCCGAAATAGGAAAGTCCCTACAAACACTTCCAATACTCTTGCAAGACTCTGAGGAAAGATACAGGAGAGATGAGTAACCCCCATCACAAGGCACTGCAAAGGGAAGAGGGTTTCATTCGCGAGACAGGGCTGGGAAGCTGACAAAGCCAAGAGAAAGGTGAGGGGTCCTATACATCAGGAGATTAGGAAAAGATAGACAAAGGAATATTTGGATTTTAGTATTACCTATGTGCTGTTGAAAATCGAGCAGAGATGCTACTGGGGTATTCAGCACAAGGTGTAATGGATTTTAACCCTGTCTGGAGGAGGCTATGGCACTTGGTGCAGCACAACCACATTTAACCCCCTGATGCCCAACATCCAGAAGGGAGACCAGATTCACAGGCTGGGGAGGTACTCTGCGTCTATTCTCGGGACTGCTCCACCTTGCAGACATAAACGAGTTTCATATCACATCTGTCCAGGTTCAGAGCCTGAGAGAAGCGGAGGTTGAATAGCTGCATGTTTGCAATTCCTAAGGCATTCTGACTGTTTCTGTGGAGATAGGAGGAGAGTAAGATGTGTTCTGAATAGAAACAGATTCCTTCAGTAAGAAGACAAGGGTGTTTTCATGGGGCAATAGAAGTGATGGAAGTTAACTCCTAGATGGCAGGTGATGTTGTGCCTGCACAACAGCGACAGGCTCTTTGCAAGTCACAGAGCAATTTTGTTTTAATCCACACAGGACATGTAAAGCCACTTGGGTCATTTTGTCTGGCTTCCAGCGAGGGAGTGGTGGGTTTTACTCTAAATGGGGCAGAGTTTTGAGCTATCTGGAACAGGCGGAGAGAAAATCAGGCTGTTGAGATAAGAATGAGAAGTTTCAATGCAGGTGGATTAAGAAGTCACCGTTACACTCTAAACTGCTTCCCCCCACCACAACCTGTGCTCAACATACAGCTAAACTTTCGCATAACCTATTCTACTCTTCGATGACTAATAACACCTTCAGAATGACTTTGCCACTCTATCATAACCACGAAATGCTGCTCTGCAAACGGAAGATGAAGATATATTAGGAAAAGTTGCAAGGAGATAAAAAAAAATAGGAAAGATGATCTGGTAAGGGAAAACTACTTTTGTCCAAAATAAATGTGACTACATAAACCACTTCCTATTGCCCTGTGTATTTCAGTGGCCTATGAATTCTAACTCGGGTGTAAACCTGGTTTCCTCTGGAGATATTAGGGGATCACAGTTTACCTGGAGTGTCATGAAGTGTGATCACTTCTATGCATTCTGTTTAATAATTCACTGACACTGTTATTCTCCAGTTGCAAAGAACGTAAAGGAAAGGTCATGCACATCTTACCTTCCTCTCAGTTAGTTGTCTTCCGTTCTTTGGTAGCTGTTAAACCTCTGGGGTATCTGCTTTCGCAGTCTTCACCTTAACTATAAGCTTTTCAGTTATTAGCCTCAGTGAAGTGGTGGGAACTGAAGACAATTTGCTGTTGTTTTAATTGCTTCTTCATAACTGATGACAGATTTCTGGACGTTTCCTGTAGCTTTTCAAGCTGCCCATTGCTTGTTTGTGCTTTGGGGTCAGGAATATCTGACAAGAATGCCATTTTTCAATGAAGTTTCCCATCCCCGGGGTTTTTCAGCTTTATTCCCAACATTTGGTAAATATTTGAATGTGTTTGTGGAAATCGCAGATTGTTTGGAAAAAATTGCAGGTGCTTTTTGGAAAGCTTTTTAGCTTTTCTCAATCTGGTTGCCTGGAAAAAGGCCAGACAATAATATCCTCACATTACCAGTCTGCGCGGTAGCACAAAGTCCTACTGTTTCTATGACAACAAATAGCTTTTTTTTCATCCTCCCCTGAATCAGTTCTATGAAGGACAGGAGCCTGTACAACAGGCTATTGGGAACGTGGCAAGCCTTCTGGATTTGAAGGCGGACACCTATGAAGCCTCCTGTTTCTCAGCCTTTGGTTATGCAAATGCTATAGTAATGAACTGACTTTGGCGCAGCATGGAGATGCCTGAATGAGCTTCAGATTAGGCAGCTCAGGTACAGAGAGCAATCTACCCAGTGCATGAAGAACTGTGAGTTCATTTGCTCTGCTGAGAAGTGACTTGCGTGTGTCGGTTTGTCTTGCTCACACTCTTCCCACTGAGTGGCAAGGGAGCTGTAGTACAGAAGGGAGTTTTCCTTAAAGAAACCCCCCTGATGGATGATCTCCTTCCCATCAGCATTCAACAGGCTCCCATATCACACTAAAAGAAATTACTTTGGACTAAGAATAAGCAGGGGGACAGGCGGCAGCGCTGCCGTGCCCTTTAGGTGCCTCCTCTACATCTAGTAATAGGGCTGTCAGAGTGGTAGCCCTTTGCAGGACTCTTTCTAGACTCCTTGTAACTGATTAGAGAAGCCAGGCAGCTTGCAGCTTGCCTTCTGTAATGACAACAGCAGCAGTCCGTGAGCATGGCTACATTTACCTTCAGTTTGCGCTCTGCATCCATGCAAACACACTTCTCACTCATGTGCTGTTACAGCTTTAGAATAATCTTCCTTTGTTGCCTGAATTGGATGAAATACTAATAGCTGACAGCAGGAGACAATCTTTTCTTCTGCATCATCTCCTGAGATTTTAAGCTCTGAAGGGAACAAATTGTGTTGAAGGATGATGCTGAACAGACTGTTGCACCTTTTCAGTTAGTGCTGTGTGCTGCGGACATGCATCTGTAGATGTGGTTCCATGTGTTATGGAAAGAGGGCCTCTTTTTTAAACCTATTTTGCTTCACCACTTGGTGTACTGTGTTTATCAAAGCCTTTCCAAACTGCAAAGTAAATCAAGAAAACAGCTTCCCTTTCCTGTCTTTTAAACAAACACTCTCTTTTATTAAAACACCGTCACTTTACTGACATAAGACATGAAAGGACAAAATGAACAGTAACACAATGCTACTAAAGTCTTTTCATGGAGGAAAAGCTGTTAAAATTCTATCAGGGTGTGAGTTTGACTCAAGAATACATGATGTTTTCTTCAGTGCCAATGTGCCAACTGTACTCCGTATTATATCCTGGCATTCTGCGCCTGATAATAATGGGTATAATTATCAAATGGATGGGAATACACACAGCAAGAAATATCAGTATTCCAGAAGTAGTGATGGGCCAGGGTTGAAATACCCCCTTGCTCCTCAGGGAGCCCCAGAGTCATGCTAGCATCCTACTGAAATTCAGGTCAGTATTTAGAACTAGAACATGAAAACAAGGCACAAAATGAAGGAGAAGGATGGGATTTGAGTATTGTTACTCAAAGTAGATGAATCTTCCCTAGATGAAACTGGCTATAGAGTACTTTAGCAAGAAAAAATGTTACAGTCTCCTGTAGTAAACTATGTTTGAAAAGCCTTTGCCCAGACAAGATGGACCTATCTGGAAAAGAGATCATAGAATCATAGAATGGTTGGGTTGGAAAGGACCTAAAGGTCATCCAGTTCTAATCCCCTGCCATGAGAGAAGTTGAATCCTACTATAAGAAGGAAAACTTTCAGAACCTCCAAATGCCGTTTTTGCTGTTTTCCTGATGAAGGGCCTGGAGAGCAGTGTGTGCTCTGGGATGCAGGGGGCATGTGAGGCGGGGTATGACACAAACATAAGGTGCAGTGAGTAAAGGACCAGCCAGTGAGACTGAAGTTTGCTTTTCTCTCTGCTTGTCAGCCAGTTTTCAGAGAAGGGGCAAACAGCATTTATGCATGCTGGGGATGCTAGTGGTTGGTTGCATTTGTGAAGACTGGCCCAGATCCATTGGTAGCTAGGACTGGAAGTGTTTCCACAGGCTTGAGTCATGCTCATGGTCAGGGAGTAAACCAGCAATGTTACAGACCCTCTCTAATTACTCCAGAATAGGCTGGATGCTTGGAGGTATTCCATGGCCTGTTGGAATGCTCTTAATTGCTGAGCTATTTGTGGCTCATTATTTGTTTTTGTGGAAATAGATCTATGATGCACTCTCTAAGAAGCTGTATTGATTTGAGCCTGTGAGGAATGTGCTGCTTGTCAATGACAATGCATTCAGTCCGCTCCTACTACCATGATGACTGAGATGAGAGCTGGACTCAGTATTTGGACAATTAGATAAACCTACCCACTGTGTCACACAATAATGTATTGAAGATGATGACCATTTATTAATCATAGAACATGGAATCCCAGGCTGGTTTGGGTTGGAAAGGACCTTAAGATCACCCAGTTCCAATCCCTGCCACGAGCAGGGACACCTCACACCAGAGCAGGGTGCTCCAAGCCCGTGTCCAACCTGGCCTTCAACACGGCCAGACACGGGGCAGCCACAGCTTCTCTGGGCACCCTGTGCCAGCGCCTCAGCACCCTCACAGGGAAGAGCTTCTGCCTTAGATCCAACCTGAACTTCCCCTCTTTCAGTAGTGAACCCATCACCCCTTGTCCTATTGCTACAGTCCCTGATGAAGAGTCCCCCTCCAGCGTCCTTGCAGCCCCCTTCAGACACTGGAAGCTGCTCTGAGGTCTCCACGCAGCTTCTCTTCTCCAGGCTGAACAGCCCCAATGTTCTCAGATTTTCCTTTTCCCCATCAATTATTCGCGTTGTTACTTTCCCTGTGGCCCAGGACTGAAGTCCAGTTGCTTCAAGGTACAAGAGAAGAAACAGACGTTCTTTAGTAGAAACAATTTTAAAAGATGTCAACCAGAAGATGCCCTCTGCTGCCATGGCAGGAAATGTCAGGGAGATATTCCAGGACAGGAGGATTGATGGAGAAGGAATTGTCAGGAGAGATGTAGAAGGAGTCTCAAGAACTGTGTGTGGTAGTTACATATTATATAGTATATTATATATTTTATTTGCCTTCTGCTCAGAGCCTTTCAAAGAAATCAAAGCAGTTTTCCTGGCTTCGAGCTAGAACCATAAACCTCCTGAATACAAAATACGTTGCTAATCCTGAGCACGTTTGCAGCCATGGTTTATACAAGTCCATAGGCTGTTTCTGTGAGCCTCTTGAGGAAAGCTTCAAGTGCCGTGGTTTAGTCTTGCCAATATTTCATACCAAAACAAGGGAAGTTGTAATTAGGAGGTGCAGGCTTGGGAGGGAGAGGTCAGATAATTCCCTGAACCCACTATTTAATATACAGTTCTCTGAGCACAAATGCTGATGTATGAGAAGTACTGTTGCTTAAAGCTGGTATGTTAAATCTCTGCTAATACCGTGGCACTTAATGGAGGACAATGGAAAGTCAGAAGCAAGAAGAACCACAGGAACAACCGTGTGATTCTTTAACGATGCCATCAGTAAAAGGGTTGGCTGTGTTTGCCAATCAAAACTGCTAGCAGATAGAGAAATGTGAGTTGTTTTATCCAAAACTAATTCAGCTTTCCCCCCCAAAAACATGTCCTGCTAGCAGCCAGTGTGTGACACTTGGATCTTCAGCAAACCAGTGTCCATGGGGATGGCGCGAACACCCAGCAGCAGCTGCCTGAGCCTTGGCTAGCAGACCTGGTGGCAGTTTCTGGCTGCACAGATAGTGTTAGTAAGTCACAGCGTGGTATGGCTGACTGCTTCAGCACCCACTGACACTTTTGACATACTCTGTTACTTAATAACTGGAATAATGACCCGGTCAGATCTGAATTGACAGATTGAGATTTGAGCCGGGCTGTTAAAGTCACTGCCATATTCTGGGAATGCCTTTGGAGCTCAGCTGGTGAGGAAGGGCACACAGAGGTCTGTAGCCCACTCACTCACTCTGTGCTTGAATGGTACATGTTACTGTGAGGATGCTGAGACGCTGACACAGGGTGCCCAGGGAAGCTGTGGCTGCCCCATCCCTGGCAGTGTTCAAGTCCCGGTTGGATGTGGCTTGGAGGAACAAGGTGTCCCTGCCCATGGGAGGGGGTTAGACCTGGATGGTCTTAAAGTCCTTTCCAACCCAAACCATTCTGTGATTCCATGGTTCTACGATTCTATGTTCCCTTAGAGTCTGCTGTGACATTACAGAGTCAAGCCTTAGCTGCACTGGAAGCCTCATGAATTCCCTGAGCTGAACATCCTCAGTATATGCCTCATGCTATGTTTATGTAGTCCTGTGCTCACTACAGACAAAAGCTCTGCTTAAAATGTAATGATGGGCCTCTACCAAGGTCCTCAAGGGCCTCCACCAAGCCCCCAGTGCTGCAAGAGGTGGTGTGACTTCCCTCATTGTGGTGTTCGTGGCATTTGTCTGAATGTGATGCAGACCAAAAGCACTTTTTTATAAGTAGCAGTAGCCATTATCTCCTCTACATCAGTCCCATGTGGAGGTCAGCCATCAATCTGCAGGCAGGTTATGAACACCGTATACATCCGTTCCCTAAACCACCCCTCTAGGAACAAAGCTGCGATTTCATTATGACAGCTATCTCAGTCGTATCTCATGTCTCATTCCTGTCTCCAGGCATTTTACTCTAAAGCACCACTCCCAAGCTCTGCAACAAAATTATTGGACTAATTCTGAAACATCTCCCATCCTGCCTTACTATTGCATGAGTATTATTTCGCAAGCGAAACGTGTCAACTTTCCCTAATTCTCTTGCAGTATTTGGCAAGCTGGGTTTTGCAACCTGGGGACTTGCTAAACTCAGAGCTCCTCGTGGCTTAGCGGATCTTGTCACTAGGTGTAAAGCTCTTCAGCTTCTTCATACAGATGGGAAGGTCTTCTTCATAACAAATTCCTTGTTTTCCTGTTTGTATGAGTCTTTTGAGATAGAATTGCATGAACAGCAAGAATAGTGATGGGGGTTTTGTGTCCAGTGATAAAGGCCTATGAGTGCACAGTGATCATAGAATCACAGAATCAACCAGGTTGGAAAAGACCTTTAAGACCATCAAGTCCAAGCGCTGCCCAGCAGTGCCAAGGCCACCACCAACCCATGGCACTGAGGCCTCGTCTCCATGGTGTGTGAACACTTGTAGGGACGGTGACTGCAGCCCTGCCCTGGGCAGCAGTTCCAATGCCTGAGCACCCTCTGGGGCAGGAATTGTTCCTCATCTCCATCTAAACCTGCCCTGGTGCAGCTTGAGGCCGTTTCCTCTTGTCCTGTCACTTGCTACCTGGGAGCAGAGACCGACCCCACCTCACTACAACCTCCTGTCACGCAGTTGTTGAGAGCGAAAAGGCCTCTCAGCTCCCTCAGCTGTTCCTCATAAAATATAGATAAACAGGCACAGATTCTGTAGAAATACGGATGAGGAATACTCAGCAAAGCAAAGATGTCAGCGGTTGTGTAAACCACTGCTTTCTCTTTTGGTTCATGGGTTGGTCTCTCTCTGACCACACCAGTGTCAATCTGGGTTGTTCTTAGGAAACAGAATCATTTTGGATTCACAGTGGCTACATAAAGAACAAAAGACTTGTAGTTTTAAGTGCTCTTTTACTGTGTTGAGCTTTGGAGCAAAGTCTTCTTTCTCCCTGCTTTGGAAGTTTTGATAAGGATACCAAGAGACGTGGTACAGTTTCTCCGTCAAGTGCTTTTAGAGGTATTGTTTAGGCCTGATGTCTACTTGAGGGGTTCTGAAAGCAAGCTAAACTTTAACTAACTTGAATTTTAAGATTCTTGCTCCGTGAGATTGCATCTTGTAAAAGATCTAATCCATTATGCTTACACACTGGCATGAACCCTTACTTCAAACAGGAGAAAGCGATGAAGACAAATGAACCAAAGCTTCTGTCTTCTTCCATGTTGCCAACCATCACTTTTTCTGATAGTGGCAGCAGCACAGAGGCAAACAGCAAAAGGAATGTCCAGTTTGTAAGGGTGTCTTTTTAAAGGGTGAGGAGGCATACACAGCTAGTTTGATCCACAGGAGTGAAAGTAACTGTCCGTTGGAACAGAACCTTTAGTCTCTTGCAAAGTTTGTGAACCCTAGATAATATCCCAGGCAAATCCTTCACCATTGGGGTTTGTAGGGAAGCTTGAAACCAGAGCTATGACAATCTTTGCCCCTCTAATACGCAAGTTAAGCATTCCACTAGAACTTACCTTGGGAATGGAAGGGGGATCTGGCCACAACTCCTTTCTGAAGGGCAATCAAGGCTGGGCAGTGGGCAGCAAGCATCTCAAACCCAGCTGCCTCCCAGGCAGCGCCACTCCATTCTTCAGTATCTCAGAGGCTTTCTCTTGATGTTACTAAACAGCTTCACAGCCAAATGTTGTGTAACTGCTGCTGCAGGGTGATTTTAATCCCTGCAATAGATGAGGCTGTTTAAGCTGTATCACAGGTCTGCACTGTCGAAGACCACGTTTGTGGCAGAGGCTCAACATCCCTACACGTGTGGATGATAAACAGGATAATCGTTTTGCAGGGAATGCTCTAAATATACAGACATGGTCTTTGTGGTCCTTTGTCGATGTAAGCAAGCACTGTTGACTGCCATCAGAAGATAAAAACCAGAAGTGAAAATATAGGTATACAGTTGGTTTGAACCGACAAGAAAAAATAGTGCTAGCATGGTTTTGGAGAAAACTATTCAGTTTTCTCCAAAGCTATTGTCTTAGCACTTCTAATTCTAACATTGACACAAGAGTCATATAGTAACATTTAATTTTTAAATCAAATTGCAGGGGAACAGGGAAGCAATGGCTTTGTTCATGCACTACCAGTTATCTTCTGTTTACCACTTCCCAGAATATCCCCAAGTCATTTGTGATATCTTCCAGCTGTGTTAAAACTAGGACAACATTGCGCTGAATTTTTCATGCAGTTGGATTGCTCTGTGCTAGCTCAAGATTATGAGCATGGTCAGGCTAAAATACAACTGGCCAATAATGCGTGTGAAATGCAAGAAGAAAGCAGTGCTGGTTCCAGTCTGAAGCGTGCAGGTAACAAGTCCGGACTATTAAAAAGGGCTCTGCAGAATTTCACATGTTCATCAAACATGTTTTTGCAGGAAGCAAACTGATTTATACGGGCCACCAAAATTAACTTGCTTCCATTTGTGACACATAACCTTCAGACACAATAGGATTTTGCAGATGAACCAAAATCTGCCTTTAGTAATAAGCCAAAAAGTGCTGAAGAAAGAACTGTTGGAAACCTGATTCAGATTTATTACTGGTTTCCTAACAGGGAATTAGAAGTATCCTTTAAGTGATTATTTCATCATTAGGAAATCATATATTAGATCACAAC
The DNA here is from genome assembly GCA_017639245.1 of Myiopsitta monachus. Taxonomy (NCBI): domain Eukaryota; kingdom Metazoa; phylum Chordata; class Aves; order Psittaciformes; family Psittacidae; genus Myiopsitta; species Myiopsitta monachus. The sequence goes on along the minus strand of CM029923.1, from coordinate 658,883 downwards.
CGATCTTAAATTACAGGCACTTGTTTATAAAATGTGCTAAAACTGATGAGCTGTGAAACTGCACACTGTGTCATTCCCCAGGACATGGTGACAGACACAGTTCCTCTGAGTTCATTGCTCCAGGCTCTACAGGTCTAAGAAGCTGAGCGGTGCTAAGCCTTGTATAGGTTAGACCTGCTCCCTCTTAGCGCTCAAAACGTTTGTCCCCTGTGGGGATTAAAAAGTAGGAAACAGGAAGAAAATGAGTTTTAAAAGATATTTGAAAGGCCAGACTACATTATGCTCAAATGGCATCAAACTTGTAGCGGGGATTAAAGGCAGGCTTTTTGTGCTAAGGCAATTTTGGACTAGGTTTGAAATTATTCCTCCTCTCTTCTTTGCTGTGGTAGCTCACCACGTGCAGCCTCTCCAAAAAGCTCCAACAGCAGGGTTCAGAACACACACAGGAGTCTTAATAAGAAGGTGACCTTTATTTTCTGGCCCCACTGAGACAGCCTGAGTCACGGGTTACATATGTGTTCTGCTCTAGAAAGAGGGCAGGGATCACCGTGTATTGAATAGTGGCCATGTTACATTTGTATTTTATCTACCTATTTATTTATTTATACCACTTGGAAAGAAGTGCTGCTGACAGCTAAGCCCAACAACTGCAAGATAAACCACAGTAATGGAGAAGTGTCTCAGATGTACACAGAACACAGTAACTGAGCCATCTGAACATGTGTAAGAGGTGTGTTCATTAAAGAGATCTGAGAGTAGGAACTTTCTCTGAATTTTAGTGGGTTTCTTGTTGCTGGAAAGCAATTACTTTTGCAGGGACCTCACTGGTTCTGGAAGAGTTTGATTCTCCTTGGGTTGAGATGTCTTGTAGGGTTTTTTCTCCTTTTTCCCATGAGCACAGTGTTAGCTGCATTCTGAATGTCATCCTAAATATTACCAGAGCTGCTAAATTGTCATGGAGAAAGGATTTAGGCAGACTGAGACATAAGCGGCTTTATTTGCCCCATTTCCACCAATGTTAATTCTCTGATTTTCTTTAACAGTCCATGATGAAGCACAGCTCTGATACCAGGTTGAGATTTACTCCTTACTGCCTGTAGCTCCTCAGGGTGAATGATGTGCTTCTGCAGGTAGCCAGCTTCAACAAGGCAGCATCCTACTAATTTCACGGAACCTCCTATCAGGTGCCCCGAGGCACTAATAGTTGTTAATGGCCCTGATGAGCCTCACCTGGGGCCTCCCACCCCACCCATGGGCCAGAAGTACTACTTCAGCTCAGGCCCTGGGCTGCTTTTCTCCTTTCGAGCAATCGTGGAGGGGTGCCTCAGTTTACCGCAGCTATGCTTGTCTGTGGGCCCTGCTGATGTGCTCTTTGGCAAACTACATGGGCTTCCTGGTGCCATGGCAGAGCTGTCCCGTCACCATGTATTGGTCTAGACTGTGGCTGATCTTGACCAGAAGACTGACCGCCGAGCTTGGCCTCGTCACCATGAACTTACTTGATGGTTGGAGTCATGGTTAAGGCTTGCTGCCATGCCTGGAGCTGCTTTGCTTTCATGGCCAGATACTGTCTCCTTGCTCTAATACCTAAAGAAGCGTAAGGAAAAAATATCACTGCATGTCTTCATAGCTAAAGTACAAACTCATTTAAGACAACTTTACCTAAGCAAAGAATCCACAATAGATATATGATTTGGCTATAAAATCAGAAGGTATTTGGGTGCAGAGCTTTAACTTGGTTTATTATAAAGGTGTTGAAGGATGTGTTAATTTGGTTGTGAAAGACATATTATTTGTGACTAAAGAATGGGAGTGAGTTGCGTGTAAGCAGTTAATGCTTTTTAATGCATGTTATGGTTAGCAATGTGACTTGCTGGTTATACTAAACAGGACTGAAACTAAAAGCTAACTAGAGCTGAGAGAGTGGCTATGAGGAGATACACTCCAGAAAATGCCAAGGGGCCTTAAGGACAATGAAGCAGTGACTCATTTTTGTAGCTTCCACTAGTCTGGTGAGGTTTTGTTGTCTGGACTTGCAGCTGAGATCCAAGGGGACCTTTAAAATGTTGGCATAGGGCAGAGGAAAGTCTGAGCAATTTGCCAGGGGCTGCCCCATGAGCCTCTCTGAGGGCTGATGGGAATGCTGAGCTAAATGGCAAGCAAGCAAGCAAGCCATCTTTGCCCATGGCTGAGGTGGAGATAAGTGGGTTGAATAAGACTTACTAGTACTTTCAAGAAAGGATTGAAGTTTGGGGGAAAGTCAGTGTGCAGAATGTGAATGAACACTATGGCAACAAGTGCAAGTGCAGCTTGGATTCAAGGCTTTGTTAACTGGCTGGTAAAGCGTCTTTGTGTTAGGGCAATTCCCCCGTGTGAGGGCTGGTTTTTGTGATCATTATTACAATTACTGCTTTTATTTGTACAATGAGTATTTACATGTGTTCACTGCTTGTACTGTTTTACCATTTTTCAACTGGGGTCTGACTTCTGTCCAGAGAATCATTTTTCTCCAAGCAGGGAGGAACCTCATCACCCACCAAGAGGCGGCGGAGCTTGATTCCTGAAGGTTTAGACTGGATTAGACAGGTATTTGTCAGCAATGATTCGTACGTAGTTGATAGAGGTCTGCTTCCAACACTGTAATTCTAGATACATTTGAAGTAAGAGCTGGAGATATATTTTAAAATGAAATGTCTGAATCTTTAAGAATCCTTGGTTTGTTGGTTTAAATAACATTCTAATTTGTTAAGTCATTTCAGCCAGAACTGCTCCTCTGATGAACTCTTTTGGCTCAGCAACCTGAGTGCATCCCTGTGCATGAGGAAAGAGAAGGGTGGACTTCCAGAGCTGCTGGAATTTGTCAGCCTTTTCATAATGAATTCGCGTGGCTTTGACCTGGTTTCAGCTATTTTAATTCCTAGTGCAGCGCTGTGTTTTGGCTGTAGTCTGGGAACAATGCAGGTAACACACTGATGTTTCAGTAGTTGCTCAGTAGCACTTGCCCTGATCAAGGAGTTTGCAGTCTCGTGCTCTGCCATGAGGGGGGGCACGGCAAGCAGGGAGGAAACAGAGACAGGACACCTGAGCCAAACTAGCCAAAGGGGTATTCCCTACCACAGCACGTCATGCCCAGTATACAAACTGGGGGGAGTTACCCAGAAGACTCAGATCGCTGCTCGGGTTGGGCCAGGTAGCGGTTGGTGGGTGGGGAGCGGCTGCATTGGGCATCACTTCTTGTGTTTTCTGAGTTCTCATTTACTTCTTTTTTTGTCGTTTCCTATTATCATTATTGCTATTGTTGGTGTTATTTCCATTACCGCTATGTTTTACTTTAGTTGTGGCACTTTTTCACAAGTACAAATACATATATATATGCATATGCACCTACACAAATACACTAAAGTTATTAGTGCTTGTGTTTTAGTTTTACTTGATGGAATTACTGCAACTTTTGTGAAAGCTTTGGGATAAAAGTGCAACTCTGATTTGAATCAACAGCGGTCAAAATGATGAAGTTGGAAGTAAATAGCCCAGGGGTTCACATTCAGTTACAGAGTTCAGAAATAAGCTGGTGCTTGGAAAGAAAACGATTCATTTACATTTGGTCTTGGCATTGCCGCTGTGAATTGGTTGCCTGCATCACTGAATCTAGGACAGTGAGTACCAACACCATTCGAAGCTCTGGAGATGCTTTGAGCAGTGCCAGAGGCTCAGGCTTGTAGGAAGCAGAAACTGGCTGGGGTCAGCTGCTTCTAGTGCTGGGGCACTGTAGCGTGCTTCTCTTGGAGAAGCCTCTGCCTGGAGCATGGTCTCAAGCCAAGCTGTCTCTTTGTTCTTGGCCTCTTTCTTGCTGTTACTTTCCACTGAGCCCTGGCTCGCAGCAAGGCTGGCAGCAGTTTTGAGCAGTCAGACTGACCACTGTGGCTGTGGTGGGACTTACTGAGTCCCTTCACTGCTCCTTGGCAGCCCCAAGGACTTCCCTTGCTGAGCTGTCTGGTTCTCAGACTTGAGGGCCATCTTCAGTCTCATTTCTTCCCTCCCCCTCTCAGCTTCCCTTGCAGATCCCTGCCCAAGTTCTGGATGGCAAAACATTGCATCATTCAATACAGGGTCTGCAGGAACTGATAGCGGATGGTTGCTATTCTTCCCAATCTCCATTGCACATTAAAGATATACCTTGTACTGCACTACCATCCTTATGGACTTTTCCCAGTGTTGAGACCGAGGATTTTGGTTTTTAATATCTCTTCTCTTGCAACTTGCATTTGAAATAAAATGTAACTCTTGTGTCTTCATACGGCCTACATGCATATGCTTGCGTGTGGCTCCTTAGGGGAGTCTTGCATTGGGATGGGTGGCAGGGCTGTGGGGGGCTTCTTCTGTGGAAGAGCAAAGGTGGGAAGGACTCAGTAGCTTGCGTTAGCAGGGTTAATAATAGTGCCGGTACCTATTTTGAAGGATTTATTCCTTGGGTGTTTTTGTGCTCAGGAAACGGGAAGGATGTTTCTTCAAATGTCAGAAAAGAGCACAAAAAGGGAATGAAATAATTTGCCAGGCTAGTTCCCCTGAGGGACAGAAAAAGCATAGCTCTCTAGTCTAGAGCAAATGGCAGGGCAGTTCTGCCGTGTCATATCACCACCATTATAAAACACTGCTGCTTAAATTCCATTTTGTGTCTCTGGCAAACATGGTAATACACAGTCTGCAAGAAATTCTTTGACCAGGAGGGGGTAAGTGTTCTTGGCCTCCTGCTCCTGCCATGCTGCCACTTCTCTGCTTTTGTGAATTCTAATGTGAATGCAAATCACTGCTGTATCAAATTCTCCTAAAGACACTCTCCTGCCTGTTAATGTGTTGTGTGACCTGAGGTACCCTGGTAAAACGCTATGAAATGCGCTTGTTAAAATGCTGGCACAAAGTGCTGCAGCCTGCTGTAGGGTGCAGTGCTATGAAATGCTTCCCCCCCTTCTCAATGCGTGGTGGAACCTGTCTCAAAGCGTTTCCCAGAGTTTAGGCTGCCTCTGACTCTTGCGTTCATTCAGAGCTGGAGCAGTAGTTGAGGTTCCCTCCCTTCAAAAACCCCTGAGTCTCAGTGTCCTCACTGACCTATGTGCTGTGCCTCCCAGCTGAGAGGATTCCAGCAGGACCCTGTGATATTGACAGATAGCTTCATCATTGCCAGAAGTCTCTCTCGTTCTGATTTGTCCTTGGCTGTCTTGCAAGTGCCCTTCAGCTCTCTGATCTGCAGGACTTCCTCCCTGCGGCCCTTTTCAGCCACTCCATTAGCAATAGCCTGGGATGTGTCCTGGTGTTGGTGTCTTTCTGAAAGGCTTCTTTTTTTAACCCCTAAGGAAGGCAGTGTTTCAGCCTGACTCCAGCTGAACAGAGTGCTGCAGTTTGTGATGAAGACTGGGTACAAACAGTTGCAAATGTGTTTCTCCTGTCCGTGTCAACAGGACTATGGAGCAGCAGCCAGCCTAGAAATACATGCACACTGAAGTTAGTTGTAGCAGGATGTGGAGTACAATGTGATGAGAGGTGGGTCTAAGCCGTCATGGCCAATAGCCTGTGGTCATCTTATAAGCAGAGCATTTAATAGACTGAGAGGAGTTGGAGAGGCAATATTGTGGTGGAAATCTGCTCGAGGAATTGTGTTCCAACATTATTCAGTGGAATTACATTGAGATTTATGAAAACTCTCTCCCCCCTGCCCCCTTGACCTCAGTAATGTCTTTGAATAACAGCTAAGTCATAGAACCCCAGACTGGTTTGGGTTGGAAGGGACCTTAAAGCACATCCAGTTCCAACCCCTGCCACGGGCAGGGACACCTCACACCAGAGCAGGGTGCTCCAAGCCCCCTGTGTCCAACCTGGCCTTCAACACTGCCAGACACGGGGCAGCCACAGCTCCTCTGGGCACCCTGTGCCAGCGCCTCAGCACCCTCACAGGGAAGAGCTTCTGCCTAAGAGCTAACCTGAACTTCCCCTCTTTCAGTGTGAACCCATCACCCCTTGTCCTATCGCTACAGTCCCTGATGAAGAGTCCCTCTCCAGCATCCTTGGAGCCCCCTTCAGACACTGGAAGCTGCTCTGAGGTCTCCACGCAGCTTCTCTTCTCCAGGCTGAACAGCCCCAATGTTCTCAGCCTGTATTCATACAGGAGGTGGTCCAGCCACTGATTCATCCTTGTGGCCCCCTTTGGACTTGCTCCAGTAGCCCCACATCCTTCTAATCTTGAAGACACCACAACTGCACACAGAAAGTGACCCTTGTCACTGTGTTTCTATGATTTGGCACAGCATGCAGCATGTTCACTACACAGCTTTCAGATGTGTTTTGTCTTTTCAATGTGGCTTTGATATATGCTGCTGTCCTGAAGCAGTCTCAAGAGGGATTGTGTTGGTGCTTGCATACTCTATAAAGGAGGAAGAGGATGCAGGTTTCTTCTGTTCTCTTTCTCAGAGAGGACGTCATGCTTGTTGGGTCCTTTGTGCAAGGAGAAGTGACATTGCTTGTGAAATGTTTAAAACAATAGCGACAGATCTCTTCTGTGGAATCTTTATGTAGGTTCCACAGAACCCTTATGTAGGAGACTGTTTTCTGTGGAAGGTGGTAAAGAAACAAGTGCCTTGTACGCAAAGTTCTCTCCTTCTGAACTCCAAAGTTAGCAGCGCCTCAAGTAAGTTCAGCCAAAAACCCAGTAACGATACTTTACGCATTTGTCTATTGCAGTCAGTGGGGTATCTGCTTCCAGCTGTGTGTTGGCTTTTTCCAAGGCCATAGTAATACTATAAGCCAGAGGATTTGTGCTGCTTTGTTGGTATGACTATTGCCTTCTTAGCTGCTCATTTTCAACAACACAGTTTTTGTTACCAAAATGATTTGGGGATGAAAAACCACAAACAGTTTTCCTGTTTCCAGCACCCATCACTTGCTGCTCACGATGCTCACCCGGCATTTTTGCTGACATTTCCCATAATCTGCAAACATGTTCACTAAGTAGGTTGTTTCTGTGGCCTTGAGAATAACTTTTTTGTGCACTGTAAGGTAAGAAAATGACAGAAAGAAGAAATCCTTTCTTTTAATGAAAGGATAGAAATTTCTAGATAAAATATCATTCTATTCTAGGTCATTCTAAGTCCTTGAACAGCTCTAAAACTCTTATTGTGGTTGCATTTTTAGTTACTGATATCATAGCGCTGTAGAATAGAGTTGAATCGTAGACTGGTTTAGGTTGGAAAGGACCTGAAGATCATCTAGTTCCAACTCCCTGCCACGTCAAGAGGTCTTTTAACAGTTCGTCCACTAATAGCCTTTCTCTAACTTTGAAAGTGTAAGTCATCTCTTCAGTGGAGTAGCAATGACTTCCTATTGAGAACAGCACTAAAACACCATATCCCATTTTGCTCTGATTGAAGGGAAGAAAGCTTTTCATTCTGAGGGTTGTTATTTAACAGACAAAAGAGCTATTAAAAAAATTTAATTAATATTAATCAAGCATTTTTAGTGAATTTCATAGTATTTAGTTAATTTATTAGTAAATTCATTCATTTGCCAACCAATCCCAGCTTCTGTAAATCCTCTTGTAACACAGTGCTCACTACTGAACAAGTCTTTTAACAGGTAACTTTTAGATGCACCAGAAATTGTTTTTGCACTGCCATGATTTGAAACTATGGCTGTATGCATGTGGCATCATTTCTTCCGCATTCATGGAATACAAGGAGCAGAAATGGTATTCCTAAAGCAACTTAATTTTATGTCGTATCTCCAACTCGGTTCACACTGTTAGAAACACTCGTTGTTGCTTGAAAGCCCTGTAGAATCCGGGGAGCGTTCCTGTTTTCACAAGTGGTGTGATCCAGCAGTGCCTGTCATGCTTTACTGCAACAAATGCAAAGGAGGAATACACTCATCTTTAAAAAGATCTGGATATTACTTTTCTGCTGCTTTTCATTGAAAGCTACACAGTTACGTGACTTATGAGAAGGGCAGTTATGGGGTGGGGAAGAGAAGGTGATGTTTAGAGCTGGTTATTCATAAGGTAGTTTGGTAGCTTGATATGCTACCAGGTTAAATTGCTTTGTAAATCATGTGGAGCCGGTGAGCTGTAAATTAAGAAATCCTGGTCTAGGCTATCTCTGATACTTGTTCATCTAAGATGCACTTAGAATCTCCTCTGTAAAGGGATTCGATCACCTCTATAAATTGTTTCCAATGCTTCACTGTTCCTGCAAGGCAAAATGGTTTTCTTTCTTAAAATGGAATTATATTTTCTTTTTCTCCCTCAGTAAATCGTGTCACCTGTTACCTGTCTGGTGTTAGCTAATTCCAAACCAGTTGTGGCTAATCTGGTCAGCAGGCTTGGGCAATCAGGTTCCCGTCAGCTGTGAGAGTTGGAATATGCATATACAGCTGTTGTCCATCAGGTCTTAATGGACTTAATGGAAGGTAAAGGTTTTAAAAGCTCACATGGGATATCTGCAGTATATCGGGCGGCTGTTTCATAGGTTCATAGAATCAACCAGGTTGGAAAAGACCTTTAAGATCGGTCAAGTCCAACTGTTCCACCAGCACTGCCAAGGCCACCGCTAACCCATGTCACTGAGGGCCTCATCTTGCACGCTTCCTACAGCAGTTGGATGTGTGAAGTAATTTGAGGGTGCCTGATGCCTACAGCATGGTGGCATTTAAAAGCACACCATTATATGCTCTGCATATATCAAAGGCAGGAGCACCAGGAAAGAAATGCTCTGTTATGGTTTAAACACAGCAATCACTCAGTTGAGCATGGTATAGTTAAGTCTTAATGAGAAAATGACTGCATGTTAAATCACATCCATCCAGGAAGTAAGAAAATGATAATTTGAGGACTAGCTCTGCAATGGATGTCTATTGTCTCAGTTACTGAGAAGTTACATGAAGTTAAATATGTTTTAGCAGACAGTCAGTTCTCTTACTGTGGTATTTTAACTAGTTGAGTTACTGTTTCCTTGATTATAGCAGCTGGCAGATACTTCATCATCATTACCAGCTGCAGGAAGCATATGGAGACCCATCTATTTCTCACTCAATAAGAATTTAACCAGTAGAACCCATAAAATCCTTGAACCTGTGCTTCAGTTTTGCCTGTAGTTCAAGTTTTCACACTGATCAAGGTTAGATAAGGCAGGTTGGAGCTGAAAGTGGGATAAAGATTTCCTGTGAAATCTGAAGTGTATTGTAAAAGTGATCATTACACGCTTGGTAATGACAGCTCTCTGCATGGTTCAGAGTTCTTTCATGTGTTTAGAGCTTTTGTTAAAGCAGAAAAAGTATTGATAAACTGCAGTTGTCAGAGACTCTGAGTTCAGTGCATGCTGCAGAGGTGGTAGTATGACGTCCTATTCAAAACCAGCTGTCTGAGGTGACTTTGGTTGTCCAAAATATCGCTGTCTGCCTCTCTTCAGACAACAGAATTCTGGTTTTGATGTCTGAAGTCTGAAAGCTGCTTAGTAGATGGTAGGATTGCTAATTCGATTGTTGTGGCATGGGATCCCATCAAGAAGTAGGGAGCAGCAGCTGGTAAGCTAGATAGGCTTAACTATGTTTCCTGTGGTAATATTGAGACTGTGACAAGTAGTGTTAGAAAAAGATTCCCCCATTGCTTAATGAAAAGTGTGGTTTCTGAATTGACGAAATTCTTATTCTGTTTCCACGTGTTTCCTAAGGCCTCTTGAGAACTGTGCTTGTCGTAGAGCATCTGCTGGTAACAGGTATTCAAATAAATGGTTGACAAAAGCAGTTTCCTAAACTAAGTTATGCTGTTTCAGCAAGTTGTTTAGAAACAAAACCTGTTGATGCAGCCTGATGCAGTTCTGTTCAGATAAAGTGCGTATATCCAGAATTTTGCACTTGAAAGTGTGGAAGTGAGCAGTTTAAGAGAACTCTGAGGCCTTTATTCATTAATAATGGGGTAAAGCTGAGTTGCACAACTGTTAGCATTATGATGCTGTAGCAGTTGACTAATGCTTTAGTCAATGTTTAGGCAGTAGAAGGGAGATAGAATCCATCATCAAAAATCATAATTTTCATTGTTTGTTAGATATTAAATAGATCTCAACACCAGCTGTGCACTTGCTCTCCTGCATCATCTTGGGAGCTTCAGAGTTGTTCTCACTCAAGCTGCTGCTTTCCTTTGGATGCTGGAGAGGGACTCTTCATCAGGGGCTGTAGCAATAAGACAAGGGATGATGGGTTCAAATTGAAGCAGGGGAAGTTCAGGTTAGATGTCAGGAAGAAGTTCTTCCCTGTGAGGGTGGTGAGGATTTTAGTGCCTGGTCTAGTGGAAGGTGTCCATGCATGTGGCAGGGGGTTGGAACTGCACGAGCTTTAAGATCCTTTCCAACCCAAACCAGTCTGGGATTCTATGATTGTATTTCCATATTAGCAGTTGCAAAAGAGGATGTTTCCTGGAATTTGTTAAGCATAAATCTTAAGGTATTAAAATGATATGAGATCATACATCTCGCAGCACACAATGTTCAGCACAGGCACTATCCACTGAATTGCACTGCTGGGCATGGTAGGTGTCTACACCATGATGGACGAAGTGGCATCATCAATCCAGCAAGCTGCTTAAGGTGCCTCAGAGAAGGCTCAGAAATGAGGCTTGCTCTTATTTGTCTTTTGAAAGGATTGCATCTGTCACAAATCCGTGAATCATAGAATTACAAAATGGTTTGGGTTGGAAGGACCTTAAGCTCATCCAGTTCCAACCCACTGCCATTGGCAGGGATGCCTCCCCTCGACCATGTCTCCTTGCACACTGCCAGGGATGGAGCTTTCATAAGTTTCTTTGGCAAGCAATCTAGTACCTACATTTTCATTTAACTTCAGTCTGTTGTACACCCAGGGTTTCCTGAATGGCACTGCTTTTTCCCCCTTGGCAGATTTTACAGATAGCTATGCTTAGAGTTTCCAGATGTCTGGGGCCCTGTAAGAATTGGGATGCTTCCAGCGTATACGCAGTGGTAATGTTGGGCTTTTCAAGCCAACCAGCAGTCCTCAATTGCTGCTGCACTTGATGTGGTACGCATGCAGAGCCATGTGCAGGAGGCCAGATGCAGGTTTCTTTACTTAAATAAAGGCACCTTCCTTAAGATCTGTCCAAGCCAGAACGCATCTCGGAGATTTGGAAGAAGGAATTTACACCCCAAGGCTGAGCAGCTCTCCACAGACCATTGTCAGTTTGGAAACCTGTGGCATTTCCTTGCAGTTGTGGCTCTGTGAGTTTCTATCCCAAACTATTGTCTTTTCTCGGCCTCTGGCTATTTCTAATCCATTTTGTTATAAAAGTGTCATTTAAATGCTGCTTATTTTTTCACCTTTTTTTTGTGATCATGTTCCTGGTTCTTTCCTAATTCTATGCAATGTAATAATATATTAAAAGTACAGCGATGTTTTCAAGTTGGCAACCTAGAAGAAAAGCTGAAAGGGTGGTAGGGTTGACTCTTCAGAGTTGCTTGTTGAATGCGTGGTGCCTGATCAAACATAGTTTTATGTGTATGACTGTAAGCTGCTTAATATGGTCTCATGTCCAGAACTGGCTCTTAAAGCTTGGTATCTTTGGTGTTCTTAATGTGGCTGAAACACCTGCTTAAAGGTCATAACAATCTTTTGCTACAGGGTTTTATTATGGAAATAGGTCTGTCTTTAAGGAAGAAATTGATGGTGCTGTAGTTGGAATACAGTATTCATTTTCTTGGTTTAGATCCTCTTGCAATAGAGAGACCAGACTTTACATAGAAAAAAGGATTGAAACCAAGAAAATAAATACATTTTTTGTGTGCTGTTAAGTACAGTGACCTTTTGCTGGGCAGATGGCTAAATGGATTGTAGCAGTTGAAAACCCTTCTGTACTGCTGTGTGATGTTTCCATTATGTTCATAAAGCCACCAGGATATATGGTGTCATTTTCAACACCGTCCACATTCAGTTGTTTCAGCAGAGTACTGTTACATTCCTATTCAAAGACTATTAAACCTTGAAGTGCTACTGATCTAGTCAGAAATGACTGCCTGTGTGTCAGCTACTACTTGTTTATGGCATCCTTGGAGGTGCTTTTGCTGCTGAGTCCTTAGTTACTTTCATGTGACAGGGAAAACGGCTGTCCTCATAACTAAGGGAGTGACTGTCCTTGTGCATAAGCTAAAGCTCATGAATACTTACCTCATGGTTCTATTTCTTATCCTTCTAAATGCATATTGCCATTGACGGCTCTCAAAGGGTTGTCCACCTTACACCTGCTTTAGAGGTTTATTTGCTGATTGTTTTATTGTCTGATTACTTCCTCCTGATCTTATTTTGTTCAGCGTACGAGTTTAAAGTATTTCAGACTTTCAGGACACTTGAAGAGCGCAGTTGTCTGCTACAAGTCCTGGTAAGAGGCCCCTCTGATGGACTTCCTTACTACGGAAGAGTTACTTTGTGGCTGAGTTTTGAAGTCTAGGCTCACAACTAATCACTGTGAGGCACAGAGTGGAGCAGCTCAAAGCTTTCCTTTTTGCCATGAAGTTATTCCTTTTGCAATGGATTTCTTAAAATCACTCAGGAGACAAAATTTCATTGCTGTTAAAGACACTTTAAATTTTATTTTGGAATCTGAACCAAATGCAAACCTCAGTATCTTCGAAAACACTGAATTTCTGGAATCACTTGTTTTGGGATGCTAAAGATGCGTGATCAGGTTAGAGCTGCCAGGCACTAAGTTCAGTTTGTGCTCTGTTGTAGCAGACTGAGGCTTTGACTTTGTTAGCTGGTCAGTCTGCTGGTCAGTCTCATGCATCATCGCTATGTGAGGTACAGAAACTTCCTGAAATTGTGGTGGAATGTCAACAGGATTCAGACATGCGGAAGACTGCCAATTTCTGCAGGCTGCTTGCCTGGACGACTGCTAGAGCCCTGCTGGGATGCCCTGGGGCTAGAAGGTGGAACCTGGCCTCAGCTGTAGCACACAGCAGGACTGACTCACTGAGTGTTCAGCAGCAGTGAAGGAATACAGCAAAGTAGCCATTGTCCATGCCTATGGACCAGGGCAGCTCTAGAACTCTTGTCACATCCAAGGAGTGCCTCTGGTCAGGTGCTCCTTGTGCCTGCCAGAGTGCAGCTTTGGAGTGATGGCCTTGACTAAGCTCACAACCTGATGGATCGGACGTCTTGGAGGCTGTAGGCTCCTGCAGAAGAAGAGATTTCCATAGAGCACCCTGGGTTTCCCATCTACATAGTGCCTGAGCTCATGTGTTGTACCCAGGCATCCTGAGGTCCCCTTGTGTGTGTCAGGCTGACTGAGGAAGGCCAGCACGTCATCTGCTACAAATCAAAGTGGGCCTCACTGGTGGTCACGTAGGGGTTGTGGTACCTTGTATTTTGAACTTGCTATGTCGACAAGCCCATTCAAAGAGTGTCAGTGATTTATCTCCCTGTGAGATCAGGGTATGAAGAAATTGATGTTCATCTGCTTGTCCTGATCTAGGCTTCAGAGTCAGTATCTCTGGTACCTGGAGGAGGTTGGTTGTCCCTGGGCCCCATGATTCTCATTTTACTCAGTTCCTCCTTCGTAGCATTTTCCTTCTGTTATTTTGGGTAGTACTGTGTCTAGTTCTTTCAGAGGCATGTTCATATAAATTTGCAGACAAACCGCCTCTTCAGCATCTAATTTCTCCAGTAAATAGCATTACACTTCTGTAGCTAGGACAGTTTGCAGGATGTGACACACTTGTTGCAGTGGTCTCATGCTGCTCTGTTACCACAGTGCATAAACCCAGCTTCCCCCTGCAATTTCAGCAAAACTGATGCTTTGGGAGCTATAGAAAATAAGGTCTCCTAGACCTGTCAAGGTGTTTCAAAGATCATTTAATGCCCTTTTATAGCTTCTTTTGCCTTCCTTATTTGAAGTATACACATAAACCGAGTTTGTTTTCTACTATGCTATTCTATATTAAAATAGATCTGTACAGGTTTACAGCAATATTTTCTACAAACAAGTCTCTTATACTTAGAAAGGTACTTGAATTTGATCGTAGAGTTTCTGTTAAGGTTAACTGGGTGCAATTATAGGATCAGATTATACCAGCCTTGCCCAACACTGGCTGAAGATGATGGGACATGAGCAATGATATAGGAAGTGATGGGTTTTGTAGGCTCCGTCTGCAATAATGAACAAAAAAATCTGCTCTTTACAATGAACTGGTACCAAATATCATCCTTGTTGGCTATCAAGTCAAACTGGAGTTGAAAAGAATCCTCAGGTTTGCGTTCCTCACTTCCTAGCTAGTTTCTTTTGATTAGGAGGAAACTAACAGCACCTGATGACAATACCTGTAGGAATGATTTACTAGGAGTGCATGTGGTACTCACTGGGAATTGAGGGGAAGAAATAATCTGTCACAATAGCTCTGACATCTTAGTGCAAGAAAAGAAAAAGGGGGAAATGAAGCTCCTGTGGAGATAATTGAAGCTGAAACACTTCATGGGCTGTTGAGAAGCGCTGCAGAAGCGAACTGTATGAAGAGAACAAAGGGGGAAATGTCATATGTCAGCCCTCCCCATTTTCTCCTTGGCTGCATGCCCAGTCTCTAAACTGGCATTAAGCTTTGCCATGGCAGCAGTGTCAGTGAGGTGTTCTCCAGTTGAGAGTGTGCCTGTTGGTGCAGGTTTAGTCAGCAGAGATCTTGAAACTGTTTGTCTGTAATCTTACACCTCACTAAACCTGAGCTGAGCCTTTGCTCTGAGTGACCAAAAGGTTAAAAAGCTCAGTAAAAAACCTGGTTTCTATAAAGGAAATAGACCCAATAAATCGCTTTACACTGTTTAACTTTGGAAAAGGGCATGGAAACCACACTAAGCTGGAAGCTCTTTGATATTCCCTACTGAAGGGAACCTTGGCAAAGCATACATCAGTGACAGACGGAGGACCACAAGGGTGGCACAAATTCAGTAAGAGTATAGTTGGTACCAAAAAACTTAAAGCAACAGGAAACCTGGAGAGGGGCTTTGGACAAGGGATGTAGGGACAGGACAGGGGAATGGCTTTAACTGCCAGAGGTGAGATTGAGATGAGCTCTTAGGCACAGACTCTTCCCTGTGAGGGTGCTGAGGCGCTGGCACAGGGTGCCCACAGAAGCTGTGGCTGCCCCGTGTCTGGCAGTGTTCAAGGCCAGGTTGGACAGGGGCTTGGAGCACCCTGCTCTGGTGTGAGGCGTCCCTGCCCGTGGCAGGGGTCGGAACTGGATGATCTTCAGGTCCCTTCCAACCCAAACCAGTCTGGGATGCTATTTAGGCACATGTGAATTTTCTATGGACAGGGCCTTGTATAATGTTAAGCATGAAATCTTGCTTTGAATGACTCTCTAAAACCTGGGAAGTCAAACTTTGGCAAGCATACGGCTCACTACTTGCAAGTGAATATGCCTGGGCTGTTATCCTACAGAATTATTCCTTTTTGCTGGCATGTTAACTGAGAAAAAGCATTAGAAAGCAATAATTCCAGGACCAGATGTTCTGGAATTTTGTTGAAAAAATACGAGATTCCTTCAAGTTTTCAATTTGTACAACCCTTTTTGTTGCAAATCAGAGCGTAGCACCATACCAGCTGCTTTGAGAAGAACTAACTGTATCCCAGTGAAAATCAGTACAGTCCTCTTCCCACACCCCTACCTCCCCTTAGCCAGTTGTGTCATTGTAGGTATTCAAGAAAGTATTTAGAGTCAGGCGTCTAAAAGGGGATGAGGGGAACAAAAAAGCCTTTTTACCTCAAGAGCCATCTCCTTGTATGGTTTGCAGTACACTCTTACTAATGATTGTACCCCCGTAAATGAGGCAGGACTAGAGTGGAAAAGAAGAGCTAAGATGTAAAGGATTGTTTATGCCGATGCCACCACTGGAAAAATAATGCTAAATCTGTTCCTCACAGCTTCTGGTCCAATATGAACGAACCTTGTCTTGAAGAGGAGCACAGGAGGACAAGCTGGGGATGGAAAGGAGATGATTCTTTTTGTGGGAGAAAATGTGTTCGGTGTTTGCAGTGCAATATAAATGCAGGTTTTACTGTGCAAGTACATATTGACATAAAATAGCAGTTCTATGTTAATTTTTCTGTGTGTGTCCTTGGTAAGGGCAGATTGATTTTCAACCTTTCAAGACATGTTTAGGAATCTTCTCATGATGATCATAGCTTTGAAATTGCCATCCTACACATATAGGACATATGAAGCAGGATACAGCCGATGAGAGGTACATAGTTTTTACATCTGTGGACTGCTATTCACAGAATACTCAGTCACTTTAATTGTCAGCAATCAAGAAGTCATGCTGAGAAATATATCAATTCCAGCTTGCCAATGTCAAGAGCAAGCTGCTGCTCTGCTCTGTTAGGGCTAACTGTATATTAAGGGGGGATAGAGTGAGCATGCCTCTCCCACAGATCCTATGTCTAGTTTGGTTGCCAAAAAGAACAGCTGGATATCTGCTCAGAGGACTACCTCTGGATAGCCCAGGAAACCAGGAAAAGGTCACAGGATGGTGGGAAAGTTGCTTTTCTGAACTTGCTGGAAGACCCAATGTGATACTGCACATCTGTGTATTAACGTGTCGACTCATCCCATAACACAGCTTTTACACAGACCATTTGAAAATGTTCCCCTAGTGAAGAAAATCTAAGAGATCAGTTTCAGTTAAAATACCAGTAATCGTTTGTCCCCAGTATTCACCTGTATAATTTCTGGCAACAACATGGTGGAACTTTCGTCTACTGCAGCTTTTACAGATACACGTAGTGATTGCAAACTGTAGTGATTTCACTCTGTTCTTCAGTTAGGAATGGTGTCTCTTCAGATACACTGATAAAGCGTTGAGAGACACAGTGCAGCAGATCTATTATTGAGGGTTTTTTTTCTGCCAGTGAAGAAGAAAACCCCTCAGGTGCTGCAGATAATGTTCTATGATTCTACCCTTGGCACTGATGCATTTCCCAATTATGCCTAACAGAACTTCTGTGATGAGCCCGGTTTTGGCTTGGAAGGTTGCTACCTGTCTCTGTATTGCAGCAGTCTATTTATTTATATACACACTGAGCCCAGGGATTCAGGTGAGCTGATGCAGGGAGGAGCACGGGACAGAAATTGTCATCTTGTATTGCTACTGATGAAACAAGTCCTCTATCATAGCAGAACTTGAAATGTTTCAAATTAAGCAAGAAAAAAATAGATTTGGAGTGTGGATACCTTTGAATGCTAGGGTATTCTGGAGCAGGAGATAAATTGTCTATGTTTGTTGATATCTTGGTTAATACCTTGATAGTCAAAGATGCTGTTCACCATTTAGGTCACAAAGAATTACAAATTTGGCATTGCTGGTCCCAATATATTTCAAGTGAGACTGAACTTTAAGTTTCCTTTCTTTTTTCTTTTCCCCCCTTTTTACAGTGGTGCTTGTGCAGCTTTTTGAGTGCTTTTATCCTTTTGTCTTGCAACAAGCTAGAGAGAATTGTGACAAAAACCTCCCAGTACCTAACATTTCTTGGCTTAAGGTGTCCTGGGGCTCTTCATCAGGGACGGTAGTGTTAGGACAAGGGCTGCTGGGTTCAAACTGAAAGAGGGGAAGTTCAGGCTGGATATTAGTACTAAGTTCTTCCCTGTGGTGAAGGTGAGGGTGCTGAGGCACTGGTGCAGGGTGCCCAGAGAAGCTGTGGCTGCCCCATCCCTGGCAGTGTTCAAGGCCAGGTTGGACACAGGGTCTTGGAGCAAGCTGCTCTGGTGTGCGGTGTCCCTGTCCATGGCAAGGGTTGGAACTGGGTGATGTTCAGGTCCCATCCAACCCAAACGAGTCTGGGATTCTATGATTTATAGTCCTCTCTGTGTTTTTTGTAACGGGATTAAGTAGAAGTCTGGAACTGTCGGTGTTTAAGCCGAGCCGTAACTCAGAACCACACAGCCGCTTGCTCACTTCCCTGCTTCTTCCTTCCCGTGCTCTTGCAGGGATAGGAAGGATAATGGAAAGAGTGTAACTCCTAGGGGTTGAGATAAGAGCATTCCATAACTAAGGTATAACACAAACCACTGCTGCGACCACCAATAATAATAATGATAAGGGAAATAACAAGGGGAGAGAATACAACCGCTCACCACCCACCGACCGATACCCAGCCTGACCCTGAGCACTGATCTAGCCCTTCCAGGTAACTGCCCCCAGTTTGTATAGTGGGCACGATATGCTGTGGTATGGAATACCTCTTTGGTCAGTTTGGGTCAGGTGTCTGTCTCTGCTTCCTCTCGGCTTCCCCTCCTCCCTGGCAGAGCATGAGACTGAGAAAGTCCTTGGTCAGAGCTATACATTACTTAACAATGATTGAAAACATAGGTGTTATCAGTGTTGTTCTCAGACTAAAGTTGAAAACACAGCACTGCCCCAGCTGCTAAGAAGGAGAAAAATGACTGCTGCTGCTGAACGCAGGGCAGTAGCAAAGTGTCAGGATGACATAGTAAGCCCTAGGTCTGTTTGTAGAGGCAGATCACCTCATAAATGCTTGTAGTTATACACAATGCCTTTCAATAATCTATCTAGTTTGCACAAGGTAACCTTAAAGTGGTGAATTGCAGTTGTTCATTGCTTGTAAGTAAAGGAGGCCCCTTGCTTCTAGTCATTCTCTATTATATCCCTAAACAGGCTCCATTCCTTTCACTTAATAACTGGTTTATGCCTTTTGACTAATAAAAGTCCTGCTACTTGGCTGGTGATGTCAGGAGTACTTCACCCTGTTTTGGAAAAGGCCAAGAAAGCCCAGGGAGCGGAGTGGAGAGCAAATTACTAGTATGCTTGCTAATTCAGTGTGAGCAAGTTCATCTTTACCTCTGTCTACCACACTTTGCACTTTGCAGGAAAATGCATCAATTTCCTCCTAGTTCCATTTCCTCTTTTAACCCTGAAGACAAAATTAGGTTTTGAGCCCTGATGGCTTCCTAACTCTCATCTCTCAAGCGTTTACTGTTAACTATCATGCACTCGTTAGAATGGATCTCAAGTATTATTGTGAATGGCACACATTATCTGGGCTATGATGGCTTATTTTGCACCAGCTTTGGCTTTTACTCTGTAGCTGCATCTGTCATTTCATGTGTGCTGCATATTCTATCAAGCTAATAATAGCTGTTTGCTATGCATGACTTGCTCTGGAGTGTGACTGACTGATAACTGCAGCATTTTAAACCTAGCACTATGTTATTAGACCTGCTGCCAGGCCCTTGCTTGTATGTCAGAAATATTTCTTGCCACTGAAACTTTAGATGGGTGAAAAGTAATTTTATAGGGCCATTGCAGACGTGTAGTGATATAAAGTGCTGGGATCCATCACAGCCAAGTCATTAACTACCAAACTTATGGCTGTGGAGATGTGTGTTGATACCAAAGACTCTAGGAAAATGTATCCCTCATGGTATAGAGTCATTCTGTCTATATTAAGTATGAAATCGCTTCAGCTTCACTCCTTGCCATAAAGAAATGCATCTAGCTGCAGAGTGACTTTGTGAATATCGATATACCTTAATGTAAGACAGGTAAGAAATACTTTGGGAAACATAAGGGAATGGCTTTATTCCCAGTCTGTGATGAAAGCTGACAATTGCTTAGGACCTTTCAATGGCAACTCAGTCCATTTGGTGTCTTCTGGAAAGAACAAGCCTCTTCAAAGGCATCCTCGTAAGTCTTTATGATAAAAACTAGGCTTGCTATATCTGACTAGGTAGTGCCTGATAGAAGAATTAAACAATGTTGAAAATGCATTATTGCTGTACCAGGACACCTTAAGCCAAGAAGGTATGGTCTCTTCCTACTGCAGAAACCATCTTATTCCTCGGACATATCACCCCAGCTGAGATCCCAAGTCTTGCTTCCCTTAAATAAGAAAGAAACAGAATGTCTGGCACCAGGGGAATATGCCTGTCTTTTCCAGCCTGATACCCAGGTCACGCTTCTTTAGAAAGGCTTTGTGAAGTTCCCTGTGGTAGCTGCTGGTGCACCAAAGATGACAAAGGTGAAGGAAAAAGCTCTTTCATTACAGCAAGTATGTTAAATGCGTGTTTATCTCCATCACTAACCTATGGCACCGAGGGCCTCATCTACATGGTGTGTGCACACTTGCAGGGATGGTGACTGCAGCCCTGCCCTGCGCAGCAGTTCCAATGCCTGAGCACCCTCTGGAGCAGGAACTGTTCCTCAGCTCCATCTAAACCTGCCCTGGTGCAGCTTGAGGCCGTTTCCTCTTGTCCCATCCCTTGTTCCTTGGGAGCAGAGCGCAGCCCCCTCCTGGCTCCATCCTCCTCTCAGGCAGTTGTAGGGAGCGATCAGATCCCCCTGAGCCTTCTCTTCCCCACACTGAACCCCTGAGGTCCCTCAGCCATTCCCCATCACACTGCGCTCCAGGCCCTGCTCCAGCTCCATTGCCCTTCCCTGACCCCGCTCCAGCACCTCAATGTCTCTCTTGGAGTGAGAGAGAATGAACTGAACTGAACAGAATGAACAGAGCTGAACACAGGATTTGAGGTGCAGCATCACCAGGTGCTGGACAAAGCACCATCTTTGTCATCTTTGGTGCACCAGTAGCTACCACATGTGACTTCACAAAGTCCAGGGGCACAATCCCTGCCCTGGCCCTGCTGCCACACTGGTGCTGATCCAGGCCAGGATGCTGGGGCTTCCTGGCTGCCTGGGCACAAGCTGCTCATGCTCAGCTCCATCAGTCAGCACCCCTGGTCATTTTCCATGAGCATCCTTCCAGCCACTATTCCCCAAGCCTGGAGCATTGCAGGGGGTTGTTGTGGCCCGAGTGCAGGACCCACACTTTGCCTTCTTGAACCTCATCCCACTGGCCACAGCCCACAGATCCAGCCTGCCCAGATCCCTCTGCAGAGCTTCCTACCCTCCAGCAGATCAACGCTCCCACCCAGCTTGGTGTCATCTGCAGATTTACTGAGGGTGCCCTCGATTCCCTCATCCAAGTCATCAATGAAGACATGAACACTGGCCCCAGTACTGATCCCTGAGAGGCACCACTAGTGACACACAACTAGACGTGACACCATTCACCACCACTCTTCAGGCTCTCCCATCCAGCCAGTTTTTTTGCTTAGTGAAGAATACACCCGTCCAGGCCACAAGCATTTGTTTTATGGTCACTGTGTACTACATCCCTAGTAAACCTGCATCAGCCTAAGCAGGCCCTTTTTCCACTCTCAGACAAGGGAATTTTTTTCTAAGCTCAAGCAGTATACCAGAAGAAATAAAGTGGTGAAAGGAACATGGGACTGAGTGCACCCCCAGCAAGTTTGCCCATGACACCAAGCTGTGTGGTTCGGTTGATACACTGGAGGGAAGGAATGCCATCCAGAGGGACCTTGACACACTTGTGAGGTGGGCTGATGCCAACCTGAGGAAGTTTAACCATGCCGAGTGCAAGGTCCTACACCTGGGTCGGAGCAATCCCAGGCACAGCTCCAGGTTGGGCAGGGAAGAGATTCAGAGCAGCCCTGTGCAGAAGGACTTGGGGGTGTTGGTGGATGAGAAAATGAACATGAGGTGGCTGCAGTGAGCACTCGCAGCCCAGAAAGCCAACCGTATCCTGGGCTGCATCCAAAGGAGCGTGACCAGCAGGTCAAAGGAGGTGATCCTGCCCCTCTGCTCTTTTCTTTTCGGCTGGACTTCCAAATGCTCACAGGTAGCAAGCAGTAAAGAATGAGTGACTGCTTTTTACAAGTCTAACAGCTGTGAGAAAGCAA
Source organism: Myiopsitta monachus (assembly GCA_017639245.1). Lineage (NCBI taxonomy): Eukaryota > Metazoa > Chordata > Aves > Psittaciformes > Psittacidae > Myiopsitta > Myiopsitta monachus. The sequence continues at coordinate 637,077 of CM029923.1, read as the reverse complement.
TAAAAGCTGGTAAAACTCTTTAAGCACTCCTTTACCCATGCTTTAACGTGTATGGGAGATGTTTTCTCTTTTTTTTAACCTGTGTACATTTTTATTTGCATTTAGAAATCTGAATTCAGTTGAACCCAGTCCCAGGTTTTTAAATGTATTTGAAGTTTTGCACACAATCGATTGTACTGGTATCTGACATGACATGAAATCATTTTAGAGAGAGTAACAGCTGAAACAGATTGCTGCCATGCTGTGATTACTGAGAGGACTTTAGGGTTTGCTTTATAATAGTAGAAAGATCATGCCAGGGTCTGTACCAGTCCCTTGTCCATGGAAGAAGACAGAAATCATAGAATGCCTTTAAATTCTGGTGGTGTTTTGTCCCCTTGGTTCTGGGTGGGAGCATATTACAATGCATTTGCAGTCGTAATGGCGCCTGATATTTGTATTCCAGTCAGTACCTCCAATACAGTCAGTTGTTCTGGTGCAGGTGGGGATACGGCAGAGGAATTATCAGAGCAGCAGGCTGCCGGAAAGCCTGGCTGGGGCTGTGGCAGAAGAAAAACCCGCAGTCTGTTAGGGAGCTTTGGTTCTGAGGTATCGTGGGAGAGAGCAGTGAACAGGGTCTCAAGAGAGCTGGGCTTCTGATGTGCAAAACAACCGGGAGAATGAGAGCGAGGATCTCAGCTGGAGGCCATTTCTTTTTCCATTTGCCCAGCTACCTCCCTTGGCAGCAGTGCTGCTTAAAGGAAGGGGGATGTTGTTCCAAGGGTGGGAGGAGAATTGTGTGATGTGAAGACAGAGGGAGTTTACTAATGTGGCAGAAGCTGTCAAGCTTCATAGATTTTCAGCATCTGCTCCCAGTTGTGGTTAACCTTCTACACACACGCATTTGTAAGTCATGCAGTGTATGCAAACAATGACTTTGAGTCTCATCTTCTATTCAAACATAAGTATAAAATGTTCTAGAAGGATTGTTTTCTTGCAGAAAATGCCACTCACTGGATCTTTATGCTTGATGTTACTAAAACTAAACGTGATGCTACAGCTTCTTCATAAGGCATGAACCTCTAACCCTCAAAGAGTAAGGGATGCATTCTCTGCTTGTGACAAACATGTGACTGTCACTGGTAGTATTTCCACACATCAAGAGTGCAGAAGAATAGATCCTGGGAATACTCAGTTCTCTCTCCTGTGACCCACAGAATGCCTGATGTGCTTTTCAAAATCAGACGAAGTCTGGATTGGGAAGGACCTTGAGATCATCTAGTTCCAACCCCCTGCCATGGGCAGGATAGAATCATAGAATGGTTTGGGTTGGAAAGGACCTTCCATGGAATAGATTACACGCTGCACATATTTGGAGGAGAACCCCCTCCCCCCAAAAATCCTCTCCTAAAGCAATGCTATTAAACAGGGGGAGAAGAATCAGGCTTCAAAACAGTGTGTTCAACAAAAATTGATTGACCAACTTTGCATTCTCTAGTTGGAAATCCCACTAGTGAAAGGCTTCTGCACTGTGTGTGCAGCCCTTTGGGTCTTTGGGCCAGCAAGCACCCCCCCCTCTGAAAAGATCCAAGAAGAAATGAAATCTATCATTGTTTTCTTTATGCTTTTAGGACGTACACTGGGGTGAAGGTTAGATCTTTAACGGAGCTCCATGGCATGGGAAAAAAGTCACTAACCTTGGCGTAGGATCTTATGCCTTTCAGCGGGAAGAGCTGTAGTGATGTGATACGTGTTTATTCTCAGAAGTGAGTTCTTGTGCTGCTCTTAAGCAGCTGAGAGCTTTTATTCTGCAACGCTGACAGCTTCTTCAGCTGCTGTACTCTCAGGGAAAGTTGTGGGGTGTTGTTTTCACCGAGATCCCAGTTTTTAAAGGTGTTTGGGCGTTGAAGCTTCTGCGGGGCTTCTTTCAGTGGCGCTTATGCACCCAAATATTTGTATCCAGGCATTTTGCTGTTTCTTCAGGTGCCTGAATGGCTTTACAAACAGTTTCAAATGACCATCAGCTCTGCTCTGTCCGCATCTTTCAGGGTGGAAGCATGGGAAGTACTGGAGTGTGTACTCAGGGAGACTGTTGTGGCTGCCTCATCACAGGTGCCCTCGAGCCCAGCTAAAAGCCTGCTGAAGTCAATGGAAAGAATCTCTTTAACCTTGTAAGCTTTTTATTTAGCCCATGAGCTTGTCAGGCCTGTAGCTGTCATTTTATGTTTGTACAGTTCTGGGCACCTCGGGGTTATTCGGCATTGATCTCTGGGCAATATGCAGTTAAGAACAGCTTTTTAAACTTCATCATTCATGACTTCTCATCACTCATTTCACTTGGGCTGCTGACGCTTCACTGTACCTGTTGCGTGTTAGCAGTTTGGAGGGTCAGGCAGCAGGGGTTCAGCTTTCCACATCCACTTTGGTGGTTTTAGTTTAGAAAGCATTTTTTGAGGTCACAGTTTTGGAAATCCATGAAACTACGGTATCTCCTTTTACTGTCTGCTGGAATGAAAGCAGACTTGGAAATGTGTCATCAGCCTTGCAGTGGAATGGCAGTTAGCTCTGCGGAATAGATGAATGTTCTAGGTATCTCCTGGAAGCAGACATAGCTCAGTCTTCGGTCTGTGTAGCAGTATCTAGAGCAATAGGTGTTTGGTCACAGCTCCTGGACCCCGGTATAAGACGTGTATTACTCTAAAGAAGTAGTATCTTTGTTGGAAATGGAGCGCTGCAATAGAAGTGACTGGTATTTAGAAGTAGTTGTTCTGCTGATGCTCTGCTCTGCACCAGGAGAAAAATACTTCACCTCATGATACCTCAGATTCTCCGTTATGTTAATGCCGCTCTGTTACGAATGCTGCTTTCCTCACGGACAGCAGGAAAACAGGACTTGCGCTAAGTGCTGCTGAATGATTAGTAGAAACTCCTGAACTCCCTCGTGTTTCGGTGAGTGCTCTGCAGTCACAAATGCTGGTCAGGGTGTCTGAGGGAATGCAACGAAACAGCTATGGGGGAAAGCCAAGTTTTGTACCCATGCTGCTGAGGTGTAAGCTTTGGCAGCTTGCAGAGAAGGTAGGCGTCTGCAATGCTGTGTAGTAAGACATGGAGAGAAGAATGGAAAGCTAAGAACGGGAAAAGTACAGGGCATGACCTCCGGCAGTCTAATACACATAAACTCACAGGCAGCTTTGGAAGCAAATGTTTCGGAGCCAGGCTCTAAATGCTTACTGTATTTCCAGGCTAAAGCAGCTGACATCAAGCTGACATGCAGGACTGTGGCCGAGGCTTTGACATGCTGCCAGACAGTAAAGGCCCTTTCATTGGCTCAGCTGCATCCTAGCGATGTAATAAGGCCGTAAATTCAATAAGCACACAGGCTCAGTCCAGTCATCTTTGAAGCGCTGAGGCCTAGGCCATCCTCATAAGCTGGGTAAGACTTCCTGTCTGGGTGAATTTTTTGGCTGTCAGACCTCAGCCTTGTTCAGGCTCCTGTGAGCATCCATGATGTTTGAAGCATCCATGCACTGAACCATACATGACTAAGCAGGTCATGTATGCCAGAGGCTTGCACTTCACTGCCTCAGGAACTTCACAGTGCTCAGCATCTCTTTGTAATCTGATTGTGAAACAATGCCTTATTATGTATTATAAGAATGCTTCTGTAGACACCTTCAAAAAAACCCATGCTCCAAATACTGTAAAGCCTTAACACATACCTCCAAATAGCTCTTTGTTCAGCCAGGGAGAAGGTGGGGAAGCTGAAACAGAAGCCTTCAAAGAAGGCTATGATACAGTTCTAGATACTTGGGCTTTTATGACCCTTGGAGCCTGCTAGCCAAGTTTAACAGTTTGAGAGCTAAACAGCCTAGAGACAAAGCCACACTGAGGTAGCTGTACTGCTTTGAAGATGTGGCCTGTCTTTTCCTGGCCTTCTTCACTTTCCTACTGGCGGGAATATTTCAGTGATGTCAGGCAAGTAATGTCCTCTTCTGTCTTGATTGTTCTATTTCAAAGTAGCTTTCTCTGCATGGTTGCTGCATTAATTAACCATTTTACTTCTGTAAATCAGTTTAAGCTCAGGGACTGAGCTTGTTGCTTACTGCACTCTGTAAGCTGGACTTCAGCAGACACACTAATCAAAAGCAGCTCCTCAGAGTCCCTAAATACACAGCTATATTAGAAGTAGAGTTAGATTCTGCTGCTTATCTCAGGAAATGGAACCTATGTTAAATTATCTTTTGTTAGTTTTGCCTTTCCCTTTATGAATTCCTGGTGACAACTGAAGTATTAAGATTACCATGTTCTGCCTCCTATTACTTTCATCCAACTTCTGCAAGTAATGACATTCTCAGGGCAAGAGAAGTAAAAGCTTTTTTGTAAAAGTGATGGCAAAACATAGCTGAAAATAGTTCTTCTTCTGGAACAGAAGCGAGTCATAATACTGGTGGATCTGGTAAGTAAATAAAGAAAAGCTTGCACAAAATCCCACTGCAATGCCCACTGTTCTCCCTCCCCCCGCAACCCCCACCCAGGCACCTAAAATTCCCAAACCCCAGCAGGTGGCAGTGAAATACAGTCCTAGGAAAAGTGAAGGGTAATTTCCATTGCTGAACCATGAGATGTGCTGGATTCGCTTAGGAGCTAAACGACACCTAAAGGCATCTGAACAAACGAAACATGGGTTTTTTCCAGACTTGCAGCTTCTAAGTCAGTCTTACGAGGTGACACCTTCTAAATCCCTAGATTGCCCCTTTGTCCCTCCTCACTGGGCAGGCGCTATAGGCGCTATACGCTGTGATGCAGTGCTGTGCAGACATGGGTTGTTAGCTTTACAGTGTAGAAAACAATTGACTCTGTTATATGAATGGGAAAGCTAAATGTGTTTTTAATAGCTCATTTTACATCTAAGTCTTTTTTCAGGGAAGGCAAAATGAATTGAAGGGGGATAGGTAACTTCATTTATTACAGCTGTCAAGCAGTGGGCACTGCTGCACTTGATTTGTTTTGGTGCCTCTTTCAGGTCGCTGCTGAGGTCTAGTCATTCCACTTCACTTTGTGAAGTACTCGGGTGATGAAGACATAGAAGGGAAAAGGTTACTGGGCAGAATGGAAGCAGAGCTTCCTTTTCCGGGGATGGGAGGAAAGCACTGGAAGAAAAAGCAAAGTTATGTGCTTGTCAAACCATTGTGCACGAAGGTAAACGTTGAGCCTTTAATTTGAAGATCTAAATGCATTCTGTTGTCTGCTGGTACAGCTTACCTTGCTCTGAAGGGAGGGGGTAAATACTCTCTGATGTAAGCAGAATAGAACCCAGATTGCCTAACCAAGTTTGTTATTTGTTATATATATAAATTATATATATAATATATATTGTATATTTACCAGCTCAAATATAAACCCCCAAGTTTGGGTGCTACTGACCAAACCTGTGAGTGTGGAGGATCGTTTGCTGTTTCTGCCTTTCTCTACCTAGGGCATCTGGTCTTCACTGAAGTGAGGGGCACTTTTGAATTGTCCTGTAGTGTCATTGATTTTGAAGGATCCTTTCAATCTGTGTGTGTCTGCAAGGTGAGACAAACTGCCTTGCACATGCAGAGAGCTGAGAAGGTCTCTCTTGCCTAATGGCAGTTGGATTAATCTGTGCTTTAGACAGAAGAAGTGGGGTTTCTGTCCCTTTTGTCTGGAGTTTTCATAGGAGTGCCATCAGCATGAATGTATGAGTTAGCTCATGCCACAAAATGAGCCCACAGCTGTCCCTGGCTCCTGTGTTTGAGCCGCACTTGTCCTGGAAGAACTGGTGAGGCCAGTTATCAATTATAGGGGGAAATGGTGTTTAAGATGTGGATATAAGATATGCTTAGAATCTGCTGCATGTCACTTGGTGAAGGAAAGGCTGCTGCATAACGATGCTGTTGGGAGAAAAGTGACATCAAGGAAGCTGTATCAGCAGAAGGTGGAAACCATGGCTGGAACTCCTTTGAAGGCATGGCATTGCGTGACTGAAATAGGTAAACCACAGTCGAAAACTCTCTGTAGCGAAAAGGGGCAATAATATTTACTGCTCAAGAGAATGTACTCCTCTGGGGTTTGGTTTGGTTTTGCTTCTGGTTTTGCTTTTTAGCAAATACATCACTTCAACAACGTATATTTCAGACTGCTTGGAGTGATTTGTTGTAACTTTCAGTCTTGTGTAGCTTGGGGGAAAAATTATGCATCCTGTGGTGAAAAGAACCACCAAACATTATGTTTAAAGAGGTTGTTGTGGTTACAAGTGTAGTCCTTCATCTAGAGGAAGATTTGAGGTGTGATTTGAGGTGACTATTGTAAGCTAAATAGAAGTTAAACAAATCTTTTGGTTGGTAATAAAGAGCAGAATTAAAGGAGGCCCTTTCACTTTGGCATGCTTGAAGCATTTTCAATATTCAGGTTTTACTAATTCCTTTCATTTATGCCTGCAAAAATGGCAGAAGGTGCAAAGGGTAAATCCCTGCTAAAATGAAATCTGGCTTTATTTGATAATCTGGCTTTATTTGAACAAAACCGTTCAGATTGAACCTCCTTGATTTTTGTTTTTAATTTTAATGCTTCAGCGGAAGTCTTGAGTAGCCTTATTTCAGCTCAGTGTAAGTTTGTGTTTTGGCTGTGCTGTTTAGCTGTTTCCATGAAAGGGAATAAACATAAAATACAAGAAATGCCTGATCAGTCTAACTTACTGCTTAGCAGCGCATTTGTTTTAATCAGGTTAATTTATTATTGAGGAAGATATCATTACTGTGCAGAGTGTTAAACAGTGCAGATAGTGTATATATTGGCATCATAAGGAGATGGTTATGATTGTTAAACGAGGGCAATCCTGCTGCTTCCAAATGTGAATCAAGTGATTGGTCCTGAGCATGTAACCTGGGTTGGGCAGGTATCACAGAATTTAATGTACTAGTAGTGCTGGAAGTTTTTACAGCCTTTGTGTAGATACACATGCTTTTCCTGCCATAATTGATGGCCAGTGCCTTGGGAAAAAACAAAATCCTCCCTTTTCAACTGCTCTTAAAAGTCTACTGATACACTGGGAGCAAGTGGGAACCCTTCCTTTCTCTGCAGCTAACAGGCAGAATCCCTATATTTGAGGTGGACCTAAGAGAAATAAAGTGCAAGGAAACAATCACTTTATTTGCATACAGTCCTCCTTCCCTACGGCCACCTGGATGTCCTGGCACATGGGATATCCAAGGCATCGTGTCACAAATAAAGCTTCAGTTATTGCTCAGGGAAAAATGACTCTCTCACAGTAGTTTTAAGTAGTGACTGAAATGGAAACTGAAATCTAGGTGTCAGTTCCCCGCTCCAAACTGCTACCTTAACAGATAGAGTATAAAATCCCCCATCTTGCCTACCTTTGTCCCCATCTTCCCCATGACCAAATAGTAAAAACTGATAATGCGTGAATACGAAGACATTCACAATTGAGGGAGTATGGCTGCTCTCATGGCTCAAACTGCTCTTGTGAGATAGGGGCATGAAAGTGGCTGTACTGGGTCAGACCGAAGTCTCCTCAAGTCTACTGTTGTGCCCCTGACAGTGGCTACACATGATGCCTTTAGGAAGAAGCACAAGAACAGGGCAGGCATGTATGGTGCTTCCTCAAGTGCTCTCCCTGTTTTCAAGCATTTCTGATTTACAGTCCCTTAGTGGGGAAAGAAAGCTGTGGTCTCCTCTGCTCCAGTTCTGCTTGCTATTTATATCTTTCTTGACTCCAGCTGAGGATGATTCCTGGAGATGGAGAGCATTAGCTGGGTGAGACTCACGTGTTATTTCTCTCCTTGAGGCTTCCTGTGGTCTAGACCTTGTTTAGCTAGCAGGCTTAAATGGTATGTGCTGGAGTTCTCAGATGGAACAACTGATTTATCCAGTTTTGAGGACCATATCCTTAGTTTGCAGAATATTAACAGCACACAAAATGAGCTTGTTGGCAGTAGGAGCTGATAAGGTCTTGTTTCATACTGTGGGAGGTGAAAATGATGGTGCCTTATCTCAGTTAACTCCAGATGCTGCTTTCTCTGCTGCCAGAGAGGCGGCTGCCTCAGCAGCCTCCTCTGCAGTCAGTAATGCATCCTCTTGCGTGATGGGTCAAAAGATGCACTTTGCATCTTCACAAGCCAAAACAAACAAACCAGTTTCAATCTTTGAATGCAGTAGCCAATCTGAATCTGAAAACTGAATTATAAGAGGTGATTTATACCATTAAGGTCATCACATTGAAGTGGTACTGAATATTCTCTTCATAAACTGAAATAATATGAGAAGGGCTGTGAAGAAACTTATTTACAGAGCCAAGCTCCTCTCTGTGTGATTCTAGCAGGGCAGGCGAAATGAATGCATCACTGTGCATGTGCTAATCCAACACAGAACTCAATTTGGACTATATTGCACAGAGAGTGACAGTGATTTCTGTGAACTTTAAACATGCGTAGGTAATATGTGTTTGGAATTTTTAACGGATTCAAATCTTTGGATGCCGTTGAGGAGCTCGCAGACGTTATCACCAAGTTGCTAGTGCATTAAAAAAACCTACCCCAAGCCACAGAATCAACATCTCCTTGTTAGATGCGCTGTCCTCTACAGAAGTATCTGATTTTTTCAGTTGTACGCAAGAGTTGTTCCCACTGAAGGAATGTGGAATTTTCCCCTGAAGTTTACTGACAGTCCCCCACAACTCTCTTTTTTTGCCTGTTGGGAGCTGCTGAGATGATAGAGGTGGAATTTGAGGCTTTCGAGAATAGGGAAAAATGTGCTTTTTTTAACCTAGGTGATCAGTGGGGTGATACGTTGAGGAGGCTGTAAGGTGATGAGTGCTATGAGAACTGCTTCCAGGGAAAGTTGGAAAGCTGGGTAGGAAGTAGGTCTTTTTGACATGTTTTATACCCTAAAAGAAAAGAGAATCAACTTAAAAAGGAAATCTAGTGAAAAGATTTAAAAAAATCTTTAAAATGGATCCAAAGCTTTGCGCTTTCACAAAAATGGGAACAATTATTTTCTTTGTAAGCTTAGCAAAATGTTCTTATACGGCAGCTCTGCAAGCGGCTTCTCAGTGGGTGCCTAACATTGTTGAAAGGTAACTTTTCATTTCCTTCCAAAATGAAATGAATTTTAGAAATAATTTTTTTAAAAGATGATTTGATTTTTTTTAACTGAAATGCCATTTTATTTCTGTTAATCTAATTTCATCTAAATGTCACTGACCCACAGTAGGCAGTAAATAGAAAGCTGAGCACCATAGAATCATATGACGAACTAGGTTTGAAAGGACCTTTAACATCAAGTCCAACCTTTACCCAAGACTGACAAGATAAGACAGAAGTTCATGGAGTTGGGTCCACTTCATTCAAACTCTGACTCAGTAGAAACTTAAAGTAACTTGTCTGTCTCCTGCAGCCAGTCAGTTGTCTTTTGAGTATTCCCAGCACATTAGTATTGCACTGGCAAATGCTGGAAACCTCTTTCAGCTTACACAGACCTCCCACGTTTTCCAAGAATTTTCTCTCTGAAAAGGCTGAGAACATTGGGGCTGTTCAGGCTGGAGAAGAGAGGGCTACGTGGAGACCTCGGAGCAGCTTCCAGTGTCTGAAGGGGACTACAAGGATGCTGGAGAGGGACTCTTCATCAGGGACTGTAGCCATAGGACAAGGGGTGATGGGTTCAAACTGAAAGAGGGGAAGTTCAGGTTAGATCTAAGGCAGAAGCTCTTCCCTGTGAGGATGCTGAGGCGCTGGCACAGGGTGCCCAGAGAAGCTGTGGCTGCCCCGTGTCTGGCAGTGTTGAAGGCCAGGTTTGACACAGGGGCTTGGGGCAACCTGCTCTGGTGTGAGGTGTCCCTGCCCGTGGCAGGGGGTTGGAACTGATCTTGAGGTCCTTTCCAACCCAAACCATTGTATGAGTCTGTGATGGCAGGCTTGGTCTTAGAAAAAGCACTTCATTATGGTTTGGATGGAGTTGTTACTGTTGGCTTACCTGCTTTGAAGCTGTGTACAAAGGACATCTTTCTTTGTGTCATTGCTTAGTACTTCTATTGAGGCTTCTGGTAGCCCCTGTTCTGTCTTCCACTTAGCTCCATGCATCCATGAGCTAGCAATACAAGAGTGAGCAGGCTGAGTCCTGTGCAATATTAACACTGAATTCCAGCAGTATAGATCAGTAAGCTCCTCATCAAAACCCTACATTTTCAGCATGTTACAGTGTATTTATGAGAACAAGAATTCTTATTTTAGTAGCTTCATGAATTAGCACTTGAAAGACAGAGGAGACATAAATAATATTGTACAAAATGTTTTTTGGCCGTGGTAAGAGAAGCTGCACATTATGGTGAATTTAATCCAGAGACTTCGCAAGTAGAGATAAATGAGTAAATTTAGACTCACTGCTCAAGGAGGAAGCCAAAGAGCTGCTGGAGGTGCTGTAGTCTGTCTTACTGTACTTCTATGAGCAGATGCTGTGTCCAGATGAGGGGTACACAAATGCTTTAATCTTTGAGGGGTTTTAGACTGTTTGTCCTAACTAGAAGAGCCTGAAGCACCAGAATCTGTTCGGAGACGATCCACTTGTTCTAGTATTTTCAAAACAGAGCGAGAAGGCAGGAATGATCCTGGAGCCTTTAGCAGGGGTACTAATTGAAGAGACGCTTGGATTCTAGTCCAGTGACAAATCGTTGTGCATCAAGCAATGATGTCAAAATTTGAGCTGGGACCCCATACCCTTGTGCCACTGGACAACTTGACCTGCTCACTGAGCAGGTCCGTGCTTTGGTGCAAACTGAGTTAGATCAAGGAAGGGAGACGGCAGAGCTCTGATACCACCATATCGTTTCTGTTCATATCACCCTCATTTCTGTTCCTTTCCTTGGAAACCTCTGAAGCAAAGGTTCTTTCAGTAGCGAATGATATATGACCACATGTATTCTTTCTGTTTGAGAAAACAGAAAGCTAATGGATTTTTCTAAGACCCATGCTATGCTTTTGCAGAGCTGGAGCTTGACCCTTCCTCATTTAATGTTACTAACTCAAAATCGAAATGTTCTCTTGACCTTTGAAGCAAAGTCGTTGAACCAGTCAATATTGCTGTTCCACAGTTGTGTATATTATCTTTCGAGTTGCCTGTGTAGAGCCTTCGTTTTAAAAATTAAGTGAACTGCTTGGAGTCACAAATACCAAACTTCTCTTTAGAGAAGGAGCTGTGTGGTTTACTTTATCTTTTAAGAAGATGAGAATGGGTGCGCAGGTGTTGGTGTCTTTCTGGAGCTTGCTACAGTAGCTGGAGTCTCTCTAAGGCACTGCTGAATTAGCTGTTCGGCACATAGACCATTACAAATATTGTCAAATCGAACACCTTAAAATTTCATTACTTCAGCAATCTCATGTTAGATGCTTTTTTAATGGCCTAATAAGAGGCTGATTGGGCTCAGTTATTTTGTGTGAAGAAATCTGTAGCACGTGGCAAGATGCACTATCACCTAGCTAGAGAAGTAATTTAGTGGTGGGTTTAGAAGGTGAGGAGGTAGCGTGAAGAGGTGTTGAATACCAGAAAAGGAAGATGAGGTGAATCTCATTTTCTGTCAATCACTGTTCTGTCCCTTTTGCTTCTCTCAAAAAGAACAGGTTGGTTGCAGGTGCGTGTGTTCCTGTAATGAACACTGCAGTGCGATGTGAAGAATTCAGTCAAACGTAGCAGGATGGATGCCAGTCAGGCTTGGCTTTCATGGCTTGCTGACATCTTACTGTAAGTGACACTTTCACGAGCTCCTTTATAACATTGCTAGCATCTAGAAGTGATTGTCGACTGGGACGTTATATCAGGGTGTTCAAAGCAACAGGATTTTTTAGCCTTCTCCCCGTGTTTTCAGGGCTGGCTGACAATCAGTCCTGTCCTTTATCAGACAGATACAGGCTGCAGAGCAGCCGTTCCTTGTCACTTTTCACTCTTGAGCTGATGTGACCCCTTGGTGGCTAGAGGTTTCAGTGGGCACAGGCACTGACAGGATGAACTCTCTGGTGGGGTTTGTTGATGTTTCTGCAGGTAAGCTGTCTGATGGCTGGTTTCAGGAGTACTTTTATACCTCCTGTTTGAATTGCCCAACTGCTTTTTGCTAGAGGCCTTTTTCCTCTACTTAATTATAGGATTATAATTGCCAATTAAGTGATAAGCCAGACTTTATATTGCTGGATGACTGGTGCATGCAGTCAGTGTATTGCGTAGAGGTAGCAGAGAAAGTGACAGAGGGTGCTTATGGCTGGTTTTTATATGTGACATTATATCCAAGGTCTGCTATTTGTATTGTTTTACATATGCTGGATATTTGCTCCTCCTTACTACTAAACCAGGTTTGACCCAGCTCCTGTCACTCAGGCTGTAGTTAACTGATGTTTTGTGAGCACAAGCCAGTCCGGTGCTTCAGTTCTCAGGTCACTAAGAATTCACTCTTAAAAGAGGTGCATTAGAGCTGTGATAACTCCTTGCTACCAATATCTTCCCATTGTGGCAGTATCACTGTTGTGTTATAGAAACTGTGATTATATGCAGGGTGAAATCCACAGTTTGCCTGTGGCTGATCAGGGATTTTAGCTTTGCAAGGACAGAATGCATCTGTCATTAGAGGGAATACTTTTCCTTGGAATTTTCACCAACATTATATTATTTAATCCCCCCCATTCCTTCACTTTTCATTAAACACTATGTGGCATACAAATGTTTTACCATGAGATTCCTAGTCTTGTATGGCATTTTTGCATCTGGACTCAGTTGGATTCCTGTTAAAGTTGATGCAAAAGGCATCCACAAACTTCAGAGAAGGATTAAGCAAGCATTTGAATCAATTGGGAAGGTGAATTTCAAAGGTCATAAACATGTATCTTTAACTGGGCCACAAAGCTTGGTAGGCTCTTGGGTCTCTGCTAAACAGTATGTTTCACAGAGAAGCAGATAAATGCTTTTTCTGCATTAGAATGGTTAAATCTGAGTGCTGAAAGATAAGCAAATTTCTGTGCTCTGGAACAATGAAGTGGTGTAATTCCTATTAGAGTAAGAACTCCCTTTCACCAGGTTCTGAGACCTGGGTTTGAAAACAATATGCTGCTGGAACTGAGAGCGCAAGGCAGGCGTGTGCATTCTAAATGTCTGGAAGAACCTGGATTGGAAGACAATATGGACGCAACTGACCCCCAAATATTAGCATAAGTGCAACTCTGCAGTGAGAATGAAACTGAAATCACAACTTCTAGATCATATTAAAACGAAATGAAAGAATTCTGGTTTTTCTATTCTGCCTAGTTTCTTCTCGTCTCACAGATTTGGTTCTTTTGGTGTATTTTGTCTGATTGATCAGTGAATCATTGTTCACCCAGCTCTAACAACTGGACGCTACCACAAAAAGGGGCAGTTGCTGGAGAACCAGATCTCTTTTTGTAAGGTGTAAGGTTGCTGCAGTAGCTCTCTCTAATCAATGGAAGGCTATGCCTGCAGTCCCCATCGTGAGATAACAGAAAAATTACTTGAATTTCATTTGAGCATGCCAATGAGGAAAAAGGTAAGATTAAAGGTAACTGCAAGTTTATATAATCTCTATTCTAATGATCCCATCTTATTTCAGTCAGCTTGCATGGGATGAGCCTACATAGAATCACAGAATGGTTTGGGTTGGAATGCACCTTAAGATCATCCACTTCCAAGCCCCTGCCACGGGCAGGGACACCTCACACGAGAGCAGGTTGCCCCAAGCCCCTGTGTCCAACCTGGCCTTCAACACTGCCAGACACGGGGCAGCCACAGCTTCTCTGGGCACCCTGTGCCAGCGCCTCAGCACCCTCACAGGGAAGAGCTTCTGCCTTAGATCTAACCTGAACTTCCCCTCTTTCAGTTTGAACCCGTTACCCCTTGTCCTATCACTACAGTCCCTGATGAAGAGTCCCTCTCCAGTATTCTTGTAGTCCCCTTCAGACACTGGAAGCTGCTCTGAGGTCTCCATGCAGCCTTCTCTTCTCCAGGCTGAACAACCCCATCTTTCTCAGCCTGTCTCCATACTCAGGTGCTCCAGCCCTGATTGGCCTCGTGGCCTCCTCATGTCCTTCTCATGCTGGGGACACCAGAACTGCACACAGTGCTGCAAGCAGGGTCTCATAAGAGCAGACTAGAAGGGCAGGATCGCATGTGCAGGGATGTATCTGGTATTGCAGTATTGTGAACTTACATTTTTTTATCAGAAGAGAACTTTATTTTTGCTATTGACTTCAGTTTACATGTACATGCTCTGAGTATTAGTGTTCCTTTTAATGTCTAAGATGACCTGACCAAGAACACTTGTAGTGTCAGATTAACTGTTGAGTAGTCAGTGCTTCAGTTCTGTGAAGCAATGATCCCCACTTCAACTTTGGCATATTGTGTTAGTATTATGAGCCACAAGCACAAGAGCACGCTGCATTTGATTTCCTGCTGTAGGATACACACCATTGTCGGAGTAATAGATTTCAAAACCAGCAGGAAACACTGTGATTGTCAGCACCAGTGTGGCAGCAGGGCCAGGGCAGGGATTGTATCCCTGCACAGGGCACTGGTGAGGCCGCACCTCGAATCCTGTGTTCACCTCTGGACCCCTCACTACAAGAGAGACATTGAGGTGCTGGAGCGGGGCCAGAGACGGGCAATGGAGCTGGAGCAGGGCCTGGAGCACAGTGTGATGGGGAACGGCTGAGGGACCTCAGGGGTTCAGTGTGGGGAAGAGAAGGCTTAGGGGGGACCTGATCGCTGCCTACAACTGCCTGAGAGGAGGATGGAGCCAGGACTGGGCTCTGCTCTGCTCCCAAGGAACAAGGGATGGGACAAGAGGAAACGGCCTCAAGCATGCACCAGGGCAGGTTTAGATGGAGCTGAGGAACAGTTCCTTCCCCAGAGGGTGCTCAGGCATTGGAACTGCTGCCCAGGGCAGGGCTGGAGTCACCGTCCCTGCAAGTGTGCACACACCATGTAGAGGAGGCCTTCAGTGCCATGGGTTAATGGTGGCCTTGGTTGTGCTGGGCAACAGTTGGACTGGATGAGCTTAAAGGTCTTCTCCAACCTGGTTGGTTCCATGATTCTGTGATTATCTACTCCATCTTGCATGACAAAGGCCAGTGTGTTTAAAAACTGATAAATCATGTAGGGAGGGGAAAAAATCCCCTAGGGCTGCCAGTCCTGGTGCTGGTCTCACTCAGTTGATGCACTAGGTCACTTATGGTGAGTTCGTGTCCCTAAATTCATTATGCTTCATCCCTGGTGCTGCGTTGCTGCTTTCTTAAGCCAACGGCTCTGTGCCATCTTCAGGCATGTAAAGATTACTATTATTTTGTAATCTTAGTATCTGAAGGGATGAAATAAATAGATGCTTGCTTGGTTTGTCTTTTTCAGCTTTCCTATTTCAAGTCTCATTTTGCCTTTAATTTGATTCTGGACCTTTTTATTCTAGCAATAAACTAATAACATGAAAGAACAGTGAGTTGGCATCTGCTGCTGGATGTTATGCAAATTGACTTGGGAGAGGAAAGCATTGGTGGTAAACTTTTTCAATGGTCTGTTAAAACACTCAGACCTTTGCTGGCTAGTGCTAGGAAGCAATACTTAAGGATGTTATGGAAAAAATACTTTGTCTTAAAACTGTACCTTCTTCAAACCACAAACCTTCCAGAACCAAACCCCCAAATTCCCCAGAAAATAACAAATTCCCCATGCTTGATATATCTTTAAAAGGTTTTTCTACCATCAGATAAAAAGAGAGTACCTTACCAGATAATTAGTGACATAGTTCAGCGGTGGATTCGGCAGTCCTGGGGTAAAAGTTGGACTTGATGAGCTGAAAAGTCTTTTCCAACCTAGTTGATTCTATGATCCTACGACTCTGTGATTTTGTAGAGGATCTACACAGGTAAGAAGTCAGATCCATTTGCTTTTCTCCCTTTTCGTTTGGTATGCTAGGCATACGCCTTGGTGTAGGTTGCGGAGAGTGAGGGGGATTCAGCTTATGTGTCAATACTGAGAAATTATTTGTTAATGTCCTTTTTGAGTGCGAGCATCATAGCAGTTACTCCAAAACCTTGCACAGAACTGTGTTAATTGTGGTGGGGAGCTGGCATAGGCAGAGGACCCCACTTGAGCGAAGATGTAGTAGTGAGGCCTACAGTTAGTGCAATCTATCTCAATTAGAGTTCTGTTGCAGGCTTGAAATGACTCACAGTTGTGTCTTGGAATCAGGGACAAGTGTGTTGGTTAAAGGTAGCTACAGTTTGTAAACAGTGTTCAGTGCTGTCGAGCAGGCAGCATTTGTCAGCCAGACATTTCCTTTTCTGAGCACACTGGAAGAGATGTCTCATGTGCTGTGAAATATGTCTAAAAGGGATTCACCACAGCAGGGAAACAGATGGCCAGAACCTTGTAGGCTTGTAATACTGTGAAATGAGCAGTGAGTGCCAGCAGAACAGAGAACGGGGCAGACGTAGCGAGTGTTTGTA
Source organism: Myiopsitta monachus (assembly GCA_017639245.1). Lineage (NCBI taxonomy): Eukaryota > Metazoa > Chordata > Aves > Psittaciformes > Psittacidae > Myiopsitta > Myiopsitta monachus. The sequence goes on along the minus strand of CM029923.1, from coordinate 620,575 downwards.
GTATTTGAATGACAAGCAGTTGGTTCCAGATCATGCTTATCTCCCGAGCAATACTGTTCCTATTTCTTGAATGAGAATGACTTCACTTGGAACCTTTTGTTCTAAAGCGAAGGAATGTAAAGGAACTGAGCCATCAAGAGCTGCCACAAAACAGTTAAAAAGCATTATGCCAATGGCATGAAGTGCGAGTAAATTTATTGTACATAGAATAGTGAGAATTCCTTGGCTGAAAATTTCCCATCAAAAAAAACCCAAACCCAAACCTGCACAAACAGGTGCTGTTTCAAAGAAGACATCATCCTTTGATTGATTTTGATTTCCCCCTCCATTAACAAGATTTTCAAGTTTTTGAAATGAAACCAAATATTTCAGTTGATCCTTAAACCAGGATGAAACATTTGGTTTCATATTTAAATTAGGAGAATTTTACAAATCAAATTCTTAAAGATTGGGAAATATTTCCTGCTCACTTCTGTTGATCAAGTAAAGTGTGAAAATCAGAATAATGCAATTATTTCTTAACTGTGTTAACTTAGCAATGAATGTAGTTATGAGAACAATCATGAGCTACCCTGCTTAAAAAAAAGCATATTAACCTTATAGCTGAATTACTCTAAAAGTGCTTAAAATCTAATTTGAGATCATTTACACTCTGAATACTAAGTAGAGTGGCTTCAACCAGCATCTGCTGGTAGATAAGGATTGCAGATGCCTGCAAAATCCTATGCAGTCTGGGAACAGGTTTTTTTCCTTGTCTCTTTGAAAATGGGTAAGCACTGTATTGTAGATCAGAGTTAAACTGACAGATAAGTTGGTGAAGTGCAAAACTGGCATCTTGCATTTGGTAATAACTGCAAACACTGACCAGAGTTAAACACCTTCTCCTGGCTATTGCCATCAATTGCAATGCTAAGAATAGCAGTATTTTCCTTTTATGGCTTTGAGACTCAAGGCATAAACAGAAAAAGGAGGTGCTGGATATTATAGATGAGGCTTGGATTAGCTTTCTACTAAACGTATTTGAAAAGCTGTTGTTGTTAGCCCTGCTAAGCTTTTGGAGCCACTTATTCTGAGTTGCAGAATGTTGTAATTTATTTCCATTAGTCAATGTTACACCTATATATGTGGGGTCTGAACAATATAAACGGGTAATGGGGCATGGTGTTTACTTTGATGCGTTTTGTGGGAATACTCATCTCTGGAAGAAATGGTCTGAAACTTCTCTCAGGGAGTACTTAGTAATGCATTTCACTGAATACGCTCTTTCGGTTTTACCTCTCTTACGAGAAAGCTTTTTTTCCTTTGGTCAATTGAGTATGGCACAAGGGTAATAACAAGTCTAATGGATGCTGTAAACCACCACTTTTTAATGCATAATGTAATTGAATCAGAATATAGTGTCTATACTGATGGGGTCCCTGGTGCTTTAACAACTGGAATTATGATTAGAAAGATCCAGATAATGCTGACTTCTCATACATTAAGTCCCTATTATACAATCTCCTTTCTAAAGCACATTCACTTCACTTCTGAATTTATGCAGTGCCATCTTAAATAGTTTAATATTACACCAGAATCCAATTCAAAGCTTTAGGAGGGCTTTATCATTTTTGTGGCGATACATTCAGAATAAATCTGTAGTGCAAATATTTCCCCCAAAGAGCTCTCATCAAATTCCCCATTTAAAAGTAAGTTCTTTGGCAGAATGTTGCAAAGCCAATGCTCCTCTGTTAGCCAGCACTACCGAGCAGAGTGTAGAATTGGCTTTGGCTTGGTGTTCTGGGTTGGGTGGCAGTGACAGGGGCTTTGCCAGACTCAGAGCTTGCTGGGTTCTTGTCCTTTTATCTACATACAAAATCTGAAGATTCTCAATAGAAGTCAATTGGAGAATGTGCTCTTAAGGCTCCATAGTTCATGTAACTAGTGAGCTGCATGTGAAGTATGCTGGGCTCCATAGTTCATGTAGCTAGTGAGCTGCATGTGAAATATGCTGGGCTCCATAGTTCATGTAACTAGTGAGCTGCATGTGAAGTATGCTGGGCTCCATAGTTCATGTAGCTAGTGAGCTGCATGTGAAATATGCTGGGCTCCATAGTTCATGTAACTAGTGAGCTGCATGTGAAGTATGCTGGGCTCCATAGTTCATGTAACTAGTAAGCTGCATGTGAAATATGCTGGGCTCCATAGTTCATGTAACTAGTGAGCTGCATGTGAAATATGCTGGGCTCCATAGTTCATGTAACTAGTGAGCTGCATGTGAAGTATGCTGGGCTCCATAGTTCATGTAACTAGTAAGCTGCATGTGAAATATGCTGGGCTCCATAGTTCATGTAACTAGTGAGCTGCATGTGAAGTATGCTGGGCTCCATAGTTCATGTAACTAGTGAGCTGCATGTGAAATATGCTGGGCTCCATAGTTCATGTAGCTAGTGAGCTGCATGTGAAATATGCTGGACTCCATAGTTCACGTAACTAGTGAGCTGTATGTGAAATATGCTGGGCTCCATAGTTCATGTAACTAGTGAGCTGCATGTGAAATATGCTGGGCTCCATAGTTCATGTAACTAGTGAGCTGTATGTGAAATATGCTGGGCTTTCACAGTTACACAGAAAGCTCCCATATTACTGTTAGCTGACAAGGATACTTCATCTCAAAGGCAAAACCAGAAATTTCTAAGTTTATGTTAGTTTTGCATGCGTTGGTTTAAACGTTGATTTTCAAAATGGCTGAAAAGAAAACAGTTATTTCTACTGCCTCACAAAAAACATGTTCAGATGAGCTGTTACTGCAGCTTATGGATAAATGCAAGGCCATGTAGGTGATATAACCACTACTGCTGACTGGGATTTGCCTATGGGCTCCCTGTGCTACACATGGCTGGCTGAGCTTAACCTGCAGCCAAGGGGATACATATCCACAGCACAGGCCGGGTGGCTGAGCTGTAAATAGCACAGCACAAACCTTTGCCCACTCAGGTTAAGTGGCGAGGTAAACACCTAACTCCTTGATGTACAATGGGTTTCCAGTTAGGGTCACACCTCAAATGTGACAAGAGGTCACACTTCAAAATACAGTAGCCAGAATAGCACAAACTGCATGGATAAACTTAACTCTGACTTGCACAAAGTTGAGACAGAAGTTTTTCCCTGTGAAGGTGCTGAGGCACTGGCACAGGCTGCCCAAGGAAGTGGTAAATGCTCCATCCCTGTCAGTGTTCAAGGCCAGGTTGGACAGAGCCTTGGGTGACATGGTCTTAGGAATGACGTGTCTGCCCATGGCAGGGGGTTGGAACTGGATGATCTTAAGGTCCTTTCCCACTCAAACCTGTCTGGGATTCTATGCTGAAGGACTGAATATAATATCTGCAAAGGGCCTAATGAAAACAGGCTAAATACAATCTCTCTCACTTTATAGCCTTCAGACAGCAATTAGGTAGTTGAAATTCTATTCTCTTAGAAGAGATGTGCTGCTTGACTCCTAATGTAGTCAGTGAAGGTGTCGTGTGATGAAAATGAAGTATAGGCCCATACTGCCTCTCAAATCAGCAAACTGTTGGTTTTGCTGGCACTGTAGCTTGAAAGAGGTTGAAAAGTTTGGATTTACATTGAAGGTGATCAGAGTACAGAGGCAGTGTACAGTGTTTGACCTCTGAGACACAGAGCAGAAGTGTGAGAGTCTTCATGTGCCAGAGCACATAAATATATGAAGAATTCCATACCCCCCGAGGAGGTGGATTTAAACCAGTGCCACCAGAATGGTGTTACGTAGCTTGTGAAGATTGGTCATAATGGGTAGAGGCTGAAACTTCACTCTATTTGTTTTTCATCTTAAACTTTTGGGGTTTTGATTTAGTGTTTATTCAAGGAAATACTTCCATCATCTCAGTGGATAGAATCAAGCTTCAACGAACCAAGCATCTGTGTTCAAGGGAAAGCCACCAAAAATGGCATGAACATTTGAGATGGCTGGGATTATAAAAGAAAGTGGTAACAGAAAATACTGTGAAGTATCGCTGAAGGCCTAATAGAATCATAGGATGGTTTGGGTTGGAAAGGGCCTTAAGATCCTCTAGTTCCACCCCCCTGCCATTGGCAGGGACACCTCACCTTAAGCCATGATTCGTGAGGCTCTGTCCAGCCTGGCCTTGAACATTCCAGAGAATAGTTCTTCATGTCCTAGTATTAGCACTTTCATATACAATAGGCATGTCCTATTAATAAAATCTGCTGTTTGCACCCTAAGAATGCTTTAATCCAAGACTGTGGACCAAGTAAGACTTCTTTCTGAAGGTCTTAAAAAGTCCTAAGGATCTCTCTATCGATAACTGAGACAGTGCTGCTGATCCAGGATTCGACACAAACTGAGGCTGACAGAAACTGTTCTTTATCTGACTAAACTGTCTTGAGAATGTGGAGGTCATTCTTACTTTTCAGAGGCTCAGATGCAGAGTTTCGTCTTTTCTAAAAGGGTGATGCAAACAAAGATTATGATTCTTGGTAGATCATGCTCTATTTCTATTATTAGTTCAGCTGAGATTAGCAGGCAGCCCACAATTCTCAGGGTTAAGTGAAAGGGGTAAGTATTAGGAATGCTTTGGAGGTCTTTGTGCTTCTCCACTGTATTCATAGGGATGCAGAAGTCTGCGATCTAACCCTATAATTCTAAAAGTGCTAGATGTCACAGAAATAGCACTGAAATACAGTATGAAAAAAGAAAACAGTCCTTTGTTTCAGTAGAGCAATGTCTTTTGAATGAGAGTCTTTTCATTTGAACTGATGTGAATGGTGCAGGCTGCAGCAGACCTATGCCAAAAACAATCAGCCAAATAGGTTGGCAAATGTTCTGATAAATTGTTCTTGCTGGCAATAGTTTTGTAACTTTAAATGAGTATTAACTGAATGACAGTCTTAATTCTTTAAGTACTAGCTGGAAAGAAAGGTTTTTAACTACACTGCATGTTCAGTACACAAAAAACCTAGGACTTTACTAATGATGGGGCTGCATACAAATAGATTAAAATCACTGCTTAGTACATTTGGGACTGTGAGTCCCACTCCATGGACCCTAACATCAGCATCACATAGCGCAGATGTTGTCTCTGTTTTGATTTCTACAGAGTTGTTCCACATCGTGGAATATCTTGGGAGGTTTTTTTAACTATTCACAGCGCTTATCTCTAATTATTCCTGCCTGTAAAATCTTGTTTGTTCTTGTTTCTCAGCAGCTTTTCTTTCCTTGTAGTAACAAATCTGTGTGAAGTCAGCTGTCACAAAGGTAAGTTTTATCCACAACGAAACTCGTATACCCTTGGTGTGAGCCCGCTTGTGACTCTCACAAATCTTAGATGGTTAATTAAACACAGGTAGAAAAAGAGGCAACTATTACTTCACAAATACTACTTCACTGGAAGATGGGCAACCTCGTGTTTGTGTTGCAGTTCGTGTGCAATCCTTATTAACCTAAGTAGCACCCCACAGTCCAGTGTGCTCTTTACGTACTGGTCTATTGGAAGCTGATTCTTTTTTGTTTTCCCTAATGGATTTTACCTGGGATGTCGCGATTGGTCAATGGTATCTTGTTCTGTCAGTCATTTCTGTTGATGCTAGACTTCTTGTAACAACCAAGTACATAAACCAGGTCATAGGATATTTGTAGACACAGTAAAAGTGGCTTAGGTCATTATCAGTGTTAAACTTAGACTCAAATTCTACACACTTATTATGCATAAAAATAAGTAGTAAAGATCTGATTATCTTGATTTTACTCAAAGAAATAGGGGAAAAGCCTTATATAAGACAATTTCAAGTACAGAAATAGAAAGCCGTTGAGTTCAGAAGGTGCCCAGTAATAGGTACTGTTTGTTTCTGTTTCATGCTGCTCTTATTTGGTGGGCTTTTATTCAGCAGTGATGTCTCTAAGCTTAATCCACACAATTAGGCTACAGAGTTAATGAGAATGGCCTATGTTGACTGTAGCTCTAGTTGGATGAAGGTCTTTCAATGTACTCACATGCCAAATCTTGAACAAGTGTGATGAAACAGGCATACCTAAATGCATTTGGGGAAGTTCAAGACCTGTAAACAGACTGGTGAAGGAAAAGGTTAAGGTTGTTTAAATTAGCTTTTGTTTTCCTACGTGATTGATTTCTCTCTTGAGAGTAAAGTTCAATTTAAAGTCTAATCCAGTTTCTACTAAAGGCAACAAAAACTTCTGGCTGATGCCAGAGTAAGGCTAGTGGTAAGGGTTTTAAAATACTAACAGCCACACACGCAAAATGAAGGAGGTGGAGGCAGGAAGTGATGAGTGCAGAAAGAATGGAGAAAATTGTACTGAAGTGTGGTCTCTAAGGGCTGTGGGATAGATCCTACCCCAGCCTGCAATGCCCTGAAGATTTGCTTTGGCAGCGGAACACATAAGGCTTTCCTACATGAGAATTTGAGTATCAAACCTGATAGTCTGTCAACTTCCCATCTTGGGTGCTGGATGGGAGAATCATAGAATGGTTTGGGTTGGAAAAGACCTTAAGTTCCAACCCCCCTTGCATGTAGTGCCCTTCCATGCAGCTTCTCTTCTGCAGGCTGAACAGCCCCAACTTTCTCAACCTGTCTCCATACAGGAGGTGCTTCAGCCCTGATTGAGCTTGTGGCCTCCTCTGGACTTGCTCCAACAGCTCCATGTCTTTCTTATGCTGAGGACACCAGAACTGCACACAGTACTCCAAGTGGGGTGTCATGAGAAGATGGGAAGCATAAGTAAAGCTCTACTGGTTTGCCCACTCTTTTCCTGAAAGAGAGAATAGGATGCTAGTTTGTAGAGAGCTAGTCCATGGTATCTTTGGTGGCTGAGTTGGACCATTTTCTTCCTCCATCCCCTACAGAGATCCCTGAGTGTACCTGACTTCAGATGCTACTCTGCAGTACGGGTCACCTGTATCTTCCCCTGGGATGAGTTGTATGAGTAAGAATAGTGGATGGAACAAAAATTGTAGTTAAAAATGCATATGCTAAACTGTATGGCACCACAATTGCTCGGATATGCACGTTGCCTCTGTTGCATGTTGGTTTTCAGTATTTTAAGCAATGATTAATTAACCAGCTTTGGGAGCACAGCCAGGGTATTTATTAGATTCTGCAGTGTTCCCTCCTGTGTTCTGGTCCCCAGAGATTCCAGAACTGTCTCTGACTTCTTTCTCACCAGAAGGATGCATAATCGCACAATCTTCCCTGACTCCCGGAATCCTGTGAAGTTAGTGTGTATTCTGAGCCATGCGGGCAAAAGCGGGAAGAAGAGTGAGGAAAGATCAACTGCATAACCAGTGTGCATAACATACACTCTGTCTCTGAACCTGTCCTGGGTTCAGCTGTAACAGTTTTCTCCTCCTTAGTAGCTGGTGCAGTGCTGTGTTTTGGCTTTAGTCTGAGAATAATGCAGGTAACACACTGATGTTTCAGTAGTTGCTCAGTAGCACTTATCCTGATGAAGGACTTTTCATTCTCATGCTCTGCCATGAGGAGGGGCACAGGAAGCCAGGCAGAAGCAGAGACAGGACACCTGACCCAAACTAGCCAAAGGGGTATTCCCTACCACAGCACATCACTCCCAGTATAGAAACTGGGGGGACTTACCCAGAAGGTACTGATCACTGCTTGGGTCGGGCTGGGTATTGGCCGGTGAGTGGTGGGCAGTTGCATTGGGCATCATTTCTTGTGTTTTCTGAGCTATCATATATTTCTCTTTTTTTGTTGTCTCCTCTTATCAGTATTGCTATTGTTGGTGTTATTTCTATTATTATTATGTTTTACTTCAGTTGTGAAAGTGTTCTTAACCTGTGGGGTTTACATTATCTCAATTCTCCTCCCAGACCTCCTGGAGGGGGTGAAAGCAGGAATGAACAAGTGACTGCATGGCGCCGAATTACCAGCTGGGGCTAAACCTGTGACAGAACCTTAGACTGCTTGTATGAACACTGAGTTTGTTTTTCCCAAAGATTTGATGAGCACAAAGTTATACTCTGCAGCAAGCTGAGAAGCAAAGTTTCCTTAAAAGCTTTGTTGAGCAACACTGGGGTTTCTTAACACCCACAGCACTTTTCAGGCAGCAAACTCAAATTTATAAATAAGAGAAAAAGATTTTCTCTTTTGATGCTAGTCTTTAGAAGCTTAATACTATTTTTTTAGCATATCAATTTTGAATATAATGCTGGTTTGTAATATTCTATTAACAATGCTGACATTTTGACTCATTAGTGCTGAGGTGTCTGATGATAGTATCACTTAGATGACATAGTAAAAACAATAAAGGAGAAAATCTGCACAGAGAAATGGAACAAAACCATCTTTGCTGTCAATCATTTCAAATCATAAGCCATCTCAGGAGATGTTAAGTAGGGTAGGGTTATAAATGCAATGTTTGATTTAATTCATAAGGTGATCTTACGCATTTGACCTACATTCTTATTATTCCTTAATTATAGTAACAGAGAGAGATCTAAAGTGGCATGACTATATCCTTGAAGACCTGCTTTGTCTTAAACCTATGAATAGCACCTTCAAAGTTGACCAGGTACTTGCATGCATAGTGATAAGCAGTTGTTTAAAATTTTGATGGGCTGTAGCTACAGGTTTTAAGCTCTAGAATCAATTGTTCTGCATGTGGAAATACTAAATCACTGGTAGGGGTGGTCACACGGGCCTTCACTTTCTTTTATTTGAATAATGAATTTTCTTAGTTGCTACTTATCCAGTAAACCTTGTAACAGCTGATGCTCCCAGGGACGATTAATGATAGCAAGTCTTAATATTTCAGAGTCTTTCCAAATAGAGACCTTCTTGTCTGCATGTGCACGTGTGTATATACACGTAACTCTCTTCACAGATGAAAAACGCACAAAGAGTTAAGATCTCTGTGCATATGAATGAGTTTGGGTTGTAGAAGTGACCAAACATTTGCATTTTTGCATAGCAGATGTAAATCCTTACACCTGCAGTTATAGTTCCAGACTAACAGAGCCCTGAAATCAGTAAATCTGGTTTCCATCTTGGGTTTCTCTTGAACGATGTTAATTACATGATAGCATGGTGTTCAGTGATAACTTGCATGACAGCAGTCAATATGTGCCCACAGCCCAGATTAATAAATTTAGGTTCGAAATTAGGCACCTCTCTCTGAAAATCTTGGATGAAGGTTTTCACCTGTACTGACCAACAGCCAGATTGGCACAGATTCATCATTTGTTCAGATCTTGCCTCCATTGTGCCTGAGCTGCAGCCAGATTACTTTTCCACTGGGATATCTGCTTTGCCATTTATTTTGTCTGTGTATAGGGCCTACATGCTTTCAAGTGTGATCTTTGGTTGTGAAATTCAATCCCTGTGTATGAGGACTGTAGAAGAACTGCGCATTTCTCACTAGAAACCAAACTTGTTTGGCTTGACTTATTAATATTCAATTGCATTTATTTTTAAAGTGAATCCGTTCAGTGCCCTAGAATGTTGCACAAAGGCTGCTTTGTAATGTAAATTTGATTGGATTGAAAGTTCTGGAGAAGCCAGATGTATTTGGCAGTGATCTCAAAGTCATGCATCCTGAAGTTAAACCTCAGATGACACAAAAGGAAAACTGCTACGCTTGTTTGTATAGTGTTTGGAAAAACCTTCCATGGGTATGAAAATTAAATGTATTCTGATTCTCAACTGTATTCATTTGCAGCTCATTAAAAAGGACATCCTGTCATTTCTTTGATGTTTTAATTAAGACTTGATGTTCTTTATAAGTTCTATACTGTCTGTTTTATATCACATAAAGCTGTGCTAATATCAGGTAGAAGTGACTGCAGATGGGGAAGAACTCAGCATGACACTATCTTCTGTATTTACCTTTCTTGAGTAACCTACATCTCTGAAAATGTACTTTCTATCACACAAGCTGATGAAAAAGAGCTAAAAAGTTAAACTGATTGAATAATAAGAAACTGTAAAGGAAATAAAATAGCTGATTTCATTCTCAGGCTCAGCTTCAGCTAGAGCAGTCCTAGTGATGCTTATGCTAAGCATGTGTGATTGGCACATAACATAACAGGAGGAGAACGGTGTACCAGCAAGAAATTACTATCCTGCTTGAAAAGTAATATTTGCAGTAGTAGTGGTGCTATTGGAAAATTCTAAAGTATACAATTGTAATGCATAGTATTCAAATACTGTGGTGGAATGGGAAAGGTAAAAGAATAAGGTAGTTTACTATGTGATGCAGGCCACTGTCCAGTGGGGAAAACTAAATAATCTTTGGATGGTTCTGCTACAGTTCTGCGGTATGCTATCAGGGCAGGCAAATGCTGAGAGGGGGCAATATCACAGTATGCAGCAAGTCGCTTTAACACTACCAAGCGACGAACTTCCTTTAGGAAATGGTAGTTATTCCTTCTCTTACCAATAACAGATGTAAGGGTGTGAAGTAAAATGTTTCCATTATGTTCTACAGATAACTGTGACAAAAGCATAGAAATTAGAAACCTTCAGTCCAACAACTTACCCAGAGCTTCAGGCTACCGGAGACACACAGGAGTTTATTTATGAACAGCTGTCTATCAGAGAACACATAGCAGCAGCACACACAGCATCAATCTTCACTTCTTTTTGCTTTCAATATGTCATCCAATCCATTTACTAAGAAATCAGATTTTTGGTGGTTTTTTATTCTTTCTGTCTAGAGGTGAGGCCTAAAAGGAGGCATTAATAAGTTAACACATGGACTACATTATTTGATCCCTAGAGGATTAACTGTCAAAACCGAATTATGCTGAAGAATGCTTGAGAATCTGAAAAGAAACCCAAATTATAATGTAAGAAATATTTCCTTTGGAAAAGAAAAAGAGGGGAGGAGAGAAGCATTGAGAGAGGCTATGAAGTGAAAAGCAAAAGGCTAGAAAAAGAAAAAAGGGAGGTCACCAGGTGTTCATGCATAAGAAGAGGCAAGTTAGTAGGAACGTCATGGGCTCTTCCTCTCTGGAGACATCCCAAACCCTTCTGGATACGTTCCTATGTGCCCTGCTCTGGGTGGCCCTACCTTGGCAGGGGGTTGGACTGGATGATCTCCAGAGGGCCCATCCAACACTGATGATCCTGTGACTGTAATAGATTATAGAGTCAAAGCATGAAGCTTCCAGTGGAATTTCTAGATCAGATCCTGAAGCGTATCTTTACTCAGATTTTCTGGTGTAATTTAACACCACCAACCTTTGGCTTTCCCTTCTCGGGAAGGAAAAGGGTTTTCTTGTTCTTTTTTTTGCTAGAGCCTATTTTTATCCCCAAGCATAGCACTGCTGATTGATTCTGCTTTGTAACATTGTCCAGATACAGTTACTGAGCATTGTGCTGTTTGGTTTTAGCTTTCTTTTCGTGCTTTTACTGCAGTAGCTACCTGCAAATACAGTAGAAGAAAATGAGATGTCAGGGTTTTTTGTAAGACTGTTTGTCAGACGTAAGATTCCGTTCCCCAGAAGATGGATAGCTAAATATGCTTCTTAAAACAAAACTGAATTCTTCACAGACAGTAAATGCTGTCTGTGCGCTCGGGAAAAGGAATTTGAGAATAAAGCTTCCTGAAGGCTCCTGCTCATCTTCTAGTTTCTACATTTGCATGGAACTGCTCAAGTGTGAGCAGTTTTAAAACTGGGAGGCAAAGAACATAGAGTTTGAGTTGTGTAGTATGAATACACTGTGGTGCTGGAGCATGTGATGGGCATGCTCCCTCTGCTTGGATTATCTCCCTTGGAACAGGGCAGAGTTAGATCAAGGTTCTCTTCTTTTTATGTGCAATGGATATTGTTATTATTATGGACAATTTACTAAAGAAAATGGCTTGAAAGAGATGAGGAAAAGGATTATCTGGTGTTCAAGAAGGCAAGTGGGAAATGGCTTCTCAAATGGTTAGAAAAAATAAATCAAAGCAAAATAACCTTTCCAACTACTTTCAGGTGTTGCTATGTGTATATAATTGTTGAGACTGCCATATCCAGTGGATACTTAACCCTCATCTAGTCCTACTCAGCTGACTGTGTAATACTGTTGCAGTCTGTTCAGAAATGATAGCAGAAATTATGGGCTAGCTGGAGTTTACAGCTTTCATTTGGTATTGAAGGGCATTGCAGTGTATGTGCAGTTTATGAATGTTGATAGTAAAGCATTGAAATAATTTATTACACCTAAGGGAAAAGATTCTGAAACAAAGATACGCAAGGAAAATATGAGACTTGAAAGCAGCAATAAGAAGTAACTAATCTTACAGTAGAATAGATGCCATCAAAGGAGCAGTGCACTGTTTTGCACTAGAACCAGTGTAAATTGCTCTTCCTGGTTTCATTATTTTTTACTGCATTGACAGAAAAACTAAGAAGGAATTTCCTAGTGATAAAATAGCTGGGCACAGCCACAACAGTAACTGTTCCTCTGGCAAACCAGGCAGTTACTCATACTAAGATTCCTGAAAAGAAAGATAAACCATTATTTTATAAGCCTTCTATAGGAGAGAAGAAAGTTCTGGCAAAGAGTTATTAAAGTGAAGGAAACAGTAATTTTGGGGGTTGAAATGCCATCCCTTCATCTGAGTGGCTGGTGCTTTTTTATTTTTGAGCATGTATCTTTCTAAAGATATCAGTCTCAAGCTGTATGCTGCCTTGTTCATAATTACAGAATCACTAGGTTGGAAGGGATCCTGAGATGAAGTCCAGCGGTTAGCCTAGCACTGCCACATCCACCACTAAACCATGTACCTAAGCACCACATCTACATGTCTTAAATACCTCCAGGGATGGTGACTCCACCACTACCCTGGGCGCTCTGTTGCAATCCTTGACAACCTTTTCAGGCTAAACCTGCCCTGGTGCTGCTTGAGGCCATTTCCTCTCATCCCATCCCTTGTTCCTTGGGAGCAGAGCACAGCCGCCTCCTGGCTCCATCCTCCTCTCAGGCAGTTGTAGGCAGCGATCAGGTCCCCCCTGAGCCTTCTCTTCTCCATCTGAACCCCTGAGGTCCCTCAGCCGTTCCCCATCACACTGTGCTCCAGGCCCTGCACCAGCTCCAATGCCCTTCTCTGGCCCTGCTCCAGCACCTCAATGTCTCTCTTGGAGTGAGGGACCCAGAGCTGAACACAGGATTTGAGGTGCAGCATCACCAGTGCGCAGTGCAGGGGCACAACCACTGCCCTGCCCCTGCTGCCACACTGGTGCTGATCCAGGCCAGGATGCTGGGGGCTTCCTGGGCACAAGCTGCTCATGCTCAGCTCCATCAGTCAGCACCCCGGGTCATTTTCCATGAGCATCCTTCCAGCCACTATTCCCCAAGCCTGGAGCATTGCAGGGGGTTGTTGTGGCCCGAGTGCAGGACCCACACTTTGCCTTCTTGAACCTCATCCCACTGGCCACAGCCCACGGATCCAGCCTGCCCAGATCCCTCTGCAGAGCTTCCTACCCTCCAGCAGATCAACGCTCCCACCCAGCTTGGTGTCATCTGCAGATTTACTGAGGGTGCCCTCCATCCAAGTCATCAATGAAGACATTAACACTGGCCCTAACACTGATCCCTGAGGGGCACCACTAGTGACACACAACTAGATGTGACATTATTCACCACTGCTCTTCAGGCTCTCCCATCCAGCCAGTTTTTTGTGCATCGAAGCGTACACACATCCAAGCAATGAGCAGCCAGGAGAATGCTGTGGGGAACAACATCAAAAGGCTTTATTCAAGTCCAGTAAATCATACAATTTGGGTTGGAAAAGACCTTAAGATCATCCAGTCCCAAGCCCCTGCCACAGGCAGGGACACCTCATCACGGACCATGTCACCCAAGCCCCATCCAATCTGAACTTGGACACTGCCAGGGATGGGGCAGCCACAGCTTCTCTGGGCACCCTGTGCCAGCACCTCAGCACCCTCACAGGGAACAGCTTCTGCCTTAGATCCAACCTGAACTTCCCCTCTTTCAGTATGAACCCATCACCCCTTGTCCTATCACTACAGTCCCTGATGCAGAGTCCCTCCCCAGCATCCTTGGAGCCCCCTTCAGACACTGGAAGCTACTCTGAGGTCTCCATGCAGCTTATCCAGCTACTAGTTTCCAGCTTCCTGGATTAATGTCCCCTCCTTTTCTGCATGCGCTATGCAGACATTTGAGGTTGTGATAAACACACAAAGGTATTGGCTTTCACAAGTCATAGGTGTTGCTATGTGGATATAACTGTGTGAGTTTGCAATAACAGAAACAAAGCTCACTAAAGACATAAGGTTAGACAACAAGTTGGAAGTGGTAAGTACTTTGCCAGAACTCCTGAGTAAAATGCAGTTATATAGCAAAAGAATTTGCAACGGTAAAAGAAAAGCGGGGGCTTGATATGAGAAAAGCTAGTGCCTGGAAAACATAGGGTTAAAGGACTTTTAGCTTAACTTAGGTCCGAGATAAAGAGCAACGTTTGCATTGCAAGTCGGTGGTGAGATAACAGGACTTAGTGGCCCCATTAAACATGAATGAGTTATTTCACACCACCCTTCTCCTTATCAGCTGGTTTAGAGGCAGTGCCTCCCCAGCGTCCGCTAACTCCGTGCCTGCCGTCCGGCAGTAGTTTTGCAGCAGAAGGTCACGCTGCTCTCAGCCTTGGCCAGCTCTCAGAAAAATGGCAGGCACGGCTGTGTTCAGCCACTTTTGTGGTTACTGGGGCATCCAACCCTGCCCAACGTGGAAAGCGCACCCTGAGGAAGACTGCTTACTTCACCCGCAAGACCCCGGCCCGCAATCACCGGAGAGCAGTGCGCAGACGCCAAGAGGAGGAGACTTTTATGTTTCTGAAGCTAGTTATAATATTCCCCTCCTATACGCGGGAATTATGAATAGGTATATGGCTAATGCAATAGTGAAAGTATATAAACCTGTAACAAAGGCTGATCAGCGCACCTCTGGCTACGGTCACGCGCCCAGCGCCGTTGCTTTTGCTTTATTGGCTTTGTCCCTCAATGAAACCGGGTTATCTCCATCAGAGGAGTGAGTTCACCTTTCACGAGGCCCCTGCGCGCGCTGGGCCCGGAGCAAGCAGCGCTGCTTCCCCTCAGCTTCCCTGACACCGTGCAGCCCATTGCCCGCGGCCCGCAGCTCGGCCCCCGCGGCAGGAGGACCCGCAGCAGGGGCACCCCGCCTCGGGAGGCAGCTTCCGCACCCCGCGCTGCAGCGGGCCCCTCGCCGCCTCTGCCCGGTGCCAAGGCCTGAGGCGAGCGGCCACCGTCCCGCCCGCCCCGCCGGCGCCAGCCGCCCCTGGGGCCCTGGCTGCGGAGCCGGAGCCGGAGCCGGAGGCGGGCGCGCTCGACCCGCTCGGGGCGATGCCGTCCCTCCCGGCATCCCCCCCGTGGGTCAGCCGAGCTGCGGGCTCCGGGGCAGGGCCCGTCGAGGGCTCGAGGCGCCGTCGGTGGCTGCCGCCGCTGTGGGTTGAGGCTCCCGGCCGCGGTGTTCCCCTTCGCTGTGTTGGTACGTAACAAGCTGTAGCCATGCTTGCTCTCTTAACGCTGCCAAGAACGGTTGTGCCGAAACTCTTCCCGGGCAAATGGGAGAATTGGGTTATTTGGCAATGTATGTGCTGGTGGGTGCAACCGGGCCGCAGCGACAGATTTGCATGTTAACAGTTTTCCTCTTGTAGTTTGTGATCTGTGGGCGTAGTTTCTAAAGTACACATTAAATATACTGGTTCTGTTTCTAAAGACACTATGAAATTACAAATCAGAGTTTATCAGTCCAAGTTAAAGAATGGGAGGTGTCTGCTCTGTAAAGAGAGACTTCTTCAGTGGGGTGCTTCCTTTTCCCCAGTGCAGTTTCTCCATTGCAGAGAATTTCACCTGGAAGAGCCAGAGCCATGGTTGCAGATTTTCAGCTCTTGCATTTGTTATTCTTTCCAGTGGAACCAGAAGTGTGCTTTGGCTGCTGCACTAAGCCTTCTATTTGGTTCAGACTGGTTTGTGAGAGAGCATGGGTCTGGGTTCAGAAGTTGAGTGAGGTCAGGTTCTCCCATAGATTTCGCATCTGTTGCTGGTTTGTATTCTTACTGTTAGAAATGGATGATCTGCTCAGAATAGTAGTTTAAATGTTTTTGTTTGTTTGAAAATGGCGATTGATTTCTGGGGATCTCTTTGTAATTTACAGGTGCTTGCCAGACAGCTCAGCCAACACGTTGCCATGATTAGGCTGTTTGGAAGCTGCTCACTTTGAGTTTCCATGGTGTGTGACTAGTCACCTAACTTGCACTTTATCGCTTCTGTTTAATTTTTCAGGAGCAAGCTTTTCAAAAGCAGCGAATAAAAGGAGGGAGGTTTATAACACATGCACAGAACACATTTTCACGTGAGCCTTAGGTGTTCTTGGAGACTGCCTTTGGACTTATTTAGGCTAATGTTTTCCATTAATCAATCAGAGCAATTGGTGTAAGGTCACTTAGAAAGAAGAACAGATATTAACAATTTTTTTTTCCGGGGTTTTTCAGAGATACTCATTTACAATGCTTTGATCCATGTGCAATCTAGTTTAAAGGAGTTGCTTTAAAATAGGAATGCCTGAAATCGTTCTGAGGATCGATGAGGCTCTAATGTTTGCTTTGGTCAAAGAAATTCTCCTTTAAGATTGGTTTATTGCGGAATTTGAAGGGAGCTTTTCGAACCTAGCTCCTGCTGAAATTAGCAGCAGTTTCCATGGCATTGGAAAAAAACCCTTGAATGCTTTTGAAAAACATCAACCATAGCGTTTGTGTTAAATATATTTATATACCATTTTTTTTCTATGTATTTTGGAGTTGTGTGCTTGGTAAATTACTGATTAACAGCTTAATTCAATTATCTGTAACTACTTGAGAAACATGATGGCATTGCTTTATGCAACTCAGGTGTGTCTGCTTATTGCTTACTGTTGGTTACAGTTACAGAAGGTGTTATGTTTTACTAATAAGAAGCTACAAATTAACCCTGAAAATACAGAGGTGTTGTATACATTGATGCCGTGTTGTCACCTTGAATACTGCATGCAAGTATCTCATTCTATCTCAGAAGAGATACTGTAGAATCTGTGAAGATTTAGCTTTACAGCAAGTTCAGTGCTTGAACTGGAGATGCAAACTAAGATGAAATGATATTTTTACTTGTGATTGAAAGGTCATTTGAGTATTTCTAATTAATCCAGTTCATAAAGTACAAGAGAAAAAGGGTGCTAAATGAAATTTAAATGCAACAATCTGAAACTTGGTGGAAATGCATTGTGACACATATTTATATCATATGATAAAGAGTAGGCTCAAAACACTGTCGATTTTCATAAGGCTGATACGTTTGTGATTAGATGGGATAGAAGTGCAAGAAACTAAGAGTAAGTTTAGCTTCCAGTTTGTGGGCATAAAACTGAGGCTGCATTCAGTCATTTATGGTGAGGTACACAATTCCTTGCATACATTGCAAATGCAGTAATTAGATACCAGAAGAGTTACAAATGCAAAGGAATTAAGTTCGTAATGTTTCCTTGGTTTCTTTGCTTTGTTTTCTTTAATCGAAATTCTATAAGATAGAGGATGTATCTTCTGGTTCAAGCTTAAAGTTGGATGGCAGCTACCTGGGATGAGTAAGAAACTGAGGCTGTAGAACAGCTATTGCATCATTATTCTTTGAATATTTTAAGTTCTTCCTTCTCTCCTTTTTTACTACAGTTCTGATATTGGTTCGTGTCAGGGAAGGACTGGACTTAAATGACTCCAGTGTGGTTTGTATGTTGTCAGGTAGTCATTGTGTTTGCAGACTTTTTTTCACAGCAGAATTCTCTGTTTTCCTGTTAGAAGAATTCAAAAATTCTCAGAGATTATTTAAAGACTTCCTTTAAAGAGACTCTGAAAAGGGTGCACTTATTTCCTTGTGTTTTCTAAGTCTGTTTTGACATCTTTTTCTTAGGCAGACCATACTGGCACCCAATTGTTATATCTCCATGTATAGCACTCTGAGGAGGAAGTATTAGATGGGAGCAGGATCTTTCCAGCTGCACAGTGTGTTACTTCTGTAGAGCTATCCCTGTGTTTGCCTGTGGATACTGGCAGGCTGAAGTTGCAGCACAAGTGTTGTTTTTGTGTTTGTGCTAAAAAGTTAACTTCGTTATATTTAAACTTACAAAAATTTAGTTTCCGCTTTCTTGTAGCTAACATCTTTTACGTGATCCCTGAATGCTAATGCAGTCGATGAGTAATGGACTTGTTTCAAGTAATTTGTTGTTGTCAGGAGATTTATTTAAGGTGAATCATGTTCATTGGCTTAAGCAACTGATTAAGTCTGAAAAGAAGAAGTGTTACTGATCCGTGTTAGTCTGGGGTTCTGATGGGTGACAAGTTCTAATCCCAGCTTCCTCACACCTGCTTTATGCTAGTGTCACGACTGAAATCAGTGGATTCAAAAATGAAAATGAAGAACTGTGAACTCTACAGACTTCTGTCTCAATTAATTGCTCGATGCAGGTGTATGAGGCCATATTCGTCCTTTAGTCATGTTTATGGAATTTACTGAATGGCATGGGGGTAGTATACTTCAAACAGGAATTAAACCCATGAATTTTTGTTGTCTGAAAAAGAACACTCCATTGCTTTCTCTGGTGTATTTTGTAAAGAAGTATTAGACAAAGAAAATAATATCTGTGCTGTATAGGTCCAACTCTGCTCCCATCAGAGTCCACAGTAAATCTGTTAGTGAATTTAATGAGGGTCACTTGGGACAAAACAGTGCCTGAAAAAATAATTATTTTAGGCAATCTAATAAGAAACTGCAATAACATTGTTGTGGTTTAACCCCCTCTGGTAACTGAACACCAGACAGCCGCTCGCTCACTACCTCCCCAGTGCTATGGGCAGAGGATAAGTGAGGAAACTCATGGCTTGAGATAGAGGCAGTTTTACAGGCAAAGCAAAAGCTGTGCGTGCAAGCAAAGCAAAACAAGGAATTCATTCACCACTTCCCATCGGAGGCAGATGTTCAGCCATTTCCAGAAAAGCGGGGCTCCATCTCGCATAACCCATATTTGGGAAAACAAACACGGCACAAAGCAATTATTTTTGGTGGCCACAAATGGAAGTTGCTGCCTATACGTGCAGGTTTTAGAATGGGCTTTTCCCACCTAAACCAAGTAATACTAGGCAGCTAATCAAGGATAGCCATATGGAACTTCCTTCTCATGCCATAAAGAAGGTGAACACCCTGAGTGGGTCTAGGCTAATTCCCTTCTCTTCACCCCAAGAAAATTCCCTTGCAAAGGTGTTGATGCTCTTTTTCTGAGCTGCAGTATGGGTTTCTGAGTATGGAGAACATATTTGTTGTCAATAAATGCCGTCATGATATTAGAAAGATCTGCAAGAACATTTAGAGCAGGACAGTGTTTGCAGCTAATTAATGCTGTGGATTGGGGAATCATATTTTAGAAATAATATTCATTGCAGTTATTTTCTGTTGTAAATCCATTAATTTCTTTACAAATAAGTTTTTCCATCATTTAATAATCAGTCTAAATGAAAGTAATTGAGGTGTCTGAGAGAGTAGCAAAATGAATGGTAGAAGATGGTGTTTGTCCTGGTGCTGTCCAGAGATGGTATGGATTAGTGTGATAAGCACAGTAAATTATGCTGAAAGGAAAAAAGGTAATAAATTTCTACAAGTGTTAGGAATAAACACTTCTGTATGTACATGGGCAGTGGAGCTGGGGAGTGCCTGGAGCACAGTGTGACGGGGAGTGACTGAGGGACCTTGGGGGGGGGTTTAATCTGGAGAAGAGAAGACTCAGGGGGCACCTTATTGCTCTCTACAACTGCCTGGCAGGAGGTTGTAGTGATGTGGGGTTGGTCTCTGCTACCAGGTAACAAGGGACGGGACAAGGGGAAACGGCCTCAAGCTGCACCAGGGCAGGTTTAGATGGAGCTGAGGAACAGCTCCTTCCCCAGAGGGTGCTCAGCATTGGAACTGCTGCCCAGGGCAGGGCTGCAGTCACTGTCCCTGCAAGTTTTCACACGCTGTGTAGATGAGGCCATAAGTGACATGGATTAGTGTGTCTAGTCTATAGTGGATCAAGATCCAGTGTTCATTCTGTCTATGCAGAAGTTAACTGAATTCTCCAAATAAGCTCAATAGGGCTTTTATTAATCATCAAATATGAAGAATTAAGGGAATGAGGTGTGGGACACACAGAAATGCTGGTTTCTTTAAACTTGCTTAGATGTCTGGTGATATAAAAAAGCATCAAAATGGGCTTTTCAAAAACATCTTTAGATCAGGTGATTTATATGCATATGTATATCCTTTCTTGACCTTGTTTTTTATCTTATGTGAGTACCTTTGAAAATACAGCTTAAAGTTCCTTAACAAGTCAGAAATAAAGCGTACAGACATAAAAATACCAAATGACTGTCAAATGACGCAGTGATTAAATTCTACATATCAGTATTCAATTCTTATGCCTATGCTTTAGCTATTTACCTAATTTCTTTTGCACCCAGATCTGCTCCGGTGCTTTATTATGTACTGTTCAGTGTTCCTCATTTGTTATTCTCTTGTTTAAGCAATTTTATTCATCCAGTCAGAACACCAGAAACTGTAAGTGTTAGACACCTAAGTTGGACAAACATTCCAGAAATAGCAGAGTAGTATGGTATTGAGGTGAAGATTTTACAAGCATCCCAAGGACTGAAATTTGTTGACATAAAATATTGAGCAAATACTAACAGGTAATGAATGTTTAAATAAAATTATGGTCAATTCCTGAAGAACCTGTGATAAGAGAGAGGGCTAAAGTCACAAGAATATGATTCACAATGAATAATTCACTTGGAGCAGGACTAACATTGGAAAGTTTAGTTTGCTTCATATTTTATACATTTCACATCGTATCATTTATTTACCAACCCGCTGCCATGGGGAGATTTAGACTGGATATTAGGAGAAAATTTCTTCTCTGAAAGAGTTGTCAAGCATTGGAGCAAACTGCTCAGGGAAGTGGTTGAGTTGGAGTTATTTAAAAGACATGCAGATGTGGTGCTTAAGGACATGGTTTAGTGGTGGACTTGGCAGTGCTGGGTTTGCGGTTGGACTCTGATCTTAAAGGTCTTTTCCAACTCACATGATTCCATGATTCTTTTCTGTAAAAACAATATTGATTAAGTTATTCCTTCCAAACAGACAAGTGCAGTATTGGCTGCTCCGAGATACCTAATGTTTATGTAGCATTTGTCAGGCACGTAGGACCGCATCTTCAGACAAAACCCAGAGTGCTGGTAATCAGTTCAGAAGGTGCAACAACAGTAATAACAAAGACTACTGTAATTATATATTAGAAGAAAGCAGAACGGACTAGCATTTCTTAGTTCCACGCAGATGTGAGACTTGCTTCCTGGGACCTTTTCCAAGCCTGGAAATAGCAATTTTTGCTGCTCTTCCCACCCCCGCCCCCTGTGATTTTTCAGCTGAATTTTGTGGGGTGTTTGGAATAGGAGAACATTTGGGCTGCGGGGGGATGGAACAGCTGAGAAAACATCCAAGTTTTCACAGCAGTAACTTTGGCCTAATGCATTGCAGCATATTATCAGGTCTTTCCCTCTTGCATGACTGTGCAAAATAGCAAACTGAACAGAAATAGGAAAATGAACTCAGTTTAGTGTCCTTGGTGCCCAAGTGGCCAAGAAGGTGTCGCAAAACAATGTTTAGGATGGCTAAAAGTATCACTGTTGCAGATGTTAACGAAAGTAATTTTAATAGAAATTTTAAGAGCATAATTCAATAGAATATGATGGCAAGCTTGACTCTATTACATACAAAAAGAGATTGTGTCTCAAATTTAGTCCTTAAATTTGAGGACTAAAGGGTAGTCTCCAGCTAAGGCTGCTCCTCAGCCTCGAATTTCTCCGGTCATGACGAGTCACTGTTACTCAGATAAATCAGTCCAAGGCATATTGTTGTGTGGGCTGGGAAACAATTGTTTTCTTCAGAATGTTTGTCCTGTAGTAATTTGTGCAGTCTCCTCTGAAAGATTTTCAGGTTTTTGTGCCTTTAGTTCTGATATTTCCTAATTGCATATCAAGAAAAATTGTCACTTTAGCCAGAGGTCTAAAATAACATCTTGTAGAACTGTTTTCAGTTGAGTTCACTGAACATTAAAACGCTACAGAGCTGTACATAAGAGTCGTGCAAGGCAGAGTCTAGTTTGAAAGCCTGTGATGGCATCTGGAAGCTTTCTGCTTGCTGCAGCAGGTTTTGAATGACAAATTTTGTATGCAGACATTATAACAAAGAAATAATTTCTTTTTCCTGTCCCTTGTATGTATCAGTGGGTAGTAAAGAACTGAGGTGCACACCATATTAGAATTCTTTACTATTTCTGTGTGGGTAAATTACTTTTTACATTTTATTCAAACTTAAAAATTCCCAAGAGCTAATTTTAGGAAGAGGTATCAAAGTGATTTGTGCTTGAGAACATGAACTTGAATTTCTCCAGGGACATAATATCTAATAATTCAATCATTTCTGTTTTACAAGGCTTTGTTTTGTGAGAGGATAGAGGCTAGTGGCTGTACCAGAATGGCTTCCGAATAGTGAAGTAAAAAAATGCAAAGTCTGTATTGGCTGAGGGTTTGGGGGAAAAAAAATTACAGTCAGGACCTGATATTTTGGAGAGTTCAGTTTCCAGCATCCTTAGATAAGTTGAAACCAATTCCTGTGATCCTCAATGAAGATAATTACGAATTCTCTGCAATCCCCCAATCAGGTCTCCTTATTATAATGTTAGATCATACACCAGTTTGTTCCTTATCTAATGTGACTGGCTAATTATTCAAATACTCAGTTTTTCTCCAGCTGTTGTCTTCCTGGGTAAACAAATTGCTAAATTCAGTTGGCTTCCATTTGCACTTCATTGCTTCTTGACAGCAAATGCTTGGTAAAAATGAGATGCCTCGGGGTGTTTGTAATCTCCAAGGGAAGAAGAAACAAATCTCTGCATAATTTCTCTAATTTTTTAATATCGTTTCCACAAAACATAGCACTTAGTTTTGAGTGCAAACCTGGGGTTTGGGTATTTTTTCCCATAAGCTGTTTATCCAGGTTACAATATTACCCGTTTTGTAGGCAGGAAGGCAGAGAGTCCTTCATCAGTGTTTCAAATCAGCTTCTGTTTCAGTGCAAATTGCATTCGGAGCAGTGCAAGGTAATAAAAGGTCAAAACAAGGGCAAGAAGTACATGGTTTTACTTGCATGCAGTATTTCATTTACAAATGGCTCAAACCGAGTTAAATAGTGAACAGACTGTTGAAACGTGCTAATCGAGTGTTTGGGTTTTTCCTTTCATATTAGGGGATGCAAGTCCATCAGCACATCTGCACCAACTACCCTTCCTCATAGGGATTTATGTTGTGGGCATTCGCAGGCACATTTCTGCTATAAAACACTGATGTGCCACAAGCTTTTCAGCTCGTTTTCTTTATATGTCAGGTCAAAGGTAGATAATTACTAAGTAATGGATGTCAAGGAATCAAATTCTTTAAAAATGTTCCAGAATCTCGGACAAAAAAAGTAGCTACAGGCTAATAGTTTGTGAGAGCAGTGACTTTACCTGACAGATGAAATTTGTTACAGGTTCTGTAAAAAAGCACCCCCCCCAAAAAAAAGAAAGCCCAACCAAAAAATCAAAGCAACGCCCACCTGAATAAGCTTAAATGCTGAACTACATATGGTTTTGCACTATACCCCCTTTCCTTTTCATGTCACTTGCCCTGTGAAAGACTTTGTGAAGTAGCAAGAAGTAACAAGATAAACCTTGATGCTGGAATCTCACTTTTTCTGTATGTGCAGGCAGCATGAAAATGAGCATTTAATAACCAGTGTGCCTAATAGGTGAGAAATCTACTGGAGTAAAAAGGGTCTCCAAGTGAATTTTATACCTGTATAATGCCTGTAGGATCGCCAGAAGGGTGGCAGCAGGTCATCCTCCAGTTCAGGACATACTACGTCTGTCCTGTTCTGGTCGTGTCGCACAAAAATTTTGATGAAATAGTAATTTTCTTGTTTCAATAGAATATTTACAGTGGTAAGAATACCTTAGAAACAATTGGTTTAGTGAATTTTCTTAGTTGAATCACAAAATGGTTTGGGTTGAAAGGACCTCAAAGCTCATCCAGTTCCATCCCCCTGCCACAGGCAGGGACACCTTCCACTAGAGCAGGTTGCTCCAAGCCCCTGTGTCCAACCTGGCCTTCAACACTGCCAGACACGGGGCAGCCACAGCTTCTCTGGGCACCCTGTGCCAGCGCCTCAGCACCCTCATGGTGAATAATACCGATCAAAAATACTAATTCAATAAAACCACTACTCTGTAATCATATTACTTTTTTTTGAAGCAAAGAAGTGAGTGTTTCATGAAGATGAGCAAGCATACATCGAAGAAGCTGAATTAGTAAGAATTGATTAATACTATAAAAACACAGCACGAATACTTAAGCATTTTCAGTACTCTTCTTCCTCCTTCCGTAGAACTTACAAATATTATAGTCTGCTGGGCAATCTATAAGATAAAAAGGGGAGGAAAAAAGAGAATGCACATAATGTTACCAGTCTGATATATTCTTTTTGCAGAGATCCCTTTTGACATCTGGCCGTACTCTTTTTCTGACATTTGATTGCTGTCTTTATATTACTAGTAGATTAACAAACAAACCCAAAAATCCAACAATGTAGTATAATGTTTTAAATTCAACCTTTTTTTCAATGTCTGAAATGCCGTTTTTGTAACTGGTTTGATTTAAGTGTCTTCCAGAATCAACTGGAAGACTCACATAAAGTAAAATATATTCCTATCCAGCCATTGTCTTTCTGAACAAACCTGAAATATTTGTGACGAAGACACAAAAGAGAGAAAGATAGTGATCACAAAATAAATGCTAGCATTTATTAGGCACCTTAGCTAGGTAGGGACCTGAAAGGGACAGTTGTCTGCATGACCTTCCTGGATTCCTGTTGGGGAAAGGACCTGGCCTTCTCTTACACCTAAGCCAGGTGTCCTAATGAGAGCACAAGGGGCTTTCTGGCTGCCCTGTCTTTGGAGGCTAGCTCTGCTCTTCTGACTAGGCACTCTATCCCAACCCAGGGAAATCCTTGCACTGGAGTTTATAAAATGTACAAACTGTATGTTGTTTATTGGCAAGTTGACAAATGGTCAAGAAATGGCTGATTGCCCCAACCGGGTCAAACATATGTATCAACCCAGTTATTAAAATACCAAAAGGTAGAAGATAAATTAGATAAATTGACAGGGGAGAAACACTGTGCATTCACCATTCTTGGTTTTATGGAATCAGAATGGAAGACATGTGTTCTCCAGTTTAATTATGAAAGAGGTAGAAGGAAAATTACAAATCAACATCCCTTAGGGGGCTATTAAAGAATGAGGGCAAGGAATACCAGAGACTAATGAGATTGCTGTAGTGCTGAGAAAGGAGCAGGGAATAGCTGTGATAGGAACGGGCAACCTGAGAGCAAAAAGAGTTCTTGAGTATTTCAAGGCCTTAGTGGGCACTCTGGAGAAGATACTCAAGCAGCTAATGGAAACATTTGATATAATAATGATCAATAATATCAATAATGATATGATTTATATCATTAGTATTTTATTTAAAATATCTATGACAGTCATGTGGTTTCAAGTATTTCCAGGCTAATTCTATGAGGTGAGAATATATGGAAGCAGGAGAATTAAGGAGAAATAGAAATAACGTAACTAAATGACATGGCAAATAGATTCTTGCTGTAGCTTACTGTTTGTTGCAATACAGGGAATCTCTGTAAGTCATATCCAAATGATCCCACAGTTCTGAGGAGGGGAAGAGCTAATTGTCACACAAGACATTTCTGTGACACGTATTTTGATTGAATTTAATAATTCAGAAGCCTGTGCACAAGATTGTTGCTAATTGTCAGTGATGAAAATGAGCAAAACCAGGCAGAGCAAACTTAATTGCTGAAGTGCTCTGTGCTTTGTCAGTTGTCTACATTCTAGGTCATAGTAAGCTTTATATTCAGCAATAAACAGCAGATATATGTGGTAGAAACAAGACCTGTGCACTTTCCCCCAGTTCTGCTTGTCTCTTCTGTTTCAGAGCAAGCTGTCGTAATAATGGCATGGTGCACGCTCAGTCTTATGTTAACAACTTTCCAGAGATGATACGCTATTCCCTTTGGACAGCCTGCATGCCAGCATTTGTCATATGCACAAAAAGAGGAACTGAGAAAGGGAGAGTGGATATTTCTGTGATCAGCAAGTATCTGGGAAAGTACAAGACAGCGGACTGTTTCCTATGGTTTACTGATAACCAGGTATTTTTTCACTCTCTTCCTTAAAGAGAAAGGGAACTGATTAAACCTCAGATACATTTTTAATATTATTAAAACCCCCCCATATCCTCAAAAGCCAAACAAAAATCAAACAAGATACAAAACTCCACTACCCCCCCCAAACAAATACAAACCCCACCTGAAAATGTATCCTACCTGCTTTGCTTTGGGAGTGTTTTATCTCAATGAAGGTTAGCCGAGGTTTGGAAAACACCTCTGCGGGGTAAAGGCTGCTACCCTGAGGATGTTATCAGAGTGCCTAATTCAGAAAGGCAGGTTTGTTTGAACTGCATTGCAGTACGTGTGAGAGTAATGCTGGCCCATGGAGTCTTGCCGGCCTCCCCGTGAGCTGTAAACACTGGTGAGCTCATGTACACAAGTTCCCTAGTAGGATCAGCATAATTGTTTTTCATTTACAGATATGGCATCTGAAGTATGTAAGTCAGCTCAAATTTAATTCTTATGTTTAGGTTTCGGGTAAAGATTAATGGTCACCTAATAACCTGCTCTTTATGGTCTATTGTTATTGTGCTTTGTTTAGCATTTGTTTTATTTTAAGGTGAGTCATGGCAAACCTGGTTCCTAGCATAGCTTTGCATTATCAATATCTTTCATGGATTTGGGGATGAGCAGTCTCTGCTTTTTGACAAGAAAATGAAGACTATTTGTTCTGTATACTCTAGGAGTGGCCTTCAATTCCTCTTAGGCAAAGTTTTCAATTTCTAGATGTAACAAAGTTCTCCTAGGTTGCTGTTGATCAAAATACTTGGCTTTTTTTCCACATAAGCATCTGAATAATAAGACAAAAGAAATCTGGTTTGCTGTACCAGGCATCCTTCTGATACAGCTTCTTGAAAGTATATGAGCACCACTCATATGACTGACCCTGTTCAGTCAATAAACCCAGTTCGTCAAAGACATTCAGATTTCTGACACATCCTTGGTTCAGTGGGGGCTTCATACCTCTACATATCTGTAAAGCTCTGACCCCCAGAGTATTCAGTGGGCTAAAATATTGGTTTATAGTTTATATTATACTATTATTATTATTATTAGGAAATGCATATGAACAGTCATATCCAGGAGTAGCAGCTGCAACGTAGCCTTTCCTCAACTCTTCGGCTTCTTGTCAAGATGTGACATCAAAACCTAATAATATCATAAATCATATTTATTTTAATGGCAAAAAAGCCAGACCAGAAATATTTTTATCTGATCTTAGCAGCAATATATAGCACAGATGCAGTAATCAGAACATGGAGTTTTATCCTATATGTTAAAATACAGCAGAGTTGGGTTGAACTGTACAAATGTTTTCATTTCAATAGAATTTGAGGAATAAGGTACTGCTTAACTTGAGTAAACTAACCAGAATCTGTTCCGAAATGAATGTTCACAAGCTTGTAACTTGAATTTTCTGGTGCTGGATAGACTAGTCCCAGGATTCAGCCTGTAACTTTGTGCTTGGAATTTTGTATTTTCATTTAGGATTATGCATCTAAGATGTCGCAAGCAACACTCGTGCATATTTTGCAGCAAGTGCTGTTTGGGCACTTCAAAGACTGCATTTTGAAAAGGTCAGCGTTCTTCTGTAGAAATACTCAAGCTTGGAACGGTTTGATGAACTCAAACTCTTTCCCCATAGACTGTGATTAAAACTGCTTCAGACCTGAGTTTTCTGACAGACATGGTGAAGCGGGCTGTTTGTGAAAAAGGTTTCTTTCCCACATGAATTAAGGAAGATCAATCCTGAGTGATAGGTCTCATCCTCATTGTAGGTTATCCCTTTTGGAGGCTTACCACTGCTAGCTTCCTTGGGGCTATATTGGGTCCTGTCAGAAACTGAGAGAGATAAAACCCCTAGGTCCTTCTTCACAACTTTGATAGCTAATCCTAACTGTGGGAATTCAGCTAGGCAGAATCCCTAGAAGCCATACTGTATGAATTGCTCTGTCACTATTGTATTTGTGGAGCTGGGATAACCTGAAGTGTAGACTGCAGTCTCCACAAAACATTATCTAATCCTTTACAAAGGATTAATTTTTGGTGTTGCTTTGAATCACTGTAGAAATGGTCCAGATGTGTATAACCAAATGGTTGTGGCAGTCTCTGTACAGGTGCTTTTGCATCCAGGAATCTTTTTAAAACATTTCTTCTGGCTTAGTACAGTATCTCTTCAGGGGTCTGAAATGAACTATGGACCATTGCACATAGCCACAAATGCTGGGCAGGATTTTCATCCTTTGAGACTGGGGTAGAGTGATTTCTTTTCACCCTGATCTGGCATCTTTTAAGTAACCTGTGTTCTATAGATCACTCTAAGGAAACACCACATAACCTTTTATGCTGCTGTTCAAAATGAAATTTACATGCACAAGACCACTATTTTACATATATTCAGTGCATTAAGAATGAGAGTCCAGAAGTTGTTCTAATTCGAGTCTAGCTAGGCAGCTGAGGTTGCCTACTGGGAAGATAAATCTCTGTGCAGAAAAAAGGCAGCAGGTTAGCTGTCCACTCTTCATCCTCAGAGTATACTGTAGAACGGCAGCCTCTGGCAGGCATAATTTCCCTGGCTTTTGCAGACAAAGTAGAATTTAAAGTAGCTTTGAAGCAATTCTAATTTACATCAGAGAATAAGTATGTTCAGTGGTTCCCTTAAAGGATTTTTCTTTGTGGGTGAAAATAATCCACTTCTTCTGACCTCTGGGCAAAACCTTTTTAGAGACATGATTATTTGAATCCTTTGGGCTTGGTCGTTAATGAGTCTGTCTCAGAAAGTGTCAAACACCTTATAAAAATAAAATACAAAGTTACCCTCAGACATTTTTTCTTTCACTTCCATTTTCCAGCAAAATACTGCAAGGTCATTGTGTGAATGGCATATGTTGAAGTGCTGGGAAAAGGATATCCTCCTGTGGTCCTTCTTCCTGTCAGATACAGCTGGGACCAGCCCAGTTTTCAGTTTTACAGTTCAGATTCTGTGTGTGTGTCTTTATAAGCATTACAGAGGGAATGAAACTCTGGCCTGAATTGTTCAGATTGTGCGTGTACTTACAAGCATCAGAGAGGGGATGAAACTGCCCCCTGCATTGTTTTCTTTTGCTGAGCAAATGACAGTTCACTTGTGGTTTTGGTTTTGTCTATATCCTCAAACCAAGGTTTCTCTGACTTTTTTTCCTTATACACTATGGGTTTTGGAAAGTTCTTTGAATGAACTCTTGCCTATCTCTTTCTTTTAAGGTCTCCCATTTCAGGCATCCTCAGGGTGGGGGTGGAGGAAGTCACTAATCGCTTTCTATAACCTAGTCGTGGACTGACATGTCATATCCCTTAGATATATTTGTATTAATCTCTGACTTTAGTTGTGCCTGTGACTTCAGAAGGTGAGATTTCCAAGTACACTTGAGTAAGAGAAGATTTAGTAATGGAATGCTGGCTAAGTAATGGTTATAGTCCAGTTCGATTAACTTTGGATGGGCTATGTCATACAGCACACGGATGGCTGGGTGATTCTCTGTTCCAGCAGGAGAAGGGGTGAAAGGAGAATAAGCCAGCAAATAGGATATCTGATCTGCAGTCACTATTTTAATGGTTTTGCAATATTGTGGCTACAAACATCTTGCAGAGATTTCAGACCGAGCGTTCTCTGTTTTTGCCTAGCACCGCATTTTCTTTAGCACATTTAATCATTTTCTAATCTCTCTATCGCTCCAAAGGGTGCTGAATGTCACCGTAGAAGCCAGTTAGTTACATATTTTGCTGAAATTGTGTGACAGTTTTTGTCAACTTCTTTAATATGTTTGTAAACAAGTATCTTCATCAACATTAGACTGCTGTTATTCATGTCAACTTGCGCGTGCCTTTCCATCCATTTCCATGCCTGCAGTATTCATGGACAAATAATTATCTAGCAGGTAATTATTCTCAGGTGTATTCCTGGTCTCCACTGAAAACTGGGCTGTTGAACCTAATGACAGCAGCATTTCAGATTCATCTTTTAAATACTAAGGGCCAGAATGCGGTGTCTGCTCACTCTTGATTTGTCCCTTCCTCTGCTCGTAAGGCTCCAGAGAGGCACTCATTGTGCAGTAGCATACAGGCTAAAACTATGACTAGAGAAATTGCTGTTTCTGTTTAGCTTCATCCCCTCCACTTGTGCAGAGGAATCAGACATGGGAGTCACTGGTGTCTCCAAGGGAGCACTCTATACTGCTGTAGTGGAAACAGTGGAGACTTTATTCACAGAATATTATGCCTAAGAACTGAAACCATATTTCTTTTGCATATGCTGTGGCAAACCATAATGTATCTTCTTTTATACTGTTTAATAAATAGAACTAATTATTTGATTAGCTACATGAATTCAGAAAGGACCCTAAATAATGGAATCTGGGGCTTTTCAGTAGAGGCTTTTCAGTCACATTTTACTGCTATATTGCTATATTCCATTGAGAAGTATTGATAACAGTCAGATTTTTGCTGAAGTTAAAGGTAGTTGCAAGGTAAGTATCTCTAGAACATACAGAATCTGATTCTTTAAACCTGCTTATATCACTAGCTGTTATGCTGGGAGGAATCCAAAAGGCCAAGTAGGACCTGCCAATGCTTAAAAATGTATTTTCTTTTAGAACATGTGTAGATATGGTGTTTTCTTCTTGAGTGCAGAATTAGGAGTTTCTCATCATTCTTCTTTTTCTCATTTTTTTTTTGTCTGAGATGTACCTTTGTAAAATTATGTAGCAACTCTCACTTTTACTTTCACTCTTTGTGCAGTGATGCTGAACTTAAATATACTCTGTAGACTGCAGTGGAAGTTTTGAGTTTCCTTCATACTTTCCTCCTTTCAGCTTGAACAGAATTGAAATAAAGAGGTAGACTTATAGCATCGTGCCCTCTCACTAGTTACCTTCCCATTCTTATCCTGCCTGCAAGGGAGTATGTAAGCAGTAGCACAGCTGATGACTCCAGTCATCTCACCCTGGATCCAGCCAATTGTCTCCTACTAACGGGTCTGTACACAAGTCTGGTACAGACCTTTTGCTCTGCTGTCAGGTTGCATCATCGCAAAGGAAAAGCATTGTTAACTTACGAATAGACAATCTTTGTCTATTATGGAGAACTCTTAGGTCCTTGGAGGTAAATAAGCAAACCATAGTGCCAGCGTAATGCTAACCAAATATTTTCCTGAAAACAACAGGAAAAATAGAACAGAAAAGAGAACAAATACAGCTTTAACATCTTTAATTTATCCATGTTGCTTCTGCAGTTCTGACATTCTTACAGCAGCTTCTGATCTTTAGCTTCAAAATTGTTTAGGTGTGCAATACATCCTGGCAGGTACTCCAGTTTATCTGTGGTATCATTTAATTCATGTCTTACCTAAGTGATATTTTGAAATTCCATGGTCAGGATTACAAGTTCATGATGTTTTTTCATGGCCTGAAACAATTGCTTCGAAAGCATTTTGGGATGAAAAGCAAGGCTATTTCCTGGCCTGTTGTTTGACCCTGGGCTTGTATTATATTTAGTATTATTTTCTTCAGCTATCGTATCAAATATATTTTGATTAAACACCTCATTAGAAATAAGTGAATTGTGTTCTTGGTAGTAGGCCAAGTAGACTCGTATTCTTCAACTGGATTCTGACTAAAGTTGTCAGGTCATGTAGAGAGAATATTCGAAAGCAATGAAGACAAATCTATTACTGTCTAGTATGTGTGTGTTGCCATAACGTTGTTGCAGCATTATTTCTAACACATAGTAACAAAATGGCATTTCAGTGAGAAGACAGCTAGAATATGGACTCCATATAAACTGTAACTATAGAAATCAAAGATCTGAATCAAAAGGATCTCAAGTTTAGATAAACTGAATAGATTGGCCCCATGTCTTCAGAATTGATTGGTTAAAGAGGCAGGCAAAGTACACTGAAGACCTAATGAAACGCTTAGTGTTCTATACAGAACTTTTCTTTACTGCCTGAACTCAAGAGAGCAGCTAGATGCAATTTAGCAATGTTCACAAAGATCTTTTTTTTTTAGAGGGGTATCGCTTCTAAATTATACGCTTCCATTGTAACAAGTGTAATCAGTACTCAGTTGAGAGTCAGCATGCTGAAATCAATGACAGAGGTGATGCTTCCTGAAGAAATATTGAAGATGCAGTATTTATCTTCTCAAAATGAGGAGGCCTGCACAGTATAAGGCTGTACAACTCTCTAAAGCGATGCGAATTTACACAGGCAGAAAGAGGAAATGGAAGCTATTCTGTTTCCATTCAGAGGTGAAATCTGGTGGCAGAAGGGACAGAATCCCCCAGAGAATTTTAAAATCCAGCCTTCAGTTGCAAGCAATGGGAGGTAGGTGTAAAAATATAGAGACTTTATTATTTATGGGCAGATTGTTAACCTGAAATTTGATTAGGGCTAGTTCTTTCCAGTAATATACAATATATCCAGAGGATCTAAATGAAGGGAGATGTTTGATGTGCTCACATAACATCTGTAAGTATCATTGTTGCACTGTTTTAGCATTCAAAAGTGCTCTTTGTAATCCTCATGCATAATATAGAATCATCACTTATTTACCAGTAAAATGTCAGAATAGAGCAGCATGAAACAAAGGTTGTCTAAGAACATGATAATTGGGGTGGGGAGGCAAGCTTACAATTGTGACCCCAGTGTTGCAGTTTTGTACATGTATTTGTTTGAACTGTAGAATCTTCTCATCACTCTAAAAGTTGTACTTTCAGAGTGAGTTCAGTGTATATAAGGTCTGTGTAGAGTTATGGCTAGGCAGCCTCAATACAGTGCCAGTCTTCAACACTGGTATCTGTTCTCACAGCAATTGGTATAGATGGGCACATGTTGCTGAGAGTGAGAAAAGTCAGATAACCTGATTAGTTAGAAAATGTAATGGAAACAATTACCTGTTGCCAGCTGCTGCAGGGCAGTAAACCTGCCGGCACCCTTGGATATCGCCTCCATGCAGGCCCCCCTTTGGAACAGGCTGTCTTGGCAATCACCACACCATCGTTGCCTTATGAATATTCAAGAGGAATGGATGAGTGAAAATCTAATTCTGGCTTGGTTTTTCTGGGGTGTCTGTTTTGTGAATAGCTGCAGCAGATTAAATACAGAAATACAATCCATTCAACCTATTTTAATTCAAACCGACATCATAGAATCATAGAATGGTTTGGGTGCGAAGGAACCTTAAAGTTGGTCCAGTTCCACCCCCTGCCACGGGCAGAGACACTTTCCACTAGAGCAGGTTGCTCCAAGGCCCTTCTAACCTGCCCTTGAGCGCTGCCAGGCATGGGGCAGCCGCATCTTCCCTGGGAAATCTGTTCCAGTATTGCACCACCCTGATAGTAAAGAATTTCTTTCTAGTGTCTAATTAAATGTGCCCTCTTCTAGTTTAAAGCTGTTACCCCTTGCCCTATCATTACATGCTCTTATCAAAAGTTGCGTGGGACAGTGTCAAAGACTTTGCACAAGTCCAAGTAGATGATGTCGACTGCCTTTTCCCTTACCTGCCAGTGCGACTGCCTTGTTGTAGAAGGCCACCACACTTGTCAGGCTTGCTTTGTCCTTAGTGAAGCCGTGTTGGCTGAAACTCATCAGGTGATGCTAGAATAGGTGTGAAGGGAAACCTTTGCTTCACTTGTCAAGGTTCATTCTGCAGTCACAAAGTTTTAGCATGTTGCTAGTTTTTTGGGGTCTTGATGAAATATTTAGCGGTGAAATAGTCTCTACTAAGTTGCTCACGGTCATATTTAAATATCCTTTGTTATTGTGTTGTTTTTTTTTTTCAAGCCTCTCACCCTAGAGTCAGTCATTCTGTTATCTAAAAGGTTTTTGCACTTTCAAAATCAAATATATATAAAAATTGAACTCCTGGTGCTGTAGTTGGCGATGGGCATCCTAATCTGCTCCCAAAGTAGAGGCACTTTTTCTCCTTGTAAATTCAGAAAGACAAGTAGTTGAAACCCTTTAGTAACACAAAATCACATCAGTTTTGAACTGATAGCCCGGTTGCAGACTTTCAGCCTGATTTGATTTGAAATTGCCTGATAGTAAACGTGCACAATTGGGGGTGAAGTTGTTAAAAGCTTGCAGAGCATTTTTTTTGAGCTTTTGTCCAACTAATGATGAAAAATAAATGTGTTTTTTCACCCTGTATTTTTGCCTTTATCTGTAAAATATTGCTCTTGGTGTAACTGCAAAGTGAAGACAATTATTCTGTAAAGCCATGTATTTGCTAGACAAGCGCAGGGCAAGGATTCCTAGCTAATTCACTCAATTACTGGTTTCAACAATGTTCTTCCCTGGATATTGCTTTTTGGGTACTTAAGAAAACTGAGTAAGATTGGATTTTGTGCAAGATGAACCATAAAGGAAAAAAACCCCACAACCACCAGCACATGTTTATTGGCCTTAAAAATCATAAATTGTCAATTTAACACTTGGTATTTCTTGTCTGTTCTAATAATTTCTTTTTTTGGTATCGGGAAACAAAGGTGTCTGACAAGAGTAGTGCAATCCACATGAAAGCTATTAAAGAGCACAGTCCTTGTCTTTTACGTTTTTCAAAATGCAGCTGTGGTTCTAATTACTTCTATTTATTTCAAGTGCTACAGAATCTGTCTTGATGTGCCACTAGCTAAACAAATAAATCAGTTCTCAGCTACTGCTAGTGACGGTAATTTCTGCTGCAGAGATTATGCACTCAGTAAAATATTTCTGTCTCTTTTTACATGTACTCAACTAGGAAAGAAAATGCAAATTAAGTCATATTAGCATTTCATCTTATGGGACAAAATCCTGAACCTGCGAAAGTCAATGGGATTTTTTGCTGCTGTCTTTAGTGAGCTAGACACCTTTTTCATGTCTGGTATTTTTTCTCTTCTTGTTTTTCTGAACTCATTGACTTCACAATCCGTAAGGGTTGACCCCATACATGTATTTCAACTAACAGAAAACTAGATTAGGTTTGAGGTAGTAGTTCGAACAGCTTATCTACTGAGAATACTTTGCATAACTTAAACCTCTTTCTGCAATTTATCTTGTTACCTATCCTGCACACAATGACCATGGAGCGCAGTTTACTCCTTGTTCCTTCACAGCAGTCTTTTATCATCACCTATCACCATGTGAATCCTGTTTTGTTTTTAATCCCGTGCCATACAGAAGCATAACTTTTTCAAACAGAGGTCATATGTTCTAGATTTCAGATTACCTGATGATCTTCTCTGGGCTTTGTCCATTTGGTCCTCATCTTTCTTGAATGGGATGCTGTAAATTAGCTACAACCTGATAACCTATGTGATGAAGTTCTACAGTTTGCACGATTTAGTTAATGTATTTATATCCAACACCTCTACTTGTATGTTACATGTACCAAGGTGCATATTAGTGCAGTTGATTTTTCACAGTAGGAGAATTTTGATTTTGCTTTTGCTTTCAGCTGGAGGTCAAGAACAACCTTTTTTTTTTTTTCCCCTCTAGAACAACTGTCATCATTAATTACCTTGTATTTTTACTAGTAGTCTGAAAATAGCACTTCACACTCTCACTTATTGCGCTACTTGCATGTAGTTATTTGGGTTGGGATTTTTTTCCTGAGACTTTTCATACTATTCAATCAGAAATAGCTTCATCAGAAGAGATTTCCACCAGTACACCAACTTTTGACTGATCTGCAGTGCTACCAACAATGGTACAAAATCTAGCAAGTCTTTAGTTTGTGGCTCTAGGCAAAACAGAAGTTGACTTGACATTGAGAAGGTAACATTGATTCCAGCTGAATTTTACTTCTGGGCTGTACAGAAAATCTGCCGAACAAACTGGAAGCACTCAAAATGGAGTATGGGCGAAAACTGCCTTTAATTTTCAAATTCATCCTGGCTAAATGATAAGGCCAGTGGTAGGGCGCTGTGCAGCACCTGCTGAGCGACTGTCAAGGAACTGTTAAATTAGCTGATGACTACATGAGGTTGTTGAGAGAAGCTACTGATTCCCCATAGCACTGTGCAGTTCAGTACCTGAGATGGCTGAAGAAGAAATGATGCTGCTATGCAGCAAACACAGATACACAGCTGCTCTGTTTACCAGTTCAAGGACTGTTACTTTGGCATCTAAAGGGGCTGCAAATAGGGAATTAAGTAAATTGATGGATCTTTCTAGAGCTACAGTATAAATTCCTGGTGCCTACCAAAACAGAAATAAAAGCAGAATAGAAGCAGCATTTCATAATGAAGATAGAGGCTGGAGCTGCGGCATCTAAATGGCCATCTCTTCATTAGAAATGTTTTGTTCCTCAGGCACAATAGGTGTGGGTGCTGTGTGCCTGGTCTGGTCCTAAGACTAGGTGAATAGAAAGCAGTGGAGCAAAGTTTAGTGGCTCTTACTAGTTGATAATTTCAGGCAACTTGAATAGTTCCTGTGTATACATTTTTCTGTAGAAATATGACAGACTATATAATGACATAATTTATATTTATGTCTTCTCCTTAGCCAAATGTCACGGGTAATTTTTCTCTTTATTCTTTGATAATTGTATTGTTTTAATAAGTAGCAAAATATCCAGAGTCCCAAGTTGAATGCAAACAGTTCTCACCATCACCTTTATTGGTGATAATTCCACAATTCCTTCCATGGGAGGTAGTTACATAGCATGGACACCAGCAGGCACCTTGCCTGAATATACACGCATGCCCTGAATCTTGTACTGATACAGATGGGAGATTAGTTAAGTTCGCTTCTACCTAGGCCGGTAACTGTGGCACAAAAGTCAGGATTAGAGCTCCTGGAAGCTGTTATCCTGAGGGGTTAATTGAGTTGATATATACACACAGTTTAAGATCACCACATTTCTAGGTTAACCTTTTTGGTGGGTGGTTAAAGAGGTGGAATGAATCTGGGCAGAACTGGCTGAAATAATTTTACTTCAGTGAGGTGCTATCAGGCTGCATTTGGGTTTGCAATATTTAGTGGTTTTACCTCTTTAATATATATGCGTGGAGTCTAGTCAGGGATATTTTTACAGTACCCATTATGTTTGACTTGAAGTCAGAAAGTCAATCATAGGTGCCTTACGTACGTAGGAAGAATGTTCAGCAGTAATGTTGTGCTTCTCTACACTCCTGCATCCTGAAGCAGCCTATGCTTGTACACTTGTGCTCTAATCAGTGGGACTGCCCTTAAAAGTTCAGAATCAGTCTGGCCTCTTAAAGCCTGTGTGATGAGGAAAGAACACGAACAGTGAAATATGTAGTGCCTGCGTATATGGCAAATGAGCAGATTTAAGGAGCAGAGTAGTTTTATGGGGAATACACTGGAGATGAACTGTCTCTGAAATACCTTATTAAAGATTCTCCTTTACTTTGTACTTAAGTACACGTTTGTCTGGAGGTTTAAAACAATTCTTGTTAATGCTTGGAACTAATATTTCATTCAACTGTGCAAACTGGGAGGAAATGAATTAGCATTGACTGAGATAGGTATTTTGTGTTACATCAGGCACACAGGAGACGCTGTATGTTCCTGAAATAATTACTGTTGGCATATATGCATATTTGAGGCAGAAATGGGAAACGTTGAGAAAGCTGTAGCTAGAGGTTTCAACTGTTTGCTAACAGTGTGATTGCAAAAGTCTCTCTCACGCTTAAAAATATTCTTTATACTCTCAATGATAAATGATATTTTTAAATTGCTATAATAAAACCATTAGGATGTTCTCTTTCTTGACATAGCTATGCTATTCTTATACCTGAGCTCTTTCCCTTGGACTCGTGTATTCACCTTATTTGTTAGATATTCTTGAAAGCTTGTAAACTACTCTGGCACGGTTAAACCAAGAGAACTGGAATCCATCATAATTATTCTGCACACACTGAACTGTTATGTAGTTCATGAACCAGCTGAATACTCTTCATATGCTGAGGAATGAAACTGAAGGGTTTTCTATCTAAATGTGAATGTTTCTGTCTCAAGTTGAAAATATTCTAATGAAAAATGGTTATGAGACCAATTTTTGCACTCATAAACTTCACAAAATCATAGTGCATTCAGTGGGTAGTATTTTTAAATTAGTATTTACATTTTTGAAGCAGATATTTAGCAACTTTTCTTTTTATGATTATACATTGTGAATTAAAGGTTTAGGATCTTGGGGGAGGTGAAGTGACATGATCATGGTACTGCTCCTTTGACAGCTATAGACATGTGCTAATTCCCACCAATTAAGCATTGCCCTGTTTTTTTTGATTTTGACAGAGTTAATCCTCTTAAGGATGTTTTAGTTGTTGCTCAGTAGCGCTTACCCTGGTCAAGGACTTTTCAATCTCTTCATGCTCTGCCAGTGAGGAGGGGCACAAGAAACCAGGAGGAAACAGAGACAGGACACCTGACCAAACTAGCCAAAGGGTATTCCATACCACAGCACGTCATGCCCAGTACAGCAACTGGGGGAGTTACCTGAAGGGACAGATCGCTGCTCGGGTCGAGCTGGGTTTCGGTCAGTGAGTGGTGAGCAGTTGTATTGGGCACCACTTGTGTTTTTCTTGGGTTTTATTCCTCTCTTTTTCTTATCTCCCTTTTCATTACAGTGATAATAATAAATATAGTAATAATATTATACCTTATTTAAATTATTGAACTATTCTTATCTCAACCCACGGGTTTCACCTTTTCCTGGGGGTGGGGTGGGGGCAGTGAGTAGGCTGTGTGGTACTTAGTTGTTGACTGGGGTTAAACCAGGACAAGCATTTGACATAATGTATTCCATGGATTTAAGGCCCATCACCAAAAATTAGAGTTAATACTAGATGCAGTTTCCAGAAGTGATTTGAAAATTTCAATAACAGAAACACTGATTGATGTGTTACTTGAGGTTTAGCTCCTGGTGAGGTGCAGTTTCTTTTTCACCAGTAAGGGATTCAGTACTGCCTGAAGAGGCATTAGGATAAATGTTATATTCAGTAATTAAGTGAATAATAAAATCCAGAATTTGTCACATCTCTGCTCCCATTCCTGTGTTCATCCATGGGAGGACAGCCAGTACGCATTCAAACTAGTTCCAGAATGGTTATAATGTTTCTCGTTGTCATTCAAGTGAGTATTTACATATGGTATTTTACAAAAACTCATAATCTCTTGGAAGAATATTAATGGTGCATGCTCTTAGATTTGAACAGTTAGAGAAATAGCACAAGCATGCGCAGATATGTGTAATAACAGAGGTGCTTTTCCAGAGGTCCCAAAGCAGTGCTTTTTATGTAGCTGTTTATTATGGATCTGATTACTTTCCAGGAAGAGCATCCCAACTTAAGGAGTCAGTTATATATTGATTCTGTATGTGTCATTTATTATGATAATATTATGACATTATGATAGTATTATAACATAGTATGATAATATTATGACAATTATGTTATGAAATAATATGAAACTGTGACTTTTCTTTGTGGGGAAAAAAAGTTCCGATATACAATATTTGACTTCCAGAAATCAGGTTTGCCAACTGAAAATAGCTCTCTGTATTCCTGTGTGTACAGAGTGAGGGACTGAAGAGAATTCACATGGAATAATTCCCTATAGACATCTCTGCTCTTCTGTGTGCTGTGGCTTTTGGTCAGTGTATCTGTTAACCGCTACCATAATGCTGTAGCTCAAGCATACATGTGAACATAAATTTTACCGTGTAATAGGAAAAACCCATGGGCTGTTGCAGCTGCATAACAAAGGACATGCTTCTCTTGAAATTATGCTTTAACTTTTATGCAGATATTGCAACATACATGTAGTGTGCTAAGGAGCAAGCACACTACAAGCGGAGGGCTGCAAGTCCGCAAGGACTTGCTGTGATGCAACCATATGCAGAAAGATCTTTTATAAAGTATCTGGCTTTTGAGTGTGTCAACAGACTTAGAAGTTAGTATTCTTA
The DNA here is from genome assembly GCA_017639245.1 of Myiopsitta monachus. Lineage (NCBI taxonomy): Eukaryota > Metazoa > Chordata > Aves > Psittaciformes > Psittacidae > Myiopsitta > Myiopsitta monachus. The sequence goes on along the minus strand of CM029923.1, from coordinate 580,215 downwards.
GTGGCTTTGAATTTTCAACAGGCTTCGTATGCCTGTGGAAATAGGCAATAGGCATCAGGCAAGATTACCTATCCAAACAATATTTCAGTCTCTCCCTTTCTTTCTAAATGGTGGGGAGGGAACAGAATAGAAACTTGTTCATTTTTGTCTGGACTGCTTTTTTGTTTTATTTGAAATATGAATTGGTTGAGAATTCAGCTTCTGTAATGCTCAATTAATTACTTTCTTTGGAAAACCTGGATTTTAGTTTCAATCTATATCTTAATAAGTATATATGTGAACAAACTCCCTGTATTTGCAGTTTACATTTTGAATGTCATTTAGTAAATGAATTTTGTGAATGGAAAAAGTGAATGTAACACTGAAATTGCCAACAAGAATGAAGTTTATTCTGCTTTCTCAATCAGAACATCAGATGTCATTATTTCTTGTGTTAGAAAGCTAACAGTGGAATGTTCTTCCCACAGTTCACTCAGGGAAAGTATTTCCATTGAATTATGATGGGTTATAACTTTAACAATTCCCATCTGCTGCAAGGAAATGTCTGTAAGAGTACATAATTCCAGTAAACTATAACTATTTCCACAGGTCTGTTTCTGTACACAAAAGATGATCTGTGTAGTATGTCCCAAAAGTCAGCAGGTGTACACATGCTGTACAGCCACAGCTATGAAATGTAAATACAGTTTTGATTGCCACAAAACAGGCAGGCATTTTTGAAGTTTGCCACATATTTATTTGTAGTCCATGCTTAACAACAGGCTGTGTTTCAGAGACTTCAGCATCTCCATACCGTTTGATGAGGCATAACAAAACCTTTTGCCATCTGCAAATAGTGCCTTTATCACATAGAAGCAGAGATGTGCAGAGGGACTGGCAGACTTAACTCTAGTGACTGTAAGTCAGTGTTTAGCTGTAGGGAACAAAGAGTCTTTGAGAGTCTCTTGATCTACTAAAATATGAATGAAGAGATAAAGATACAGAGCTGTGTATTGTCCATTGTCTTCACGGAATAGGAGGAGCAGGAGGCAGTGTCTCTGGGAGGAAGTATGGCATTCATTTCTTTACCTTTATCTGATCTGTTTTGCTTTTTGTAACCCCCAGGTTCTACATATAAACAGGAATTAAAGTGAAGGAAAAATTTATTTTCTCTCTTCCATCCTCTTATTCCTTAATTCTCCACAATGACATGGGAATTCCAGGTTGCAATGTTTAGCAGGCCTGTATACTGCTACTTACTGTGTGTAAGGACTCCTGCCCTGGAGAGGCTAACCATGGCTCAGGGAATTACAATAGGACTCAGCGTAAACTGTAGGTCATGCAAGAAGAGAGAACAGAGAATAACCTGCTTGATGTCTTCAGTTTGCTGCATGAGGACATGATCCCAAAGCACCCCTTATTCCATTGCTAAGGCAGATACTCATCCTCCGTTTTGTTATTTTGCAAAGAGAATTTTACGCTGCCTAGGTCTCTGTCATGAAGCGTATATCAAAGCACAGAAATGCAGGAAAGACAGTGTGTAGATGCAGAAATCCCAATTAGTGCTGGCAGTCTAGAGTGCACAGAAGTTAGGTTAATTAGAAATGGATTTTGTTAGAGAAAAACATTGATTGAGACTGGATTTATTCTGGTTTTTTTTTTGCTTGACATACAACACTACTAGCTAGATTAAAAGGAATCAAAGTAAACGCTGGTATTTCTCCTTGCAGTTTGATCGATGCAATAAGTTTATTGTCTATCACCAGATATTACATAGCAAAAAATAACACATTTCATATTTCGTGGAGGGAAAAGTATAGAATACAGCTTGTGTCTTTATTTACTCATGTAGAGTTGTAAATGTTCCCTTTGTTTGTCCATAGAGGAAATATTATTGTGGTACTTTTCAAAATCATTTGCATATAATCTTCTAGAGAAAGCCAGCTATTTTAAGTGCATACAGCTACTGACTCTTGTAGTTTAAAGAAGGGAAGAAGAAAGCAATGGAAAAGTATAGACAGAGTAAGTAGCAGTTTTTTCTGAGTGCTCTTAATACATCACTGTTTCTTCATGCTGTGACAGTTTATGTATGGTTGTACTGTCAATGCAGTGTCTATCCATCATAATGCTGTATAAAGGTCAGTATAGAAAAATGTCACAGCTTTAAGAGGGGAGGATTCTAAACTTTTATCTGAGCGTAAGTACTGATGAAGTCTACATTTGCTGTAGTCACAGTTGAAGATACTGTCAATTAGAGTTTAACTATATCTTTTGATAGAGTAATTTCATTTAACCAGACACCTTGTAGAGCAAATTAGCTATATTAGTGGAATGCATAAAGTAATGAGAGCTGATGATTTTACAGGGCACTGAAGTGGATGAGTGGACTTCAGTAGTAGTTAACCTTCACTGGATTTCTCATTTTGTGAATATAATTGACATTACAGTGCACGTTTAATCTATTTGTCTTATTTATCCCAATGATTAATGTTGTCCAAGGTATGGAGCTTCAGGTTCTCATGTTACTATCTATGCTATGATGCTTCTTGTTTCTATCAGACCTACATCTCTGCTTCTTTAATGCTTGAAACAGGATATTTATAACCCTACATATCCAACATTTATCTGATAGGTGTAAGATTCCACGTTACTTCCTGGCAGAATAGGTGGAAGGATAGAAACAGTTGGTTTGTGTGTGTTCAGATTCCCCACATCATTGAGTTCTATGCTGCGTTACTGTTTGGTATAGCAAGAAAATATCCACAGACAGCATAGGGCCCCTTCATGCCTAAATCAAAGGTGTTTGTGGTGTCATTTTGCAACACGTGTGATGCCTGGTAATTGAAAGATATCCATTCCCTGCAGTTTTCCTCTTGAGGGCAACATAACTTTTTGGCTTGTTATGAACTAGGTGTTGGCATGGGGTTAGGAAGTACAGCTTACACTGGACTTCACAAAAGCAAATGCTATTCTTCCCTCCATCCTAGTCTTCATGGATTTGCTTTGAAATAGTGAAATATACCATTTGCTGTGTCTTAACACTTGAACATCTTATCAGCTGCTGCACTTTTTTTTTTAGTAGTTTTATGGATTTGGAAACTGTAGAAGGAAATGATCTGAAAGCAGGTCCATCTAGAACAGTAGAAGGCAAACTCAGGAAGGAGAAAGCTGCTCTTGAAGTACGCACACTGGCATATCTCTGTTTCATTTCTCACTTAGTATTGTAGAGATTAAAGCTCCATTTACTTCAGGGTTTTAACTCCAACAGCACATATTATTGAATTATATTTTGTAGGATAAACAAACAGTGTAGCTTTAAATTCAAGTCTGATGCTTTCACGCTGCTTAAATAACCTGTTTTATTACTGTACATGGTGTTCCTGTGTGGTATGATGTGCTATCTTTCACAGTAATTTTCAGTCATGTGTAATCTGATTTCCATAAAAGCACAAAACCCCACCATTTCTGTCTTATCAGTACTGTCCTAAAAACTAACTAAAAATTCCCCAAACATAAATTGGAAATACTTGTTGGTAGCAAATGTGAAGAAACTGGGGAAGTTTGAACCTAAATATAGCTGTATATAAAGACAGCATTTGTCATTGCTATAGTATGTGGGAAAAGGCTGTTAAAGTCAGCTATCAAAATGAAACTGTAAAGGTACATTAAAGAAAATATAAAATACAAAGCTTTTAACTATGGAAAAGTCAACATTTAAAATGCCATAAGGAAATTCCTCAGAGAGAAATTGCACTGGGTTGTTACATGTACATCCACAGAGGTTTTTTTAAGCTGCGAGTCTCTGAACAAGAAACGTATTTGACTCCAAATGTTTGTCTTTATTCATGCCGCAAAGGTAGACTGCCTGTGCAGCCACCATCCCTGCATTATTGGAAGCAAAATACTCTTTTCGTGTTTGTACTGAACTGAATATTTTCCGTATATATCCTTAGGGAGAAAGAAGAATGGCACAAACCCTGATATTTTCTTTCCCTGAAAACCCCTTAAGTCATCAGTGTGTTGCATGCAGTTAGCAGCACATGTTCTAAAGCCTGTATCAGAATGGAAAATGGCTAAATCAGGAAAAAAAATGCTCTAGGTGAAGCAAATTAACTTCCTCTGAGAATTTTTTGTCATTCTGATAGGCCTTTGTCATGAAAGTATATTAAGGCTGTCATATCTTAGTGAAAAAGTGCAATATTTTAAAATATATATAAATGCAATGACATCTAAATACTGCGTGTGCTCTCTCTTGTTCTGAGAGTTGATGAGTGAATCTCAATCTGTTCTCTTCCTTCTACAGCCAACAGAATATTTTTCTGGTTCAGAAACTATTCTGAGCAAGTACAGGTTTGACTGGCTAGACAGAGAAGGGTGAAGAGATGGGGAAGAGCGTGCCACGACTGGGCACACTCTTCCCTTTGGCCCTTGAGGGAAGCTATGGAAATAGTAATCAAGTTTTAAGCATTAAAGTAGGATGTGTAGGCTCAGAAGCAGGACCTATGGGAAGATAATTTTAAGACTCTTCCACTTACCTTGATGGAAGAATCCCTGTGGATACTTAAGTCAGTGACTTCTGCAGCTGGAAAGATAGCTCCCTGCTGTTTATCAACATGTGTCGATCAGTTTCTGTGCAATTTCCAATATGTTGTTTGTGTTGCATCCAATTTCTGCCAATCATTGCGATTGTTGGGTGAATGACATTCTTCTTAAGAACTCCCTTTTCTTCATAATGGCAAAAGCAAGATATTATTCAGAAGTATGTATTTTTAAAAGTTAAATCTCTGTGTGCCGGAATGTATGGCTCAAAACTGTATGTTTGACTTGGGTTTGTCTTAAGGCTATTGAAATATTTTACATCTTCTGCTTTATCCTCCTCTCAAAAGAAAAAACAAGGTGTTTCAGAAGAAAACTCTCTCCCTGTTGGGTAAGTTCATACTACCTAACAAAACAAAATCAAACCCCACAAGTTCTTCTCATATGTCTTTCTAAATATTTATTGACATTGTTCATTTTCCACCAATGTTAAGAGAATTTTGGGGCAAATTTGATATAATCTCTCATTCTGTCTTCCTGATCATTATGCTATTGACGTAACAAGTTACAGTAACAAAAGTACCCATCTCCAGGAGTCCTTCTTACGGTCTGAACTTGCAAAAGATCCTAAAGGTACTTATGTGATTTACAATATTATTGTCAGTAAACTCTTGATTTAAAGTGATGGAAAATGATTTTTAAAGAATTATCATTCTTTTGTTGTTAAAGAATGAGCCGAGAATGATAGCTCATAGTTCTTTCACAAACATAATCCCTTACAGCATTCTTTGTACCTATTTGTGCAGAGCTGCTGCTGACTGAATGGAAATAGGATTTAGTGGTATTTAGTAATAATCTCAATAGGAGGGCTTAACTTAATATGCAAATTCTAGTGGGAATTTTCTTTCCCAAAGATATATTTATTAGCATGTAGATACTTAAAGTTTCCGAAACAGCAATCCAGCTCTCATGCAGAGAAAGCAGTCCCATCGAAGTATTATTATGTTTAAACATAGACCTTTATAGAAGCTGCATACTAAACTCATGAAGATTAAATGTGAGCTTATTTCTTCTAAGGTTTTGAAGTGTCTGTTCTCTCTCTTTACTTAAGTGCATTTAATAGAGTCTTTGAATTTATGCTTGACATAATCCCAGTGAAATAGAATGAGATCATCCACAAATGGTCAACGAATTAGGGCAACAAAAATGATCAGAGGGATGGAGCACCTCTGCTATGAGGAGAGGCTGAGAGAGCTGGGATTGTTGAGCCTGGGGAAGAGAAGGCTCCAGGAGCACCTTACTGTAGCCTTTCAGTTCTTAAAAGGGGCCTATAAGAAAGCTGGGGAGACACTTTTCAGCAGGGCCTGTTGTGACAGGATGAGGGGTGATGGATTTAAACTCACAGAGGGAGATTCAGGCTGGATGTGAGGAAGAAAATCTTTGTAATGGGGTGGTAAATGCTAGCACAGGTTGCCCAGAGAGGTGGTGGATGCGCCATGCCTGGAGACATTCCAGGCCAGGCTGGATGTGGTTCTCAGCAACTTGCTGCAGATGAAGATGACCCTGGTTGTTGCAGGGGGTTGGACCAGATGAGCTTTGAAAGTTCTTTCCAACCCAGACTGTTCTGTGATTCTATAAAGAACGGTGAAGTAACCATCAATTGCTGGGCGCTCATCCTCCTACAGTTTGAGCCTCCTCCAAATGATGCTTATTTGTCATCAACAGTGATCCTGAGAATGTCTTCCACTTTCCACGAATGACACATTTAAGACAGCTGCTGCACCCTGGTTTGATAACACAGGTAAAAAGCTAGATGTAAAACTGACTAGTTATGTAGGTTTATACTACCATGAGGTAGCTGTGAAGCTGGTGTACTATCTTTTCCCACCAGAAAGCCTTGATGGTTGTGAACAAGACAGCTGATACTAGAAACTTCTAGTCTAGAAACTTCAGCTTCTGTGATGAGTCTAAGAAAACTGGCTACGTCTGTCAGCTGAGTCAGTGAAACAGCAACAGTCGCTTACTTAGGTTTGAAGATTCTTAAAGATGTTTTACTGAATAAAGTGACTTCTTGTTTTGATGTTTTGCATAAATTCATGGTTATCTGCTAAATAACGTTCTGTGTAATTGGGTAAAAGAGTTTGAAAGGTACTTATTTCAGCTTTTTGTGCTGAAATCAAATAGATGGTCCTGGACCAATTAATCAAGCAAGTACTTCCTGAAGGACTGACAGCTGTTTTAGAAAGGGAAGAACTCAGATACCTCAGAAGCACTCAAAAAGGTGAGGCTGGTGTCTCTATATATTTACTTAGAAATATTGCTGTGCATGGCATTTCAATACACTGACTTGGAAGCTGAATAGACAAAGAAAATATTCTCACAGGACTACCATTGCATCCTCAAGCATGAAAAGCATAAAATTAAATGGAAATACGGAAGCCTTTAACTTACTCTCGTATATGTGTAAAATCAAAGGTGTCAGGAAAGACGGCTGTTATTTACAAGTGTCATCTAGACATAAGCCACAGTATTCACTGAAGTGAATAAACAGCCAGTTCTTGACTCAGAAATAAGTAAAAGTAAAGGTCAGGTTATCTGGTGGCTAATATCTGTCAAGATTATCTGGGTTGGATTTTTCCAGTCAACTCAGTATGCCTGAGGTCTGTTTTTCCTGTTGATAGGCATCTCGGCAGGGCAGAGCCAGCCAGGAGAACCACCAGCGTGCGGCACTGGTGGAATTCGGACAATCCCTGCAACGCTTCTCTCCTTATCCAAAGAGGTTTACTCAGCCAAATCCATGACTTTTATGTAGCTATTGCAACATGCTTTGGGTTTAACCAAGACAAATTTTAAAGTTCATCTTTAATTTCTGCAAAAACGGGGAGGTCACTGTGCTGCACCCTGCTGTCCGTAGTTGGTGCTTTTGTATTTCTCGCTTGAACATTTGTCTTCCATCTGCAATTTTAACTTTACTGTAGTTAAGATAGAAGTCTCGAAGGATCTGTGTTTTGCCACAGTTCAATATCCAGTTTAGTAATCATGTTCCAAAATTGTAGTGGATACTAAGTATTTTTTTGTGCGTTGATTCGTAGAACCCTCCAAGAACTTACCAACAACGTTTAAGTTGGCAAGCAGGTATTCTTTATTGCAGCCCTGGGAGACGCGGGGGATATCCCCTCCTAACGTGTCTCCCAGTGCTGCAATAAATACCTGCTTGTCAACTTTAACTTTGTTGGTGAGTTCTTGGAGAGTTCTACAGATCAATTTGGCGACCCAGATGGGACCCTCTCTGCTCAGCTGCAGGACCCACTGAGGATGGGGCTCCCTCAGGCCCTCAGGAATTTTTCCTGGAGGGACCCCTCGACCCATTTGGGTCACTGTGGGAGCAGACAAGGACCATCTTTATGAAAGATGTTCTTTTGTAAGTATTGTTTTGTTTCTGTTAACATTCCGTAAGTCGTAGATCTTCAGGAAGTAGGAGAAGGCTATCTCCGTCAGTGTTTGAAAAACTTAGGAAAACAATTGGAAGAGATAAATAAAAGAATACGAGGGACCAGGGAAAGAGGCTTGGATTACCTTATCCGTCCTTTTAGAAAAGACCATTGTAAATATGTCAGCAACTATAGAAAATAGAACAATAAACACTAGCCAGGCAGTACAAGAAGAATTATCTAGTTTGTCTAAAGTAGTCTTGCAAAATCGAATGGCCCTGGACATCTCATTAGCCTCACAGGGAGGAGTTTGTTCTGTAATCAATGACAGTTGTTCTTACATTGAACAAAGCAGAAGGATCACGACTGATCTAAAAGATACATGGGAACAAGTTAAGGTGCTGCAAGATTTCACTAGGGATGACACCTCATGGGGATTGAAAAAATTGACATCTTGGTTACCAAATCTCTCCTGGTTAAGCAAGTTGTTCATAGGAAGAGTGATACTGATATTAATTGTAGTCACTTGTATTTCAGTGCAGTGTTTCTTTTGGTCCTGTAAACAGTGATGAATTACGAAGATCAGAAAAGAAACAAAATCGGCGAGTTCTTGGAGAGTTCTACAAATCAGTGTGTGTGTGTGTAACTTAATTTCTAGTTCAGATCAATGAGTACATGTAATTCTAGATGATTGCATTTACCAATTTTACAGCATAGCCCACAAACAGTTGATCAGCTGAAAAAGGCTGTGAGTTACAGCAGGGAGGTGAAACCAGAGACAGGCGGAGAAACATGGGAAGCTCTTTAACTGGATTTACTGCTAATGAAAATGAAATGTGAAGCTATAGTCTTTGTAGAAACTTGTGATTGTGGTCTCGATTCATGCCAAGTCTGTAACAGTCATTGACAAAACAGAAATCACTTTACAGTTTTTTCCAAGTAAATTACTTACCTAATAAAATCCTAAAGTTAATGATCTTCATATTAAGGACAAAATATTAAAAATTAATGAAATGCTGGTATCTTATCTGCGTTACCAAAAGACAGCCCAAAGTAACCACTGTTTAATATTCTCTGCTTTATGAAAACGACAAAGTCATGAAAGATTATTCCTAACAGCTTTCATAAATACATCTGACTTTTGAGGTCAGTAATGCAATAAGTGCAGGAAATTGCAAATCAATGGGACAATATTTTAATGTTGACATTTTTATGTTTCTTGAAGCATTGCTATGTGTTTATTCAGCCTTTATAAATCTGAATGGAAGAAAGAACCTGAAAGCACTGATAAATCCTTCATATCCAACTGTGTCAGAGATTCATGCAGTGAGAGTTTAAGGCCATAATGAATAATGCATCACTTAATTTGACCTCTCCTATTTCATAGACCATTACACTTCTCCAAAATTGATTCCAGTATGGGCTCCTTATTGAGTCCAGCAGCTTGGGGTTGACTGAAGCAAAGCTTCATGCATAGGGTGAACTGGGTACGTAAATCTTCTCAGTCAGTTCTTCTAGAATGCTTACTGATATTAAAATGCTTTCTCTTTAGAAGTTGTTCCTTAGTGCCTGTCCTGGCTTCAGCAGTAGCAGCCAGGACTTTCTGAGCCTCATGGTCTGCCAGGGAGGAGGGGAAGCCGGGAGGAAGCAGAGACAGACACCTGACCCAAACTGACCAAAGAGGTATTCCATACCACAGCATGTCATGCCCACTATATAAACTGGGGGCAGTTACCCAGAAGGGTTAGATCACTGCTTGGGTCGGGCTGGGTATCTGTTGGTAGGTGGTGAGTGGTTGTATTCTCTTCCCTTGTAATTTCCCTTATTATTGGTGGTAGCAGCAGTGGTTTGTGTTATACCTTAGTTATGGACTGTTCTTATCTCAACCCGTGGGAGTTAAATTCTTTCTATCCTCCTCCCCATCTCTCCAGGAGCAGGGGGAGGAAGATGGAGGAGACTCAGAAAGTCCTTGGTCAGAGTAAACATTACTGAGCAGCAACTGAAACCATCAGTGTTATCAGTGATGTTATCAGTGATGTTATCAGTGATGTTATCAGTGATGTTATCAGCACTGTTCCCAGGCTGAAAGTCAAAACCACAGCACTGCACCAGCTACTAAAAAAGGAGAAAAATGGCTGCTGCTGCTGAACCCAGGACAAGGTATTATCCTCTCCAAATGTTTTATATGTGGTGACCTTCCAAGCAACTTAATGTATAAAGCATGTATGGTAGTTGACACCTATTTGCACAAAAATCCACATCTTTGGAGTAGAAGAGTTCTGCTTATGTATACCAGATCACGTTGCCTTAGATTGGGAATGAGTGGCTGCAGATTGACTTAAGCAGCCCAGTTTGGACTAAGGCCTGTGCATCTGCAGAAGGCAGCAGCATCCGTAAGTTACCAGTGTGCAAGTACTCCCCTGCTCTTGGCTGCAGGCAGTTGCGCAGTACCCTGTTCTGGATCCTTGTCTCTTCCACCTCCTGGTGCACAGGCTGGGACAGTAGCACTCACTAGAAACCTGAACTAAGCTATTCTCTCCACAGGGACCAGACAGAATTAGAGAATATGGGCACATACTCTTTAGAGGACTCTGAAATTAGTGGCTGCTTTGATGCTTCAGTGTTTTGCATTAACAGTAAATGTTTTCACCTTTGAGGGCCCCAAACCATTTTTGCAAAAACCAGACATGGTATCAAACCTACTGTAAAGTAAAATGTACAGCAGTCACTTCAATAAATTTGTAAATGCTGCTGCAAGCGCAGTTTTAGTACTGTGGGGAAGAGTGGCTGGAAAGCTGCTCATGGAGAAGAAGCAGGGGATGCTCATTGATGGAGCTGAACATGAGCAGCTTGTGCCCAGGCAGCCAGGAAGGCCCCAGCATCCTGGCCTGGATCAGCGCCAGTGCAGCAGCAGGGCCAGGGCAAGGACTGTGCCCCTGCACTGGGCACTGATGGGGCTGCACCTCGAATCCTGTGTTCAGCTCTGGGCCCTCACTCCAAGAGAGACATTGAGGTGCTGGAGCAGGGGCCAGAGAAGGGCAATGGAGCTGGAGCAGGGCCTGGAGCACAGTGTGATGGGGAACGGCTGAGGGACCTCAGGGGTTCAGTGTGGGGAAGAGAAGGCTCAGGGGGACCTGATCGCTGCCTACAACTGCCTGAGAGGAGGATGGAGCCAGGAGGTGAGGTTGATTTCTTCTCCCAAGGAACAAGGGATGGGACAAGAGGAAACGGCCTCAAGCAGCACCAGGGCAGGTTTAGATGGAGCTGAGGAACAATTCCTGCCCCAGAGGGTGCTCAGGCATTGGAACTGCTGCCCAGGGCAGGGCTGCAGTCACCTGTCCCTGCAAGTGTGCACACTGTGGAGACGAGGCCTCAGTTCCATGGGTCAGTGGTGGCCTTGGCAGTGCTGGGGTAAGGGTTGGACTTGGTCATCTTAAAGGTCTTTTCCAACCCCACTAGTTCTGTAACATAAGGCTATAGATAGCTGTACCTGTCAGTAGAACCTTTGAGTCTAGCAATGCTTGAAGACACTGGACCCATCTATAAATAAGCAGTTGCAGGAATATGGAGGCCCTACTGAGCCCATTTGGACTCTTTCAATGGAGAATTGTATGCGTGCGTAGCCCAGTTTGTTCTGATTCCCAGAGCCAGAAGGGTCTTTGCCTTAGCTTTAGGGATACCATGTTAGGAATGTAATATCTGCTGCAAGTTTTATAGGGCTTAAAATACTGAGTAAAGCTCAGGAAAACTGTGACACTGGGCGTCTGACTTAGTTAATTTGTTCAGTGTTCTTAAGCTGTAAAATCTTAAGAACCTTAGAGGCTATAAACTAATAAAAATAAAATAAGCATTTCTGACTCAGTAGATTCTTACTGTTCATGCTAACCATAGGAACTGTGTAAATATGAATTCAAGCTTACGTATAAAAAGCACAGTAAAATGGATTGTGTTTTGAGATGCCCAATCTGACCTGTTAGCTGTCGTTTTAAGTGTCTCCATCTGTTCTTCTGTGCTGCTGTGGTGTCAGCTGCACAGTTTCCAGGGAAAATGGGACTTCTGTACAGTAGACTCAAAGGTGGGGACAGAATGCGGCTGATCTAACAGCTATGTGCATCTGGAGTGGGCTGTGTTTAAAACTGCCATTTCTGAAACTGAATCCCGAAGAAGCTTTATGTCACTTGGACTGCTGACATGTCTCTGTGATGGAGTTACATTAATGGAGTGTTCTGAAGCAGTAGATAGAGGACAACTTGTCAGGCTCTGTTGCTCAGCTTGCAAGCTGCATAGGGGTCCAGGAGTGTAGGAGAAATTGCTGATTCTTAAGACAATGTGCATTTCCTTCCCTGCCTCCATTTCAGAGACAAAGTACCCTTCATCTTTAAAAGGCTGAACTCGTTCATGCAGGGGAGTCGGAGCTAAATGACCTTAAGGTTCTTTCCAGCCCTGACTGTTCTATGATTCTCTGAGAAGCTTGTGCAACTCCTGTTGAGGTAAAATCAATAAATATGATTTGTATTTTTAAAAGTGAATATTTCCTCCACGTGGTTGTTTCAGAACAAAACAGAGTTTTGAGATCTGGGGCCAATCGCTCCATTTATGAAGAATCCCTGCTGACTTGAATGGGAGCTGCAGAAAGGATGTGTCATCGAATCATAGAATAGTCAGGGCTGGAAAGGACATTAAGGTCATCTAGTGTCACTTGTGTTCATCACCCTTGCAGCTTGTCTGATACGTGTGGTGCTTACCTGAGAGGCCTCTGAGGAAAAGCAGGGATTTGGAAGGCTAGAAGTTGTCTTGAAATGCTTCCTAAACACAGTGATGGACAGCGACTGAAGTTCACAGTTTGTGAACTCAGCGAGTAGAGGAGTTCACAGTTTGTAAGGGTGGCAAGTAATACCAGAGTAGTCAGGTGGATGATCTGATTGCAGTTTGGAGAAAACCCCTGCACATCCCAGTGTAGTGAATCTGATAGCCATTGCATCGATATAGTACGTCTGCTTTCTAGAGCCCAGCAAAAGCCATACATGCACAGAGCAGTCATTTGTGTATAGTCTTCGCAACTTGGTGCTGGGTAACCCTTTTCCCCAGTAACTGAATGTAGAAACCCTAGTAATAATAATCACGTAACCTAAATGGCCTGTTTTCTCTCTGAGAAATAACCTCATTATTCTATAACTTCTAGGATCAGTTTGAATACTGATGTGCATGTATATATGGTCATGTGGTTTCAGGACCTGGCTCTATGATCTATGGAAGTTCGTCTCTGCTTGCTTGAGTCCTTTGGTGTGTGAGCTTCTTGGGGGTGCAGTTGTTTGAGGATGTTCTGGAGCAGGAGATGTCTCCTCAGAATTAGTGGAGTGGGGATCTTGTCAGCACAATGGGCTGAGATGCAGCTCTGTCCCAAAGCTCTGCAGCTGCAGCCCTCAGCCTCCTGTGACAGGATGCCCAAATGCCCAGCATTGTTTTCTGTGTGCCAGGGATTTGCAGCAGGGAATGCTTGGATTATGTGTGTGTGTGTGTATATATATATATATCTATGAAGATTCATGCCCATTCAGATGACTTCCAAAAGCATTTTGACTAGCATAAAAATCAGTATGAATTAAGACTGTTTCCTGGCAATTCTTGAACTGGAAAAGAATACAATTTACTGGTTGAATAACTGACTGGTTTGTTCATCTCTGCTCTAGTGTTTTCTAACCACTCATTTATTAGACAAATTAGCAGGTAACAGTCTTATTCAAGTTTTAAACACAGATCCTTTCTTCCTTTGCTGTGGATCCAGTTGCAGAGCTGACTGACAACTTGTGCCACTGAGCATGCCTGCAAATTGGTATATTTTTAGAGATAAGAAATCTGTGATTAAAACATTTGTATCACTCATGGACAACACGGTCCTTTTGTGTCTTTATCCCTTGAAGCTGGAGGTAACTAAGAAATTAAATAGGCTCTACAATTAATTTTCTCATGTTTAATGAGAGATCTGTTTGCCACTATGGTGTCAGCACCTCCTCAGAACAAACAGCTGATGTTTCAGCTGTAACAATAAAGCTATACTTGCTGATACGTATGTAGTTTGCTGCTGTATTAGGAAGATTTTCTGCTTGTGCTGCTCAATTGTGAAGGCAAAGCTTGTAGCACAGATTTGCTCACGTTGAGGTATGGTGCTTTCAGTATTTTGGGAAAACGACTTTGGAATTTTTTAGAAAAGACAGGATCAACCCTGATTAAGAGAAACATGAATGCTTGTTAGCAGGAAGCAGTGCTACTGACTTGATAACATCTCACCAGGTTTTGATGTGTTGATGCTGTTATGTTCAAAGGTACTGGAATCCAACCCACTGTTACTAGTCTAGAAAGGCAGGATTTTCTAGGTACGACTTCTACACTTCAGCAAACGCTGCACCAGCTAATAGGAAGGAGAAAAGTAACTGTTACAGCTGAACCTGGGACACCCTTCAAAGGTGCCTTTCCTACCCCTTTTATCCACTCATCTCTAGCAGCATCTAGGAGTGTCTGTTTTGTTCTTTCTTTCCTTTGACTATTAGGAGTTTGTTACCCTTTAAATGGCTAACTTAAAGGCATTGAAATTAGGTTAAATTCATCTTACTGTAAGAACTGCTATCAGCTAACACGAGTGTAAGCATGCTAATTGTAGTATGCATATACTAGTGCATACAGTATGAGATCCTTATAAAGAAATATGGTAGTAACCATTTTTTTACATGAAGTGGTCCTCATGTCATGGCTATTAGTCTAGTTTGATGATACAGTAGAAAAAATAATTTCTCAGTCTAATGACTAATGGTTTTGAGAATGTTCTATTCATGAAAAAGTTCTACTTGTTCAGGTTACTCTGTGTAGAGGGGTTTGTTTTAAGGCTTTTGATAAAAACCCGATCATATTTTGTTCTCATGAAACAGTCCTATATGACAGATAATACTTTTGTTTTTAATGAGTAGTCACTTTCAAGTGTCATAAAGGAGGTTTCATTGTCAGTGCAGGAATCATAGGATCATAGAATCACAGAATGGTTTGGGCTGGAAAGGGCCTTAAGATCATCCAGTTCCAACCCCCGGCTATGGGCAGGGACACCTTCTGCTAGTTGGCCAAAGCTCTGTCCATCCTGGCCTTGAACACTGCCAGGGATGCAGCATTTACCATTTCTCTGCCAGCGCCTCACCACCTTCACAGGGAAGAACTTTTTCTTTATATCTAACCTGAATTTCCCGTGTGTTAGTTTGAACCCATCACCCCTTGCCCTATTGCTGTAAATCCTGTGTGATCGCAGGAACACCTATTACTTCTGATAGGCAGAAGTGGGGAAATGCAGCAGGAGAGTAACTTTTCTCTGGTCATGTTGTAATGTGATTTCTTTGGGTGTCGTGTTCCCCCCCCCCCCATAAGTTCTTGAAACCTAATTAATAGATTTTTGTTTTGCCACCAGTATGAAAATAAGGCAGCTTGTTCACTTTCATGTGGGCTTATCTTGCAATGCAAACTTGTTTATAGACACGTCTGTTTCTAATAATGATTTATTAGAAATTCTAATTCATGAGCCTTCAGGTGGTCTCAGCTGGTATGTTGGAAGAATCAGAAAATCAAATGTCTTCACAACAGGTTGGCAAAAAAGTCAGTGCATTTAATTTTTTTGGTGTTCTTCAATAAAAGCTCTTGCTTTTCTGTGAGCCCAATTTCCAAGAGTATAAAGAGGAGGATCTCAGAGTTTGTGAGCAATGCAGCTTTCACACAGCTTTTCAGTTACCTGTCTTTTTGCATTATGTGATAGCCCAGCTTAATAAAGTCTTACACTTGTTCTTAGTTATATTAGCTTTTTCCATTTATGCCCAAACAGATAAATAGCACCTTATTCCTTTTTCTCAATAAAATATGCTTCTCCTCCCGATTTCTAATGACATAGTGTAGCAAACCATATATCTTTCAGAAATATGTTTCTTAAAGGCATGGTTTGTGACCATAAGTAACAGTACTACTGGTAGCACAACCCTAGCCTCTTTGCAAGAGGTTGGCCGCAGTGCTGCGGCTGCTTTCTGTCAAGGGCAAGCAGTATGGTGGCTACCAGGTGCCGCGTTGATCATTTAGGCTTTGAACCTTTTTGTTTGTATTTTCTCCCCAATAACTGTCATCCCAGAGAAGAGCTCTGTCAGCAGATACATGTTCTTCTATTATGAGCAGGAAGACAGGAAGATTAAGGAAAGCAACTAGACTTCAAACATGGCTCCTTCCTGCCCCAGAACAGCGTGATTACTGGATGCACTCACACACTCACTTTACGCTTTGTAAAGCCCAGATCAGGGAGTGAGCGTAAACAAGGGAAATTAAATGGTGGACTGGAAAAGAGTAGGACAGAAAGAGATTGAGAGAAGCCAGCAGCATGAGATACAAATTGGGAAGGGCAAACAAATGTAAAACTGGGATTACTATAAGGCTTCAAAGCTGCAGATTTGTCAGTAAGAAGGGGTCTTCCCAATGAAGCTGAGGATAAGGATCATGCACCTGAGAAGCTATAGGTCTTCCTCAGAAATAACAACTTTTTCTCAGAGTGTTACCACTTCCAATTGACCCATAGCCAGAACTGCAATTAAACTTCAATATATTTTATAAAAAATAGTACTTAGTTTACTTTCACATATGTGAAGAGATACAATTGCACAATGGTGGTTACAATGGTAGAAATACACTGTGGATAAAATGTTTGCAAGAGATTTAAAAACATACCATACAGCACCACATCTGAAATTGGGTGATGGCCAAATGAATCAGACCTCATGTCCAAGTCAATGAAATTCCTAAACCTTTCTTTCGGAATAAATAAATGACTAAAAAACCCAATGTGCAGTATGTGTCTGACAGTACCTGCAGTTGAGCAATACGTTCAAACCGAAAAATGAGGTAAAAAAAGACATTCATGCATGTAAGCCACCGTTAGTCTCTGACTCTAAAATAAGGCAAGTCATAATCTTTTAAAAACCGTCTTTAGCCACTTAAATCCTCTTTAGTGCTTTTCAAGACAAGGTCTTGAGTGACCTTGTAGAATCATGAGTTAAGATGCTTTTATATCCAATAGGTCATTTTTGACAGGTTCAGGCCTATTTGAAATGCATTATATGGTCGAAAACATTGCTTTTCCTTAATGAAAAAAGAAATGTAAATTAAAAGGAACTGAGAGAGATGGATGCTTTCAGAATTTATCACAAATGACACTGCTTTGAGGGAGGGAGGTGAGGGAAAAGGAGGGGAAAGGAAATTATGTGTCATCTTCAGTTTTAATGACATGGAAAAGGGTGACATTAAACAGGACCTGATGTCCATTATTCCAGGCATAGAGAGCTCTATCTCTTGCATTGTAGTCAAGCATGGATATATGAAAATACTGATTATGGAAAGGAATGTCTGTATACTCGTAAGTGGAGGTTTTTGTGGAATAAGAATAGTAGACCTTGGCTCCTGTTAAGTGAGAGTTAGTAACATATAAGGTGCCACAGATCATGAAGGATTCTCCAGCACTTCTCTTTGGGTAGCCTGTGCTCCAGCTCTTCAGCACCTCCAGTGTATCCTGGTTTAGCTGGCTGATGACAATGTTGCCTGCATTTTGGTTGGTGGCATACACAGCCCATAGCCCAATTTCATCTGCCATCAGGTCAATATCAGAAAAGCCACCCCAGGTGTAAGGGTAGACATTGTGAAAGCCAGCATACTCAAGGCTACGCTGTGCAAGCACCCGCCCAGTGTCAAAGCTGTATTTGATGATGATATTGCTCTGATACTTGTTGAAATAGAGGGAGCCATTGTAGACAACATGGTTGGTTCCTGCCCATTTGAATGGAAGGTTGTATGTCCTTGATTCAGCCCCACTGACAAAGTCTGCAATTGATTTATATTCACGGACAATTTTATTGTTAGTGTAACTATCCATGTACCAGACCTGGAAAGAAAACAAAGATTGGGAGTAAACACCTGGAACACAATCTGTGGTACGTGATCATGATATGGCACGATGGATATATTGCAGGAAAGGAAGGAAACAAAAAGGTTTTAGGTGCTATCAAAGTACAATATTGTCCAATTGCTGCCACAAAAGCATGAGGAACTCTGAAGTTTCTGAATCAAAACTTACCTATACAGGTGAAGTCTCAAGAAGATTGTTGCTAACTAAATACAGTGTCTGCATTTTCAGAAAAAGGTAATTTTGCATTATTTAGTGTTTGGGCCTCTACTATATGGGGCTTGCTTAGAGATATTCCCAGAGACTAATAATCAAAGATGGAGATGGGAAATGGCATATGAGTGAAGCTTAGGAATAAACTTGGTTCAATTTTTTTCAGCTGAACCTCTAATCAGTGTGAAATAGTGTGTCTTCTTAGCAAAGAAAGCAAATACAGTAGCAGTGAAGGCCAGTAAAGTTTAGGAACCCTTTTTTCCCTAAAACCCAAACAAAATCGATACTTTATTTGTTTTTAATGTTCTGTATGCTAGCTTCTATTCCCTCATTTTTTCCTTCATTTTGCCTTTTCTCCTGTTAATTTGTCAGAGGACGAATCAAATTCTGACTAATAAAAGACCAGAATAATTTCTGGCAGTGCGGGAACGTGAAGGCTGTGTGGGGATGGGGCCACAGCAGGGAGAAGGTGCTGGTGGAGGTGAGGGCACATGGGCACTGGCACTCTGAGGGGGCAGAGGAAACTTCCTCAGGTCATTGAGGTTCCTGGTGTCAGTAATAAACCTCGATGGACACAAAGGGCAAAGGAATGCTGTACGCATTCTTCAGTTATTACTATTTCTACGTTGCCTTTTCTATTGCCTTTGTATTTTCTGTATTCAAAAAATTAACCTTGTGGGTCGCATACAAAGGAAACCTAGTGTTTTGATTTCAAAAGCTCATTCGTGGAGAGAGCCCTTCCTCAAAGCTGTGGCCACCTTAAGATCTTATTGTAGATCCAAACCCTAATACAGCTTTTGTCTGAGGCTGCAAATGGTCTTGAATATAGCTTATATGTATCTGGGGCCTAATCTGGCAGATTTTGACTGTGCTGCATTATGGGTTATGCTCTTGGGTGAAAGTGTTGATGTTTATTGTTATATTATCTTGGTTCTTAAAGACCCAAGCTCAGGTAAGCACAGTAGGAAGAAAACATGTATGTAGTTGGTTCAGATAGGTGTACGTCACTCCTGAAACAGTTGAAGAAAATGGCCCAAAAGTGCTTAGCTAGCTGTTGTCTTTGGATATTTTTGCATGAACACTGTTGCCTTTTCTCTGAAGTTGCTTAACAGTGAAAAGGATGGAAGTAGCAGAAACATGGAATCATAGAATCATTGAATAGCATGCTTGTGAGTGGAAGCTCCTAGGGGGGAAATATACGTTTAAAGATTAAAATAAAGCAAACGAAACTCCAGAAGGACACAAAGATACTCAGTGCCTTAACATACTCGGTTATTTTTCTCTGATGCTAATGGATCTGTCATCCAGGCTCCAAATCTGGTTCCGGATATCTTGACTGTAATGGGGCCTGTAATTTTCATCAATTTGCCACATGCTGAAATTAGAAGAACAAATACATTAACGCAAATAATTACACACCTCGCCTTGGTATCAGAGCACAAGACCAATTTCTCTAAACTAGATAGTGGCTCCAGGGGATTTAAGCTTATGTTGAAGATGGATTGTCATCTTCACTGTATGATCTTTTCCCAATTGAACAGTAATATAAATAGGTAAAAAACACACAAATAGAAAAATCAATTGTGTGTATTTTTAGGTTTATGCATTTTAAAGCACAGTTATTTTTCTGGGCATAAAGTAAAATACAACCTAGTAAAATATCTTTCTGCACTGAACTTTTAAGAAGAAATGAAAAGAAGACATACACCCCCTTCACTTTTGCCTTCCAAAAGCTCAATGCAAGGCTAGGGTTGATGGATGGTTCACTTTATCATTGACAAGGGTAACCAAGGAGGGGTTAAGGGCGGACAAGAAAGAATGAGCTTGTAATCAGAAAGTATCACTGTGCAGCAATGCCTGTGTGTGACTTGCCTGTGGTTACACACACGCTGTTCCAGTATGAGGAGCCTGTCTGAAGTTAAGAAAGCAAATCTGAGAATTATTCAGCAACCTTGGCTAGATTAGTTGGCTTCTGATCCATTAGGTTGTCTCATATTAGGCTGTCTGGGAGGCAAATAATGAGAGTCGACATGGTTTTGGATGCTGACCTTCCTAACAATCCCAAAATCTATATATTTAGGAGACATTAATAACTTAACTATTAGCAACAAGCCCCTGGTGGACTTCGTATGTTTACTACGAGACTTAGTATCACACAGTGGTGTTTAAGTCATTAGGTGAAATAGCATGGTTTTGAAGAAAAGATAATCTACAAGAATGTAATGTATGTAAATGTTCTGCAAGAATGGAAAAAGAAGTGACATGTTTCATTTATTTTTTAATACAAAAATAACTACTTCTCCATGATACATGGTTGTGCTATATTGTATAACCCTATCCATCAAGGAAACGTGGAAAACAAACTGTATCTGGTATTGAGAGTGAATTTACTCAGTTCTAAACAGAAGGCACATCAAGCCTGGATTTTCTACTTTGTGTAACTGGCAAAGGAACGTGTTGTGCAAGCCTGTTTCAGTCATATAGAGGGAGTTAATGCTGTGCTGCCAACTCAGGGGCTGCTTGAAGGGATTTTGGTTATGGCCAAGGAAGTGGGATGTAATGGAAATGAAGATAACTGAGAACATGCTGAGAAGTCGGTGAGCAGGGTAGGCTGTGTCTATTTTCTGGGTCGACAGAAAGGCGTTACTCATATATCTCAATCTATGTACCTCACAACCTTTTGAAGGTATTTTTGAACTTTCCGTGTTAAAGAATCTTAAGATCTTCTACAGTTGGTTATCCCAGTACAGTTTTTAGTCTGGAACTCTCTGTGGATAGGCTGCTGGTATTGCGTGCTGAGTGCTGTTTTTCTGCAGCAATGAACTGCTATTAGCTTGGAAAGCAGAGGAGTGTATCCTACCAAGGTGAAAGCTTTTATTTTTAGATGGTATGTTATTTATGACTCAGAAATAGCTCAGAAATGAGCATGAGATGAACTCAAACTTCAGAGGGGTTTAATTTGGCATCTGGAGTAAAATTATCAGAAAACTAATAATAAGTAGGAAGAAATCAGGGCTTTATAGTTTTTAAGATAATTGTAACAGAGTGAATAAGTTAAAGGGTATACGGACTGATGCCTTTAAAATACAGCATTGAAATTAGTAGGAAAACATAAGCAAAGGTTTTGTAATTCTGAAACACTCTTTCTCCTATTAAGAAACCCTCCCCCACCAATAAAATCCAGGAAGCTCAATGTGGGATCAAAAATAACCTGTGAAACTTTGCTTCTGAACAGACAAAGCTTAAGGAGGAGCCCCTTGCAGAGATGTGGGGGTGCTCACAGGGCCCTCCTCTTGCATACAGCCCGGGTAACACCATGTGTTGGGGTAGGCATCTGAGCATGCACCATGCATGTTTCCAGCTAGAGAAGGGTGTTCGGAAATGTGTAGGTTTATTACTGTGTAAGTATCTAGTACTATGGTTTGTCTGGTGTATTACTAGTATCGATCCTGAACGTAGAGTTCACTGATTGCCAGTCGAATGCAACCTGTTAATAACGAAACCTTTTCAGCCTTAATTGGATTTAAACTATATGAACTGTGCTGCCCTCCCCTGTGATGGAAGACGCTGCTTTTAGAGAAATCTGTCAACATGTACTGAGATGCTGTTGGATGTGAAAAAAGAGACAACATTGTACTTCAGCCAGTAAATGATCAGCAGTTTGAGTCAGGGTATATTTATGCTTATTTCCAGATAGCATGTAGTGATTGAGAAAAGGAGACTGTTAGGAGAGTTGCTTTACAGCTGAGGGGCAACTGACTGAAAAGGTGACAAAGCTTCTCTTTTCAGCATAACAACACAGAGCATCTTGTAAGAGGCATGAGGATTTTAATACTCCTGCCCTTTAGTATGCCCCATCTTTTCCCTGTTCAACACCTAAATCTGCTTATTTGAGATATAACTGCACAGAACCGGTATTTAAAACAAGGAGTAATACTGCAAGTATTTTCAACACTACATCCCCCTGGTAGTGATAATTTATAAAGCATCAGCAGGCTTCTGCTGCAAACCTCAGCAGTAGCTGAGGTCTGTTGGCCTGCTTGCTGTCACTGTGGGCAGAGAGAAGGAAGCAGCAGAGCTGTCGGTGCCCACCTCTGTCTTGTCATCACAGCCTCCTCATAGCTGCAGTGACTTAGGCACAGGAGTTTGATATATGAAGTCACTGTTTCCAAAACAAAGGTATCATTGTTTTCTCCAGTTTTGTCCTTTGGAGTCCTACCCATTCATTGCAGCAGACCTGTATAAATTGGCAGAATCGGGATCACTTATGTTTTCATTCTAAAGTACCAAGCGTGCTGTCTGTGCAGAAGTGTTACTGAGTTACTAATGCAATTAATTAGTTTATTTCAGGTGAATATCACAGCATTTTAATGACATATTACTACAATACGTAGTTTACCAATGTTTAACATTGAAATAATTAGTGATACTGATGGAAAGATGATTCCCCTATAGCTTGCCCAAGCCTGTTCTTGTGTTTGATAACAGAAGTTACACGAGCGACAACTCTTTCAAGAGTAAAGCTCAATATACAGATTGACAGTTCACTGACAAAGCAAGGTGAGTTTTCTGTGTGGTTGTAAGCATGTTCAGCTTTGCATTCAGTGCAAGGCATTTTCCTCACTCATCCACCAGCAGTGTAAGATGTATTGATCTAACCCTAGCCTATATTCTTAGCTGCAGAATGAACCTTACAGTTTTCCAGGTGGCTATGTCAAAATTGATCTTGTATGCTGAGGTTTCTTGCTAGGGAGTAGTGCTACTAATATGCTGAAAGGCAGTATCATTTACTTAACACTTCTGTGGCATGGCAAGTCTGGGAGTATGCAATTAAAACCCCTCCAATTAGTTTCCAGTTGAGACTTTAGCTCATTTTGTACGTAGAGAAGTAGAACGTAGACAAATGTTGTGTGAAATGAGAAACACTTCCGGGCTGTGAATTTTCTATAGCAGTGAGGTGACGTTTTTAACATGGCCAAAACCTCCTTTGTTTTGTTGTGGTTTTTTCCTTCTCTTCTTTTATATATATCTATATATCTATATTTTTTTATTCTGGCAGAAGGGAGCATCTGAGGATGTGAAAATAATTCTTGTGATGGCAGGGAAGCTTTCTTTTACTGGTTGAAGAGGTTTGGTTTGTAACCAACCTCTGCTCTTGAATTCCCTGACAGGAGGACTGGATGTTAGTGAGAAGGCAGGTCAAATACGTCTCCACACTAGCAAATGTCAGGAAGTTCAGGAACACTAAGGAATAAAGTAATATTTCTAGGCATTTCTTCTACCACTATGAGCTTCACCTGGGGTTACACAGAAAGAGTGGGGGTTTTTAGAAGCACTCAGACTTTTTCCCTTGACTTTGAAAGAAGCAGCTACCTACATTAGAAAGTCCTAACTGTAACTGACTGTGGTACTTGGAAAATCAAACCTCTGAGTGTTTTCCACCCTAAACTGAACTGTACAAGAAACATCATCTCATGCACTATCTGGGTGCTTGTGGCTTGATTGATCTCTTGTAACAGTTTCATCCTGTGGACTCCTGGAAGCCTGTGATTTCCTGTATTTATTTATATTAAGGGAGAATTTGAGTGTGAAGTGACCATTAAAAAAGAAAGTAGGTTTATTACCCCTGTAGTCTGGAAGGCTCTCTGGGGCAGAATGCATCTGGAAAGCTGCTTCAAAGCAAGCAAATAGCAGCAGAAGGTTCTGACAGACCAAATAGACAGGAGCTGTTTTGAAGATAGCTAGGAAGAGGTAACTGATAGTCCCAGTCTCTGTGATGCAAAAGACTATGGGTAGTGCTATGCATACTGAGTCAGTGTAGGATTTATAGAAGGAAAAGGAAATGAAACCAAAACATTCTCTTGGGATGTTCATAAGCGTCCTTATTCTATTTATTGTAGGTAATAAATATTGGAAAATGGAGTATTTTTTTATCAGTGGTTGTGCAAATAACTTCCAAGACTTTTACTGCTTGCGATTTTCTGCTTATGGTCCAATTTTTCATAACACTGTAGCGCAAGGGAATGAAGAATTCATTCTTGCTTTAATGGGTATATGTCGGTTGTCCTGCATAATACAAATCCAGGAAGTGCTATAGTCCAGTTATCAGAGATTGCTGAGAGTAAGCCTCTGGATTCTTCTGCATGTGTGAAATTACTTGTGTAATCTTTGGGAAAGTCATTTATCCTCCTGTGCTGCTTGTTCCCATCTACAAAATGGGGACCTAGTACACGCTTTCGTACTACGTACTTGTAAAATATTTCACATCCCAAGGGGAAGGATGCTTTGAAGGACAAGCACCACTGCAACCAATAAAGTAATCACATGCCTGCGCTGGTACCTCTTCTGCCATCGGTGGAGCAGCATTTCTTTGAAAATACGGAGTATTCTACTTCTGAATTTATAACTAGAAATGTTACTGTAAAATATTGGTCTGATTCTGCAATATAATCAGATGGGGCTGCAAATGACTGCCAGAAAAAGACCCGTCTTTTTAAACGCATGTGAGTCTGCGGTGTACACAGTCATATGCACTCTCTTGCTACGTATTTAGTGGCAGGCACCCTTCTAAAGTTTGGTGGACAAATTTCTCAGCAGCTTCAGCCTGACTCTTCTTTTACTCCAAACAGAAGGAGCAAGTTTCAGCCGTCACAACTGCTGTGGTAATCATTAAACCTCAGTGAAAGTAAGACAACTGCTTACTGTATGTTAATGAGTGTTGAAAATGTTACCAGTGCAGATGGAAGATCCCTTTTAAGTGGCCAGGGCAGTATAAATAATGCATTCTATTGCTGAAAAACACCTGCTAGGGAGAAGAATGGAAAATAGCTATTACACATGCGGGTTAGATAATGATATTGTGAAAGCAACAAAATCTGTGAAGATTGGAGCCAGATCCTGTGGCACATTGGGGCCAGTCTGCCCTTTGCTGCTGTGGGCTTCTGGGTGTCAGACTGGCATGGACAGTCACAACTGGATCATCTCCAGTGTGGTGCATGTGTCTGGAGAAGGTGTAGGCAGCAAAGTGGTTTTCCCTTTAGGCTTGCTGATCTGAACAGACAATACCAGCTTTCAGGAGTCACAGTAAGCCTAGCTGAAGCTGGTCTTACTTTAAAAGGCACACAGGGGTAGGCCAGAAATAGAGCCAGTCCATTAGTAGGTGAGCATAAAATTCATTGCACCATCTAAGACCAGAGAATATTGTCAATAAGGAGAAATGAATCTGTATTAGCGCTTGAGAATGCCAAACCCTTTTTAATAACGGATATGCTTAATAATCTGTTTAATGCAATTTTTTTCTCTCTGTTGTTAATATACATAATTTTAATAGGGTGTGTCACAGGAATTCAGGATAGATAGGAGAGGAAATAAAGTGGATGAAAAGCAGGGAATAACCCCTGTGAATACACCTAGTCATTCGGATGTATAACATTTATCTGATACAGTAGTCACTTCACTAATCAACCTTACAAGAATACGCTGTGAAAAGCAAAGATAAACAAGATACTCCTTAAAGAGAAGTTGATGACCTTACTGGAGCACTCACTCTAGAAAAGACTGCCTATGAATTTTCTTGCAGTGCAGCCATTTTCTCCTGACTGTCTCCTGTCAATGCTGTAATGTGCTGTTATGTGTGTGTACTGAGGGGAAAATAGGATCGTAAGAAATTTCTGTTTGAAGAAGTCTTTCATGGTATTAGAGCCCATCATCACTGCATTATTTCTAGTGTAGAATAAAGAAACTGTAAAGAAATCATTTAAGAGGCTAACCTAACCTAGGTTTTTCTCACTCCATTGCCTCACAAAAATAGAGAGGCCCTGCATATCAGGTTAATAACACATTTTATGTCATTTGCAGCATTTAGAAGTAAACGTCCTGTTAACTGGGATCCTGATCACAGGACTGAACCCTGGAATTCCTAATTTATTCATATCGGTATTAACTTACAAAGTATTTATTTCTCATAGAAATGCCAAGAAATTGTTAACTTACTGAGCTTTTTCATGCAGTCTCGAAGCCTCGTTTCTAAACTGAGTACGCGCTGGTGTAGCTCCTCATAGTCATAAGCACCAATTTCTTCCTGAATCCCAGTGAGGACAGTAGACAGATTCCTAATTTCCTCCTTGAACTGGGTAATTAATTTGGCATCAGTTTTGTATTGTTCCAGAACCGGGATCAGTGGCAGGAGCTCATCCATCTTTTCTTTCAACTCCTGTTAAAGGCAATCAGATGTGCATTAGAGCAGTTTAAAGGACTTCAATCCTCTAATTCCTGTTTATGTAACATTTATGCCAGATTTTAAAAATTACTTGAAAATTGTCATTGGTTTTAACTAGAGATCTACTAATAGTGTATTGTGAACCTCTTGGAACCTCAGGCTGAACGCCGGTAGGCAGTAGATCAAATGCACGAGACAATAGTTTTTCTACTGAAAGTACACAATTACCTTCAAGTGATCTGAACCAAACCTGCTGAAGGTCTGACTTTGCATCCCCCACTAAGTGTGACTTTCTTGAGAGAAGGGGATTAGACGTGAACACACAATGAGGCTCAAGGAGGTCATGCCTGTTTTACAGTGCTGTCATATTTGGTGGGCTGTTCAATTCCATTTCACTCCTTACAAGTACTGAAGTAATTCTTTTTCTCAGCGGCTGTTGGAGACTCTTTAGTTCTCTTCTGGCCACAGAGGTCTTTCTTCTGAAGAAAAAATCTGGGGTTCTTAACTGTGCTTTGTTTCTGTCATCCTGCACTAACTGCCTTTGCACTGGCAATCCTATTCTTAAACATGGATTGAATAAAATAAGGAATACTTTGGAATCTCTGATTGCCCCCGTCACAGACTTCTGCTGAGTCTCATGGGTTGAGAATCTGCCTCAGTTTGTAACCCTTGCTGGCTGCTTATTTGCCATGTCTTCATCATCATTTTCAATGTGCTAATCATAGGGGCTTTATTAAAATTAAATGAATCGAGGTTGTTTTCCGGTTGGTTATTATTCTGTAGAAAACCTCCAAGAATCCTTGCAGCCACAAGGTTTTGCTTTATTGAAAGCAGACGGGGCTGTCCCTGCTCTGTCAACCGTATACAGAGATTTGAATCTCTTTATAATTTGAGGAAACAGCAGGACTTCCATGAGCAAATGCTGGGCGGACATGAGGAGAAGCAAGCCTGGACAAAACAAGCCAAAGGATGGAAATAAAGTTGTGTTAGGTGGTAGTAGCATTCAGTGGTAATAGAGATTGAGAATAGATGAGCATACATGGAGAGAGGCTGTTGAAGGGCTTAAAAAAAACATTAGCTGGAGGAGTCAGCAGGTTAAAAGGGAAAGCAGAAGGGAGCTATATGGAAGCCCAAGGACACGAAAGAGGTGCAGAAGATGTGGTTAGAGGTTAGTGTAGTCACTGACATGTGTGAAGACATGCACATACCATCTGTTGCATCACTTGTATTAAAGGATGCAATAAACAGGGTAGAATATTTCCAAACTAAATGCCATGAGGATGTCCAAAGTATTTTGCTAAGGAGAAGTGGAAGAAGCTCACAGGCAGGGTCAGCATTTTTGCTGCTTGAGGATCTACCTCTGAATTTTTGCTTCTCAAACATGTGCTAAGACAGCTTGTGAGCTCTGCAGTATCTCTTCATCACCTAGGTAATATATCCATACTGGTTTAACAATTGCTTTCATACCAGAATTATTATTTACTCAAAATAGAGACTTACATATGTTGTCAGGAAGTATATTTTGCATGCAGCTAATCTTAATAGCTAAAAAAAGCTATTAGAAGCAGACATATTATAAATGGATTTGAGATTATTAGGAGTTCTATTGGTTCTATTATCAAGAGGTCTTCCAATTACATTATAGTAGCAGAATTACAGAAATTAACACAAAGGAGATTTTTTTTTGCTTACAGGTAAAGCTGTTTTTATTTTACTGTTTTTATTGAAAACTTGAGCCTACTTTGTGCCTGTTAAAATGACTGTTTTTAACTTGGTGACATGGTGAGCAGGCTTTGTGACATAGAAAGCAGAGCTCCAGAAGCCAAAGGTTTTGTTACTTCATTTTGAACTGACGAACTTAGGCTTTGGTTCCTTGGGGCAGTGAACTGCCAAAAATCATAGGTAAGCCATGATGGAAAGAAGGGCAAAGCTTGTAAAAACTCTGGAGATAAGTGAAGCTGGGCTTGGTATTTTATGGTAAAATAATTGTATTGGTTTCAGCTGACACTCCTAGCTTGTTGCTATGATGAGAGGTACAAGAACTATTTTGTCTTGCAGCATGGATAGGTGGTATTAATACTCTGGCACTTTGTGCCTGATGATCTAAGGGGATATGCTATATACAGAAAGATCTCCTTTGTCTCAGGAAAGAGAAAGAACTGGAATTTTTGTAGATTGAATTTCGGAAAGCCAACAATATAGTGTATTGTGTTGACCTTTTAAATCACTCTATAACTTGATTGGCTGGAAATCTGATTTACATTCCTGGCAAACAGTCAAACTGAAGTTAACTACATGTCCAGTACAAATATTGAGTATTTAGAAGGACAGAGAACTTCAGA
Organism: Myiopsitta monachus; assembly: GCA_017639245.1. Taxonomy (NCBI): domain Eukaryota; kingdom Metazoa; phylum Chordata; class Aves; order Psittaciformes; family Psittacidae; genus Myiopsitta; species Myiopsitta monachus. The sequence continues at coordinate 551,529 of CM029923.1, read as the reverse complement.
AATCTGCTACCTTTGACATTGTTTATCAGACATTCAAATGTTGATATTTTGTTCTCCAGGAAAACTGTAATGAGAATATAGAACGTATAATGGCATTATACGAATGTGCTGTTATTGCAGAAATGATTGATGAAGGGAAAAAAGGTGGAGAAGTTTCTTCTGTGAAAATAACTGGAGGTACGTGCGCATACTCTAAACTAAGAAGGGCGACATAAATTTTGGTAGTCACATCATTAGCGTACTTAATTCCTGATAGAACTGAGACTCATTGGGTATTCAGTCTCATAAAAAGAACCCCTAACTATGTAATTGTTTAGGTATTGAACTTTAGCACCAATTAGAAAATTAAGACCATTTTATGTGAACTATCATAAACACTTAAAAACGTTCATATTTGCTTAACATGATGTGATGCTCAAAATGGATTTTCTAGATCCTATTTTACTGTCTTGCAGCCTTGAAATATCAGTTTGACAGACTTGATATTTGAAGAACTAAAATATGCTCTTGTACCATTCTCTCCTGAAGAGTTACTTCAGATAGCTTTTTCAGAACACACAATGCTATTTTGTAATGCCTGGAACCCTCCTTCCTCACAAAAAGATTGGCTTGTGGTTTTTGTTGTCATTAAAATTCCTTGGAAGTCTCTTCTTAATCACCCAAATGTGAGTAGGTCTGATTGCCCTCCTCCCCATCCCAAATTCAAAATCGCAAACCTTCAGACATGAAATTAGATCTTAATTGTACTGAATAAAAATTACAATAACCTGATTTATTATAGGCTTCCTTCCCTTCAACTGCATTAAATGTCAGGCAACAGTAAAAGTGCAGAACGCTCTAGCAGTTCGCTATTAACTCGATTGGATCTCCCCTTTTATCACTGGAGCTTGAATGAACATAAATTTCTCAGTATGACAAGCATATTGACACAGAACAAACAGGAATCTGTTTATAGTGACATTTCTCTAATGACTTAATAATTAATAGTTACTCCTTATTATAATTAAACAGAAGATTATCATCATAAAGGAAGATCTATTACGCTTGTCTTTCTAATGTTGCTCTTGAGTGAGCATTTTGAGCTGAGATCTCAGCAGTCCATGCATTGCTGCTTAGTACATTGCTTCCAGCAGGCTTTCAAAGTTATTGTTAAAATAAAACCTACTTGAAAATGCTTTGTCATTAATGTCTTCCGATCATCTTCAATTTGCCGAAACTTGGCCTTCAGCCCTTTCATTTGTGTTTCCATTTTTAAAACGTACTGGAAATCCCTCTGAGTCCGTAGATTTAAAACTTCAATAGATTGGGACATATTCTGAACCTGTTAAAGAAGAACACTCTCTAAATGTACTTTCTGCGGCTAAACTTTTTTTTCCCGGTTAGGTAGTTAAATGTCAGGCAATAACATGTGCTTATGTCCATGCTTTAGTTGTGAGTCATTTATACCACAGTATAGTTTTAAATTCCATAACTGTTCCATAAATGCTCCATAAATTCCATGACAGTACAGAAATAGGGGAACAGGGCTAACAGGACTATCAGGAGCAAGGCACTGAAGAAGTAAAGAGAGATATCCTTTCAGCACCATTATCAATGGGCTCAATAAAGACTTTTGGTCAGTGGAGTCTACTTTGACATTTGTAGTAGATGCTGTGGTAGATGCTGACTGTTTTTCAGGATATGCCAGATAGCACATGTTTCCTCTCAAGCAATTTGGGAGGGACAGGACTGAGATTGGGAGATATTGGTTAGTATGAGGAACATGGTTTTTTATTGCTAGTAGGCATTTAAATAATAATTCAGTATAAGGAAATCATGACACTCTCCAGAGAGAAGCTGCAGTGTGCCCATCATGAAATAGGTGTTTGCTCATGGTTTTGTACGTAGATACAATATTAGGTATTTTACACGATTGTCTCCTTGGTAGAAACCCACATTTTTTACAGATGAGTAGTGTGAATGTTCAGGTAACTTCTGTAGAGCAAGTGACTTTGTAGCTATAGCGAGCACTTTTACCAAGAAGAACTGTATTCTAGAATAAAAAGCTTATGTTATAAAAGCAATGCTTTTGCCACTCATAAAAGAATACATTTTGCAAGTGCCATTATTCTATTTCAGTAAGTGGTTTGCTTTCCAAAACATGAACAAAGTAGACTGCTGTAAATGTATCAGGCACCTTCCTAATAGAAGACAGCTCTAGCAGTATTCCTGTTGTTTTCAAGAATATGCAATGTTTGAACTGATATTCATGTCTGAAATGAATACATTGTGACCTACAGAATGTGTGGGTTCAACAAATACTCTTCAAATACTGTATTAGTTATGGAACAGTTGCCATTAGCAGTTCATAGAAAGTATTTTTAATGGAAAAAAAGGTAACTTTTCTAATTGTTGAAAGTAGGCAAATGAAGTCCTTCAGGTCTTGGAAGAACTTTCTGTTTCTATCTGGCAGAAGATGCATTCACGTAGAGGCTCTAATTAAATGACTGTGCATGGAGGTAGTGTAGTAGTACTATGCCATGATATACCCATCATGACCAGAGTTCCAATCGTAACAAAATAGCTTTTAGAGAACTTATGATTTAGGTTCTTTTTGGGGGCAGTTCGAAAATGTTGAGACCTTTACATCCCTTTACCTCCCACCTGAAAGGAAAGTAAGAAGTTTTTACATTAATATGTGAGCGTTTGGGAAACATGCTAAAGCAATGACTCCGGAGGACTGAAGCCTTCCTCTGGTAAGTAAACAGACAGCACAATGGGAGGTAGCTCCTCCTCTGTGTGCTGGTTTGCCAGTGTGCTCTCCCAGCACCTCATGCTGTGGGCTCTGTCACAACCTGAAACTAAGTCCCTAATGAAACTCATTGAGTTTTAGGAAGGGAAAATGTTGAGGGGATCTTTCGCTATATTAGCAGATTTTTTTAGAGTGATTTTTCTATAGTTAGAAAAATACTGAAAATTTTATGCTTAAAACTGTATTTTTAAGTCTACATTTTATGTAGCTTTCCACTATCTCAAGCCTCAGGTTCTGTACCGCTAGATGTGATACAATAACTATCACCTTGGTTACTTACACAAGGGAATGCAGAATAATAGTTCTTGTTGATGCAAAATAACACTGCACTGGTTTTACTTACATATGCAGTAGTGGATAATACTTGAGATAAGATTTAGGGTGTTTGGGGAAAAACTGCATCACCAGAGAACGAATAAATAGTATTATTTGAAGAAAAACCAAATAAAAATATTATAATTGTTTCTCTTCTGTAAAGTCTGCTTGGCAGTGCTGTCATATCTGTATCTTGTCATTTGTTGATAAGAGACAAGGAATGACCTTCAAGAGTTTCATATGATTAAAGCAGAAGCTGTGTTTTAAATCCCACAGCTACAAGCTCCTTTGAGGTGGGATCTGTGACTGGTTTTACACAGAAAAATCAGCCTTGTCTGTGTTTGTGAGGAAGAATTTTGGGAGGAGTGAACAGGAGAAAAGATGCAACTTCGGTTTGCTAGATAAGTGATTTGGGTTGGGGAAGGTGTTATAGAAGGAAAACAGACCAGTGGTGATCAGTGGCAAGAATACAGGTGGGGGATGTATATCCTGAAGAAATATTTGTATTAGATAATTCCTCAGTACTCCACCATGTATTGAGGGAAAGGAGTGGATTTTGGTGGGAAATGTAGTGCTCAAAAGGAGGAGTCTCTTATGGGAACACTTACCTTCTCTAGCAGTTGTCTGAGTTGCCTGCTTTTGGCATCTCTTGAACACAGGTTTTGTTCAGGTGCAACAACAGTGCAAATGCAACGGCCATCAGGATCCTGGGCTGAGCTATAAACTTGCCACCCTTCCTTGGGGCTAATCTGAGTCTGTAACAACAAAATAATAAGTAAAGGGACCTGGGCTGTATTTTGTCGTTATTTGAAAACCCACTACCTCAGAGTATTTTTAGTCTTGCAGTATATGCTTGCAGTGAGGTCAACACTCAACAACTAATGAGATCGGCATTTTCACACTGCTTCATTCTATCTCGCACCTCTGTAATGGTTCTTGAGAAGTGTCCAGCACACGCTGTTTCCAAGGGCGGATGAGAACAATTTTCAGCTTGTGATTCAGCACAAACTAGGCAATTTAAGTCTTTGCAAAGGGATGTTACAGTTTTTCATCAGCAGAGAACAAACATGTCCTTTCAGCCTGAATGACTTGCTTTAGACTAATGGAAACAACAAAGACAGGAATGAACAAATCAAAAAGGCCAAGGAGGGAGCACTGTGACGCACACTGAGAATTGGCTCAGCAGCAGTTTGGAGTGTGGGGTAGCAGGTTTGCTCTTAAAGCAGCAGCATGCAGAAACCTGTTCTTCATTGACTTCTACTGCACAGACACCAAAGGGAGGAGCAGCTGGCTCCAGGGTAACACTGAGAAGAGTGTGGTTAGTTAAGGGGAATGGTGGTTGTGGCAAGCATGGCACAGTGCAATAAAGACATTGCAAGTCCTTCAGTAGGACGAATTAATTCTGGAAGTTTCTAACCTGTTCTTTTTTACAGCCACCATGACTGAGAAAGAAAACAAACAAATCACATTTGCTTACAGAGCAGGCTAACAGTGCATAGCATTAAAGTCTGTGTGATACCTGGTGAGACTAGGTATCTGTCTGTCTAATGGGATGGATAGAAATCTCTCACAAGAGTGAGAGAAGGCAATAGAATTAGATGATTGAAAAGATTCAGGTGATGGAATTAAAACTAATGGACACCAGAACTGGTTTTTTTTAAATTTTCTTTTAAAACGGTAATTTAAAGTTAATATTGCTCATTATTCATTCCTAATAATACAGTACTGACTACTGAGTTTCATAGTACAGGTGCTAATGGATGCCATGAAGTAATTTTGGGCTGGACACAGCTGGAATCAATTACTAGTTATATTATAAAACTGTGCTCAATGTCAGCACTGAGAGTGATTATTTAAACTGGCAAGCTTTGATATTGATGCTTTACTGGCTGCTCAGTGCAGAATTAGTTGCAGAGTTCCTCACCTCAGAAGAGGTGCATGTCTGTGTAGACTGAAGTTAGACAAGAGCATAGACTTTCCATCTTCAGTGACTCTTCTGAAGAAGTCACTGAAGATAGCAGTGACCTCTTCTACTGTAGTTAACTGAGAAATCAAAATGGTATTTGGGTAAAAGGGTATTGTTGTCCTGTTTTGCAAGGAAAACCAAAGTGTCGTAATGTAGATAACTGCAAAAAGAGGACAGCTGAACTTGCCTTTGGGTTTGCTAGAAAAATGTATCCAGAGTTCAGTGCTAAATTATACTGCCCCTCTTTACCTTAACTTTTAGGGCTAAGAAAATCTAGTTTAAGACCTGGAGAACAATACAAACAAGACAAAAGTACATCTGCAGAGACTGTTTATTTTGAGCAGCTACTAAAACTGTGAGCTTCAACAAGTGAAGCCTATCAAGGCTGGTAACCCTTGTGAAGTGTAAACTCTATTCACACCAGTAGTTTCCAGGATGCTCTCTAGAACTTGTGCCCAGACTGTTGTTATGCAAGAGCAAGAAAGTGGAATTCTCGCTGAAGTTCAGGAACCCATTCAGGAGCATAGAGTTTGTGATTATAATTCCTTTAGGACAGAAATACTTCACATGAGTTTATGAAAAGTTGTAATATTTGAGCCTTATACCTGCTATATTTAGACTGGTAGCAATCAGTTTTGCTGCATTCTAATGTACAAATGTATGAGATGCCAGGATCATGCACAGCCTATTGTAAAGCCATTATAATCCAGGCTGTGTTACCAAAGGTACTTATGTCATGGGTATCTCTTTTTGGCTTTACCTAAGGGAAAACCCCTGACTTTATTGATTAACTTAGCAGATATTTTCTTACAGTGTCTAACATATGGCTTGATTTGAAAAAGTAACTGCTATTTGGGAAAATATTTCTCACAGTGAGAGTCTGTCAGGCCCAATCTGGTTATTCGCTGCCTCTGCATAAGTAAGCGCTCACATAATACTCCTACAATTTAGGCTACAGCTCTTTGTGGTATTCTGTGGTTCCCTGTATTTGGGCCGTTAGGGTTTCTTCATTAATTAGGCTAACAGAGAAAAACAGGAGTGTGTGCAGGTTCTCTGCTACTTTTTCAGTGTGACATTTAACCCCTACCTGAATTAGAAAGTACTGTGACATGCAGGGAACGAGCTAGGAGGCATCAGAACCTTACAGAAGCTAGTGAATCTACTCTTCAGATGCGGGCTTACTGCTGACAGGCCTTGGTAAACAAGCAAGGAAGGAAAGAGCAAGTGGAGAACAGCAACAATAATTATACTAGTTCTTGAAAATCTGGGAAAACAGAGCAGTCCCTATAAAGATGAGTATTAACCATTGCCTTGGCAGGCTGCTGTGCCACAGACTCGCTTCACTTACCTCCAAAGTATACTGGTTTTCACTTGCCCTTTTATATATTCTGATAAAACTCTTACCTCTGTTTTTGCTGACAGGACAAATGGCAGTGTGTATGCTTAAATATAAACAGTGTATTATCAGTTTGTCTTGCAATTTCAACCCTGGACTGACAGAGAGCTCAAAAGAGGAGGCCCTCTCCCTGATCCCACCTCCTGGTACAATTCTTCCAGAAGGGAGGAAATTGGGTCATTTTGGTTTTTTTTTTTCCTGGTACTATATACACATTTATGAGCTGTGTATCTGCTAGGGGGGACATTCCAGAGAAGTGCATGTGCTGCACTGTTCATTGGATGAGCTGCCAGTGGACAACTCTTGATGGCAGTTAAAAGCCAGTCAGTGATGATCTCAGTATTACTGAGCACCTGGAGCATGAAGTCTCTCAGCCAACATCTAATGTTAAGAGACAGAGAAAGATCGCACATTTGTGGTCCTCGGTTTTATACAGAAAAGACCCCACGTGACTGAAGTTCATATTTGTTTTACTTGGTCGGTGTTGCCAGGCTCAGATAATCCAGATTTTACGCTCATTTCCCTAGCTACCCCTCCTGAAACACAAAATATGCATGTAACTTCAACTTAGTGAGTGCAAAGGGCATCACTGAAATAACACTCTTACATCATTACAGCATTTACATCAGCAGTGCTCTGTTGTAGCCAAGGGAAGCATGACAGTTTACTTGGAATCTGAACATGTTAATATATATAAACACGTATGTGTGTATGTATAATTATATAATTGTATGTTATAATAACTAGTGTGCATCTTGTAGTCAGTTGCAACTCAACTTTAAATGTGATAGGGAACTTTATTACTTATCATACTGCCACAAGAACTAGCAATATATACTGTTGTTCAATAAGCACAAGTGAAATTTAAGGAAAATAAAAGTGAACTTCTTCTTGTCTTCTCACCAATTCTTGCTGCTCTAAACCACAACAGAATTCTTTCTCACAGCACCCTGCAATTAATTTTGAAGTAGTAATATTTAAAGTCTAAATGCAGTGATTTTCTGCATGCATACATTCAATTAACTAAACATCAAGGAGTAAATGCATCCTTTCTAGTTACAACTATAAGGCTAAGCTCTCAGCATAGTGCACTACCATACAAATAGGTAAATTTACATTTTACATAGCATCCTATTATGTAAACATCTGGTTGCAGTTACACAAAAAGACAGTTGTACTAAGCTACGTTTAGGAAAATGGTGCTCTACTTTAATTTATGGATACCAGTACAGTGTTCCCTCTTGGCCATTTGAAGTATTAGTTGAATTTTTAGGCTTCTCATGAGTAGTTAATCACAGCTTTTCTGTAGGTCTTTATTAACAAAGGCTGCTGTATATGAGATTCAATGATACAAAGTGTTATTTGTGTCATTTGTATTCTTCCCATATCAGCCTTTCAAAAATCCTGGAACCCAGCCTCTCAGTACCAATTTTATCGTGTCTCTAACAGCTATTTATTTACTTAACTGTACTCTGATAAAGAAACATAGGAAAGCGTCAGACCCCTTACATATTGTAATGAATAGGTAATATATAAAATTATTAAGACAAAAAGAAACCTATCGCCAGGTATTTTTTTTCCTTAATAACTCAATACATTTCTCTGGACCAGCAAACATGAGAGAAAAGCTCGAGACAAGTGAAAAGACATTGCTGGACTATTTTTAGCATTTCACGCTCAAGATGAAGGCATTTGTTCTGAAATATTTAAGGATGCTACTTTAAAATCTTTCTTTTCATAGTAAGATCGCAACATCCTCGCCAGTGCGCAGTTTTATGATGCCCAAAGGGAAGTATACATGAAGTACTGACAGGAAGATTAGTAGCTTAGAAAGATTTACAAAGAGGCAACAAACTAAAGCTTTGGCTGGCACTTAAATACTATTTCAGCATTAAGATGGCTTGCAACACATCAGAGCTACTTACTAGAGTGTCTGCAGTGGTAATTCTGGTGGTGTTTAGTCCTACCAGAGATGGGAGAGTTTGGGACATCCAGTTGGAGATCATTGCCATGGTACTAAGAACAGCACCAAGCTTCAGCAGTGGAGGACTCATTGCTGTGGAGCTAATGAGTTTTCATAGTGACTGATTATCACCCCAGTGCAGGCTGGCAGTGAGAGGCGTGACTGCAGCACAACAGCCACAGCATGAAAGATCAAGCTACCCAGCTTGAATAATCCACTAAAACCACTCATATCCTTATTTGCCCTCTGTCCTTCTGCTCTTATGAGCAAATACTTCTATCTCATGTTGACCACTTAGGAAACTAGTTCCTATGCTAATAATCACTGGAGTTTCCAGTGGGAGATGGCATAGGGTCAGTTACCTTTGGAGGTGCTAGAGAGTCAGTTAGCACTGAAGTAGTTCAGTCCTCTCAGTGTGGTATGTGTTCCTGTCTGAAATGCAAAAGCCTAATCACAAATCCAAAATCAAATAACCCTGCGCTCCCCATCATTGCTTTGGTAGAAATATGCTCAGGTCTGTTTCTAAACATGATACTATACTTGTCCAAGCGGATGGGGAAGGGAGAGAACTGTCAACATGCCCATGAAAACACCCAGAAGCCTTTTTGAACCTTCCTTGATTCGCTGATCTCACATAAAATTACAAACATCAGTGACTTTATTATTTGCACAGCTTGTTATTAGGATATTTGTTGTTCAGAAAAGAATATTGAAGCAGTAAAGATTTTTATTTCTCAGTGTTCTTGCTATTTTACAAGGTTTTATACCAAAAGTTATTGCTACACTCAGGGCTGGCAGACCCAGCATGTCTTGACTGTTGTTTGGATGGGAACAGAAGATAAATTGTGGGTTGCACATGTAGCATTCTGCGGCTGCTTTTGGCTCCAATCTGCTGTTAAATCTGCTGTTCTCTGGTGCTGTGGAATGGTCTCCAGGTTCAGTGGCAATTAACCTTTTCCATAAATTTAGCAAGTATAGGGGGGAAAAAACCCCAACAAACCAACCTCAGAAAAAAGACTGTAGAAATTATTGTGCTTTTGGGGGAGTTTTTCATTTTTAGGATTATTTTAAAAGGACAAAATGCTGAGCAGGGATTTCTAACAGCAATTACTTTAGGGAGAACTTGCTTTCAAGTTTGCAGGGAGGTAAAAGACTGTATTTTTTTCCAGAGTTATGGACTTTTTTGTCTGAATGTGCTTCCAAAAGCGTGTATTTTTCTAAAGGCATTTAGTGCTCTGCATGAAGGAAACCCGTAGTGAAACTTGAGTGATGTGTTCTTACAGGACTGCGTGATCACAGATATATTTATACAGTTACTAAAACCCTGCAACCAGTTTTCCAGCTTCTCAGAGCGTGTACACCAAATTCAGGCTAGAATTTTCTCTTCCAGCATTCATCCAGAATTACTGCAATAAATCTGCATTTTAACAAAGACACATTGATTTTGTGAAATTGAAAAACAGATTCAGAGCTACTTTATAATCTTACAAGGAACAATAGAATGCAGAGACATTTTATGTATCCAAGTATTAAACGTTTGCTGAGAGTCATACAGTAAGGTGAGCTGTGAAATACTCAAAAAACCTAATTCACTGAAGAGATGCATTTGAAAACAGTGCAAGTGCATGAGTTTGCGTCTATACAGCTTCTGCACAGGAAAATCAGCTGTTTCCAGCTTCTGTAGTAATCACTGCAGTAAAAGACCTAAATATGAAAATGCCAACTCCATGCTAAATGCAGTAGTTTTATTTCCCTGTAGCATCTTGAATGCACACACTAGTTTGCACGCGTTTTGAATTATTTCACATAGTCGAGTAATCGATACCACATCTCCTGGGACAAAATAACACACCAGGGCCATTGTCTCCATAGAACGTGGACTGCTTTCAAAATCTTAGCTGATAGTCGGAAACGTTCTTCAGGCCTTGGAACAGGCTGCCCGGGGCAGGGCTGGAGTCACTGTCCCTGCAAGTGTTCACACACCATGTGGACAAGGCCCTCAGCGCCATGGGTTAGTGGTGGCCATGGCAGTGCTGGGGAATGGTTGGAGTTGATGAGCTTAAAGGGCTTTTCCAACCCAGTTGATTCCATGATTCTATGTTGATGTCTGAATAAGAAAATGCAGGGTTTTTTTCTCAGTTCCACAAAAAGCATCCCATTGAAAAAATGCTGCACTGGGTCAGTCTCCTCGATCCATTTAGCTCCTTTCTCTAGCAATCCCCAGCAGTGGATGCTTAAAAAAGGAGCATGAAAAGGGAACTGACACATAGTAATACTTTTCTTGGTGTCACCTACCAGCAAACTGCGATAGTTACTGTGCCAGAGGTTGTACTTTCGTGTTCTACATTTTTTCATGATGCTTTCTTCCATGAATTTCTCAAGTAACTTTTAAACCATCTGTACTTTTAGAAGGTGCAACACCCACTGGCATGGAGATCCACAGATTAATTGTGTCTGGTGTGAAAAACATACTTATCAGAAGTCCTGATTCGATTGCAAATTTGAAACATCCTGATCTGCAATCTTCCATTGAAAATAAATAAAGCATAACCTTCATCTGCTTGCAACAACCAGAATTGCTTCCACCTACTTAATAGAAAAAACCCTTCATCAATGCATTTGGATACTGCAAACACAGTAAGCCCATGAAACAACTCAGTTTTGTTAAATCTTGTAACACTTTTGATACCTTTAGAGAGTCGGTGGTGGCTCTATTTATGTTCTGCTGACTCCAAAGAAGCCAAGAGCAGCATTAGGTTTCGTAATCAACTTTTGTAGCGGTGTCTGTACTCACCCTCTGGGGTGTGTTCTAGGACCTTGGCCTCCTGCTTGTCTGGGGCAAGCAACTGCTGCAATACACTGGCTCTAGCGAGGCATGTGGGTTTCCTTACTGTGAAAACCCGAGTGCAAAGCCGGCTGGTATGTGCTCCATTTCAGCCCAGTATGGCTTGTGGTGGTACAGGGATGTGCTGCTGGATCCAGAGCTTCAGAAGCACTCCTGCATTTCACAGTTCTGATTAACTCAGCATATTTCCTGTATTTCAGGAAAGCTTGGCTTGTGTGGTGGTGGCCATTACATACATTTTTCTGAAGACAGAGACCCTGTGGCAAGACACCCTCGATATTAAGCCTTGAGACAGAGCTCAGTCAGGCATGACCTCAACATGATGAAGGGCATAGCGAGAAGAGGTGTTGGAGTCTTAGAAGCAGTTCCTGTTTCAGTGCAGATAGGCTCAAAGTTGTCCACTGAACAGGTGTGGATATTGATCTGTCCAGAATAACATCAAGAGTTCAGGTTTTTTGCTGAATTGTTGCCTTTCATTGGCAATTGCTCAACTTCATTAGTAATACCATCAGTTACTTCCAGTACAGTTCAGGTAACGTTTGGCAGTGTTGCATCATTTTCTAGTTTTATTGGGTTATTCTGAAGTCCCTCAGCATCCTCACTTTACCTAACACAAAAATACTATTGCCATTCACAAGTTTTATTACCTTTTTCGTTATATCTTATTTCAGCAGTTTTATAAGTACCTTAATTCCCAAGACATTTCCTTAAGGTAATGATAGATTTGGGGTTTTTTTTACCACATTGAGCTGCAGCTGTTAATATTTTTGGTTTTCTTCTCTTAAACGTTTTCTGTTCCTCAAGGGAACATAATTGGTCACCTCCTGACAGTTTTAACCTTGGACAAGGCACTTTCAAAAGACAATAAAAGGCTTTTCTGAAGTTCAGATGAATAATTACTGTTGACTATCCTTAATCCAGTTTAGTTTGAACTTCTGCAAAGAACACTATTTGTTTGGTTGAGTATTTCAACTCCTGCAAAAACCACTGGTTATTAATGATTATTCCTAACAGATGACACGCTGCTTGGTTCTTGTGACAGTATTCATTAATGTAATGTAGTACTTTATTTTCCTCCAACTAGCTTACCTGCCAAAGAGAAGACCTGCTGCCCTGTGATTCATGGTATTGCTGCTAGATACATCTTTAAAGAGTGTAGCGAGAGATAATCCTCTAGTACTCTCTGCTGGCTAAATAACTTAAAGTTACCATATAGTTGGTATCTTGTTGGTATCCCCATGGTGCTGAAGTTAGATTCCCTATTACTGCACGAGGGCTTTAAAAGCACATATGCACAGCAGTGCAGGGATGATGGCAGGTTGTAGAGGTGTATGAGAGTTTTCTAACACAGCCCCAGCCCAGGAGCTAGCAGTAGAGTAGCTTACCATGGAACACTGTAAATTGTAAGTAAGTATGGGGCAGATGTGTCCTGTACTGCTGAAAATTTGATGCTAGACTTGTGGTTGTTTGCATAGGCTACACCTTCCCCTAGACAAGGATGTTACTTATTCAGTGTAACAGTTGATATTCTACATATCTAACTTCCTCAGTTCATGAACCTGTTTGCCTAATAGTTGATTCAGAGTAATCCCAGAATGGTTTGGGTTGGAAGGGACCTTAGGCTCATCCAGTTCCAGCCCCCTGCCATGGGCAGGGACACCTTCCACTAGAGCAGGGTGCTCCAAGCCCTGTCCAACCTGGCCTTGAACACTGCCAGGACACGGGGCAGCCACAGCTTCTCTGGGCACCCTGGGCCAGCGCCTCAGCACCCTCACAGGGAAGAGCTTCTGCCTTAGATCCAACCTGAACTTCCCCTGTTTCAGTTTGAACCCATCACCCCTTGTCCTATTGCTACAGTCCCTGATGAAGAGTCCCTCTCTGGCGTATATTTGCAAGGGAAGGCATATGTGGGAACAGAAGGAGTCTCTGCAAAGGTTACTTTCCTGAACAATGGAAATACGGGAACTGTATTTTGTTTGTGTTCTTATCAGAACTGTAAAAATGTCCAAGAAATCTTTCTGTTAAGGAACTAAAACTTTAATTTTAACTTTTTAATTTTGCCTTAAATATTTGGCTAAATGAAAAGCAAATAGTGGAAAATTTTGGAGAGAAATACATCTGAAATCACAAAGATCCTGCCAGAAACCACAGAAAAACTGAAGTTATTCTCCTCTGGTTAGGAAGTAGAAACCAAACTTTGTGATCTGTGTTTCAGTTCAGCTCTGCTTTGCTTTTATTCTTAATGGAAAAAAAAAAGAGGTGTAATTTCACATTTCTGATCTACAAACTGCCATGAAATAGTTTTCTGAAGAAGAGCTAGAAAGGAACAGCAGTTCTAAAGCCTGAGCATTGTTCTTTATCACCCTGAAATTTCTACTCATGTGATAGCTTCCCCTTTTCATAGCTGACTTCTCTGCAAGTCAGTGGAAGCTGAAGTATTTACACTGAATAACTACAGATGCCGTCTTTTGATCTTATGTAAAAGTATTTGAATCTGTAACGATTCCAGTTTTGTCAGGGTTATTGTATACCAGTCCTGTAATATTTAATTAGTATATTATAAATTGTTAGGGATATTAAAGGTATTCTTAAGGTATTATATGAATGCCTTTATTTATTTTTATAATATAAGAAGTTGGAGACTGTTCTAGTCTCTGCTGTTTTCTTCCGCTTTGAGGCCCTGTTACATTTTTATATGGGTTAAATAAAGTCTAATGTAAATGAGAATACAGCCTAATGTTACGTTAGTAAAACTGAGGTATGACGATCTCTGTCTTATAAAAAATAATTAGTGTCAGTGTTAGGAATATCAGCTAAGCAAATGTCCTGAGAGTCAGCAATATGTGAGCACACACATATATAAATGCACATATGAAGTACCTCCTGGTGGAGGAAAAGAAACAGTGATTGTGAGAAAGACAAAGTGGTGCAGTTCAGCAGCAGCCACTTAAACCTGATGTCAGCTTATTTAATGTGTGTGAAAAAAACCCAGAACGTTACCTCCTTCCCAAATACTTCTTACAATTCTAAATCCTGTTCATGGATAAATGCTAAAAAGGCTTTGCTTAGAACCTTGCATTTTGTGCAGATAGCAATCCAAGTGATTCCATCCTCATGGCTCAGATGTCTGAAATTCTTTTGAAGTGAAGCAAAGCAAATTCAGGAATCTTAAATCTGAGGAAGTTTGTACTTTGACAGGTTAGGTTTAGAAAGTAAGCTCATGCATAAAAGTCAAAGCTTCCCTTGTTATAGTGTTTTCCTATAGTGTACAGAGTTCTTTTTCTCCACGTGACATATTGTAGTGGTGACTCAGCAGTACACTGATTAAAGAAGTACATCAGTACATTAGTCATATTCCTGAGCATTATTATTTATTCACATAAGCTTAATGCATGTATAAAGCAAAGTTCTCCGAATCTGAATAGCAATTAAAATTCGTCCAGCTGCAGGTGGACTGAGAGAGTACATCTTTGCCCTTTGCCAGTTCCAAGTCTCTGAATTTAGAAACCCTGAGAAACCATTAGCTTCTTCATCGAACAATGGTTTTGTTCAACAAAGTAAGACCTTTGTAACTTGTGAGTAGTAATAAACCTGTTCTTTGTAAGAGCAGACTGAGAGGTATGTGCCTTTTATAGAGAACTTGCTTTTGCCAGCTCATCTGTGCCTATGCAGTGACATTCTGCAGTCAGGCATCTCCACTGATAGTATGAGAATTGAGCAAGGGATTTTTAAACTCTGTTGACCATTACATGCATCTATAGTAATGCTTTTGAGGTGACATGCTTTCTGAAGTGAACTTTCCTAAATTCCTTGTTAATTGGAACAGCTGGGGAAAAATGGGCAGGGAAGGACTAACTGAAATGAAACCAAAAACTTCTTCAGTTGATTTCCTACCATTTGGATTTTCAATAACATTTATATCAGACACTCAGTAAAACCTCATTAGCATTGCTAAAATGTGTGATATGTGATAGATCTAATGGGAGAAAAAGAGTTTAGTGAAATCACCCTTTTCTGTTCTGTCCTCTGTGCAATCAAGGTTATTCATGCTAACTCATAAAGTTTCTTTTCTAAATATAAAGAGATGCGTTTGCTTTGTAGAGAGTGACTAAGGATTGTGCAGAGAGTTCTTTTCCCTTCAACACAAGTTGGGAATCTGATGCTTTTGGAGGACCTTGGGATTCATCCATAGAATGGCAGGGTGCAGTGTTGCATGGGCATTGCAGAGTACTGCAGTTAAGGTGTTCTTCTGAAAACTGTAGGGGTAAATAAAATGAATTTTCATCTTGGATGCCATTTTCCTGAAACGACATGGTGCCAGTTTTGTGAGTTTTGATATGGATGATAAAGATTCTTGCATATGGGCGAGAAGCAAGATTGTAAAAACTAGTTTGAACACAAAAGCTTGCAATGACTCGTAATACTAGCAGGAGGAAGGAAAAGAAAGCTGCAGGGAGGAAGAGAGAGGGTTAAAAAAATGGAGCTGGAAGTACTGAGACATACTTACTGATTAGATAGAGAATGCTGTCTCTTTGCTCCTAACTTGTCACTCGAATGTAACAAGAGAAAGCTACCTAGAAGGCAGACAATCCAAACTACCTTTTTATTAATTTAGTATTTATGCATAGGACAGTGTGTCCATCCTCAGCATGATCATTCTGTCCCCTTTGGTATTACTGCTTGCTGTGTGAGGGTAGACATCCTTCCTTGAGAATGGAACTGGTTAATATTCTAAGTATTGGAAGTTGCCTCTTGTGAAAGAAATAATTTGTATTCTGACTTTCATAGAATTAACACAGTGGTTAGGGTTGGAAGGGATCTTAAGATCCCTGCCATGGGCAGGGATGCCTCACACTAGACCATGTCACCCAAGCTCCGTCCAGCCTGGCCTTGAACACTGCCAGGGATGGGGCAGACACAGCTTCTCTGGGCACCCTGTGCCAGCGCCTCAGCACCCTCACAGGGAACAGCTTCTGCCTTAGATCCAACCTGAACTTCCCCTCTTTCAGTATGAACCCATCACCCCTTGTCCTATCGCTACAGTCCCTGATGAAGAGTCCCTCTCCAGTATCCTTGGAGCCCCCATCAGACGCTGGAAGCTGCTCCCAGGTCTCCACGCAGCTTCTCTTCTCCAGGCTGAACAGCCCCAATGTTCTCAGCCTGTTTCCATACAGGAGGTGCTCCAGCCCCTGACTGTGGCCTCCTGTGGACTTGCTCCAACAGCTCCTGACAGTTGCAACAGTTAGCAACTATTAGGAGAGTCCATGTTCCTTTGATTAGAAATGAGTGGTGTGCATTGAAAGGTCTCATAAAATTAGGCACAAAAAATCGTGAGCAATGTAGAATATTTCTTCAAACTTGTCGAAGATGAAAACTGGAGAGGTAGTCTGAACAACTGTGTTCCTAACATAACTACATGGCTTGCATGGTGGTACTTAAAGGTTAATCATTTCAGTGCTTGTGATTCTTCACCGTTTAATGTGTTATCCTTTATCCCATACTTCACATGTCTCTAAAACAGGCATTGAATCCTGTTCTCTGAGTTAGAAAGCTGTGGTCTCAGACTAATGATGATGTGACACGTGATTTTCCAGTTCTTACAGAACACGACTGCAGCAGTTGAGGAGGTGGTAGAAAATGGCTGGGCTTTCTGTTGCTTTGCAGTCATGCAGTGGAATGCTCAATACTACAGGCTACGGCACAGAGAGAGAGAACAAAGCTTTTACAGCACAGGAAGCACTTCTGACATCAAACTGATCAATGCCTTATCCCTCACAAAAGGCTTACATTTCAGCTTCCTGATTCAAAGTGTTCTAAGAACAAATACAGTAAACACCAGTCACACGACAGTCATTCTTTTATAGCTGCAATTTATGACCAAAGGAAACAAGGTTATTCAGAATTTACAAGATGGCTGGAATTTTGCAGTTCTGTAGGGTTTAGGGAGCTGACAACAGAGTACAAATGCTGAGGACTGAAGTGATACCACATTAGAAGCCTTCTGTTTACTGACAGTCGCCATTGAGACGATAGTGACAGGACAAGGAGGAATGGGTTTAAACTTAAACAGGGGAAGTTCAAGTTAGACCTTAGGCAGAAGCCCTTCCCTGTGAGGGTGCTGAGGCGCTGGCACAGGGTGCCCAGAGAAGCTGTGGCTGCCCCATCCCTGGCAGTGTTCAAGGCCAGGCTGGATGGAGCCTTGGGTGACACAGTCTAGTGTGAGGCATGGCAGGGTTGGAACTGGGTGATCGTAAGGTCCTTTCTAACCCAAACCAGTCTGGGATTGTATGATTTTCAAAATGTCTTTTCAGCAATTTAACTATGGCTATTTTATATCATCTCCACTTAATCCCTGTGTGCAGCCATAACCCTGTGTTTATAATACGAAAATCAAAAACTGAAGAGATGATGATGATTATTTCACACCGGAAAAAAATCTGAAATGTGCGAAGAGCGGGCATCTGTAGCAGCTTAGAATAAAGATTTCATTTCCAGAGAAAGGGCTTTCTGCCCGCAAGGAGTTCAGTGCAGGCTTTTTTCTTTCTAGTTTGAATTAGGAGGAATCCACCAATTCAGAATGATAAAGTCGGTGAATTTTTCAAGGACTGCTTAGCAATGTGACTGTGAAGAAAAGAATTCACAGGCTTAGCTGGTGAAGTTTTTACATAAGCGTTTAGATCTCATTAATAAAAAGGGCCAAGATTTTGGTTAATGAAAGCATTTACATAACTTTCAAGGTTTCATACTAATTTTAGAGGGAGATTTAATGAACTCATTAGCAAATGACAGAGAAATTTAATAGAAGATTTCTCTTAAATCTTTTAATGATTTTCTGCAGTTTGGCCAACAGTGATGCAGTAAGTGAAGGAACTATTTGCACAAGGGCAAAGAATGACTTTGGACCTACAACTTATGCTGGAGCTCCCGGAAAGTGCTTTCAATCCAAAAAGAAAATGTAAAAGCAATTTTAAAATGTAAATGCACAAACTCATCTCGACAATCCCAAAATAAGTAAAGGAAGTTTCAGTCCAAGCTACTGTAAAAGTCCCGAGGGTAAGACCTGCTCCACTGTCAATGAATACACAGCATTTGCATTAAGCAAAATCCCTATACTCTTCAGGTCTGAAGCCTAAATTATCTGCAGAGGAAAAGTTGGAGTTAATTGTTGTGATAGCACAATATCTTAAAAGTGGGAGGACTAAACTACAGCCAGTTGCACAGTTCACCTGAGATGCTGATTTGGATTTCACGGAAGCTTAAGTTCCAGACTATCTGGTATGAACTTTTCTGTAATTTTGAAGGAAAAAGAAAATCAGCCATATTCCATAATACCGAATACAGTATTCAAGATCCAGATATATAACTGTAGTCCTCTTGCACCCAAGCCATTCATGTATTATTCCTTCATACGCTGAAAGTAACTGAGAATATTGGTACACTAGCTGTCAACACAGAAAATCTAATGAAATTGTGTCATCAGTATTGCTGGAGCTAAAGGTGAAAGTCTTTAATCATAGGAAGTAGTTTTCTGGATGATTTCTGTGAACTACCATTTAGTATCAGGAGTTGTAATAACAGCTTTCATAAACACACAAAGCATCATCATTTTGGTCTCCACAGTGAGCAGAAACACTTCAGTTTTTACCTGGGTAACCCAGTTAATACAAACATCCCAGGCACGATGTGTGCTCTGTGGATGTATCTATGCTGTATTGCTTAGAGGGGTGAAACTGTCTTTTTAAGTATCTTGATAGCAAGACAGAATTAAGAAATGCTGTAAAGAAGCAGAGATTACATTTTCAAATGTAGCCTGGGAGGAGAAAATGATGAAGTATTTAATATTTCACGAACAAATTCAAATATATACTCTTTTCAGGCACTTCTAGATATAAGGAAGTTGATGATTGCTGGTGGGCTTAAAATGCTTAGTAATTGAAATCTCATGAAATGAACCTAGCTTCCTTTTCATTATTAGAAGCATTATTTGTCTTGCATTAGTGTGTTTCTAGCCAAGATTCAGATCTCCTGCTTTTAAAAAGCACCAAGACATTAAATCATAACAGTAAAAACTATTAACATGAAACTGGAAAAGAAATGGGTACATCTTTGCCAATTCGTCAAAGCGCTGGTGATGTTAAGGCAATTAAATAGCAATAAAAAAGCACTAATATCCATCACTGTTAGCCTTGGAAATTGGTTTTTAATTTATAACTAGAATAAAATGATTTAAAACCTACATAAAAAGAGATGGTTTGACAGAAATAGGGAGATGCTGAAGAAAACACTGCAGAGGTCAAAAGTAGGAAGCCAAAGAAACTGCATTTCATGTATGCTTTTTTATTGAGTTTTCACTTTTGATGGACTAACAAATTATAATTGATTTGTTTTCTTATGAATATAGCACGTAGCCAATCTGTCCCAAATAAGGAGAAAAGTGATTCCAGATGGAACCCAACTAAGGGCTTAGGGAAAATATTTGTCTTTCTGGGGCCAGACGGGATGCCGTAGGGCTATTTGCAAGGATTTTGTGTTTTGGTTTTCAGGGAAGTGCCTGCTGCCTGTGTTCTTATTTCTCATAGCTTTCTTGCAGGCAAAGGGGAAGGAAAGAGTCAAGGGAGCAAGGAAAGTAGAAATACTGAGGCATGTCTTTAGCAGTGCACAGGCAGTAATAACAAGAAAACTTGGAAAACAGGTATATAGGAAGAGATAATTTTCAAGATTCCTGCCTAGGAAATCCTATTCTGATGATAATGCAACTTCTTCTGCTTGATAGTGCTAGCCTGCAACGTCTGTAGCCTTGCCTAAATGGGTAAGTAAGTGCTCTTGTCCATCAGCAGCAACTAGGACTTTGACATGATCCGAGCTGATTTTTTTGATAGGGGTGACCAAGATGTGACGTACTTATTCCAGCCAAGTTAAGCAAGCTCTGCATTCCCAAACTGTACCACGCTACCATAAAAATAAATGGATGTGTTTTTAAGTCAGTAAAATTGACGCTCTTGGATTTAATGTTTTCTGTAGGTCAAGCACAGCAGAACTGTGGATATACTGTAGGCTAAAATGGTGTCAGGTTTAAACAGCTTCTCTACAGGGGGTTATTTTATGAACAGCCATAATGCAGTTTCATTATCTGAGCAGCATGAGCTGTTGACAGGAATGGATGTTTTTAAGAATTTAAGTCTCTTATTTGAAAGTAATTGGTCCCAGGCTTTGCTCCCTGCTTTCAGCTTTGAACACATTAGCTGCTAGGGTAAACCAAGTTCGAATGTGTGATGGTTGGGTTTAAAATGTATGCCACAAACTGTTAAACGATGGCTCCCAAATGTAAGTTGCATTTAGCATTGGACTTAGCAGTGCTGGGGTAATGGTCAGAGTTGATGATCTTGGAAGGTCTTGTCCAACCTACCTGATTCTGTGGTTCTAAGATGTTGGCTTTGTCAGTAGAAATAAAATCCAGTACACAAGCATTAGCTTGTTGCAGCTTCTCACCTATTGTAGACCACGCAGGAAAGAGACTGCTGCAGATCTTCAGTCTGATGCAAGTGATGACCACTTGAGGCTGAAGACTGTTAATAATACTTTTCTAAATTATGTCAATTGAGAGCTGTTTTCCGTTTAACTCCCACATGCACGTTTTACAGATAATACATGCCGTTTCCTGAAAGGCACTTCAACAAAGCCTGGCTTGAATTTGTACCGTGTTTTCCTGAGGAATTTAAATGGAGTTTAAAAATCAAGTGCTAAATTCAAGAGTCACTTAATTGACAGTCACTTTGCAAATGGTTTTTGCTTCTTATAGTCAAATAATCAAAATCAGTTTACAGGCAGAACGTGACTTGCATGATTTGCACAAGAGGTATGTCACAAATCTTTTGGTTTGGATAGATAGCCTTTGCTGCCGTTGCTAAGCTTTGCTCTGCACTTCAAGGGTTTTGATTCATTGGTCAGCATACTAAGGATGCAGTTACTCCATGAGTTAAAGGGAACCTCAGTAGATAAAGTCAGTGACATACAAATTTTTTCGTCTGTAGTGGGATGAATTAATAATATCCTGATGAATTGAAAACATTAAACTTATCACTGGAGATTTTGGTAAATGACTTTGAGACCAAAAGAAACATTTTGGGATGCTCCCTTTTAATCAGTTATGAATACATGAAAGAGAGAAGTCCTTAGGTTGCAAATTACTTTTTGATCCATAGAAAACTTGTCAATCAAGTAGTTCTACATACATTTAATGATTTATTAGTAACAGAAATGGATATTTTGGCCTGAACAACCAACTCTCATTTCAAAGGCCTTTGAAGAAATACCAGCTTAGACACTTTAATTCTTTGGAAAAATTGATAAAGACTTGAAATGGACTTTATTGGTTTTTAAGAGGGTACTGGATATAACCATATTCTAAAAGCAAAACCACCTATGGGAATGCATGGGAAAGCAGCCAAGAAACCCCCGCTTGACTGGGGACATTCAAGCAATCTTGTTTTATCCTGCAATCCGACCAAATGTTTTGCTGCTGGAAGTCTGTCCTGTTTGTTATTTGTTCAGATGCATGTCTGAGCTGTACAGAAGCTGTTTACAGTTCTTATGCATTTTTGATTCTTCAGAACTCATGGTTATGGTGCCCTAATCAATATAAATTGCCAAATTTTTCCCTTAGCGAACTGTTTTCTCTATTAGTTGGTTTAATAAATAATATGACCTCTTCCAAAAAAATTTGAATGGTTTATGTACATATATGGATGTAGAACACTCCCTTAACAAGTAGTCGTTTCCTGTGTTACAGTTTGCTTTCGTGGTTTGGGAATATTGGTTTCAAAATCACATTCCCACATCTGGATCTCTTTTCAGAACTCTGTAATCTGGCTCCAGATTTTTCCACCTTCCTTCGCAGGGTCAAATATTTATCTAGGAGTTGCAGTTTGAGGGTACCTGTATTGAGAAATCGAGGTATGAAAATGTAGACTTAGATTTGCTAAGGTCCAAGCCTTCCTAGTACCGACTTTCCTAGTAGTTCCTTGAGGGTGTGATTAACTGCCTATACATAAATGCAGTAAGTTTAGATAGCAAAACACAAAGCAGCCTCTCAAGCTATGTTCCTTGATGACTTTTATCTCTGCTATGAATTCCCAGATGTATGGGGAAATGTCCTGGCTATAAATCCCTTGAGCTGATCAGCAGTCCCAAAGACAAACAGAATATATTGAACTAGCGTTTCTTTCAACATGTAACAAGATATAATATATAAACGAGCTCATTTTTCTGATGCTGTCCTTTCTCAGTGCCTATTGTTAACTTCAAACAATTAAATGGAGGTCAAGGTAAGGCCCAGGCAAACTACTTCAAGTGGTTTAAAATAGCAATAGCTTGGTCATGAGTACAGAAGAAAGCATGTGTGACTCCTGCAGCCTTGAATGGAGCACTTCCTTCAAGCCTCAAATGTGGGATTGTAGACAGTTCCACCCTAAACACGAGAGTAATAAGGCAAACTGGAAGAGATAGGAAAAGACTGCTTTACATGGAAGATGAAAAACGTTAGCTTTTCCCTCAGTTGCATTGAATTGAGGAAACTGTGCTGCAACTTTTAAGAGCTCTGTAAAACGTAATATGAATTTCTAACATTGTGCCATCATTTCAATCCATTAGTACACTGGTTACTTGCAACATTGCATGATCAAACACCATTGACTTCAAAGATATTTAGTTGTGGTTGAGTGGGTTTCTGAAATAGAACCACTGAGATAAACCTTTCCAGGCCGAATGTCCTGTGCAAAAGAGAAGAGTACTTCCAGAGGACAGCAACACTCCCACTTTCTGATTAATAAGACCTTTCACAGTGCTGTAGAATGCTGTAGATGCATCAGTGAGAACAGCTGAGGTATTTTTACAGGTAGCATCCTATCAGTTGAAATATATGTACTCTAAGAAACTTTTCTGGGAAACAGAGGGAAAATCACTACTTTCTACTATGGTCTTTTAAAAATACAGTACAAGCTATCATCTTTAGTAATTGAGGCAACACTAACATAGAAATTCAGGAACTGGAAATACTTAAAGCCTAAAGAGAACATAAGGCATGCCAGTTACTGTTCAGATTAACATTGAACTGCAGGCCACATATAATTTGCAACATTTTTCACAGCACTGACTTGGTCATTTTTCCCCCCTTGCTTTTCCATAGCATAGTGGTTTAGATCTGCTCGATCCTATCTGCACATTCCACCAGAGAGCACACTGTAGAGGTACAAGTTATGAGTAAGGACTCTGTAATGCTTAGAAGATAAACTCAGTAAGTGATTTTGAAGATTTTAGAACAAAAGGGAAAAGCTGCATGCCCTGAAGTCTTTGTTAGAGATGAATTCCTATTTAAGAAAAAGGTCCTATGACATCCTCTGTCAGCATAAAGCACTAAAGGGTAATTTCAGCTGTATTTTTAGGGTGATACAGGGCTAGGAGTTTATGATGCGACTGTGTTAAAACGGTTCAGTTTTGGTGGAACAGATTAAATCTCTTTTTTTGCTTCTGTGTATAGTTTATGTTCTAGGATTCTGTGATAGTTCTGATGGAGGTAGGAGTGCAAGATTTCTTCCTGGGTGGAGTTAGTGAACTGGGAAGGGGAAAAGTTTCAGAAGTACCTGAGAGACTTCTCCTTTTATCAGGACATTAAAGTCTCCCCAAACACCATTAAACCGAGCTATGTTCTTAGAGGCCAGCAGAGTCACAGCAAGGGAGCTCTTCTGATACAGCTGACAAGAAGCTAAGACACGAAAGTCAGGAAGTGTCGAGCAGACTCTGGTCCGCTAAACCCAGAACAACTGAGGCATCTAAGTAAAGATAAATCAGCTGTGCCACCTTCTTAAAACAGTAGTTTCTGATAAATTTTAAATCTCTTTGAAGACACTGGTTGATGTCTGTCTTTGTGTTTGTATGTGAGCTCAGTCTGTGAACTGCAGAGATGGCATAACAAAGGTTAATGGAGTGCTCAGGTTCACGGAACTCCTACGAATTAGAAATAACTTACTAAAACAGAGGAGGCTCAGCAAAATCAAATTAAAAATACTTCATGCAGAGTTCGTGGTGGACTAAATAATACTTCCAGACAGCTGCAATGTAATTTTGCCAAACTGAGATAAAGTAAATGCCAAGGAAGTGTCAGGCTGAACAAAGGAAGGGTTCCTCCCTCCTCCAGTTGATACAGGAATATACATTTCTCAAATCTATCATAATTTGAAGTCAAACACACAAACAACGTTCTCTCCCTTATTTTGGTAAACACCGACAGCATTCTGAACTCAGCATTAGGTTGTGAAATCAGCTGTGAGACTGCTGAAGAGAATAAGGAAGAATGAGTCCTGTTCTTTTGTTCCTCCCACAGAGCTATACAGAATTTGAGAGCAGAGAGGAATACAAAAATGGATATAGCCTTGCCTCTTCTCTTCCCAAGATAATCTGCCCCTGCAAATGAGCCAGTGACAAGAATAGTAGCAATAATTAACATCTCTGGGAGGAAACCGGGAAACGATTCTTTCTTTGTGCTGTTCATGTAATAGTAAAACAATCTAATGCTCATTAAGAATTGTATCCCCAGGACATAATTTGGAGGTAGTTGACCTATATAGTTTCCAAAGGCTCAATCTGATAAAGATAAGACTGATCTTAGATCACCTGGAAATGAGTTGTACTCAACACGCTAAACAAGCAAGAAGAGCTTGGAACACAATTTTCATTAAGGACAAAGGATTGATTTGTGTCACTTGCAGATAAGTCTACCACACTTTGATCTTTTCAGGTTCAGTCAGTAAAGAGTAGACTAATTTTACAGTGAGGCTTTCCTGATAGGTGTGCTGTGGAAAACTCCACAGAGGTGGAAGCTGTCCCATCAGCACAGCGGTTCAGCCATCATCTAAGGGCCATAACTGCTCTTCAGGGACAGCAGAAAACTACTTTATATGGGCTAATTGTAGGTTATCCAAGCTCAGATTCTTTGTCCATATTTTAATTCACAGAAAGACATGAAGTATTTAAAACCAGAACAAGTCCAGCTGAATGCTCTTCCATTTCATTGTATGAACAATGTTAGAGCTCCATAGCCCTTTTGGTGTATGAAATCCAACTCTGAGCCTACCTTAAGGTTGTTGTTAGTGGTGCCTCTGAGTATGAAATGTCAGTGCATTATGCAAGTTTAGCTGTCTTCTCAAGAAGTACCAAGCCACATAGTGTCTTTGGATATCTAGGAGTAAACCTGACAGTGACTGTCTTCAGAATAATACCTTGTTTACAGCAGTTTAAGGGATGTCAGAGTTTTGTTTTCTGGAAATTGCTTATTGGCTCACCAGAGAAATAGAATGACAGTGATTTATCCTTTTCCAAGCATAATAATTCTGTTTATCGGGGAGGGGAGAAGGAATCTTTATACATGCCTC
Organism: Myiopsitta monachus; assembly: GCA_017639245.1. Lineage (NCBI taxonomy): Eukaryota > Metazoa > Chordata > Aves > Psittaciformes > Psittacidae > Myiopsitta > Myiopsitta monachus. Next base: position 525,827 of record CM029923.1, on the reverse strand, counting down.
ATCAACTCAGAAACCTGTTGGAAAGACAACTGATGGAGCTGGGTGGACTGTTTGCAGAAATGTGGTCTCCTTGTCTAACCACAAAGTAACTGATCCTAGACTGACGTCCTCGAGTGTCTGGCAAACACTGTGGGGTTGACCCACCTGAAACCTTGCCTTGAAGCTTCGTTACAAGTCTGTCTCTGAAAGCACCTGGCATCCCAGTTTATGTGCATAATAGTGACCGGTCAGATCAATCATATGGGCTGATTTTGAATCCTGATAGGACAAGTATTTCTACTGCAAATACTTATCTGAATTTGAGAACGTGAACTTCTGGAAATACTTGAGCTCACAACTTCAAAATTGTATGTACATCTACAATATTGAAAATCTAATACCAAACATTGACTTGAAAATTAACAAAATGAAAGTATGTGTGGATGGTATTAGAGGGTATTTTTAATCTTAGTGGAATATCCAGATAATATTTGCTTAAGTCTTAGTACAATGTAAGAGAATACTAAGAGAGAAATGCTATTTCCTGTCTTGGTGGCAGCACAGAAAATGCAACCTCACCTTAGAATAGTATTAGTATTTTAATTTATATGACAATTAATAAGATGACTTCTATTCATCCACATCCAATTAGCTATCTATAAAACCCCATCTTGCAAAGATCTATTTGGCGATAGTAGGAAGAATAAGCAAATAAAAATGAAAAATTCTTTTAAAATCCAAGCCTGGATTTTTCCTCCTCAACCTTTAAAATGCATTTATGTACTTGTGATTGTTATTTAAACATATGAATAAATGACTTCAAAACCTGGTAAATGATGTTGCAAGAAACTGGAAGACTAGTAGGAAAGAGCTTTTTTCTTTGTTACTGAACTACTCGAGGCTGAGGGCTAGCTAAAGAGTGAAAAAACCTGGAAGAGCTGTAAACCACATTGTGTAGGATTATGTTTCAAATATACAGTAGCTTATTCCTTGCTTTGTTTGTTTTCTGTCACATTTATCAAGCATATGTTGAAGGGAAATCAATAATTTCTTAGTCTTTTACTCTTCCCTGCCATTGATTCTGAAAGCATTACCTGGTGCCAGGTGCTTTCGGTATGAACAGCAGGTAGGGACTGAAGCTGAATATGAAGAACTGAGTTAAAAACTGCAGCGGCGTCATGTGTTATCATAGTCTTCTGAGAAGTGCTGTGAGCCCCATCGCACAGTTAAAACCAGGCTGCACTCTGTACTCAGCCGTAAGGCTAAGCAGGTCAGTTGGTCTGAACAATTGAGAAAAATGAACTTCCTCTTACTAAAATTACTTTGCAGACAGCAGTATTTGCAGTCACATTTCTAGAAATAATTCCTGGTGTGTAGCTAATTTATGAAAAATTCACAAACCTGAATGCTAAAATTTGAGCTACTTTGGCTTGAGAAGTCATAAAATACATTGGTATTTCTTAAGTAGGCAGAATTTGTTATCCTGTACAAATGCAAGTACAAATTATGCACTTACATTCAAAACTGTCACCATCTTCACGTAACATTCTGCACTGCCATCCATTTGCTTCTAGAGAAGGAGTACAATTTTTAACCTAAGTTTGTTTAAAAATGGGCATGACTATTTGTAGAAGATTTGATTTCTGTTTTCTTTCCTCTCTACTGAGGACAGTATGTTAGGAAAGAAAAATATTAGCTTATCTGATCTTTGTCATCCTCATTTTTTCCATAGGCATTTTGCACAAGTGTGTATATCCAGCAAGAGCTGACCTTTGATGGGTATGTGCCCACTGACCTAATCACAGTCATAGTAACATTCTAACTCACAACTGATTCATGTTGCAAGTGAAAAATGAACCCAGCTTTGCTGCTGTGGTCATTACTTCTCTTCGGGGATCTCTTGGTTTCGTCTTTGGGGGTAGGCAGAGGGAGGTATAGGGCTTTCTTTAGGCAAATAGCAGTGAATTTTGAAATGAATATATCCCAGTCTAAATCTACTTTGGTAGATTGTTTTTCTAGATTTGGTTAGTCTTATTTTTAATATGCTCTTTTATTAATAGAAGAACAATTAATAGGTCTGTACCTTTATGAAAGACAATATAATCCTACAAATATTATCATGTTGTATTTTTTTCCAGATATTTAAATTTTTCAGTGTCTCTATGGTGTTCCCAGTAGAATTATTTCCTGTAATCTCACATGATGTAATTTGGGTTTCCTTTTATCTTCCCTTCTTTATGGGAATGCCCATGCTGCAGCTGGGTACATGACCCTACAGTGGTTTGCTGGAAAGGTCAGCAGTGGCATAGCCTGTACCCACATGTAGGCAATTTAAGGGTTTATTCTGAAGTTCCCATTACTTCCAGTGTTATCTTTCATCTTCCAGCCAGTTACTCTTCAAGGAAGCTAAACTTCAAGTAGAGTCTTGTAGTGAATAGATACCATGGCACTCACTTATACTGTGGAACCAGCTTTGTCATTTTGTCAGGCAAGAATTCCCCCAGCATCAATGATTGTAGGTCTGAGCATGCTGACCCTAATGCAAACAGAAGTGCAGAGCCTTGTTGACTGGAAATGGGGAGGATGTGCTCTGTTTGGCATAAAGATATTTCTAAGAGGATGTTGCCAATTTTAAAATGCTCTGAATTCAAAGAAGAGTTGAGGAGAAAAAGCAGAGCCTCTGCAGTCAAGGCTTTGTTTGAGCAGACTTGTGTTCAAATATGGCCTTGTCAAAACAACCAGTAAATAAGAAAGGTTACCTTTAGGCAGTGGTGTTCCTCCCTTGCCTGTCATGAAGCGTTTTAGTTAAACTGATGCTAATTGGAGTAACTGTTCCAGAACTTGGATATATGCCCTTGGAAGGATAGCTGAGAATCTTTCCAGTTCAGTGAAGAAGTTACTGAATCTTTCTGTTACAGTCTTCTAAGTAAAATCAAGCATCCACGGTGTATGAACCATAATCACGTGATTTCTTGTAATCTTGGGATGTTTTCCTTAGACTAAGAGTGCATTGGGCTTGAAATGCACTTATTTGTAACTCAGAGGAATTGGTTTCCATTATTACTGAAAATAGTAATAGAAATAACAAAATTCAGCATATATAGCGATATGGAGGGGACTGGAGGGTTCTGTCAAAACTCAGCTAAACTCTCAAAACTGAAAAATCCCAAAGAAGTTCCTGGAAAAGGAAGGCACCCTCATAAGACCACTGAATATGGCAAGATCAAATGCCTAGCAGTTAAGGAACATGTAAGGAACACAGTTAGTCAGAAAGCACTCCAAGATGGCAAACAAGGTGAGGTACAACATAAAAACGAGTGTTCTGGAGGAAGAAGAAAGGAGAAGCCTCCGGACGTTGATATGAAGGTAGCTGATAATAGCATATTTTCCAGAGGGGAAGCAAAAGTATTAGAAAAGATATCACATTTACTACTGTCTTCATGTCCTGGGTTGAGCCACAACGCTTAAAAACCACAAATGTTTGGGAAACTAATGATGACATGACAAATAAGAAAAAAATGACAGCTTCTATTTATAGGAGCACTAGGCAGTTAGAGCTTATCAGGATTTATTTCAACTACCATCACCATTACCACCTGTTTAGAAACTGATCTGTGGAACCACATGGGGAAACATGAACTAGTCTTGTCCTTTGGACAGAGATGGACTCAGTGACCTAACCAGTCTCAACCTTATTTAATTTCTGCAGCATTTCTAAATGGGAGAGACCTATAAGCAAGAGCAATTTATTCTATTCCTGCCAAATAACAGTGAAAGTAATATGAGTGCCAACAGCATCTGGGCAATTTTTTCTTCTGTATGAACAAGTGGTGAACCTTAGTCATTAGTGTAGCGTTGTCACTTGACAAATCTAGCGCTGGGAAGATCTGAATACCACGGCTACTGCCAGTATTGCATTAACCCCCCTTTTCTTTGATTTTCTCAAAAAATCTAAACTTCAAGGTTCTTAGTATCACCTAGTGGCTTCTTGTATAGTGGCCTTATCAGAGACATTAGGAAAGCCATGTCATTCTGGTTTCAGAGATTGTTTTGAAATCTCCAAAGGAAGAAGAGTGTCTCTTCACTTCTCATTCAGGCCAGAGGAAACACAAATTAAGCCAACACATACCTTCCTTCTCCTTGTGCATCATATCCATCAGGGATAATTTCATTGACTAGACCAACAAGTAGAGGAAGAGATCTGCCTGTACATCCCTTCACACACAGACGATGTGGAAGGAGTTGGAAGAGCAGATGGGTAGCATTTGTGCTCTTCCTTATGTGTTGCTCTCTGGAGCTGGTAGCTCAGAGATGGAGGAGTAAGAGGGGGGAAAAAGCTACCGCTGACTGCGGTACAGGTGTTTTGCAAGGAGAAGTTGCAATTCTGTGCTCCAAACTTCCACAATCTAGTCCTTGTAGCGCTCACAAAAGCAAAGGGACTGCTTCATGAAATACTTTTAATGATGATTGTGTGTTTTGGCTAATACAGTTTTTGATCTTGAGTCCTTGAGGTAAGAAAGCCCACCTTAGAGAAGGAAGTGCTTAGTATTTGACAGGCTGAGAACATTGGGGCTGTTCAGCCTGGAGAAGGGAAGCTGCATGGAGACCTCAGAGCAGCTTCCGGTGTCTGAAGGGGGCCTACAGGGATGCTGGGGAGGGACTCTTCATCAGGAACTGTAGCGATAGGACAAGGGGTGATGGGTTCAAACTCAAACAGGAGAAGTTGAGGTTAGATATAAGGAAGAAGTTCTTTACTGTGAGGGTGGTGAGGCACCAGAACAGGTTGCCCAATAAAGCTGTGGCTGCCCCATCCCTGGCAGCGTTCAAGGCCAGACTGGACTGGGTTTGGAGCAAACTGCTGCCGTGTGAGGTGTCCCTGCCTGTGTCAGGGGCTTGTAACTGGATGACTTAAAGTCCTTTCCAGCCCAAACCAGTCTGTGATTCTGTGATTCTATTTTAAAAAGATAACTACCACAGTCTAAATAAATGGGACATTCTGAGAACACTGATTCAGTCAATATTTCTGTTCAAAATTTTCTTCAAATGCCTCCTCTTTTTCATTGAGAAAGAGGAGGAGAACAAGCAAGGATGTCCTCAGGCATTTTGCTTCTTGAAACAAAGAACAGAACATTGCTGCTATTGTGAGTGTGATTTATTGTCCAGCAGTGTTTCACACCAACGCAAATGCAGTGGACATAATGGAGGGAGCTGCATGTCTGAAAAAAGTGCTTCCCATAGTGGACTGAAAGGACTGATAGAAATGCTCAAGCTTTAATTTGTAGAAAGGTTATAAAACCAAAATAAACCAGCCACTTCCTCTGCCTGCACATCATAGTACTTCACACCCCAATGGAAATAATTTTATGACATGAATATTTAAAACAGAAGGTATATCTTTGCATCAATAAAATAAGAGATAGTGAATTAAATATGTTTCATAAATAAGCAGGACATAAACATCAGAAATAATAAATATAAGTTTTTGGAAAGAAGATACTATGAAAAGATTGATTGGTGGTACAGAGTATAGACTGTACAATGAGACAGATCTTATTTTCTGTAAGTAAACATTTAACCTTTTCCAGAGAGAGGGCCATCATTTTTGTCATTGCAGTTTTTGATGATAAAATCACAATGTTAGAAAGACCCCCAATCCGGAAGCTGTTGGGTTTTCTAAACAGAATTTGTGATGTTATTCTTTCATGGTATTTTCTCTGTAAAAAGGCCTCTTGGTCTCTCCAGAACAACCATTTTCTGTCTCAGGTTATCGCAATTAATCATAAATTTGTAACATTTCAGCAGAAGTTAGATGTAGAAAAATAATCACCTACTGATTACACAGAGCATAACCTACTGTATAGCAAGGTTTGGGGTTTGTTTTCTGGATGCTAAAGTTTGCTTTTAAAGTACGTTTTCTGAAATTTTGAGGAGCGTATGGTGAAAATGATGTAGTAGTTATCTTTGTGTTCTGTAATTTCTAGTACTTCTCATGATTCAAATGCACTGGGCCAGCACTAACCAAAAGGACTCACATAGAAAATTATTTTGTCAGAGGCCCTCGAATGAATGTTCCAGCTGTGGTGCTGAGAAATAACTAAAATCTGTTGATATTGAAAGAAACTCTCAAGATCTCAGAGAACTGCAGTCTCAACATTCTCTCTAGGTAAGGACAACAGCCACCAGGGTACCGTATGTAAATGTAAGGCCAGTAACCTGAACTTTGGATACACTGACTTTACTGTTATCACTGCAGTGAGGATATTCACATTTGCTGACTTGAACGGGATACATACATGGTTTTATGAGGAAGCAAGTCTGGAGGGCAAAGAAAGGTCTGCAAAAGATGATGACAACAGCACAGAAACTTGAACTCCTTGGATTGTGAAGCAGAGATTGCTGATCACAGCAAGAAGGATGGAGGGAAACAAGATAGACATGTATTGCTAAACCATCTACTAATATGGAAGTATTTATTTTAGCAGTGTCTGCAGGACTAGTGTAGCAGAAGGTCATTAAAATGATTATTTATAAACTTATTAGAAAGGATTGGAATGCAAATCAGCTATTTAACCTTGTGACAGCCACAGCTGACAGATTTTTTGATGCCATAAGTAAACCTGTTCATATTACAGAATGTAGAAATACATGGTGCATAAGAAACTCCAGAAGTTTTATATGCCAACTCAGTAGAGGGGTAAAGATACAACCAACCTCACTGTTTATATGCCTTCTTACCTTAGAGATACTTATCTTATTCTTTCCTTCTGGTTTCAGTGTAGTTTTCTGGTCCATGAGATACTTCCGTAAGACTGGAAACTTTAATTTTTGGAATATAGCTTCCCTTTTGCTCATATGTCTTTCAGCTGCATTTTTGCATATCTAGTTGAATTGCATGTATTACTAACACACTTGTTAGTTAGTTTGTACTAACATACTTGCTGAACTTGCACATACTGTGTAATGTCTGTATCATTTCCGTATCAACATGTTCATCAGAAAGAGAAATAAAAGCAAGAGCACTTGGGATAAAGAAGGTGTTCGGGAGTCAGTAAATTCCTGCCTCTTATGTGGCAGGCAAAGGTGGAAGTAGTATTAGCCTTTAGGTTAAAGACTCAGAGGGCAATTTGAGGCTTTCAGAAGACAAAAATGCAGAAGATTGTATTTTTTGCTTGTATGATCCTCATGGGACATTGTTAACACATATGTTTTTAATGTTTTGATAATCGTGAATGTATTCAGAGACCTGAAAAACAGCTCAATCTTTGCATCTTGAGCTGGTTTTACGATACATTCTAACAGAACTGACTCTTGCTGCAAGTCCAAGGGCAAGCCTATCCATGAACCAGACGTCCTCCATGTGGGCAGGAATGCAACATTGGACAAAGATATGACTAATTCTCCCTAGGTGGTATAATGTGTGTCTCTCAAAAAATGTAATGAGTTTCTCCCAGAATACCTCAAAAAGAAGTATGCAGAATAAGTAGTGGGGACTAAAGAGTTGCTGAAAAATGTTTTAAAGGACCGGGAGAGTAGCTGTACTAAAACGAATTTATTTAGAATGGGTCAGACTGAGAAGTATAAGAATAATAAATTACTTACAGAAAATAAATTTGTTTATTCTACCGCATTTACTTCTCATTCAAGTATGCAAAGATGTTACATTTCTGTTTAAAAAAGGAGAGCTTATACCAGGAAATAATTACTCTTCAAATAGAACAAATAGTACAAACCCAATGTCATTAGGTAGAATTCAGTTCAACAAAGAGTCATGGCTGTCACTGAACTAAGAGTTATTGTGGACAAAGTGGTAAAGAATATGGATCTCATTATCTTGTACATTTCTACATCTCCCATAGGAATCAGGTGACCCAGGAGATACCTCAGTATCTTACTAACACGATAATGAAATTTCCCAGTCATTCTGAATTGACCAATCCAAGAACTTCACCAAATCCTCTGCCTCTGGCTCTTAGTTTGCTGCGGAAAAAATGGAGAAATATAAATTCAGTTTGAATAGCTTTGGGATAAGAACTCTGATGTGGAAAGAATCAGTATCTCCTCTTCCAATTTAAAGAGATAAGAAAACAAATGATAAGGTCCTGCTATCATAATATTTCCATTTAAAGCTATTATTCATGATAGCATTGCACTAGGAAAATACATAGAAAATTACTTAGATGCAAATCATCACTGTATAAAAATACCAGTTTTTCTTTTTGCCATAGAGTTTTACAAAATTTAATATTTACTGACTTCTAGGACCTGATGAAAGCAAACTCCAAATCAAAACTGTATGAGCTCACCATTACTCTTTCTATACAGTGGATAAATCTGTTTTTCCTCTAGGAATGGACTTTAACCATACCCAACACAGACTGATTGAAAACGAGGGACAGAAACAAAGAAACTACTAGAAAGCTCAGACTATTTTGACATGGGTTTGTGGTGGCCTTGGCAATGCTGGAGTAATGATTGGACTTGATGATCTTAAAGGTCTTTTCCAACCTAATTGATTCTATGATTCTATACTTGAGCCAGAAGCAGAGGCTGTGACATACTGAGCCTTTTGATATGATATCCTACAGTGTCTTTGTTGTAGCTAAACTAGGGTGAACAAGGCAGGCAGAAAAACGTTGGGACTGGTGAAGGGTAGTGGTCTGAAGTCTAGCTTGCAGCTGGTAGTGAGTGGCATTGCTGACAGGTTGGTTTTTGGCACAGTGGAGCAGAATGACACGAAATTGTTGGAAATCATTGCTTAGAGGAGCTTTGAAATGCTGGAAATATGGACTAAAAGATGGCCTGTTTTGTATGAAGCAGCTTCAGACTATTAAGGAGTTTGTGAAAAGGTCTTTGCCGTATATTTAAGGATGAACTTGCCATGAAGGAGTAACTACAAAGTATTACTTTAATCTGGTATTAGAACCATAGAACAGTCAGGGTTGGAAAGGACCTTAAGCTCATCCAGTTCCAACCCCCTGCCATGGGCAGGGACACCTCCCACTAAACCATGCCACCCAAGGCTCTGTAAAACCCAGCTTTGAACACCGCCAGTGATTGAGCATTCACAACTTCCCTGGGTATTGACTGAAAGCATTTCAGAGCTCCTCTAAGCAGCACTATCTGTTCTTGTCCTCAGGAAAACAAGTATTATTACACTACATTTCACTGTGATTTTTTTCTCAGTTGCACTTAATTTATTACCTTTTCACATTTGATTCCTATATATGTATGTCTTGAAGTAGTTACGAGGAGGGGGAACCTCCAGAAGAGTTATTCAAGGTTCTGATTTTGGCAGATTTTACTGTACTATTGTCATGAAGACATCCATCCTGGTTGGGGAGCCAGAGCCATAAAACAGATCCTGGGGATGTACTGAGACTAATAGTGGGCGAAGTCTGTAGAGCCCTTTATTCCTCTTAATAAATTAAATCCTGAAAGTATGTGAAGTTACTGCTGTTCAAAATAAATCAGTTATCAGAATAGAAATTATGTCCAGGCTGAATAAAGTGAATGTAATATTGTAACTGACATCTTGAACAAGGCTTTTTGTGTATCTGAAAAATAGCTGCTGATTTAAAAGTAAATCACTGACTGTATTAAAAGGCAAACTCAAAAGAAAATAAGCTGTTGAATGAGGCTTTTCCCATAGGAAATGTAATTTTACCTTGAAGCAAACAACCACAGTTGGGAACATTCTGGGAAACATACAGTTTAAAAGAATTCCTTGGCTAAGTTGACAGAAGTACATTTCAGGCTTAAATCTGCTTTTCAGAAACCTTTTTTCTGAACTAGATACTTCCAGAAAGTTTTCAATTCATTGTCAGTCTGAGCAAAATATGAGCAGGGGATATCATAAAGAATTTCGGGGGTCACAGTTCTCAAAGAAAACTGGAGAAGTTAGCAATTCTGATTTCGTTAAGCAATATTTTGCCGCTGATTTCTACTATGGATGAAATGGAATAATGTGACTATTACTTCATACCCGTGTTTGTTCATATTTAATATTGTTGTGGTCTTCTGTGCTATCTTACATGCTTTTGTGATAAGCTACTAAGTAAGTTACTTCAGAAAATGCATATTTGTTTTAATGTGCTCACTTGCTCCTCTGGCTGACATGCACCTCTGTATTTTTTATGCAAGAGCCCAGAAATACCTGTGTGACAGCAAATATTGATCTGAGATCTTATTATACATTCAAACCTGTCACACGCTTGCTTTGAGGACTGAGAGCATGTATCTGTAGCTTCACCTGAACTTTTCATACAGTCATCTATTCCGTGTAAGTTTTACTCAGTACAGCAGCTCAGTGTTTCAACTACACTATTTTCTATGTATTTTCTTGGGAAAAAATCTCAGTATCATATGCTGCAAGTGCACAGAATCTGACTATAAAAAGGTAGAATTGTGATGATAATATGTAAGAGATTATACAAAATGAGTGGGAAAAAATAATCACAGTAGGGAAACACGAATTCTCCAATTGCAAACAAAACCAAGTCTGGAGTTTAAAAATCTTTAATGCCAGGAATAAAGCAATGACAATAAAGCCAGAAATGTTTTTTAAATAGTTTCCAATGTTCTCCTATGTTATGCTGCTGATAGAAGTTCAGTTGCCCTTAAGAGTGAAGTCACTAACGAAAAAACCTGAAGCTGCAGTCCACATTGTCACTTGACTCTTGGAAGTAATGCTGCAACATTAGAGGTTACGTCCAAGATCAGTCCCTGTTTGGTTCTGGATGCATTTCCTGACACTGTGTTGTACACATTAAGAAATAATCTCAGAATTGTCTTTGCTTGGGCCTCATCACCCAAGCATTGTAGCATGAATCTGAAATTCACGAACAGAGACAAATGCTCCCACAACTGAACTACTTATGTTTGATTCCTACATCTTGAAATCAGGGTAACTAACTCCTTTATTTCAGACAGCAAAAGGTATCAAGTGGCCATCAGTGGTGGATGGGTGTCCTTCAGAGAGTTAGATAATAACATGCCATAATCAGAACTGTTGAAAGTTGCAGCTTTTGGCCCATTCCTAAGTTAGAATTCTATGCAGCTTTCACTACAAACCAGCCACCGTTTACACTTCCATTTTACTTAAATTCTTACTTCTTGGATAACATGTTATCTTGTTATGTCCTTTCTGGTTAATATTAAGTGCGTTCCCATACAATATGATAAATAGAATCAACTTTCTGAACTGGCTGGTAAAGATAACTTAGTACTGAATTAAGAAGAATTGTGTCCTCTAGAAAATGAATTTCTTTCTAGTGTTAGGAAAATGAAGGCTGAATAAAGGAATGGTTAAGATATTTATCACCTGTTTTTATTTTATAGTAAACTCAACAAAAACATCATGAATGCCAGGATGAAGTACATTAAGATTGATGCTGTGTACTTTGAGAGTTCTTAAGAGATCTCGCTGTGAATGGATTAAGATCATTTCCTCTTAGGAGAAAAAAAGTTATTAGCTGACCATAGGGGAAGTAGCTCATACCTGTCTTTACATCAAATGATTTAAGCTCTGATCTTCCTTCCAAATAAACATAAGTATGCTTAATTCCTGAATGCTTTTCTATAGACCATTCAAAGTATTTTTAAGAGTCATATGTACTGCTGCTGTATTTCTGGTCTTAACTGCCTTGGAGGACTAAGAATTCTGCTGGCTGGGTTCTTAGGTGATTCACATGCACAGATAGCATGTGCTTGTGTCATCCATCTTGGTTTAAAACCATATGAATAATGTATCTGGTCTGGAATTAGGAGGTATTTTCTTCCTTTCTGTTTGTATCTCACCTAGGCTTAACTGCAGGAATTTCTGAAATTTTCATGAGTAGATTTCCACTATTCCTGAATGCTCCCTCATGAAAAGGCTCTTGTATTCAAACACAGGCACACAAGGTCCTCATTTTCTCTAGGTTTCATCTGAGACAAGAAATCTACTGCCCTGTGGAATGAAGCAATAGGATAGATGTCTGTTCTTGTGAAAGATGCTCTTTGAGAGGACGTCTCTATACTAGTGCTGCAAAGATTTACACAAGGCTTTTGAATTTTACTTGGCTTTCAGTGAAGATCCAGTAAGAATGCCTTAGTGATTCCCTGAAGCACTTGTTGTCATACTACACTACTGAAAAAGAGGATTTCAGTGACCCAAATGGACTAGACCCTCTCTGAGGACTCCCTGTTCATTTCTTAATAGGCCCTTTAGGAACTTCATGGATTTGAACTTGAAATTTATAAGTGCGTTAAATCTGTAGCCAATGAGAAACACAGTTTTTAGAATTACAGCTGGATGTTGTTTTAGTGGCTGTTATACTATTATACTGTTAGAACAGCATTTCCTGTTTCTGACAGTCACCTTTTCAGCTTTTTCTTCTTTCCATATTTTGTCAATTGTTCCTCCTTCATTGGCTTATTACTTGACCAAATGAAGGAAGGTGGAAGCCCGGTTACCTGAAGGCAATATGCATCTAATGGGAAAATAATTGTTTCCTTGAGAAAAGAATTATTTACTATATGTATACACGTCTGGTTATACAGATATATATATATCTTGAGATTATACACAATGTATATAATCAGTGTACGAGTGCATTCAAAGCAGCAGCAGTGTCCTGGGTTCAGCTACAGCAGTTATTTTTCTCCTTAGCAGCTGGTGCAGTGCTGTGTTTTCAACTTCAGCCTGAAAACAACGTCGATAACACCAACTGTTTTCAGTTGTTGCTAAGTAATGATTGACCCCAATCAAGAACTGTCTCAGTCTTATGCTCTGCCAGTGAGGAGAGGCACGGGAAGCCGGGCGGAAGCAGAGACAGGACACCTGACCCAAACTAACCAAAGGGGTATTCCATACCACAGCACATCATGCCCAGTATAGAAACTGGGAGGTGTTACCCAGAAGGCCCAGATTCGCTGCTCGAGTCGGGATGGGTATCAATCAATGGGTGGTGAGCAATTGTATTCTCTTCCCTTGTTATTTCCCTTATCATTATTATCATTGGTAGCAACAGTAGTGGTTTTGTGTTATACCTTAGTTATGGACTGCCTCTTATCTCAACCCATGGAGTTAAATTCTTTCCATTCTCCTCCCCATCCCTCCTGGAGTAGCGGGGAAGAAGAGGGAGGGGGTGAGCGAGCAGCTGCATGGTTCTGAGTTACCTGGCTGAGCTTTAACCACAGAACAGTCATATTAGTAGAGAACAACAGAGGAGTCTTCTACTAGCTAGAGTTAAAGAAAGGTCTCTTCACATAGCACCAACAGTTTATAAAAGCCCTTAAATGACCATGTGATGTCACATAGCACCAAGAGGTAGCAGAAACAGACATGTCATTCAGATGCATGTTTTCGCATACACTCCTTTAATATTTTCATATATGTTACTTAAAATGATGTAGTGTATACCTTTCTGTGAGATTATATAACATATGGTGGTTGTGTGTTATTGATTGAGGATAAATAGGAAATACAAGAAGCATCTTCTTTTTGGGGGTCTGAAAGGTTAGAAGCCATTGTACTAACCATTGCAGGAAGAACAAGTAGCGTCAACAACAGTGTTTGGTCTTTACCCATTGACTGAAGTTACTAGAGGAAGAATAACATAGAATCATAGAATGGTTAAGTTGTAAAGATCATCTCATTCCAACCCCCTGCCATGGGCAGGGACATCTTTCACTAGACCAGGTTGATCCAAGCACCATCCAACCTGGCCTTGGACACTGCCAAGAATGGGGCAGCCACAGCTTCTCTGGGCACCCTGTGTCAGTGCCTCAGCACCCTCACAGTAAAGAACTTCTTGCTTATATCTCACCTGAACTTCCCCCGTTTCAGTGTGAACCCATCACCCCTTGTCCTATTGCTACAGTCCCTGATGAAGAGTCCCTCTCCAGCAACCCTGTAGCCCCCTTCAGACACTGGAAGCTGCTCTGAGGTCTCCACGCAGCTTCTGTTCTCCAGGCTGAACAGCCCCAATGTTCTCAGCCTGGAATGACACCTGGGAGAGGGCCCAGGATATAATGGTAGCAACAGGATGTTCTTCAATGGCTATTGAATCATGTCACTCAGAACTGGGAGAGCAGACAACAAGCAAGAGCTGACCACATTCAGCAATTAATGATTTAGAGCATTCTTAATTGTGCAGGATAAATAATTATATATATTTCTCATGTTGACTAATTACTGACAGTGTAGGAAACAGAATAAACTGATTCCCAAGTAGTTAATGAGATTTCCATTTAATTTTGTAATGTATTATAAAACTATGAGTCATATTCACAACAAAAAAAAAATGTACTGTAGTAATCCCTGTGTGTACATAGTATTCGTGCTGTCTCACAACAGGGATGAATTCATTCATACTGCAAAGCAGCATTAAAGCAGTGCTGTCTTCCTACTAACAAGTTCTTGAAATCTGGGAAAAAGTAAGATTTTAGTGGCTAGTTGTGTAGTCTATGTGTGAAAATTGTAGATTTTTAAAATCTAGAAGAGCAGCCATTCCAAAGGTCAAAATACAAAGTTTAAGCATTCAAAAATAGAGGACTTGTTTCAAAATTGCTTTTATTTTCTTTAATGTTAATATTCCAAACCATCCTTATCCCAAGGAATACAGATAGCAGCTGCTTTCTGTAATGGTCATGTAGACTTGGAAACCTGCTTAGCTTGATTTCTATGTGGAGCAGCATTACATCACTATAAAATGTTCACTTGGTTATATGACTGTGATTATCAAATATTGGCCAGCAAAAGCAACCCTTATAAAAGAAGCCCAGTTTACAGACTATGAAGGTCATTACAGGAAGCTCTAGGCTTGTAGAAAAGCAGCACAGAGATGCCATCTAGCAGTCACTCTTAGAAGTTCCCTCATATTAGCTCCTTTTTTCAAGATACTGCACTTGAGGGAAGACTTTTTATTCCAAGTCCTTTTCCTGTAGCTGGCTTCCTGCTGAATATCTAGTAACACTGCTGGAAATAAATCAGATTAGCATGAATGTTTTATTATATTTTTCTATGTAAATACAGACAAAAATAAGAATCAAGTAGATATGACATTTAATAAATCTCTTAAAATGGATAGTCTGTAATTAGCACTAAATGTTTAATCAACAGCGAGATGTCTTCCCTTTGTTAAAGAGGAATTTCCAGAGCTGGTCAATATTCTCTATAAAGTCTAGTAGAAAAAATACCCCAAAACCTGAAAAAAACCCCAAACAAACCCAAAAGAATTGGCAATAAATTGCTATGCTGAAAACCAAATATTAATATTATAGAACTTAAGAATAAACTATTTATATTTTTTGTTACATATTTTACTATCAGATGGCGATACTTAAACACTTTACTGTCAGTAAATAACCTAGTAAGTATAGCATAGAAGACTTGCCATAATAAGAATGCCTGTGAACAATAGACACTGACAGCCTGGTACTAATTCAAAGCTTCCCCCCCACACCACTTGGCATTATTTTAAAGTAGTTGATCAGTAAAATGCGTTATTCCTTGAATACAAATTCCATAGGACATGAATGGAAATGTATTTTGGATACTTTGAAATGTCTGATGTGATTTAGTTCCTTAAGGTGAATGGTTTGTGAGTGTCAAGGGCATTTAAAAAAGGCGGCTGTCTAGTCATGAGCATATTGCAGAATTGTTTGGAAAAGAAATAATTTAACATCCCCTTGTTTCCTACAATTAATTCCAAATGACATAGTTGCTTTCTAACCTCAGGGCAGAAAATTATCACTTCATTTCAATTTAGCATAAAGCAAGATAAATAACTGAGCACTGGGTCCTTTTGTAAAGTGAGATTTCAGTCACAACTTGTACTTATTTGCTAAAAAAAAAACAACCAACCCAAAAAACCCCCCAAACCCAAACCCTGTAGATATTTTTAGATATATCATATTTCACAGAAACATGAAAGCTGTTGTCCATAGTCAACAAAACTAAATGATCCTGTGCCATGTGGCATCTTTTTTGCACTTAATCTGCTGTAGTATCTTAACCAAGGATCTGAGAAACCATTTGATCTTACGGTTTTTATTTATGTAAAGCTAATTTAGCTCTGATAAACACTGGGCTTATGTTAAGGGCTCTTAGTTTGACATAATCTTAAGGACTTCTGAGCTTTCTGGCTCATGTCCCCTCGACAAAGTGAAAAGAGCCTGCAACGAACATTTTCATATCCCTGAAAATGCCACACAGAGTGATGAATAAAAGGCCATTTTTATGTCCTCTGCACAGCATGCCACAGCAAAAAGGGCTAGAAGCAAAGTTTCAAAAGTTAATTCATGCCATTTCATTGCAGCGGCTCATCCTGCTATTCAGTGCTGGATGGTGACAGACACATAAAATGGAGCATTTCTCCCCACTGTTAATTTGGGGCATAACTCTGCCACCTGAACTAAGAGAATAATCCTGCCACCTGGAGCTGGTTTGCTTCATTAGGGGTCTTACTCTTCTGTGTACACAGATTTTGCATTTTCTGCTTTCACAGTCTCCTTAAGTCTCTTCAACTTAACATCTCGCAAAGTGTAACAGAAGATAGAAAAATAAAGAAAAAGGAGAGTGTAAAACCCCATGATTTTAACATGGCCATGTGCTGCTGTCCGCACAGATGTGGAACTCCTGTGCTTTGCCGGATGAGCCTGTTTACAGATGTAGCAATAGCTGATGCTTGTAGATAGCTCCCACTTAGTAACACCGATACAATTATTTAGCTAACATTATTAATCCTGTATCACTCCTGCTTGTTTGTTACCCTATGATAGTGATTAAAAAGCAGACAGAATACTGCAGCCATAAATCAGATTTCCACTGAACTGCTTTTGAAGTTCTATCTTTACATTTTTAAAAAGGAACATCTCTCCCATACTGTTGGGAATTCAGTATATATTTGTACAGTTATGTGATTAATGCCTTTATTTTAAAGGAAAAAATAACTGCCAGAAGAGCTGAACATCGCCTCATACGGTTGCTTGGTACCTAAATGATATCATTAAAATGACATTCACCAATGTACAATATGAACTGTGGCCACACAGCATGGACTACTGCTGGTAATGGTCTGCAATACTCTACAAATGTTCCATCTCTCGTTACTTTCTTTTAACGTTCATAGCTACAGGATTGCCTGTCACACAAAGACAAATGAGGCAAGTTCTGCTCCTACAAGATGCAGCACTACAGACATCTGCAGGCCTGGGGGGTTCAGTCATTATTGCTCTGAGGTGGCACAGTGCAATTCTGCACCTTTTAAAATGATTTCATCTACAATTACCTTCACAAGCCAGGTTGCATGGCTAAAACATGCTGTTTGCTTATATCAGTATCTTATGTGATCATTTTAATGTCCTGCACACATTGGCAGATAACGGACCTCTGCAGCACCCGGAACAGTGTTAAACCCGGGCTCTTCGCCTGGTGCCCCCGGTTCCACCCTAAACACATCTCTTCCCAGCCGGCTGCTGCCGATCCCTATTGCCAGAGCCTGGCCGCTTCCTCGGAAGCGGTGCAGTCATCGCGCGCTATAAACGCCTCTTCGAACCGGGGAGCGCCCGCCCCGCTCCTCTCCCGACGGCTGATACAACTTGTGCGTGGAGCGATCCCGGGTGGGTCGTCGTGGGGGAATCAGGGCCGCGGGTGCTCAGTGCGCGGGGCCCTGGGCCCGGCTGCAGCGAGCCCGCGCCCATGGAGCCCCTCCAACCGCGCTTCCCCCCTGGCACCGAGCACCCGGTAACGCCGAGACCACCGTTTCCGTCACGAACCCTCCCGCCCAGCCGATCGGACAGCCAAGGACGGGCACCCGTCTCTCCCCGCAGCAATACAGCCGCCCCACGCCGCTCGCCGCCGTGCGCGGGCCGGCACCGCCTGCCTTGCACCGCCGAGGCGGCGCCCGGGCGGCTCCTACCTTGGACGGATCGAGGCCGGCCAGCAAGGACAGCAGCAGGAGGCTGACGATGTTGGCGGGCGTCCGCATCCTGACCCCAGGGCTGCCTCTCCGCGCCGCCCCTCTCTGTCATTCACTCCGCACCCTCTTCGGCGACCGTGCCGGCAGCCGCGCTTTGCGCCCGCCCGCCCGAGTGGAGGCTGCAGCGGCGGCCGCCCGGGGGACGCTCATTCCGCGGGCGGCCTCGCTGCGGGGAGGGCGGGCGAGGACGGCGTTGCCCGCGCTGCCGAAGCAGCTCCGCAGCTCCGCGGCCCCGGCCCGGCCCCGCCCCCGGCCAGCCCACCGGGAAAGTTTGGGCCCGGGAAATGGGCCGCGAGCGCGGCTGGGCTGGGCTCGGCTCATTTAATTTCCCGTGGCGGGGGCCGGGGGAGGCCCTTCCGTCTGCGGAAGGAGCGCCGGGCACCGTGGTACTGGGAGCGGGGCGAGGGCGGGCTCTTGTGAGGAGCTGCGGGTGCCGCTGCTGGTGCCGCAGCGGGGAGAGGGGGTTCGTCTGGGGAATCCCACCGCTTCGCTTCCCTTCCCCGCCGGGAAGGGCTTGCCTGCGCCCTGACTGAGCGGGAAGCCGCCACTGCTGTCTGGTTGCACCATGGGCCAGCAAGGGGCCACCGCGTCTCCTTGCTTTGGAAGGTGAGCTGCGGTGGGAAGGCTTATGTAAGTGAAGGTTGGTGGAGGTCACTGATTGAGGAGTCCTTTGGAAGCCCTCCTAGGGGCATGGTGTTACTTCTCCCAAGGAACAAGGGATGGGACAAGAGGAAACGGCCTCAAGCTGCACCAGGGCAGGTTTAGGTGGAGCTGAGGAACAATTCCTTCCCCAGAGGGTGCTCAGGCATTGGAACTGCTGCCCAGGGCAGGGCTGCAGTCACCGTCCCTGCGAGTGTGCACACACCGAGGAGACGAGGCCTCGGTGCCATGGGTCAGTGGTGGCCTTGGCAGTGCTGAGGTAAGGGTTGGACTCGATGAGCTTAAAGGGCTTTTCCAACGTCACTGATTCCATGATTTTATGCCATCAGGAGTTTTCTCTGCACCAGCTAGCATCATTTGTAGTCCTGTTTTGGCAGCCAAGGCTCTGGGTGGGCTCCTGTCTCTCTGTGCAGTGGCTCATTGTCACTTTTCCACAACTCCAGAAGAGGAAGTACAGGCAGGGATGTGGTGTGGTTTCCTGAGGGCTCCACGTTGAGCACAGCTGAGTATGGCCCAGGTGTAAATCACACAATAGCACCGTCCTGTTGCTATGGGCAAAGTATAGTAAAGTTTCCATTATTTTTCCTTACAGGACTCAAAAGCGTGATCTATGGTAAGGGTAACCTTAGTTATAATCTTATAAATAAGATTATTATAAATGAGGGTTGTTTTCAGCTTTGCATAGTAAAATGTATTAGCTTTACAGTTGGCAGCCTTTTGGTCTTGATGAAATTCTCTGGGGGTCTGTATTATGTACTTTTTCAGCAGCTAGCTCAGAAAGGCCAGTGCTGTTGTGGTGCTATGCGATCTCAACAAGGAGAAAGCAAAACTTCAGTGTAAACAAGCCACCACCACCAAAAAAATGCCCAACAACAAAAAACCCAACCAACCAAAAGTCTAAGCTTGGGAGGGTGTGTTAGTCGAGGGTCTGTTGGGATATGTATGGACAGGGCATGGTTTCCTAATTTACTCTCTCCAAGTCTACAGGATTGGCAAGTTTTGTCTTCAGCCATTCCGGCAAAGGGAGCAGAAACTGTTTTGCTCACGTGGTGTCTGAAAAGATTGCATATCCTTGGCATAATGTTCCCAGTTAAAAAAATGTCAATTTTCCTGCAATGGTTTGTTTTTTTTTTTGCTTTCTGAGTTTCTTATAACATTAAAATAACCAGATATTCTTTTCCCCAATTGATCTTTTATGCTTTGCTGACTTAGAGAAGCTCCATTTCAGCCAGCAGTATCTTGGGGGAAGATACAGTCTTTCATTTCTGTAGAAGGTAGATCTACAAAGTGTGGTTCCTTATGGCAAGAAAAGAAAATGATAGACTTTATGAATGAGCTTCCATTGGCATTCCAGGGGTCTACAATGGAAAGAGAATCTCCTCTGATACTGGCTCTATTGAATTTCCTTCTGCAAGGAAAATATAAAAGAAATATAAAGGAGACTAGTTATTTCTTTTTTTTTCCTCTCCTGTAGGAAAGATATAAAAGGTCTATTCTTCTATGAAATAACAATAAAAGAATATAAAAATGGACAGCTGCATATATTAATATGGATTCCACCATAAGTAAAGTAATGGTACCAATGCACTAAAAATCTGAGGTCTTCTAAAGGCCAAAGTGAATGGTGTTTTCAAACAAAGCAATTTCTTATGAAAGAAAAAAAAAAGGGACATAGATTCTAAAGCCACAAAGGCAGGGATGAAGGTATTTAGGTCTTTTCTAGA
The DNA here is from genome assembly GCA_017639245.1 of Myiopsitta monachus. Classification (NCBI taxonomy): domain Eukaryota; kingdom Metazoa; phylum Chordata; class Aves; order Psittaciformes; family Psittacidae; genus Myiopsitta; species Myiopsitta monachus. The sequence continues at coordinate 505,501 of CM029923.1, read as the reverse complement.
GCAGCTTGTTCTCTTCTTTGCCTTACCTTTATTTTCTCCACACTTTTCTCATCTTTCCTTTTTTCAGTCTATTGTAGATACATTTGGGAAAACGTATGAACAATGTTGAATTAATCGTAGAATGCAAACTTGTTGAAGAGCTTCAGTGATGTGATGTGTTTTTCCATTCCCTGTTGCTGCTTGGAGTAGCTGTCTAACTGTCTTTGAAAGCAGTCAAATATTGAACAGTAAAGTTAGAAATAGAAAGAATGGTTCCCAGGCTCCTGAAAAAATGTGAGACTTCAGCTCCCCTGCACTCAGACGCTTCTTTCTGTGCATTACAAACTAAATAATTTGATATATGGAAAGGTATGAAAATGAGTTTCAAAAGGATGGCATAAAGTGACCCAGTTCTGTTCTGCTTGATTTTAACTCTCCGTGAAGAAGAAAATATGCAATAGGCTTATTCTCCCACCCTCTAGCAACCCAACAAGTCTTTCTTTTTTTCTTTGTCAGAAAAGGCTGTCAGAAGAGTGATGAAAATCACTAGCAATTAGTACTAGAAATAATGAAGTTTGTTAAATGTATCTGAAAAAACTAAACAAAATCCAAGTCCATGAGAGTTCTTATTTCTGTTGCATTACTGTAAGGGTGGTGAGGCACCGGAATGGGTTGCCCAGGGAAGTTGTGAATGCTCCATCCCTGGTGGTGTTCAGGGCCAGGTTGAACAGAGCCTTGGGTGGCATGGTTTAGTGTGAGGTATCCCTGCCCGTGGCAGGGGGGTTGGAACTTGACGATCTTAAGGTCCTTTCCAACCCTACCTATTCTATGATTCTATGCCCTTAAGTGGCAAGGGAATAACCGTTTCTGAAGATCTCTCTCTAAAAAAGCTTTAAACCATCCTTCGACCTGGAAATTCCACACAAATTACATTTCTTCTTGAATTCTTTGTGTGGAGATGGCTGCAGTCAGGGTAAAATAGTCATGAGAGAGCGGGAAAAAAGAGATGTCAAGAAGCCTTCTTTTTTCTGCAGGCGTCAGTAACAGGTTTTAGCAAAATGGAGGCATGCAGCATGCAGCTTGTCTACAGAGTGAAGGATATTCTCAGTGTGTGGTTAAAGTTATAACAACTTCTTTTCACACCATATTGAACACATATTGCTAGCAGTTGGAGTAAGACGTACTTGTTCACTTGGGTACACTGGAAACTGAAGTTGGTAAATTGGATGTGGATACTGAATTCTATATAAATAAGTTTGAAGTTGCGCAGTCTGGCTTTGACAGCTTGAAACTACTGACAGGAGTTATGATAAAAGTCAACATACATATGCATCTATAGAAAGACAATCTTTAAATTATTTATAGCAGGTTACAGCCAAACCCCTGTTTTTAATTGCAGTGCTATCAAATATTTTCCTAGACAAGAAAAAAATTATGAAATCAGTCTTACACTGAATATTTCATGGAGGTTGAATTTTCTACTGTTAGGAAGTTGGTCCGAATTTGAAATTTTAGGCATTCTCCATACTTATGAGAATGAAAAGTTTAGGGAGTTGGGAAGAGGTGTTGAATGCTCACCTTTGTTGACTTCAATGGAGCTGAAATGGACTTAGAGAGCATACATCTGTCTTTTATTACAGAAGGTACTTTGACATTTCAATGACACTAAAGAGAAGAAAAAAGATAAAAGCAAAATTAAGCTGTCAGTGATACAGAAGCTAAACTTTTATGACAGATGTACTTGATTACATTTGTAAGGAGCATGAGAGAAAGAGATGCTTGAAGTGCTGTTAAATCAAATGAATGGATAGAATCAGTAAAATACTAATTTGTTTAACTGAGCCACAGAAGAGTATGCTGATGTTAGAGGAAAATACAGAGATATTGCATATATGGGACAAAATTCAGGACTACTGGGAATTACTGGATTTGCTTATATTTAGATAGGTTTTGAAATCGGATATAGTATACTTAATATTTACTAGTCACATAAGGAAAATAATTCTTGAAGTCTGTCCGTACAACCTCACTTCCTAATCTACATTGGTATATTACATATTGAAAGGTTTTAGAAGCATGTTTTATTGATGTCACTGTCTTAGTGATGATTACTAAATAGATGATTTTTTTAAAGTCCTACTAATACCTGAAAAATGTATTTTGTTTTTCTGCACGTTATCAGAATTGAAAGGTGATTAAATAATTATTGAAAATAAATCCAGCAGTTGATGTCTAGTTTTTGTCTTATAGCATATATATGGATATTTATTGACCAAAGTGTCATAGTAAAGAGGCTGCTTGCGATATTCCTGTGTAGCAACATATTTGTGGGAATTCAGAGGACCAGGGTATCATCAGCTGTTGATCATTGGGGGGGTTTCTGGGGCTCAGCATCTCACAGGGCTGGCTCTCAAACTAATAATAATAACAACAACGAATCACTACTAAAAGTTCAATTGCAGTACCAGTCTTCCTCATAATCACTCAAGGGCACAAGTACTTGAGGGAAAGATTGGGTCATGATTATAAATTATGGTGCAAACATTCTGATGGATTTTATGTTCTGTTTATTTTAAGCTGGTGAATGTTATCTTCATACATGATGTTTTTTCTCAAATGGAGAATCCCTGTATTTTATATCTTGTCTGTCTTCTGTGCAGAAATGTCTTCTGGAAAGGAGAAAGAAAAGTTTGTGGAAGAACTTGTCACAAAGACACATGAGCTTAAAGAGGTGAGTGTTTTCTGTAACAATAGTAGCTCATTGTTTTGATTTTTAATCAGTTTCAGTTTTCGAAAGAACCTAGTAGTATGGTGCTGTTTGTGGTGCTATTGCAGTATTCATGGTTCTCATATAGTCAAGAAGTATGCTTGTTATACCTGATGACATGAGCTTGGGCCCAGTTATAATACATTTTTGTTAGTTGACACATTTGATGTTTTAATTCTGGGTGGATGTTAGATTTAATCTGAAATAAGTAATTGTCTAAAGTTGATGCTTGCTGACATTCCCCTGGTGCTTCTGTAGGTTTAGATTTTGAATACTGATATTGGGTTGTGGCTGTGAATGGTATGTATTAATGTGTTCTCTGAGATCAGTTTAAGTAGGAGGACAGCTTTTTAAAAGGCAAATGTTAGGAAGAGAAAGGTTTGAAAAAGGTACTTTGGTTTACTTCAGCATTTGTTAGGTTCTAAAGTGTTTCTAAAAAGAAAGTTGATATGTCTCTTGGCAATTATCAAATTGTATCAGCTTTTCTTAATCTTATAGGAGATTATCCATGTTATACAGTAATTATCATGAGTCAATAACATAATTATCACGGAGCCCTCCATCCAAGTCTCAAGGCAGTATGGGTATGCTCACTGAGTTGCACTGGGTAGACATAACAGCTCAGCAAATTCTGCGTTCTACAATGTGCAGTGTCATTTGTTTTCTACTTTCTCATTATGATATCAAATTTAGAAGACTATAGCTTGCACGTGGGACATATCATTTTTTTATTGTATTTCAGTTGTCCAGTGTTAGCCTAATACTTGAGACTTAGCTCTACTTTTGATTTTACTTCTATCCTGTTGTGCAGCTACAGCAGAAGAACAGATGAAATGATTCCGTTCGTTCCAATTCCCCCCATTCATAGCTTTGGCTATGATACTTGGTCAAAGGAAACGCAGCCTCTCTTCTTTAGAGAAGAAAATTTAGACAGATTTTCTTCAAACTTCTGTAGGATATGAGCCCATTTGTAATTCTAGAGGGAATAACTGGATGAAAGAATACAACTATACTTTGGAGCAAAAGGTCTTGTTTTCCCAGTGGTTTATGTTCCAGTGATTTTGCTGGTCTTTTGGATAGCTGTTCCTCATTTACAACTAGTGTACCTGAGAAATAAATCATACCTACAATATCTGATATACAGGAGGTGTAAAAGCTGTATGTACTACATGTTTTGAGACATAAGGAGACCCTTTTTCACCATTAGGATGGTCAAACAGCAAAAGAGATTACCCAGAAAGGTATTACAGTCTGTATCCTTGACGTTTTTCCATACTAGATTGAATAGAAGTCTGAGTAACCAAGTCGGACTTCACGGCTGACTCTGCTTTGAGCAGCAGTTTGGACTGGAGATCTCCTGAGGTCTCTTCCAGCCTGAATTATCCTATGATCCTCTACCAATGTGGACAGTGGTGGTTTGCACAACTGACTGGCGGCTTCTGCTGTGTGCCGGGCTTGGAGCCACCTATCTTATCCCTCAATGTATCTGAGAACTAATGGGTGCTGTATTACCCATTAGTGTGTATTTTTAGACAAATATATATATTGTATAGTTTTGTGTGTATATACATATGTGTGTTTATATATTTATAGCTTTAGACCAGTTTGATGTATGTTTTTATTTGCAGGAATAGTAGTGTAAAAATTACTCAGTTTCCTAATTTGATGGGGTGTATTGAAAATAAAATTGAAAAAGGTATGTTTTTTCTTGTTACATCTCCATTTTTTTTGTTTTGTTTGGTTTTCAGAAGATAGCTGTAGTCTTTGTAAGTCACTCCTCTGTGTTGGCTCCTAACCATTGTTTTACAGGAACTTCAATTTATATGTTATTGCCACTTTTTTATGTCAAGCCAGAGGAAAACTCTCTAAATTAGGATAACACTGAGGCTTGACAGTGAGGTAGATAAATTATGAACTCCCATGCTCACATCTGCACTGCATGAGTATTCATGTAAATCTCATGATCTTTTGAATATACCCTAGCTCCAGCTGTTAAGAAGTGGGCTCAAAACCAAAGCTTCAGCAGATTCTCTGAGATAGTCTCCTTTTTCATTTTAAACCTGTGATCAAAGAGACATGAGAGACTACCCGTGCTCTTGCAGAACCTGAGCAGTCTTTAACTTGTGAAACAAGCTCTGAATTAGGGGTTTGATAAGATATTTCTTGGAAGGCTCTACGCAGCTTGTCTTTCAGAGAGAGCAGCACAAATCCCTTGCTCTCATATTCAGCAGATGGCAGCATGCTTTTAACTGGCTGGGTATCTGTTCAAATCTTTAAGCTGCCATGCCATATTGACTAGAAAGTAATTAATTTGCCAGTGTCTTTAAGGTCAATCACAGTGGAAGCTTTCAGTGTGTTAATGTAGAAAATTATGTTTATCCTGAGGGGCACTGTCAGAGCAGGTAGGAATGACTTGTGGAATTATATCCCTTTCTTCCTAGACTACAGCATTGTTGGAAGAAGGAAAACGTATATAAGCAGTAGACTGCAGTTCAGGACCCTGGTGTTTAAAATGTAAAAGCACAGATTTAACATTGCCAGCCTCACATGCTTATCTGAGTACTACTAGCGTCAGGACTGGGGATTAAATCATTAAAGGTCATGTAAGAGGAAAAAAAAAAGAGCCATGACCAAACAAAATGTGTAATTTTTCAATAGCAATACTCATATCCTTTGAATTTGGCCAGTTTTTTGTATAATAACAGATCAAGCGTGGTGTAGATGCCATATTAGCAAACCCCTCCCGCCCCCAATCTACATAAGGGATTGCAAGAATGGCATTTTCCATCATAGTGTTCTTGCCAGACTTGCAGAAACAGGAGCAAAGGGGTGCTGAAGACAAAATCCAGAATGCTGTCTGAAGTTTTCAGCTATGCTGAATTTTGGCCAGGGCTCTTAAGGTGGGCCCTTGGTGAAAAACATGACAGACTTGATTGTTGCTGAATATGGGAAATTTGCACTTTATCTTCAAAATATGCAAATTTCTAGAGCCAAACGTACTGTAAGAACAGAATTGGCCATTATTTCGTACATCCAATTTTAGTTTGTGTTTCTTTTTATGGTTTTCTAACTGTGTAAGCAGCATTTCTTCTGTTTGTGTGAGTTTGTAGAAACTGAATTTTGAGGCCTATTGACAATATTTGTGTAAATATACAAATAGATTGGTATCTCACTGTCCTACATTTATGTAGGAAAGGTTAATGAAACATTGCATCATCTAACAAAAAAAGATCATTGTCATAAGATCTAAAGAACCAGTCGCACAGGCTACTATGGTTGGAAGGGGCTTTGAACCTAGTCTAGCGGAAAGTGTCCCTGCCCATGGCTGGGAGTTGGAACTGGATGAGCTTTAAGGTCCCTTCCAGCCCAAACCATTCTATGATTACTAAGTCATACAAAGTACTGAGTACCTCACAAGAAATCTTACAGCTAAGATTTGTTCAGAAAACAGTGAAATGTTCCCAATGAGTAGATCTTATTATCTAGTTACAGATCACTGGCAAGATAGGAAAATGCTTAAATTTACTCAGTAATTTGCTGAAAAAATTGTTAATTTCAATTTAAGCACTTCCTGCAGCAGCCTAAGCTCCCGATCCTGGAGAGGTTTATCTGCATACTTACAAACCAGGGTAATATCTATTGAAGTTTGTAGGGATGTTGTCTGTCTATATTTCCATCACTGTAAAGTGGTGACATGTATTATGTATCAAATGAAATATGTTTGTAGAGCTTTGGAAAAATAGGATCTGAATTTATTTCTTTCTCTCCACCTCTCCCAACTCTAGGCACACATAGTTCTTTGTTGTTTGTGGAACCTTATGAAAGAGCAGTCCACATAAACTTCAGTTTCACAGCACTTAGTTTTATTTGAACATAAAAGCAAGTTTCAGTTATCTTTATTTTCCCCTAATTTAAATTATTTTCTAGTCTCAGACAAAATGATGTTTGTTTACATCTTAATTTATATTAGTCCTTGGCTCTTCTCCCTTTGTATGAAGTCATGCCTGTCTCATACTGAGCTCCCATTTACATTTAGCTTGTTCTGTCTTTATACTGTCAACTGACTCTCTCCAGAAGATTGAGTAGCTGGATGAAAAAAACAAGCCTACTGCTGTAAGGGTCTCAGAAACTGCATAAGGTCATAGACTATAAGATCCCCATTCTAAACATTAAATATCTGTAGAGTGACATATCCCTTAAATCCAAGTTAGCATGTTAGACAAGAAAGGTGGCAGGTGAATGATTCACTGAAGAGCTTCATTTTGCTTGCGTTACATTTTGAAATTCTCAGCCAGTTTGTGTTTCTTTGTACTTCATCTCAATTTTTTTTTCTGTAATACGGGAACAGAAGATTGATGTTGCCGGAGAAAATGTGACCCCAAATGACTCTCTTATTCTTGCAATATTCATGAATATGTGGGCATGGATTGTTGAGTCCTGGTGTGCAAGATATAAATTGATTTTGTACGTTTGTGGTTTTGTATGTGTGTGTAGCTTTAATATCCTCTTCTTTGTAAATCACACTATCATACTTCCAGTGTCTGAGGGGGCTACAAGGATGCTGGAGAGCGACTCTTCATCAGGGACTGTAGGGATAGGACAAGGGGTGATGGGTTCACACTGAAACAGGGGAAGTTCAGGTTAGATCTAGGGAAGAAGTTCTTTACTGTGAGGGTGGTGAGGCACTGGAACAGGCTGTCCAAAGAAGTGGTAAATGCTCCCTCCATCTCTGGCAGTGTTCAAGGCCAAGTTGGATGTGGCCTTGATCAACCTGGTTTAGTGGAATGTGTCCATGCCTATGGCAGGGGATTGGAAGTGGATGATCTTAAGGTTCTTTACAACCCAAGCCATTCCATGATTCTGTTTGTAATTGGTACTGAAAATGCATCTTTGAAATGGCAGACATAATGAACCTGTAGGGAAGGAAAGACAGTTGAGAACACTATGAAAATCTGCATGTTACTGCATTGCTGCTACCGTTGTGTGATAAATATTGACATTTGCATGATAACAAGTTGAAACTTCTTGAATTTGCATTTGATGGAGAATTGATATTTTTGACATTTGTTTCACTCCGAATTAGTCAAAATTTACGCAAAACATTTGATTTAAAACTATATTTCGTCAAATAGGCACAACTTTATACTGTTGTTGGTATTCCTGAGAATTTTTGAAGACGTTTAATGAAGAACTGTCATGGACTTTGTATTATTAGGCACTCGTCTTGCATGTGACCCTTTTGCAAGACAGTTAAGCTTCGTCCTGAGTATGGCTTGAGGATTTATGAAGGTAGATGTCCTAGAGCTTCATAGCTGATCTGTGAAGCAGATATTTGATGTGTCCTGAACAGGTATTTGAAATATTCCAGGCAAATGAGTGGGAGAGTGTATGTGGAGGTGTAAAGCGTTTCTCACAGCAGAAACTATTGTAAGTCATAGTGCCTAAGGAGGTCATATAATATGGCGTAACAAATGAGCACTTAGGCTAGTAGTCTGAAAATTTTACAAGGGCTAACTTAGCTTCTGGCATTACGTTGTTTTGCACCCCTAGAATGTCGTTTCTGATGACTTTATATTCCCCAAACTGTTAAGGAAGCATTTCTAATTGTTTATTAGGTGATTTGGAAATAGGAATAAAGAATTTCAAATCTGTTAGTCTCAAGAGGAGAAAAAGCCAAACAAACCCCGTGTAATGAACCACACGTCAGGAAGGGGAGCGTTCTACGATTCACCTTTTAAACCTAGGTGATAGACATGTTCAGAAGCAAGGCTTCTGGCATCTTCTTTTAATACCTTGCTGGATGTGCTAGTTATAATTGAAATCTTCAGCCTGAATCCAAAGACAGTCTGATGTTACTGCCAGACTCTTGTAATAGGTCCTCCACTCTCTTGCCATCCTACTGTAAACCCAGCACAGTCATAAAGAAATCACACTGTTTTCATCCTGTGTTTCATGTTGTGGAGGCTTCCTTTGAGAACTTCTGTAATACAGGATATAATGTTTGGGGATTTTTGTATGTTTGGTTTTCGTTTTCTTTTTCCCCAGTTAATTGATTTCTGCAGTTAACATGGAAAGTCTTCAGTAAAAGTCAAGAACAAACTATTATGATATATTTGACAGGATACACAATGCAGAAATCTGTCATTCTACAAGTGTATTAATTCTTAACTGTTTAAAGAAGACTGGAGAGAAAGGAAAGCTTTGTTCACATAGTAACTTCTGTTTGCGTTTGAAGGCAAATATTTGCTTTCTTGTGTTTGAGCTTGTTATAACATAAATGCCAGTGCAAAACCACAGTGCAGAATATTAATGTAACATTAGAAGAATAATTTGAAGAAAGAAAAACAGTTACCTGTGGACTAGGAAGTCTTTTTGCAGACAGACTTTAAACATTAGTTTTGTCTGATTCATTCAGCCAAGAAAATCAACAGTTTGGACCTCTAAGCTTTCAGTTTGATGCCACTACAGCTGCCACGCAACTGGGCTGTGATGCTCACAGTCAAATTATTAGCTACTGGCACTGTCTATCCATTACAGTGGAAATTCTGCTTATCTTATAGAAATGGCCAAACCTGTCCAAATGCCGTTGTGCCATGCTGCATACTTAAATGCAGTTAGGCATAGTATGAAAAAGAAGGAAAATTTCTGATGGGGCATAAAGGCAAGATCAACCAGGAGGAGAAGGATAAAAGCTCATAAATCTATCATGGCCTACAAATTCTCTATGTGAATTATTTATTTAGAAAGTTATTGAAGTCCTTGCTATGTTAGTAAAATATTTACTGTAGACATATATTGTGGGTGTAGAGGATTTTGATGTGGAGGATTTTGAGCTAGACCAGCTGCTGGGAGAGCCTTAAGATAGCCGAGGGATGTCGCTAGGAGAGCTTTGAGATAGCAGAGGAATGTTGCAGGGGGAGGTTGGCAAGATAAGAAGGAAGAAAGAAGCGAGAAGCCAATATCCAATGAGAGGACGGCGGCGAAAAGCAGGCGTCCAATCACAAGGCAACCGGTGAGCAGGATATTAACCATGGAGGAAACCAACTGTATTAGCCGCTTATGCACGTGGACATTTGTTTAACCTATAAACCCCCTGGATTTCGTTTGTAACCAGAAGTGGGGTCCGTGCCTTTCATCTCCACAATCTATTGGTTTAATGACTGGATCCCAGAGAGGCATATAATGGATCCAGAGAGGGGTTAAGATAAAACCCTGAATCATTGGTTGAGAAGATTCTGCTTCTGTCTGTCAGGGAACATGTATAGGACTTTAGGACTTCCATTGCTAAGGTGTGGTGCTTAGGAAAAAAGGAAACAGTCACAGACTGACAGGAGATGAACTACCTTGGAAAGTCTTTGGCTTGACTACCTCAATGTTTGTTTCGATCCTGTTTGCTGCAGGGGAAAAAAAGCATCGCATTGCTTGCTTGCTCCCTCCATCTTCCTTTTATTTTCTTGAAATTAGATGTTGGCCAATTTCATCCAAATTTGAGAGAGGGATAGATGTGTCAAAGAAATTAATTTCATGCTGGATTTGGGGAAAAAGGTATTATTGGTGGTACAGTGGACAGACCTACAGTGTACCTACATCTACACTACATTAGCACTGCCCACAGAGAAAATGTTTTGTTTGACTTGCTCACTAGGTGATAAGCATACCTTTAGTTTTGAACCAGCCATAGGCCAAAAGAATCCCTTACACATCTGATATTGATTTGGTTGTTTTTTTTGAAGTTTTTGGACAAGGTGGGCATACTTTGAAAGAGAAGAGTTCTTAATCTCTGTGTTGTCTTCAGATAGGAAAATCTTCAGGTGGAGTTGGTGACATCAGTTTGATGTTAAATAATTTGGTTTCTATATGCAAATGCTTGGAAAAAGAATATTTGGAATATATCAGTATTCAAATAGAGACCTACCTGTAGGTATACTGCATGGGTCTGTGACAAAATATATTAGAATACAGTACTAAATTGTATTACCTTATAGACCTGTAGCTATCATTTGTGTTCCAACACTTTTGGGTTAAATGTCAGCTAGAAGAGTAACACTAGCTTTGAAAGCGCAGCCTGACTGGGCTACCATACTGACATTGTTCCCTCACTGTGTTAGATCCTATGGGAATGTGGTTAGATATATTCTAAAATGTAATTTCACGGTGAATTGTCTTTACCTAAATTAAATGAACAGGCATTCTGCTTATTTTGACAGTTTGAAAATAGTGAACTAGAAGCTCTTGCTGTTATTACGCGATCTTCTAAACTGTGAAAATGTTTTGCCAAAATAGATTTAGAAAATTATTTCTTTAAAACATATTAACGTTAGTCTAAAAATAAAACCCTACCTCTGTTGCTCAAAGCTCTACAGAAATCTTGCTACAAGTCTTTTTTTTTTTTTTAATAAGTCTCGCTTTTCCAAGGTATTAAATGATAGCTTTTAAAAACATGCTGAGGATTTTAATGGGACTTGTGCCTCTCATTCTGTGAGACTGACTGAACCAAGAACATCACAGCAGGATCAAAGGCACTCATATAAGGCAAAATTCAGATAAATTCTGATATAAGCAGTAGGGGCTTTCTCAAGCAGGTTTACAAAGATTTGGAAAGATGGCATAGCTCTCTAGGCTAATAAAGGAAGATGTTAGAAGTACTTATGTATAAGTTTGCTATTTGCATATTTTGTAGTCTTCAGAGTAATACACAGTTAGTTTGGTTGAATAATTGCATATGAAACTCTTTGATTTATACATATAGAACTTAGGTGCACACAGAGAAAACCAGATGGAACAGTTTTCATGGTTTTGGTAACCAGCTTTCAATCTTTGTGAGAAAAAATGGTGTTTGGTTGGTTAATTAAGAGAACATAACTTAGAGGGAAATCTTTCCTGTCGGTCCTTATATTTTCTGCCCTGGTCAGTTGTAGATTATTTTGAAGGTTTGGAATGGTGGCTTTGAAAATGTTTATACTGCAGATTCTTGTTTTTTAATTCTTTTTTTTAATTATACACATAACAGTAGAAGGGTAATGAAGGTAAAAGAAGGGGAGGAACTGTGAGCAGAGGTATGAAAGGAGGAAAAGTGTCTGAGATCAAAATGTTGAGTGACAGAATAATGCAGGAAAAGAAACCAAATCCTAACCAATTACTTAAAACTTTCTTAACTTCTTACCTGTTAGGCTAAAAAGCCCCAACCTGAAGCACATCCTAAAACCACGTCCTTTACTGGATTCATTTTATTTTGAATTATGTTGTATATTTCAGCTAACTAAAATTAAAATGCAAAAAGAATCCCATAGCGTTGCATTTATAATTTTTCTAATCAACTCTTGATCAGCAAAGACTTGCTGTTTTGTGATGTAACCCTGTGGCACAGACATAGTTCTTTTTAATAATTACACATGGTGAGCTGACTTGACATTCAGGAATCTTTTGATGGTTACCTGTCATTAATCTGTAGTTTGCTGTTCCCAAGAGTCTTGGTTTGTTTGTACCATACACCTTTTGCTGACATTTAAGGCACTGTCATTGAGTGTAAATGACATACACAACATGCAAAAATGGCTAAGAGAGCTCTATCTATTCAATAAGTAACAGAGAGCCTTAGGAATCATAGAATAGTTTGGGTTGGAAAGGACCTTAAGATCATCCAGTTCCAGCTCCCTGCCATGGGCAGGGACACCTTACACTAGACCATGTTGCCCAAGGCTCTGTCCAGCCTGGCCTTGAACGCTTAATGTCATTTTCCGGCAGAGGAAATTAGGACCTTAGGGTAGGATTGTTGCTTCCACCCTACACCCCACATTATCTATGGTGGTCTTAAAACTTAGTTAAATTGCTCAGGTGGTGATCAAGTGTCCCTTATATGGGAAAATATTCCAGTGTTGAAGTTTTTGTTGTCCCTGTTGTGCCTCAGCATATGAGTCATGGTCACAAATGAAAGACTGTGCATGAGGGTGCAAATGCTGCGTGAGAGATGTCTTGATGAAGAAGTGGCTCTGCAAGAAAGCACACATACTGTATTGCTATCATAAAGTAGTGCCAGAAAATGCCTATGAGCCAAAGTGGATGGAGTGTCAGTTAGGTGTGGTGAAGAGTAAATACAGCTAGCTTGAATTTCCCACATCTACTTGGGCAGTGCAAAGTTTACTCAGTTCTTACATTTTACCTGTGGTGTCCAGCTGATGATTTTACCTCTCCATTTCTAATTGTGTATATAAGAGCTGGTGCGATTTTGTCTTCTGGTTTCTTTCCTAGGCTCAGACTATTGGTTATCAAGCTGATTTTTGGGAACATTGAGATTGAGTCTGTTTGTAAGAACTGGGGGATAGTTTTTGCCAGATAAAAAGAGCAGGGTGCGCAGATCCTGTGTATCATTTTGTTTCTTCTATTCATTAAGGAGGGGTAAAACATTAATTTCCTATGAGCCCTGTGATAAGCTGTCCATGTCATGTCCAGTCACGGTTTTTATGTGGCTGAGGTCAGGCACAATCTAGTTGGTGTAGCAGGTGTGCTGTCTGCAATCTTGTTCTGATTTTATCCATTGGGGTTTGTATGGTATTCTTTCAGACCACAGTGGTCGAGGTTATAATGAATTAAGTAAGAGATTAAATGAAAGCTCCTTATTTGTATTTGCTCTGCTCCCTAAGTGTAGGATGTGGGTTTGTGCAGACTAGATGCAATTTCTGTGCCAGATTAAATACCATAAATACAAACAGCATATGAAAACTAAGCAAAAAGAAGCATCACAAGAAAGATTTTGTTACGCACAAAAGGTGTCCATAAGCTTAGAGCATACAGCATTATGGCCTTTGAGTTAGCAGATGTGTGAAAATCTATGTAATTTTTCACTCTCTTTAGATGTTTAGGTGTTTAATGGCTCTAGGGGTGCCAAGCTTTAGTTCATGCATCACTTGCACCTCTGAAACAGTTCATATTTATTACCTGTTCCAACTTTGTTGTATATGAATCACTGCAGTGCTATGCTAGCATGGGGTCTGCTAAGTAATATGAATTCCTGTTGTGGTTTAAGCCCAGCCAGTAACTTAGAACCAGGCGGCTGCTCACTCACTCTCCCCCTTTACCTCCCTCCCGTCCGCGCTGAACCCAGGACAATTCCTATGGGAATATGTGGGTCAGGAGTGAATCCAGTGTCATTTGGTTGCACTAGACCCAACTGTAGACCCTGCCTATTCTTGCTGTGTGTATTCTTGTGGGAGGATGCCCGTGTCCTTTAGGAGATGTCACCTCTTGCTTGGGAACCAGTCCCAGGGGCTCTTACACTCTCAGCCATGTGAAGATTTTAGTGTACATCTGTAGGAAGAATATAAAGGTCACTGATGTAAGGGGTAGGTAAGAGACATTCTGTGCATCTTTCTTCTCTGAGTTGGCAGAATTTGGTAGCGTGGGGTAGTAGAATAACATTGATATAGGCAGTAAATTTCCGCATACAAGATGGAGTGTATATGAAACCCGTACACTAGCTTGAGATGTATCTCACACTAAGAGTGCAGCTTGCACCCTTTCTCTTTTTCAGATAGTCTGTGTCACAGCTTTTTGTCAGCTTCAGGTGTGTTAGCCTTTCTGGGAAATGGGAAGCTTTTCCCTCCTGTCCATTTCAGTGCAGGACATCAACTTAACACCAACCAAAGCACTATCTTGTCTGGTGAGAAGATAGTTTCAGAATACCACAGTTCATCAGGGAACAGATGGTTGCACAGTTTGGTCATAAGGGATCTGGAGCCTTAATAAGCCACCAGAGCACAATGGCATTGGAGGAGATGATAAGAAGAGTTAGTATACTGAGGAAGGAATTGGATAAAACGTTGCAATGGGAGGGCTGTGTAGATTCAGCAGTGGGAAAGGGACTGATGACAATTCTCTAACCAAGGGAAGGAATCAAGTAATAAGCCACTGTCTGTGCTGTATGAGGCAGTGCTGAGTAGTTCCCTGATAAATAAATAATGTTTCTGCTTACCTAAACCATATGTCTTGCATGTTGTCCTTCTTTCTTTGTGTCTGGTTAACAATTTAATCCCAACTGCTCTTTCTTTAAACTAGTACCTGTTGAAATGGAAATAGCCATGGAATTGATGTTATTTGAAGTTTCAAAGAATACTTCAGAAGCTCCATCAAACATTTCAGACACAAAAATACTACAGCCAAGACTTGTACCAAAATGTGATAGAAATTGTGTCTTCATCATCTGTCAAGAGGAAAGTTTTATTTTGATCATTATTTTTATCTAGGCTGGAGCATATATGAAAGTACAGTACATATATGAAAGTACAGTATATATATGAACATACGTATATGAAAGTACAGTACATATATGAAAGTACAGGAGTACAGGAATACTTGGGAATTTATTTTGCATAAACTTAAATATGACAAGCAATTATTTAGCACTCTAAGTGAACATGGTAGAGTAGGAAGTCGATACACAGACCTTCAGTTCTGAAATCATGCTGAAGTACAGTTCAATTCATCAGTAGAATATGTTGAATAAACTAGGATTTAAAATGCATTCAAAGACTAAGCTGAATGATCCAAGTTTTAGTGTTGTGCGTGACAGTACCTGATCAACTCTCTGATCCTGCACTGTATACATTAACTTCTTAAGATAAAGCAGAAAATTATCTTTAAAATTGTAATTAGTTTTTCTGATGCTTAATGGACCAACCGTTTCCACCATTTCTTTCAAGTATGTGGAATATACTAAATCTCAGTCTTGCAGCTAAGAAAAGGTCACAACAATGATTAGAAGACTGCACATATTTCACTGGAAGTATTTCCATGTGTAAATCTGGTGGGGAATGTTTTATTGCAGTGAAAGAAGAATATCTGTGATCCATTTCAGAATTAAAGGAGAAAACCACTAAGATGGAATATGAAAAGATTTCCTGTCTGAAAACAGCAAAAGAGGGTGCCAGCTAAGAAAATTAAGTATCTTTGATCAATAATTTCGTTACTGATGTTCTTTAGTCTCATTCACATTTGTAAAATTTCATTGAAAATCTTAACAAATTAAATCAGGACCAAAATCTCATTGTTTGGATGAACATGGAAATAATTATCTAGCATTCTCACCCATTTGATAGTAACTCCCCAGATATACAAGCAGATTAGGAATCCTGTCCAGCGTTTCATTGCTATCCATTCAAAATGGCAGTGTGTGTTTGGAGAGAATGGGAGAGAAAACAACTTACTACTTTGTGCAAATAATAACCTAAAAATAAGATACGCCTGGTTTCGTATTTATTGACTGCTCATCTTAACAGCTCCATAACTACAAAGGAAATAGCTTTTATTTAAAGCACTGTAGAGCGCGCTATCTGAAGAGGGCATATGGCTTACTATCCTTCATGGAAAGATGTAGTTTTTAATGAAATGTGCAGAAAAGTAATTTTTGGATATATGACCTACCTAATCATACCTGTCCTGAGAAGCTAGGGTGGAAAATTACTTTCTTCAGAATAATTAAACTCCTGCTTTGTATTATTTCTCATTAATTCAATATTCTTCAAAAAAAATAAAGCTCCCACAACAGTTTTAATAATCAGCCTTTCAGATTTATGAGCTATTTTTATGCTAGTATTGTTCTAGAAGACAAGGCTCCTTGATCAATTGCCAGGTAACTGTTTCAGTCTTTTCCCAAGAGCCTGCTAATCCAGCACACTAACTTATTTTTAATTGTGTAACTTCATTATTCAGAAAATCCCCTTTGTCATGCTTCCATAAACATTCACAGGATTTTACACAAACAATGATTTAAATATATCACCCTTCATTCCCATCTCTCTTCTTGTGCTTGTTCCCAAGCAAAGAAGGAACGCACTGGATAAGTCAAAGAAGTGTATAATTAAAATGATTCCCCAAAATTCAAGACCAATTTTAATCAGAGGTCCAGATATAAGACAGGCCTAAGATAAATGTTTGAGAAGCTTAAGAGTGACTTCAGTGTGCTTTTATGGATAAAAAAAACTCAAACACATTTCTGCTTGTCTGCAAAGAAATGTTATTCCTGAAGCATATCGTTAAGTACGCATAGAGTGAGAATGTAAAAATAATACCTAAACAGAAGTGATTCAGGTGGTAACATTTTCAGGTTGAAATAAGGAAGAGATTTCAGTGACAACTTGTTTAAACCAGTATGTTTTATGTTACCCAAAATTATGGAATAATTGAATGTTCATGCATTCTTGGTTACCTAGTTACTGTGTACCAGCTGCCTTCTTTTCAACTGAAAGAATGGCTTTTGAGTTCAGGTGCTTTTCCTTCAACACTGAATTATTCCAGCAACAGTCACAATAATGCCTCTCCTTGGAAAAAAAGGAAAAAAACCCAAGTAATTGAATGGTATCTCTGAAAGGATCAAGAGGCACTAAGGGAGGAAAGTGGTGTGATTAACCCACTATAACTGCCTTTCCTGCAGGATAGTGTTGGTTCTCATAGTGACTCTCAAATGCTTGAAATTCCTGGCAGCCAGAAGGAAACCACTGAGAAGAAATGCCTTTATTGTCTTCTGTAATGAAGACTTTATGAATCCTTGTAAGACTCCTCCCACAATAACAATATTCTTATTTTTGCAAAGGGTGAGAAAAAGGTATTCACATCATCCAACATATATGTTCAAAGTGTCTTCCCTTGGTTAAAACCTAAATGGTACCCCACAGCACATTAAACTGTCAAGCTATAAGAGATACCCAACCTGCCACTGTAGTTGATTGCTCCTGAGGGACAATCATTATTGTGTTCATTTTCTACCTAACAGTAACTCATGTGGTAGACCTTATGGTACTATTTTCTGCTTTCTGTTCATGAGCGATGCCCAAGGCAGTGAAGACAGTATGAGTGTCTAGTCAGACTTCAAGCAGACCAGCTATAGAGCAGCTGATAGAAAAAAGCCCTACGGATGGAAAGAGGAACCTGCACAGGACTTCAGTGAACAATACCATATAACATCACTTTAAGAAATCCAGACATCTGCAGAGATGATTTAGAGTGTATAGTGGGTAGTCAGAAGTTGGCTTGTATTAAACGCAAGCTTGTAGAAATCAGCACAAGGAGTAACAGCCTGTGCCAGTCTGTCTTTTTTTGCATAGTGCTCTGTGGGAGGTTTTTTTGTATTGGACAAATGCATACATGAGCTTTAGAGGTTAGCCTGCTAAACTGTGTTCCTAAGTCAAGTACTTAAAATCAGTGCAACAGTCCCCCCTTCCCCAACTATCCATTGTTCAAATACACCATTAAATGCTGAGGTCTCATATAAATTAATGTCTATTTCTTTCTAGTAGTGTTAAGTACACTTTTACTTCTGATTCATGATCTTTTATTTAATTCTTATAAAAATATTTCTGGTATACAATGCAAGTAATTCCTGACTAAAGCCTTGATTTTCTCTAGTCAAATACTCAGTTGTCTTGAATCGATCTTACAGAAGAAACTCAGTTCCCAATATATGGTTGCTATACTGAATGCAATTAGAGAAAAAATATAAATAATGTAGTAAGCTGTGTAAACTGATTCATCATTTTTGTATTTCAGCATTAAAGCTTGGTTCTTAAAAGAGCAAGAGCATAGTGTGTGCTTGCTGGCTAAGCTCTCTACAGAATGCCCGCAAGTGAAAATGCTCTTTCTTTGTTGCTTAGAGCGATTGAAGTTATGCCAAAGACGTCAACTGAAGGGTGCCAAGAAGCAAGCAGAAGACTGCACACTGCTTTAAGTAGATGTGAGCAAGTGCTAAAACCTGTTTACAAATATTATATTGCAGAATCTGAGTGCAATGCAGTTCTTTGGGTTGGTTGCCACACAGTACTTCAAGTTGAAATCCACCTATGATGAAAATGTCCATGACAGGGGGTTGGAACTAGATGATCTTAAGGTTCTTTCCAACCCAAACCAGTCTATGATTCTATGATACTACTTCTCTGAGACTGTATACTACAGTGCACTGTATACTACTACTGTGTACTAATACTACTGCCGCTACTAATAGTAATACTACTATATACTAATACTCCTGATACTGACTACTGATCATGCAGTCATTTCTAAAATTCTACCTGCTAACAAAAATTTTGCTCTCTCCATTTACTGTTGTCATTGGTATTCTTTCACATTTCTGGTGCACTGTGTGGGAGAGTCTTTAAGACTTCTTTGAAACTTGCATGGAATAACCAATGCCATATCAATGTACACATCTTTTTCTGCTTTCTCAGTTCTGCTTTTGTGCAGTTACACCACTTTCTTGATAAGGGATGTTTGCACAGAGTTGTGTATAAGTGCAGATGGTGGTAGGAAATCTGTTTTGTGGGAAGCTGCCTTAATATCTTCATGTGATAGACGTGTTGTGGGTTGGTTGTCTCCGGTCTGCTTTGTTTAGGGCAGGTTGTAAAATGAAACACATAGTCCTTTGTGTATTTTCTCCTCTGCGAACAGTTTATTGGTGCAAAACAGGCTCTGTCTTTCTAACTGGATGTTAGAATTCATTACTAATTCGTTACTAATTCATTACTAATTCGTAATGATTAAAGACATGAAAAGCAGAAAGGCATTTGATTCATTGCCTGTTATATCCCACTCAGAAATATATAATTCATGAGACTTACTCGTACAGTTTAATAGATTGAAAAAGGATTCCCAGTCCCTCCAGAAGTATAGTATCATGCACAGTGGTGTGCCTGATTTTCTCGTCCAGGAAAGTTTTGGTGTTTCTTGTTACTCAGTGCTCTGAATCATCATTTCTGTTGGCAGTACCTCCTTGAATACACTATTTTTAAATATTGCAGTGTAGCTCAGGACATGCTGGAGGTTGGAGGTGCTTTGGAGAGCTGTATCTCTATGTTTCAGGGATGGATGTGAAGAGATCCTTTCTTGGAGTGACCTGTGGCGTTTATTATAAGGAAGAAGCAGTCTGTAATATGAATGATTTGCACACATGACCCAGAAATTACACACAAAGAAGAGTAAGACTGCAGCTAGTTAGTATTCAGAAGTTGGCAAATATCAGTATTGCTACCTCACCACTTTAACAAAAGTAGCATAAACTGAAATGTTTGTATGGTATGCCTGCCTATTATGCTCCTTTACTCATCTGCAGAGCATATTCCCTTTTCAAGGTGCAAGGTGCACAGCACTCACTGAGCTTCTGTGTAATATTTTCTCTAGCGATTCTGACATCTCTTTTTTCCCCCCAAGTACATGCTTGCTGCTTAAATAAATTACTAATAAAACCCACTGTGTTTAAGAGCTTCTAAGTGATGTTTGTAATAAAACATGAGTGCTGTAAAAAATACGTTTCCACAATGTGCTTGCAGAGTGAGGCAGTACTGTAACCTCATTATTGGAATGTAAAAGGAGAATACAGACATTTGAAAGTAAAAAGGTTGCACTCACTGGAAGCGCCTAGTCTGAATGTCTAGCGTCTTATTTTTCAGGCATCTTGTTACATAAGCGCTGAGTATGCCTAAAGCATAACTTCCATTTCAGGTGCAGCTGTGGGGATTCGTCGCTTCTGCTTCTCTCAAGACAGGGTGTTTAGATACCCAGAATGTACAAAGCATGCAGTTCTTGATGACAGACTCTCTGTTTTAAGAGATTTGCACATTCTCACATATAGGCTGTATGGATGGGTGTAATCCATTGTTCCAGAATTGCAGTTATTCCCTAGATTTATTCTCTTTCTTTGACTGCTGTCTAAGTTGTGTCCATTCCTGGGCTCAATCTTCTTGGCTGACCACATTTCTTTCACTTGCTACTGCCAGAGTTCTAGTTTTATTTTGGCTCCATGTTCCCTATCTGCTCCAGTTTCTCATCCCATCATCTCCTGGGATCCTTGTTGAGCCATTTACAGTGGCAGCTTGTATACATACAAGGCCAGGCCTGAGGCCAGGGCTGTTTGCTTGAGGAATGTTCTCTGTGCTAGCTCTGGAGCAGCTCAGCTGTTATGGCAAAGAAGGGCCATTTCTAGCTTATGCAAGACTGGGGCACTATATGCTTTACAGTGACCTCCACATCGTACAGCTTATTACTTATTTGCCTGGAGCAATGTTGTGGGATTCAGGAAAACCTGAGGTCAGCCTGGATAATTCCTATATATATTATAGTGTGTAAAGTCTGTCAATCATCCCTGCATTTCTCAGTTCATGCCCCTCCTTTTTCTCCCTGCCTCATTGCTTTGTCGAAGCACTGTCAAGTTTCCAGTCACAGCAACTGACTGTGGTGTCTGCTTCAGCATCTTCCTTCTCATTTGGCTTCTGGTATACCAAAATCGTGAACTACAGCTTGAAAAATCATTGGATAAGTACTGAGAAGGTTCTTTTTATTAAAGGCTCTTGTGTTCCTCTTATTTTGATTTTTTACTTCTATGTTTCTCATGATTTCATTGTGAACTTAATCCTGCGTTGCTCTTTTAATTAGTTTTGTATATGCAATACATCTAATTTAAGTATTGACTACTGATCATCTCAGTGGGGAAAACTTTCTGGGGTGCAAATTGTTTCACATTCCTGCTTTCATTTCACCATCGTTTACAATTATTAAAATAATCTTTGAACTTTGAAAGGAAGAAATGAAATCATAGATGTACCATGGGTCAAACAATAGAAGAGAGATGGGGTAAAATCATTCATCGCTGTTTTTATTGTATTCTGTTAGGTTTTTGTACTTGATAGGAGCACAGGACTAGAAGTGAGCATGTTTGAAGGGAGTGTGAATTCCAGTGCATAAAACTGTAGACATAGGTATGGTTTCAGGACCAGTTTAGAAAGACTCGAAGGACACTTACGCTCTCAACCAGCATCCTGTAACAACTCCAGTACTGTAGTAAAGGTTAGAGATTGTAACTACAATATGCCACAAGAGAATGTGGATAATAAATGAGCCTTGTAGCTATCTCAGAATACAGTTAATGAATTAAAAAGCTGCTAGATGTACTCCTGTTTCACTTTGTGTAGGATGATGAGGAAAACCTGCTTATCTGATGCGGAGAGGAAACCCAAATACCCTTGACTGAAGTTGGCAACTAGCATGCAATGGACCTCCTCAAGGATGTTAATGAAACAGGAACGGGGCACCCTGTTTTGTCTCCCTAGAAGAACTACTTTTGCCTCCCTAGAGAACGAGTTGTCAACATTCTGTGGCTCCTTGGTATCATTTCTAAATTTCCTGCTTTTCTAGCAAGTTGGAGTATTGTGGTACTGACATACCGCTTTTGATAATCCAGAGCTTCAAAGTTTTGTGTTTACTGAAGAAGGGTTGGAATTCATGGAAAGGAAAGTTTAGGAAGAGGATGAAAGGCTGAATATGGATTTGACCTTGTATTTGAAAATCCAGGGATGATTGCCATTAGATAGTTGTTAAGCTTTTGAATTTTCCTCCTTGATGAAGCAATTTTATTCCTTCCCTTGTGTGCCTTTTTGAAGAATATATGGTAGGGTTTTACGTACAGCAAGACTATATACTTTGCTTTACAATATTGATATATTGTGAATTGGTCTAGAACCAGCTCTGAATACAGAACTTCCCACATACTCTCCTGTTACCATTTATAATAAAAGAAAATTAGATTATGGTAAAATGCTCTTTTGGTCTGGCCCTTTTTAGAGATGGAAGCCATGAGGTAAATTCTCATCTCCACATCTCTTTTCTCTCACATGCACTTTTCTTGATGTACATACATGCCTCTGCTGCTGTAGTGGAGGAATAAGTCTTGCATATTCCTATGTGAGACTTTTTCTTGCAGACACTGGAACTGTGTTAGTCCATTTGGCACAGGGCATGATGGTTTATACAGCTCATTGTTCATCATGAGCCCCAAACTCTCTTCAAAATCACTGCTTTCCAAAACAAGTAATTCCTCTCATCACCTGGCATTCTGTGATTTCTAGATGTAGGACCTTTGGTTTGTGATGCATATAATTTCATATTAATTAGTCTGTGTCTTTGTTCTTTACAATTTTTCTAATGTTTTTGTCATAATCCTACTTCCTCAGTGATGATGGGTTTTTTTGCATTGTAGTTTGGATCTGAGATATATATCCTAAAATATGCTGTTCTGAATAGGGCACAATATTCCATTTCAGACCCAGGATAAGCAGATACTTGACTCATCCTTTCATTTAGACAGCTCTGTGGTTTCCTGACATCTTTTTGCCTAGATTTGGAAGTTCTATATTGCCAGTTTCCCAGCCTGCGTTATAAGGATGTCACTTTAACCACTTAGTATCTGAAGGCCCTGTGGTATTTTGAAGATGTACTTTCTTCCGCTTTTATACTTCAACTTTGTTGAAGAATAAAGGAGTTGAATGAGCCTGGGATGAATAGTACAGCATTTAAAATTGTGCTGAAATAGACACGTTTTGCCATTCTTACTTGCTTATATTTTTCCAAATAAATTAATTCTAGATGTTAATATTACTGCTCTTTGGTTATCAGTTGGAGTGCTCATGGAGAATCAGAAATACTTCATTTATTTCAGACTTTTCATTGTTTGTAGAAGAGAAAAGTCTCCTGCAGCTTATGTCCTGTAGTTGTGTAAGCAGTTAAGAGCTACCTAGCATAGCAGATCTTTTTCCCTTTCCATTGTCTACCATTTTTATCTCCGGTTCAGCTCCGCTGACGTTGCTGAACAAGCACAGCAGCTGTGGTGAATTTGAGAGAAGGGAGTACCTGGTAAAGACAAGGTAATTTTCTCTGAACTCTGTTTGGAATAAATACTCTTCAGTCTGATAAGAGGTAAAACTGCTTTATTAGAGTTGCTTGATCTTCCACAGCTGAGTTCAAGTCTAATTAGAGGACTGGTGAAATTTGCTTTTCATGTGGTATCATAAGAGGAAAAGGCAGCTGAAGAAGCTTCTTGGCACTCTTACAATAACATAAACCGTGGCTCACAAATACAATACTTTTGTAGCCAGGAAAAGAGAAAAGGAACAACTTGGTTGCAAATTTCAAGACTAGACTAAAACGAAGCCTGAGTTTCAAGACAGTTAAATTTTGTAAAATACTATATTCTGTGTACTGAAATGTTGATTTTTATTATCCATCAATTTAAGAATTATTGTTTCATTCTTTCTAGGGCTTTTAAAGAACATTTTCTGAGTGATAGGTCTGTCATAGAATCATAGAGTCACAGAATGGTTTGGGTTGGAAATGACCTTAAGATCATCCAATTCCAATCCCCTGCTGCTGGCCGGGACAGCTTCCACTAGAGCAGGTTGCTCCAAGCCCCATCCAGCCTGGCTTTGAAAGCTACCAGGGATGGGGCAGCCGCAGCTTCTCTGGGCACCCTCTGTCAGCGCCTCAGCACCCTCGCAGGGAAGAGCTTCTGCCTTAGATCTAACCTGAACTTCCCCTGTTTCAGTGTGAACCCATCACCCCTTGTCCTATCGCTACAGTCCCTGATGCAGAGCCCCTCCTCAGCATCTTTGTAGCCCCCCTTCAGACACTGGAAGCTGCTCTGAGGTCTCCACGCAGCTTCTGTTCTCCAGGCTGAACGGCCCCAATGTTCTCAGCCTGTATGGGAGGTGCTCCAACCCCTCATCATCCTCATGACCCTGTCCTTATAGGGGAATTGATTTTTCTGTCTTTGAGCATTGTTTTTGATATCTCTTTCACCCCACCATATAATTTGGAAACTGATCACAGGGCTCCAAGCCTATGTTGCTGCCTATATTTAAATTCAACAGCTATCATCTGAAATTATTGTGTCTAAAAGCTTATTTATTGTAACATAAACCCCTTCTTTTCCTCTTCCTGTCTCATCTTCTTGTCTCCTGCTTTCTTTCCTCTTTCATTAGCAAAGACTGAAAATCTTTGGTATTCAAAGGTAGTTTTAAATTTCCTCTATTTCCATTCTGAAAGCATTCTATTTGCTTATGAAATTAATTTTAGATAATAGAAAAAAGAGAAAAATACCCTTCCTATTATGTTTCTGTGGTATATGAGTGTTGTAATGGTTTTCTTCATCAATCACAGAAGCTTTCTAAAGCTTTAGTATTGTAATTTCTTGAGTATTTATGGATGTAATAATGTTAATTTTGAATTGTCTCTTCCATTTTCATAACAGCATTTCTTACATTCAAGTATTTGTTCCTTTTTCTTCTGTACACAGGTTTTAAAAAGCTTATAAAGTATTGTTTTTAGGTTAAGTTCACTCTCTTGCGTTGGAGCTATATGTCTCTTAAATAAGCTGGCCTAAATGTAGTAGGGCAAAAATGGTTTCAACACCGCTAAAGCTATGCTAAAAGAACAGGGGAGATGGTAATTGACTGTTGAAGCTGAGCGTTGAGTATTTTAGGGGGTTAGGTTAGTATTCTGTGTCTGGTGGATATATTTTCCATAGTCGCTGCTATTTAGTTTGCTCTTTGAGTCTAGAATGTTAATAAGTATTTGATGGCAAGCTCAGTGAAGAAGATGGAAAAGTCTCCAGGCCACAGTTTTCCACTGTTGACACTGGAGTGAAGGCTGAGGAAACCATTAGAGTATGATCATGCTCATTAGACTCCCCCTTTTGCTTAAATGCCGGTATGCTTCTGAGGACATTGACTTCTGGCTTCCTGAAGCTCATCACTTACTTGACAGTCTGGCAGTAATGCAACTGTTGTGCCAGGTATGAAGTCATGCGGTAATTTACTAAACCAGTTAAAGAAGCTTCAGAATCCAAAAGGTTATGCCTTAGGAGGAGGTAATTTACGAAATGATCCTGAAACTATGTCTTTGAAATAATTTATACTACCTCCACCTTCTAGTATTTGCTATAGGGAGTATTGAAAATAGCTACTTGGTAAAGATCTTAATAAAAACCTTATGTAACTTCACATTTTGCATAACAAAAGATCAGAGCAGCTGAGAGTAGAAAAGTGCTATTATCATAAATACTCTGTCATGAATATTTAATGTATCTCTTCAGTCTAAATTTAAGTACATTTTGTTGTTTTGTTTCTTCTTCCCTTGTCTTATTTTCACCTGGATGGCTCTAATTTAAACAGGCCCAGTAAAGAAATTAGCAATGACTGATTGTTACCTTGGCTTAGCTTAAAAACAGTGCCAGAGGTAATCAAATGTTGATGTAAGTCAGTATCACCCTACCAGTCGGCAGTGACATACAGCACTGGATATTTTTAT
The DNA here is from genome assembly GCA_017639245.1 of Myiopsitta monachus. Lineage (NCBI taxonomy): Eukaryota > Metazoa > Chordata > Aves > Psittaciformes > Psittacidae > Myiopsitta > Myiopsitta monachus. The sequence continues at coordinate 479,640 of CM029923.1, read as the reverse complement.
GTGCTTAGGTCAGCATGATTTTCCCGTTAATGTCGTTCACAGCATTCAGTGAGGCACTGGCTTTGCTCCCTGGATTTGTAGCAAGATTTTGCTTTTGATAACCATATGCAGACCAAGAGTCCTCTGAGCTGGAGTATCATTGCAGTTAAATGTGCATTTTGCCATTTGCAACCAGTAAAGCTGCTTCATAATATAGCTTCTCCTCCGGGAAAGATCTCTTGTTTTAAAATATCTTGATAATTATTATTTTCTCCGGAGTGTTTGGGAAATAGAAGGTAGCAAAGTGTCACACAAGATAGCGAAGCAGTCCAGGCGTGCATGAATTTATTGAAGTGCTCCTCACAAAAGTCTGTCTTACTGTAAGTGATAATTCCCTTATGGTACTCAACATACACAATAGTTTTAACACTCACTGTACTAAGGAATTACCTAATTCTGCATTTTAAGGCACACCTTTAACAAATCTGAGTTTATATTTAGTAAATTGAAAAATGCAGGTCTGTTAAATTAATCAAAGGGGTTGCATTCTTACCCCTGGACTTGGAATTAAACCCAAACACTGAAAACATCTGAGACATCAAACAGAAAGGATCACACTGAATGACTTCTGAAGAGCCAGCTTCCCGTGATTTCTTTGTGAAGGGAAAAAATGCCATTTGGTATTTTTAGATTCTTGTGGTTGAACACTCTGATTGATCATAAATGTGCCATTTAAATAGCATGTGTCAAAGTAACCATAGCCCAGAGTGCTAGGAAAGATGTTAATATCATCATCCTATTGTATTTCTTATTGAAATAGGGAATGCAGAGCACATGCACATAAAACCACTTGAAAAGGCAGCTTGTCATCATCCTGGATGTATCTGAGGAAATAGCACATTTTAATGAAATGACATGGAAGATTATCAAATTAATTACGTATTAAGCTGACCTCCTCTCTCCTTGGGCTCTCAGTACTATCTCACTCTCTCTCAGTGCCACTCTGCTACAATTTTAATTGGAACCACAGTTCCTTATGCCTGTTTGGGTTTGGGTTTTGTTGCTTTACTGCTGCTGCCTTGCATGGAGAGGATGACCTCTAAAAGCAGGAAGCATGCATTCTCTTTAACGATTTTTCATTTGCTTCAAATAGGAAGCCTAATTCTAAAGAAATATGGAATGCAGAAACTTCTGAACTCTGTGTCGACTGTTAGGGTTAAGCAGAATTTATTTGCAGATTTGTCAAAACTGAAACAATAGCATTCTGGAAACAGCACTGATGAGTACATTACATGCAAGAGACACTTTAGAGAAGAGCAGGTGCAAGAAATAAGTATCATCTCTGCCACTAGTCCACTACAGTTCCAGTGTAAGGCTTTTCTATGTTGTGGTTTTCTCGTCAGTGTTTTGTGGGCCATTTAAAAATGAATCAAGTGATGTAGCAACATCCCGCACCTAGAAGAGAAAAGCATCAGTAAGCAAAACTCTGGTTTTACTCCACTGAAATCCTGTTGCCTTTGTCCTTTCAACATAAGGATACGGAGCTGTTTGTGCAAGTCCAGAATTGGCCACAAGAATGATGAGGGGCTGGAGCACCTCTCATACAGGCTGAGAACATTGGGGCTGTTCAGCCTGGAGACCAGAAGCTGCGTGGAGACCTCAGAGCAGCTTCCAGTGTCTGAAAGGGGGGGCTGCAAAGATGCTGAGGAGGGACTCTGCATCAGGGACTGTAGCGATAGGACAAGGGGCGATGGGTTCACACTGAAACAGGGGAAGTTCAGGTTAGATCTAAGACAGAAGTTCTTCCCTGTGAGGATGCTGGGGCACTGGCACAGGGTGCCCAGAGAAGCTGTGGCTGCCCCATGCCTGGAGTGTTCAAGGTTGGACAGAGCCTTGGGAGCAACCTGCTCTAGTGTGAGGTGTCCCTGCCCATGGCAGGAGGTTGGAAGTGTATGATCTTAAGGTCCTTTCCACCCCAAACCATTCTATGACTCTGTGATTAATTTATTCTTTCTGCTTCTAATGACTTACTATTCATAACACCATTATTAAAATATCATTTACACACAAGAGTAAACAGTATCACAAAATTACATAAGCAGAAGCTATTTTAAGGCTGTATGTCCTTGAACTCTTTCCTACTCCACATGTTGTTCTGGCACTATACTGGAGGTATCCAGAGGCCATGCTTGTCAGAACAGTGTGGCTGAGCCACAGAGCTATACCAAGATAGCAGCAAGAAGTGAGCTTGCCCCTTCTCTTTTTCGCTACCAATGGAGCAAATGGAGTAATTGCTGTAGAAAGGATTATGCCTGCTCTATGTTGAAGGAACGTGCTCATGAAATGGAGAGCTGAAGTATTGCTTAGACCAATACTTCCTAATTATATCCAGAGTTTTACAGCAAGTTTGTACTGGTGGTGTAGCACAGAGCAAGCTTTCTCCAAGGAAGCTTCTGTATGTTGCTGCAGTTGCACACACATTCTCTTTTTCCTCATGGTAAATGCTCTGTTAGAATTTCAGCAGGAAAGCAAGCTGGTGGACAGCAGATACCCTGCAGGCTTAACCTGACCTTTAGAGAGTAAATTAGCACACTTATATCAGTAATAATCTTTTTCCTCTGTTTAAATTCCTTGTATCTGCCTCGTACAAAAAAACTCAAACCCAAAACTATTCCCACAATGTTATGATACTTCCTGAAACACAATGGACTATTATGTAAAATTTCTCCTTTATGCCAAGGCATAAGGCAGTACCTGTGGGGAATAACAGTACAGATGATTAAATATTGTGAATCCTGTGATTTAGACTGCATTTTTGGAGAAGGTGTGGAGGGAGGTAGAGGTGCCCTGGAGTGTGATAGAGAAATGCTGAAGGAAGGAAGGAAGGAGATAAGATTGTTTGATGGGAAGGGTGTGTGCCTTCCAGCAAAGCACAGACTCCAGTGGGATGCATGGTAATATGGCTCTGGGCTCTGGCTGCTACTATTGTGTGGAGTCCCAGCGAGGAAGAGACACTGCTGCTCTCCGTTATCGATTCAGTTGATGCTGATATTGCAGGTAGGAGATCAGAGCTCAGTAAAAGTCTCTTAATGGCCGGCTTGAGACTTGACAAAACTGGCGGTAAAAAACATGAGTATTTTTCTTCCTCACTCTTCAGATGCAGACTCATAAACTTTGGTGAGACAAAAGATTATTTCCAAGCCTTCAACTTCAACATTTTCACAGTTTATTTTGCAGCAGCGTTTTTCTTATCTGCTCAGTTGCAAGTGAAAGAATATGAGAGTGAGAGATTGAAGCAAGGAGAGTATTTAGAATCTGATAAATCAGGCCAGTTTGAAGCTTCACAATAGAACTATACTAGGACTGACATTTAGTAACAATGAATATTGCCAGTGGTTAGTTCTTAAACATTATTAATCACTAGCAGCACTCCAAAGCAGGCAATTCTTATTAACAAGCTTGTCATAAATAAATGGTGCACCACAGACCTGTGTAGTTAGTGCTGATGGTCCTTGGGCTTAGTCACTGAGGCTGAGATGGTCAGGCTGTAGAGCTCCTTGCCAAGGGAAGATGGAACTTTTATGGGTAACGTCATTCTTCCCTATTTTCCCCCTCACACTCTTGGTGTTTCTGTATTCCTTGCCCCTTTTGTTGTTATGTATTACACTTAGCTGTGTTTCAGAATGCTTCTACACTATGACAGTGTATGTGTGTTAAATACCTATGCCTGAATTGAAAAAAAGTGAATAGTAACTGTAACTTGCTTATTATATTTCTAGTTTATGGGTGCAGTAGGCCTCTGCTTTTGCTACAGCATTGTAGCTTCTTTTCCTTTATTTATTTTCCTACCTAGCAAATGCAGTCCGTTAAAGCCAAAATTATTTTCCCACAATTAAGCTTTTTTAATGTAAAATTTGTAGGTACTTGTTCTTTAAAAATAGTGCATATTCAGTTCATGGCGGTGTCTGGGAAGAGCAGAGGTTGTCAGAGGATTCTCTGTAGTCGTTAGGGGGACACCTCATGGGAGGCCTACATGATTTCCCTGGGTTCAAGTAGAGAAAGAGCTTCATTCCTGATGAAAATGTTTCCTGTCCTTTCTACCCCTGTCAAGCAGAGGCTGTTCTGCTGAGCTGACTGGGGAGGGCCAAAGAGGAAACTCAGGCCTTGAAAAACAGAGTGTTGCTAACTTCTCATTTGAATTTGAATCCTGGACCTTTTTGTTCATTAGGTCACAGGGAAAGAATGGCCCTTTTGTCTTCTCTTCCTGCATGTTTCTTGTCTATCATGAGGTCAGTGCCCCATCCCTGGCGGTGTTCAATGCCAGGCTGGACAGAGCCTTGGGTGACGTGGTCTAGTGCAAGGTGTCCCTGCCCATGGCAAGGGGTTGGAACTGGATGATCTTAAGGCCCTTTCCAGCCCAAACCAGTCTGGGATTCTATGATTCTAAGTGCTTCATTTTTACTTTCTGTGGGCTTGTACAACGTAGTGCCTTACACTACCAAAGTTTTGGACCACACTGGGGCTTTAGCTTGCTGGTGTATGACTTTCTGAGCATCTAAGGCATGCACGTGAATCAGCCCCTTATTTACTTGCAGGCAAACAGCTACTTTATACCCTAGATGAATAGTAATAGGAATTGCTCTTGTATATGTTTCATAGCTAGCAAAAGCCCTGCCTGGATCCATTCAATAAGGGCTTCCCGTGAAACAAGGACGTATTTATGCAATCAGAGACAAGGACATATTTATGGATACAGAGATAAAGTTCAGAACCAGGTGATTGTTTGACCTCTGTGTTATTTCTGATACAGACATCTCCAAAAGCACATTGTGAAGATATTTACATAGAAAGGTGTGGTAAAGATGCAGGAAAGGGACTGTTCTGCAAGGAAGTGGGAATATTTTTTATCTGCTTAGACTTGTTCATCTGTATCCAACTGAAAGCTGCTTTCAACCATGAACTGTCCTGCTGTCACGTTTTAAAATGAGATCATTTTATATTCCTTGGTGATTGCTAAATGAGATGCAGAGCAAAACCAGCTTTGAGATCACCTTCAGACACAGATTTTGAGTCTAAGAACAGCAAATGCATTTTTAGCTCTTCACCTCAGCACTTCCTCTGACTAATCCTTAGAGCATGATTTTTAAATCCCAGTGTTCAGTTTTTTTTGCCTGTTCCCGTCATTATTGGTCATTTCTCTGTTGCTCACCTGGGCAGCCTCACACTGTGGTTTTTATCGCTGTCCTTTGAACAGCAGGTTTCCCAAATGTCTTGTTTCAGTTTTAGCCTTAAAAAAAAAAAAAAGGAATTAATATCTCATACCGCCAACCAAAGCCAAAAAATCCAAAGTCATAAGGAAGGAGCAAATTCACTGTTGCTTTACGTAGCCCACAAATTCTTCAATCCTACAACTACCCTGAAATCACAAATGTGAGCTCATTGCTTACTTGACAGTGAGCTTTATTGCAAGCAAATCTGCCAGTCTTGGTGGATAGTGCTCTTTATTTGCTGGGACTAATATCTCAAGTTATGGAACTACCATTTTATTGCAAACACAACCAGCCATTGTCATTGTGTTCTGACTGGGAATTTCCATGTCTGATTGTAAACTTCCCGAAATCTGTGTAGTCTCTAAGAGGAAGAATATTTTATCAAAAAGGGAAAGATGTCAAAATAGGAAAGATACACATCTTATTTTTCCTGCTTCCTGAGGGCTCACTCGTGTGACTTGAGCCAGTGACCTGCTCACTTGAAGCACCTTTTGCAATCATGAGAGGAATGATAGTGTTGATAAGGAATAAGGAGTTGCTTAAATGCCTTGAAATGTCAAGTAATTTAGGGTGAAAACCAACAGAGTGACAAAGCCAAATGTGTCAGCTTATGATAAAATATTTCTGGCAAGTATATTTCTCACTGTATTGTGTTTATTATATCTGGCCATGTGTTATGTGTGTGTGCTGGATTTTGTTTCAAATATTGTGACACTGGAGTCAGTGATGCATTTAAAATACATTTTTAGTAAATGAGCCCCTTTAATTGCAAATATTCAAATTGTATGTGTCAGGGAAGGCCAGTCATAGTGAACTGTGCTGGGTTTTGTGAAGTTTTATGAAGCATTTTATGTAAGTGAAGTACTTCTTTAGACTTCCCGTTGCACTGAAGTTGGAATCCCAGCAAATCAGCATAGCTGATTTTATTATTCCAACTAGAAATTTGCATAAGAGTTGGAGGGAAGTTCCAGGGAATGGGGTTTTACTGTTTGGAGTCAGATGTTTGTGTGGCATAATAATGGTATCTGGTATTATGATCTGAAATTGATGTTAAAATGCAAAAGTGATATCTTTACCATCTCCTGGGTGACTCTGGTGCATGAAAGAGCCAGTGTGCCAATTGCTAGGAATTTGTCTTGGACCTCTTCATTCCTTGTGTAACTGTCAGGAAAGGCTACTTCTGGCACAGGGTGCCCATGGAAGATGTGTCTGTCCCATCCCTGGCAGTGTTCAAGGCCAGGCTGGATGGGGCTTGGAGCAACCTGGTCTAGGGGAAGGTGTCCCTACCCATGGCAGGGGGTTAGAACTGGATGAGCTTAAGGTTCTTTCCAACCCAAACTATTCTATGATATACCATTTATTTCATTAGTTTTGGAAATTTTCTGAAGATATTTCCCCAATTTAATAAAATGTTGGCATTCCATAAAATGATGGAAGAACTAAACGTAGAAATCACTGTTGCAGACATCAGCATTTTTAACCTACAGTCATTTACATTTACATCTCTTCCTTCTCCACTCTCTTATAAGGAAATCATGGACTTGCTGCTTGAAGATGATCACTTTAGTTCACCAAACTCTATTTATCTAATCCACCAAACTTTTGGAGATGTGATCTTTATTTGGGGTAAAGAGTTAACATATAACTCCCCCCGTCTCCGCCAGTTCACCTTGGCAGAGCAAGCGCATTACAACAGTACCCACCAAAGTGATTTCTTAGTGGTGGTGGTACAGTTCGCAATCAAAGTTTTGTTTAATTTTAAAACTGAAAATATGCAACTAGTATATTTCCTATGAAAAATTTAGTTCAGAGTAATAGCCAATGGTAGGCCACACATAAAGCTTCCCCAAAGTCTGAGGTGTCTCAGTTCTTCTGTACTCTTCTTACAAATTGCAAAGCATTAATATGCCACCTCTAAATCGGTCCTAGAGGTATTCAGTTAGTACAGTGTTCTGTAAAATTACATTCATCAGATGTGCACCCAGAAGGAAAAGATGTGAGACAGCAGAAGTGGAGGATATGGTTTATTTTTCTTGCTCGTCTCTATTGTAACACTAACTCTTATGTAAACTTATTCTTTCATTTATATTCAAAGTTTGCTTATCAGTTAGGAAACGGCTCATATTATAATCCCAGGAACCCGGGAATAGAAATGCTTTCTGGTATAATCTGCAGAATGCTTTTATTGTACTTCTGGTTCACTTCAACCTTCCGTTGAAACCTCAGATAAGCTCAAAGGGTTTATTATTAAATGGTGACGCATAGTCTGTGCTAAACATGTTGCCTAAACCATTTAAGAGTCTCTGTCCTCTTTTATGCTGTGTAATTTCTTAAAGAATCATGAAAAAGATTTTTAAACAAAATCTATTAATATTAGAAGTGAGGAAATGCAAACATTTCCACCCATGCATTGGTCATTTGTGCAGCAGCTATCTTTCTCTTGTTATTTCTCATCACAGTGAAACTATATTAGAAAATGATGGTTCTGTTGGTAGCAGAATCCTCACTCTGAACTGCCAGTGAGATCAGATTGTCCTTACACCCCCAACTGTTTTCCATCTAAGTCAAAGTTGAGTTATGGTGGCAGGTAAAAAATAGATTGCATTCGTGTTACTGTGGCTGAAAGTGAGACTTGGAAGAAACTGGGAGAGGCAGATCTTAATTCTGTTGAACTTAGGAAGATACGAGAAAATGCTTTGGTGATCTCCGAGAAGAATATGCATAAATTTAAACTGTTAGGAGAATTAGAAAAGAGTGCTTTAGTTTAGAATGAGCCCTACAGTAAAAAAAGACATTGAAGAAAGAGAACAGATGAAAGTGTATTAAAGTATAGATAAACATATAGCATGTTGTGATGTTACAGCCTAGGTATGTAGGTGATTCTTGATTTATAACTATGATATATTAGGTTATTTTTGTTATTAGCTGCCTGGAGCTGGTAGGAGATACAAATAGTAACCCCCAACAGTCAGATCAACCCACTAAATCCACCTGTTGTTTGATGATTGTTACTGAGCATCTATTCTAGCTAAACACAGAACCAGACTTCAAAAGCAAATTGAGGCTTTGAAATTGATGCAAAGAACAGCTTATGTTTTTTATTGTCTTATTCCCCAAACGTATGTCATCTTTTTCCATTCCTGGGTGGTAAGGCATGTACTGACCTTGCTGAATGACTGCAGCAAGTTGTGGATAATGTATACAAAGCTCCTGCCCAGTGCACAAAGAGGTAGTGGGCTGTCAGGGCTGTTCTCATGCTCAGTGTTCAGTAGTGTACTAAATGCTGTCCCTTCATCAGGGCAATGCTAAAATACATTAGTCAAATTAATTTAAAATGGAACTGTTTGTATTTTATTTCAGTTTTTCCTGTCATTTTGCAACTTGAATTTGTATTAGTTTCCAGTCCTTCCAGAACACTGTTCGCTACTACAGTTTTGCCTTCCCTTGACATACAGAGATACTTCTGAAATACTGATATCCTATAGCAGCTTCTGATGGATGTCATACTTTAAATGACTGTAGACAAATTTCTTAATCAAATCACTTAGCCATGATAAGTGATCTTTTTCCTGCAGACAAGTAGCACTGAAATTTAAACTCTTTTCTAACCCCATATAACATATATGTTAAAAATTAACTCCATATACATCTTTAAAGGTATCAGTGAATGAGGCTCAGTATTAGCCTTTCTTGATGCTTAATGGTTGGGGTGAGAACTGTTGGCTTCTCTGTCAGTTCCCAAAGACTAATTTTAACTTGATGAAATGAGGAAAAAATGTCCTGGGTGCTTGAGAAAGTACAGGTAATTTTAGTCCTTTATTTTCAATAACATACAGCAAAATGAAGCAAACCAGAAATATGTAACACCCTCTGCCAGAAATTTAGAGCTGTATCAAGGAATGAGATGAACATCCCTGGATAGGTAATGGAATTGATAAAGATAGTGGTTGAAACTGCAAGACACCACATTTAATTTCATAAGCACTTCTGATTTTACTGGGAGAAGAGAAGCTGCGTGGAGACCTCAGAGCAGCTTCCAGTGTCTGAAGGGGGCTGCAAGGATGCTGGAGAGGGACTCTTCATCAGTGACTGCAGTGATAGGACAAGGGGTGATGGGTTCACACTGAAAGAGGGGAAGTTCAGGTTGGATCTAAGGCAGAAGCTCTTCCTTGTGAGGGGGCTGAGGTGCTGGCACAGGGTGCCCAGAGAAGCTGTGAATGCTCCACCCCTGGCAGTGTTCAAAGCCGAGTTGGACAGAGCCTTGGGTGACATGGTCTAGTGTGAGGTGTCCCTGCCCATGGCAGGGGAGTTAGAACTGGGTGATCTTAAGGCCCTTTCCAACCCAAACCATTCTATGATTCTGTGATGTCATGAATTTATTTTTCTTTTTGTACCCAGACCTTATTATTTTATGTGCTGAAACATGGGGTTAATTAAATGAATGTTTCCTGTTACTAATTTCCTAGGCCTTGAAACAAAGCACTGGCTGAGGAATCGTTCCTCAGTTTTTCCTCACAGTACTTTTCCTTTTCCCACTGTCGTGGTTTAAGCCTAGCTGTATCTCAGAAAAACCACACGGTCACCCACGTTCTTACTGCCTTGTCTCTGCAGTATTTGGGATCACTTTCATAAGTTACTCATGAAAAAACAGAATGAGGATCTGCCACAGGTAGTTTATTCTCTTGTTACTTTTCTAGAGGGGAGAAAAGCTTCTGTAATACAAAGGATTTTTTTTAAGAATTTTGCTTTTTTGGCTTTTCTTTTGAGAGCAAGGGATTTTTTTTTTTTTGTAGGTATGCATACTGTCGTGTGTTAAACAAGAGAATTGGTGGGGGGCAGCTCTCTGATCATCCTGTATCATATATGGCTTTGCAGCAGCTGGTGGCACAGATTTAACATGGCTCCTGAGGAAGATGGGTCTCCTCCTTTGTTTATGGTGGCTGAGGGTTAGAGGTCTGGCACAGCCTTCAGCCACAAGCAGCTGATTCATTGATGTATTTGTCTGGCTTTTGAATAATCTGAAGACAGTGACGAGGCTTTGAAGTCGAATCTGTGCTCTATGAAAATTTCATGTAGAGTGTATAAAAAGGTTCAGAATAAACCTGCCTGACAGAGGAGGAGGATGGCAGTTTTCCTGGGCAGAATTTCCTAAGTTATTTGTGCCTTACTTTGATTTGTTGAACTTCTGTCATGCAGATGAAAAATGACAGAGGTATAAGCAAACACGGATTGCCAGTCACTAGGATAGGACTGTCTCCAAACCGACAGGAGTGTTAGAAAGGATAACTTAGGAGTAATCGATTGAAACTATGCAAAACATTATGGCAGTATGGAATCCAGCAGCATTCCTAAATAGTAGGTACAATTAACAATATCTACTAGATCATATTGCAGGGGCAGATGTATGTCTTTCAAAATCCTACCAACATTGTCTTCTGGGTTCTTAGTTTCAGCTTCAATTCCCTGTTTGCATTCAAAAATTGAGGTCCATTCAGCTCTAAGATACTTTGGGGAGTAAAATTCAGAAATAAATTAAATTATGGCTTTGTCTTTAAACTTAGAGTTTTTCTGTTTCTCAAAATATTTATTTGTGCTATGTTTCAATACTTAGAATATGCTTAGGCCTGTAAGTATAGCTACACAACTGATTAAATCCCTTTTTCATGAAGAAAAGAATTTCATGTCTTGCAGTAAGTGTGCTTCTAGTTGGAATGGTCAGCCGTTTCCATTTGGGGAAGTTTAACAGCAACTGCTGATCTAAGAATTAATGGGTATTTAGCCAAAGAACTTAGACAATCAGTCAAAACTGTTTCTTAATCTGATAGCAGGAATGAATGACAGAAAATGGTCCAGCAATGCTATTGACAGCAAGATGTGTAAAATTTTATGTAGTGAAAGGGCAAGGGAAGACAAATAGATCTAGTTGTATGATGATACATAGTTCGCATGCATAAAATCATGCTCCTGTTTTTATTATTGAGACAAACAGGTGTGTTTCTCTCCATCTCAGATTCATACTCTCCATATCAAAGGGTATGAATTAAGTCTATATTTAAGGCCTTGTGCCTATTTAAGCATTATATGCATAATTAGTAAGATATGTTTATTCTAATATATAAGTATTACACATATAAATACATAAATGTGCCACTTTTCTTGGAACTTGTCATATATATTTGTCAGATGTCTATTTCTGATTTATTTGTTACCTCCGAATTACAAGTTGTGAACTTTTCAAAGCAAAAGGAAGCGCCAAAAGCTGAATGGACTTAAATGGATGTCAGGTATTATTATTAATTATGCTTATCACAGACAAATGAAGCTCCTTAGAATCCTAGAAACAACTCAGAATTGTTGATGGATTTGTTTTTCCTTTTTTCCTGCTGGAGCAAATTAGAAAAAGGAGATAGTAGTTTGTGGACATAAACTTTGATTTTTCGGTGTCAACTTGGTTGAGATGGAAAACCCCTTTGCTGTCATACTGGCCTCCTCCCACCAACAAAAAGAAAAAGTGAATTACCTTTCAACTATTTTCATACTGTTTTCACACTCACTTCTGTTTTGTCCCTGAGAGACCAGACTTGGTGCCAACTTTTGGCCTCTTCAAGCCTGTGGAAGTCAGGAGTTTCATCTAAGCCAAAGCAATAAAGCAAAAGTGCTGTCTTTGCACAGATTCTTTTCTGTATGTTTCTGGGTTTGCTCCACTGCAGAGGCAGTTTTAAGAGGGCTGTTTACTACATGCTCTGCAGATATGGTTTGACCTCATTAAATTGTTGCTCAGGAAGCTGAAGGGCTGGGCTGGAAAGCTCGTCTTCGTTCAGTTTCCCAATTGAACGTATAAATCTTTGCAGCTGCCTGCATATCATACTGGTTAGGATGGAAGTGTTCTTTTCTGAACTTCTTTATCAGGCACATTAGATAAAGGCCATGTTTCCCCTCCAGGGTGGACAGTTCATCAGAACTGTTGCATAGGTGTGCCATCTTTAGAACTCCTGTTACTGTGATTATGCTGTGACTTGTGTCTCTAGATCCACAATGAATAGCCATCACAATTTCCAAGACATACACTCTGATAGGCAAGGTGCTGGACAGAACATTAATGACACAAAATACTCCAAATGACAAAATGCCTGAGGTCTTATAGCAAACTGAATCTGTAGGATTTTAATATACTTTATCACACTTGTAGACTGATTTTGCATTCCCAAATATGAGAAAACCTCTCTACTTGCACGGTATTTAGTTTGGTAGCTTAATATGTCATGCCTTACTCGAGGCTGGAACTGCTATTGCTGTGACACCATTTTTCCTTGAGTGATAATGACCCTGGATGCTGCTGCTGCAGGTGACAGCACAGAAAGCACTGGCTGAGATTTTTATAGCAGTGCTAGGAGTTCATTTATTTATTTATTATTTATTTATTTATTGCACAAAATGTGTTTTTCTGTGTCCGTGCAAGATCAAGACCCTTTAATACAGGGCCCTTTAATACAATAATATTAAAGTTACAATCATAATGGTAGGAGGAAATCCTAACTGCTGGCATAGGGCAGTTATCAGGCCTTGAAACTGCAAGAACAATAATGCAGTAACATATTTACTTAATTTTCTAATGGATGGTGCTGAATATGCCTGTAAAATCAAGCGATTGCTTTTCAGATGCATGGAGCATCCATAAATTCTGTTGAGTTCAAATGCAAGTGCTTAGCATTTCTGAATGGTGTGAGGATGCCATGTGAAAATCCATTATAAATATGATTTTTAATGCTACGACTAATGGCAAAATGAGATTAATCTGTTGTTAACTTGCACTATTTCATTTTACAATGTCTGGTTGTACAATGGAGAAGAGCTTTGGAAGATCACGAATGCTTGTGATATTATCACCCAGGTGTTAGCACTGAGATCAACTTAGATTTACCTCATACTTACAGTTTCAACATGAAAGTCTTTCAGAATATCAAAGTATGAAGGGAGCTGAGTGAGATTTGACCCTTTATCATGTAAGAGCATATTACTCAAAAGTTTGAGGAGACAGGAAGAATGTCAGGGTAATCAGTATTCAGACCACATATGCTGTAGTCTCTCTGGAATGTTTTCATTTCAGTTCTCATTATTATGTTGTGTAATAAGATACTCAATGTGGCTTTCAAGTGAGAAAAACATTGTCAAGTTATTAAGACTTAGTGAAGTCCTCATATTCAGAGAGAAACTCTGTAGAGTTGGCTTTCGACTCCGTAGTGAACAGTATTACGGAAGGAAAAGCAGCCCAGTGGTAACATTCACATCCTACTTTAATGAACTTAGTAAGAAATTAGATTTTTCCAAGCACACAGAGTAAAACCTGCTTAGAATAAAATGAGAGATACTGCAATAAAAAAATCTTGTTAAAACAAGCAGATTTTTCCAACCAATGAGAGAAGTAATAGCATTATGGCAGGAACTATAGAACCACAGAATGATTGAGGTTGGAAGGGACCACCAGGGGTCAGCTTGATCAACCTCCCCACTCAAGCAGGGTCACCAAGACACATTAATCAGGACTGATTTGCAGCTCAAATCCTGTGTTCAGTTCTGGGCCCCTCACTACAAGAGAGACATTGGGGTGCTGGAGCGGGTCCAGGGAAGGGCAGTGGAGCTGGTGCAGGGCCTGGAACAGAAGTGTGATGGGGAACAGCTGAGGGACCTGGGGGGGTTTAGTCTGGAGAAGAGAAGGCTGAGGGGGGACCTTATTGCTCCCTACAACTGCCTGAGAGGAGGTTGTAGTGACGTGGGTTCGGTCTCTGCTCCCAAGGAACAAGTGCCAGGACAAGAGGAACCGGCCTCAAGCTGCACCAGGGCAGGTTTAGGATGGAGCTGAGGAACAATTCCTTCCCCAGAGGGTGCTCAGCATTGGAGCTGCTGCCCAGGGCAGGGCTGCAGTCACCGTCCCTGCAAGTGTGCACACACCGTGGAGATGAGGTCTCAGTGCTGCGGGTTAATGATGGCCTTGGCAGTGCTGGGGAATGGTTGGACTACATGGTCTTAAAGGTCTTTTCCACCCTGTTGATGCTATGATTCTATGATTGTGTCCAGACAGCTTTTGAATATCTCCAGGGAAGGAGACTCTGCAACCTCTCTGGGCAACCTATTCCAGTGCTTAGTCATCCTCACAGTAAAGGAGTTCTTTACTCTGTTTCCTGTATTTTAAGTTATGTCCGTTGCCACTCGTGCTATTGCCTGGCACCACTGTGAAGAGTCTGGACCCATCCTCTTGACATGCTCCCTTCAGATACTTCTATCTGAATCAGCTCTCCTCTGACCCTTTCTCCTCTCTAGGCTGGACATGCCCAGCTCCCTCAGCCTTTCTTCGTATGAATGACTCCATACTCTCAGTCATTCCAGTAGCCCTTCATTGGACTTCCTCCAGGAGCTACATGTCTCTCCTGTACTGGGGAGCCCAGAATTGGACACAGTACCCCAATGAGGTGTCACCAGGGCTGAGTAGAGAGGGAGGATCACTGCCCTCAATCTGCTAGCAGTGCTCTCCCTTATGCAGCCCAGGATAGCACTGGCCTTCATGGCCACCAGGGCACATTGCTGGCATGGGCAGTTTGCTGTCCACCAGGACCCTCAGGTCCTTCTCCACAGGCCTACTTGGCCAGCATGTCAGTCCCCAGCCTGTGCTAGTACATGGGCTTACTCTTCCCCAGGGGCTCTCCGAGATCCAGGGTTATGATCTTACTTATTGCCCTGCTTCTTCCTTGCATGATACTGAACTCCCTGATCTCATGGTCACTGTAGACCAGGCTGCCCACTAGCTTTCACATCACCAACAAATCCTTCTTAATTATGTTAGTATAAGGTCCTTTCCTCACATCACCTTTCCTCATTGGCTCCTCCATCACCTGTGTCAAAAAGTTACCATCAGTGCTTTCCATGAACCTCCTGGATCTGGATTGTTTGTCCCTTGCTGTGCTGTTCCTCCAGCAGATGTGGTGGTCGTGAAGTACCCAATGAGAACCAGGGGATGTGATTGTGAAACTACTTTCAGCTGTCTATAAAAGAAAGGCCTCATTGACTTCATAAATCATAGGGTAGTTTGGGTTGGAAGGGACCTTCAAAGCTCATGTAGTCCAACCCATTATGGGGAGTATTCCTTAGGGATATAAAAATATGATTTTCTAGCTAATCCAATCATTACCTGGATGAAGCCAGTATTTTTAGTGTATTAACAATTTCAGCGTGGAAGACGTGAGATTGGAAGGTGTTGTTGTATTTGAAGAATTAGCAAATTATCTGGCATGATTGGTACACTCTTCAAGAGATAAAGATCCAAACATGGCAAGCAGCTCAGGTGCCGGCAAAGATGTGCATTTGAAGATTTGAGTAGAAGTTTGTACTGCTTTTATGATGTACGCTTTAGGCAAATGCAATAATTTTGTCTCCTTTAGGTGATGTTGAGACGCTGCTTTTGTAAAGTTTAACAATTCATTGTATGATTTAGCAAGTCTATATGATTACAAATATTGCATTCACATATCTTTTGTATTTTCTGATTCAAACATTTTAGACTAGTTCTTCATCAACAAATTATTTAATGGACCTCATGAGTGTTTATCAGTGACCTGAATGAAGGGCTGGAGCACACCCTCAGCAGGTTTGCTGATGATGCGAAGCTGGGGCAGCGGCTGATACAGGTGAAGCTGTGCTGCCATTCAGTGGTACCTTGACAGGCTGGAGAACTGGGTGAAGAGAAACCTGACGAGGTTCAAGAAGCGCAAATGCAGGGTCCTGCACCTAGGAAGGAAGAACCCCAAGTACCAGCACAGGTTGGGGGTGACCCACTAGAGAGCAGTGCAGCTGAGGAGGACATGGGTGTATTGGTGGATGATGAGTTGACCATGAGCTGGCCCTTGAGCCAGGAGGGACAATAGTATCCTGGGGTGCATCAGGAGGAGTGTGGCAGCAGGTCAAGGGAGGTGATTCCTTCCCCTCATCTGACCCTGGTGAGGCCGCATCTGGAGCACTGTGTCCAGTGCTGGGCTTCTCAGTACCAGAGAGACAAGGAGCTACTGAAGAGGGTCTAGCAGAGGCCACAAGGATGATCAGGGTCTGGAGCACCTCTCTGATGAGGAGAGATTGCAGGCGCTGGGACTGGTTAGCCTGGAGAAGGGCAGACTGAGAGGGGATCTCATCAATGCAGATCAGTATCTCAGAGGCAGGTTTCAGGAGGATGGTGCCAGACCCTTTCCAGTGCTACCCAACAACAGGACAAGGAGCAATGGCCATAAACCAAAACACAGAAAGTGTCACCTCAACATGAGGAAGAACTTCTTTACGTTGTGGGTGTCAGAGCCCTGGCACAGCTGCCCAGGGGGGTTGTGGAATCTCCCTCTCTGGAGACATCCCAAACCTGCCTGGACACGTTCCTGTATGCCCTGCTCTGGGTGGCCATACCTTGGCAGGGGGTTGAACCAGGTGATCTCCAAAGGTCCCTTCCAACCCTAGTGATCCTGTGATTCTGTGAGTGTAGTTTTGACTTTATTTTATACTGACAGCCATTAAAGCATTTTGAAAGGAAACCTGAATTGTAGTCCGGTATCATTGAAGCATGGAAGATTTTGGAAATCTTTGCCATATTGCCTTTATATGTAACATACTATGAATTTAACACAAGATAGATAGAATGGTATCAGCTCAGGTTATTTACTTGCAAATGTGCTTGTCAAGATTTTGTATTCCAGTATTAAAGTTTTATAAGGGGTAAATGGAGCAAGTTAGTAGAAAAAATAGTAGATCTGTAAATAATTTACATTCTTATTTATTTTAGTAAAATCATCTGGGACAAACAGATTTATCTGGGACAAACAGATTTATGCCAGGATATTTAGAAAGCAAGCTGAATAAAGAAATACCAGTTTCAGGACACTAGCAGTAGAGCTGAAAATACTGTGCAGAATACAGAATATTCGTAAGAGAACAGAATGACTGCAGAGGCAGTAAGTTGTGGGTTTGTGTGTTTGAGACATTATGCATTAATCTCTCCACCCTTTTTTTTAATGTAGTTTTAATTTTATGCCGACGAATAGCTCCCCTTGTTTTTCTGCCAGTAGAGCTGAAGTGGATATTGTCATTTCTTCCTGGTTGGTAGACGTACCAGCTATGGTCATGTCAGGTTATCTCAGAAGGGTTGCTTTGACTGGACAGTTGGGCACTGTTGCTTTGAGATGGTTAACTGTTGTGATGACCAGTGCAGCTGTTACTCACCTATAGACAGGCATTTACTGAATCATAAAGAAATTAAGTCAAGAATAAATATTTGTTAGGCTTTGTTCAGAGATGAAATGTAGTTTTGGGTTTTTTTTTCCTACTACATTTGTAAACTTTGTTTAGGGGAGATTTTAAGCAAACCACGTGTGTTAACTCTTAACTTTTATTTCCTTATTAAAAGAATCAGATGTGCTGGAGTTCATCTGGAGACAGGCTGAGAACACTGGGGCTTGTTCAGCCTGGAGAAGAGAAGCTGCCTGGAGACCTCGGAGCAGCTTCCAGTGTCTGAAGGGGGCTGCAAGGATGCTGGAGAGGGACTGTTCATCAGGGACTATAGCCATAGGACAAGGGGTGATGGGTTCACACTGAAAGAGGGGAAGTTCAGGTTAGATCTAAGGCAGAAGTTCTTCCCTGTGAGGGTGCTGAGGCGCTGGCAGAGGGTGCCCAGAGAAGCTGTGGCTGCCCCGTGTCTGGCAGTGCTCAAGGCCAGGTTGGACACAGGGGCTTGGAGCAACCTGCTCTAGTGTGAGGTTTTCCTGCCCATGGCAGGGGGTTGGAATTGGATGATCTTAAGGTCCTTTCCAGCCCAAACCGATCTGGGATTCTGTGTAAATGTAATATTTAGAATGGTAATTCCAAGAAAAGCATTTGATGCAGCAAATGCAAACACACATGTCTGGGAAGGGGAAGCAGAAATCTCAATCCAGAAAAAGTGGCCAAATTTGGACTAGTAACAGGGAAGGGGCAAAAATGAGGAAGAAGTTTAAGAGCATAGGTGAGAAGTTGTAATTTAAGGAAGTATTTTGCAGATAAACTTTTGGTTATGCAGACTGATTCAGGCAGCCAACAGAGAGCAGAATGTGCTACTTAGGACTGCAGAGTGCCGTATTTCTGCCTAGCAGGCAGTTAAAATAGCCTCCCTCTTACTAGGTATACTATGGGGCTTTGGGATTCAGCAGTAAATAATATCAGTCAGTGTGTTTTGGGATTTTTCACTCCAGAGTTATCTAGGCTTTGGCTAGATAGCTGCTGTATTTTTACCAAAATCTTTGTATATAATCTCTAGATTATTTGTAAAAGTTCTGTTCCAGAGGATTGTGTTAAAAGTTCAATATGTGACACTTTCAATTTTGTGCTGCAATGCCAAGTTCTTGCAAAAGCACTGATTTTAGTGGGAATAATTACCAGCTTAGATCGATATATGTAATCCAGGGTGGTGCTGGAGCACAGATTTATTCAAAGAGTATTTTCAGGTAAAGACAGCTTGATTTCATGTATATAGGACCTATTGCATACAAAATACGAAACTTCCTTCCTTTCTATTGTATAGGGTCTATCCCATTGACAAAAATACTAAAATGGATTATCAGTTGTCCTGGGATCATCATTGCGTGGAGTGACGGCCCGTTTTTCATCTGAAGTGTCACCAGTACTCGTTCCTGTCATGTGTGCCTCATGCCTATGCTTCCCAAGAGTTGTTAGTACCACAGAAGTGTAATCAGACAAATGGTTCAAAATACTTCTGTCAAGACTGTCCATAATATTTTTGTGTTAGCCATTCGTGTCTGGAAATTTGGATTCAAAGTAGTGGAGTTTGTGAGCTGAAGATCACTTCTTTGGCAGCACATGTATTCAGAAAGCTTTAGCCTGCTTTCTGAAGCACATCTCCCCTTCTTTTGGGACAGTAGTATGAACAACTGCAGTCAGTGTCATCCAAACTCTCTTCAAGGCGGTCATCTACGATGGGGCATGAATAGGCTGTGAGAAGGCCTGAGTTTGGCACTAAACAGAAATATACCTTTTAACTGGGATCACCTTAGCAAGTCCTGATGTTAGTTCAAAACTTCCATTTCTCTCTTCTCAAACAGGTAGTGGTTATGTGATTTTTGTTCAGAAAGTGAAGTAATGGCTAGCTATTTATCACATATTGCGTATTATTTTATTTTAAGAACACTCAAGGGAAAAACATATGTTGTGGTTTGGGACCAGAGGGACAGGCTAGCAACTAAAAGATTTTGAATACCTAATTGGTATTCACTTCAAATTACTTAAGCAAATGGCATTGTGTCTTCATTAAAGGCCTCTTTGTCTACTTCTGGAAAGGTCTGGAGACATTTTATGGCATCAGTAATCTGAAATTCCTGCAGTAAATCTAATCCTGTCCTTTACACCTTTAAATCCATCAGAATTGTCAGTAGTTGAAAGTAGTGTGTAGAATCTGAGTCTTTAGGAGCTGCAAATAAAGTTAAATATTTGATACTTGTTCTTTTTCTGTAAGTATAAAATACGGTAGTTTCTGTACACTGATTGGAAGCATCTGACATTGTCAGTGGATGAAGAAGTGCTTGTATGCCAGCTTCTGACAAAAAATGTAATGGACAGACATGTTCAGGCAAGAGCAGAAAGATCCCTCTCTCTTGCTATTAGTTCTAGATGAACATAGCCCAGAAGAGAAAATAACGGCGATTGCCTACTAGATCTGTTTTGTTCCTGGTATTTGACACAAAACACCATCAGCTGAATTTCTCTTTTTAAATCATTCCCATCAGAAATACCAAAATACTTCCAGTCACACATAGAGTCACTAAGAAGTGCCGCATCTGTCCTGCTGAAGAGACAGCGCAGTCCGGGAGAGAAGTTCAGCTAACAGCTTTTAACACGTCTGTCTGCCTGCCTGCCTTGCAGCAGAGGAGGGCCCAGAAGGAAACCAGGGCAGGGCAGTGCATCATGAGGGCGCGGGGCCATGGGCTCCCGTCGCTGCCTCTGGCGCTGCAGAGTGCAGGAGTGAGCAGAGAATATTTGACTGTGGCTGAATTCCTGTGATGCCTAAAGGGCGCTTGTTGCCCCCGTTGTCCTCTCGAAGATTCTCCACACCTTAGCAATGACGCAGCGATTAGCAGTTAGTTACCGGGGACTTGTTCGAAGGTGAACAAAGTTTATGGTGAGCAACTTGTAATAAACCCATGGACAATTTCTGTATGCATTAGGTTCCCAGGTTGCCCATGAGTTGCACAAGCTGTGCCTGTGCCTGGCAGGAGACAATGGATTCCTCGTCTGTCTCTGGTTGAGATTTGTTTCAATTTAGTTATCTCAAGGTTAGGTGTTAGACCTGAGCTGCTTACTTAGGCTTCCTCTGCAGTTGATGAAGAAAGTCATCGAATCGCAGTATAAGCTCAATTGCAGCATGAGAGTGACTAGCAGTCTCTGCTTATTACAGAAGCATCCTAGAAAAGCTAACTTCAATTGAATGCTTGACTTCTGTAGGATAAAGTTATAGATTAATTCCAAACCTTGTTTCAAGTGAACATCCCTTTGAATGTAAGGCTGCTGTTTAAAAAACTTTCACCCTTTCCTGCAATGAGCAGCGCAGCAGATACAATTTTTACCAGAACAGCCAAATTTAACACATTATTTCGCAGTACTCCTAATCTCAAAAGGTAACTGCCTGTAAAATAATTCTAGTGGACAGTCAGTAGCTGCTTTTCTTTTATTAGTGTAAGTTAGAATTCCCAGAATAAAAACATGGTATATAGTTTATTTGCTTTTTAAATAAATGAAAGATCTATTACAATTTGGTATTTTTCCATGCAAATAGCAACTTTAAAACAATGCTATACATGTATTCATTTAAATGTGCTTTTGACTAAAATTGTAAACATCTCAATTCATGTTATGCTATTTGTATCTACTAGATGCTCACTCTTTTCCAGGCATATATTGAAGGTAGGACATTTAG
Organism: Myiopsitta monachus; assembly: GCA_017639245.1. Taxonomy (NCBI): domain Eukaryota; kingdom Metazoa; phylum Chordata; class Aves; order Psittaciformes; family Psittacidae; genus Myiopsitta; species Myiopsitta monachus. Next base: position 458,403 of record CM029923.1, on the reverse strand, counting down.
AATTCTAACAATACTGAATTTCAGTGTTTAAGTGATGACATTCTACTATGGGAATATAAGGGTAGACCCTAGCAATTGTGATCTTGATCCTGTAAGATATACAAACATAATTTGTAGGAGTGATATGGTGTTGATTATGATTTCCAGAGTTCCCTCATTCAGTTAAACAATACAGTATATCAAGGGTAGCTGTGATGATGGGATATGAGTCATTCTGAATTTAAGAAGTTATTATTTCTCTTTTTTTTGAATTTCATTGCTTTGTGGAATTGGCAGTGTCTTTGGTTTCCCCCCTGCATCCTCCCCCTGCCCCCAAACACACACTTCTCAGTTCCTGTGAGATGTCAGTGTTATAACTTAATGAAAGTTCTAGCACTTCCTCACACTTGTTTCAACAACTCTGGAATGAAAAATTCCCACTTCAGGGCTTCTCTGAAGTGTTATCAAAGTGGAAAAAGAGGCACTGTATTATTGAGTTAAAAGTCTGGAAAATGTTCTGTTCCTTCAGACTGCCTTTTGAGAGCAGAATTTCATCCTAGTCAGGCAATTGTTTTATGTCAGATAAACAATGATGAACACTTATTTTTGCTGTGATGTGTATCCAGTAATGCAAAAAAAGCCCACAGCAAGATTGAGAGAAGCAGTTATGAGGCTAACAGGACAGAATAAGTTGAAATAGTGCTTGCAGTTACTCAAGCTCTTTCAGGATTTAACTACACACACTCCAAATTCAGTAGATGTCTGAACCTAAATAATTTCATAGGTCCATCTGTGTTGTGATCATAAGGAAACTGATCAATTATACTTGAGGTTTGTTAGACCCCAGTGTAAGTGCGCCAAAGAGTGGGTTGCAATTGATTGTAGGCTGGAAGGCTGTAGTGAAAAATATTTCCCTGAGATTAGTTATTGATGTTTATCAGACCTTTAGTTATAAACGTACTTAGCTGCTGATCCAAGAACTTTTGCATTTGGTTGTACCTCAGGAACTTTGGTGTTAAGGAGTCAGCTTCTTAGCCACTACAAAGCCACATAACTTTATGAAGTCCATGGATCTGTGATTCTTTCTAAAACATTCTCAGCAGAAATAATTTACAGTTTGTATTTGAAAGGGAATGGGCCATGGCTCTGTTTGTATCTGCAGTCTGCTTTACTTTTGTTTGCTTGCAGATGAATGCTGACAGAACTTAACCACTGTGCTAAATGTTCACCAATACCATTTAGAGTAAATAAGTGAGTATCAAGCTGCTTGAGAGCTTTCAGCATCCACAAGGTGTGTAATTACTTCTCAGGAGCCTCCTACCACTGCTTTCGCAGTTTTTACATCCCACTGTTCTTATGTTAAAGCATGTGCACAGAAGACATCTTGATCTGTGTAGGTGCCCAGTATGTTACAATTATTATTATTCAGGTAGATAATGGTATTGCCTAATCATCAACAGAGAGAAGGCACTGCTACACCATGCAGTGGGCAATATAAAAGTGTGCAGTGTTCATCTTGGCTCAGAATCCAAACCAGTGTGGCAGATGTCATGTGGGTGACAAACAGATGATGCGTTACATTAATGACAAAGTAAGAGGAGAAGAATAGAATTGAGTGGTAGAGTGGCAATGAAGTGAATATGCTGTGGAGAAAGAAGCTCAGAACAGAAAGTTGCAGAACATGGGAAGAGAGAACTGAGCCATAATTCTAGCAGCTCCGAGTGTCTGCTATTGTTGCTGTGCTTGTTATTTTCACTGTGTTTCTTTAATGGTCTTACCACTACTTCCCCATGTAAATGATGTACAGCAGGAGGTCCTGGTGTCCTGAAAGCAGATGAAGGATTTTCCTTGTTCCTTCATCTATTTGCTACTCAGAGTTGTTCATACTACAAATTGGATAGGTTATCATGTGAAATTTCACCAATATGAATCCTGTTACTGACTTGAACTTGACTTCCCATTCTTTTTTTTTCCTGCGTGTATGACTGATAATATCCAGAACAAATATTCCAAGAAAGTTGAGCCCCATCAGTTCCCAAGAGCCAAGAGTAGTGCTTTGTGGTGTTGTTGGGGGGTATACAAATAAGTTTCTGTGTTTGTACTATTAGGTATGGATAAAATTACTGCTGGATGGGCCTTCAAATGAGGTGTCAGAAAATGATGTGATGCTAAGGATTTTGGTGGGGGAAATGGCAGGAGGTGCAAACCAATAAAACATCTTTTAGCAATTTACCTCTCTTTTTAACTACCACAATCTGGGACTCAATAATGTACCACTGAACAAGTTCATGGGTACCAGACACAATGTAATTTTATTTGTACTTCCTAAGATGCAGCGAACCTACTGAGCACAGCACACAGCAATGGGAAAATTTGGATGAAGATTATAATGTTCAGATAGCAAACAGGATACCTGCCATTATTATCTGAACTGTTCATGTTTCACATGAATTCACCATCAGCTTCAGAGAAAAAGTTCACAAGAGACAACTGTGGAATGGTTCATCAGATAGATAAGGAAAGTACACTGAACATTCCCATTGTGAAATCCCAGAAAGATATGTGTATATACTTTGACAGTAAAGGGGTGAGACATGAACTGGACAAAGTGAGCATTCAGTCAGCATAGTCTGGCACAAATACAGAACTACTGCCAGACACACATCAGACTAAACTAGGAAGATGGGCTTTTTTTCACCTTTGTCATTTACCCAACCTCTTTCCTACTTCTGAAAGGCAGAGGAATAGCAAAAGAAGTGATACACAGAGTTCTACGTGTGAGTTAGAGGTGGCAGATGTGTAGCATATTGTGAACCACTGTCTAGACTGTCTAGCAAGTCAAGAGAAGTAGTTTCATCTTTGTCCTACGTAACCCATTCTTTATCCTTTCTGTATTAGCCATTGGGCATTTCAAAAGGTAACAGGAATGTCAGGTGAGTCAACCTTTGTCGCCCAGATGATATACTCAATTTCAGAAGTAAAGAAGCATCTGCTTCTCTTCTCCATTATCTTCACTGGTAGCACAAGAACAGTGTAAATATATACGCAGCTCAGTGGGAAAGATTAGCTATACTCAGTTTTGCACTGCCTCTGTTTCATATATGTAAGGAATGGGAATTTATCATTAGGAAAACTTCCACATTACAAATATACTAGACAGACATCTCTTCTTCTAGAAGAATTTTATTTGTACTTCCTAAGTACAACTTGTCTCTTCTTCTAGAAGAAGAGAGGTTTAAAACTTAATGCGTGTTTATATTCTGTATGTTCAAAATTGCAATGAAACTTTATAACCTGAATGACATCCATCTGTTTAACAATAGAAGCAATCCAAAATAGTGCTCTGCATATATTGCCAGGTCATCTATGGTCCCATGTGTCTTTCTACTGAATGGGCAGTGCTTTCTCTGGTGAGGTGTAAGAGGAGCATGTGTGGTCTGCTTAAAAGACTTTGCACTGAGCATCTTTGGCATAACTTAGTACTCTTTCTGTAGAATTCTCAGGTGTTTCATTCAGCCGTTCCTCATACTCCTATAGATCATACCCTCCTGTGGATGTTCATAGCCTGTCTTTTGAATATTGTTTCCATAGAATTGTAGAATAGTTAGGGTTGGAAAGGACCTTAAGATCATCCAGTTCCAGCCCCCCTGTCATGGGCAGGGGCACCTCACACTATACCATGTCACCCAAGACTGTGTCCAACCTGGTCTTGTACCCTGCTGTGGATGGAGTTTTCTCTTGAACTGGAATGTGGCAGCACTCTACTTTTGCCCAATTTTGTCCTTTGAATTCCATATTAATTTAATTCTATGTATTCTACTGTGTGGGTAATGGAAAAATATAGAAACATAGAATCATAGAATAGTTAGGGTTGGAAAGGACCTTAAGATCATCCAGTTCCACCCCCCCTGCCAGGGGCAGGGACACCTCACACTAAACCATGCCACCCAAGGCTCTGTCCAACCTGGCCTTGAACACTGCCAGCGATGGAGCATTCACAACTTCCTTGGGCAACCCATTCCAGTGCCTCACCACCCTTACAGGAAAGCATTTCTTCCTCATATCCAATTTAAACTTCCCCTGTTTCAGTTTGAACCCATTACCCCTTGTCCTCTCACTGCTGTCCCTCATGAAGAGTCCCTTTCCAGCATCCTTATAGGCCCCCTTCAGACACTGGAAGCTGCTCTGAGGTCTCCACGCAGCCTTCTCTTCTCCAGGCTCAACAGCCCCAACTTTCTCAGCCTATCTTCATACAGGAGGTGCTCCAGTCCCCTGATCATCCTCGTGGCCCTCCTCTGGACTTGTTCCAACAGTTCCATGTCCTTTTTATGTGAGGACACCATATGTATACACAATACTGCAAGTGAGGTCTCACAAGAGCAGAGCAGAGGGGCAGGATCACCTCCCTCGACCTGCTGGTCACGCTCCTTTGGATGCAGCCCAGGATACGGTTGGCTTTCTGGCCTGTGAGCGCACAGTGCAGCACACTGCTCATGTTCATTCCCTCATCGACCAACACCCCCAAGTCCTTCTCCGCAGGGCTGCTCTGAATCTCTTCTCTGCCCAACCTGGAGCTGTGCCTGGGATTGCTCCGACCCAGGTGTAGGACTTTGCACTTGACGTGGTTAAACTCCATCAGGCTGGCATCAGCTCACCTCACAAGTGTGTCAAGGTCCCTCTGGATGGCATTCCTTCCCTCCAGTGTATCAACCGAACCACACAGCGTGGTGTCATCGGCAAACTTGCTGAGGGCGCTCTCAATCCCACTGTCCATGTCACCCACAAAGATGTTGAACAAGACCGGTGCCAACACCCATCCCTGAGGGACACCACTTGTTGCTGGTCTCCAGCTGGACATTGAGCCATTGACCACAACTCTTTGCATGCGGCCATTGAGCCAGTTCTTTATTCACCAGGTGGACCCCCCTTGTTGGCTTTCTTGGTGGAATTTGCATATTTTATAGCAAACACTTCTCCTGTGTAAGAAATTTTGCTGCATTTGCATAAAAAAATAGCCAGAATGTGACATTTCTAAGAAAATGGAAAGGGTACTGGATGCTCCTAGGAAAATAAAACAGAGGGAGCGTGGAAGTTTAAGCAGACACCGAAATGGCTGTTAAGATTTTGAACCTGTGCTGCACATTGGTAGAGAAAACATTAAAACTTTACCATTAAAAGTTTGGTAGTGGGTTTCCAAATAGTGTTATGTACAGATGTGAACAGCATGAACATGACAAGAGTTGTCTTCAAAACCCATCTCAAAGACTTTCTTTAAACTATACTGTGTTTGACAGAAGCACAAGCTGTTTGCTTGTACCTTTTTAGGTTTGGGATTTCCTTCCACTATAGGCTGTCAGCCAAAAAAAGAAGCCTTGCCAATACTCTGGGTGCTGCCAGGCTACTAGCTTCCACCTGACAAATAGCTCAAGCCAATGCTCTTAACTGCTTTGAAGCTCTCTACTATAAACGTCTTATTTCTTTCATTCTGCTCTTTGCCATTGGTTTTCACCTTAGCAGCCTTGCTTGATTTAACTCCTGGCTATCAGATGAGCTGATATCAAACTGATAACCTGAGCAGCATATGCCATTTACTAAAGCAATGCATAACTGCCTAATTCTCCACAGAGGACTTCTGTGACGCTCTCGTGTGAGAGAAATTTTAGGGATGTAAACCTGTTATTTATGTGAGAATGGTGTTCGGTAATAACCAGTCATAATTCTATAGCTGTACTGTAATTTTTGCATTAAAGAAGTTCTTAAAACATGCTGTTATTAAACTAAGCACATTCTTGACAGTATTATAATACTGCAGCCTAATTAATACTTCTAGAAGGTGCTTTTTATGAGGTAGAAGTATTTAAATGCTAATGCAGTTCTTTAGCCAAGTGTCCTTTTTGTGTTTGGACAATGAAACACAGCAGTGCTTATTACTGATTCACTGCAAGGGTGTCATTTTGCACAGTTTAGCCTGCATGATGGAATTTAAAGAACACAAGCAAATAAGTGATTTAATAATTATGGAAGGGAACCAAGGAAGTAATTATGGAAAGGGAAGCCTAGCAGTGTAACCTGCAGTGTCTCTAATGTGTAATGGGGTCACATGCAGTGTTAAACTCAGTAGGAAAACAAGAGCTAGTAGGCCATATAATAATGACACGCATCAGTCTTTGAGTCTTTGAAAATACTGACATATTTCCAGTTCTGTTGCAGTTCATTGCGTTTCTTTTTTCTTTAACTGATCCTTATTCTATTGCTGCATCTTAGCATATATTAATTCAGAGCCTTCATCCCTGAGATCTCTGCATGATTAAAAATACGAATTCCTGTGTATTTTAGTAAACTATAGAGTAAATTTTTGGGGTGTTATATTCTCTCTGTCTTCTAATGCTTCTTTTCTGCTTTTGGAAAGTCACTGATAATTCAGGTTTCATGCTTATTCCTCCATTAAATGTAAACTATAAATGTAAACTACTAATGGAATCTTTCTGTGTTTAAAAAAATATATTTGGGGATTAATCATGCATTGGTTCTTCATTGGGGAGCATTTGCTTGAGTAAGATCTGCAAAATGCGCATAGCATTTCCAATATGAATTAGTTTTAGCGCTCCTTGTTCTTCATCTCTGTTCAGAGTAAAATGGAAATTTCTTGTGATCTCTGTTCAGAGTGAGATGGAGATTTCAGTGCCACCCACCAAGCAGATCTTGCAGTTTTATTTTCCTGTCACTGGTAGGTGGCAGTTGTAGAATCAGAGCTCTTAAGATACACAGATATGTGCATACACTTTAGAAAGGCTTATCTGTACCCCAGACGAGTGAAGAAATTAATAGCTGTGTTCCAACACATATGATGAAGTGATCAAGAAGGTGGAGTCAGGCTTTTCACTGGGGTGAAGCAACAGAGGTTTAGAATGTATTTAGGGAAATATTTTTCACCATGAGGACAGTCGAGCAATGGACTGGTTTGCCCGGTGAAGGGGTACAGTCTTCATCCCCAAAGTTTTCAAGACCAGACAGGATAAAGCCCTGAGAAATGTGGTTTGGCCTAATAGCTGGGCATGCTTTGATACTGCGTGTGGTTTCTAGCATTAATCTATGCAAATTAACCAAGCATTAATTAATTTTCTCTAAATTGCTAAAATTCTCTAATTTTTCTCTTTGGTTTAGAAAAAGCCTGGTCCATAAGCTACTCCAGCTGTGCTGCACTGATATCCATTGACATAATTTCTTGTGAATGGGATAACATTTTAAAGTGTAGGTTGGGTAACCTATAATTACAAAATTACTTAAGTCATCTGACTGCACAGAGGTGGGCAGAGTGAGGGATCAACAGAAAGTGATTACAAAATGCCATTGCTACTTCATTATGTAATAGCTGTGACCACAAAGTAATCTCCTGCCCAATGGTGGTAATGTGGCTACAGACTATCACAGCGATTCACATGTCCGGACAGGAGAGCAACTGCTTTGCTTGGATGACAAGCATATGAGAATAAAAGATATACATGGATATCTGTGAGGTATGATTATGACTGAGAAGTACAACTTATGCTTGTATCGTGCTACTAATGATCAAGCTATACAATACTGCATGCTATATCTGCTGTTACACAGCCAGTGGGCCTCCCTTCTGCCACTCCCTTCTGCCACTGCCTCCCTTCTGCCACTGCCTTCTGCCACTTCTGCCACCCTTCTGCCTCAGGTGCTTAGAACTAGGTTCGAAGAGGGAAGGGAATAACACCAGTATCACTAGACATGAGCCAGAGGGTAGGAGGCATTTTTGGAGGCCATGCCCACAGGGCAACCTTAAATGCATCTATGCCAATGCCCTCAGCATGGGCAACAAACAGGAGGAGCTGGAAACCGTTGTGCAACAGGGAAATCATGACATAATCATCATCACAGAAACTTGTTGGAATGATTCACACGAGTGGAGTTCTGCAATGGATGGCTACAGGCTCTTCAGAAGGGATAGGCAAGGAAAGAGAGGTGGCGGGGTTGCATTGTATGGCAGGGAGTGCTGCAGCTGCCCTGAACTGAATGTTGTGAGTGAAAAAGCTGAGTGTTTGTGGGTGAAGATCAGGGGAAAGGCCAACCAAGCAGATATCCTGGTAAGAGTCTGTTATAGATTACCCAGCCAGGATGAAGCCAAGGATGAAGTTTTCTTCTGGGAGAAGCTTCACGATCACTTAACCTTCTTCTCAGGGGGGACTTCAGCCTACCAGATGTCTGCTGGAAGTACAATACAGCAGAGAAGAAACAATCCATGTGGTTCTTGGAGGATGTGGAAGATAGATAACTTCCTGACTCAGCTGGTTAGTGAGACAAGTAAGGTTGATGGCTGGCTAGATCTGCTGTTGGCAAAGAGAGAAGGACTGGTGGGTGATTGTTGCAGGCTGTCTGGGGCAAAGCAATCATGAAATGATTGAGTTTTCAATCCTTGGAGAAGTCAGGAGGAGGGTCAGCAAAACCTCCACTTTAGGCTTCTGGAGGGCTGACTTTGGCCTGTTTAGGACACTGTTTGGCATAATTCATTGAGAAACGTTACTGAAGGATGCAGGGGTCCAGGAAGGCTGAGCGCTCCTCAAGAATGAAATCCTCAAGGCTCAGGAGTGGATGGTTCCTTTGTCCCAAAGATTAAACTGGTGGGGAAGAGACCAGCCTGGCTGAACAGGAAGATATTGCTGGAACTCAGGAACATACAGAATTTATCACCTGTGGAAGAGGGGACTGTCGCCCCATGAAAAGTACAAGGATGTTGTTAGGTTATGTAGGGAGAAATTAGACAGGCGAAGGCACAGATGGAATTAAGTCTGGGCACTGCCTTAATAAACAATAAAAAATACTTCTACAAATGTATTAGCGATAAAAAGAGGGCCAAGGAGAACCTGTATCATCTACTGGATGCCAGGGGAGACCTAGTGACTGAAGATGAGGAAAAAGCTGAGGTACGTAATGCCGCCTTTGCCTCAGTCTTTAATGGTAATCCTCAGGGTACTCAGTTCCCTGAGCTAGATGACAGAGATGGGGATCTGATTGAAGTCCCCATAATCCAGGAAGAAATGGTTAGTGACCTCCTGCTCCACTCAGACATACACAGGTCTACGGGGCCAGATGGGTTCATCCAAGTCCTGAAGGAGCTGGTAAAAGAGCTCACTAAGCCACTCTCCATCATCTATCAGCAGTCCTGGTCAAGTGGGCAGGTTCTCGAGGGCTGGAGGTTGGACAATGTGACACCTCTCTACAAACAGGGCAGGGAGAAGGACCTCAGAAACTACAGGCCTGTCAGCCTGAGCTCCATGCCAGGAAGGTGTGAATAAGGCCTGCCGTTTTCAAAAAGAGCTGAGTAAGACGGATTTATTCTTAAATTCCCAGGATTTTTGTTTTGTTTGAAGCTGTGTCTCCTTAGTTGTATGGAACACAGGTAATAAAGATTAAAACACATCAGCCATTGTCATGTCAGTACTTTTGACTTGGTTAATTTTCTCTTCTGGGGGTTCATGTCAGACTGCATTGAGAAGAGTTCTTTCTTTCGGGAAGCTGATACCCCTTCCCTTGCCAAGTGCTGCCTTTGATATAGAATCATAGAATCAATGAGGTTGGAAATGACCTTTAAGATTATCAAGTCCAACCATCACCCCAGCACTGCCAAGACCACCACTAAACCATATGAAAAACAAGTCCTTTGTACTTTTCCTTCTTCCAAGTAGCAATGCTTTTCTGCTGCCACAGTTTGAAAGCGTTTTTCATCCATTTTGGAACTCATTCTTTTTTTTTCCCTTGGTGTGTCTACCTGTGCAGAAACCTTGTTCCTTCTGAAAATGGCCTTAAATCAAACTAGAGTATTAAAAAGTAGATTTTCATTATCTGTTTCTATCTGATTTGTACCTGGTTTTATCAGCTGGATTTCTATTCAGGTGGAAAGGGAAACCTGTTTCTGATTCTACTGATTGGTCCTTCTGCTATTACCCATCTCTTAGAATTCCATCTTCCTGAGGAAATATGATATCATAGTCTTACCATCTTGCATTTGCTTTGTCCTTTGTTAATCGTATGCTCTTCAGTTTCAATAGCACAAGTGCACAAGTGTAGTCAGTCTGAGAGGGGAAGCTGTATTTAGTTAAATTTGACTGAATGATGAAATAGAATAGAGCTGGACAAGGTTTCGGATTTGTAAAGACTAATCATGAAAATCTATCTCCCTGGGGTCAGATCTTCAAAAAATTCAAAAGCTTATCGGAACAGATTGCTTATTTCTTCATATTTTCCTTAGTTTGAGTGAGATCAGAATTTGTGTGTGATTAGAGATCAGACTAAATACATCTGTACAGAAACAATAACAACTTGCCATGTACACAGTATTAAAAATAATCTCTTTTGCATCCTTCTGCAACCAGTTGATGTATTGCCAATACAGTGTGCAGCCCTGAATTTTAGGAATATGGAAGCTCTTTCGATATTTGATGAGGAGAAAACTTTGGGGAAACTTTGAAGCTTTGAAAAAGCTCTCTTGGCGTGCATGGGACCTGTGACCCTATCCTCTCCAGAGAAAAGGTCTTGGCTATCAGTGCCAATGTGGTGTCCCTGCCCATGGCGGGGGGGTTAAAACTAGATGATCTTAAGGTCCTTTCCAACCCTAACTATTCTGTGATTCTATGATTCTAATTCAAGTAAATATCAAATATATATGCCAAGTTACATATGTTGTTAATTGTGTGATTGATGACTTGTTTTTTCCCCCTTTTATGAACACTGAGGCCAGCAGGTCTACTTGTGTGAATAAAAAAGCTTAAATTGGTCACTGAGTTGAAAAACCTTTCACCTTGACAAACTGTCTTTCAGAATGACAGAAATGAAGTCTTTGAATTCTGTTTACTAAGTGACAGGATATGTGGGACCGTACACCAACTCACTGTGAAGCCTATGACAGATTAAGTGTAATACGGTAGTTTTTCAAGTCCTATTTGACCTATTTTCTGTACGAAGTGACTGAAAATCTGGGATTTGCCCTAGTGTCATAATTAGGATGCACCAGATTGAATTAACCTTTCAGTTGCCATGAAAGTTCATTTTTCTTTTCTCTTCTCCTCCCTTTTACTGCTCCTTTCTTTTAAAACCATTGCTCTTTATTCGTCAGTAGGAGCTTTTCACTAGTTATGTGAACATATTTTCCAAATGCAGCCAGCTGAAACTTTTAAATGTTAGGTGGGCTGATTTCGAAGCCTTCTAGGGACACAGCAGAAGGGCTAGTGCTTCTGACTGAGTCCACTTGAATGTTGCCACTGAGCAAAGTGCAATAGATTTCCATCACTTTCATCAGAGCTATTTTTATATTATTCTCAAGCGTCAGGGGAAGTAATGCACATTCAGTTTACCTGCTTTGCATGGATACAACCATCCTGTTCCTTATAATACAGATGTGGCATGTGAATATTCCAGTGTTTGAGAGAAACGTCCATAGCATTTGTTTTTTGCACCCCCAGTCCAAGTCACTTTATTAAGCTCCAGTACTTGTTTTGCAAATGTTTTGACAACCAGTGTTTGAGACTCTCAGGGGGAAAACAGGCTATTTATTTAACTTGTCAGCTCTGGCATAGATCATAAACCCCTTGCACTTGATGTCGCACAAACAGAGTTAATAAATGAGCCTTGCCCCAGGTATTTAGAAATTCAGTCCGAGACATCAGATGGTGGATAGGTATGACAAATAGAAGAGTGAAGAAGCACAATAAATAGTGCCTGTTAGATAGATTACTTCCTGGCATATCAGCATCAAGGGTTCAGTAGATTTCCCAGAGGCAGGGTTTTCATAAAGGATTTGAAAGAGGGACAGAAAGTGTCTTTACAGTATTTACTGGGAAATCCTTGCAAGCCTGAGGGGGAATATTGAAGAAAAGCTGGATTTGCTTGTATAGAAGATAGACAAATTAGCTTGTTAAACAATTTTAGGTCATATCATATTGCTTGTGACTGAGGATGGAGATGTAGGCTGCTTTATTAGTATTTTGCTCTGCCTTTAGAACATAGAGCAAAAGGTAGTAGATGGAAGTATTAGATGTTCTGGATTTACTCAGGAAGATTCCACAGACTGTTGTTGTTACTCCTTATTTTGACTGACAACACCAAAGGCTCGGTGTAAGAACACTTGATTTCATTTCATATTGTATAAAGAAAGAATGGTGTCTTAGGAGTTTCCTAGTTTTGATATCAAGAGGAGTTTGGTTAATTACTTTGGAGAGTAAACAGTTATATATGTGTATATACAGAAGGGCATATGTAAAGAGAGAGGGGGAGAAAGAGAAGAAGCTGACTATCCCATTACAGTGCAATAAATGACTTCCTCATGCCAACAACAAAAATGAAGCTATTGGAGGATCTAAAAATACACAAGTAAAAATAACTCTAGTTCATCATTTAGAGGAAATTATCTATTGAGGAGGCTGGTAGACTGCCAGTGCCTCAGCCTTCATACCCAAATGCATAAGCATAAGGGAGACAATTAATTCCAAACAGAAATTTGAATGGATGGGTTGTTCACACAAGCACATCACATTTGTACTGTAGAACAAACAAAAAAAAATACAATAAACCCATATTTATTTACCAAATAACCAGAAATAGCACCTGCTCTTTGCTCTGAGAAAGGTATGTGAAAGCAATATAAGGTGACAAGTTTAAAGTAACTGACTAAAATCATCCAAAATGAGAAAAGGTAACTGAAGTGCTTACTTGCTCTATGTTAAGCAATTTTTCTATCATAATGTGACCAGACTGAACTAGATAGACATAATCCTTCAGCAACTTGTAGTCACCATAAACTGGAAGGAAGGGAAGAACATAAACACTGACAGATGTCAGCTGAAAAGAGCAGAAAATGCATCCAGGAATGGCTCGACAGTCCAGCAGGTCAAGATAGACTAGGATGTCTTGGGTAGGAGAAAGGGTTCAGTATGAAATTTAAGACAAAGTGGTAAGAATTGTAAGGTCAGCTGGGGCAGGGCAGTTTCTGCTTGAGTTGAGCTGATTTTGTGCAAACAATTTGTAGCGGAAGTCAACAGAATAGACAAGTTACCAGTGTTTTCCTCTCTCTCAATGTACTGAGGATTCAGCAACACGGGACTAAACGAATAAAGTACAAATGTTAAGGTATTAACTAACTATGTGACTTTCCTGTTAATTAGATCTGGTCAGTTAGGTTACCAGGGCCAAAATTCTGACCATGGGATTTAAGAATGTTGCATTCTCTTGTCATTGAAATCAGTGAAAAACATCTGTTGATTTCAGTTGATACTGCCTGCTGTATATTCCATAATAAGTTTAAAGTCACTGACAGCTCTATCCTGTAACAGGATGAGGGATGATGGGGATAAACTAAAGGATAAACTAAAAGAGGGAAAATTCAGGCTGAGTTTAAGGGTAGAATTCTTTATAGTGAGGGTGGTATAGCACTGGCACAGGTTGCCCAGAGAGGTGATGGATGCACTGTCCCAGGAGAATAAGAAATACCCTTCAGCATATACTTGATGCTGAAAGATTAATCATCTTATGCTTTCCTGACTTCCCTTTCCAATATTGTACATAACAATTAAACGGTAGGCAGTATTCACAGCAATAAGTGTCATCCTGAGTAGAGTCAACATCTTTCATGTATAAAGTCTGACTTTTTCTTACTGAAACTGAATTTATTAGAACAGAGTGCCTGATTCAGGTTGCTGTTTATGAAATTTCTTTTTGGTATCTCATTATGACCAGGACATTGCCGGTCATAATTTGAGTCATCACTTGAGTCATCATTTCTTCCTCTAAGAAAAGCCACTACTATTTATATGAAATATTGTGGGGATGGGTAGGCGACTGATTTCACAATAACATTCTTGTTTTACATCTCATTTTTACTAATAAATAATCCTAAGGATAATTTATAGCTAAGTAACGTATAGCAACGTAACCTCTTTCCTCCCTCTTCTTATTCCCTCTCATACACATCAAAAGCTACACTGGCTTTTTAAGCTTCATAACAGTAGTATCCAATGATGCCAATAATAAGCAATCATTTCTAGCGTAAATTATACCTACAGTTATGTGTAGCAGCTACGTATATACACACGCAGCACACTGCTCTGAAAAGGTCGCATGTGAGGACTGTACATGTATATCATAGAATCATAGAATCACAAAATGGTTTGGGAGGGAAAAGACCTGAAGATCATATAGTTCTGACCCCCCTGCCATGGGCAGGGACACCACACTAGACCATGTTGCCTAAGCCCCATCCAACCTGGCCTTGAGCACTGCCAGGGATGGGGCAGCCACAGCTTCTCTGGGCACCCTGTGCCAGCGCCTCAGCACCCTCACAGGGAAGAGCTTCTGCCTTAGATCCAACCTGAACTTCCCGTGGTTCAGTTTGAAGCCCGTCACCCCTTGTCCTATTGCTACAGTCCCTGATGAAGCGTCCCTTTCCAGCATCCTTGTAGCCCCCTTCAGACACTAGAAGGCTGCTATGAGGTATTGTTGGTTTCTGTTACTTGGCATGTATCTGATGCAACTTTTCAGTGAGAATATCAATGCCATTCTTCATAGACAGCGATGAATTAGAAACCACAGTTTGTCCTGTCCTGCAGGAGAGGGCAGTTTTCTCATAGTAGCGTAGGGCTTCCTTGAAGACCCTGAGAAGGTGATTCAGTTTTTATTTTTTTGCTTTATATTGAAATTAATTGAATATGCAGAAGTAATAATGCTTTCAGTATTGTGGTTCTGACATGGAACTTACAGTGTCATAATCACACCAGTTCTTTCCTATAATTGTAAGTGACAGACATGGGAGACTCACAGTCATTTCAGCCTGACATTTTCAATTATTGCAGCAGTATTGATGGAAGAGGATTAAGGACCTCTCAGATGCCAAACCCCATTATTTCAACTTTATGTAGAGCTATCGAGTCCTAATAATTCCGCAGGGATTTTGCCTCAGAGCGTAAAAAGGCATATAAAAGGTCTTCATAGAAATCTTAAAGCTAACATGTACTGTCAAAATGTAAATGATCATAATTTAATGAATATCTAATTTTACAACTTTTACTTAGCAATTTTAAGATTATGCCCTATTCTTTAAGTGACATAGTGATTTTTAGTAATATCCTTTCAATAAGACTTAAAAATGTCAGTTATTTATCCAGGCATCTTCGGCTTGTGACTCATGAGTGTGCATAGCCTAGCCCACTGAAAAGATATCCAATGTGTAATAAAATAGATTGGATATTTTTTCTTTTCATCTGACATCTTCGTATCAACAAGTCTTTCAAGTCTTTTCAAAGGGAGATAATTCATAAAGAGCTTTCCTGCTTTATTGTGAAGGCACTTTCAAGAAAAATGAGTCACGGTACATTACTGACCTCTTTTCTAGGATAGTAGGGTACTTTAAAATAAAATTAATGCAGGAAAAAAGGGTTTTATTCTTTGCCCACTTCTTTTGGAGATTCTTAATAGCTAGCTGTGGAATTTTCTCTCTTTGATCTTAGTGTGTTCAGGAGGCTCACTCCAAGGTTTAAAATCTCAGATGAAAGAAACGTGTTCTTTGTACTCAGACCTGTCTGGGTTTCTTTTTCATTTTTTTAATGTGGCCTCTGTTATTTGACAACTTCTGCAAAAAACAGGTATTTGGTTGTGCATTGAAGATGACCCTGAATATCTGTTGGCAAACCCCTTAACCTGAAGACTTTCCCATACTGAAGATTCTATTTCTTTAGGAGTTTAAAGTTTCACAAGAAGTCTACATGAAATTTAACACTTCGCTGAGCAAAGTTATTTCATCTTTATAAATGAAAGAAGCTGAAGTTTTTAACTATAATAGATGGGCACTGAAAATGTGCCCAGGAACAAAGGAGGCGCTGATGGAGTACTGGTGTGATTCACTCAGTCGTATTTCTTTGTTAAAAGTTGGATTGACTTTATTCTGTTTCTCTAATTAGATCCAGAGGTGTTGCTCGAACTGTGACCGGCTTGGTGCTGTGACTGCTTCTCTAGGGAGCTTGTTCTGCTGACTGACCACCCTTTTGTCACGTAAAGCAAATGCTTATTTTTCGAATATAGCCATAAGACTGAGATTGGTGGATTATAACACCTGTAAGTCCTGCCTATCACTTTTGGGTTTTGAGAGAAATGTGGAGATAGAAATCCAGCCTCACTCAAAACATAGGTCTGTTTCATATTTAAGATGCCATAGGATTGTGAGAGTAGGGCATTAAATCAGGAAACCGAGAAGAATCATTTGTAAGATGCAAGACTCAAAAAAAGAAATAAGAAGAGCAGAAACAAAAAGAGGATTTGTAAATAAAGCAAAAGGGATAGAAAATGCTGTGCCCAAATCGTGAGCCCAGTTAATTCTCTTATTTCAATGAAAATGTTGTGTAACTCTACTGAGCATTGATCTACAGTTTAAATAACAGAACACAAGATCTATTGAGGTGCAGACAGCAAACTGAGAGCAGCTTGTAGACATGAAAATCAAGAGCAACTCTCTGTTCTTATTTGCCAGTGATTGCGCTCTAGGAAATTATGTGGCTCAAGGTACACTGTAGAAAAATTCTATTGAATCCTCTTTGACCAGTCGAACTAAGAATCTGCTGAAGTCACAGAAGTGCAGTAGGCATGCTTGAGGGGTGGAGGTGCCTACATAGCGTCACTGGCATGGAAGTTCTTTTAGGGAAGTATGTTTTATAGCTACATCAGGATTTTCCTTGGCAAGAATTTGAATCAGATCTCTGGCTGCAGTACCTGCCTATTGCATGCATTTTGCCTGGTTTATAAGAGCAATCATTTTCTCACCTGTCAGCCACCAAGGTGCACTAGCATTTTGGTATGTTCATTTTGGCAGTTTGATAGACCATCAAGAATCAGGCTGTTTGACTCCTGGGTTTGCTGTGAATGATTATTATAGGTCTTATGCTCAATCTTTTCTTTCCCACTTCAATTTGTAGTTAGCTAGTGTGCCTCGATCCCAGTAATTTGTTGCTATGACTGTTTAGTGCTGTCCCTTGCTTTGTGTCTTCTAATTAGCTCAATAGTTCATTTTGAGCCTCTGCATCTGGTAAACATAACAAGCATGACATCTTTGTTAGTCACAGCCGTGCCTGCAGTGAAGGACACACTAGATTTTGAGTTTAAAATAGATTTTTCTTCTATAGTCTGTGTGCTCAAGCCTACAATAATTACTGAACAAAATGTTCTTAGACATTTGCCTGAATACCATCAATCAATGGCACTGCTTATGAAGGAGAAAGCTATTTTTGAGGCATAAAGAGGCTATGCATATAAGCTGGCATTTACTTTCCTGCAGTAGCAATATCTAGACCTGGCATTTTTGTTTTCTTCTTAATTTAATCAATAGGTATGCCTTGATCAGTCTGTGCATGCCCCTTCCCTGCAAAACAACAGGATGGAAGGACTGCTCCCTTTTGGCCTGAAATGATATGCCATTGAGTCAAGGAGACTTGCTATAACAGTGTTACAGCAACAGCCAAATTGAGACGGTTTTAATGAAAACTCGCAAAGTTCATCTGTGCAACAGGAAACTAATTGAGTCTGGAATAAAATCCAGGGAGACCCTTCAAATACTGATTGTAGTGGTATTATTTATTTATCTAAGGAATGGGGATAGTCTTATTAAAAAGGGCTTTGTAGAAATTCTCTATTTTAGCCTGCAAGTTGTTCTTCTCAGGAGCCCTCCTCTTAACAGGTAGAACCTTCAGCCAGGCAGCTTCTGTCAAGATTCGTATGTTAGCCTTCTCTGTTAGAAGACACATGTTAAGAAGGTATCTTCTGGGGCCAGCTGGTGCTCTTTTGCACTTTTAGTAGCCACGGGGGGAATTGGCAGAATATTTCCTTTGAAATACTGTAAATTGTTTTGAAAAACTGTAGAAGATGAAGTATCAGGGATCTGGCTGTACTCCAGAGAGTGACAAGGCATAAAGTCAGTGTGGTCATCTGAACAGAAAAGATCAGTGTTTAGAGCACAGTCACACAAACAGGTTATTTGGAGTGACAGGTTGGGACTGTCTGCTGATCTGAGAGAACTGCCATGAGGCACACTCTTAGTCGTAAATGCAAGTTAGCATTAGCTGAGTACTGGGAGTTGTCCAGGCATATAAGCCACTGCTTAACAAAATATTGTTTCTGCTATTGAAGTTACTTAAGAAAGAAGAGGGAGTAGCTATATTCTGAGCATAGGGTGCAGTTAGCCTTTTGGGAAATAGTAGAGTTGGAGGAAGCAATGGTGCTTTCCCTGAAACAAATTATTCAGCGTATCTGTTTCACAGGAAGTCCAGTTCTCTGATAAATTCACAGTCAGGGCAGCATAAAAAGTGTTTAAAAGTTGGATAAGAATGCAAAATGAAGCAAAGGAACATAACGTGTCCAATCCTTTCCTCCTGACACAATGAGTGCCTAGGTCGATGTGGGTTTGAAGAGAGAGAGAGAGTTTCATGATTTCTTCCGTTAGATGAAAGAAGTCACCAAAGCATCATGATTGTGTTGAGTAAGTTACAGCCTGTGTCTCCCAAAAGGGTCAAAGTTAGTAAATGGCAGACTAGTTAAACTAGATCTTAGACATGATTTCTTTCTTTCCACTTTAAAGTCAAACCAAAATAAGCATGCATAATGATCAACAAAGGGGAGAGTATGAGAGTACTTGTTTTAGAATCTATATAACCAAGAAGATTACAGTGGCTAAGCTTTCCTTTATAAATAACAGAAGGAGAGATGGTATGCTTTTTTATACCAGCCCTGTCTGAAGAATCTTGCACAATAGATAGGAATTGTGAAAAAAAAAATGCAAATAGGATTGTCAAGAAATCCAATATACTACTTGAAATCAAATATGTAGCTTTAAAGTACTTAGAAGATGCTGCTGTCATTTGGAAGATATGTATTCATTGTTGATTTGGTTTGCTACTCCTGAGGTAAGACAAATAGCCAGTGAACAGTTTGTGGCTATAGGAAGCTAAGTGAGTATCATACTGGCAGGTGGAGATATAGATAATAGCTTGCTTGCAGTCTTGCCTAGTAACTTGAAAAGCCAGTTAATTAAAGGCGAATTTTTAACGTGTGAAGAAATCTCTTCCTCATTCAGTATCTTTCGGAATTATGGTCTAATCGTCAAAAAAAAAAAAGATTTCTCGGATGATCCAAGTGCAATTTCTGATTCAGGTACTGTAACCTTCTAAATGTAAACTGCCTATATGTGCCATTTCCACTGAAATTGCTATAATCCACCTAGCATGTGTGTACAGGATGTAGGCCTTGCGTGTTCACTAGGTAAGTGCTTTTATGCATGGATCACATGGATATAGAGAGAGCCACAAACATCTGTGAATCTGGCCATGTTTTGATGCTGAATGCTTTACGAAGGTGTTGGCAGTATTCGTCTTTTGAGTTAGTGGAGAAAGAGAAAAGGGTATAAAGGAATGTTATAATGGAAAGGGTTATAAAAGAAGAAGATAAGACTGACTCAAGATGGTGCATGCAGCTGATTTACCTACACAGAGCACTTCAGAGTCCCTCTGTACTCTAACAGAAAGAGTTTCACTATATTAAAGGTATGATAAAAAGATATTATCAAAGAGGAGGGATGTGGTAATACCCTCATGATACTTACTTTCAGTAATATAAAATCTAAGCAAAATGATGTTGCTCCTAATGTGTGTGATAAGTGCCAGTGCTCAGTTGCACCACTTTGATCAGCCTCATTCTTTGTCATGTGTTTGCATGTAGCCTGCCTCTTTTCCCTTGGGAATCATTGGGAAAGGAACCTTGATTCTGACTTTAAATCAAAAAGCTTATGTGGGAACAGAAGATAACTAACATTAAATTGTTGCTACTGAATTAAACAACAAATATTAAGCAATAAATATCAAAACTATACCGAAACGGTAAGTACCTCAAGTTGTACTGTTAATTGCAAATAGTAAATGTGAGGTTAAACAGAACCTTTAGATTCTAGATTCTCTTTGGCCTGTTTCGTAATTGCTAGCTTTGCCACTTCAGGTGTTAAGCTGGGAATATGCAGTGTTGTAGGATTTAATACCATCAATGTATCTTCAACTCAAGTAAGATAGCTTTCATGCCAGGCATTTTGCTGGGTGATGGACTTCTGAAAAAGATCCTATTTTCCAAGATTTTTAAAGATTTCTGGGTAATCTTCAGGAGCACAGTCCTTTCTCAAGTGTTCTCTTAACCCCTGAACAGATGTTCACACATATGATTTCAATCTGTGTATGTAGTTACTACAGTATCAGGGATGCATCCTAAAGAAGGAAAGCTTCTGTACAGTTTGAGAGTTTAGCAACTTGTGTGTATTTTCCTTTCCTAAATCAAATTTTTGTAGTGTTGAAAAGGAAGTCAAGTTTGGTAAGTACTCAAGCGCTTAAATCAGCAGTGGGAGAGGACCTGTTAAGTCTCTGCACAGACTGTGTTTACTTTATTCTCTGTGTTTCCTTGCTTATTTGGGCTAGAAGACATAGGGAATATATAATCAATATGTTTTTCTTATCCCATAAATTATCCTTTTTAATTTTTTCAGTGGGTTTCAGGATGTTTCCCTTAGAAAAGCAGAGATAGATCTGTAAGAATGTAATAATGTTAGTGGTTTTGAAGACACATATTTACAGATGAATACATTACATTAAGCAATATAATTAGTATGTCAAAATAAGATGGTCTTATAATTCTCGAAAAATAATATTTCAAAGTAAAACTTGCTAACTTCTCTCATGTTCCCGTAGAAACCATTGAAGTGTCATAGGAAGAAGCAGTGGTTTTGTACTGGTATGTGCTTTCTTACAAAATATGCATATATATAGGTTGTTAAAGTGGTTGCTTACCTCAGTCAAAATTCTGGCATGAAGCCCTACTATCAACCATGGCTGAAGTGACAGAAGTTCTAAAGCTAACATGTCAGCATAGCTGCAGAGGCAGTGCATGGATTTAATTTCATTTGCCAGTGTGAATTCCTGGAGCTCAAAGTAATGTCTTCTACATTAATGTGCAGTGAAGTGAGTACAGCATAAATCTTCATAGAAAGTTCAGGTCTCCTGAGAATGTGGAAAGATAATACAAACCACATTAATAGAAGGAAGAAGCCAGATAACATGGGGTTAATTTTATATGATTTAAACTTAATTTAAGAAAGTTTTAATATTTCCTCTCTCTAAATTTTCAGAATCAAGGATTCAGTATGACAGCAAGTGTGTCAATAGTGTGAGCATGTGTATATATGACTTATATATCTTGCTTTAGTTGGAAATTTTAAGACCCAATTCATAGAATTATTTTTATAAACTACTATAGCATCACCATTGATGCTATTGTACTTGAGAAGCTGCCTATTAGAAATGCCTTCTTTTTGGAGGCTATGTGTCCTGGGTTCAGCAGCAGCAGTCATTTTTCTCCTTCTTAGTATCTGGTGCAGCGCTGTGTTTTCGATGTCAGCCTGGGAACAGCACTGATAACACCGATGGTTTCAGTTGCTGCTCAGTAGTGTTTACTCTGACCAAGGACTTTCTGAGACTCTTGCTCTGCCTATGAGGAGAGGAAGTCGGGAGGAAGCAGAGACAGGACACCCCACCCAAACTGACCAAAGGGGTATTCCATACCACAGCATGTCATGCCTGGTGTAGAAACTAGCGGGAGTCACCCAGGAGGCCCAGATCACTGCTCAGGTCAGGCTGGGTATCTGTTGGTGGGTGGTGAGCGGTTGTATTCTCTTCCCTTGTTATTTCCCTTATTATTATTGGTGGTAGCAGCAGTGGTTTATGTTATACCTTAGTTACTGGACTGTTCTTATCCCAACCCATGGGAATTACATTCTTTCGATTCTCCTCCCCATCCCTGTGGGAGCGGGAGGAGGAAGAAAGGGGTAGTGAGCAAGTGGCTGTGTGGTTCTGAGTTGCTGGCTGGGCTTAAACCATGACACTATGTTCCTGCTATATAAATGTGTCTAGGCTGAATCCCAATTCATTATATTGCCACCTGAGAATAAATTATTTTGCAGTGTAGCAGAAATAGCTTTGATTATCTTTGAGGAGATGGATGGAATGTTAGGTGACTTCGAACTGGGGCTTATTTGGTAGTACGAAAGTGTGCAAATGGAAATGTGCCACTGTGCTTTGTTTTTTTCCTTTGTAGACTGGAAAACTTTGTGAACATAGTTCATGTTGTGCCTTTAATTAAAAGACATTTGACGTTAGCTTTCTCCTTTCTTGCTGTCTTGCTGTCTGTGTGATTAGGGTGTCATCAACTTGATTTTAAGCATGATGTCAGGATCAGAGGGACAACTTGATAGTCATTAAATTGATCTTGCAATGAAAGATGTACGTGTGGGAGAAAGTATGCTGAACTTCAAGCAGGGGATTTGATCAAGAGGTCAAAGGAAGCAGGAGGAATAGACTGGTGAGCTGGTAGGAGAGCTGTGCCCTGCATTCATTCTGGCATTTTGTGCAGGAACAGCAAGAGCTTTTCTTCAGATGTTAGAAAAGGATTTCTGTCTCTGTAGCTAATCCATGTGACAGCCTCAGCTCACACTTTTTGTTCAGGTCAGCTCTCCAAATACTTGGACAAAGCAATACTCCAGGGAGACAGAAGGAGGGAGCTGACAAGGGGACTCTAAATTTCATGTGTATTCACTGAATTGTGTCTGTCCTGCAGCATGGCTATTGTCTCTGTGCAGACTAGGCATGTAAGTTTACTTGCACTGCTAGGCACAATTTTCCACACCCAAGTTTTCTTACATGTCCTTTGTCATTTTGCAACTGCTTGCTGGATCAATTCCATTCATTTTTGTAGCTGAGGAGACAAGATTTATGTTGTGGTTCTTTGTACAACAGAAATCTCAATGGCATCAAAGGAATAGGGCTATTTAATGTCTCAGTTCAGAAATGAGAAAACATTGCAATTCTGGCTACAGTGACCTAATGAGGTTTAATTTATGGGTATGTAGACAGCACTTTATTCCTGGACACGTGTAAGAAATACAGTGTATTTTCCTTGCTAGTATTGTCATCTGTCCTGGAGGTCAGCTTACTTTGAGTTAAATATTTTGTTCAGCCTGGAGTATTTTACAAGTTTTCTTTTTCCTTCAGAATTTGCAGGAAAACTTATGGGGGTTTTCCCCATCAAGTATCATCATTCCCCAGAAAAAGAGATTACTCACAGAAGTGTAAGTTTTAGTTTTGTATATTTGGAGACATATTGGTATGGGTTTACATATACACATAGGCACGCAAATCTTCTTGAACATTAAATTACTAACTTGTTGATCTTTCCATAACATTATTCTGCAGTAATTATTGGGTGTTTGTCTTACTTCATCCTTGTATCAGTCTTTTGGGAAGTGGTGTTACTTTGGTTCAGTGCTATGAGATTCCAAGATATACATTGTGATTACAGTGTCTAGACAGAGAGATATCCTCTTTATTATCAATAGATTCTTTTAGGGGTCTATCTTTTGGGTTTTTTTTTTTTCCTCAGGCATTCAAGTATTTATGAGACTTTCTGTTACTCTCTGCCTGATCAGTGATATCTGCTCTCGAAAGTGATTATACTTCCTTGTTTTCCCAAGTGTGAGACACAGATGGCTTTTATACATAGAATACTTTTAACAGTGTGAGTGTTAATGCCCAAATACTTTCAAGAACAATGGGATGTTTTGTTGTGCTGGAAGTTTGTGGACCAAGGACTTTGAAAAAAGTGTCACTGTGAGTTAAAAATGACACCAAGAGGGTTGCGGAGTCTTCCACATGCATTCAGAAAGTGAGGGAAGCTTTATTTAGCTTTACAAAGAGGTTTTTTTTTTACCTACCCAGTAAATGGAAGTAAACATCACGAATCTGAGGCTACTGCAATTTTCATATATCACCACTGAAGTGAAATGGTGAGCGCAGTTCTCCACACTGCCTCTGGCTCCTTCTGTCAGCTGAACCTTAGACAAATGTGACCTTATCCACTGCCTGGTTTCTCCCAGGGCTTTCCTTCTGATGTAGCTAGGGAGCAAGGGGACAGCTTTAATGTGTTTGGTGAGAATATCAAGATTTCTCCTTTATGTAGGGTTAAAGGTGTTCTGAGATTCAAAGAAAAACGCTATTGTGACACAGGACACTGTCAGGCAGGAATGTTGTGGGTGCAAAGAGTTGCACTGGCAGTGCCAGCAATGATGATTGAGGGAAAAAGAACAGAAACCTCAATATATTGGTCAGTTATTTCATGTAGGTTGAAGTGTCTTTTTGCAAGTTTCCGTCTGTTATTTGAAACTACTTCTTAATGTTGAAGAATTGCGGGGCTGCTTCTGTAATCTTGTCAAACGTTATTGTTAGTTTGTCTTTCTGCAGAAGTCAGGAAGCTCAGTAAATGGACCATGGTAGTGTTTCTTTAATGCAACGTAACCTGTATTCAAATCACTTTTGATTGGATCGAGTTTAGTGGGAGGTGTCCCTGCCCATGGCAGGGGGGTTGGAACTAGGTGACCTTAAGGTTCTTTCCAACCCTAACTATGCTATGATTCTGTGATGCTATGGAAGTCAGACTGCTTAAAATTCACACTGGATTGATTGATCCTCAACAAACCGGATCCTGGCACTAAGTTTTATTTCTTTTCTTCACTTCTTAAGCAAGGGATGATGGCCCGAGGGCATCACAGCTTAGTCACCTTTTTTCCTTTCTCTCATGAGGTATTTTATTTTGCCTTGATTTTGAGGATAAGATATGACACAGTGTGAATGCTGCCAAAGCTTTGTTATTTGCTGTACCCTAAAAAGATATAGTGTTTCTGAAAGACACTCACTTCTCAGTGGTATGCCTGTCCAAAAAGAACAAAACATTCCAGTTTCCTCTGTTATGCCAAGAAACATTACCATATTTCTTGTATTTTCTTTTCTTGGCTGTTACAGAACTGTAGACATTGCGAGATTACCCTTTTTCTTGTCTTTTTTATCTATATGCTTATTGAGCATGGGCTTCCAATAGGTGTGACTGGTTCTATATGCTGTATTCTTTCAGATTTGGTTTTGTGGTTTCCTTTTCTTGCTTTTGATGCCATTCTTTTCCATCTGCATATAATCTGTCTTCATTTGATTACTGTTCGACAATGACTTCTATTGAGAACAATCTCAGATGCTTACACCTTATGTTTTTACTCCATCTGAATGCTTCCTTTCTGAATACAGGGAAACTATTTTAAGACTATGCAACTGTGTTTGTTTTTCCTCTGAATTTTGCATTGTCAGATCACTAGTATGTGTCTAACATACATGTTCACAGACTGCTGAAGAACAAACCAGCCTAGGTGATAGTAAATGTAGCTAACAGATTTTAGTAGGTATTAAGGTTATATGCTACACTTGAGGACCTTACTGTCCTCCTCTGCTGAAGTGCTTGTATAATTAAGACAGCAGATTGAATTGGGGGAGCAAGGATTACATTTACTGCAGTACTACATCTCTTCCTTATGCAGTACCACTAACAAAAAAGATGTGTCCTGTGATACTTCTGTGCTGAAAGGGGGAGAAGTGGGAGGAGAGGTGAGAGAAGGGAAAAACCCTGTCTTTGAAAGGAAGAAATTTAATCTATTGTAGCCTCAGGCAGCGGTGATTTGTATTCAGCAATTTATGAGTGCTTTACTGACTTCTTCATTATTCAGTAGAAAAAAAATCCGTATTTAGAATGCAAATTAAGTTGAAAATGATTGAAACTAATATGGTACATCTTTTCTAACTTACCGAATTTAGTGCAACATAGGTTAGAGAAAGAATGGTTTTGTGTTTCTCGTATGTATTTAAACAAGCAATAGAATATAGAAATCCAGGAATACATTACTATAGATGTAAAATGTTTATGCCTTCAAATTAAAGTTGCTAAATTAATAGAATCATTGGAAAATTCAGGTTGGAAAGGACTTCAGGAAGTAATCTAGCCTAAGTAAAACTTGCTCCAGTTGGTCAAAGGGTGCTTGAACCTGACAGTATCCTCAGTGAGGTCTTATCCTGGGTAAATCCATCCTGACTGTTCCCAATGGGCTTTTCCTCGCGGTCTGTACCCTAAATGTCTGGAATGCAACTATACTGGAGAGTAGAGTACTGGCAAATGCAATGGAAACACGAAATTGCAGCAAGGTATTTACTAGTTGCAGTGTCATTTCTATTAAACTGAAATAGTTTAATAGGAACTGTTCTTTATCCTCAAAGTGCCAACATCAAACTTTCTTTTGCATGTATTTGAATGCTAGAATGTTGGCAAGTAGAACTATAACAATAATAATAATGAAAAATATTATCCCATTTGCAACTGTATCGAGTAGTTCCACTTGAAAGCTTAAGAGGTCACATTTAGGGCATAATTCTGCTTAAAGAAAAGGGCAAGAATTGTTCTGGGAAAGAAACGTAAGTAGAGCCAGGTTTTTGCAGCTTCTGTAGGTGAGCTAGATGGACCAATTCACTTAGATGCTAAAAAGCTGTCACATCTAGATAGGCCCTTGAGAGTATAGGATCCAATGGCTCCCTTTCAGTGAGAAGCAAAAGAAAGGATTGATACTTAAAAAACAAGAATGAAAACTAAATCCAGGAATGTGCAATAGTATAAATATTAAGAAGGTGCTTTTTTATAAAACAGTGGCGTAAAAACATGGCCCCTTTCTTAAGTGCATACACTGGTATTCTTTCTAAACAACAAAGCTTTTTACAATGATAGGGGCTTTATGCCACTGTTTGCTCTGATTAGCAGTTGGTACAGTGTAGTTATGAAACTTTACATTTTCAATATGTTTACAGGATCCTTCCCGTCTATTTTCCTGACAGCATGTATCCGACAGTTGTGTTCTACTGTTAAGCAGATTTGTGGTTTATGTGGCTTTTATGTCAGCTGTTGTTAAGAACAATGAAAGGAGAATGCAAACACACATTGCTGCTTGTGGGGTAAGTTCCTCAAATAGAAAAGTGGAGTATTTAAAAATAGGAGTTCAGTATGAGGTGTTAGATTATCTTCCAGGAGAAACGCAAAGTCTGGCTACTTGGAAAACACCTTTGCTAAGAGAAAAACACCTTTGCTAAGAGGAAAACAGTGATGAAATAGATTATTCTGCTTGTACTTCACAGCGAAGAAAGAGTGGGAAGAGATTCAGTATATCTGTTGAAAAAATTCATCACTGAGGCTTCACTGCTTTATCCTGAGTCATTGCTTGCCAGAAGTCAGAGTGCATGCAAAGTACCAGGAAAGCTGGACATCATTTGGGGATTAGGGAAGAAAATTAATTGGATGTATTGCCTAATTTTCATCATTTGCATTAGTATTTTCCTTTCTTGTAACTGTGTCTTACGGCATCTTCATACTGTGTTTAATTAACGTTATTCATCCATTAGCAGTTGTCTTTTTTATTATTGGTTAGAAGTGTTCTATGTACACTGGGGGCAAGTTAATGCAAATAAAACATAGCAGCATCTGCAGATGAAGACTCTTGGTTTTTTTTTTACTGTAAAAAATAGGAATGGCATCTTATGGTAAATATCTTTTTCAAGGCAGTGATAACTGTTTCAGGATTTTACTGATCCCCCTATAAAATGCACATTCTTGCCACTTCTGCTGTCTTTCTTAGGCACTACTTGTATTAAAGTATTTGTTCAGAAAACTTGATGAATTTGCCAGTTAAAAATGGAATGATCCTCTGATTTTCATTTTAGTCTCACTTTGCAGCACATACGAGATTAATTCAAGGAAGTGTTTCATTTCTTCATCTGTGCAATGAAGGCAGTTCCATACTCCTTGACAGCTGTAGTGGAATGTTACATGATTAAAATCAGGAGTGGGTTTATCATTATGGATGAGGGGTGTGTGATGAGAAAGTGGTTGTATGACTGTGTAGCTTTGAAGCCAGATAACAGCTGGTTCCTCTTCTCAAAGTATGTGCTGATTTCTTAACCTCTTAAATTTTCTTCAGTGAAATCTAGACCAGCTTCTGATTTATGGAGACATTCAGATCCATTTCAGATTCCATCACTGTGGCAGCCCTACAGGCCATTAAGAGTTAAACACTCATACTTTGAGTGCAGCTGAATCCTTATTAGATAAATCTTCATTTTCTAATTATTTCTTTGCCCCAATGTGCAAGTAACAATAACAAATCTTGATCTCATTACGGTAGCAGATTTTTGTTTATAGAAAGTTATTCACCACTTACTGTTTCTATATTCAGTCTAATTGAGATGAAAGACTTTGTATCTGTAATTACCATTCCCCTGAGATTATTCAGGTTAATGCTTTATAGGTAATTTAAGCATTAGATATGTAGCTTAAACAAAAAATGATTTTATGTGAGCTGTGTGGTGTGGCAGCCTTTGTGGGAGCTTTCCTACAAGCTGGTTTTACAAACACACACTGGTGACTGACATCTGCAAATGTTTTTCAAGATGGCATGGTCCGACTTGTCATGGGCAAGCTTGATACCATCTCCCTCCCCTGTCATGTCTAGTTTAAAGCTCTGTCAATGAGCCCTGCTAGCTCCTGAGCAGAGATGCTCTTCCCCCTTTGAGTAAGGTGAATCCCATCCGATTCCAGCAAACCTGGTACCCTGTAGGCCATCCCATTATCAAAAACCCCCAAACTGTGGTGGCGACACCAGTCATGGAGCCATGTATTAATGGACTGGATCTACTAATGTTTCTTCTAATGTCACTGCACTCACCTGGAAGGAGAGAAGAGAAAATAACCTGTGCCCCAGATCACCTTACCAGCCATCCCAAGGCTCTGAAGTCTCTTTTGATCTCCTTTGGAGTATGGGTAGCAGTTTCATCACCAACATCACTGATCAGTAATGGGTAGTAGTCCGAGGGCAGTACCAGACTAGGGAGTTCACTACGTATACTGTGTGATTGTGCCCCATGTAAGTGTTGGGGTTTTTGTCTGGTTGGTTTTTGTTTTGGGTGGTTTTGTTTGGGTTTACGTTTTGGGATTTTTTGGTTTGATTTCTTTTTACATTAATGTAGTGCTAGTGTTACAAGTAGATGGGGAAAAGGAAGGAATGTTTATGGCAGTGCTGTTGGCTTTGTTTTTATTTGGTGGAAATCAGATCTGTCACATCTCATCTCAGCACTGCACTTAAGCCTTCCTTGTTTCTTCACCTCTGTCTTCATCCTCAGAATTGTAAATCAACCTCCTTTAATCTAAACATAAAAGCCTGGGAGGCTGTGTTGTGGAAATCATCTCCTGTGCTTTGCTTCATTCAGTTCCAATGCTAAATCTTGTCTGAGGAAATCAAATGCAATACCGAATTGACAATTAACAGCTCTGCTCAAGACTGCCAGAAAGTAATTTCTAAGAAAGTTTGAAACAAACTTTGCACTGTACTGGTCTCCTATTTTGTCCTTCTCCTTTTTTAGTACTGGACATATGCAAGTACCTTTTTCAAATAAGCAGAAGATATCTGAACTAGGAAGTCTGGATGGTGTTTTTCTTAATTAACATTTGTATTTTCTGAGGACTAATAATAATAATCATAAATTACTCCATAGAATCTGGAGTACTTTGTCTCAAGATGTTGAAGAATTCCAAGGAACAGAAGTGTTTTGTCAACTATGTGAATTTCAACCATCTGGAGAAAGCTGTAACTGCAAGCAAAATACAGTTGCCTCCTGTTTTGAAGAAGTCAATTTTTAAGCTGTTTGGTGTCTTTTTAGTCTTCTACAGACTACTACTGAGTTGTGTGTCATTTAAGTGGCCTTGAGGCGATATCTGTGAGATCATCAGTGTCTTTTCTATGGAAAAAAAAACCCAAACCCAACCATCAATTCCAATCCTCCCTAGATACTTCATCTGAGAAGTACTGAGGTGATAGCGAAAGGGAGAGTTGGAACCCCTTAGCTACTAATGGCATTATAGCTAAAGAATCAGAGTAGTTCTTAGCCATCCATTGCCCTTTGTTGTGGGTTCTTCACTTTCACCTTGTTTGTGAACAGCTCAACTGTGTTAAATGTAAACGCCTCCAAATTCCAGGTTAAATGCAATGTTGATTTTAAGAACTAAAAATTAAAAGCGAATTTTTAGGAGCTTGAGGTAAAAAAAAGTTTTAACTGAATCAGCTAATCTATCACTGACTATTAAATCTGGTTTACAGAAATGATTTAGAGCGCTAGGGTTTTGCCTCTGAGTTCTTCCAATGCACCGATACTTTAGTCCAATACAGGTCTTTGGAATTCACATTCTAAAGCTTTTTCTAAAAAATAAGGGCTTGAAAAATCGTTTACTTTCAGAACAATTGAGATTTTAATCTGATTCTAAAAGTTAGGGATTAAAGCATTTAAACAAATAATGTACATTTTCACTATGTTGTTGCTGACACTACAGTTTGGTTTTATATTGGCTGCATTGTAGTCATAATTTTAGACATGCTTTGGAAATGAAATGTGATTTTTGTGACTGTAAGCTCAAAAGTGAGCTCCTGTGGAAAGCTCTCCATGACTTGGCCAGCCTGGAAAACATGGGAGACAAATTCTTCAGGTTTCATGGTTCCTCTGGTTGTTCTCCAAGCTGCATTGTCTTTCTCAAAACAAGGATGTCAAATTGCTTTATGCACCAGTAAGCTAAACTTACACTGTGTTTTCCAAGATGCTGGGAATCCTCAATGTCTTTTAATCATCTTTTACCAACCTGTGCTTTCGTGTCATTGATTGTACAAAGCAGCAATGCAATATGAATACAGGATTTTGCAGCATATTGGAAAATAAAGATGTATAGGAACTAGAAAATTGTTGTTTTGGTTGAGTTTAAAAAAAGTAGCAATAAGAGATATTGCTATTGCTACTAGTCCAGTGACAATTGGACTAAGCTAAGGAGACTTTTTGAAAGATCAAAGCTTTTTCCTGTGTAACTTACATTATAATGTGATGACTTAGTCATTAAATAATTCATGTCATCAGCATTAGCAATAAGCACTGTTACGTCTTGGAACTCGGCTCCTTTGACAGAAGAATAGCTTATTTCTCGTTTTTTTTTGCTGTATAGCAACAACTTATACATCACAAATGGTTTGGTTTTGACATTTCCCTGATATTATCAGCCTGAAAGTTTTATGTGACCTACCCCTGTAAGAGCTTATCTGAGGAATGTGGATATATGGAAAAGAATTTACTCTCACGAATACTTCACACAAAAAAAGGCATATGGCATGACTACTAAAGCCTATTGATTACTCAAGATTTATCTCTATATAGCTGAGAGGTGATTTTGACTGACAAATTTTATGCTTTTAGGCTTATATTTATTTTTAAAAAGAAATAATTTGTAGATGTTACATAGCTTTCTGGTTATTAGTTGAGGTAGAAATTAAGTATAACTACAGTTATATACCAGGAAAAACTTTTCATTGAGAAAAGTCAATGAAATTACACTGGATTTTAAAATATAACGAACAAATGTTACAAGCGTTTTCCTGTGCAAGTCCTACAATGGTTAATATCTGATCGTCTGCTGCAAAATAGTAGTGAACAAAGCCTGGCAGAAGTGTGGTCTTAAAGTAAAGATCTCTCTGGCAGGGGAAAAAAAGCTATTTCTGTTAATTGCATCTTCGCCATTGAAATTTACTGAAAAACATGGCAATCTGATCTACACATAGAAGTATCTTGGATTTCCTGCCTTCAGCAATAGTGTATAAAGGATTTTCCAATTGAAAGTCAACCAAATATTTACCTCCCATATGAAGACAAATTGAGAAAGTTGGTGCTGTTCATCCTGGAGAAGAGAAGCTGCGTGGAGACCTCAGTGCATCTTCCAGTGTATGAAGGGGGCTGCAAGGATGCTGGGGAGGGACTCTTCATCAGGGAGTGTAGCGATAGGATGAGGGGTGATGGGTTCAAACTGAAACAGAGGAATTTCAGGTTAGATCTAAGGGAGATATTCTTTACTGTGAGGGTGGTGAGGCACTGGAATGGGTTGCCCAAGGAAGCTGTGAATGCTCCATCCCTGGCAGTGTTCAAGGCCAGGTTAGATGGAGTCCTTGGGTGACATGGTTTAGTGTGTGGTGTCCCTGCCCATGGCAGGAAGGTTGGAACCTGGATGATCTTAAGGTCCTTTCCAACCCTAGCTATTCTATGATTCTATTCTATGATTTCTGAGATAACCTGACTTTTGTATGCTCAAGGACTGCGGGATTTAAAAATGGTCCACAACATTTTGTCTGAATTTATCAATCAGATTTTGGATTTTCATTCCAACTCAGAATAGAGTACTTGAAGTTCTTAATAAGGATTTTTCTGGGTTTTATTTTACTGACTGCTAAATCTATGTAAAATAAATACAACAGAATTATAGATATTTTCCGGTTTTCATCTTGCCCACTAGTGACTGGGAACTAAAGCACCTCTATCATGAAAATCTTGGCATAGATCTAAGCAGGTGTTCCTTGGCCTGGAAAGAAGGAAGATCTGTTTTCCTGTCAAGAAATGTGGAATGAACCATCACCATTTCTAGGAAAACTTCTTCTTTTTCTAGGATTTGTTGTTCTGTCTGCATGTGGGGGGGTTTGTTTGGTTATTATTTGGTTGGTTTTGGTTTGGTTTTATTTGAGAAACACAAGAAGAAAAAACCAGAAAGAAATACTCTCAATTTTCACGTTGCTTGAGTATTCCATGGTATTTTGTTACAATAAAAAGCCTAACTTGATTCTTCCCCTTTTAAAAGGAATGGTGATACTCTGTTTGATTTTAATCTTGGCACCAATGTGAACACTGCAAGTTTCTGGCAGTTGTGTTCTTTCTGTGACAGGGCTGTGGATTAAAGTAGCCAATTAAGCAGGAGGTGGTTTTAGTTGACTTTTTCTTTGCGTGAATGTAATTTAAAACCACAGTGGTTCTCAGAATGCCATTTCTCAATTAGTGGCCTCTTACATTAGCACCACTTGCCATTTTTAGTGAATACAAATATATTAGGACATAAAATGGAGACTGTTTTATAGCAACTAAGTAAATGTATATATTGTATAGAATGCATTTTGTTGTAGGGTAGAAGTGAAAACGTAGATGTGAGTAGTATGAAATATACCATTAAATAGATTGTGCCGTATTAAATTCAAAGAGATTAAATACTATTAGAATGCTAACAGGAAGAGTAATGGTATGTGTTATAGTTCTTATCGCAGAACTGAGATGCTGAAGCTAAACGTGAGAACCTGTGTGTATGACTGCTTTTCAGAGTAGCAGATCAGTTTGAAGGTTATTAGCTGGCACTCTCATGCGTCTCAGATGTCACTGATTGTCCCAGCTTTTATATCCATGTGTGTAAGTTACAATAACTTTTATATTTCACTGTTTAAATTGTTCGTCAATGTTCATAACCCAATTATGTGACAGTAAAATAGAACTTCATTTGATAGCATCCTTCTGGTATTCACTTTTTAATTTTCTATCAGAATGACTGAAATGAAGTTGAGTAATTTTCAATTCATTTCCACTCTCCTGGAGTAGAGCAATGAAAATGAAAGCTTTACCCTTTTCAACTAAAATGCAGTCGTTTACAATGAAAGACCTTTTACAGTTCAACCGGTTTCAATTGACTTGCCATATTAGTATCAAAATGGAAAATCAAAGTATTAAAATTAATTCATTCTTTACCTATTGAGATTAAATAAAGAAACCAAACGATATAGAGGAGGACTTTTTTTACTATTTTTATACTAACATTATCCTTTTTAAGCCTGAGAAAAAGTTTATTAAAACCTGTATCATAAAATGTCCTTTATGCATACTGAACATGCAATGAAAGTAGCTGATGATTTCATTATGACTAGATGGAAGGAACAATCACAAATAGTGAACAACTCTTATGTGTCATTTTGTTTTGTTTAAGAAATATCTATAGGATCATAGAATTATTTGGGTTGGAAAAGACCTTAAGATCATTCAGTTTCAACCCCCTGCCATGGGCAGGGACATCTCACCCTAGACCATGTCACCCAAGCCCTATCCAACCTGGCCTTGAGCACTGCCAGGGAAGGAGCAGTGTTCACAGCTTCTCTGGGCAACCTGTGCCAGCACCTCACCACCCTCACAGGGAAGAACTCCTGCCTTAAAAACTTCTTCCTGAAGAAAACAAAGCATCAGTTGTACTTACAAATGGGAGATCTAAGGGCAGGAAAATCTTCCAAAAACTCACTGGTGAGAAATGCTTTACACAGAAGCCTTTGCAGCAGGTAGTATAATCTAATTATGCTTGTGCTTACAGCCGAGTGAGTATGACTTCAGACCAGATTGCTCAGGGCTTTACTTGATTGGGTCTTGAAAGCTTTCAAAGGTGGAGGTTGCACAGCCTGCCTGGCAACCTGCTCCATGGCCCTCGTGGTTGAAGTTTCTCTTTATATCCAGTCTGAACATTTATTGTTTCACTGCTGTCACTCGTCCTCACACCATAACACCATACACCACTTTGAAGAGCCTGGCTCTGTCTTTTCAGTAACATCATAGTGGGGATATTCTGTTGTTCAAAGTAGTGGTGGTAGCATTCATGTAGTATTTGTAGAACCTGTACTGATTTCAGATCCTGTGTGGTATTGATAACTTTTGTAGGAATATCTCCTGAAAGGAGGGTCAATTCCAAGTTAGCAAATCAGAAAGTTCTCTCTTAAGCAGACTTAAGTGTCAGTTTGTTTTTTCATATCAGTTTTTCATTTATTTTCTTATCTTTCCCACCACCAGTTTAGATGATGTTTTGGGCCAGTGGAGGTTGGGTCTTTTCTCTTTTAAGCCATGTCACTAAGAAAATCTCCTAAAATATGTCCTGTTTCAGAACTGGCTGGGGTTTTGTTTATTTTATTTTATTGTTTGTTTGATTGCTGGGTTGTTTTAGGGAAGCCTGGGATATTGTAAGCATCATTTTGCTCGCTTAAAGGGATTTAAAAAGGACCAATTAAATCATCCTGAAGTGGGTTTGTCAACATTAAAGCCCTGAGCATTTCCCAGAGTATAAAGGGAAAAATAGGGGAGTTGGTAGAGTTTGTGAAATCTTTTCATGGTTGTAGGGATGTTGAACTAACAGGTATCAGCAAAAGATTCAATCTTTTATGATCCCAACCGTAAAGCAAAGCTTGCTTGTTAATGGTAATAGGAAATGGTATCATAGAATAAGGTTGGAAAGGACCTTGAGATCATCCAGTTCCAAACCCCTGCTGTGAGCAGGGATACCTCACACTAAGTCATGTCACCCAAGACTCCATCCAGCCCAGCCTTGAACACTGCCAGGGGTGGAGCATTCACAACTTCCTTGGGCAGCCTATGCCCAGTGCCTCACCACCCTCACCGTAAAGAACTTCTTCCTTATATGTAACCTGAACTTCCCCTTTTTAAGTTCAAACTCATCACCCCTTGTCCTGTCACTGCTGTCCCTCATGAAGAGTCCCTCCCCAGCATTCTTATAGGCCCCTTTCAGACACTGGAAGCTGCTCTGAGGTCTCCATCCCAATGTTCTCATCTTGTCTTCATATGGGAGTTGCTCCAGCCTCTGATCATCCTCTTGGCCTCCTCTGTACTTGCTCCAACAGATCTATGTCTTTCTGTCGTGGTTTAAGCCCAGCCAGTAAATTAGAACCACCCAGCTGCTTGCTCACTCCCCCTTTCCTTTCTCCCCACTGTGGGGAAGGAAGGTATTACAAAACTACTACTACCACCACTGATAATAATAATGATAAGGGAAATAACAAGGGGAGAGAATACAATTATACTTTCTTATGTTGAGGACACCAGCATTGCACACAGTGCTCCAAGTGGGGTCTCATGATAGCAGAGCAGAGGGGCAGGATCACGCTCCTTTTGATGCAGCCCAGTATACAAGCCTACATGAGTTCAAATGGGAGCAGTAGTCCTGCTTTTGAAAGAAATCTAGTGCTGCCAGTGAAATACTGAGAATGGATATGTGGGTAGGAGTTAGTAGAGCTGAAATATTCAATGAAGTAAATAGAGCAATGTGAATCTCAAGGGCTTTTGACGTACAGATTATACAAGCAAGACTTTGAGAATGTACATTATGTTCCTTCTTCCTGTCACACTATCCACCATACTTACCCTTTCTCTATTCCGCCTCTAAAAATCAGTTTGATGAGACTGCGCCTAGTTTGAATATGTTGTGGTTTCAAGAAGAGAACTTCATCTGTGATACTGGAAAATCTCTCTCCATGGAAAAAGCCCTAATGGGAAATCTCTTATTAGCATATTTCCCCAGGAAAGCTGCCACCTTAGATTGTGTCCCTCCAGGAGAGAAAGACTGCAGTATTCCTTGTGTAAAATGTGTGTGTGCATGTGTATGGTGACACGACAGCTCATTTTATTCTGGGTCCTTCACATGACAGATAAAATGATTTCTGTAATTAGATATAAGACCCAAAGTCAGTTCTGTTAATGCATGTACTTGGACTATATGGCATAAAATACATCTCACTGAAATACCCCTCTGGAAAAAACACTGGAAGTCAGAAGGGACTGAGTCAATGAACTGCAGCTGCGTTGCTTTTAGGCTCAGGAAAAAGGCAAGTATAACTCCCTGATTTTAATTTCAAATGTTTCATTTGCAGTGAAATTTCATCTCGACGCTTACATAACCAGACTTACTTTTCTTGTAGCTAAATTAGCTCTTGTTTTGCTTCTAAGTTAAATTAAGATCATTGCCATTTTATGTTAAGGAGTAGGAGAAAATTTATATACATACTTGCTTCAGAACAGAAATGTGCATTAGCCGTATCAGTGGGAAAATACTACTTGTCATTACAAGTCTTCATCACCACTTGTGATTCAAAATAAATTAATAATATAATTAGACATACTTCTGAGGAAACTGTTGTCTATATACCTATGCCTTATTTTGAAAGAATTCTTAAGTTTATAATTTGATGGGAATGTAGAATATTAAAAAGAAACCCCAAATCTTTAGTTAGTAAATTAAGAAAAAAAAATGTAGTCTCTGTCCTGGGTTCAGCAGCAGCAGTCATTTTTCTCCTTCTTAGTAGCTGGGGCAGTGCTGTAGTTTTGACTTTCGGCCTGGGAACAGCGCTGATAACACCGATGGTTTCAGTTGCTGCTCAGTAATGTATAGTCTGGCCAAGGACTTTCTGAGTCTCATGCTCTGCCAGGGAGGAGGGGAAGCCGGGAGGAAGCAGAGACAGACACCTGACCCAAACTGACCAAAGAGGTATTCCATACCACAGCACGTCATGCCCACTGTATAAACTGGGAGCAGTTACCCAGAAGGGCTGGATCACTGCTCAGGTCGGGCTGGGTGTCAGTTGGCGGGTGTTGAGCGGTTGTATTCTTTTCTGTTGTTATTTCCCTTATCATTATTATTATTGGTGGTAGCAGCAGTGGTTTGTGTTATACCTCAGTTATGGACTGTTCTTATCCCAACCTGTGGGAGTTAACATTCTTTTGATTCTCCTCTCCATCCCTCTGGGAGCAGGGGAAGGAAGGGGGGGGAGTAAGCTATCAGCTGCGTGGTTCTGGATTGCCAGCTGGGCTCAAACCACGACAGTCTCCTAAAGCTTGAGGAGGCTTTCTTGTGTCTGTATTTGTTGTGTAGTAATAATGCAGACAACATTATGCATCTTTTATTATCTGTTTAGAGACAATTCTGCTTTTTTTGATGGAGTTTTTTTTTTCCTCTTTTTTGAGCATTCCATGTGAATTTTGCCATGCTCTTTGAAGATTCCAGCTGGGCTGGTTTGTTCTCCTTCCAGGATTGAAGTCAGTTGGTGTATTCCCATGATTACTGAATGGTTGAACCTACCTCAGTGATATTTTGGGTCTATAGAAAAAACGTTTTACAGCTTATGTGCTTGTGAGAGGGAATATGTCCAAAACCATTTGCTAAGTCACCTATCAAAGACACCAGTGCAGCCAGTGGCTTTATTTCTCAGGAAAGCAGAGAGAGATGAATGTGCATGAGGAGAGATTTTTTTTTTTATTGCTTTCTGGGAGAGTTATTCTATATGTTACTTTAGCAAAGAATGTAGTTTGCCTGGGGCACAGTAGAAGTAGTATAAAAAGGACTGGGAGAAATGCATTCCTGATTTAATTTGGTGTAAAGTGATGCAGTTCTGTCAGAAACAGAACTGTATTAGGAGCTCCAAAAGTATCACTTGAGATGGATGTGACTTGATGTGTTTGGTTACAGGTAACTCTTGAAAGACTGATTGAAAGAAAAAAGTGAACATTGAAAAGAAGAGAAATTTTTGTACTTCTCAATGAACTGTTCATGCAACAGCAAAGAAGTCATCATTTTTGCTCTTTCTTTGCTCAGGCATACCTTGTACTAGCTGGTCAAAATGATGGGTGACGTTACACATAGTCCATGTGCTTGAGACTGAAAGAGTACAGAGGCTTGGAGGTAGCACAGGTGTTGCAGTAATCTGGACCGTTCAGAAGATCAAGATACATTTCACTGTTGCTGTCATGAGGAGGACTCCTGAGAGCCTTAAAAAATGCCTAACTTTGGTAGTTACATTTGTCTGATGGAAATGTGATTGTTGATGCTACCTTTGATCTGTTACGGCTTTCTATCAAAGCGGTCGCCTTCAAATACTCCACACAGATACACTGGCTTTGCAAAATTCAGATAAAGTGGAGCTTAAATTCATAGTATCTTGTTTTGGTTTGGAAATCAACAGCTCGATAGATGAAATATTGCAAAAGCATATCGTGACAAAAAATTACGTCCTCTCCCATATTTGGTTAATATTAGAGTGCTTTGCTATTTAAAACCTCCAGGTAAGGTAAGTATTTTTGCCAGTTCCCAACCTGAGCACTGGCAGTACTTAGGCTCTATCAGTTAAACTCTATCAGTTTTTCCACATGTAATTCTCTGGATATAGGTCCCCATTTCCTTCTATCTGTGATTCAGAGATAGGCTCATCTCCTGCAAGTTAAAGCAGCTTAAAAAAAACACCCCAAAACCCTTTTCAAAACAAATTATTATGTTCTTTTCTATCAATCCGCCTAATAATTATCACTCTTCATTATTAGAACAAATCAGATCAGTGATTTGAACTTGACGACTGACATTTATATAAATGTTTTCTGGAGGATTCGTCTTTTATATTTAAGGAAGAAAAACCAATTCAGTGTTCCTGCATGTGACAGGTGAAAGGTCTTAAGGATTTGCTGGAATTAGATGTCGCTCCCAGTTACTGTCAGTCCTCATTGCTCACTGTCACACTGCAGAAGAACATAGTTAGGTTTTCTGAATTCCAGAGTCTTACTGTACAGCCATACACTGACATTTTGCACTGGCATTAACATAAAACAATCTTATTGCTGGAAAATCCCACTTCAGCAGTCAAAGTGGTGGAATCATGTTCTGAATTAGTTTTGATGCACTGTATGCTTTTTTAAAGATTTGTACGTATAAATTTGTGTCCAAAATTCATGAATGTATTTACAAAAGGTGAATTGTTTTCTCTTCCTCCAGGCTGAGAAGAGAATCCTGTCATTTGATTTACACAAAGATAGCAGTCAACAAGCTAGCTGAGTTAAAGACTAACAGCTATACCATGGTGAGTAAACTGAGGTTTTCATACACTGAGCGAAGATTCTGTGGCACATTCCTTCAAATAAGTGGAAATTACAAAGTTGCAGTAATTGAATGAAACCTCAAAGAATTAATCTTACAAAAATAGTATTAAAAATGAAGCAGTTTATTACTGTTTCAGTACTTTAGCTAAGGTAGTCCATTTTAGTGCAGACTGGGTTTTGTTTGATCAGCATTCTTACATTTT
The DNA here is from genome assembly GCA_017639245.1 of Myiopsitta monachus. Classification (NCBI taxonomy): domain Eukaryota; kingdom Metazoa; phylum Chordata; class Aves; order Psittaciformes; family Psittacidae; genus Myiopsitta; species Myiopsitta monachus. The sequence goes on along the minus strand of CM029923.1, from coordinate 418,652 downwards.
ACTGTCACTTTGTGACATCTAATGCTGTATATTGTGATTGTATCATCAAACAATATCTGTAGGTGAAACTGTGAAGCACTTTTGCTTATTAAGAACTCTTATTACTTGACAAGCTTATATTTGAATATATCATTGCTGCTGTAATTGCAGGTATATACTGTTGAGTGACATTTCAGGCATTGATTTTGTAGAGACATGACTGTCTTCATCTATTCCAGTCACATTCAGCAAAGGGACAAAGCTCGTTCTTGCTAAAATTAGATCAGTTCTCACTGGAGACTGTAATGTGGCTTTCAGTGAGGATGCTCTGTGATACATGCCGATGGCCAAATGGCTGAGAGAGAAGTGCTGCAGACAGAATTCTTCCCACGGGGCTCAGCCTCTCAGTGATAGCTGGTAATGCTACTGAATGTAGGGGATCTAAGCGCTGCTCCTTTGCTCTTCTGATATGCGTGTTCACTAGGACTCAAAAAGCAAAACCTGAGCATCAGCAAGTGAATGTGAAAATACTGCGCTTTGTTCCTGTGAATGTAATCATTAGGGGGGCATTCTGTGCAGAGGAAAAATGAAAAAGGAAACTAACACTTAGGATTTTTTTTTCCAAATTGTCTCTATAAACTGCTTTACTGAGGCCTTGTGCCTGTGTCCATCCTGCACAATTAGATAACCTGAAGCTCTAAGAAAGAAGCTGATTTTAAGGGGCATGATTCAGCCTCTATTCAAGGAAAGGAGGAATTTTCACCTGACATAGAAGACATTCAGCTGACAGAGGTGAATGGTTGATGGAGGGAAAATTTAGAACCATATCACTAGGGAAGTGATGGGTAAGTATGGGTAAACTCACAAATTTAATGCATACTGTACATCGGTTAATGTTGTATTACTGGAGGTTTTTATCTTTGATTCTGTTCCTACACAGTACAGCAAAATTACTTGTCTCTTCCATGTAGAAATCTGTTTTGATATAACTTGTAGAGCTATTAGACCTGGAGAAACTACTCAATCACATAATTTGAATTTAAAGTTATTTTAACTGGTTTGAATGGTGGCAAATGTTTTCCTTATTACTCCATTAGTAAGGAATAGAGAAGTATTTTCGGAATCAGTGCTAGAAAAATAATTTCCTAATTTTAGTTAACACAAAGGAAACACTGTGAACAGAACACTGCTCCTCTGCATTTGTTCATGGATGGTTCTTTAAAGAAGTCTGATAGATAAATCACACTTCATCTTTTACATGTGTACTTTGATTCTTGCAGAAATAAATATAACTTTCCAGCTAACATGCTGTCCAGTGACAGCTCTAAAATTTACAAGTGTGCCTGAGTGTAGAGGGGTGCATACCTGAGGCAGGACTATGTTGCTTTGTATTATCTTCTGGGAGCACTGCCAGGAAGAAGAAGTGGGGGCAGGTTTGGGTAAGGGCGATGGAGCGGAAGTGAGCAGATTCTAGTCAGAGAGGGAAGGGATCTACCATAGGAGTTGCACAGCTGCTGCTCAGTCTTTCACCACTGTTTTCTTTACGTGGCAATCCCTGAGAGCTGGGCAAGTGTTTCCTGCAAGAGCTGGGCAAGAGTTTCCTGCCAAAGCTGGGCATTGTCTGTTGAGTGTACTGTGGTCATTCGTTTAGTCATTGTCTTCATATCACTGCATCCAACTTCACCTCCAAGCCTAGTATTACCTAGTACTACCACTCTTCCTTCCTTCCCTCCCAGGGGCTCCCTATTGTTGTGCCTCCCTGCTTAGATACATTCCACCTCTGTCCATACGTCCTTACTCAAAAACTATGCTTTTGTAGGTCATGTGTATAGCATGCTGAAGCAGGCTTATTAAAAAAGTGTGTTGGAGGGGCTGCTGTTCCACCTAAACTATTCAGTGCAGTTAAACATATTTCTATAGACTGATGAAAAATCACCCTAGATCAGATTTCTGAGCAGGCTAAAGTGCAGCAGCTAACTAGGTTGAATTTGTATAGCGGAATAAAGGGAAATGCATTAATCTGAAAATTGTTTGTTGTGCCTGATATCCGATTTTATAGATGATAAAATATCTTAAGGATCTCTTGGTACTTGCGCAGAAAGAACATTAAATCCAGTGAGTTTTCCCTGCTTAAATAATTCTGAAATAATATACTTGTGGGTAGCAAGAAAAATCAATCAATATTGTGATATGCCTACATAGAACTTTCAGACTAGTCCAGTATATGCTGGTTAACTCCCTAGAGCTATTACTGAAATATGGGTTGAGGAGAAGAAATGATTAGGACTAATTTCTGTGTAGTATTTATATTTAAGAGGTTTGTCACATTAAAGGGAAAATGCGCAAAACAGCAGAACAAATGTCCTTACTGATTGGACTGGTGTTTTTTTTTCTGTTTAATGCCAATACACGCTATTTGTTCCGTAGGAGTCCCTGGTTTTCAGAGGATTCAAATCTGGTAAAACAGTCTACTCTCCCTGCATGACTTAATTTTAGGTCTTCACTGAGATCACTGGACGCCTTAGTAAACATTACTTGTGTCCACATTGCTGTGCATAAAATTAAGGCCATATTGTGCCAAATTAATACATCTGAAGCACAAAAGAAAATGCTCTGTCAATAAAGAGCACAAAGGAGGAGAGATATCTAGGGCAAGCTATAAATACCACAGGATAATCACCTTAAGAGGAAGGCCCATTTCCATTTTCTGGTGAGCATTTTCAAGCTGTGGGTAACGATGGCTGGAAATGACTATTTCTTAATTCTCCATGAATTAAAACTCAGGCTTGAAGCTGCAAAGGACTTTATAGCATAGTAGGTTTTGTTCCTCAGTAGTTGCAGGGGACTACAGAGGGCTTGTCAGTAACAATTATGTATATATATTTTTTTTATATTCCTGTCTTGTTATTATAGGTGTGTTTATAATATGTATGTATGCCATACAGATGTATAGCTCTGGAGTCCTCAGTACATGAAAGACATGGACCTGTTGGAGAGTGGCCAGAGAAGGGCTGCAATAATGATCAGAGAAATGGACCACCTCTCCTAAGAGGAAAGGCTCTCTCAGCTGGGGTCGTTGAGCCTGGAGAAGAAAAGACTCTGGCAAGACCTTATTGTGGCCTTTCAGTTCTTAACAAGGGCCTAGAAGAAAGATGGGGAGAGAATTTTCAGCAGGGCCTGTTGCAATAGGATGAAGGGTGATGGGTTTAAACTGACAGAGGAAGATCCAGGCTGGACATGGGGAAAAAATGCTTTACAATGAATGTGGTGAAACACTGGCACAGGATGCCCAGAAGAGGTGGAGGCTGGAGACGTTCTAGGACAGGCTGGATGTGGTTCTGGGAGACCAATCTGGTGAAGACGTCCCAGCTCATTGCAGGGTGTTGGACTAGATGAGCTTTGGATGTCCCTTCTAACCCAAACCATTCTGTGATTCTGTGATTCTGCATACTTAGTATATGCATGTGTATTTATATTATAGGTATGTAATGATGTGCATGTACAGTTATGTAGGTATATATGCATGTGTGTGAGAGAGTAGTCAAGACGTTTTTTAAGCTCTGTGGAAGAAATAAAAGCTAGTGCTATTTTTTCCAGTAAGTATCCTTTGGGAAGTATCTTTAAGCATTAATGTTGATGAGTAATAACCCTTTTCAATGTTTGCTCTTCAAGCAAAGGCATGACACTTGTTAGAGTTATTAAATTCTTTCTCCGTTCTTTATTTTCTCACTGATGTTGTATTGTCTCATCCATATAGCTTTGAACTATTACTTTATGAATGCATTCTCATTGTCAGCTCAGAGGTTTTGTATTTTTCTGGCAATGATGCCTAAATGAACCAAGCACCTTGTGACTGAGCATGCTGCCAGCATAACAGACATAACAGATGGATGTGATCGTTGGCAGCTAAGAAGCCTTATGAAACACGGGTTTCAAATGGTTAGACAGCATTTTTGATTCAAAAATACTTGTTAGATGCTCTGGGTTTATGCGCATGATGGAGCATAATCTAATCAGGTTGACTGAGTTATTTTAAAAAGTGAACTATAATTCTTAAGCATATGGTTTGAGTGTTACTTGCATAACCTTGAGCTGTTATATTTTTGTGTCTTCAAGATTTATGTTTAGTTTGCGCTGAAGCTTCCATCTTAGAATAAGGGCAGAGGACTAATACCTGTGCTGGCTTCTTAGACCATAATGTGTATGGTATATCAGTATCATGTCATATATCCTGCTCCTTTTGACACATCTAGATCATTGTTGATTTCGTTGCAGGGATTAATTTGTACTTGTATTTTAATGTCACGTATATTGCTGTGTTTCAAGTTGTATTCTTTTATTGTAGGTAATTTAATTATGCCAAAATAAGGTGACATTTCTGAGAGATAACTGACCTACTGCTATTTTTCCCTCCTTTTCTTCTCCATATGGAGAGAAAATATTAACGTACAAAAAAACAGTGACAGCTGGGTTTTTGGAATATCCCACTGCATGCTTGTCTGTACCTGAGTCCATAATTATCTTTGATACGAAGGCTACTAACTCACTCATGTCAAACCATACTGGGTTTCGTGCAGGTTTGCTGATTCTAAATCAGTAGATTTAAAGTAGATTTTAAGTACTTTAAAATACTTACCGTTAAAGATGAACGGTAGACTTCCTTTTTTGAAAATGGTTGGTTGGCTGTCTCATTGAATACAGAATACTTGGGATCCTCTGGTTCATTGTATCTGCTCAGCATGCTCCTCATAGACCAAGATCCTGCCCTTTCTTAGATGCTATTTGTTAGTTCTTAGAGAGCTTGCTGTGTCGGAAGGTGGGGGGGTGCTCTGGTATGTGGAAACTTGTGGTGTAATTTGTCTTCACATAGTGTTCACATCCAGATAAATGAAAGACAGTGTTTGCTTTGAGGAATGGAAACAAGGTGTTGTAGGAAAAAAATAAATTGCAGCCTATAAAATCACTGTGATATGTTGAACTAGCGCCTTAAACTGGGCACATTAAGGATTGGAGCCGAAACCAAATATTTCTACTTCATATTTAAAATTCGTGTCTGAGAGAGGTTTTTTTATTTTTTTTTCTCCCTACATCCTGAGATAGTTTCATTTCAGGCTGCATTATCCTCTGAAATCCGATGTACTATTAATAGAGATGGGAAAGCCAGTATACGGCAAGTAGAAGCATCATTCAATGGCAGGCAGTTCTGCATCCTTATCATAAATACACTTGAAATGACAACAGAGAATGTGCAGGAGGAATTTAATAGCGTTTCCTAGTGAGTACTTAGTGACCTTGGTCTTAAAGTTCAAGAAGGCTTCTGAGTTTGCATTTATTCTAGTTCTCAAGCATACTTAAGGATACCTGGAGATAAAAAAATCACAAATCCTTAAGACTATATGAATATAAAGTAGAAAGGGAAAGGGGATCATTTATAATGCAGTGTCAGTGTTTCTGATTTCAAAACATAATAATTATGCATTATATATCTATCCAAAGTGGGAGATTCTATGATGAAATAGTAGCAAAACTTCACCAGTGTCCATGTAGCCGTGCTTATTCAATATTAGACTCTTGCTTATTCAATGAAGTCCAAATCTAGAATATTTTAATTTTTTTTTACACTTAAACCATCATGAAACCACATAATAATTAATCACGTTTTGTTACTAGATGCTCACCCAGTCTGTCTCTCTTCTTCAAATACCCAGAGAATTAGAATATGGTCTGTGGACAGAGGGGCACCCTCAAACTGAGGAATTAATCACTAATCATATAAATGTACACATTTATATACTAAGCACATTGGAAGAGAGGAGGGAGAATTGCTAGGAAGAAAATTCAACCTGTGCATTTCCAGGGCTGACTACCATTAATAAGCATAGGCACCTGCACTAAGATGTAGGATTAGGTATTGGGTAGTTTGAAGAGTCAGGAAAACCTGTAATTGCTGGCCTCGGGAGCAGTATGCCTGCTGTTGAAATTGTAGGCATCTTTCAGGAATTCAGGGCAAGGCTTTCAGGCTTGTTCCTTGGCAATTGCCTTCTGAATGAGTTTCTGCAGCAAAATACCTCGACTGCATTTCAGCTGTGATTCTTTTCAGTGCTGCTCAATATACACAGGATTTTCAGGTATACTGTGGCAGCATATGCCCCCTCTCTTACTGAAATAATTTGATTGCATTTCAAGAAAAGCAGCAGATCAGGGCAGGTTGAAGTGTGGTGTTCCTGTTTGGAAGTGGCAGAGTAACATGTTAGTATTGGCATGCAGGCGTATGTGTCGTAGGTGCTGGTACAGAAGGAGATTGTGAAAGTGAATAAAATTTAAGGGAGAGGAGAGAGAAAACAGATAACTGGGTTTACTATTTTGAGTTGAAACCATTTGCTTTTAGGACTCCAATTGTGTGAATTGTGTTAGTATCTGCTAAACCTTAATCACAGTACTAGCGCCTTTGATTGCTGTGTAATTTTTGATTACATGAGTAAAGTTAAGAACGGGCAAGAATGTGCAAAAGTAAAATAAGAGTAGGCATGATGCTAATATATTTTTACTCTCTCACCCAGTTATATTGTAATGCTGCATGTCCAAGTGAAATAAGACACGGGGGCCGCATGTTAGTGCTAGCACGGTTCTAATTCAGGCTCCACTCTGAAGGCAGGTCTTTCTGTAATTGCACCGGCTGTGTTTTCTGAACCACCTGGGTCCCTAGTTGTGCTTATTTCAGGAAATAAAGCTCATCTTGGACAGGAAGTCATCTGAAACCTCAGGAAATAGTATCAGGATCAGTAAGCATTTAGGACAAAGACAAAAACAGGTATTTTGAAAAAAATGCAAGTGCAGCTGCAGGAGAAGTGTAATATTTACATTGGACAGGGCTTTTACATTAGAAAATCTGTCACATCGTTGAGTATTTCCGTGACGTACTAAGTACTTTTATTTCATATTATTTTAATTTTTATATTTTTATATTATTTTAATTTTAATATACTGTACATAAATTATTCCAACATACTTCTTTCAGCAAAGGCTGTATCTTCCCTTCCGGGCATGCCTGCACTTTCAGCTACCATCAGTGGAAGGTCTGCCCAAAATCACAGATTTCTTGTGCTTTAGGGCTTACCAAAAGCTTGACAGCAGGAGAGGTTGCTGCTTAGCATGCTGTCTGGTATTATCTCATCACTTTTCTGTGTCCTGCATCAGTTTCTCTCAGCCTTTCTTGTTTCTGTTGAGACATTCCTAAAAGAGACAGTCACTGGGAAGTGGGCTCTTCTGACACCTCACTTTAGGTATAGTGAGAGGCTTATCAGCTCCTTGAACAGAGCATATGTGAGCTAATGCCTTACTGTGGAGTACCAACCACATCAGCACCAGACTTCTCTCTGTGAGGCATTGGGGGATACTGCTTATACTGGGAAACTTCACAGGGCTTCATGGCTCTGAGGCCCTCAACTCTTTATGGCACCCCAGGAGCTAATCAGCCAAGAACACTAGATCCTCATGTGTTCGCTGGTCTCCATCTCCTCCCCTCTCACACCTGTGCTCTGGTTTCCACATGTCAAGGTCAGGTGGAAGTCGTGGTGCCCTCAGCGCCAGGAGCAGCCCCTCAGTGTGCATCTGCAGGTCACTTTCTAAGCGCTGAAGTCTTTGTGGATAGAGATAAAATCTCACTTTTGATCCCCTAGGGATTGATAGATAACCTGAACTTTGTCCCGAGGAACCCAAGCACAGCTATCATTTTTGTGAAATGGTCACTATGATATTATAGTAATGATTTGTGATATGGGACGCCCAGGTTCATTTTTCAGTTTTGTCCAAAGACATCCATTTTCTTGGCATGACCTAACCATCATTATGGGATAGAGAGAAAGCAGCAAGGGAGAAGGTGAGGAATCTTTCATGCTGTTGAAATTGTTCCCCAAATAGTGGTGCATACATACAACAAAAAAATTAAAACCCATTATTTTCAGTAAAGAAGGGGAAAAGAACCCTTTTTAACACAGGAAGCCACCATTTTTAGGAATGCTTCTGAGCATGTATAATCCTTTCATACCCTTTGGAACAGCATTATGAAAAGGAATTCAAACCAGGAACAGCTTCTGAAAATTAGTTGAAGCTCAGCATATATGTGCAAAGCTGCTGAGCAGTGATACTGGCACGGAGTTACATTTTGGTATTCAAATCTTTGGAGACCTGTATAGTCAAAACCTGATGTTTCTTTCAAGTATGAGTACCTTCAGCGTTCAATGAAACTTCAGTAGATATTCCAGGATAATTTAGGAGGTGGGCTTCCAGTTTTTACATTAGTATTTCTGCAGATACTTTTCTTGAGCTCTTCCCCTCAGTTGTTTTGGGCTTTTTTCAAGTAGCTGCTTCTCAGACAGTATATTGTGCACGTTTATAACCTCCTATGACTGTTGTTCTGAAGATTACTCCAAAAAATAAGTAAAAAAATAGTTATAGCAACTGCAGTGCCAGTAAGGACACTGAGATCCACACTGTTCTGGGAAGTATTGTCAAGCACTGTGGTCGCTGGCTAGTGTCAGAGATACTGTGGATCTAATAGCCACAGTCAGTGCACGTCTGGGGGATGCAGAGTCAGTGTTCCTCACTATTAGCCCTTCAGTGCATCAGAAGCCTGTAGAGAATGAGGCTGAGAAAGTCACAGCTTCGTTTCTCACTAGTTTAATGAAGTGAGTGGTAGACTTTGAAAGAGACCACTTGATTCATGTCTTGGCAGGAGTCATTTCAGAATTCCTCATTAGGATGTCTCTTTCAGTCTCTTCTAAATTGTGGTGATCAAACAAAGCCTGTCCAGGATTGGAAAGAAATCAACTTTTAAATGTGTTTAGGACAGGACAGAGAAGACTTTTATTATTATTATTTAAAAAAAAAGAAAAGGGTGGGGAAAGGAGGAAGCTGGTAAAGTTGCACAGGATGGGATAAAATAAGATCCAGATGAAGGCTTTGCTTGTATTAGGTCCAGATTAGCTTCTGTTATGTGGAAGATTCTAGTTAGATCAAATGGAAGGTTTCTCTGTAGGGATGCAAAACTGCTAGCACCAGATTTATAATATGAATGCTCACAGAAATACTGTGAACGGTTTCTTTTCCACTGTGTTTCTCCACCACTGAGGGGAGAAAAGGGGAATCCTGAGGTAAAGTAATTCTAAAAAAGCTTTTGCAAATAATTTCCAGTGTTTATCTAAAATTCAATGGCCTGCTGTCCTGGGTTCAGCTGTAACAGTTGTTTTTCTCCTTAGTAGCTAGTGCAGCCCACAGGCTGACTGGCTGCCAAAGTGGAGAAGAGTCATACAAGAATTCAGGCATCAGTGTGTTCCTGTATTCCTCTTGCCTAAGGGCACCTACCTTCCTCATCTACACATTGTTTAAAATGAAAGGGTGGACTGAATGTAAAAATGTTCATTTTACATTTAATGTTCATTTTCTCATGAACCAACATCCCCAAGCCCTTCTCCTCAAGCTGCTCTGAATCTCTTCTCTGCCCAACCTGCAGCTGTGCCTGGGATTGCTCTGACCCAGGGGTAGGACCTTGCACTAAATGGCTCTTCAAATGCCATTGTTTAAATATCCTGTACGGGAACCAGAGTCACTCTATTAGGTGAACATAATTTATGAAAAGATGCAGTATTTTAATTTTTTGGAGCTTTTTATTGTTCTTCTCCTGGAGTTCCTCATGTTCTTTTATGGCTACCTAAAACCATGATGTAATATACATATATGCTAATACTGTTAGTATAAAATGGTCAGGCTAATGATGGTTTTGCAAGTATTTGGAATTAATCTTGTAAAAAATGTACACTAAGCATTAGTTAAATGTTTTCTGCTTTGTTTCCCTTTATTTAGCAACCAGGCCTCCCTTTTACTCAAGGTTACCAGCCCTGCTGAACTGCTGAAAATGCACTGATGTCGGACAGCTTTTTAGTTCTTTTAGGGCTTTTCTGGATTCCTAATACTCTCTCTCTGAAAATCAAACACATTTACCTGTGTATCCAGTAAATCCTACAACCTGACTTAGTTTTCAGCATCTTAGGAGAATGATTTCTAATGCAAAAAGGGTTAAGGTTCTCAAGCAGAGACAAATTTGTTCGCTGAATGATACCCTCGTTGGAGATGCATGGCTTATTGCTCTTCTTGAGATACTTTGAAATGTTATACCAACTTTGTAGGTTCTATATGTACGTATTTGAGTAGAGATTCTGTTGATTTTAACCTAATATATTATGCAGAGAGTAGCATTGCATATACAATCATTGAAGTTACAGTAGTGCAAACATCATATGATTAAGAACCATCTTAATGGATTCATTTATGTTGGAGTGACAAAGGAAGCCTGGTCACCACTAGTAGGTGTTCCTGGAAAGGAACATCCAGCTGTAAGCTTTACAACTCTGGTGTTCCTTAAGACAGTTTTGAAAGAATAGCTGTCCATATTATTTCTTTTTAAATGAAGCTTTAGAAGGCCGGGTTGGACATAGCCTTGGGTGACATGGTTTAGTGTGAGGTGTCCCTGCCCGTGGCAGGGGGTTTGAAACGGGATGATCTTAAGGTCCTTTCCAACCTAACTATTCTATGATTCTAAACCACAGATTTTTACACACACACCCACACACCAGTGTTATACTATTACATTAGTGGTCAAATATCTGTGAGAATTGATGACAGAACTACACTTCTGCTGAATGAGAGGCTCAGTATTTGGTCTGTACCACCCCTAAGGTGATCTTCCTTGCATAATCTGTATTGTCATTCTGTCTATTTTGAAATTCTTATTATGCATCCTGGTTTTATGAGGCTACTTAAGTCAGAAAAAATACTAGCAGGAAGTTTAATTTTTTTATCCTTTACATATTATTACAGGGGAGTCTGAAATAACAAGTATTATTATTAACCTTGCATGAAGGGAGAGAGATTCTGATGTATTTTGGATGTATTTGCTTGACAGGATTTTACTCAAAATTCTACTTCTGGAAACATTCGTCTTCTCTTGCTATGTTGTGCATATTGTCTGGTCTCTTAAGTTCATTTAAGAGAGGAAGGCTTATAGGACTGTCAATGCTTGACACTTTTCCATCCTTCCCGAACTCTTCTATTGCAGTTGTCTGAAGTCAGCCAAAGCAACCTAGCACAGTACTGCACTTACGGTAAAAGTTCCATCTTTATGCCATGATGAGATGAAGAAAGGTGGATTGTTAAAAGTGATGTGTTTTATAGCTTCTGCATGTGGCTGTTACTGATCTCTGAAATGGCGGTGCCCATTGCCTGAATCATTTTCAACCTTTTTAATCTGAGAAAAATAATGTATGTATTTTTTCTTTTAAACTTGGAGAAGGGAGAAAACCAGCCAAGGAAGTTCACATTTCCTGAGCATGTCAGTCATCATTTTGTATCTGAATCCTGTCTCATAATGCAGTGCTCAAATGTATTCCATAAGATGAGATAGTCCATCAGCAGCTGATCTCCGCAGTGCTGCTTCTATTCCTGTCAGAGATGATTTTGACGTACAAAAGAGGCTCAAATTATTTTGGCTGGTGTTTCCAAGCTGTCGATGCACTGTAAGCTCAAGTGGAGCATAGTCAACTCTCGCAAGATCTGCCACACACCTGGAGCATCTCTCTGCCCCCTGCTCCCCTCAGGTGCCTCATGCTGCCCTGAAGGAAGGTGGGTGCATGTCTGCCTGGTGCCGCTGGTGCTCTGAGGTGAGCAGGGGAACACGTGGTGTTAGGAGCGTTCCGAGGGGTGAAAAATTGTTTTGCTGGGTCCAGAGAAGGGCAATGGAGCTGGAGCAGGGCCTGGGGCACAGCGTGATGGGGAACGGCTGAGGGACCTGGGGGGTTCAGATGGAGAAGAGGAGGCTCAGGGGCAGCCTGCCTGACAGGACGGTGGAGCCAGGAGGAGGCCTGGCTTTTTCTCTCAGGTAACAAGGGATGGGACAAGGGGAAACAGCCTCAAGCTGCACCAGGGCAGGTTTAGATGGAGCTGAGGAACAATTCCTTCCCCAGAGGGTGCTCAGGCATTGGAACTGCTGCCCAGGGCAGGGCTGCAGTCACCGTCCCTGCAAGTGTGCACACACCATGTAGGTGAGTCCCGCAGTGCCATGCGGAGGGCCTTGGCAGTGCTGGGGAACGGTTGGACTGGATGAGCTTAAAGGGCTTTTCCCACCTGGTTGATTCTATGATTCTATGATTAAACCCCTAGTTCTTGTGGTTTTATTCTCAGTTTTGCAATAAGAAAGAACAACAGTAGTTTGGAAGGAAATGCTCTGCTTATGTTTGTGTTTGAAGATCATCATAGTCAGTTTTGGACCTTATAACTGATGATCAGAAATAACCAACAGGATGACTGGTTTTCAACGATCTGTTTCTAAAAGAAAGTGTTTCAGACAGCTGATCCCAAGTCCAGATAGACTGACTTGCATTAGTTTCTTTTCTTCCCTTCTGCTAGGGTAGATATATTTGCGCTGGTTTTATATGACTATTCTGCTTTGAACTGTAAGATAATTTAATGTTAAGAATAGGAGAAAGAAAAGTCCATATCCAATTTTATTTACTGGTAGAGATACAACATTTATCTCTTGCCCTTATCTGGTGGTATAGCATGTAATACCTTGATTGCCCTTCCTGATTATGTAACATTCTTTGATACTGCTATCCCAACTCTCCTGACAGTGATAACTTGGTATCTTACTTGGAACCACTTAGTTCTTATAATCTTAACAGTATACGTTTCACTATGCAGTTCCTTCCTTCAGTACCTCATTATTTTGAACAAACGTGCAGGACATCCTTTTCTTGCTGTACTAGAGAGTTTCTGCTTTGCAGTAACCTATGTAAGCACCCGGATCTCTGCTTTTTTGATACCTGCGAGGAGGCAGAACTGAGATGTAGATGTTTTCTTAGTTCTGCCTTGGTTTTACACTGCGATCAGTTTCTAGTGGCTTTTATACTTTTCATTAGCACCCCTGTATGTATACGTATATACATATACCTGTGTTTTGCTCACAAGTGTATCACTTTCAGTGTATTAGGATTTTTTTTTCCTACAGGTTTGTCACTCCACAAAGGACCTTGGTTGTCCTAAATATTCTAAAATGGGTAATACATAATTTGTTTAATTTATTAATCCTATCCTAATTACAATTATATGCTTTTGTCTCTTCCAGTTTGGTTTGCAAGAAGTCTTTCAAGGACTCTATAAAGAATTCAGAAGATGTTGTTTTACACGCCCTCCCTTTTTTTTTTAATCTCCCTTTCCTTTTAATCTGTAAATTGCCCACTTTTAAATAGTTAATGCTTTCCAGTTACTTTCTGTTTAAAGGCCCTAACATGTATTTCTTTTTCAGCATTGGCTGAAATTTTTTCAATGGGTTGCTGCAGTGTGCTTGAATATGCAGTATATACAAACTCCTAGTTTGATTTGTAAATCATTGCTGTAGAAAAATTGCAAGATGCAGGACAAATGGTAGAAAAAGCTAAGATCAGGGCAATTTGAAGAAAAGCATTCTGTGTACACTCTAACTCTACTTTCTACTGTATCACCTATATTTTAGATGCTCTCCAAATGCCTTGTAAATCCCATGAGGGAGTGTGTGTAGATTGTGTATGCCAATGATCCACATTACCATTAGAATCCATTACTGCCAGCATCCCTGTGAGGTAGATAGAATGTGTTTAATTAAGGTAATGCTCATCAATCACTGCAGACCAGGAACCCCTGATGGTATATACTAGATGATATACCCCTGATGATAGGCGTCTTAAAAATACCCAGTTCAGAAAGTTGGTTGAAACATCAGTAACAGTGTTAGAATGACAGAATGCCCCTGAGTGAATGCTGTATACTGTGTGTGTAAGGGTATCTTGGTTTGAGTTTGTCAGAGAACTTGTAAAAGCCAAATAATTTTCCTCATATTTCTTACAGACACGAAATGTCCTATATGGAAAAGTAAGAGGGTATACAACTAGCGTATAACTAGCTTACTGTCTTTAGTACATTAAAATTGCACACAGGTTCAATTACCTCAATGATTTGAGATTTTTAACCACCAGGGAGACCTTCCTGACATTGATGTGTCTCATGCTAGACTACGTGAAGTGATATTGCTATGCATAGTTGAAGTCAAGATAGTAAGGTTCACAAAAAGCACTACTAAACCATTAGACTCTTTACAAAGTAATAATCTGTATTTCTTTTCCCCTTCAGTTTCCTTAAAGAAAAAATACAGTTAATTCTCATTGCAACCAAATCATTATCAGCTTTCAAAAGTTTGTAAGCAATGATAAAGATGGAAGGACTGAGTAGATTGATGTTTAACCACCTCTGTAACAGTTCTACATTAGAACTTTTGAAAAGAACGAGGAAAGTGAGTTCAAGAGATGCGGATGTTCGTATCCAAGCTTTAACACTATGTTCTGGGGGATTTGCAGCCACATCTTTTTCTTGCCTGTCATTGACTAGCTTTGCTGCGGATGAATGCTATCTGAACAGTCTTTGGTACCTTCTGAGCTGTGCATCAGCTTTCAACATCTGAAGTTCTCAGCATGGAGCCCCAAGTGGAGCAAGACTATAGCTACATAAATTCCTCCAGTATTTGTTAATGTGTTCTGTTTGCCCACCGTATACTTCTCCCCATTTCATCTGGAAGTGACAGTCCCTCTTCCTTAAGGTTTTATTTAATTATTTTATAATGTCAGCATTAAATACATGCTCAGTCGACCCTAAAAACATAACGTCATGCTGACCATTAAGATTGAACTACTTTTCTGCATTGGCTTTTCTAATTCCTGTGCACACTAGAAATTTCAAACTGCATTAATAATGCTTACACTAATTGCAGCAGAACCGCACATTTTCCTGATTTGCTTCAATACTCAATATTAAAGTGCTCAATATTGAAGTTCCCTCACTTAGAATTTACCAGATAATTTAATAAATTTGGATTAGAGTATCAATGGCCTTTTTTTTTTGTTGCTTTATTTCTTCCTTTTAGCTTGTGTTCTTACTTCCTTTTTTTGATGTTTGTCAATATTAATTGGTATGCAAGAAATTGACAACCTTTTTGCAATGTGAATCAAGTGATACTATCTTCATCAATTTGTCTTCTATTTTTATTATTGTGGTGTCCTCAGTAAAACTTCAGAGACATCTTTAGTGCAACTGTTAAAATAGTGGACTAGGTTCTAATGAGATTCCAATGAGAAGAGGTCAACACAGCATCTGTCTTTCTTTTTTGCCTACCAGTAATGCACACCATTCTGCTACTTCAGGAATCTCGGAAGTATAACATAAACTGAGATTTAATGGCTTGGAACCTGCTGCTTCAGCTGATGTTTTAACAAGCTGCTAGCCTGCTCTAGCTTATGCAAGACTTTGTTTGAATCCTTCACAGAGATTTTAATAATTTTTAATCACTGGTGGCAAGTTTCAAGGTAAAACTTGTGTCCACAGCAATTTCTTGAAATAAGAGACACAGCAGAGTTTAAGCTGTCCTGCTGAAGTGTGACAGTGTTTTAGGTAATGGTGCTTTCAGCTCCTCCTAGGTTTCACTGACTGTCTGGGAGGCACTTCCCTTTCCATGACACTTATGCTTTTGTGAGGACAAATGCGTGACATGCATTGGGAAGAACAATTGATTTTGTAATTGAAGTCATAAAGCATGTCCTACACTTCAATGAGTTACAAGGAGCAGACAATGAGAAGTTGCATGAACGTCAGTACATCAGAGTCTGAAGTATAATCATAGATATGCCCATGTGAACTATATGAAATTACTGTGATTTTACCCTGCTTTTACTGATGTGTGGATGTCATGGCTTTTTCTTTCAGTAAGTGGTGTCCTTGAGTAAGGGTGTGTGGTTCAGCTGAAGGCTGCAGTAGCAGAGGGTAAACTCTTTTTAGTTGATAGCATTTTTAAAAACTCAGTTCACTGCTTAGTAAAAACAGTGCACAGGCTAGATGTAATACTCAAGGAAAAGGCAGGACTTTGCATTGCAGTTTTGCTTTCTATTCTCTTTTTATCATGAGAGAATCTATGTATCCAACCGCCACAAAGTATATACAGTGGGTAGGAAATACTGATGTTTGGACCGGAAGGAAATGTTCTGTGCTCTGACCAGTAACGGCTGAAGAGCAGGACCTGACTACTCACTTGATGAGCAGCTGCTAGTCAGTCTGGTGTAATGCCTTATGCCAGATTAGCACAGAGCTGTTTTGGGAATGACAGAAGTGTGGGGTTTCCCTGTTGCAAGAGTGTTGTAACCACTATTCCTGAATAGTGAATAAGAAACCATTCCTGGATGAACAGTGTTGAAAGAGTAACTAGAGTACTGTTAGAGGAAATATATGAAAAAAGGCACTAATTGGTAAACTGATTTCTGCTTTCCCCAGGACCCAGCAAAATTGTTATGCCTCTTGTTACTTCTTCTGTAGGGTGTAGCAGTAGCTCCAGGTTGCTATAAATAAATTGCTCAACTGAGGGATTACTTACTTACCAGTTATGATTAAAGCTAGAGGGAAATACAGTGCATGCAGGAATTCTAAATCTTGGGTTCCTTCAGAGAGAGTGACAGGATTTCAAGTTAAATGTAAACATAAACATTTAAACATAAACTTTGTTCCATCTATTCTTGAACATTTCAATCAGTGAAAAGTTCTGCTTAAGAAGAGATCTTATGGTCTTTTTAGTAGAGAAGATTCTGGGTTTGGGGCTACAGTCACTGAATGTTAATTTGATTGTTAAATGAAGGCATTAAATAAACATGGTATTGGAAAACATTGTATATGGCTTTATGCATTCAACTAATTAGTCTATCAATTTAAAAAGGATTGATTTTGGTTTTATTTACAGGACAGTCAACATATTTATATTTTCCTACTAATTATCTAGTTAAGTACCTTCTCTTTAACTGTAGTTCATTTAATAAATTTCAATACAAGTGGATTACTTCAGAAATAAAAATACATGTTCCCCTCAGAGAACTTCTCTGCAGAAACTCAATGTTGGCTTCTATTCTGAAAAACCTGTGACTGCCAAAACTATTTATTGATTTGGATTTCTGTCACCTGACCAAACTAAAGCTGCCTGGAAAATGGAGCAGCATCTGCAGGTGCCTTTCACAGCCTGCCTCTGGAAACTTGAATTAAAATTTGTTTCACCATGCCTGATGTTCTTGAGCAAAACCAAGAGGCCAAAAATTACAAGCATTAAAGTTGCAGTATATTTAATATTATGAAACTCGAGGTCAGGTTAATTCTGCTCCTCCTAAATATATAGAAATGCTTACATCTGGCTGGCAAAAACATTGGTGCTTTTAAAATCTAAACTTCCACATGCAACCACTATGGTTTTAAAACCTTTCAACTCATTGTCAAATAAAATGGGAAAGTTGCTTTGCATTTGATTTGAAACCTTTCAACTCATTGTCAAATGGGAAGGTTGCTTTGCATTTGATTTGACATAAGCAGTTTTAAAGCTGACATCATTGGAGTACTAGGTAATATAATATCCATTTACTATCTAGTAAACCTGAACCCTTTCTTTGAGACGTCCATGCAGGTAGACATTGTTGCAAGCAGGATGATTTGAGGAAGGCTAGATTGAGATAAAGTGTATATTTTTTTCTATTTTCCTGTGCATTACTGCTTTATCAATGTGGTGAAAAAGCCCTTTTGGATTTTGTCATTGTTGTGACATTTGTTCACTGGTAGAGTGTTTCCTCAGAAGCAGCTCTATCTCCTTAGAAATATAGACACTCATGGGGTCTGTCACCAGTTTTCCTCTGTGGTTAGATTTCTGACTTGTTCATCAGACATCCTGATTGTAGAGCCTCTTCCAAAATCACTGCATGAAAGCTGGTTCAGATGGATTTATGTGCTGCTTCACTGCAATCTCTGCAAGGCATATTAGTAGGTGAAATCAATACAGAATTTCATTATAAAGTTTCCGTAGGCTCCAATTTCAAATGTGGTTTAACATTACTCGTAGTTGGGCATAGCATTGAGCAGATGTTAGCATGCTTCAGTCGTGGATTCCTTTCCTTTGCAGTCAGTATACTGATCACGTAACTTTGAGGTGAATCTGTTCAGTCTGTAGATCTCTTAGAATCTACTCCTTTTATCTGTGGATTTCTGTTGGATCTGTGAGCTGAAGCAACTCACCTTGTTGCCTGCATGAGTATTAATTAGATCCAGTGCAACAAAACCAGTAGGAGAGCAAAGCCAGGGATAAGGAAACTGAAATTCTATTTTTATTTTCTTTTTTTTTGGAAGCAAACCACAATTATCCTAGAATAGCCATAATAGGAAACTGTACTCTGAGATTTTTTTTTTCTCTTTTCTAGGTAACTGCACTGTCCAGCCTCATTGTTCCCCTTTTAAAATCAAGAACATCAACTTGTAGGTAATATTCCTATTTAATATAAACCAAAAAACCCCTTATCTTTGTTTTGATGGGAATATTTTGGTCATTCAGCCTCTAATGAAGAAGGCCAAGCTATCTACCAACACTATTACTAGCGTCTGGTTTATAACAGTGTGGGATGTAGTTCTGTAATAAATGTAAAAAAATGTAACCTTGTGTTGTAGGCTCAGTGAATATAGGGTTCTGATATAACTTATGTTTGTGTGTCTGATCCAGTCTTTCTAGTAATCTGGGAATCTGGTAAGAAGCTGATGTGATGTATTATGTCAAATAGCTGAGACTTGAAATGTGAACCGAGTTCCATCATCACTTGTAATCTTTTCAGGAATCTCTAACAAGTTTTAACACTTGCTTACTGATGATTCTGATCTAGCTGAGCTCACACAGACTATTACTGTTATTAGAGTGAATAATGACTATAGCAGAAAGCATGTGCTTCTTGAACTATTAACTATAGTATGTTGGAACTGAACTGCAAGAATGTGGACCACATTTCTTAAGATTATGGGAGATCTAATACTACTAATAATGTAGTATTCCAGTATGTTTGAAATCTTGGGAAAATTAAGTATTTCTATGTATATATGTATTATTATATTTCATTATGTTTTACAATACTCCATTAAAAACAAACAAACAAAAAAAAAACAAAACAAATACAACTTTCAAGAATCTTTCAAATGACTTGAAAGTGCATTTCACTAGTAGCTGCTGTAACTGTTATATTAATATTGTGAAATGGTGATGTCCTAAAATAATCCTTCTACAACTTACTGTCAAATATTGTGCATAGGTTTTGTTCTCTGCCTTAATCTGTGAACTGAAGATAAGTAGTATTTATTCTAAGAAATAGGTCCCTTTTTTATTGCACTTTACATTGTCTTTGTGATGTGTTTCAGCAAGGTTTATGTTGAGGAAATGCTTCTACCACATAAGGCAGATGAAGTCTTTATTCATGTCTTAGGTGACATGGTTTAACGTGAGGTGTCCCTGCCTACGGCAGGGGGTTGAAACTAGGTGATCTTAAGGTCCTTTCCAACCCTAACTATTCTATGAGTCTATGATTCTATTCTGGGTAAAAAAATAGAAAAAGAAGGAAATGTGGATGCCTTTCTGATTAATGTAATTTCTAAATTGCCCTAGATCCAGAGACTATGTTTTTTTTCATTGCTAACAAGTCAGTGGGTTCATTCAGTTTTGGAATGTAATTCCAAAGGACTGAAAACCTACAAGTTTTGCCTCTAGTTCTGATTGTAACCATATAAGGCATTGCAAAATCTAGGCATTGCAAAATCTAGGCATTGCAAAATCTTAAACAATTTTTGTTTCAGATGTTCTAAGACTAATTCTATCCTGGAACCACTTTGTGACCTTTTACAAAATTTCAGCCAATTTTTGTTTCCAAAAGGAGTTAAATGTGGTAAGCCTTCAGACACATTGTGATCTACCAGTCCAAATGAATCCTTCCTTAAGTTAACACGTGTCACTGCTGCTTCCCTATGCAGAGGTTTACAGTACTGTACCACCTCCACCATGTAAGGGAACAAAGTTTCTTCTGATCATGCTCCATATGGTTTGAATTACTCTTGTAGTCTCACTTTGTGGAGCTGCTCTGTGATACCCAGCTCCCAAATACCAAACTCAGTTGGTCCATGGGACCTGATGAAATCCATTCACAGGTCCTGAAGGAGCTGGCGTGTGAAGTTGCTAAGCCACTGTCCATCATATTTGAAAAATCATGGCAGTCAGGTGAAGTTCCCGATGACTGGAAAAATGGAAATATAACCCCCATTTTCAAGAAGGGGAAAATGGAAGACCCAGAGAACTACAGTCCAGTCAGTCTCACCTCTGTGCCTGGCAAAATCTTGGAACATATTCTCCTGGAAGGCATGCTGGGGCACATGAAAAACAACAAGGTGGTGGGTGACAGCCAGCGTGGCTTCACTAAGGGGAAATCCTGCCTGACCAATTTGGTGGCCTTCTATGATGGGAGTGTTGGTCAATGAGAAAATGGACATGAGCCGGCTTCAGTGTGCCCTTGCAGCCCAGAAAACCAACTCTATCCTGGGCTGCATCAAAAAGAGCATGACCAGCAGGTCGAGGGAGGTGATCCTGCCCCTCTACTCTGCTCTTGTGAGACCTTACTTGCAGTATCGTGTATACGTATGGTGTCCTCAACATAAAAAGGACATGGAACTGTTGGAACGAGGCCACAAGGATGATCAGGGGACTGGAGCACCTCCCATATGACGACAGGCTGAGAAAGTTGGGGCTGTTCAGCCTGGAGAAGAGAAGGCTGCATGGAGACCTCAGAGCAGCCTTCCAGTATCTGAAGGGGACCTATAAGGATGCTGGGGAAGGACTCTTCATTAAGGACTGTAGCAATAGAACGAGGGATGATGGGTTCAAACTGAAACAGGGGAAGTTTAGATTGGATATAAGGAGGAAGTTCTTTACTGTAAGGGTGGTGAGGCGCTGGAATGGGTTGCCCAAAGAAGTTGTGAATGCTCCATCCCTGGCATTGTTCAAGGCCAGCTTGGATGGAGTCTTGGATGACATGGTTTGGAACTGGATGATCTTAAGGTCCTTTCTAACCCTATCTATTCTATGATTCTATGATTCTATATTGCTCCTTTTGTGAATCCAAACCATAAAATTACCTTCCAATCTAGGCAGTGATATAATCATCCTAGAAAAGTTTTTGCTTTTTCATTGGCCTTGAAGTCCCATGTGTATGCTCAGATTTCTTGTAGTTGTTCTTTGAGAGAAAACCCACTGACATTTTCAGACTGTTTCTTATAGTGAAAATGTGCTATTAATATTGTCCTTGACGTCCTTTCTTGCTGATCTAAGTTTGTTTCTACTACAGAGCATCTAATTTTGTTGCAACTGTGAAACATGCACTAAACCTGCTTTTTCAGTGAACATGCCAGAAAATTGCATTTCCTTGTCAGGTTGCATTGCTTCAATCTGTGTAGCACATATAAACCAATTTCCTTGTATCATTTTAGCCCTTGCCAAGTCAAGTCCATTCTGTTTTTTTGATGCACCTTATTTTCAGGAATAGATACACTTCCTCTTTCCATCTGTAATGGAAGTCCTCTGCAAGCACCAATGACTTTGGGGCAAATGACTGTAGAATTTCTGCAGTGTCAGCAAGTATTTTCTTCATTCTTTGTAGGGTCTGTAAGGCTGCACAGTAGCTTTGTAACTGCTATGCCTTTATTAATCCCCATTCTATTACATAAAGCTGCTGTCGTTTTTCTAACAGACAAGGTGGGGGTGGTGTTGGTTTGGGTAACATAATATTTGAGAAAAGGTGTTTCAGAGAGGCTGGATTGGAGATTTTTGCACTTTGCAATCTGAGCAACTCACTGATGGGCTTCTATTGGAGTTGTATCTTCAAATTGTGGTATTCATGGAATCATTTAGGTTGGAAAAGACCCTGAAGATCATCAAGTCCAACCATTTACTTAACAATACCAGTCCTCCAAGACTTTGCAACACCTTTGTAACATCTCTGCGTTAGAACTCTGATTTGATCTTTACAGCTGCCTTATAGTACCTGGCTTACACACACTGTCAATGTGGGAGCCCACTCTTGTATATCTGAGTTCATATGAAGCAGAAATGGATTTACAGTGGTTTGAGATAAATAGCATTTTTCCCCTTCTAGCCCTAAAAAGCCTGAGGTTTGCTTTTCTTAGCTTAGCAGGCAGAGGTGTGAATGTCTCAGTGATGCCACGGTGTGCAAGGCTCATCTTTGTAAAAATCTTCATTCATGCAGGCATGTATTTAACATGATCCTGAAATCTAATTCAAGATTTTGCACAGAGAAGGGACTACTTATTAAATGAGGAATATGTTTTAAGGTCAATGTTACAAGCGGTAATTGAAACATAAATGCTGTGATCTAATGCAGCGTCAGCATAATTTCCATTTCCAAGATGCAGATTTAGCTGATTCTACGTGTTTAGGCTTCTCTCCCCATCCTCTGGTTGAGCTAGAATTGAGAGAATGGACATGCTGCATGATGCAAAATGCAGTTCCTAGGAGATGCCAGCCACAGATGCTTTAGTAGACCATTCACCATAATAACTAGGTAATCTGCTGCTTTTCCCCTAATGCCTAGTAAGTAGCAATAGTCTTTAGCCTCAAAGGAACCAATGTTTACATTCAGTTTTTACATCCACCATAATCCTTCATTTCTTTGTACACACTACCATAACTGAACGTTTCTGTAATTCATGCAAATTTCAGTCCTTTTGGACTATTCAAATAGTCCTGTGTTTAGTGGCAATGCTTCTTAAAATCTATTCCTATGCTTTACTATTACCTTGAATTAGTCTGCAATTATCTTGCTTCCAATTTGAGTGTCATCTTGTTCTTACCTTGAGAGATGAAGAGAACAGAAATTTAACCTACCTTCACTGTTTAATACTTCTTAGTGTCTCCTTTGTGATTTATCTTTTTCAAACTAAGCTGTCCCAGCATCTTTAGTATCCCACTCCTTCGTTACCCATTAAGTTGCCTTTTTTTTTTTTTTTTGAGATCAGGTGACCAATGGTTAATAAGTTTAATGACAATCACATTGCTAATTTTTAGACATTTATCTGAATTTGAATTGTTCCCCAAAAAGCCAGAGGGTTATACTGTACTTAAGAATTGCTCCATCCCTGGCAGTGTTCAAGGCCAAGTTGGACAGGGCCTTAGGCAACCTTATCTAGTGTGTGGTTGTCCCTACACAAGGCAGGGAGTTTGGAACTAGATGATCTTAAGGTCCTTTCCAACCGTAATGATTCTATGACCCTCAGGATCCACTGTACTAGTAAAGTAGAGAATAATGATTTCTTTAATGCTATGTAAATATATTCCCAGATTACCCTTTACCCAATTCCTTTTGATTTTTGGATTGAAGCCAAACATATTATAGGGGACTTTATTTAGGAAACTGTCCTGGGTTCAGCAGCAGCAGTCATTTTTCTCCTTCTTAGTAGCTGGGGCAGTGCTGTGGTTTTGACTTTCAGCCTGGGAACAACGCTGATAACACCGATGGTTGTAGTTGTTTCTCAGTAATGTTTGCTCTGACCAAGGACATTCTGAGTCTCATGCTCTGCCAGGGAGGAGAGGAAGCCGGGAGGAAGCAGAGACAGACACCTGACCCAAACTGACCAAAGAGGTATTCCATACCACAGCACGTCATGCCCACTGTATAAATTGGGAGCAGTTACCCGGAAGGGCTGGATCACTGCTCAGGTCGGGCTGGGTGTCAGTTGGCGGGTGTTGAGCGGTTGCATTCTTTTCTGTTGTTATTTCCCTTATCATTATTATTATTGGTGGCAGCAGCAGTGGTTTGTGTTATACCTCAGTTATGGACTGTTCTTATCTCAGCCCATAGGAGTTACATTCTTTCCATTCTCCTCCCCATCCCTCTGGGAGCAGGGGAAGAAGTGGGGGAGTAAGCTATCAGCTGCGTGGTTCTGGGTTGCCAGCTGGGCTTAAAGCATGACAGCAAGTATCAGGAATGTCATGTCATACTGTAGGTTTTTGCAAGAAAGGCAATAACTAACTTTCTTTTTAAACATGTATTTGTTGCAAACAGTACTTAATTTTCTAATTTAAAATGAGAATTTTCTTTTTGCTTAATCATTCCTGGACAAATTGTCCTGTGGGAAGTTTCTACTCCATAGAGCATATTTGCTGACTTTTGAGTGAGAACATTTAAAGTAAGTGGCCTTTTCTTTATTACTCTAGTTTAACTGAATGTTATTACAAATTATTCAAAGTCACATGCCTCTCTGAATTATGGTAAGCCCTTGATTTCAACATCAAGGCATTGCATATCCTATTTATGCCACTGTCATAGTAAAAATAACCTGGATTTTTTAATTTGCTCACTTAATGCGCATTAATCATCCTTGTTAAAGAGCATAGTTTCTTTCACACTAGAGATTCATTAAAGCCTAAAAATTAACTGCCCGTGACCCAGAATGATACTTCATCTCAGCTGGTAGGATAAACACTGTAGTTTGCAAACCATACTTTCTGTTTTAAAAATCTATACCATCAACTGTTACTGATTAAAATGGGCTAGTGCTGCCAACTATTGTATAGTGCAGTGCAGCAGCAGAGGATTATCAGGAGCATTGTTAGGCCCCAGCAGTCAAACATACCAGCATGTTAATTTACTTCACTGTCTCTTAAAACACAGTTAATTTGTTCATGTTTTCCTAAGAGCAATTAACGGCAAGCAGGAGTTTTAATGAAATAAGCTGGTGATTCCCACAGGGACTATTTTTAATGAACATTAAGAAGTAGCAACAGTTTCAAAGTGTTTACATTAAGACATGATTAATAACAAAGCTGTTAAGCTACACATTATATGAAATGCAGACCCGCATTAAAGGACATTCCTAATTAAATCATCGTATTGGTATATTCTCTGCTTAGGTGTATTTTTAGGGAGGGGGTTATTTAGGGGGTGGTGGGACTTACCTCTCTCAGATTTTTTTCCTAGTCTCTTTAGATTTCAAAGGGTAATATGTAATGTAAGTCATGTTCTTTTGAACAAGCACACCCAACTGCACTTGTAAAAGTGAGTTTAAAAAAATCTTCAGGAGCTTTTTTAGGTGAAAAACTATCCAAAACATGAGAAGCGTATTTAAGAAACTTATGTTAGAAAGTGAGATTTTTAGAAGCACCTGAGTGATTTAGAATTAAAACCACCACTTGAAATCAATGTGATTCATGCTTTTAAGGAATGTAAGTACTTAAGAAAAATCTATGGCATGGTGAAATAAATAGCTGGATTTTTAAAAATGCAGTATCACTGCTCTACAAGACTCTAACTAGATGATCTTAAGGTCCTTTCTAACTTTAACTATTCTATCATTCTATGTTCTATAGACTGTATTGTAATAGAACTTCATAATTATTGGTATCTCTGAACTCAGACTTGTCTTGCTTTAAAATACTTATGCAATTAAAATTGTCTTATGTTTCTGTAACTCAGTTGTGAATGTCAACCTCTTGACTGAGGATGCTTTGATGTTTTAGCAGATTGCTTGCAGTGCTGTTCATAGCTCAGTGTCTTCAATCCGATTCACTTACTGTGGCAAGTTTTAAAATGAGCAAGTAGTTGGGCTTTTATCTCCTGACTAAGTAAACTGAATCTGCTGTTCTGATTGCGTTGTCTTACTGCAGCCCTTTAAAAGTGGGACCCTTTAAAAAGAAATGTACTGCTTTCATTATAAAACTCTCCGAATCAATATGATGAAATTGTAATTAACGTTTACATAAGGTGACTTTCCAAATCAGAATTTGTTCTCTTATTTTAGGTTCACAGTTTTTTTCTTTGTGGAATGCTTAAACGTCACATGTATGCAAGGAAGATCAATTTGGGGATACCTGGAGCTCTTTATAACAGGGGTCTTTTTCCAGTGCACAGATCAAGCAAGGCAGTGCAAATGAAAAGTGTAAGTGAAATAGCATTTGTACTCTGCACTGGAGTTATAAAGACCATGTAAATAATATGTCCAGGATGAAAAAATACATTGTACTAATGTATACACACAAATACATGTACTAATACATAACTAGTACAGCGTACTAATTGCCACAGATTTCTACTGAAATGGACTTAAAACAGTGCATATGAGTACCTTTACATTACAGATTTGGTGGTCTTTTTTTTTCATAGAAAGAAGGACATAACCTTTGTGTTGCTAGACAAGCCCCTAATTTAAAATCATGGTCATCCTGAGGGAAGAAGTTTCCTCCACTAGAACAGGTTAGCTGAAGAAGGGGCCTGAACACATTAGATGATATTGTCTATTAATTAACAGATTTAGAACTGTTTCAAACATGTATTCAGATGGCTCATGTGAAGCTTTTCTCCTCTTCCTTAAAGATCCTGTATTTTCTTCTCATGATGGTACTTTCCCACACTAGTCAACTCCCTTCTCAACCTTTTGATGAGATGAATAGTCCAATTTCTCTGTAAGGCACTTATAAAAACATGATTCTTAAGGGCACCTTCTTTTTTTTTCTAATGTTCTCTGTTGTCTAGTAATTATTTTGCTAAAGTAATTGTAAGGGAGATTTTGCTCCTGGATAAATCCAGCTCAATAATTGCTTTTCTCTAGCCTTGAGGTAAGTATTAATTCCCAAACTGTTACAGTAGCCGCTATAAAAGCACTGTTAAAAATTTTCATCATATGACTCAAGTTTTATGATATGAACATTTGTACCTAATGGACAAGAATATAAATTGGTAAAATATCTAGTGGTTTTGTGAACAGAATAAAATATCCTAAATATGAAGGAAAACAGATCTTTAAAAGTACAATGAATCTTGAAAATTCATTCTATTTCTGTTTATGCCTTGCTGAATGTAGTAACAAAGCAATTCACACAGTCTCTTCCTGTGTCTATTCTATAGGTTACATCTGCTAAGTCAATCATGAAAAGTTGGTTTCCCATACAAACAAGTACAGCTGTCATTTTAGTAGAAGAGACAGTATTGTAAGAAAACATCTCTGATGTGATAGACTCGAGGGCTCTTTTGAGCTTGGTCTTGGCCACAGAACTCATATAAGTAATAAATGTCTCCATTGGCATTTCAAAGTGGTGTTAGGGTGCCACAGTCAACAGAACATTCTTTCTAGCACTTTGCATGGATAGTACAGTGCCAGTTACTGTTTCATTAAGCACAAGTCTCTATAAGTGTAAGGACTCTTCCAGCTGGAGAGATTAGATGATTTTAGGTATTACATTGCTATAAAATCAAACCAATCAAAAATCCCTACAACACTTCTGTGTAGTTGGTTATATACGAGAAACAAAATGGTTGTGAAGAGCCTGGGTTAAGCTGTGGACATTAGCAATCCTAAATCTAGTAAATCATTTAAAACAGCCATTATAATGAACCAATGCCAATGTAATTAAGTATAACTACTCTACAAATCACACATTAATTCTTCTTTTTGATTTTCAGCACCACTTTATTAAAAAAACTCAAACTCTCAGCACATCTGTTGATATATTTTAAACTTGCTATTTATAAGATTTTGGAAGACTGCTTGCTTCTGGTTGCCCCATTTCCATTATATACATATTCAGATGTGCAATTATAGCAATTCAAAACCAGTCTGTAGACTGTAGTATTAACTACAAGACAGATTTTAATTAGAAATGGAAATAGAGGTATTGTGGGTTTGTAAAATATCTTTCTTTGTGTTACTGCTTTTTGGAGTCATGATAAAACCTGACTTTCAAAGTTACTTGATTCATACAGAAGCCAGTGTTTCCGGAAGTGATATGGTAAGCATTGTTCATAAGAATGGCAACCTACTGCAGATGAACTTTTAATATGTGAAAAAGAAAATGTAATAATTCTTGTCAAAAATGCTTGGGTATTGAAATGTTTGTAGCACCTGGAAATTGCATTGGCATTATTATTCTCTTGTAAATTCCTTCAATTTGGTTATCAGAATTTATTACAGCAGTTCAAGTTGAGGAATTAAAAAGTTTAAAAATTATATTTATTTCTATTTTATAGGATTTTAAACAGAACAAAAGCTATTTCTTTCAACCAAAAGAGGGGGCAGAAGCTCTAAATCTTTAACGGTGATGTTTCAAAATCTTTAAGATTTGGTCTTGGTGTTTTTTGTTGTTGCTGTTGAACCATGTGTGTTCCCGTCGGTGTGCAGGCTCTTACACTCTCAATCTTAGCCTTAGCTGGGAAAAATGATGTATGTCTACTTCCTAATGCTGAATAGGAAGGGAGGTCCTATTTTCTTTAGCCATCTGGGGGACTACCAGCAGACAAACCCAGACTCAATATTTGAGGAGGATTTACCATGTGTAAATATTTGACTTGATTTGGGGAGGAATAGAAAAATTTGTTGAATTAAAACAAAACCTTGCTTAAACTGCATTATAAAGGCATGCCTATTCCTTCATCTGCTTCTTCTGACTACTTTTGTTGTAATAATCCATGTTATTCCTTGATCTGTTTCCACAGAATTATACTGAAATTATCTTTCAAATCATTCAGACTTCTTTTCCAGAAATCTCAGCTGTTCACGGTCTTTTCTAAGGCCAGGTTCTCTTCAGTTCCTGGCCATCTATTGAAGGACTTGGCCAGAATTCACAGTTAGCCAACTCAGAATTTTAGGGTGTTGAATTGTAAAGCGAATCACTGACCTTAACAGCAATTTTGAGCCAGACAAGGACTACCGTCAGCATCGGTCATGTTCTTTATTCAATACATCACCCTCACAGCTCTTGTTAGAAAATTGAATTTTAGACCTTTAAGCCACTATGTTCAGAATATTAAAGTAATGAAGTGTAAATATTTCAACATGTGAATAAACCGCATTAGGCTTTGACTGGAAACTGTTGGAAGATGTTATTGACATTTCCTCATATTAAAACTCCTGCTTATTGAGGTCGATGAATATACATGTATTTATTGATAATCTAAACCAATGCAGATAGTTTTCCTGAAGTACATTTCAATTTTTTATTTCTATTTTCTATTCCCTATTTTTAGATATTTCTATTTCTAGAGATCTTTTAACTGAAATATTATTGTATACTCAGTATTAGTTTTGTCCCAGTTTTATATGTACCACTGTCCTGGGTTCAGCTGTCAGCAGTTATTTTTCTCCTTTTAGTAACTGGGGCAGTGCTGCGCTTTTGACTTTAGTCTGGGAACAACTCTGGTTAACACCGATGTTTTTAGTGTTGCTAAGTAATGGTTACTCCAATCGAGGACTTTCTCGGTCTCAGACTCTGCCAGGAAGGAGGAGAAGCCAGGAACAAGCAAAGACAGGGCACCTGACCCCAACTAGCCAAAGAGGTATTCCATACCACAGCACGTCATGCCCAGGATAGAAACTGGGGGAGGCACCCGAAAGGGCCAGATCGCTGCTCGGATCAGGCTGGGTATCGGTCAGTGGGGGGTGAGCAGTTGTATTCTCTCCCCTTGTTAATTCCATTATCATTATTATTGGTGGTAGCAGCAGTGGTTTGTGTTATACCTTAGTTATGGACTGTTCTTATCTCAACCCATGGGAGTTACATTCTTTCCATTCTCCTTCCCATTCCTCTGGGAGCAGGGGGAGGAAGAAGTGGGGGAGTTAGCTATCAGCTGCGTGGTTCTGGGTTACCAGCTGGGCTTAAACCATGACAACCCCAATCTTTTTTCTACATCTGATCAGAGGGACTTTATGTTTCCTGTTGCTGCCTTAGTTGGTTTTTGCTTGTCCACATCTCTTTGTGTTGAATTTCATTTGTTTGGCCTGTTGCTCTGTCTATTCATAAAGCCTTTTTTTCTGAAATACTATCATCTTCTATAACATTTTTTCAGTTTAAGGAGCAAACATTGTTCTCTGTAAGCTGTTGTTAAGGTAGCTTTGATTTGGGTATTGATACTGTGACCTCAAATGTTCTGTAATGTATTAGGCACAATTGATTGAACTTCTTCCTAATAGTTTGTGAATACCTCATCCATTAAATATCTCATGGTTATCCATTAAATATCTTATTATTATCCATTAAATGGTAATGGTTAAGTAAACAGATAAAATTGTAAAATACTTCAATGGCATGCATTTGTGGTTTTTTGTTATTTTTTTGCTGGTTGGTTTGGGTTTTTATCTGTCTGTCTGTCTGTCTGTCTGTCTATCTATCTATCTGTCTATCTATCTGTCTATCTATCGGTGGCATCTTTGTAGTTCATCCACATAGAAATGAGCTGTAGTTGTGCTGTGTATGCTTAAAACAATTCTAGCAGAACAAAACTCTACTAATGGAATATCTGCTTCTGAAATTTTATGTTCCATCATGACAAAGAAGTGCTTATTCCCTAGAAAAACATCATCCTGTGCAGGGAGCTATTGTCTTGGAACTTGTGTGAGCTGACTAAAGCTTTGTTACAGGTCTCTCTGGAGGCAACTGACAGTTCAGGTTGCTGACAGAAGAACCCTCGAGGGGATTTCTGCAATCACTTCAGCTGCACCAGAAATCAGGTGTTCCCAGTTCTCCTTGATGATGGGCTGTGAAAGTCTGAAAGGCAAACAATTCTGGAAGCTTCTTTAGAAGAGAAATGTGGGAGGACTCAAACACTCTTCCATCCACTGGGAAACTACCAGCAATTAATGACCGTCTAGAGGGCAACATGTGAAGTACGACAGCCATCGCTACACTGGAAAAATTACTTAGAGCTTCAGTGAAAAATCCAGTAAGGTGAGATTTTGTGTTGCTAATTGGGGTCGCACTGCCATTGCAGGAGGAAGTGTGTAGCTTCAGCTGTGCTTTCTGCTAAGAACTTTGGGCAGGAAAAAACAGGAAAAAAAAGAAGGGGTTTGGAAAACTGTTTGTGAAGATTGGTCAGCCCATATACAAATGTATACAAATGGTAGGTCCTGAATTTTTAAGTGGGACTGATTTTGTGCACCGAAGGTAGTTTGGTGTCATCTCTTCAGAAATTTTACATTATTTTGAAAAAACTGCTGAAAATTACAATATTTAATCTTTTTAAAGAAAACTTTGTATTTTATGTAACTGTCAAATCCATTTAAAAATAATTTATGGTCCTGCCCCAAACTCAGGAATGTGTTCATATTTGGTTTTTTGAAAATTACTTCTAGAATTTCTGTTCTCCCTCTCTGCTCCTCTCCTCGCAACTTGATCATGAATAATACAATAATGTCCTGTATCAGATAATTTATGTTCTCTGGGAGGCTTCATTGTACAGTAATGACTCAGATTATCCATAGGGCCAGATTATCAATTGCAATATAAATGGATACACTTGAGGAAAGTTATTGTCAGCTAAACAAATGAGCTTTATTGTCTAATAACTACTAGAGTACCCTTATGCATGACTAGCCCTTGATTCTAATTATTAACTTCAGTGTTGGTTAGATGCATGCCAAGCTAAAGTTAAACACAATTTAAGGAGAAAATGCTTAAGCCTAGGTCGTAATGTAATGTTAGTTTAGCTATGGCTAATATAGTTGTGTGTTTGAGGTTACACAGATTAATGATAGCTCCTCTTTACAGCCAGCTCTGCTCTAGGAAATTCATGTTGTGACCTGAAGAATAAATATAACTCTATGCGTTCCTGCTCTTCTCATGCAAAAATGGTTCACAACTACCTTGCATAGAAAGGAAAGATTTTTCCCTTACAATCTACTTCCCTTACAATCTAATTGAAAATTGGGACTTTTCTTCTGTCTCTTACTGGGCAGCCTCCTGTCCAGCCCACCCAAATTGGCACTGTTTTTTGTTACCTTCCTGGAGTGGGTGTTGAAATAAAGATTCTAGCTTCTGTCTGCTCCTATTTGTATCTGTTCCAAAGAAATGTGGGTGTTTTAGCTGATCTGATATGAATCGAAAAGAAACATTTGGGCAGCACATTTTAAAGGCAGTGTGTACAAATTAATGTGGAGGTATTACTGCTAATTCCTTAAGCTGGTCAAGAATGGAATTTTACTTGACCAGGGTATTTTAGAGAATAGAAGGACAAAGTAATTTGCTCAGCATCACACAGCACAGCCAGGAGAAACCTTCTGGTTTTCTGGTTTATAGCTGACACCCTGTGTCACTAAAGTATGCTATTTTCTGTCTGGTTGAATCCGTCATAATTAGGTCTATAAAAAGAATGAAGCCTAGTCAACGAAAGAGGAAGCCAAAATTTCACACCAAATATGCTGCCATTTGTGTTCATACCTTTGTTCATGTGTAGCTTATGTCTGTCCTTTCCATACGTGGCTATAAGAACAGAAATAACTTGAACCTTTCCTGTTAGAAGGGTAATTGTTTCTGTGGTATCCATGCATGATGTGTTGTAAAAAGATGTCCTGGAATTACCACAACAAGGTATTTCCCTTCTACTCTGAAGTCCTAGATCATAGTGAGGCCAAGTCATTATACAGTTTAATTAGATTATTTTCTGGAGTTCTGTAATGAGTTATTAATTTTGAATTGCTAGATATTTATTTCATTATTTGTAAGTACAAATCTAGTCTCGTTTAATCTCCTTAAGCAGTATAATACAAAAAGTACCATTTTTAGTCAATCAGTAGCCCACATATGAAAGAAAATACCAGCCCTGGATTCTGTCCCTTCCCTCCAGCATATCAACCAAACCACACAGCTTAGTGTCATTACAAACTTGCTGAGTGCCATCGATCCTACTGTCCACGTCTGTGACAAAGATGTTGAACTGAACAGGGTTAAACATAATATTGGTAGTACACTTAACCAGTGCACTTATTCAGAATGTTGCAGATGTGTTTGCATTCCCTAACAATTCCAGTTTTTCCATACAGCTCCTGCTAGAAAACGTATTTTCAATCTTCACTAGTTTTAACGCTAATCAGGAAACTTCTTATTGAAACATTGGTTTACAGAAGTATAAAGTCATTGGAGTTTCTTTAGAGTGTGTCGAGATACTTGCTTGCGCATGTATTTGAAAACAAGTGGAATGCACAGCTGCATTTAGACATGTGAAGGTTTGCAGTATTGA
Organism: Myiopsitta monachus; assembly: GCA_017639245.1. Classification (NCBI taxonomy): domain Eukaryota; kingdom Metazoa; phylum Chordata; class Aves; order Psittaciformes; family Psittacidae; genus Myiopsitta; species Myiopsitta monachus. Next base: position 385,701 of record CM029923.1, on the reverse strand, counting down.
AGCTCACTGTCTCAGTGGAAGGTTCCTAAAAATTCTGCTACCAGTATTCAAATTAGAAAAAAAGCATTCATATTCCAAGTGAAATCTCAGATGGAGGTGAAAGCCAAGAAAAATCCTTTCCTTTTCATGCATCATCATCATCCATAAATATGCTGTAAGGTCAGTTAGACCCTAAGCTCCACGTGTAGAAACTCATTCTGTAGTGAAGTGGCATAACTGTAATTAAGGATAGAAGTGACTTCGTAATTCGTAATCCAGTCGAGGTCCTCAATGGCTATAAATCATCAGATATTACAAACTCCGGTGGAGCTTTTCTATTTATTCTTAGTACCTGCCACACAGTTCGTAAGCCTGCCAAAACTTGTTGAGAGGAAAGAAAACTTGGCTCAGTTTCTCATGGGCTCTTAGGCTAATGCAATTAAAAAATGTATTGTTTTGTCCTATAAGTAAAGAGATGAGACCTGGAGCACAAAGAAGAGTAAGCAGCTGAGTAGCAAGGTGACATTTAAACAAGATCATCTGCTCTAGTGCTTCTGCATTTGTAAATTATGATGTACTGTGATCTGCAGTAGATGGCTGAAGTTCTGCACTGCTGTTATCAGAGTAATTATTTATCTGCCAACAAGATGTAATGTAGGATATCAACATAGGATACTGTCTGGAATAGCTGCCATCGCTATTCTTTATTTTGGTGTATTTTATGTAGCCGCTAATTTTGTTGTCCTTTAGTTTACCTGTATTTTTTTCTTACTGGTTTAGCATAGCTGCATTTCACGAGTACAAATAATCTTGCACCTTTGATGTGTTCTATATTTGAGAGTGTATGCTGCAAAGAGATTACAGTCAGAAATCTATTTCCATGGATAGAACAAATTCAGAGATGGGAGCTGTTTGTGCAACCTGTATTATAAAAGCGTAGCTAGAGCCACTGTATGCTAATTTGATACTGGTGCACCCTTTCTTCCCTATGAGCATGTCTCACTTTGGTTTCCATTCGGTTGACAAGACATCCTTCACATCCATGCTACTTCCATTCTCCATCATTATGAATCCTTTGTTCCTGGCTGGCAGCAGGAACCATCTGTAAAATCCAGATTTCATTTGTTTGGATCTTTACGTGGACCTTGCATGGTTTTGCTGAATCTCTTGCATGGGTCTAGTATACTCAAAACATTTTAAGGTGCAGTATTTTACCCCGGATTGTAACATCCCTGGTCAAAGAAAGAAGAAAAAAATCTTAGTTTGATTTTGATTTTTAGGTTCCTTAGTCATATTATGGGTAAAAAGACCTATTGAAGAAAAATAGCAATCTGTGAGAAAGAGCTAAATCAGTCTGACCATTTGCAAGTTGTAACAAAAGAACAGGCTATACAGCTGAGCAAAAAGAGGCTCAGAATGACTGCAGTCTCTGATACCACGCGTGAAAGCATGATTGATGTGCTGCTGTCAGAAAAGAATACATTGGGAAGGTCTACGTGAAAAAGTCAATGGCAGCAAGAAGCAGGAATACAGAAAAGCTTGAATTGCTGCTCAATCAATAAGAATGCTGCATATTTGTGCTAATTGTCTGACTTGGTGTAGTGGGATTATAACTAAGAAACAAAGCAAGATCTAACAACAGGGAAAGTAAGCCCAGCAAAATGCAGGGTATCTGGGGAGAGTACTGGGGAAAAAAGGTACAAAAATCAGCCAAATACAGTGGATGTGCTACCTTCAGGTTTTGCAACCAGCAGAATGGAATGAAAGCTTAATGGCTTGAAGCTGAGTAGCTGCAAGGGTAGGTAGCAGAAAGATGCAAGAGAATAAAACTCTCGCCTCCTGATCTTCATTATAAAAAGAAGTGGGAGTTTATCTTATAAAGGTATAAAATGCTGACAATTAATGGATCCTCATGTGGGCTGAGAAGATTAGTGCACGAGTACAGGACCTGAGGCTTAATTTGAATGTAAGTGCAATTTATGGTGGGTTTTTTTTTTTTTTATAATCTTACTTCCTGAGTTCAAGCTTATTGTAATTACAAAATGAAATTAAAACCTCAAACAGAACGTGATAGTCTGGTGAAAATTTCAAACGACTTTTTCCTCTGTGGATTGAAGTCTGGAAAGAAAAAGGATTGGAGAGAATTCAAAAGCAATGCAAAGCTGTTTGCAGCATTAAAAAAAATAACTGCAGTGAGAGAATATATAACCACAAAATATGAAAACAGTCATTTGCACATTGCTTTTGCTTTTTAGATGAAGTTTTAGGGTGATAGGTCTTGAAATTGATAAATACAAACCAGCTTTCACTAGGTCATACAGCATCCAAACCAACACACTCTCACCACAGAGACTGAATACTACACTGCATGACAGTCCTTCTGTAGAAGATACAATAAGCTCTGTATGTTTCCTTGAAACATGCTCCAGCAATGAAAAGTCATACATAAATTATGTATGGAATTATAATTTTTATCTAGGCATCATAATCTACCAAATGAGGCATAGAAACATCAGAAGGGGAAAACACGAAAGTCATAGTTCAAGTCTCATAATCATTTACATCAGCATTTTTTTTTCCCTCTCTTAGCTCTTCTGCATTGATTCAATTTATTCTTTGGAATTAGATTTCGTTGCTGATAGTTGTCATTGCTGATAGTTATGAAGATTTGTTTCTTGCTGTTATGAAATATAACTGAATCTTTTGGGTTTGTTTTAAATGGAGCTTTATTTTAAGATTCACAGTCTTAAAGTGTATCTCTGCACTGAAGAAGTCAGATTGTGTTTACTTGACACTTAGGCAATATAAAAAGAAAAGCCTGGATCTGAAATACTTTGAAATGAAAGCACTATTCCTCAGCCTCAGTAATTATGACTGAGCAATACAATGACTATGCATGGAAAACACATTCTTAAATGTGTGTTAAAGGAATATAAAGGCATCTATGGAACAGTGTCTTAGAACAGTCACTGAGATATCCACTAGTAAATCTTCCCAAGGGCTATTGGACTCGGGTGAGTTTCAAGTTTTTATCCAGTCAAAGGAAATTAGTCGATTGCTTCCTGGAAAGGTTAATCGCACAAATCATTAGTACTTTCTCCCCATGAGGCGGAAAACCAAATAGAAATAATTTCTCTTGTTAAATATTTTTTCCTTATCATTCAAATCCCTTCAAATTGCTGGAGAGGAAAAAGAACAGCTACAATATGAACAGCTGCGTGTATGATTTTGTAAGAACCATAAGTCTAATTTTAGAGGAGATCAAATAGGTTCCTAATTAAACATTGTACAATTCACTAGGGACTCTGGCCTCTATCACTCTTTGAATGCACTATAACTCAGGGTACCCTTCTATAGATTTTATTGATTTTATTGAACTTGAATCAACAAAACTGAGCTAAAGCAAGTGTAGAATTAAAGGTACTTCTTGACAAAGATTAAACTATAGTTACCAAATCAAAGTAAGACTATATCTGCATAACAGTGAATTAATGTTAGTATTGCATTATAATCAGAGCATGATGTTAGTCACAACTCAAAATGAATACAATCAATTTTCAAACTTTTATATAGAAGCAGAAAATAACATTCAATTTACTTTTTATAAAAGCTCAACATGAAACATGAAGTCCTTGAGGATGCTATTGGCACAAGAATAAATAGCTATTACCTGGCCATAAATAACTTCAGCCTGCAGATGAAAAAGTTTAATACATGAAAGGGATTTACAGCAGAAGAATATCCCTGAGCCTTGCTGGAAGAGTAATCAAAATTTAGTGTTTCTGGTGTTTTTGACTTTTATTCTTTCCACAGCAGGTGTTAAACTGACAGAGCAGAAGCACTGGTTTCTTAGTGAAGCTTTATTGTGTTTGCTGAAAGAACTTGTTTGCATAGCTGCTGTCTTAGCTTTTAACATTGTTTTGAACAAACTGAATGGCAACAGTGCTTGGCCTCCAATAATATCGTAGAATAATAGACTCATAGAATAGTTAGGGTTGGAAAGGACCTTAAGATCATCCAGTTCCAAACCCCCTGCCATGGGCAGGGACACCTCCCACTAAACCATGTTACCTAAGGCTCTGTCTAATCTGGCCTTGAACACTGCCAGGGATGGAGCATTTTCAACTTCCCTGGGCAGCCCATTCCAGTGCCTCACCACCCTTACAGTAAAAAATTTCCTCCTTATATCTAATATAAACTCCCCCTGTTTCAGTTTGAACCCATCATCCCTTGTCCTGTTGTGCTAAAGTCCCTAATGAAGAGTCCCTCCCCAGCATCCTTGTAGGCCCCCTTCAGACACTGGAAGCTGCTCTGAGGTCTCCACACAGCTTCTCTTCTCCAGGCTGAACAGCCCCAACTTTCTCAGCCCGTCTTCATACGGGAGGTACTCCAGTCCCCTGACCATCCTCGTGGCCCTCCTCTGGACTTATTCCAACAGTTCCATGTCCTTTTTATGTTGAGGACACTAATATCAATAATTCAATATGTAACATTTCACTCAATCAAGTCAAAATAAGGCAAAGTTTATGCTGGCTGGGTGCCCTGAAATTCCCACATGATTGAAAAGGAAAAAGTAGTGCCTCCTCCTGAGCCTGAGTCAGAAGGTTAGAGCATTAGCCCTCATTTCTCATACAAAGGCAAGTGACAAGGTATGAAAAGTCCTAGGACAAAGCTATCTGGCACCAGACATTTCTTGACCTGCAGACCTCAGCTGGAAACTAGTGAAGTTAGTTCCAAAAAAAAAACCCAACAAAGTACTTGAATTTAAAGGAACTTTATGGAAAATTAATCAGAAACTACATGATGCACTATAAATATTTCATGAAAGATATATGTAAGTAGTATAATTTTATGTTCCATTAGGAATGAGAAGATACTTACTGCTGAAATCCTAATAAACCTTACGATGTGAAGAAATACTAAAACATGGCACAGCCTATTAAATCTAAATTATCCTCATGCTTTACGTGTTTGATTGAGAGGGAATGCATGTTTTTGTGTATCTTTCCTGAAGATAGGTCCTTCAGCAAAAATATGAGTGTTCCTGTTATTTATTATGTAGTCACTAGCTTAAAGCTGTCATTTTACAGATACATTAAATAGATACACTTAATTTACCATACTGTTTCTAAGGGAAGAAAACTACTTTTTAACCATGTTTATATTCAACTGTTACATGAAAGAGTCTGATCATGTCAGTGGTTCTTAAATATCACTGGTTTCCTTCATTCTTCTTTTGTGCTTGAGTTATCTTTTTGACCTGATTCAAGCTGAAAACCTTCACTCCTGAAGCTCTGCAAAAAGATTTTCCTTCTTTTCCTTACTAACTCATTACAGTAGAAGAAGTGTTCTTAAGTCTCTTCTGGTAGCAAGGTACATAACAATGTAGTCATAGTCTGTGACTAGGGCTCCTAGTTGCTGCTGTAAGTCTCTACAGCAGATCTGCACAGTACTTCTCAGTCAGCTCTGGGAAATTTGACCATATTCTTTCTTTCTAGCAATCACCTTCCATATGTATCGGTAGCAATGATATGACTAATAATACAATCACCATGTTTTAGATGTCTTGTAGGTAAAATACCATATCTCAGGTGGACTAGAAAATCAATACGCAGAAGGCCATTTCTTAAATGTCCCACCAGAAGTATCATGGCTTTTCTTCATGCATGTGAACAGACAGAACAACTGGAAGAAATGTGTTAACAAAATATCTTTATGTTCCAGCCATTCTCTCGTGGCCAGCATTAACCCAGGCTACTGTTGCACTTACTTAAACATCAAATAGTCTTATGTCTGCATATCACCTGCTTCTTAGCAATTATACTCTGAAAGCTAACCAACCATAGCTCTGGAGAAAGACAAGAAGGGAACTGGAGAAAAGAACTGGCAGCATGTTTTGGGGAAAAATGTGCCAAACAGTACTATACGCAAATACAGAAGAACATAGAATCATAGAATAGTTAGGGTTGGAAAGGACCTTAAGATCGTGTAAGTTATTTGCACAATGACCAGTGTTGAGTACAGATGCTGTACAAGTACAGTGTTACACAGATAATGTGGGACTTGTTTGTTAGTGCTGTGTGATAGCACTCTTTGGTCATACTGTATTATAAAAACAATATAAAAAAACTATTCTAAAAATTAAGGAATAGGAGAACTACGGAGAGATAAGAAAGACCACGTGTTCATCTTGTGCGCCATCACGGCAACATAGTATTGTTCCCTTTTATACACCTGTCTGCATCTTTCTTATTGAAATAGTTATGCAGAAGTAATCTGAGTTTCCCATATTGCTTAGGAGGGAACCATTCCTATTCTAAGAAGAGTAAAAAGTATTCTGATTTTTGTCGTGGCTTCTGTTTCGATAAGTCACCTAAATTGATCCCACTGTCATAATAAATACTTCCTCTTATTTCTCTGAATTATATTTTTCTCTGGTTCATAAGCCATAGGTGTGTATTGTAATAGCCAGTGAGATCTTGGTGCTGAATGGACTTCATGAAGCTATGAGGCTTGGGTTGAATTTTAAAATCACTGTTAATTCAGCCACTGTTTTTACTGCACAGGAAGGACAAAAAAGCAGTGAGGTATCTGTGTTGCTCTTTCTGTTTAATGCTGTAGATGACCATGTAACATAAAGTAATTTAAAATTGCCTTTACCCTTTTGTAAAGCTATGCGGGTGCTCACTCAGGTCCTTATTAAGACAGGTACTTAGCCTATTAATATAATGCAAATAAGGCCATCTGGCCATGAATAAATTTCTTAGTTGAAATTTTCATATTGACCCCACTATAGCTGCAGGACTCTTTCATTTATGTGAAAAATAGAGGTTGTAGGAACATAGTTTTGAGATTCCTGTCTGCAAACTGTACCCTCACTTTCTAAGGTGTAAATTCTCTATTAAAATGATGTAAAATGGAGTGCTTAGTCAAAGATCCAGGTGAATTTCTGGTCCAAAATGTATTCAGACCTAAGTCTATCCCTCATTATATGTCTCTAAAGCAAAAACCAATTTACTTGTAACACACTGGAAAGAGAGGCAGACTTATTTTCCAGCTGCACAGGGTTCACATACTACTGTGACGCTCTAGAACAATTACTAGAGTAGGATTCTTATTTGAAAAGACAATTGAAAGAGGATCATATATTTTTACTGCTGGTGACTTGACTACATGGGTTTTCAGAAATTTCAGATTCAGTATTATAACTGGTATATTCTTTGTGTATGGGAAGAGCCAGTTTTATGATAAGAAAGTTCTTTTTTTGTAGTATGAAATGAAGTAGCGTTGAGGTATATGGTGTATTCCAATAATCTCCTTCATGTATTTTGATATTTTTTTGAAGCATTTGGATTAAAGAAAATACAATCAAGTGAAGAATGTTTAGTCCAAAAGTGTGAAATGCAAAGAAAGATCAAATGAAACCGTTTACCAGTTACTTGTTGTTCAATGCGGCAGAATAGCTGAGGTTTAAGAGAACATCCTTAAACATCTACAGCCTTTTGCACTTCCCTGAAGAGGAGCAAGTTAATATGTTGTTATTGTAGCACTTAGATCTTTGCATTAGAAGAGGACCTATTGCTTTACTTGTTGTGCAAGTCATTATAACACAAAGTTTGCACTTTCTGAAGCCGTAAGAAGTAATGGAGTAGGGAAGACTGCACACAGAATGGTTTGCCTAGATTCACGGAAGGAAGTCACTATCTAGAGGATTATACTACATCTTAAATGTGAGTAAATGCATAGGAATTGGGATAGAAGGAATATGTAGCTGTCTTTCCTGCTCTGACTAAACTGAGCTCCTTCAGAGTGAAAGCATGACATGTAAGAGCAGCTGTGTATTGGACATACTGCAGTGGGTGGAAGATAAATTTCAGAACAAGGTTTGGAGATACTTGAATAGTGAAGACACAATCACTGAAACTGTTGTGTGCCATATTTTGCATGTCCATGTGTGAGTAACTGTGATCAAGATCTACGGACTGCTAAGCAAAACAAAGCAGCGCAGCTAGGAATATGGTACAAACACTGGGGTTTGGCATTTGAGGTAGGACTCAGCTCACTCTGTCTTAAAGGGATCCACTTTTCCTTGATGTTGGTGCCTAAAACGTAGGTTTTAACTGATTTTCATGCCTAGATGCCTGTAACAATCTGGAAAAAATGAATTAGTTCATTCAGTGGAGTTAAGACAGTTTCCAAGCTAACCAGAGGTACAAGCTTATTTTCAGGGGATGATTAATCACTCTCTAAACTGCCAAAATGCAGTTATGTGAGCTGAATCTCATCCTTGAAGCCCATATTATGAGGTGTCTCTCAAATCTTGATACCTCTTGCCCATTCATGTAGATACTTGAAAAAACTGCCTAAGCTGCACGTCATGAAATAGAGTCACAGCAGGAAACTGCAGCTTTCAGCATCTATTATTGTCTGTCAGTGGAGAATCAAAATTACAGTGACTATGACCTTTCTTTAAAGACTGCTGAAGACTAGACCTGGACTCTTTTTGGCAGGAGCTCCTACCAAGGTTTATAGCTATTTTTGACTCTTATATGGGGAGATTACTGAGACTACTCGCAGCCAGCAAAAATGTCCAGTTACTATGAAGAAAAAGGGCTATAGAGAAAAATAGAAAAATAAAATCACTAAATTATTTTTATTTTTACAGATTTAATCACTTGGGGAACTCTGAATAAAAGTGTTGAGTCGTATATCTATAAATGGATTAACAGCTTCATACTGTGTATTGAAGATCCTTGTCTTATCTTTTAGATATTAGCTCTGCAGGGTTATAAAAAGAAGAAAATAAAGAACTGATGAATTTTTGCATTACAGAAATATTGTCCTTGGACGTTTCCCCAAGGTTTTATTTCCAGGGACTAAAGGCAATATTAGAGAAAATTAATTTCCACTAAGTCATGAGGACACATTTATAATTTTGCTCCTGAAAAAAAGAGACCTGAATGGTATTGGAAATTTGCAGAAGGGATTTTTCTGCTCTCCATAGAATAAGTAATTTGAGTTGGAGATCTAGCAAACCTTAGGAAAACCGCAGTTTGCTGAGCTTTACTGTTTGCCCTATTACATTTTAACTTCTGAGATTTTGTTTTAAAGCGAGAGTTTTTACAACACTATACATTTATGGTTTTATATTTTTTTGATTATGTCAGATCAAGAGAAATTACTCCTTATTACATTACTCATACAATACTCTTCAGAATGTGTGTTGAAAGGGAAACTTATATTGAACTGAAATGCAATTAATAGCAATGTTTGAACAGCTAGGGCAGTAACGTCACTGGCCACACTGGGATAATTAATGGACTGATATTTTCTTGTTTGTTTTTTAAATGTTAATGACCCCTACTGTGGGTCGAGGCATTATTTTATTTCTGATTCTTTTCTCATACGTACAGTCCAAACTACTATGTGTCTTATAGTGAAAGCCTAATTAATTTTAATTCCTGGAAGGAGAAGAGATCGGTAACTGCCAGTTTATCCTTCTATTATAGGATTACTCAACTGCTGTGCAAGTTATTTAGAGGCAGCACTGGTAGGAGTCTGACCTAAATTAATTCACATAAGAACAGGCCTTCACTAAGTCATGCCAGAACAGTATGAGTAAGAGAGAGAAGGTAGCAGAGCTGAAAATGTTCATCTTCACTGCAGTGGGATGAGCAGCTCTAAAAAAGTAAGGGATAGTGTACTGAAAAGCAATAATAAAGGCAGAATGTTGAGAAGTCCCTGTGGAGTCTGCAGCCTGTGTATTTAAGAGTCTTTTTCTTCTGTTTTACTTTTAGGAGAGATTCTGTCTGGATAAAGTTAGCAAAAATTTGCTAACTTTAGTATTACTTTATGAATTAGACTTAAGCCTAAATTAGCTTCTTTATACTTTATTTTCCGTGTTTAGGCCTTTCACTTGTTATTTGCATTTTCGACCTCATAACGATTCCAGTCATAAGTCTGACATTGCACATGAATGTAACTGTGAAACTGCGAAACAGTACTGTTAGTTTCTGTGTACCAGATAGCTTTATATGGTGATGCATGCTTCACAGATTTAGCTGTATTAGTTCCCTAATATCACTGAATTCAATGGGAGTGTGTTACTTAATATTGTCCTTCAGTGGGAAAAACACTGTTATAATCTGATTTATGTGACAGAGCAAGGCACCTTGGTATAACCCTCACAATGACAGCACGAGTCACACTGCATTAGTGGGCATCACTTACTCTCTTCAGAAAAAAAGCAGGGTGGAAGGGGGCCTGAAATATCCCCTAGTCCACCCCACTGCCCTCAGGCAGGATCAGCTGTAGTTAACAAATCACGTGGGATGTTTGCCTAACCTTGTGCTGGACACATTCAGTGACAACCATATAGGAGTTTTGTTGAGCAGTACTCATATAGCTTAAACCAGATTGGCAAAATGCAATGAGTCAAAACTGCTGATCTCCACCTGATATCAATAAAAGTGCAGACATGATGGGATGAGAATCTGATCTGCCCTGTCTGTTATCAGAGTTCCTGTTCCTCCACTAGCCCACAGCCAGATGAAATCTCAGTATTTGTCTCTCGAGTCTGCTGTCTCTTTCTACTCTTTGCTGTCTCTTTCAGTCTTTGCTATGTCAGCTCCATACATCGAGCAAAAAGTACTGCACTGCAGCTATTCTTCACCACTGGGGACTTGTATGTGGCTCTGAAAGTCACTGTTGCTGGAGGCATCTGTAGAAGGTGCAGTTCCGACAGCCTTCTCTTGCATGTAAACTGTAGAAAACTTCACTTTGCTCCTTTTGAAGACATATTTGGGAAAAAGTACATTATAATGTAAGATACATTGACTCCCTCCCCAAAAGCACCAGCACTGCAGTACCATAGTGACTATACCAGAGGCCCAAAGGTACAGACTTCTGTTTTTCTATTTATTTAGGTGGCATAAATACATACACAAAAAATGAGCTTGGCACTCTCTGCAATTAACATACACTTGTTTAACAGCAAGAATGTGAACTTCGAGTACAGATGGAGGTGGTAACAGATGTTTACCGAAAGTGGTGGGAGAATAAAAACATAATCCTTTTTGTGACTTTTGATACTCAATAAGTTGAAAATTAATTGTAATGCTTCAATATTGAAAGTCAGAATGAACACATCTCTGTCATTTCAGTGTTGAAAAAGGACTTCAGGAATTATTTAGAAATGTATTGATCTAGCTCTTGCAAACTTATTTCTGAAGACTGTAGCACCAGAGCTATTATTTTTAGTTAAGCAGCTTCAAAGTAAAACTAACATTTTGATGACAGCAGAAGCATGTGTGCCCTGGTACATTAAATCCAGAATAGCAGCATGCACCACTGTAAGTAGTGACTCCTTCTCCTAGAAATAAGTAGGCCTAAATAACTCCTTCTGAGGAAACTAGGAACATGAATGCTAAAGAACTTGGTAAAATCTGTGGAGGAATATCAATAAAATATCTGCATTTTTCACAGTCTTTGAATACTTTTCCCAAATGGTTGCTAGGTTTTGCTTTTCTAAAGAAGTGTTTTTGTCCTTGTCATCAAGCTTCTGTGAATTCAATGCTTTTTTTTGACACAACTGAAAAACAATGAAATTGGGCAAGAAACAACTTCCATAATGGAATCATGTCAGAAACTTATTGAATGAGTACAGGAAAAACTAGGTAGGTATGTTTGTATTAACCAGTTACTGAAAGCGAACAAACCTGTAGGAGGGAAGGAATGAGCAAATTTTCCCAGTCAACCTAGATAATTCAGATTATACTATCTACTTGGAAACACTTTTTTTTTCTCTTGCCTATAAAAGGCTTCTTTCTTGATGTAATATGCATCAACATTGACACCCAGTGGCCAGAGGGACTTAAATCATGTTACTCACAACTTGCTTTCTCTGTCTATTTTAAACCTATTAAGACCCTGAATTTAATCTAATATCTATGTAATTATGCTTATGTGCACACAGGAACACATGGCTAGGCAGCGAGAAAGAGTTTTTCCACTTAAAATATAGGTATTAACAAATGGAGATATTTTCAGTAGCACAAAATAGCATTTGGACATCCATCTTCCTTTGACTTTCAACAGCAATCAGCCTTTGGGCTGACATCTATACTAGTGAAAATCTTCTCTTACACACTGTCCTTGTCTGGTTGCAATAAGTAAAGAAACATGTTCATACCAGTCAGAGAATTACTTCCTCTAGAACTAAAAATAAAAGTTCCATAAGTACTGCAAGTACCATAAGAAAAACACAAACCCCAAGTATTTTTGTCTCATCTGTTTTGTTCTCATGTTGGCATGAACAGGGTTGATATGAACAATAGTCTCCTGAAATTTTTGTTCTATAAGCCAACATTACTGAATGACAGCTGTAGACAGATACGTCCACAAGAAGTGGGGTAAAGCTTTGTAATGAGGAAGAATATAAGGACTAAGGAGACAAAACCAGAATAATAGCACAGATGGGATAGAAGTCATCAGGCAGTGAAAGAGAACAAGGCAGCAGGCTTACCTTTGTGAGAATGCTGGAATGTGGACAAGAATTGTGGCCACTGCAATGCCAAGAAAATAGATTCTGGTAGTTCTTTTGAAAAACAAAACCAACCAAGCAAAACCCAACAACCAAAACACCCAAACCGCCACCTTTTTGTGTCTCCCCAGGGCATGTTTCCCTAGAAGATGACCAGTGTACTTGACACTATAGACGATGTTCAGAACATAAAACTGAGCAAGCCTGTAAGAAGAATATTTAACTCACAAGCCAGAGGCTAAGTCTTTTTTATCTCAGGACAGTTAAGTACAAAATAACTGCACTTCATGAAAGAATTTGAGAAGCAGGAGGAGAATAGAAACTAAGAAAAATTACATTTTCCTATTATGATGTAGGACTCTGAATGGTGAATAGTTTGACTGAGGCAGAATTTGACATTGTAGTTTGATTCAAGACACACCTCATCTCTCTCAGAAGATTTGGCTGACCTAGATTGTTGCCTTCGCATTAAGTCTTTGTCTCCTTATTGCAAAGTCTTTCAATGCAGAACAAATCCCTGCCTCCTGGATTGAGTATTCCGTCCGCATTTCCTTTACATTTTAAGGTATTGTTATAAATTTCTGGGAATAATGGGAGAGGTTTTTTGTGGAAAAAATTAATTACAGTATTGGACAAAATGTAAATAATTTCTTGCAGAATGTAGATTATTATGGCTGTATTGAGACAGAGAGGAGGACAAAATGGGGTAAGAAAATATGGAATTGTCAGCAACAGAAATGCAGAGGTAATTTCTTTTTAATAAGATTAGAATAAAGTAAGGTAAAGAATGGCAGTTCTTTTCAATAAATGCAAGAGTGACTAGCCTACTTGTCATTGAGAGACCGTCCATTGTCTCCTTGTAAAGCTAAATTTTACTAATATGTATGTTGTACTGGTAGGTATCTCAGAAAGAGGAAGAGGAGAACAACACTAATGAAAGTTCTATTACATAGAATAGTGGAAATGAAAGTTCTCCAATGTAGAATCATGATATCATAGGATGGTTTAGGTTGGAAGGGATCTTAAAGCTCATCCAGTTCCAACCCCCTGTCTTGGGCAGGGACACCTTCCACTAGAGCAGGTTGCTCCAAGCGCCGTCCAGCCTGGCCTTGAACACTGCCACGGATGGGGCAGCCACAGCTTCTCTCGACAACCAGTGCCAGAGCCTCAGCACCCTTGTAGTGAAGAATTTCTTCCTAATGTCTAATCTAAATCTGCTGCCTTTCAGTTGAATACCATCCCCCCTTGTCCCGTCACTACCTGTCCTTGTCCAAACCCCTCTCCAGGTTTCTTGTAGGCCTCTTCTAGGCACTGGGAGCTGCTCTAATGTCTCCCTGGAGCCTTTTCTTCTCCAAGCTGAACAAGCCCGATTTCTCTTCACTTGTCTTCATAAGAGATGTGCTCCAGCCCCCTCATGATCATCTTCATGGCCCACTTCTGTTTATTATTTACCTGTTGTTGTCCAAGGCTTACTGGACCTCAAAAGCCCTCTGCTTTGCTCTCTGATATGTCTAATCGCCATACAGATCTTCCAGCAGACACAAGCAATAAAAAAGACAGTTCTCTCTTGTGCCATAAAGAGTGAAGTGGTAATGGTTAACTAATTCCTGTACAAGGCTTGTGTTTTATAATTCATATCTGATTGTATGTTTAGCACATACTACTTACATTGGAAACATATCACAAAGGGGCCTTGGTTGCTTTGTTGTTCAGGGTTCTTTTAATACCCCTGAGAACTGTGACTCAATATCAACTAAATGGAAACCCAGTTTCATTTCATAATTGTAAAACTATGCATTTCTTTAAAATGGTTCAACTTTGAAGATAGTTCCAGACTTTCAGCCTGCAATTTTCACATTTGCTATGATGGTAGAGTTTTACAGGGAAAGGCGAACACAATTGAAGTACAGTACAGTTTGCGAGGATATTACTGTATCTGCAATTTCATGTTAATTCTAATACCTTTACTTCAGCCTTTAAAGAAAACTTCAGTTTTGCTCTTGAGCCATCACAGGAAGCTGTAGGGAGCAATGAGGTTACCCCCCTCCACCTCCTTTTCTCCACACTGGACAAGCCCAAAGTCTTTAGGCACTTCTCTACAGAATTTTCCTTCCAACTTTCTCCTGCATTCTTGCCCTCCTCTGTGTGCATTTGAGTACCTTGACATCCTTCTTAACCTATGGGGCTCAGAACTGCACACAGTGCTCACGGTGAGGCAACACCAATGCTGAATACAGCAGGATAATCACCTCTTTTGTTTGTCTCTTGTCTGCTAGGCCACTGGGGACCCTGCCTCTTTCTGCCGACTTAAGAGACTATGGAAGAAATATATTCTCCTAAAAGCTGCTGCTTCTTTTTTCAGTTCTTGCACTAAATGTCATTCTCTAAAACTTTTCCTTCAATATATTTTGAACAATTCTCCTGACATTGTATTAGTGAACACAAATACTGTGATGCTCAGTGCTCCTACACGTAAAACCTGGTAATCTTCTATTCACTGGTACCTTGAAAGATATCTTTTGTCTCTTTTACATTTAGGTGTCTTCTCTCTTGTTGCAGAAACTAATTAATCTCACAACTTGAAAACTGACAAGGGCACTGTAATAATTTTGTTGTCTAAGTCTTGCAATGACACTGGAAATAAGCAGTACTTTAAAACAGAGGAAAATTCACTGCATGGTGTTGCTGGCCTTGCTCATGAAGGTCAGAGATCTACGTGCCCTCTTTCAAGGCCAAAAACACACTGTTTTTTCCATATGAGCAGTCTGTATTTGTCTTTTCATTCTACCTGCTCCTTAATATAATTAGGACCGTATCTAACAGCAGCAAGATGAGTCTGCAAACCCTGTTGTGCCAGATATGCAGAACTGAGCACTGCGTGGGAAGTGTAATTGCTGAGCACACTATAGAGCGTTCACTGCTTGCCTCCAAACTGGGAGGAGCTGCAAGTGAATTGAGAGACAAGAGTAGAATTGAAAGTGATCTGGACAAGTAGGAAAAAAAAAGGGGGGGGGGGTGAGAATTGAAGGCAAGTTCTGGGAAGACGGGAGCAAAGTATCACCCTTATTGTGATAGGAACAGTCAACTGCTGAGTAGAAGATGGGGTATGCCTGGCATGGCAGTAGTTTTGTTGAATTTGTCATTCTGTTGTAAAGAGGAAGAAGATAAACAGTGAACTTTAATGTGTGTAGTTTATACTATTTTTAATATAACCTTAACAGATCTTCAGGTGTGAGTACAAGACTGCAATACAGAGAGAAAATGTTTAGTTTGAAGAAGGGAAAGAGGAATAAGATAGAAATCAAGATCTTTGAGAAATGATTGCAAACATCAGGTTGTTTTGCTTAGGCAAGTGAATTTGTAGCTGCTCTACTTAAACCAGCAGAACTCACGAAAGCCATGAGTCTCGCTTCCAAAAGCCCCTGCTTTTGGGTTAAGCTGTTTCATGTTCTTTCCTTCGTAGCTGTAGCAGGCAAAGAGGAGTGGATTTATCCAAGGTGAGTTGGTGGGTGGGATAAACACATGACCTGCGATGAATTTACTGCCTTTACTACCTGTGTGGGGTTTTCTCAGTGGATGCACCTTAAGAAGAGACATAGTAAGAGTTTTCACGTGTGAAAAAGAGAAAGAGAACATAGTATGCATTGTATATAATAGAAAAGGGCATCAACTGCAGACCAGAAAATGTAGGTTAGACATTAAAAAAAGCAATCCTTTCCCAACGGTGAGGATTGTTAACAACTGCAGTGGGTTTCTTAGGAAGGCTGTATAATCTACATCAGTGGGGATAGTTAAAAGTACAATGGGGAAGTCGCTGTCAAGAATTGTTTAGGTGCAGTTGATCTTGCCACGAGGACTTTTTTTTTTTTCCCCGGAATGTCTCTGTTCCTGTGGTTTTATTTGCATGGAGCTGTGGGACCAGATCTGCCAGAGGAAGTCTACATTGGAAAGAGCTAAACGTTTCTTATCTACTTGTTCTCACAAACACACACACACACACACACACACGCAAAAAACCAAACCAAAACCCACCAAACATTTACATTAAATTTTTTAGATCAATGAATGTAAAAACCTAACCAGTAAAATTTCTACAATAAAACTTCATATATATGTTCTAAGCCAGAAAATAGCTACTGGCATCTGGTCACATGTGAATTTTCTTAAGCTAAATGCAATTACAATAAAGGCAGGACAGTTACATACCCAATGATACAAGCTGTCCAACTTTTAAAGCTTAAAGCTGGCTTTATTAGAAGTTTAAAGGGCTTAGTGAAGTAACAGTATTGTTCCGTTTATGCTTGTAAAAGTAAGTTCACTCTGCTACATAGAGCAGTGCAGAAGAGCCTCCTGCAAAGTTAGACATAAAAAAAGGTCATCGTTCCCTTCATATTTATTATACCAGAGTAACTTTATAAAAGACATCTCATCAATCAATCATGGGTGTATTCTGGCAAGCAGACAGCTAGATAAAATTATACCAGATAATAAGAAACTCACATTTATCATTCTGACTGACTTTCAACACATTCAACTACACCAGAATTAAGTACTATCAATCTTTGCCTGTTACATATCTTTGTAGGAGGATACCCTAACAGAGGAGTTTCAAATAGAACCTGCTGATTTCTCTTCCTACCACCTGTGTACTTTTATTACCATGACAACTACCAAGTTTTAACTCTGGTCAAGGTTGAATGGGGAAAAACAGTGCTTTGTAACCAGGTGTTGTGCTTCCAAATGACATGAAGGGGAGGTTTTTCTTCTTTCTTAGTGGTGCATGTCCAGGACGTATTTTGAGCAGCGCTAGTTAACAAAAGAAAGACTATCCACTGATTAAAGGCATGCATTATTTCTTGGCTTACAAACGTTATTATTGAACAACTGTAAGACACAGTCACAGAACAGTTTGGGTTCAAGGGGACCTTCCAAGATCATCCAGTCCGACCCCTGCAATGAGCAGGGATGTCTTCAAGTAGATGAGGTTGCTCAGAACCACATCCAGCCTGGCCTGGAATGTCTTCAGGGATGGGGCATCCACCACCTCTCTGGGCAACCTGTGCCAGTGTTTTACCCCTCTCAGTGTGAAGAATTTCTTCCTCACATCCAGCCTCTTTACAGCCCCCCCCTTTTAGTTTAAACCCATCATCCCTCATCCTTCGCAACAGACCCTGCTAAAAAGTCTGTCCCCATCTTTAAAGAAATATACCCTTCACCTTCTTTTTGGAAGGAAAAAAAAGATTGAATATTTAATAGTTTTGTCTTACAAATCCTTCCTTTTGAATATAACAAATTTCCAGATTGGGTGGAAGCTTCGAGATCAGAATGGGAGGATTAGAATGATAACGACAGATTTAGTATTGAGCTTTATTTTAACATTTGAAATTATGACCCACTAGAGTGAACATATTTAAGCTCAAGTTCTTTAAATAAACCTGGAGAAAACTTCCTCATTTATGAGGGTATTCTGAGGTGGCAAGATTTGGTAATTGCCTTAAAGACGTGTAAAATAACTGTGCCAGCTACAAGATGGTACATAATCAGTCCCCAGCTATGAGATGTGTTCCACCAGCCAGCAGAGCTACCATATGTTGATGAGATGAGCAGCCAAGAGTAATTTGGAAGACGTCAATTAAAAACATGGGGATAGTGGTATGTGAAGAGAAGGATTTAAAACTAAAGCGGGGGAAATAGGGACGCACAGGAGGATGTTAGTATTGTTTATGGACAACTGGAGCAGATGACAACTTTTTTCACGTAGGTAATTGATATAGTCACTGAATTCTGAGTCTGACTAATACAGAATGTAATACATAGTGAAATCACAATGATTCAAGTACCATTCTCTTTGAGGTTTCAGTCCAAAACCATGGGAAAATCCCTGTTCAAGAACAAGATTATTGCTACATATCTAATGCCTTTGATATTGGCTAGCACCGTAAATCTCCAGATTTTAAAAATATGAACAGTAGCAACTTGCTCTTGTTGCCCCGTTACCAAAAAATTGACAAAATCCCATTGTGGGGCTTGGTTTGTTTTTTTTGCTGTCAGTGAATCTTGCAGTATAATCAGGGAAGAAAAAATAGTTACTTCTAAGAATAATGTGCTTTTGTACAGACAACACACTGTTTTAGAAAGTAAACGAGTGGGAAAAGGGAAATGAACCCTCTCAGGCTCCATTCTAAGTGGAAAATAAAGTTTTCTTTTCTTACATTTAAGGAACATTCAAAGGTATCCTGGTTTCAGCTGTGATAGAGTTAATTTTCTTCCCTAGTAGCTGGTGCAATGCTGTGTTTTGGATTTAGTATGTGATTAATGCTGATAACACACTGGTGTTTTCATAGCTGCTAAGTAGTGCTTAGTCTAAGTCAAGGACTTTTCAGTCTCTCATGCTATGCAGTGATGAGGGGCGAAAGAAGCTGGGAGGAAGCACAGCCAGGACAGCTGACTCAAACTAGCCAGAGCAATAGTCCATAGCATGGAACATCACGCTCAATATAGAAACTGAGGGGAGTTGACCAGAAGATGCCGGTTGCTTCTTGGGGATGGGCTGGGCATAAGTAAGTGGGTGGTGAGCAACTGTATTGCGCATCACTTGTGTTTTGGAGTTTTATTCTTCTCAGTTGTCTTCCTTTTCATTATGATGATCATGAATATTACTATATCTTACTTTGTTTCAATTATTAAACTGTTGTCTCAAATCACTGGGCAATTCTCCTTGCCATCTCACCAGGGCAGGAGGGGGTACACAGCAAGCGGCTGCGTGGTGCTTAGTTGCAAGCTGGGTTTAAAATGTAGTCCTTTTTGGCATCCAGTGTGTGGCTTGAAGGTTTGAGGTAACAACAGATCTCACCAGTGTGTGTTAAACTGAATTTGTTATGAGCATTCATCTTATTAGTTTAATAGTCTCTGGTCACAATATTGATTTATTTGTCTAGAGTTGTTGCGCTTGGTCTTGGAGTTACATCATACCTTACTAGGCATATACGTTCCCTGATGTGATATCTGTCATCTCTGGGGGGCTGGGCTAAGGGTATCAATTCCCAATTCTCCTTCCCATCCCACATCACACCTAGGGGAGGGAGGGAGTGAGCGACTGTGTGGTATGTGGTTGCCAGCTGGGGTTAAACCATGACAATAGTGAAAATGTATATATTGTATTTTCAAGTAACAGATAACTAAATCATTGCCCTAAATTTGGCAATAACTAAATTGTTGCCAAAATAACTTACAAATTACTAAATTTATCACTTTATATTAAGAGTAAGATAGTTTAAAATTTTAATACAGAAATCACAGCGTAGTGGATAATCTAGTACCAATTAGCTCTTTGAAATCTTTTTACATCTTCAAATTCTAGCTGCATCCTGTGGTACAGTATTCTTATGGGAACTAATTACTGGTGGCCTAAGGATGACTCCTCACAGCATGTGCGTTTTCCCAAATCTTACTCATGTACTTCAAGGAAGGAGTGTGTCTGGCTGGCAGGGAATGCAAGTCTCTTAATGCATACGAATGACTCCAGAAACCTACTCCTTACCTTCTTCTCAATAAGGGAATCTCAGTGATGTTTGGGGGCTGTTTTGGAAGGTGTTCGGTGTTTAAAATAATTTAATTTGTTAGAACCCTGACCATCTGAACATGTGGTTTAAGAGAAATCTTGGTTACAATTTCTCAATCGTTCTAGAGCCATAAAGACAAATTACGAGAAACTTCCAGTCAAGACTCTTTTTAACACAGCCATAAAACTAAAATGGGCTTCACCAAGAGGTGGCAAACCACTTGGGTGCTTGTTTTCAGTTCAGTTATAGAGCCTGTGTTCAGAAGTTTTACATTTCTGTTGAAGCTGAGACCCTCTATGATCTGAGATCTTCTATGATCTTCCCACACAGGGAGCATGGTGGTCATTAATCTGTAGCTGAAGTCAAGTTTGTGTATGAGAATGCAATGTGTAGTGTGTAACCTAACTTGGGAAGGACAAAAAGGGATTTCTGATTATAATATTGTTTGAGGTTTTAAAATAAAGGTAGGAATTTTGAATTGAAGCAAGTTTTTATGCATTAGCATCCTTGTACCCTCAGTCATCAGAACCAGCTCCGTTTTTGCCTTAAAATACATTGTCTGTATGATCTTATTTTCTATACAAGGACACAAATCTCTCATCTCCCGGACAGTGCTGCTTATTCACAAAATCCCAGTTTGTGGTTGTTGTAGACCAGACTAGTCTCTATTGCCGGCTGGGAGCTAGTTGTGATTTGACCCAGATGATGGATTGAGGAATTCTGAGTTTGGGTATCGTCACTCTTGTTAGTCTCAACTCTCTATTATCACCCCCATGTAGAGATATGGGACTGCTATGCTAGTGAGAGATAATTTCTTTTAGCCTACCAGCTGCTTATACATGTGCCATTGAAGTTCACTTTGAGCATCTTATTAACTACCCTATGGCTAACGTGGAAGGAGAGTAAGGCCTACAGAAAGAAAAGGAGTGCATACAGGCATCCATTCTTAATGAAGATGGTTTTTATCCTGCAAACGTTTTTACTTGTAAATGCATTTCAGAGAAAATGAAAGTGACAGGTGTTCCTAAAACACATCTGCACCCGATCTTATCTCAGCAGGTCTTTATATTCCTCAAGCCCATCTGCTGCTGCACAGTGACAAACCACTTTGCTTCCGAAAGAGCATTAAATCTATTATCTATGCACAGACCCCATTATCTCATTGGATGAGAGCTGAGAGCAAACCTGAAACCCTAATAAATGTTGAGTCTTTAGTGAAGTGAGGAATATTCAGTCAGATTACCATCCTTCATTGAGTGTGCACTTTTAAACTTAAAATCAGAGCTGTAAAAGGCAAAATTATCCTCTCCCATTCATGTTCTTAGGCCCTGGTAGTTACATTTCTTCTATTAGTAAAGGTTGGAATCCAAGGACTGGTAGTAAAAGACTGCAGTGTCAAAAGCAGCACTGGAAATGTTGAGCATGGTAAATACTGGGGACAAACTTCACATCTGGACTTTGCAATGGATTAATCTCTAGGATCCTGACTCCTCAATGATCAGCACAAGCTGATGCAGAGGATAAAGCCACTACCTATATGAGATGGTATCTTCAAGAAGAGTTTTCCTTTTTAGGCTTTGTAGCTAGAGATTGTAGAGATGCTTCAAATGGTCTTGTGCTTAAAGGCCCTGCTGCATCTTTCCAGGAACTGAATCTCTTGAACATCTGCTAGAATGTTCAGAAGTGATTCAGATGTGTTCTCAAAAAGAGAAAAAGTAGCAAGGTTTTGTAAATATGATTATCTCCTACGCTAATAACTGAACATCAGTGCCAGCATTAAGGGAAAAAACCAGAAGGTGTTGAAACAAGCTAGCAAGCTTTTAGGCCTATTAGTCTCTCAGCCAAATGAACAGTTTTAATACGCAAGCTTTTAGGATGCACACTCAGTTAACCCAGTATGTTTTATAATGCCTGTCTTGTCACTGAAGGAGCAGCTTTTGTTATAATAGAACCACTTCTGGTGAAAATATCTGCTATTTCGCCATGGCTTAACAATTCCGATTTCTTCTGATTTTCAGTCCCATACCAAGAAGTACAAGTAAAGGAGGATTCCTATGCAGCTGCTTCAGGAATGTTTGTCTGCAACAGTACGCTTTTCCATCTGAGTGTTCACTTAAATTGCATTTCATCCTTCATTTATATTTCTATTCTACCTGATAACATCATGCATGGTGATGCAGTTTCTATTGTTATCATCCACATGACCATGTCTGATTTCATTTGACACTGTATTAAGGTAGACCATGTTCTTGTTAACAGGAATAATGCACCAGGTGGTTGAATGAAGACAAATTAATGGAGGGAAATGTACTGACTATAAACTCTGCAAAGCAAAAAGGCTGTCTTAATGAACTTAGATCAGCTTATGAGAATAAAATGACTTCACTAACATAGAGTTGAGATGGACTTGACTGATTCAGCCAACAGCTTGCTTAAGGTGCCAGTATTATTATCATATCACTAATAACTACAATGTCAGGAGTTCCCTGAATCTAATAGCTCTGGTAACATTCATGCCTGTAAAACTTAATTTTACTCCTGGGTAGGTACTTCATTTAATTTATTTCACTAACGTATGCTTATTGCGGAGAATATATTTGGGCATGTTTGTTCCTTAAGTACTCTGAAATAAAAAAACCTGCAGCTGCTAGAATGACCTAAGAGAGCAGACATCACAAATAGAGCGGCCAGTTCAGAGAATCGTTTTCAGTGAAACTGCAGTACATTCTCTAGGTTAGTTTTTATGCATTGCATACGGTAAACTGTCAGCTGCTAGATGGCAGAGTATACTTCCAGTTGCAAAAAGCATTCATACAAATACTATGTACAAAGGAAAAAAATCATGCTAATGATTTTATCATGTTTAAAGGATCAGTGGAGTTCACATGGAGGTAAAGTGTGTCTTCACAAAGGTATCTGGGTTTTTGTAAACTTGCTAAGACAGTTCATTTTGTATACTAGTAGGAAAGAAAATTTAATACGTGAGAGATGGTTGAAATAAAAATGCTTTAAATCCAGGGCAGCATTAAGAAAAAAAACCCAAAAAGTTGTGAGTTCTCTGATCTTTATTTGGTACTTCTACTGCTAACATACAAAATCATCTTTATATTTCCAAAGCTGTTTTTCTCACTGTATCATTACTTCTTTGAGTATTCTGGCAAGTGGCATCCCTGAGAGTAGATCTCTGTGTATGTATGGACAATTCTTTCCAATATTTTTGCTCAGAAGTATTGATAAGGTGAAGCATAAATGTGGCAAGTTTGTCTCAGTATCCAAAGAACTTTCTTATGAAAATTGGGACACCTGCTTTCTAAGAATTCTGTGGAAAGACTGGATTTTGTCATGACTTCAATTTCTGACAGTGATTTGTGTGTATTGGGAAAGTATGGATTCAAGCAAGGAGCAGACTTAAAGAAAAGGCTGATCTTTTAGCAAACGTAAGAGATACTGAAACCACTCCTTTGTGTATCTCAGAGGATGGGCAAATAATTCAAGGCAACAAGTGTATAGGAGATACAGTGGACCACTTTCTGTGGGCTGTACTTGCTATTGATTGTCTTCTTGTATTTTGTATGAAGTTCAAATATTAGAAGTGGTAAGACCCTTAAAACCACGGCTGGCAATTTCTGTCAGTTTAGCAGTGAGCATCAGTGAACTGGTGTGAAAGAAAATCAATAGCAGCTAGATAAGGATATACAATTTAATGGACGGTTTGCATACATGTCAATAAACAGAAGACTGCTCTTACATTCAGATTTTTTTTCTCACTGATGAAGGCTTGAGTGTGGGAAATCTCAGTTGCACAATCAGTGCTGGATTGCGTCACAGTAAAAATGAGAGTGAGCTTTGAAAAAAGACATTTCAAGTACATTTTGATGTTTTAACTGGTTTATTCATCGCATGCTGCTGCAAATAGATTTAAAAAGATAGTCTACTGTTACATTCAGAGTCTTACTGATAAACTAATTGCCACGTTGCCTCAAACTTTGCTAAACATTCCACTGTTCCTGCGAGTAATTTCAAGCAAGCAGACTGCGTTACCCAGAGACTAGATTTCAGAATCCGTAACTGCAAATGCTGCGATTTGGGTTGATTTTTTTACCTACAACCACACTGTATTCCCCTTAGTTGACTTTTAAATTCCCTAAATAAAACAGGCAAAGTGAGGAGCTGCTAGCTGATTCTCCTGTGGCACGTAGTGTTCCTTTGTGTGCTGAACACATCTGAAATGCTAGCCTACTGTTTTGGAACTTCTTTTTTTGTATTAGCAGTCTTTCTTTTCCAAAATCTTAGGCCAATAATGCACAAGCAATGGAGCAAATGAGTAGGTTGTGGACTAGCCAGAAATCACAGCTACTGGTCTCCTTGCTAGGGATACTTTTTCATTTCCCAGCATGAGTCCATTTTGAGAGTTATTAAGAGGGATTTGGACTTCCAGGCCACTGCAGAATGATCACTAAACATTCATTTGTTGGAGACAGTCAGTATTATTATGTGATTCTGCATCCCTTGACGGCATTGAAGGGTTGGTATTGATTTTTGAGTCTCATTTGTAAAGCGTCTGTGCACCTGACAGCAACTGGACCATATCATTAGACTATCCAAGGGATTTTTCATCAAATATATTTCTAAAGGTGATGCCAATAGAACTGTTAAGCTCTGAATCAGAAGATGGGTATGTAAGAGAGGGTAACATTTTAAAGGAAAGAAGTGAAAGAAAACAGCTGCTAGAAGGCTGCTTGAAGTTACGGATCACAAGCTAATCCTTGATCTAGGAAGGCAGCACCATAATTGACCCGATTGTTCCTGAGGGCGTTGGATTCTTAATATTCTTGGCAGTCAGTCAGTAGCAAAAAGCCTATTTCTTGGCTCCAGGAAAGGTGGACCCTCAGAAAAAAAAAGAATGTAAGAGGTGCTTGGCCACATTCACTGCACCTGTGGCAGTTGATAATGCGCCCTGTCCAGTCTCATGCTTATGAGCTGACTCACCTAACCTTCTCCTCTGGGAACTCGGGGCCACTAGGCAGTGTGAGGTACATACTGCACAAGTAATGCTGCAGCTGGGGCTGTGTGTGTGACCCTTTCCCATCACATGGTGTGAGAAACACTGTTTTGAATTAGCTTTAGGTGAACACATCTGAATGTGTTGCAGAGCAATTCCTGGGATTTTGTAACAGGATTTTGTAATCGGATTTTAGAATCGGGTCAGATTGAGCGGGCTGAGGTAGAGGAGAGATTACAGTATATTTCACCTGCAGTCAGTGGGCGCTGATAGCGCCCCAGACACACAGCCTGTCACTATTTTGCTAGAAAGAACAGATTTCCACTCCCAATTTACAAATAAAATCTGAAAAGTTTGACTTGGAAACAAAAGTATCTCTACCTGCCAGCGCAAAGACTACAGTTTATTTACTGCAAGGAGCTAGAATTTAAACAAGCAAATGCACTTTCTTTTTTAAACTTTCTTTGTAAAAATTCAAGCACGCAACTTCAGCTTTGACTTTCGCCTGTGATTCAGATTCTCATGCAGTTTAACTTCCTGTTGCAAGAATTGGATCTGGACAAGAGTACTAGTACTTTGGAAAGAAAATGCGTATTCTCAGGGTTCTGCACTCAGAATCAAGGGAAAACAGGATGAAAACTAAGCTTTCAGTTTTAGAACTTTCCTTTCTTGTTACAATTGGGTACTTATCTTATCTTGACCACTACCTTACCTATTAAGTTTACCCAAATTACCAGTCAAGTATTATTGTAATTGTTACTGACAAAATACTTCTGAGTAACTTCTCCAAATTTGTGAAACCTATTAGCAAGAAATATGAGCTTTTATCTTTGAGAGTCTTGGAATGCACTTCCAAAGGATACTGAATTTTCCCAGAAGTTTGGCTTTAAGAAGTCAAAATACTTAATACTTAAATTTAATACTTGAACCACAAAACTTTGCATGTGTTTTCCCTGTAAATAAAAGCTAATGTAGTGCAGAAGAAGCTTATTTAAATTATACATACAAATATGCATGAATGCCAATTGGCTTCAATTTATCCTGACTTAATTTGAATTAACTTGATGGGTCTTTTGACACAAGCTGTGCTGACTAATTGTTGCATATTTGGGTGCACTATATCAGTGAGCATGGCAATCGAAAGCTCAGCCAGATGTTCATATTTCCTTTGATTGCCCACAGCCTCAGGTTTGAAGAGAAGTCAATCAGCAAAATTATTCTTCTTAGCAGCTGTCAAGGTACTGATTGCATTACCATAATAGCAGTCAGGAAAGCAGAATAGCTCTGATTTTCCTTTCACTTACCATGGTATCAGCCTTCAGCAGCAATCCTCAGTGTTGGTTTGATCCTAGCCCAAAACATGAAATGATGTGAAATTAGACCGCAAGTCGTTGATGGCACCACAGTGAAGAGTGAATGTATTTCTTATCTTTGTATGAACTTGTATTTGTGAGTCACTTCAAGACAAGTATCTTTTGATATTTTATACTGCCATGTGTTTATGATGAGTTATTATTGACTGCAGCCGTATACTTTTTCCAAACATCACCTAAAAGCTTTTAGAAGCTGAAAAAATGAAATGTATTGCACCTGTATCCAGGAAACCTGAGCCTACTGAAACAAGTCCTTTGGATTTACTTTGAGACCTGTAAGACACATCAAGCTTTAACTTACTGCACAAACAATGTTTTTCAATGTAGGTTGTGTTCTCATGAAAGCATGCACACAAAACTAAGGCGGCGTTGGGGTTTTGTCCCCCTTTTTGTGGGTTTGTTTGGGGTTTTTTTTTCCCCTTCCTGATATTCTGGAAGCATCTAACAGATGGAGAATTTGCATTTAGTTCCAGGAAGGATACAGCTCAAAACTATCTTAACCTTTCTCTCCTTTCATTCCTGGGTGTTTGGAATGTGTCCTTGCATTTCCTGCATAAGCAGTTCCTCTCTCATTAAGGGTGAATTTGGGTTGGTTTTTTTTGCTAAGGAGAACTGAGGAGAAGAAAGCCTCAACTTACAGCGCTGTTGTTGCTTTGCTGCTTGTCGGTGTGTAGGACTGGAGCAGGTCTCTACGTTTTTGCGTGTTACCTAGAAACATCCTCAAACTGTGAATGCAGAAGAATCCTTGACATGGTCCTTAAAGGTGATGGACTGTGGACAAGAGGATTCCTTGTCTTCAATTGCTTATCTTAAAAGTTGTGATAAAATGTCCTATATATTTCAGCAAGTGCAAACGCAGACCTGTGGACAGTAACAGCACTGTCTGTTTGAGTAACAAAGCTTGTCCTTCTTTTTTACACTGTTTAATGGGTATCACATCCAAAATTTAACCTGGCAGTTGAAGATAATACAGGAAAGATTCTGGAAATATTGTCATGTGTGGTGAGCTCCAGCAGCAATTAATCCAGGAGTAAGTTTGCTGAAAGGAAGCTCCCAGGCTCAGCCACAAAACCCCGATCATGGCTTGATTTTCAATCATAACTGTCAGAGGAAGAGATCACATGGAGGAGGAGCTATCACACGCACCCCAGAATTACTTCATATGACTTTCAGTCTCAATGGAAGTTTTCCGTGTAAAAACTCTTCAAAGGGTGTTTCAAAACCGGTGACGCACATCCCTTAGTTTATAGAGTTTAGATATTCATTTTTGCATACCTGCTGTCAGAAGTCCCGCAGCTACTGAGGTTTCTCAGAACGGTGCAGCCCCTTCTACCAACTGAAACACCTGGGTAAAGAAAACAACCCCTTTCTTTCCATTTGCTCTTTGGAAAGGTTTCTTGCTGTGCATTACATACACCAAGCTCGTCAGAGATTGGTGCCAGCTCATGGGAAGCGTTTGCATGGCATGACAGGGGAGAAGACACAAGCCAGAGGTGGAACTCATCCCTGTACACCATGGACACATAGAGGACACACAGTGGGTTCGTGTGTCTGAAGGAGGAGAAGGCTGGGTTCTTATTTTGTGATTTGATTTTGTGGGGTGTTTTACTTTACGCTGCACAGTTAATAGATTTGAATCTATCTATTTCAATGTGTGGCTCTGTGACTGGTACATAGTGTTCACACACCGTGTGCTTTGCCCTTTTCTGCTCTTTTGCCTTGATGCGGGCTTGTGCTTTGTGTGTGAGAGTTGGCCATGTTTATTCACAGGGATTGGAAAGCATACATCAAATGCTCTACTCCTTTCCAGTGTTTAAACAGGAAAAGGCTGGATGCTATCTGGCTAATGCTGCATATGCCATGAAAATATTCCAGTGTTGAAAGAGCAAGAGAGCCCTGAAGGACTTTGGTGGGTTTGCTTCCTCCGACTTATGTGTCCCATTAGAGTTAAGTGTATGATTTCATACACTGTCACAGCTGAGTTCCACTTGGGTAATGTGGATCCAAATTTGCCGTCTATCTAAATGAAGTATTTATTGTTGTGCATATTAAGATGGTATCAACTAAATCTGCTTGCGTATGTTTCAGCCCTTAGATGCTTTCAAGTTTGTGATTTCGCTTTCATCTTAGTTTTATACTAGATAATTCCAACCTACTCATTAAATTTAATGAGTAATCACACTGGCTAGCTGCTGTTTCTACATGGAACATTTGTGCACGCAGTCATCAAGCAGATTATACAAAACACAAGAAATGAATGCACATATGCAAAACTGCATAATGGTTTGAAATAGTCAAGAGTCATTTAATCGGGACATTTTTCAGGTATCATCAGTTAATGCGTGCTGTCCTTTTCTTTTTGTATTTTTATTGCTTTCTCCGCTAAAATAGTCATAGAAAGATGTGGCACTATTCAAATGTGGTTCCTCAAGATATTACGGCTTTGTTTTGAGGTCGATGGGTTTAAAAAATGAAATAGACCAACTCTAATGTGCAGAGGGAGGTTTCACGTGGTCATCAACATGAGCGGATCTTGCTGTTGTTTTCATCTCTGACTTTTGTTGCAGAGGCAGTTGTCAGGAGGACTATAGTGCTCCCTGATCCATATGCTTTTCTATGGTCAGGTAAAAGACACAGAACTTGAGCAGCCCTGGTCATTGCTTATTCCTAATCTGGATGTCTGTATGGCCCGATAGGTTTTATGTTTTGTGAGTCTGGAAGCATGTTATTGTGGCTGTATATTGATTTCTGAGCCTGCTCATGCTCGCTGGTTCACGTCGAAAGTAAACATAGAGCAGAGCAATAAGCCTGAGGTTTTAAATGGAAAATATTAACTAAATGTTGAAATTGTGGATGTGACTGACACATGACAGTAACGACATTCCAGTGCAAGTAGCATTTCAGACACAAGTACTAGCTTGTTACTTGTAGTTTACTCAGAATCTGACAAAGAAAGCCCAGTGAAGTCAACTAGGGTATAATCACTGATTTGAATGACTTTCAGAGCAGGCACTGTTCTTTGCAACACGTAAAGTATGTTAAGTGACTGAGAAGTGGAGAGATTTAGAATGAAGTTATCTTTACTGACGAAAAATCTCCTTTCTGTCAAATATTAACAAAAATAAGGGTTTATATTCTTTTCAGACAGTCTCTTGAGCTTATGCCTTTTTTATTAGAATATCATCTCAGTGACAGCTGAGGTGAGAAAGTAGCTCTGCTTTGTGGTCCCATGGTCCAAATTGGCTCACAAGATAACACAGTACGATGTGAAGGCTCAGGAGAATGCATAAATCTTCATAACATTCACAGTCATTCTGATTTAGTCACTTAGCCCTTTATTATTCCTCAGAAAGGTTTTAGAAATTGTCACTTTGCTCTAGGCCTGCAGACTTGCTCAATACACAGATATTAAGGTCAGAGCTGTTTACTGTCAGAGCCAGAACAGAGCCCATTTCTGAACAGAACCAAGTGTGTTTCACCTGACCACTTTTCCCCTTTCTTTAGCTGTGAGGTTTCCATTGGAAATGATGAGGTATTTTTCTTCAAAGTAACTGAAAAATACTTGACTGGTAGGAGAAAGTCCAGTGGTCTCCACACTGAGATTCTTTACCCATGTACTAGGGAACCGGGGCTGAGAACAGTACTGGCAGTTGAATGGAGTAGAAAAGAAAGGCAGAATAAAACCAAGGCAAAATGGTTCTCAGTGTACAACAGAAAGGAGAAAAATAAAGGGGGGAAAAAGGAAATAAGAAATTAGTGGGGAAATATGTTCATGAAGTTCAACCAAGCCAAGTGCAAGGTGTCCTGCACCTGAGTCGGGGCAATCCCAGGCACAGCTACAGGTTGGGCAGAGAAGAGATTCAGAGCAGTCTGGGGAGAAGGACTTCGGGGTGTTGGTCAGTGAGAAACTGAACATGAGCCAGCTTCAGTGTGCACTTGAGCCCTGAAACAAGTCTGATTTTGCCTACAGCAGCATGTCTGAGTATCTGTGTACTTGCAGCCTTCCTCACTGTAATAATCTTCAATGTCCCTATTTAAAATAAAATTAATAAATAGCTTAGAACTCTTTACTCCTTTGCAATAATCTTGGCATTGCTTTTTACCAAATTAGCAATAAGCCTCTTTGATCATTCATGTACCTGGAAAAGGATCACAAATAAGATATCTTTCCAAGTAAATATGATAGACGTGACATGTAATATCCTGCCCCTGTAATTTTCAAGTTATTCTTGGTGCATGTACAATAAAAGATGTTCATTCATAGAAAACAGAATGTATTTGTAATAGAAAATCAATGGCTATTAAGGCATCTCCTACCAGCCATTAGCATGTGAAGCTTCCTTTTAAATTAACAATGCTGTTCCTAAGGGGAAGAATCTTAAGCAAAGAACTGTTGTTTGAGCAGCTGGTAGCTCTGTGTCACAGGGTGACTGCTGATGTTTGCTAGCTATGACTGCCCACTTAGACTGAAAAAAATACCTTCCTTACATTACATGAAGCTTTCCAAGAGATGTGCCACTTGTGGTGAATTGATATTGCCCTATCCTGAGTCAAAAAAGAGGAAAGGGGAGACAGAAAGGAGAAACTACACCTATACACAGGACAGTTTATACCTCCTTAGTTGTAGCTTGTCATTTAAATCTCTATCATATGTCCGTATTATTCTGAACAGAACACTGCCTCTATCTGTAATATTTGTTGTGTTTGCTGCGTGTCTACTTACTCCATTTCTATGCAACATGACATCAACACCTGCATTTGCAGTAAAGAACCCATCTTTATTATACCACCTCTAGCGTGGCTGTTCTCTGTTTGGGGAGAGAACAGAGAAGAACAACTGCCCAGTTTGCTCTGAGGGAGGGTGAAATTGAACCATCACAGAAAACCCATGTTCTCAAAAGTCTGTCAGCTGCTAGAGGTAAAATCCAGCTGCCATAGAGCAACAGAATTGTCACCTGGCAGTTCTAATCTGCTTGTGATTACACAGGGTTTTGATTTCTGGTGTAAAAAATGTTGAGCCTTGTTTTCTTATGGACTTGGTTGAGTAAGGAATTCAGCTTACATAGTTTAAGTTTTTTAGTAACAACACTGATGAATCTGAAGCTTTATGTTTTTATGGCTTGTAGGACTGGACTACTAAATGTCACAGAAAGACTAAATGAGGTTTTATGCAACATTTTCTGTCCTGAAGAGTGCTTTCTTTGTTGGGTTTTTAGAGCACTGATAATGCAAGACTTCTGTTGGGAGAAAAATAAATATTGTAATGTTTGCTTGAAGGCAAGAATACATAATGGCAATTTTCCTCCTTTAGTCAGAAACTTAGAACAAGAATGTATTGAAACAGAGAATGGACAAAGAGGTGTCAGAATCTAGAGGTGGAGAGATGTGTTCATGGCAAGGGTAAATAGTAAGGTACCTGGCTAAGGCCTTGCCTGAGAGATGTAGAAAGACTCAAGTTCATTTCCTCCTTTGAAATGCTGTCAACATGAACACTGGCAAGATACGTTTACCAATACTGGAAAAAATCTGGGTTTGTTTGGCTCCTTGCATACATCGTTACACTCTACTGCTGCACTGATCTGCTGCAGCCTAATCCTGACTTGCCGAATCAGTTAGCAGATTAAAAACACCACGTAAATCATTTAGAAAGAGGCCTCAGGTGACACAGGTCATGTCTCTAGCTTGGACCCATTGCTTTTTCTGGTTCCACTACCTCAAACATGGGAAGTGTTGTGTTTCAGTAGTTTCTAGGTCTTGGGCCTAGTTCTTGTTGACAGATGGTTTACTTACCTTATGGGATCCTACAAGGATAAGCATGAGATTGTGAAGCGGTCGGTCATTGTAGGTTGTAAAAGAGTGGCTTTGGAAAGACTCCTGGGTTCCTATCTTGTGTTTGATAATATTATATGTACTGCTGCAGCTACAAATCCATATGAACTAAATGAGAACTTGTCAGCCTTGCTGCATACTGCCAATGGCCAGATCAGCATCTTTTCTATTAAGACTTCTCTTCCCAGTGCTGTTGCTCAGTGCTTGCCAGGACATGTAGTAAGATTACTTTGTTTTTAGTCTGGATGGTCTGGAAGCAGAGTGAAGTTACAGTAATGACAGTGGATGAGCTCTGGACACTGAAAAAAGGTAATGACCAATCCAGGTAGACAAGACTTATTTTATTAATAAAATTTGTATTTTCCTCTTTGAGGTGAGAGTTACAAACTTTGGTTCAAAAATAAAATATGACCAGCAAGATGTTGACTTTTGAAATCTCACTTTTACATGTATAAACGTGCATAAGAAAAGACCAGTTGGAAACGAGGCAGCAGAAACTAGTACTATTTAATTTAACAATTTTTGAAGAAATAGAAACAAACATTTCTTTTCAAGTCTTACATATATATTATGAAAAATAATTACAAAAGGATTTGTGTTGTAAAGCTAAAATGTAATTTCTACTTCCAACTACCTGAATAAAATGTTCAGAGGGAAGGCCAAACCAACGTTTGTTTGGTGACATTCGAATAGCACATTGTATCAGGTTTGGTCAAAGACAGCTCTGTAGGAAGCAGTACCCTTGTAATTTGCTGAGCAACTGTGTAGAATCACATGACCTAGACATATTGCATCCCTGGCCTTCAGGTGAAATAACGAGGAAAAAATACTTCATATTAATGGGACAGGCAAATATTGTATAGGACCGTTCTGTGGAACTTTCCCTATCCAGTTCAGGAAGCAAACACCCATCATTGCTTACATAAAAAGCTAAGTAAACACTGCAAGAATCCATAAATAACTGTTAGAATGCAGTTTCAATATTGATGTAAATAAGTACAATGGAAACAAATTCAGATGAGATAAAAAAAGAGACTGACTTCTTTCACACAGATTTTTAACAGATCTTTTACAGAAAAGTTGGCGTGGGTTTTTTGTGGGTTTGTTTTTTTTTTTTTTTTCATTTTTATTACATATTTTCCCCACCCAAAAATAGAAATTTGTTTATTTTAGGTATATACAGGTATCTTATGAAATGGTAGAATGAGAAAAGAACATAAAAAGTCTGAGGTATAGCACCATGGAACACAGCACCTTTGAAGGTGCTTTCACTGAAATTCATCATCACAGAGTGATACCAGCAGAAGAGGGTTTCAGTGTGCTGCTCAAGATCTTCCAGTTTTGCCACCTTACATTTTGTTGGTGACTTCAAATAACAAGCTCTTCAACAGCAATATATACAAAGGGAGTTTATTATTAATCAGAAATGGAGTTGGCTTCACTTGCAAGTACAGCTTTATATTTTCAAATACATACACAGTTCTGACACTGGAGTTTTGCAGTTATAAAATAAGAGCCAGATGCAATTCAAAGACACATGCAAGTTTTGGAAATGGACAGAGAAATAACAGTATAGTACTGTACATAGAATAATTACAATTTATTCAACACTTTCTTAACACCTCTTTGTTGTAATGGAAGGAGCACCATGTCGTTCATTTTTTTTACAGCACCGAAGGACTCCAAAGGGGTTGTTCCTGAAGTGAGCCCTATTTTGTCTGTGCCACAGCATCTTTGTAAAATAAGTTTAAGTCATGTGATTCTGGCCCTACAAGGGCAACAATTACTTTCTAGGTAAGACATACACAACAAGACATATTTTCTACACCATCCTTACTCAAAACTTGCATGTGGCATAAAGTGGGTTGGTAGCACCAAAGTGCAACATTTTTGTTGATCTGATTTTTGTCTTAAGCTTAACCAAGGAAGCAGACTGGACCGACCTCAAATCCAAACTTCTGGTTCTGATCACCAAAGTCATTGATCATCACATCAACTATAGGCACTTGGTCTATTTTGGGCGTGTTGATTTCAATCACCGTCTTCGCATAGCCTTTTCTTGACTGTTAAAAAAGGAAAAAAAGAGAAACAAACCCAAACGCGGTTATATATCAGAGCAGGAAGCATGTGCTGTAGCTCTTCATAGGCTATCTCTGAGTGTAAAATTTATAAATTATTGCCCCCCTCATGGACAAGTTCTTAGGATTTTTTTTTAAAAATTAAATGGAATGGTTTCGATTTTAGGAAGTGCTCAGCCCATAGCTTTTCGACTTACTAGAACAGGCCTACGAATGAAAAGTTACCCAAGACATTTAATGTTTCTCAGAGAATATATATGCTATCTGTACTAATAAATAACTTATAACAATATTCTCATAGCAGTGTACATGTCTTCCTTGTGAAAAAATTACTAATTAGCTCTGACAGGCAGAAGAAAGATCCACTGCTAAGAAGAAAGACTGTGACTGTCTCACAAAATATTACAGCAGCTGTTTGGACATGAAAGAAAGTAGTCGTCTGACAGGACTGTCAACTGATGCCTTTAGAACCAGGTTTGAAGGCACACTTCCTAACAAAGGCTCTCTAGATCCTCTGAATATCATCCAGCCAAGTCATTGTGTGAGTTGTCAGGACTGCACTTTGTTCAGATTGTCTCTTGTATCTTGCTGAGACCCCTTTCACCTATGCCAGGGTCTCAGTTTAAATGAGTATCAAAATTATGTAGATCTGAGAGTCCTCAGTTTAGTGACAGACTTAAAGCCTCTGGAGCTCTACATTCACCCACTGTGGATAACAAAAGCAAAATACAGGACTTACAGAAAGGCTATCCCGAAGCAGTATGTATTCAGGTGTCATTACTGAGGGGAGGAGACTGAACCTACCTGAGCTGAATCTCTGTCTCAGAGCCAGGTGTGTATCCTGGCACTTTCAAGTCTCTGATTTATATCACTGATTTCTCAGGAGCTGCCTTCAAAATGCTCCCACATCAAAACCCAAAATAATTAATGAGGCTTTAATTGTCACTTGCTCCTTTGATGTCTTTGTTTAAAAGCGTTCAGTACAAGCTATTCTGTTTCTGAGAAGAGGTAACAGTTGCTATGCCTACAAGACCCTGCTGGAGAGGTGGTCAGGGAGCTGATAACGTGTTTGGGATTTTAGCTGAGCTAAGAAAAGACTCTGAAAGATACAATCCACAAACTTCACCTGCCTTTGACTACCAAAACTGAGAAAAGGAAATACAAAGAAATGTATCAATACAATTAATTCACTGTTTGGGTACATACATATGGCTTAGTTCATACATGCTTTTACTGTATTCACTAAATATGCTGTCTTCATATGCCTTCATTCTGAGTGTAAACATATTCTCTCCCAAGGGGCTGCCTCTGCTGATTATGCTTTTTCTGCTTCTGCTATTCTCTTACACTGCACTCATTATTGGCAAATAGTCTAGTTTCAGCCCAATGGTGCTGACGGCCTGTATGCATGCCAGGTTTGTTCCATTTCTGTTGCTTGGCTTATGTTTGTGTAGGGTTTTTTTTTCTTGGTACCTATATGAAAATTAAATAAGGGAATTATGTACTGTAGTTAAAAATCTACTGAGAGACATTCCATTAAAAACTAGAATAGTTTAGAGGGGTTTTTTTCCAGAAGAAAACTGTGAAAAAAATGTGCTTGTTTGATTTCTACTTTACTTGATAGGTCGGTTTTGTACAGACTTCTGAGCCTCCACTTACCGCACAGCCGTCGTGAAGGGCTTTGATGTAAGGACTGTTGTCATAAGACATTTCTTCATCATTTGATCCTAAGAACCTTAGTGCTTTGTCGTAGCTGTCAGATGATGCATCATGCCAAGCTACAGACTGATGACAGTTGTAAGTGAAATTCTGTCTGGCAGAGGCACTCAGTAGTCTAAGGAATGTCATTTGGACCATATTAATGGAATTGCCTTCAACATCCAAATAGGAAAGCTGGAAAATACAAGTTACATCAATATTTTCCATTTCCTTTGTTAAAATGCAAACCAAAATTATTGTTGACAAAAGAACCACAAAACTGTTCTTAAAAAAAATTAAAAAAGAAAATTAATCAGCCAACATAATAACATTTTATGGAGCGTAAGGTTCAATAAAGCTACAGCTCAGTAAATGGATTTTCATGTTGTAGCAATATATTTAGGATGAAGAACTATAGTTCAGAACTCAGGACAGAATAATACAGCGAAAGACAGCAGAATCTCTTTGGGAATCTGTGTTCAGTTAATTATGAAGTGATGTCATCCTGCAGGCTCATCTTTGCATACTCCAGTTACCTAGAAGTGGGCAGGGGATCTGTGCTCCAGCTACTCTACTAAGAGTCAGTGGTGATGTGAGCACTGGGATCATTGTGGCACAACACAGAGCAGGCTGCTGTCCAGTGGCAAGAGGCTGCATAGCTGCAAGGGGAAAAGGGCTGGGGCTGAAGAGACTTTTTATTATCTATGTAGTTGTAAAATTATTTGGGATCTGTAGATCACTGATAATGTGTGCTTGATTTGTAACTGTTATGTTGCAGTGACAACTTACAAGTTTGCCTCGCTTAAATTCACTAAACCAAGATCCTGGATTCTCCTTTGGCCACGATGAAATCCTAACCTGTGTGGTAAAACAGCAGAGATAGAAGTATTTAAAACATATGTTATCAGACAGGAAGGTTTTACATTACCTGGGACAAATTTCACATCAGACAGTGAGATCTCTGCCCCTTCAAAGGTCTAAAATAGGATTGTTTTCTTGTACAGAATGCCTTCAAATTAGTGATTAAATGGAATCCAAAGTGATAGCTTACAAAGAGAGCTACTTCTATTTAAGGGAGACTGTTTTCATTTGTTAAGTTTCAGGTAAACTGCTAGTTTAAACTGTCCCTATGAAGAGTGTATAAATTAGATTTTTCACTGTTGTTAATGCTGATAGATCTCTATTTTTTGCTTTAGGCAAGCTTTTAGAAAGCCACCTCTACACTATCTGCCCCATCAGAGGTCATTTATAAGAAGGGAGGACACTGTTAATACATAGTGTTTTGTATCTTCTTTGCACAGGTAAGATATAAATGAAACCACAGGTCAAATGCTAGATTATGCACTTTAACTGCCTGCACAGCTATGCTGCATCCTAAAATGCAGTGAAATGTCAGCAAGCAGATGCAGAGATTGCTTATCTAATCGAAACAGTGAAAATACTGTTTGTTACATCTATGTACCATTTTACCACTTCATTCAGATTTGTGCACATTTTAGCGTAACCAGAAAGATAGATATATGAAAATGTGACAATGTAAGTATCTTCTTCAGTTCAACACTGCAACAGCATAGTAGGATCTGTCAGCAGCCAGCTGAAAACACAGATTGGCACTTACTCCTTCAGATTTCTTATCTGGGTAGATGCAAGTTTCTCCACCTGCTGTGAAATTGCAGTACACTTTGAAGGAGTCTCCAGAACATCCCTGGTTAGGATCAATCCAATATTCCCCTAAAACAAATGAGAAATTATTTGCCTTATGTAGTGGAATCAGTATTTGTAAGATCCGGGGTTTACTGCTACCCCAGTACTTTTTTGTAGCAAAGTTGGTTCATGTGAATGATGAGAAAGCAACCCTTTTCTGCCCTGTGATTTGTTTCTGCTGTTGCTTTTTATGAAAGATAACACCAAGTTATATTAAGTCTATTATCAAGACTTGGTAGACTTATCAAGTCTATTTTTATCTTTTCTCTGATTTTTTCCTTTTCTCTGATTTTACTTCAAACCATGATTCTGTTGCAGAATACTACTTGAGGTTATGAAGAAACTTGGTCTAGTGGAGGAAGGACATTATGCGTGAAACATACATTGCAAGTCTCAACAATTTGGCCATTTCAGTATTTAACATAGAAGTATAATTTGTACCTGTGGTAACAGCACTCAAAAACAGAGCACAGGCATCTTTAGGCATAAATTAGGCATGGCTTAGGTCAGAGAGAAAAATCCGTAGTCATTTGCACACCTGTCTACATAAAAACATGGCCACACAGGGCTTGGTGAGGTTGTAGCTGGCACAACTACCTAAAGCTTTTATTGAAAGAGACATATTTTAAGCAAAGATATTTTTGCTACTGGGTTAGGAAGCTACAAGACTAGACTAGTGAAGCTCCAGGCTGCTTCAGTTGATAAAAGCACCTTAACTAATCTTTGGTTAGGTGACACAGTGAGAAAGACAGTTAAAACTTCCCCTATATAGTTTCAAGAATCCTGCCAGACTGGCATGGCTGAGAATGCAGGCTCTACAATGCTAGGGTGAGTGAAGGCTGGGCATGAAAGAGAGCCACAGTCAATCCAAGGTCCATTAAAAATCAACACTTTTTAACACCATACTAATTATAATGGTGATTTCTGTGGTGTGGGTCCTTATCTCCGACTAGTTTCTCAGTAAGACAGCAGATTTTTTGACACTACTGTTCTAATCCAATTTCAAGCTAATAGTGAAGGTTTCAAAGAAGAATGACAAATCCCTTCATCAGTTCTGTCTTCTAATTGCAAGGCATAGACAAAACATTTATGGTATTTTAAAATTCTATTGATTCAGGCTGTATTTACTGAAAACAAATTCTTGCCCCTGGAGAATGTTGTGTTTTTATGAATGCATTTACTTTTATTTTAAACAAAATATTACTTTTTGATGAAGAAAGCTACAATTACTATGCAAATACTGGTAAATGAAGAAGGTGAATCTGGTTTATAAAAACCATTCATTATTATGAATGTCACTGAATTGTAAAATATGTACTTTTCATATAGCATATACATTGCTTAACTACTCCTCAAGGCAACCATCTGTTTTTATCTATCTAGAATGAAAACAATAGAATAGCATTAAACTGTTGAAATCTGTTTTCCCTCCCATTTAAAGGCACAAAAAATATTGCTTTGAACTCGGAAAATTATCCATTGCAATTGAAAAAACTGTGAAAGCATGAAAGCTCTGTGAAGGCTAGCTTTCATTTCAGCCTTTCCAGAGGGTAAGCTCAGAAAACAAAGAAGAATAATTAAATCAAGACAGTTCTTGAGAACACAGTGTCTTGTTCATACTGCTCTGCATTTTATTAAGCTAGTTCTTAGACACACTGAACAGTATGAGAGAAACTTGAATATCTATTCGCTGAATGATACAAAACAAACAGTGGTCATGCAGTAAAACAAATTATTGTTTCTAAGGGAAAACAAAGAGTAAATTTTTTTGAGAGTCACAGTCAATAATAGATCTCATATAATACCAGTGCTATTTTATAGTATTGTGCTCAGCTAAAGTATACAGCTAAAAAGTTTTAATTTCTTTTAATACACGCTATTAGCTATCCCAGCAGGCTGACGTTTGTGATTTTCCTTTCCACTGATCTGATAAGCATCAATCTTTAATTCCTCTCCTGTTTAGATAGTTCTGGAAATGCAAGGCCCACATTTCCAGAAAAGACTTGGTTTTTATTTGGCACTTCACAAAGTTTTAAATCTAAACCCAGATCAGGTTATGCATTTAAAGCATTATGGATTTTACCAAGAGAACGGCTCTTACTTACATTTTATACATTTTTATACATGAAAAATTGATTTAATGAGACTGTGTTTATTGATCAACTATATTAACCACCTACCAATAATGAATTATTTTCTAAAGTATCCTAGCAGATTACAACTTCAGCCTTGTTTGCCTTTGTCACACAATTTTAACATACCATCTGGGAAGTCTGGGTGGCAGAGTTGCAAGTCTTTGCAAGTTCGGGCTGGGTTATTCTGCGTGCCCATTGGATACTTCATATGTTCAATGTCTTGCTTCAGTGAATTCAATGAACCAAATATCTCTTCCATGCCATCGGAATAATCCAGAATATTATCACCAGCATCAGATAACATGTAATCAGGAGATCTTCTTGTCTTTTTGGGTGACTGGATTGGCAGTGGCTGGATTACCTCACCCGGAGGACCCTGAGTGGAAAACGATGCTTCTGGTTACCTTTTCTGTCTGTTTTTTAGCTGCATAAATAGGCAGAGGAAGACCACAGGATGTGGCTTGCAGAAGCTTTGAAAAGGCTTTCTTCAAATTCTTTGTTTTGCTTATTTCCTTGATATTTTGGGGAAGAGTGTGCTGCCCTCATATAAGTTAAGTGTGCAGAACTGCCCTTGTACTTGCCTATTTATCCCTGGCAATTCCCTCAAGCACAGGCATAGCCTATGACAAATGAAAACTGAGGATGTTTTCTTTGATAAAATTTTAAAACTCCGCTTGGGGTCTATAAAGCAATACAAATATATAAAATACAAATTTCAAGTGGTTGAAACATTTCATTCAGATTCGAAAAAAAAAACATTTTTCATTAATCTCAATCAATATATTCCTTATCCGCAAGTTCAAAAATGCTGGCTTCTACCCCTCTGCATGTCAAATAAGAGTTCTTACTTACTGGAGGACCAGGTGGGCCAGGTAATCCACTGTCACCTTTTTGACCAGCAGGACCCTATTAAGGCAATGAAAGGAATGAAGTGCTGACCATACTACACAGTGTTAAAAGTAACACACACAGAAGTTAAAGAACAAAAATATGGATGGAAGCTACTTACACTGGATCCTTTGGAACCTTTTGGACCTTGGGGACCCTACAGACAAGAACACAGAACTATAGTTGGAGTGTATGTCACACAATCAGGGAGTGTTTTGAACAGGAGGACTGGATGAAATTACTTACAGGTAAACCAGGAGGACCAGGGGGTCCGAGTGGACCTGCAGGACCGGAAATTCCCTAAGACAGAGTAAGAGAGTAAGTACAGAACTGAAGTACTGGACTGGATTTAAAAATGCGTATCTATGAAAGCATCCAACCCTGATGAGTTTTGATTTAGGCCATTTGCTAGAGTCCAAATAGTCTGTAAGTTTACAATATTACCTGACAGTTTGAGTTGCCTGTGGTTGTTCTTACACTGCAGTACTTACAGTCACAACCGTGTTCCCCTTTAGACTGACTTCGAAACCTCACTTTTTACATAGTGCCTGGAAACATGGATAATAACTAGGAGAAAGGAAGCTACTTTGGGTAATGCAGTTAATAAACATGATGAGAGAGGTGTTGCTAGTTTTATCTTATCCCTTAGGTGTGATTACTTCATCTTCTGAAGTATGACATTGTTTCGAGCTAACTTCACCATGTCTGTAGGAAAGTTTAACTTCTAGCAGGAGGCTCTGGGTGTTACATGTTTATAGTAACTTTATGTCTCTCAAAAGAAATAGTTGAATATGCACTCTTTGCTTGCACAGAACTTGAATGAAAGCGCAAAAGCAGATTTTACTCACTGCGTCACCCTTGGCTCCCGGAGATCCCTGTGGACCAGGAAGACCCCTATCACCCTTTTCACCCTGTTCTCCTGGAGGTCCAATCAGGCCTATCAAACCAGGATGTCCCTAAACAAGATAGAAGAAAATATAGTTGAACACACAGTACATATAAAGTAAATGTTCTTTTCAAACATATGAATTACAACTTTCAAATGTCATCACTGTTGCTAGTCAACGATTAACCTGCAAAAAAGTTATTCTGAAAGCATATTGGTTGGTTTTAGTTGGCCTTTTAGACTTAATTTGCAAGCTGTGACTGCTTATTCAGTGAAAGAGGTGCAGCATACTCCTTGCTGAAACCAGTACAGAAACAACAATACCTGTGGGTACAAATTTCATAAATGTTACATTTAGATGTTATAAGCATATTATAGGGTTGCACAGTTGTTTCCACATGCAATACAGCTGCGTAAGCAGCTGCTGCAAGCACATAAACAAAACCTGAAATTCAGGAGATACTGATATCCTTTTCTCTATGTGTTTTTTTTCGGATATACAAGCAATCCATAACCTGTACTATCCTGGATGTCTCAACCCATTATTTCAAAAGAAGGTATTATAGCTGTTAAATATTTAGATTTTATTGTTTTAAAATAAAAATCTCAAGTACTTTTTATTGCTACTTACTTGTTTTTTGTCAAATGAACAGCTCTCTTTACATCACTGGGATTTTATTGCAAGGAAGAATCGCATGGTCAATAGATTATGACACAGGAAGTAATCTTTTCCTTTCTCTGTAGCTCCAGGATACCAGATGTGGATTAAAACTTCACAATTACTATAAGACTATGTGAAGGTGAGCAGACACAGGAAGTTGTCTTGCTTTCTGATATAAAACCTCTAGTGTTTTCTTCTGCTAATTTTATACGGACTTTTAGACTGGATAAAAATTACAAATGCACAAACAATGACTACATTATACCTTCTCTCCTTTGGAACCTGGATCTCCTTTCAAGCCAGGCAGGCCAGGCGGACCCTAAATAAATCAAAGGAAGAAATGTTAAAGTAAGTTTTAACATACAGCTCAGATCATGGTTGCTTAAAATACTACCAAAGGCGGTGTGAGTCAAAGTACAGTCATTCAGCGGTTAATGCTTGTGATTAGTTGTAATTGCAATGCAGTGTTTGCGCCTTTAGCCTGGGAGCAGTGCTGATAACACCGATGTTTTTAGTTGTTGCTCAGTAATGTTTACGCTGACCAAGGACTTTTCAGTCTCATGTTCTGCCAGTGAGGAGGGGCATGGGAAGCCGGGAGGAAGTAGAGAGGACACCTGACCCAAACTGACCAAAGGGGTATTCCATACCACAGCACGTCATGTCCAATATAGAAACTGGGGGAGTCACCCAGAAGGC
The DNA here is from genome assembly GCA_017639245.1 of Myiopsitta monachus. NCBI lineage: Eukaryota > Metazoa > Chordata > Aves > Psittaciformes > Psittacidae > Myiopsitta > Myiopsitta monachus. The sequence goes on along the minus strand of CM029923.1, from coordinate 342,669 downwards.
CCAGATTGCTGCTCGGGTGGGGCTGGGTATCTGTTGGTGGGTGGTGAGCGGTTGTATTCTCTTCCCTTGTATCTCCCTTGTCATTATTACTATTGGTGGTAGCAGCAGTGGTTTGCGTTGTACCTTAGTTACTGGACTGTTCTTATCTCAGCCCGTGGGAGTTACATTCTTTCCATGATCCTTCCCCATCCCTCTGGGGGTGGGGGGAGGGAGAAAGAGGGGAAGAGAGCAGGCAGCTGCGTGGTTCTGAGTTACCAGCTGGGCTTAAACCAGGACACCTTACCTTACAGAGGTGTTAAACTGATACCTTTTTACTGGTATCAGTTTAATTAAATCGGTTCACATTATAAGAGCAGCTTACAATTTCTAATTTGTATTTACAAGCTGTCCTTTCTACAGCACAGTAAAGGCATATGTTAGTTTATGAAACTGAGTAAGAAATGAATGCTTTTTATTCTCTGTCTTATCTGCAGCTGTCCCTCAACATCACTCCATAGAGTTAGATTTCTGTAAACAGAAAAGTGCTGGGACGGGAGACAGAGCTGTGCACATCACAGCATCAACAAAACCATTCCACAAGCCCTTCCATGTTTCTGGGACGGGTGTGGGGAGGGGACAACGTAAGCCACTCTTTTTTTTTTTTTTTTTTCAGGTGGATCCAACGTAAGCTGATGCTTATAGAATCCATTGGAAAACTCCACTGCAGTCTTGCTAGCTGGGAAACCACTGCAAAGGAGAAACATATTCACATAGATAGGTCTTCTTTTTGCACCTCCCTTGCAAAAACTACTGAATAACCTTGTTCTTATAACTTGAGACAAGCTTATTTCCCTGCCACTGCTTTGTTTTGGTAGCTTTACTGAGTCATAAGAACAATCCATTGAAGATACTATTTCATCAGCTGTAAAAATCTGGATAGATGTCACAGAGAAGTCTCTACATGAAGCTTGTTAAAATCACCTTGGTTTGCCTTTTTTATTATTTTAATCTTTATTTATCATTTTAGAAGAATTCTGAGGGATTTGAGAAATATTCTGAACTTCACAAGAATGGCAATGCTGGTTTTCTGTAATTCGTACTGAATGAGGTGAAAAAGTGCATTCTGTGCAGCTCACATGCAATCCCAGAAAAAGCATTCATTTCTCAGAGGCTATGAATCTGGACACTGAACACTTCTGTATCAGGTGTAGAGCTACTAGACTCAGTATCTCATCGCTGCTAGTTTCCTTCTGGCAGTGGACATCTGAGAAGTTATGATATGGATAGCAGTAATAAGTGACCTTTTCAACCAGGCACAAATTCAAAAGTGCTGTAACAGTTCATGTACAAAATATTATTCAGTGCATACCCTTTCCATCTCTATTTCAGGTATCATTAGATGCAAAAGCCTAGGCAAATACATAATTCATGAATGAAAAGTGGAATTTTTAAGCTTCTAGAATCTAGAATCAGTTATTTTCACCTGCAGTGCGTTGTGCTCTGCTGCAAATCTGCTTTCATATTCTTCTTCCTATAGCAATCTACTGTGGAGGGAGGAGCATGAAGGAGGGAGACCTAACCTCAGCAACTTTTGCATATAAACTTTACTTCCTTAAAATCCAAACTAAAGTTTAAGTTGCAGCAATGCATCTAAAAAAGGTTCTTGTTGGGCTGACAAGACACAATCTTGTTGAGCATATGCATTTGGGAGTATACACTTCATTAATACATTTAGCTTCAGACTTGAACTGAGTACTTAAGCTCTCAAATGTTGGAAAAGAGATTTTTTTTATGATGTGTTAGGAGGCTTCTTGTAACTGATGTGTGGGAAGGGGATGCTTGTTATTGCTGAGTAATTGTTCATTGGCTTTAGGTATCAACACAGGACTGTAACAAAGGAGATCAGTTTTCAATTCCCTGATTTCTCCCCCATGCATTTTATTGGGCACATCATTTAAAAACTGTAGTGGTGATCCCATCGTCAAACTCTCTGGAAAAAAGAGTTTGTATTACGGGCTTAGCACAGGAGAATACTTTTTCCTTGCAGCTTCTCATTCATTGCTCCCAACATCTGACTTACAAGAAATATGTTAACCATGAGACTAGACAAAATCAGAATGTTAAAATGAAGGCCAACAAAGACCTATAGTGTAAAGTTTCCTTGGTACACTGTTTGCTCACTTTTGTTTTCTAATGGACAGAGAAAAATGAAATTATACATAGGTACTATTGTAATATCATCTATAATTATTTACATAGAAGTGACTGATTGATACACCTGGTGGACAGGTGTATCTCAGTCCATTGGGAAAAATCCTTCCAGTGTGTGGGGCATAAAACTATTTGTTCTGAAACTCTACTTAGAGGTTATGAACTTGCATGTTTTGAAAATGTAAATGGTTACCCAAATGCTTTCACCTGTGCAAGTGTTCCTGTCAGTGAAAGAAAAGGCAATTGCCCATTTTCACATATGCACATGAAAGTGAACTGCTGGTTTAGGGTAAAAGTCTTATTTATGCAGCATCTCAGTTTAAATTCCTCATTTTTTCCACTTCCATTTTTATCTACTGGAGAATTCTGATATGAAAAATGTATAGCTGCGGTTCAGACCTTGAATTCTCACCGGGGAGGCAGGAATGCTCTTGGAAAGATTTTGAGTTCAGGTTTATAGCTGAAGTGCAAAAACTTTCAGTACTAAGGCTACCAAAGGACCTGTATCATCTGTATCCTCTGAATCTATATAGGAAAAGGAACAAAGGATTCCCTTCACATTTCTTATTCAAAGCCTTCCTCTTGCCCCTTAAAAGCTGTGTAATTTCTGAAGTAGAGGTTAGCTCTTTATTGCCCCATTCTCCTGAAGTAATCTGATTGTATATTCTGGCCAAAACAACATTTTACTTAGTATGTGATATGTTTGCACTGCTTGCAAACTGTAAAATACCTTAACAGTGTAACACTTGTTATTTTTTTTCCATCAAACTATAACAGTCTATATATTGTTTCAAGGCTTTTTATTCCCAGTGTGTCACTCAACTGTGACAGTTTCAGTGAATTTCAAAAGCAGCAGATATAAGATCTTTCCACTAGTTTATATAATTCTGATCTGAATTTCTGCACATAATACTGAATAAGAACAGCAGTGTTGTGCAATTTCTGCTTGGTATCATGTTTTCAGCTTGTTAGAAGAAAATGCACTAAAATAGCAAATGTAAACAGAAGCAATGATATAACTTGATAGTATGTCATCTATGAGCTTCCCTTGCTTTAATCATTACTAAGACAGAGCAGAACTGCAGCATGCCTTCGTTGCACTAGAAACTGGGAGTTTGGTTCATTCAGACCCCTTTGAATCACTGGGTCCTGGCACTGCTGCAGTGAACAACTGGCATTATGCTACTGTTCATTTTTAGAAAACTAGCATGTTTTCTTCATTAGTAGAAGCTCCTTTTTGGCCCTAATTCTGACCTGACTTTTACTTCTCTAAGGAATAGGTAAGATCTAAATTTTTACCCTATAGATAATATTTTCCTAAACTAGCAGTCACTAAAATCAATGGCTGTACAAAACTTGCAACTGCTAAGGAAACTCAAGGATTTAAAGTATGAAGCTTTGCTGACGTGGGGACAGAAGTAGATTCTTTGATTGTAAGTTTCATTAATTTTAGTTTTAATTCTCTTCAGGGGATTTCAAGAACTTGGTTTTACACTGCCTTATGCAAGTTTTTATGTGCTCAGCATCATTCAGCACAGCTGCCTACTGAAGTAGAGCAGTAACATTCGAAGGCAGTTGTGCACCAGATTTTACCAGCACAGAAGAATAGTGACTTTGTGCTAGGAACTGACTTGCACATTCATTTTTCTGTAAATGCTACATTTTAATGAAATGGTGCTTTTTCTGGTTTGGCACTGAAAGGAAGTGTACTCACCAGAGGCCCAGGAGGGCCATCCTGACCAGGCGCTCCAGGTAGACCTTGTTCTCCCTAGAAAAAAAACATAAAGTTTGCTTTACCAGAGGATATACAAGAAGTGCAACATTTACATTATTACTGTATGCTCTGTTTACTTACCACAGGGCCAGGAATGCCCCGGAGACCCTCTGGGCCAGGTTTTCCTGCAGGTCCTTGTGGACCAACAGGACCTGTTTTTCCAGGAGCCCCTTCTGCACCAGGTTCACCCTAGAAAGAACATAGCAACAGAGGTCAGATAGGAAGAGCTGACTAAGCTTGGCACTGTAGGGAGATACAAGCTGCAAAGAGAATAAAGTTTCTTCACTCCATTTTTTAGAAGCTCTTCTAGAAACAGTGTTCTGTACAGGACAGGTTTTTGAATGGTATTTTGATAGCTTCATATATTTGTGTGATGTGGTGCTGCCAGTAAAGCAGGCTCATCTTGCTTTTCTGCAGGGGTGAGCTAAGTCAGGCCTGCACTGTGAGAGTCCACTATGTAGTCCATTATGTACTGCTACTAATTCTGGAGCTAAATTTGGATTTTATGGTTTGCCCATTATTGTTTTGGTTAAGTTTCACATTCAGTGCATGAGAAGGAATTTACTTTTCAGTTATATGCAGCTTACATTTAAATGCTCCCTAAAAAAAAATCTTGACTGTATTACCTTGGCACCTTTTTCGCCTTGTCTGCCTTCAGCGCCAGTTGCTCCTGGAGGTCCCTGTAAAACATGGAGACAAAGCTCATAATCTCAGGTTTCTAAAATACTGCCAGTGGAAAAAACTCTGTGAATGTGATTTCCACTGTATTAATAAGTAGTAAATACTAACTAAAGAACATTAAATTTCTCTTTTGGCGTTTAATTCACATGATAAAAATACCAATCTGTCATATCAGCTGTTTTTCTCTTGATAAAATTTTCTCGGATTTTTAGAATAGATAAAAGAATATACATCACATAACACCTCTGATATGATTAAAAACAATAAATAGCTTGGAAAAATCAGAACAGGATATAAAAGGAAAAGAACAGTGCTAATTTACAATATACGCTAATAGTTTTAAATCTGCTTTGCATTGGTTTCTACCTATTCATCGTAATCCACTGATTCCAAAAGTGCCTGTCATTCTACAGTGCACAGAATGGCATATTTATTCTAAGTCAGGGATGGTCTTAGTGAGCATTGATACATGCCTTAATATTATCCAGTAAATACGGAAGAGGAAAAAAATAATCATGAGTAGAGGTTATAAGGAATGAAATGAAGACACTGACTACAAGTAGCTCTTGGTACCAGGTTTCCTGGTACCTTAGTACCTGGATACCGGTCTTCAAAAGCTCTGACTAAGAAGACACAACTTAGTACTGCAGGAGGGTGTAGAGATGAGATGAGGTTCAGGTGAAGGCCACAAAACAGGAGTTGCAGTCACATGGGAGCACTTCGAATACCTATTGTTGATGTCACCCATCTTTCATTTTCTTAAGGTTTCAATGGAAATTGAAACTACATTTTTCTCCTCAAAAACATTAGGGTGTGATTTTCCAGTCAGGGAATTAATATTCATAGCTTCAGTTATGAACAAAAGCACTATCTAGAATCTAATGTACTCTGCTGAAAATGGTTCTCTTATATAGTTTAGAAAAAGATGCAGTCAAGATAATAGACCAACTGCTTCCCAGAAGGTTAATTTTTAGCCTGGGAAATGTCTCTATAACAAGTGGCCATTTCTTGCCAACCAATAAGCAGCTTAAAGCAAAAGGAAAGTAAAGGGACTATGATCAAATACAAGGTGATCTTCTGAATCTATAAAACTTACTTCCTAAGACTCAGCTATTCATTAATGCTGCAAGCAGTTTGCTATGTAGAAATTTATTTACTGCTTGTTACTTCAAAACAAGAGGCAGTAAAGAAAATGCAGGTCCCTAAACCGCATTCTTAATTTTACAGATGAGGCCTGTTTTTACAATCAAGCATGAACCTGTATGCTTCGTGAGCTCTGCGTTTTAGACTAGAATTTGACCTAATAGCAATTTTTCATACTGGAGCTGAATTTAGCCTAAACTTTTATAGCTTTTAATATATTCCATCATCCACTATTATTGGCACATATCTTGAGCAACTCAACCAGTTTTAATGTACTTCCTGGAAATACATATTCTTTCTATAACTAGTTCCATAGAAGTATATTAAGATCATTCATTTGCCTCTTAAATGAAGCTTTCTCCAGGGTGGAACTGAACATCAGCAGCATTCTATGAACCTTCTTTCCAATAGAGATATTTCATAGAATCACAGAATGGTTTGGGTTGGAAAGGACCTTAAAATCACCCAGTTCCAATGCCCCTGCCATGGGTAGGATGCCTCACACTAGACTATGTCACCCAAGACTCCATCCACCATGGCCTTGAACACTGCCAGGGATGGAGCACTCACCTCTTCTTTGGGCAACCTGTGCCAGCACCTCACCACCCTCACAGTATAGAACTTCCTTATATGTAACCTGAACTTACCCTGTTTAAGTTTGAACCCATCACCCCCTGTCCTATCACTGCAGCCCCTGATGAAGAGAAGTTCAGACTTTCCATCAAAGGTAACGGAAAATGAATTGAATTACCCACAGCGGACCTTGGCCGTTTGTTTGGGTATCAACAGGTTGTTCTGTTTGGTGTTTTTCAGAGCTGTAAGTGGTAAAGGACTTAATTTTACCTCTTCAAAATACAGAGAAACTAAAAAGCCCTGGGCAGTGTGAGCAAGTTGCTCACTCTTTGAAACAGGAAGAATAATTCAAATCACTCCTATTCCAGTAATAATCTCTGGTGCATATACCCCTTTGTGTAGACTTGCAATTAGTTGGGTGTATTGCAGTTTGCAGCGATAACAAGAAAACTGATTAACAGGTATATAAACAAACTCAGGAGCATTTTAGAAACAGGACTTTGTTGTTGTTGTTGCATGAATTAGTTTACATGCCCACTGTATTTACTGCACAAAAACTCCTTGCACTCAAGTTCCCATACGGATTATAATCTACCTAAGAAACCAAAAAGGGTTGAGTGTTGTAGTTTGTATTTGAGAAATACGGTCTCTGCCTAATCTAGAAATGCAGCTGCGACATGAATTAACAGGGCTAAAAACACTGTGATTGCTAAATTACAAATACAGTGAATCATGATTGCTAAACAAAGGGGGTGCTGTCATTATCAAACAGTGCCAGTGCAAAGCATCTCAATAAACTGCTCTTTCTAACAGGCTGTGATTGCTGGCATGGCGCAGATGGTGCTTCTACACAGAAAGACTGCTAATTACTATTTATCTTACCTTCCTACACTTGAGCTGTTGGGAGTGTCTGGTAAATTTTAACTGACAAAAAGGATACCAATAACAATAATTTTAAACTGATGCAAGGCTCCCCACCCTCACCACCACAGCTATCACGGTGATTTTTATGATCATTACACTTTAAACCTGGACCTGATATATTGGGTGCACCCTTACTGCACCCTCAGCAAGTTTGCTGATGATACCAAGCTGTATGGTTTGGCTGCATGCTGGAGGGAAGGAATGTGATCCAGATAAGGACCTTGATAGGCTTAAGAGGAAGGCCCATGTGACCTCATGAAGTTCAGCAATGCCAACCGCAAGGTCCTGCATGTGGGCTGGGGTAATCCCAAGCAATACAGGCTGGGCAGAGACTAGATTGAGAGCAGCACTGAGGAGAAGGACTTGAGGGTGTTAGTTGTTGAGAAGCTCAATATGACCTGGGAATGTGCGCTTGCAGCCCAAAAAGCTAACTGTATCCTGGGCTGCATCCCCAGCAGCATGACTGGCTGGTCAAGGGAGGTAATTTGCCCCCTATTTACTGTGAGGGGGGTGAGACCTTGGAACAGGATGCCCAGAGAAGCTGTGGCTGCCCCATCCTGGCAGTGTTCAAGGCCAGGTTGCACAGGGCTTGGAGCAACTTGGTCTAGTAGAAGGTGTCCCTGCTCAGTGGCAGGGGGTCAGAATTAGATGAGCTTTAAGGTTCCATCCAACTCTAAACCATTCTATGATCCTTTTGTGAGGCTGGCAAATTGAATCTTTTTTTCTTTCTAGCAGATAGAGAAATTCAGGCAGCAATATTACAAATGTTAAACAGTCATATAATGATAAAGGATTAGAAGAGGGGTTTCTATTCCCAAAGCTATACTAGACTATTTGTTCAGCTTAGAATGTAATATAAATGCATGCAATGCCTCATGTTTTCTAGAGGATCTGGGCTGATTTCCGTCAGTTGAAAACTTGTCGAGGGATCTGATGAGAGGAAGACATACTGATGAAGCACGTAGCATAGCAGCCATTACTAACTCAGACAGAACTGTTAAGGCTAGCACTGGGACCTGGACAGCTGAAAAGTCTAGTTAGCCATCTGCTGTGGACTACCTCTACCAAACAGCTTACTGTACTGGATATTTTTAGACGTATAAAGTGAATGTAACAGCCAATGAAGCAGTAGCCATTATGTCAAGCCTCTGAGGTCTTGGTGTGGTAAGATGCTTAAATAGAGGGGAAGAGGGGAATAACAGAACAAATAAGGAGACTATACAGCAGAAGAGGTCAAGGGACTACATTTAAAAGTACGAATTCTGAGTTCTGTCATCTTGTCATTTCAGAGAAAGAAAAACAAAAAGCTGGGGTAGAATCTCGCTTTCTAGTAATACAGCCAGAGCTGCACCTCCACAGACAGCAGTATTACTACTAAATGGTATGTCCTTCTAAATACAAATGAAGGTCACTTGTTAGGGCTTTTTGTTGGAATTGATTCTACCATACAACTGATGAAAACCTGTTTGTGTTCATTCTGCCACTGAAGCATGAAGCTTTCGATCCTTAGTTGTTTCTCTCTGGTATAGTATCAATACAGTATAGACTCTCTACATGCTTGAAACATTCAGGTGGTTAAGGAATGTAGAATTTGATTCTGTAAAATGGTTTCTTCAGAATTCAGGAATGGGATTACCTGGCAATATTTAGCTATACGTTCTCCCTAAATTGCAATTGTGTCAGACTACAGGGTGTGCTTGTAAAGTTTTTTTTGTCTAGGTACAATCAGATGCAATATATCCCATCTGTTTAGGAATGAGCTAGTGCCTTTCTGTATAATAAAGTCGGAAGTTCTAATTTGATGTTGAACAAACATATGAGTTGTTAAATTTCAATCGAGCCGTATTTCAGTTCTAGTGATAAATTTGCTAATGCTACTATAATAATTTACAGTATTATCAACGTTTTGCAAGTAGGTGTAGCCTATAGATTATTGTGTAACATAGAGAAAACTAATAAGGCATGTCAATTCAATCAAGCCTATTAAATAGAGCAGTTTAAGGCATTTTGTTAAATAGCTATCAGCTTACATTTAATGATGCCCCCTTCCTTGCTTTCTAAAGTGTAAAAGCTGCATGTAAATGCTCTCTAAAGGTTAATGCATCTACTACAGTTCTGTAAGTGTAACATTATTTACTGGTTTTGATTAGCTAAATTTGTAAAGCCTGTGAAGCTTCAAAGACCTTAGAAATAAGGGAATGGCTTCATAAGTTACAGAAATGTCTGCTTGTTAATTCTGTATGAAGAGGAAATGATACAGAATTGCACAAAAACTGCACTGAAATGATTCTATTTCAGAGACACCAAAGCACACACATTCTTCCTGTTCCCTGCTAGCAGTCATGTGCCTACAGATGATGTCTTGTATTACGCTCATAATCACTCACTCTTAATGAGTGGGGACTTAAGAATTAGTCTCCTTAGGAAACTAATCCAGCAGACACTAAATTCTTACCCTAGCAGACAGCTGAATTCACTTGGGTGGACAGAAAAAGCACTTTATAAATATGGAATAAATTCTTTCCTGTTTATTTTTTCCCCAAGTTCAAGGGTTTTCTCTGCTGTTTCTATTTTTTCACTTCTCACATTACTTAGAAGAAACTTCAGACATCATCTATGAGTGTCACAACATAGAAAACAAGTAGCTGACATTGTCTAGAAGATAGTGTCTCAGAAATAGACATATACAAGAAAATTACTTACTCTTTTTCCAGGTGGGCCAGGTGGGCCAGCTTCACCTGAAGGGCCTGGTGGACCCTGCAATGGAAAATGATCTGCTCAGTGGAAACAAAGGATAAAGTTTGGATAAATCTTTACCAAACACAATAAACATCAGCAATATGTTGGCCCCTTTCAAAGGACAGAAAGTAAGCACCATAAATACACACAGAGAAGTATACAAGCATATTCAATAAATCCTTTCTTAGGGTAGTCTTTTGAAACTTTTAACAGCTTTTGTTTCTGTATAAAATGTAATTCTTCTCTCTCTACCTGCAACAAGACATTTCAGACCAGGAAGTGGCTGCTCAGAAATAACATATGTCCTAGCCTACTAGCTAGCTCTATTAAGAAGTTTCTCAAGTGGTGAAGTCATTACTTTTGCTAAATATTTTCACTAATATCCGTGAGTTACCTGCCCCATAGGTGCCCTTCCCCTGAAAAATCTTTTGTGCACTGATAGCCGTTTGGCGATTCCATCTTGGTAATCTATGATACTCTCAAACATTTCAGGGTTGCTGAACAATTTGATAAGCTTTCCTTCAGGAACTCTAAAAGCACTTACTGTTAAAGTAAGACATACAGATACTGATTTCCTGAAGTTTGCAGCAAAACTCCAGTTTATAACTTACTTCCAACCTCAATGTACTACCATTTTTTTTATTTTTAAGCTGACCTGTATAGGATAATTCCCTAATAAGCATCCACTTAGAAAGTATTTTTAAGTGCATGAATGTATAGAAACCACTGATTCAGCATAAGATACTTTCTTAGCATAGGGAGAGAACATGCAGTTGAAATAAAATGACAAAAGACAACTCACAGGTTGACCAGGATCACCGTCTTCACCCTTCTCTCCACCACCACCATCTTGACCCTACAGAAATCACAGAAAAATAAACCACATACAAAATTCAGTTAAATTAAGTAACTTAGTTTCATAGATGAATATAAAAGAACTATTTTTCTACAGAACATTTTCTTAAAGACACTAGTCTTCAAAACTTTTTAAAGATTTCTATACCTTTTTTAAGACTTAAGAAATACATGAACAGAAAAGCGACAAATCTTAAAGGCAAGACCGCATCCCCAGAAAAGGAAGAGGCAGGATTAACTGGAATTTAATGCAAACCAAGACTAGGATCTAAACCTGGTTTTTTAAGTATACTTACAGCTGGACCAGGTTCACCAGGGGGACCAGGATCCCCAGGAAAACCAACTGGGCCCTAGATAAACAAGGAATATGTCATCCATTGGCAAGCAGGCAGCAATCAGCGCAAGTATTTTATGAAGCATATAATGAATTTAGTTCAAATATGGAAAATTATACACAGTTCTATACTGTCCTGGGTTCAGCAGTAGCAGTCATTTTTCTCCTTCTTAGTAGCCAGTGCAGTACTGTGTTTTTGACTTTTGGCCTGGGAACAGCACTGATAACACCGATGGTTTCAGTTGCTGCTCAGTAATGTTTACTCTGACCAAGGACTTTCTGAGTCTCATGCTCTGCCAGGGAGGAGGGGAAGCCGGGCAGGAAGCAGAGACAGACACCTGACCCAAACTGACCAAAGAGGTATTCCATACCACAGCACGTCATGCCCACTATATAAACTGGGGGCAGTTACCCAGAAGGGTTGGATCACTGCTGGGTTGGGCTGGGTATCGGTCAGTGGGTGATGAGCGGTTGTATTCTCTCCCCTTGTTATTTCCCTTATCATTATTATTATTGGTGGTAGCAGCAGTGGTTTGTGTTGTACCTTAGTTATGGACTGCTCTTATCTCAACCCATGGGAGTTACATTCTTTCCATTCTCCTCCCCATCCCTCTGGGAGCAGGGGGGAGGAAGGGGGGAGAGTGAGGGAACGGCTGCATGGTTCTGAGTTACCATCTGGGCTTAAACCACAACATATATGTAGCATAACTTCAGCAGTGCTTCATAGTGCTTTATATGAAAACTATTAAGCTAACTTACTGGGTTACCCTTAGGTCCATCATCACCTGGAGGTCCTTTAGCACCTGGTGGTCCAGCTGCTCCAGGTGGACCAGCCTCACCTTTTTCTCCCCTTTCACCTTTCGGACCCTGTGGAAAACATATAAACCCAAAAATGTAATCTGAAAATTGAACAGCTAAAAAAAGATCACAGTGGCAAAACTGTTTGTCAGACCTAGGCAAAGTTACTCCTCTCTAAATGCTGGCAAGTAAATGGGAAGAAAGGGCCTCAGGCTCAGGTTGGAAAACCTGTGAATCTCAGGTAAAGTGCCAACATCTGCACTCAATTTGCATCATGAACTGTCTTCAGAGAGAAAAATGTGTCAACTGCACGTTGAAGTTAATACATTTGGAAGAAAAATAGGTACCCTTTCAAGAAGTCTTCAGCTTTGTCCTCTAGTTGTTAGTACAAGATGTGGCTATAATTATGCAGAAGCAAACTGCGTTTTAAAGGTGTAAATCCTTCACTGAAAATGTAAAGAAAATGTACACAAGTAATCCAATGATAAGCTTTCTAAAGTAAGCACCACCAAATACCTTAGTTCACCATAGTAAGTGTTAGAATAAAACTAACCCAAAATACTCACAGATGTTCCAGATTCTCCAGGAGGTCCAGGGTTACCAGCTTCTCCAGGTTCTCCCTGTAAATTTGTGAGGATATATAGATAAGTCATTAGGGAGGATATTTCTATGAATTTACTTGTTATTACATAGGCTTCTCATGCTTGTTCATGTTAACAGCTTACAAGAACTGTCTTATATTTTGGTCTACCTAAAAGGTGTTGAGTTACACATGGGTTTGCAAAGAGGGAATCTGAGATTTTAAAGAGAATATAGCAAACTAAGCTTTTACTGAGCTTGGAAGACTAACCTTCCCTTTGGGCTTTGGAAGATCTTCCCCTTTATTATCCCATATATTGCAGATTTCCTCTTTGCCATCTTTCTTTCTTGTCACAGAAAAGGCAAAGAAGTATACTGACTGTGTATATTTTTTTCTTTAGAAGATAGATACATTTTGCATGGAAGCAAGTTTCTACAAATAGGAAGAGGCTAATTGAAAATGAACATCAGTGGAGTGAAGATACTATTGCTGCTATTATATAAAGAAAAATATAAGGATGAAATAGTAGCTGTTAGCTAGTAAAACTTTCACCACAAGCTATAAAGCTGTACACTATGATTTACTGGTGATGGAAATTGTTTAGCAAAGGAGATGGCTTTGAGGATGAAAACTATATGAAGAAAATCTGTGCAAGTCAAAGTTACACACTATTAAGTAAACATTTAAGTTAATTCAGTCTCTTTTTGAGCTAACAGACAGTATTAACCCAAAGTCTGTCTTTGCAATTGTTCATTTTAATGTTTAGCTATGACTGATTATTTTTTAGCTCAGTGGTCTGATAAACCTTTTAGAAAACTACTCTGTTAATAGAATATTTAGCCATTAGCATCACAGACACACAAAGCTGTGAAAGGACAACAGAATGTGCTTTGTAATTGCCATGGAGTGCTGAGATGAGAACTAGTATGTTTTTATTCCAAAGGATTTCTCAATGTAATGGAGGGATATTTTTCCCCCATAAATATTCTTATTGCAAACCAAATGATCCTTGCCAATAATTATGCCTATAAACAAGAGTACAGGTGTTGAAAATGCATTTCACTCAATCCTATCTACTGAACTCAAACACACATTTGGAATAAATCTGTGTCACCCTCATATCCTGTATGACCTGCACACCCCTCTTCATTCTACGGCAAATCAATCAATACAACATGCACATTTAGGCATTTCCAGCTGGACAGTAAAAAAGCATAAACTATAAACTATGAATTTAAGAAGAGTCTTATGATTTAGATACTGAACTTTTTTTCATAGAAGCTAATGACAGTACAATGACCTTTCTGGGACCAGAATCTGGCCAAATGTAAGTATTAAGTTAGATGAATGGAAGAAGATCTGAGTACCCAACTGAATTCAAGAGTAGGATAATTAACAGATAACCAGAATTTTAGGAGCAATATTAAAATGCCTTTAGAAAGGGCACTTTGAAAGGGTGAACTTGCCTTTAGAAACTGCGGTGTGTTTTAGTAGACGTATTTGCATTTGCAGTAATTTAACGATTAATGACCCTTTTTAGTACTTGTGGTTTAATATTAATTTGCTTCTGTGATACAGCATTTGTTATAAAAAAATCTAGTGAATATTTCAGGTCAATAAGTATTAAGTATGTTTTCTAGAAAAATTCATGATCTTCATTTCCTTATCCTCTGCATGGGCTTCACTGAACCTGCAGCATTATCAGTATTTTTGTTCATTCCTATTATGAAGATAGGATGAGAAAGTTGGGGCTGTTCAGCCTGGAGAAGGGAAGGCTGTGTGGAGACCTCAGAGCAGCCTCCCAGTATCTGAAGGGGGACTATAGGGATGCTGGGGAGGGACTCTTCATCAGGGACTGTAGTGAGAGGACAAGGTGTAGCGGGTTCAAACTGAACCGAAGGGAAGTTTAGATTGGATATAAGGAGGAAATTCTTTCCTGTAAGGGTGGTGAGGCACTGGAATGGGTTGCCCAGGGAAGTTGTGAATGCTCCGTCGCTGGCAGTGTTCAAGCCTGGGTTGGACATAGCCTTGGGTGGCATGGTTTAGTGTGAGGTGTCCCTGCCCATGGCGGGGGGGTTGGAACTGGATGATCTTAAGGTCCTTTCCAACCCAAACTATTCTATGATTCTATGATTAATCAAATTCCATTTATATAGCAACAGAAAATAAGGTCTGGAATTGGCAAAAAAAAAATATGTTATTCATGTTAGTAGATGTATCAGAGTACACAACATTGACCCTTTCAACAGGTGTCCCCACTGCAGGACTAACTAACTGAGTGACATAAGAGCACTAATTGTGCCAAGTCTTTCCTGGCAGGCACTTGTACCAATATACTATCCTTCTAAGTTTCTCATAGCATAAGATCTTTTTTTGCCTGATTATGATGATTCGCATTTGATTTCTAATGCCCTTTTTACTCTTCCAACTGACAAACACATTTTCATTTTATGACATCATGCAACAAGAGAAAAGATGGGCTTTCAACAACATAATGATCTATACTTGGGACAACAGAGGAAAACTGTGCTCCTGGGATCTCAGGGTCCCTACAATAGCACGCAGGTCGAAACTGAAAGATTGAGACAGCCTATATAAGCTCTGTGCATAGTAACTCCCCAATAAGCAGCAGTGTGAAAAACAGTAAAATTGGAGAATATTAAAGATGTTCCCTTAAAGGGCATCTGTAAAAGATGAGACCAGTTAAAAGTTTCATCTCAGATTAACACTTCTAAATCATTGCTCTATTAAAAAATATGACTCTTCCCTGTATGGAGTCCTTGTTTTTTCTGACATTGTTTTTTATATTCCAAATATTAGGTTCCATGAAAAGTTATACTAGTTTTAGACAGCTGTTATAGGAGCTAAGCAATGTGTTGATAGAGAAGACTGTAGCTGATATGTATTTAGAGTGTGTATTTATAGCTACAAAACCCTATGCAATCTGTAGATTATTGTTTGCCCTTGTCATTCTTAGCATTTTTAGTAAAGATGGTATTAATTCACAATCTGATGCACCTTCTTCATGGCAAATAACTCATATTCTCTTGGGAAATAGATTTTATGATCTAATAAATTTATTCCACCTCTGGAATTTTTTTATCTTTTGTTATTGGATCGGATCTTTTAACAGTTAGCTAGGCAAAGCCTTCCTCTGACAGAATTCCAATAAGCAAAGACAGACATTT
This sequence comes from Myiopsitta monachus, assembly GCA_017639245.1. Lineage (NCBI taxonomy): Eukaryota > Metazoa > Chordata > Aves > Psittaciformes > Psittacidae > Myiopsitta > Myiopsitta monachus. The sequence goes on along the minus strand of CM029923.1, from coordinate 326,890 downwards.
TAAACTACAAAGAGTCATGTAATTTCATGGACATGTTTAATTCTGAAAACCTCCTCGGATTAACTAAGCAGAATGTTTGCTATCAGGCTTAGGACAGTAGTGCAAAAGTCCTTTGTTGTCTTTATTACGACCAGTTCTAGAGAAATTGTGACTCTAGAAGACAATCCCTTTTCACACTGGTATGCATATATATATAGCCTCTGTGGAGAGCTAAATTTAATCAAGAGAAATTCTAAAGCTGTGCTGTGTTTTCTGGGAGGGCTTATGTTTACAAGCATGTTGGAGTGCTAGAGAAGGATGAGAAGAGATCACAGTGAGTTCATGAAAAGTTATTAGAAGTAATTTGTTAGGATAGATACTCAGGTAACACAAACTATGACAGACACGTCTTAGTTAAGTACCTTAGCAATTGTCTGCACAGAGGTGTGTGGAAAAATGATATCCACACATAAAGATGCCTATGCAAACTTATGAGATGTGGCTTAAATCAGATGTGTTTAAAAACCTTAAAACTTTAAGGTTTAACCTCAAGGGTGAGAATATTCAATTGATTTTGTCCTCTCACTTCCATCTGCAGTAGAAATCAATGGCTGATGAAGCACGTGAAGTATTGATTTCACTTGTTTACTGTGTTGGACTCATCGGTGTGCTATTTAAAAAAATAATTTTAGAATAATATAATAGGAAGGAGGATAAACCCAGGTGAATGCAGTGGTTTTCTAACCAGACTTTTTCATACGGTAAACCAGATCTGAACTCTGAGAGGCAGCAGAAAGAATGCTTAGGTTCTGCAAACATTCATTTTGCATTACTCATTGACTCTGCCAGTTTAACACATGCTATGGCCTCTGATACCAGATTAGAGATAAGCATGTGTTGGTCCATTTTGTTTTTCCTCTTTCAATTAATTATAAGCATAACAGAGAATAATTTCTGTGTGGAAGCTAGATTCAAGTAGTTCTAGTTGAGTGTAATTCTCAAGACTTCTATACCAGTCCATGGAGGCTACTGGCATTAATAGGGTACGTGCACATCTGTACTTGAAGATGTCTTTGAACATTTAGGCCTTTGTGTGTACAGCAGAGGAAACATGAAGTTACTTAAAAGTAAATGGCACTATGGGTCACAGAAAATGTTTATAATTTGCCAGAAGATAAGGAGGCTTTGAAACCCCGGTATCAGTGACAAAATCTCTCCTAGTCTAACCATTCAAATATGCAAGTAAGCAAATCTATTTCACTCCTCCACAGTGACAGGCTAAAACATTTGACACTTTTCCACACTCCCCACAATCAGCCCTGCATTGCATTATCTATAGTGTGCTTTGTCTTTCCTGAGAGAGATGCAGGGGCAAAAGCATGATGACATAATAAGAAGAACACTGGGGAACAAATGTGTGGGAATAAAGAAGAGAAAATGTATGTTTTGCTGAAAAGTGTGAACTATCCTCCCACGGCAGGAACTCCTACTGACAAAACAACTCTTCATGATTTCTACGCTTGCAGAGCTTATGAAAAGGAACTGAAATTAAGAAGGAAGGTATCCTAACTCAAAAAACCCTGACATGTACTAAAACTTGATCAGGAGAGAAGTCATTACAGTAAATAAAAACTTCCAAAATAATACACTTGGAAGCTTCTCTGTGTGAATGCAGAGAACATGGGAAATAAGCGACAGGAAATAAAAATGACATCCAGTGATAAACAGTCTGAATTTCATGTTCTTGAATTAAATCTGGTGAGCTGATTATTACAAATAGGGGTTCTAAATCATATAGAAGAGTCACACGGAGAAACAAAGGCATAAGGAGCTCAAATAAGTCAATGTTTTAACAAAATGACTGGAATATAATTTGATCGTGGAACAGTAAGAATTAGAGTGATGCTTGAAACCAATTGCAAAATTCCTATTGACTTCAATGGGCCACATATTATACAAAGTGCTTTTTTTTACAGCAGTGAATAGAATAGCTGCTCCCCTGGCTGTGGTGTTCTCATAATATACATTTTCTCAGTACCCCGGTGGTCACAGGAAGAATTTTTCTTTCCACAGTGCCATTTGTTTCTGTTTCACTAACATACACTCTTTTTCTAATCACTTTTTTTGCCATCTCTACCAACTCTAATATTCAGACACATTTTTGGTACTCATCCCAGAGAGAAAACCAAATCCTACATCCTTCATGAGGCCAAGCTCTCTTTTAAAATAGTCTGGAGGAACAACGTCACAACAGTGGGAGATGAGAGGGAATATCCTTGTTAATAATGCACTCAAGCAGAAGGATATATTTTGTATGACTTATGAAATTTGGGGTAAAAAGTACTGAAGACCTAAGAATGCCACTGCTACTTAACAGGTGAGCTGATGCTCAGAGCCAGACCCTGAGAAACTGCGAATGAAACGAAGCACCGTCAGCTTAAGAAATGACAGAGCTACCATGAATAAACTACAGTGTAAAGTTAATAGTTTCAACTGCTTGGGCTCAGTACCCTTTGATCTCAAAAGATAAAGAAGGGAGACAAAGTAGTATACTTTTCCATCAAGCCATTTATCATATTACATCATTCTGTTACTCTCTTCACCACTTCCCAGAGCACTAGTAAGTAGACAAAAATCATAAAACATCCGAAGATTCTATTAAAAAGAATGGTTTGGTCATACTGATAAGAAGCTTTTGATTCCTTTTAACATGACCCTAATATAAGTGAAGGGCTATTTAAAGATAACTTGTAACACATTTCACATTTTAGTGAAAAAAAAAACAAACAGACATATGACCAAAATCTTATGGTAGATGTCAACAATATTGAAGAGCATTGTAAGAAAGATCTTTTGTCATCACAAGGGAACAAGCCTGTAGGATGAACTGCATATTTTCATTATATTTATTATTTGTCATACAAATGATCCTGTGAAAATAACGGCAACTTCCTTATCTTCTGAGAAGAAGGAATACCTAAAGGCTCTGTGAAGCAGAGTTGACATGCTTTTGGACAGTGATCAAGACGATGATAATGACAAATATAAGTGATTTTGATTGACTTGATACCTGAGTCATTACTTGTAACTTGATAGATCTGATGGATTTGTACCTAGAGGTACAATACAGGTAGTGTCAAAGGTACAATACAGGTATACAGTGTCAAATTGAGAGTATGTATGTGGCTAAATTAAAAGGAGCAGAAGTTAAGACTTCTGAGGTGCTGAAATTCAGTAGTGGTATATGAGGAAGATGAAGGAAAAGGTATTTGATGGGACAAGGAAGAAAAGGGGAAAACTTGCTTCCTATTCTGAAAGGTTAGCAATAGAGTCAGCTTTACCAATACTGGCATTCCAAGGGATGTCTTTTCTAGGATTCATTAACATCACTGCTTCTTTGAATACATATATGTGGGAAATATTTAAATATGAGAAATCCACATAGTTTCTCAATAAGTTATTTATACAGTGGCCTTGAAATACATTTGTTTTCTGTTTCCTTCACCTTATGCTCCATTCAAAATCCAAATTTAGAGAAAAGAGACTGTATTAAATCCATAACATTACAACAAAATGCTTTTAGGCTTACATGATGATATGGCTCAGGTCATCTAACTTGGTAAAATAAGCATAAATAGGAATTTCAAGAGACTTTTGAATTTTCCGTTTGCTCAGCATTTTATAAGAGTTTACACTGGCAATTCAAAAAAAGCAAGAAGCCGTGTAAGAAAAGGAAAGCATATTACATGCCCTTTGGGTAAGATATAAAATTAAAAAAAAAAATCACTACTTATATTGGTAGGACATTTTCTGAATAAAGAACTGAAAACTGCAATTAAAATAGTTTGAGAAATGCATGTCATATAGCGTCAGTCTTAAGGCAAGTTTTCAAATAGCACAAATCGTCCTCAAACATTTGACTTTATTGGAACTCTGTCTATCCATATGAGGAACAGATACATATTGAGGCTTCAGGTCTGCTTCACTTCATAGCTATGTTTACCACTGATATGTTCTGTAACAGTTTATAAAGTTTCAGATAAAAGGGTATATGATATTCTAAGTTACACAAGTATAATATGAAAAATACCTGAAGCCAATAATATTACCATAGACACTAAATTATGTAGTTATGGAAGTCACCATAACCTTACTTTAATCCTTCACCCGAAAGCTACCTTTTCTGTTCCAAAGCTTTTTCCTCTGATTATAAAATACTTTTCTGATGTAAAACATGAAATAAAATGACCAGCAGTGGGTAAGTCAGCCATTAGAAATATAGCTAGATAACTATTAACAATGGTTAACAGTCAATAGGTCAACGAAGGATATTTAGGAACTGTAATACATCTATATAGCTATAAAGAAGAATCCAAATGTATATTCATATTCTGTTCCAATGATTTCTCTTTCTGGGAGGTTATTATCGATACTCACCTTTTCACCAACACCTCCAACAGAGCCAATTGAGCCAGGTGGTCCTTGAGGACCCTAAATAATAAAAAATATTAGTTATCCCAAATATAGCTATCCACAGTATAGTGCTTATTACTGAATTACTGAGAGAACAAAAACTACGTTAATTCTTACATCAGCTCCATTAGGACCCTGGGGACCTCTTGGACCTGGAGGGCCAGGTGGACCCTGTATCAAAGAGAAAATTTTATATAGTTACATTCATAATGGGGCTCTTTGGCCAATGAAAAATAATATGTTCGATCCTCATAGGGATTTTAACCTTTGTACTGCTACGGAAATGGCAGGGCTAGACTGCTGCCATTCCATGAGTTCACAATGTGACAGGGGAACCAGGATATGTGTGTATAGTACCTGAGCTGGAAAAGGTCAGACGCTTAGGACACCTGAGGATTGGTGTCCTGTGCTGTATTTTCTCTGCAGGTTACCTGCATACCCATTGCACTGTGCAATGACTCTGGAGCCTCTTATATTGCGGGTAACAGCTATGGTGCCTACAGATGGGCAAGAATAAAGCATCCAGGCTCAGCATAGGGTGTTGGAGGAAAATGTATAATAGGTAGCTTGCATTTCAGTCAGGACCAGCCCAGAAAGCATTCTGTCAACAGTATAAACTCAAGATCATCCAGAGAAACAGAGTGAACATAGCCAAAGAGTGTTTACCATCTTCTGGCCTGCAACCCCCTGCACCTAAGGTACACTGCCCTGAATTTCAGAAAAGCATCTCCAAACACTCTGGTGCAGTGGTCTCTCCTTTAAGTTGTTCTTTCCTGAACCTGCTTGCCACTGTCCTGTCTCAGACACACACAGCATTGGCTTTGCTACCTAGTCTTTTATTTTCTGAAGTTACTTAAATCTTGATATAAAAGACGAGGAGATAGATGTGGGAAAACAAAGTAAATCACAGAGAGAGTTTCTGTTACACAAAATGTTTCATACGCATGCATCAAATTCAGGAGTAGCTTTTCAAATTGTGAGCTACAGAGAAAAGACAGGAATACACTGATGGTACCTACGTCCTCCAGAGTGAGCAACGGAGAATAAGTCTTACCATTGGGCCCACATCGCCATTTTCACCCTTTTCACCTGGTGGGCCAGGCAGACCCTAAAACATGTGGAGGAGAAAACTATTAGAAGGGTACCTGAAATGATGAGTTATAAATAAATATGAAACAATATAAATCAGGTCTACAAGTGAAACTTCAAGAGGAGAGAAGAAGGGGGGAGGAGAAAGGGGGAGGAGAAAGGGGGAGGAGAAAGGGGGAGGAGAAAGGGGGAGGAGAAAGGGGGAGGAGAAAGGGGGAGGAGAAAGGGGGAGGAGAAAGGGGGAGGAGAAAGGGGGAGGAGAAAGGGGGAGGAGAAAGGGGGAGGAGAAAGGGGGAGGAGAAAGGGGAAAGTTTCTTGGGGAAAAAAAAGGCAAATCAACAACAAAACCAAATAAAAAACTGACACAGAAATGCTGAGTGGGTGGGTGACTTTAAAAACACTGCCATCATTATCCAGACCCCAGATGGGCATCTGGATAAGTTGATTTGATTTATGATATGATGCATATATATGTAAAAAATCCATGATCAGTGCAGCACAATGAAGTGGTGTGCAAGGATGTCTAAGCTACCTGAGTACTGGAAGCTGTGTAACTGCTTTAATAAGGTGTCCAGTGGAGGTAATAAATCCTGCTGAGAGGCATTGCATTGGGTTATACAAACATATTCTTAGAAGCAAACTGTCCAAGTTTGACTACTAACAAACACCAAGAAAATGTACTGTAGCTGATGCTTATCATAGAATTACAGAATAGTTTGGGGTTGGAAGGGACCTTCAAATCTCATCTAGTCCAACTCCCCTGCAATGAGCAGGGACATCTTCACCTAGAGCAGGCTGCCCAGAACCACATGCGGCTTGACCTTGAGTGTCTCCAGGCATGGTGTTCAACCACCTTTCTGGGCAACCCGTGCCAGTGTTTTACCACCCTCATTGTAAAGCATTTTTTCCTCGTGTCCAGCCTGAATCTTCCTCTTCTAGTTTAAACCCATCACCCCTCATCCTGCCATCACAGGCCCTGCTGAAACGTCTTTCCCCATCTTTCTTATAGGCCCTTTTTAAGAACTGAAATGCTGCAATAAGGTCTCCCTGATCTGAAATCTAGTATAATACTACCACGGCCAAAAGCAGTATCACCACTAACCTGGGCATTCCTAAAAGTGGGATCAAAGGTTGGCTTCTATAAAAAGTAGATCCCTTGAATCTGGAGTCAATAGCATTACATTGACTTACATTACATTAAGATCCAGTTCTAAGTTTTACTACTTTCTAACTTATTTCCTGTTTACTTTTGGTAATATTGTAATAATTCAGCAAGTGAAATTTGATTGACTTAAACGTTTTCCTTCACTGTGAGGAGTTTTAAATAACAAATTTGTAGCTAATTGTTCTAAAGTGTGATTAGAGGAGAAGCCTAGACCTGGACAACAAGGCTAGTCTTCAGAGAGCTGATATTCAGAGAGAAGAATCCCACCTCAAACAAACTAGATCTTCCAGTTGCGAACAGTCTACTTAACTGTACCCCATGCACATAGAAAGACATTTAACTTAAAAAGTTGAATGCTTTGTCCATTATGATTCATGCTCATGCTAATCCTAAACAGCTCATTCAACTGTTTGCAGAGGAGGTAAATATAAACCTCTGAAGGCAATTAAGTATTTACTTGATATTTCTGTCAAAAAGACTTTCTAAAACCATTTGGTGAAATCCTATTCCAACCTTGAAAAAATCCCACTAATTTCACTGAATCAATATTTCATGCATTACTGGACACAGTATTTTCAGTTCCTTTTGGCAAGAAGCAATTGAGGTCTTTTATATTCAAAATTGAACTAAAAAATGACATAAATTTACTATAAGATAACCTAGGCCCATAGAGTTTTTCAGCTATTCTTTACTTTCAACTCTTTTTGTTAGAAATTCCCCTATTTTTACAAATACTAACAAAATTAAATAGCAAGGAAATTCAAAATCAGGGTAATCCATATTCAAAATTACTGATGTTCAATTTTATGAACAAAAATACTTTTTACTTAATATCCAATGTAGGTAATATCAATCAAATTTAACTGAACTGTGATAGAATTACTGTGCAATATTATCTATAAGACAGAGAAAGTTGTTACTCCCCAACAGTTCATAATTACCATGAGAACTGGATTACTGAATACAAGAAACTCCTGATTTCTCAAAGAAACTCTTTGGTTTCTCAAAGGTATTTCACTACCATTAGCAAATAAGGGCTCTCAGTCCAGGGACGAACATATTCAAATTAAAACCTTAATCAGAGAAATAAAATTCCTCATTTAACATATTTAATTTGTGTAAGTCTCAAACCAATTGTTTTTTACATTTATGTAGCTTAGTGCTCATTAAACTTAAAATGTGAAGGTGGACTTTACTGAAAAACATCAATTGAAATAGTATCATAGAGCTGAGAAAAATAACACAAATAATTTTATTTCACTCACTTTAAAATAGTAAAAATCTTCAAAGTTCATAATAAAATTTAGAAATAACTTTTTTTGGAGTTAAGATTTATGAAAATAAAGATGTTTTCCACTTCAAAGGCAATATAAGTCTATGTAAGACATGTTGGTGCAGTAATGAATTATTTAGAGCAGCCTGAGAGGGGATCTCATCAATGCAGATCAATAGCTCAAAGGCGGGTGACAGGAGGATGGTGCCAGACTCTTTCCAGTGGTGCTTAGGGACAGGACAAGGAGCAATGGCCATAAACGAACACACAAGTGTCACCTCAACATGAGGAAGAACTTCTCTGCGTTGAGGGTGTCAGAGCCCTGGCACAGGCTGCCCAGGAGTGTTGCGGAGTCTCCCTCTCTGGAGACATTCGAGCCAGCCTGGGCACGTTCCTGTGTGCCCTGCTCTGGGTGGCCCTGCCTTAGCAGGGGGTTGGACTGGGTGATCTGCAGAGGGCCCTTCCAACCCTGGTAATTAGTCTGTGATTTTCCCTGAAGGTATGAAGGTTTGCAACATTTTATGTACTTCACTGTAAGTTTTGTGAGCTGCGTTATGTAATAGAATTTAAAAAATGATAGGTACAGAGTAAGGTTTCCATTTTTTACGATTCATATTACAGCTTAATGCATGGATTAGAAATAGCTTCAAAGTGTTCTGTGCTCTAATGTTAGTTACATGGAAGTTAATTGAAGGCCCTAAACATCTTGTTCTTTGTTTTGTTATAATTGAGCAAATACAGTTTTTTGAAAAAGCAGAATTTTTCAACTGTAATTCTCTGGATGCAATAGTGAGAAGTCTGCATTTTACTGTATTCCTACTTTGTGGGTTTTGACTCTAACAATTTGAAGAGGAAGAAATATTGCAACTATAGGAACCTGCCAGTGATGGCAGCAGTGTGTAAGCATCATGGAGTTCTGCTTTCTGAACACAAGTGTCTGTGATGGTATCACTGGGAAAACACTATGTTGCCAATGCGTATTGTGAAAATACAGTGAATGACTAGGACATGTTAAATACACCTCCAATCTTTTCTTTAAGATGTGTATCTCCAGTAAAAAGAAGTGCTCTTAGTGAAACAGAAATTGTCAGGCTCTATAAATGAATGAATAATTGAATTAAATTCTAAAGCCTATGGTAGCCAGGAGTTCAGAACATTCTACCAGTCTATCTCCTTCAGCATTTAATCTGCTGTTTATGCATGAACTCTATGAATATGGGATATTTCAGTTCTTATTAACTGATGCTATCATTTATTTACTAGAAGACAATACTCAGTTTCTGAAAGAATCAGGGTGCTAACAGGTGGAGGGTAAATAATAAAGGAATTTACCTGTAAGCCAATAGGGCCTGGAGGGCCAGGGAATCCTCGAGGTCCTTCATCACCTTTTTGCCCAAACATCCCTTGCTGACCTCTTGGGCCTGACTCCCCATCACCTCCCTATTTGGAAACAGTGAAAAACAAAAATATGATAGGTTTGACAATAACAGAAAAAGGTCCATGGAAATCAGCGGAAAACAACAACAAGCAGGCTCAGAATCATGCTGATATCTTTACAAATACAGCTACACCACCTTGACTGAATGAAGTCTGTTATACAAATAAAATACCAGCATATGTCCTGGTTTAATGCAGGTCAAATAATACTGCATGTCTCACAAAGAGTTTTCCTGAATACCTCTTCTCTTTCACATCTGCACAGATTTTGTAGCTTCTGAATACCTACATATTAGTAACTATGAGTAGGGTATAGTTCTGCCAATCTTCATGGTATCTTCAAGAATTTAAAACCTTCTAAATAACAATAACAAGCAATGCACCTGGTATCAGGTGGATTTTAGTTCTAAATGCATCTGGTACCGAGGTGATTGTACCACCGTTATATAAACCATCAACCACGTTCACTGAAAAGACAGTCCCGTTCACTATTTACAGGACTTCAGTTTTAATAATTCCATCAAATTACTACCCTGCAGTAATAGAATAACAGCTATGAAGAACAGAGCAATAGAGTAACTCCTGTGCAGGCTTACTTACAATAGACAACTGCATGTAAGTGGACAACGACAGAACTGTTAATAGTGATTTAATAAATGCCTGGGTAAGGAGGATGCAGTTCAAAGAATTTCTGAGATGAGTTATGGCAAGACTGGGGTTTGCTCTAAGCTACTTACAGCTATACCAGGGGCACCAACAGGACCCTGGAGACCTGGTGGACCTGGAGGACCCTGCAACAAACAAACATCCAAAAGCTAGTGATTATGGCATCTGAAAGGAGATTAAAAGCAAATACAGAGACAACCCTATTTGCATGATCAAGGTCTATTAAGCATCTCTACATTTATTCATAGAGGATGTAGCATTATTTCCAAGTCTCTTCCATTCAGTACAATCGTTATTTGTTTATCTCTCAAACACTCAGATTTGCACATCTATAACAGACTTAATACTGGCATTTATTGAAAGCACATTTGTCATGTTTCAGAATATTTACAATAGATTCCCATGCAAACATGAATAAAATGAAAATGAGAAAAGTCTTTTTTTCACAATTAAAAATAACAGACTTTTCAATTAATTTGTGTAAAACAATATATTGAAATTGGATTCTTATTTGGATTTGTTCTTATAAAATTGCAAATGGTTTTTGTAACATCACAAATGACCTCTCAGGTGACAAGACAATGTCTAAGTTTTTGTTCAGCACTTGGAGACACGTACTCTTTGGTACTAAGTCTCTTTTCAACAGAATGGTAAAACACATATCTCTAGACGAATTTCTTAATTTTTTCAGTCTCCTTACAGAATAATAGCTTCCCACATTACACTGCACATAATTTAGAAGTCAGTTATGTAGATATGACATAATGAAGGTATCTAACAAACAGAGTACAGGAATGCAAGATACTAGTTTATAATGTAGTTAAAATTATGTAGTAGGTTGAGGCTGGTTTTTGCACCAGCTGTAGAGACTAGACTGATAAAAAGTGAAGCTAAGGAAGCAAAAAACCTTTCAGCTTGGCAAGGGCTGAATTCCAGGCTGCTATTTCATATGGCAAGAAAATAGTCTTGCAGTTTCTTGGCTGGGAATTTAGTGCAGAATGAGCCTTAGATTTAAAAATCTTGCTAGGGCTAAAATTGGATTATTCTACCCTTTATAGGGAGATTAGGAAAAGGGACTTCTTAAGTCTTATAGTCTATTTCTTTCTTTTCATTCTATGTAGGTTTTAGAGTATCTACCTTATTTTCTAGGGAGACTGAAGTGTCAGGCTATGTATTTCTTCACTTTTATAATTTTCTTGTCGCATGTATGATAGCAATAGAGAAAGCAAAGGCTTTTATCCTCTATGGTGAAACTAAATGAAAGGAGTCCTAGGAATGCTCCTGTTGACTGGAGGGGGGGTTCTTACTATGAGAAAGGGAATTAGCAAAATCATATCAGAATATTCCTGCACTCTGCAGAATGCTTCTACCTGCTTCTTTATTTTTCAGGACCCAGAAAGAGATCTACACATTTTTAATCTCATTTAAATACTCATTTTGATATAAAGTATCATTGAAAGGTACTTTGCAGTTGATTAGGAAGAAGTTATTTGGAGACATGGCTAGACTCTTTTTGTCTATTACTGTGGAGGGCAAATGGAGGGGGAATGATCAGAATCATCAAGAGAGATTATTTAGCTAATGAAGGCTCGGAGGGGGAATGATCAGAATCATCAAGAGAGACTATTTAGCTAATGAAGGCTCCTGTGACTGTGGAGGTTTTGAAACTCAAGATAGAATGTACATCAACAATAAAATTGCGCTGTCCTTCCTCTTCAGAATCTTTCAGAGGCCTTTCTCCCTACCCCAATATCCATCAGCATGTTTAAAGGAAAGCAGACTTGAAATAAACACTTCTGGAATTGTCAGGGTTAAATTACTCTAACTGAGGACAAACAGGATTCAATACACTTGACTTGAAATGGGGTAACATTCACTTCAACTAAGCAGGCCTGAACACTGAATCCTGTATTTTAAGAAAAACATTATATTCCCAAATGCCTCAGACCTTGAGACTGAAAATACAGGATATGTTCTCGAAATGATTTTGCTGCAGACACTTTACTTGCAAAGCAGATGACCTGGGTTCAACTGTAACAGTTATTTTTCTCCTTCTCAGTAGCTGGTGCAGTGCTGTGTTTCAGCTTTAGTCTGAGAACAACGCAGACAACACACTAATGTTTTAGTTGTTCCTTAGTAGCACTTATCCTAATCAAGAACTTTTCAGTCTCATGCTCTGCCATTGAGGAGAGGCACGGGAAGCCGGGAGAAAGCAGAGACAGGACACCTGACCCAAACTAGCCAAAGGGGTATTCCATACCACAGCACATCATGCCCAGTTACAGAAACTGGGGGGAGTTATCCAGAAGGCCCAGGTCACTGCTTGGGTTGGGCTGGGTTTTGGTAGGTGGGTGGTGAGCAATTGTATTGGGCATCACTTGTGTTTACTGGCCTTTTTCCTTTTCCCCTTTTAGTTTTGTATTCTCTTCCTTTGTTATTTCCCTTATAGTAGTACTACTACTATTGCACTACTATTGACAGTGTTTTCAAGACAATAAATATGCTTAGATATGAATATCCCAATATTGAACTCTGAGCTTTGCTAACTGTGACTATTGATAAAACATAGTAATAATAAAAAAAAAAAATCTTTCTGCAATTACTCCTGCATTATTTCTTATGGAAAATTATTCAACTAAAATGCCAGTTTATCTTGAAATTGAAAAGAAGTAAAAACAAACCTTTCCTGACTTTCTGGGAAAGAAACAAAAAACAAACAGAAAAAAAGTGCCTTGCTTTATTCTTTCTAGCTTCAATTTTTACAGTAGAAAAAGCCGATTTTCATCTTTCTGGCTTCAATTAATAGAGGCAGTGCCTGAACTTTAGAAGTAATTTTGAATTTCATCTGAGGTCCTGAAATGTTGCAATCAGTTAAGTGTGCTTTCCATGAATTAGATATTCTTTACAAATTTTAAAACTCTATTAGTAGGTTTCTCTACTGAGTTTTCATATTCTTCATCATTATGCCTAAGAAGCTAAAGCTGGGCATGTTCACACAATCCAGTCAATGAAGTTTGACTTAATCACAGTAAAAGAATGTACGTGTATTCCTTGTCTCTTCCAGTTCACATGTAGAATGGATGAATTAAAATTATATAGGAAGGAATGTATTTTACCTAGCTATGTTTTAATGATTCTGTAAGCTCAAGGAATATGAGAAATACTAAATACAGGCATGGCTCTAGAACTGCAAACCTCCAGTGTTTCGTTCAAACTTCACCTTATTTTGAAGACACGTTTTTGAAGTGTGTCTTTGTTTCTGTGCAGTGATGTAGCAAGGCTACCTGTATACTTCATGCATGAATACTTTCGATTTATGAAGAATGTAACAGACAAAGGATTTCGCTACTCACGTTTTCTCCCTTGTCGCCTTTACTACCTTTCTGACCCGGCTCACCAATTTCACCCTGTAATGGAAAGTTAAAAGTTAAACTTCTTGTTTAAAATGGTCTCCTTCACACTTAGCTGAAGTCAATATAACAGTATCTTTATATGTTCCCTTTGGTATGATACTTCTGTGTTTTACGCTGCTGCTTTTAAGTGTGAAGGTCTAAAGGGGGCAATTCTCCATCAATCAATAGTATGTAATATTAATCCAGATATTGATTGCTATATTCAAAGGGCAATAAGACCTGGCTTTGAAGTATAGTCCTACTGAGCTCTAAATAAAGGAAATTGTGTTCCTCATGTCACCTTCAGTATGAACTTATAATGAAAGCACCCTGATTTACAGACTCATCTAACTGTATGAGACTGAACAACTACTTTTCACTGATGTGTACAATATTTCAAAACTTCAAAATTATTCAAATCATGAGGAAAACTATGCTTTCTTTATACAATGATAAAAGATAATTAAATCACAGAAAATACTCTGTGGGATAAATAACACCTATGCATCATAAAAATGAACCTCAAAATCTTTACCTTATGCTAACAGAACAGTGCTGGATTGAGCAAAGAACAAGATGATCCTGAAAGGTGCTATATCCTAAATTCTGCCAGAAGTCAGAGAATATCTCTGCTGTGAACATATTATATTGACACCCCCTACCTATTCAGTGATTCCAAATCATTATACGTTACTGAGAATATTTTATCTTATTCATTCAGCAAATAGTTTCTAAAATAAGCAAGAATTAATTTTGTCATCATCTGCCTTGATTTGTTTTGCCACATTTTCATCCTTGTTTCTTTGCCAGGATAAATGTTAGTCTTGAACACAAATCCCAGTGTCCCATGGCATCTGCTGCTCAGGCATCTGATTATAGAAAGGTTTTTCAGGTTTTTTGCAGTAGGCGGAAGGAGTCTGGGGGAGGCAGGGTTAAGAGTTGTTTCGTTGTATTTATGGTGAGAAAAGCTACAGAGAACTTTACTGACAGATCTCACAGATGCACTAATACAAATTTTTATGATTCACCTTGTCACCATCTTCTCCAGGAGAGCCACTAGGACCGGCAGGACCAGGAAGTCCAACAGGACCCTGTATTCCATCACGCCCAGCAGGACCTTGAGGACCTTTTTCACCCTGGTTTTCAAGAAACAGATGTGAGCCACCATTATCACAGGAGAGTAATGGAGATTTCAGTACAGGGAGTCATACTACCACTGAAAAATAATGAGGAAAAGAGAAACAGAAAGGAAACTATAAAAGGAAGAGAGTGTATCAGAAAATTATACTAAGTAATAATGGAAGCCAATGACAAATACACATCTACACTAATGCAGAGTGGCTAGGTACAAAGTTTTAATGAAAGAATGATTTGACAGACTTTTATATCCATTCCCTGCTGTGATAATAACAGGCTTAACCCTGCCTGGGTGTTAGAGGTTATGATAATAAACATTTTACTATTTACTTAACTGTAAATATAAAAGGACTAGACCAGGTATTCTGAGGATATGTTTAACCGGCAAATACTGGAGTAGGTAAGAGTAACTTCCTGAAATGAAATGTCTGTGCGGTAATAGTTTTATGTGACTCTGTGATTACTTACAGGAGCACCCTTCTCTCCTGCAGGGCCTGGAGGACCCTGAGGTCCAGGACGACCTGGTAGACCAATTGGGCCAGCAGTGCCTGCTGCTCCACGTTCCCCTGGTGAACCCTAGAAAGAAAGAAAAGAGTACAAGATAATTCTGATACAAGCCTGATAACTGTTGGTGGTTTTCATGACTTGGGTCAACAGAGAAGATAATCTGTTACTCACTGAGATTCCATCTGGTAGAAGGATACACATTCAGCATGTGTGCAAGTAAATAAAAAGGCTGAAAGAACTATCCTGAAGTTCATATGCAATAGTTCTTATTCAATATTACTTGGGTTTTTTTCACCCCTTCCTGTATTTGCTCATCATAATAGAAGTGTGCTTCAGCCTGTTTTCAAGAACGTTTTCCCCTCTGCTTCCAAAATACACTACCATACTACTTTGATGAAAGAATATTCACCGTATTAAAATACAGAACTAACCCTCACCACAACCCAAATTTTTAGTCAGGTTTCCTGCTCAACACTGCTGTGATGGTCAATTCACATGTGTAAAAATCTACTGAAGTATGACTCATTTGATGTGTCACACAGAAGACGCCTGAATGTACAGGGATCTTTAGCTTAGCACAGAAGTTAGAAACCTAATATTGCAAATTCAAAGGGGAAATAGAGATGCCATATATGGGAAAAAAAATGAACTGTGTATTTTAGAATACATTTTTACAGACAATAATAGCAGAGAGGAAAAAGTTTTACTGTAACATCAATAAGCCTCACTTTCAAATGAGCCATACCATTGTCATCACTTCATTCCTTTCTACCCTGAACTACCAAAACATCCATAAATGAAAATTTAGTTTCTACGTTCCCTCTCAGTTCTTTCACTTGAAGCAGTGTAGGGCTTATGGCTGTTCCATAAAGAGCCAACCTTTCCTTTAAATATGTCAGTCTGCCACAGAGCCAAGCTCCATAACCATTTATCATTTCAGCTGTGCCTTTATGGTTTCTTCTGGATTAAGCTAACTAGACAAAATGAATAGAATGTCTCTCTCTACATATATACCTGTATATACTCTATAGGTATATACAGTATGCCTATATGGAGAGAATTTAGGTATATAGAGTATACCTGAAATGGAGAGAATGAGTCTATATATTTATACACCTGTCTATATTCTGCAGATACGTAAAAACCTGCACTGCTCTAAAAGAAAAAAAGAGGTACCTAGGGTGGACTTGTTTTTCCCTCTGTGAAAGTGTAACACTTTCTAAGAGTACAGATGGCATATGCTGTTATGTACTGCTGAAGGGGAAAAAGGAAATGAAAGAAGGTGCTCTGGTATTAAAAAACCTTCCTAAAAGGGTAGAAAGGAAGAAGTAACAGTACAGATTAGAACTTCTACTCAAATAAAAGGAATTTCAGAGTCAAAAAGTTAAATTTTGGCCTATTCATACTTGTTTTATCAGTTAGTTAAAAGCCACTTTGTGGAGTGCTGATTTTAAATCATTTCAGCAAGCTGGGTTAATTTCCAAACAGTGATCTACCAATGAAGTCCTCTGTAATGCACAACCAAAGATATGGATACCTGTTTGGAGGCACATCATGGCAAGAAAACAACCAGGAGGAAAAAACAATTACACTTGAATTCCTAATACCTCCTTGATCACACAGGCAGATTCTGATCAAGTGTGAAATGAATTCTGGACAGCACAGGGGAAAACTTCCTGTGTCTTGATAGGGGTTACCTGCCATCTAACCTGCTTCTTCCTGTGTCTCCACAAGAGTCAGCATGTGCAGGGAAACAGAAGCATGATGCTCTCCCGAGTACTGGCAGAGCATGGAGAATGACGGAGCTTCTTGTGCTTTTTTACACCAACACTGGCTGACAACTCTGACAGGAAATCCAGCTTTGCCAGTCCTCATACTTCCTGAGGATTCAAGACTCTGTACATCCTTCCTGTGCCCTGTAGATAGGAGAGCATGGGAACAAAGACAGTGGGGTATTCTGATCCATTATATTCTGCATGGGAGCTAGCCTTGTGCTTGAAAGTCTAATGGGAGAAGAATATTTTACTAACAGGAACAGAATTACCCTTGAAATTTGTGGGCTCACTGAAAACTGAGAAGCAAAGAGAACTGTCCTCTCATCTGTATTTCTATATTTTCACACTTTGGCAGTATCTTTGGATTTTGTGTTTCAAATAATTCACCATTTTTGCATCAATAGAGCACTGTTAAAGTTTTGTTTACAGTAATATTTCTCTAGCTTTTCAGCTTGATACCTATAAGATAGTTTTAAAACCTTAAAGTAACTGATAATTTCACATTTCCAGCTGTCACACTGGAAGTGGAGCGATACATCATGGAATCATGGATAAGTAATAGGTGGTATAGCCTGAGGCTCTGAACAGCCAAGTGTTTTTTTCATGTTCAAGAATGATCAAATTTGCTGGTTCTTGTAACATTGGAATTTTAAGATGCTTTCACTTATGAGGGCCCAAGTTTTTGCTTTTAATCATGAGGTACTTTTCTTGGACTAACCATAATAAAGGGCTTTTCCCTTCAGGTAACAGTGGCAGAAGTGAATGCTGAATGGTTGCTCCAAATATTTTTGCAAGTTAACTCAGTAAAATCTGATTCTGTGTGAGTGCTCAACAAATATTATTTGTGCAGGACTCACAGATGCCTTTCTCCTTCCAAGTGTTGGTCTATTTATTTATTTAGGTCAGGGAGGATGCCTAAGTTTCATTCCTATTTCTGTTATTTTAGTTTCTAAGACATCAGTGAATTCAACAGGAAAAATGCCGTACCCTGCAGATATGCCACCAGGGTCTCTGATCTTGTCACGTCTCATAAGCTAAACAAATTTAGGTCACCTCAACAGTAGGATGCAAGAATAGAGAGGAAAAAAGTCTAAATAAGTCATAAATTTTTTCTATATCAGACAGTAGACACTAACAGTGGCCATGATTTCTAGTAGCTCTTTTTACACGGCCAACTTTTCATCTTTATCTTTGCATAATTTTTATTTGCAAGAAACTACACCTTCTGTTTTCAAGGATTCTCTCATGGCTTTGTGAGAATGGCCTCTGATCAAAGCAGAACACTTTAAATTACACTCACAACTCATAAAAGCATTTTAGGCAGCTTCTTAAGTCTGTTCTATTTTTTAATGTTTATTATCTTTTATTGCCTCTCTGTCCCACTCTGAAAAAATCCTGTTATATTACTAAACTCCTTGTTAAGCTGTGGTCTTGCAGTGGTACTCACAGCCTTGAATCTATTTGTTAATTAAAACAGAATGCAAGTGTCATGCTTTGGTTTGCATTTCTCTTACACAGACTAAACTCATTAGTAACCGTGTTTTTCTCACTTTTTGTGAGGAGATATGTAACTATAGCTCTTGTATATACTACATAGCAGAAGCAATACTTTTCACTGATTAACAAAATGCCTAACAAGCAAAGATTCTCATGAATGAAAAATGTTACCAAATAGAGGAAGATTAGTGCAAGATAGCTCAGTGCTGATAATTGGGTAGCCTACAGCTGGCTTATTCAGAGCCCAATTTGGGCATCCTGTTCCAAATAAACTAATGAAAAATGACTGCTTGACATTCCAAAGAGTTTTTTCTCATTAGCATTCAGCATTCCAGAGTAGTATGAGAAGGGGAGAAAACAAACAGAAGATAAAAATAGCACATAAAAGAGAACTGTTCAAAAAAAACCCAAACAAACCCCCCAAAAACCCCAACACAACAAACACACACACAAAAAAAACCACAACCAAAATGAAACAAAAAGCCACAGAAAAAAAACCATTGCTTTGTAGTACATTCATGCATCTCTTTCTTTTGTCCAAACCCTTCTAAGCACAGTAATTGGCATGCACAGTATTTGGAGCAGTCATTTGTTTGGTATGCTTGCAGACATATGCACTAGCCAAAAAAGCTTGTAATTGACTATATATGCTAGTTAGAAGCAATTGGTATTGACGGGGAATTGGAGGAAAATCATCCAGCGGCATGAGTTCTTTTCCTATTATAAATGGCAAATGAAGACTCCATTATAATGACACTCCTGTGTCTATCCTCTGTTGGCTAAAAATAGATGGGAAAATATTTTAGGACTATTTGATGCTCATGGTCTGCTACGAGGTATTGTGAAAGAGCCCCGGGCTATTGTGGTTTGATTGTTGTCCTCACAGATGCACAGAAACCCAGTATGAAGGGCACCTCTGCATCTTTTTTGGTCTGAAAAACAATTTCAACATAACAAGTCAGTAATTAAAGATGAAATAGAAAACAAATCCCACTGAGGACTTCTGGAATACAGGGCAGCTTGCTGCTCTTTGTGCCTCAAGTGGCACTGCTTATGCTATAGTGAACTCAAGGTATACTTCAAAAACAATGAATTGTTTACCCTTCAAACTCTCTTTCCACTCTGCTTACAATTCCTGCTATCACTACATCTATTTCTCAAAGACAAGGAAAACAGTATACAAAAAATCCTGAGCTTCCTAAGTGAATCTTTTTATGACTACGTTTACCTTAGCAGGAAGTGTAGCCCCAACAGCAATGGCCTTATAAAGTGAAGAAGCTGTTGGTACTGTGCTCCTGACATCCATACTCTGTATTTCTGGACTACACTGCAAATGATTTGTCTGGCAAACTCCCATTATCTAGTGGGTATTAGAAGTGCTCCTGGAATTTCTCTTCCATTTTAGTTTCTCATGAATGGAATACTGATCATGAGCTCCAAGAGAGCTCCATGATCTGAACCAAAGGATGGTAAATGGGAATGATTGAGACACTCACCTCAAAAAGGCTCTCATGTTTTGAACTAAAACATCAAACTATACGCACCCCATTACAGAATTCGAAAAACATGGATCATCTGAATTTAAATTCAGAAACACCCCACAAACTTAACATGATGCATATTAATGACTAACTGTGGTAGTAGTGGTACAATTACTATACGGGCATCCTGTCTGGAAAAGTGGGGTGGGTTAAATGTCAAGTACACTTGATGTCAAGCACACTTGTGCTGTCTTGTTTGTGCATGCTCAGAAGAGTTCTGGTTCACTGCACCTGATCTATCTGCTTGAGAGATCAGTACAGCCTTAAGGCCTCCTTCAAAAAATCAAGACATGACCTTTAGATGGAAGAAACTGTTCTGATCTATGCTTTCTTGATTCTGATTCATCTTTTCTTCTAATAGATGGGGTGGCATGGTCTCCCTGCTAGCTTCCATTCCATTCCATTCCATTCCATTCCATTCCATTCCATTCCCAGCTACCTTATTTTAGTGCCTTTCGGGAATGTATACATACTGCATGGTGTTAAGGAGAATTGTAAAGCAAAAATGCATGTTCTTGATTTAAGGAATAACAGCTTAAAAGCATTATGAATTCAATAATTAATTTTAACAATTTGACTACCAAGTATTAAGAAATCAAGAAGTAAAGCTTAAAAGTAGGCTACAGCAGATCTTTCCTAATAGTGTAGAAAAAAAAATCCAAAACCAAGAACCTTTTACTACTCTTTGGGTTTCTCCTCCTCGTTTCATGCATTCCCATCTCGATATGATTTGCAGGGACAGAAGAGAGCTTTGTTGTTGAAATACACAGAATTGCATTACTTTTTTGTCTAACAGGAATAGCTGTGCTGATTTTTTTTACTACAGTTTCCTTGAATGAAGGAAATAAGTTGACAAGATGACTGTCAAAATCTACGCAATTGACATTTGGGAATAACTGTACCATGTTTTGAATACCAGTGCATCATTGTAGAACTTGCATAAAAAAATGACAACAGAGAACAGGCAACTTAAGCATACACTACTTCAAATACTTTCAGCAGATGACTATCAGAAACTGAAGTGAAAAAGGCAGCAGAGGTATAAATAGAAGTCCAAACATGAAACAAGAACCTAAATGTAAAAAACTCTTGAGCACATGACCATCTAGGAAAAGCCTACTCACACTGCTCAAGGAAGAATAATTTACTGTTTTGAGGACTGGCAATGCCTGTCTATCATAATCAGAAAGAAAAAACTGTAACTACAAAAAAATGGCAAATACATTTTTATGCCTGTGTTGAGCTTAAAATGTTAAGAGGGAATATTACTGAATGACATGATTTACATAGCCGTTATTAGCCAAGCAAATGTAACTTTTAATGGTTTCACTGATCCTAACTATAAACATGGTTCACTCAAGAAGTACAGTAAACATAAAATCTTGAAAGCAATGGATGGTTTTGATCATCGTATCTTCTAAAACTCTAAAGCAATTGTATAATGCATCATTTCTTTTTGAATTCATGAAATGATAGTTAATAAGCCATTCTTATATTCTTGCATGATCCATTTTCCCATGGGTTTCAATAGAAGATTTCAAGTTGCATGTTACTATTTTCCAAAATAAGATTCTTTTTTACAATGCTCGTAACACTTAACCAAAATTCTTAAGCTTGCTCTACAGTTTCTCCCTTTTACTACAGAATCTAAACTTTCATTAAAAAATATTTTTATCAGTGTGGATGCTCTGTTGGTTGATATTCAAGGTTCACCTCTTCCAAGCTCAGGAGCGATACATCCCAACTAGAAGGAAAGTGCTGCAGGAGGGCCAGGAGACCTCCTTGGGTGGATAAGGAGCTGCTGAGGAAAATTCGAAGGAAAACAGAGGCTTATAAAAGGCGGAAGCAAGGACAGGCGGCCTGGGAAGAATACAGGGATGTTGTCCGGGAAGCTAGGGACCAGGTTAGGAAAGCTAAGGCCCACTTAGAATTCAACTTGGCTAGGGATGTTAAGGATAACAGGAAGGGATTCTATAGGTACATAGCAAACAAAAGACAGACTAGGGACAACGTGGGCCCCCTCCGGAAGCTGTCAGGAGAACTGGCTACCCTGGATTTGGAAAAGGCTGAGGTTCTTAATGACTTCTTTGCCTCAGTCTTCACTGGCAAATGCTCTGACCACACCACCCACGTCCTGGAAGGCAGATGCGGGGACTGTGAGAATGAAGTCCCTGGGCCCACTTGTAGGAGAGAATCTGGTTTGAGACCATCTTAGGAACCTGAACGTACACAAGTCCATGGGATCTGATGAAATCCATTCACAGGTCCTGAAGGAGATGGCAAATGAAGTTGCTGAGCCACTGTCCATCACATTTGAAAAATCATGGCAGTCAGGTGAAGTTCCCTATGACTGGAAAAAGGGAAACATAACCCCCATTTTCAAGAAGGGGAAAATGGATGAGGCGGGGAACTACAGACCAGTCAGCCTCACCTCTGTGCCTGGCAAAATCTTGGAGCAGATTCTCCTGGAAGGCATGCTGAGGCACATGAAAAACAACAAGGTGGTTGGTGACAGCCAGCATGGCTTCACTAAGGGGAAATCCTGCCTGACCAATCTGGTGGCCTTCTATGATGGGCCTACGGAACTGATGGACAGGGATAGAGTAGTTGATGTCATCTACCTGGACTTGTGCAAAGCATTCGACACTGTCCCACACGACATCCTTGTCTCTAAGTTGGAGAGACATTATTTGACAGATGGACCACTCAGTGGATAAAGAACTGGCTGGATGGCTGCATGCAAAGAGTTGTGGTCAATGGCTCAATGTCCAGCTGGAGACCAGTAACGAGTGGTGTCCCTCAGGGATGGGTGTTGGGACCGGTCTTGTTCAACATATTTATCAGTGACATGAACAGTGGGATTGAGTGCACCCTCAGCAAGTTTTGTTGATGGCACCAAGCTGTGTGGTTCGATTGATACACTGGAGGGAAGGAATGCCATCCAGAGGGACCTTGACACACTTGTGAGGTGAGCTGATGCCAACCTGAGGAAGTTTAACTATGCCAAGTGCAAGGTCCTACACCTGGGTCGGAGCAATCCCAGGCACAGCTCCAGTTTGGACAGAGAAGAGATTCAGAGCAGCCCTGCAGAGAAGGACTTGGGGGTGTTGGTCGATGAAAAAATGAACATGAGCAGTGTGCTGAGCAGTGTGCTGCAGTGTGCGCTCGCAGCCCAGAAAGCCAACCGTATCCTGGGCTGCATCAAAAGGAGCGGGACCTCCTTTTGGTTGAGGAAGGTGATCCTGCCCCTCTGCTCTTGTGAGACCTCACCTGGAGTATTGTGTGCAGTTCTGGTGTCCTCAGCATAAGAAGGACATGGAACTGTTGGAACAAGTCCAGAGGATGATCAGGGGACTGGAGAACCTCCCGTATGAAGATAGGATGAGAAAGTTGGGCTGTTCAGCCTGGAGAAGAGAAGGCTGCGTGGAGACCTCAGAGCAGCCTTCCAGTATCTGAAGGGGGCCTATAGGGATGCTGGGGAGGGACTCTTCATTAGGGACTGTAGTGACAGGACAAGGGGTAACGCGTTCAAACTTAAACAGGGGAAATTCAGGTTAGATATAAGGAAGAAGTTGTTTACTGTGAGGGTGTTGAGGCACTGGAATGGGTTGCCCAGGGAAGTTGTGAATGCTCCATCCCTGGCGGTGTTCAAGGCCAGGTTGGACAGAGCCTTGGGTGCCATGGTTTAGTGGGAGGTGTCCCTACCCATGGCAGGGAGGTTGGAACTGGATGATCTTAAGGTCCTTTCCAACCCTGACTATTCTATGATTCTATAATCATCCCTAATTCATTCTCTGTACCAAATTTAAAGCACTTCAAAATAGGATTAGGATCTATTCTCTTCTTTAAATATGTTGAGATATCCAAGCTCTGAGTGAACAATCTCAGCAGATTCTGAGAGGACTTTCTTCAAACTTTTTTTGGCTTGTGTTTTGTTGGGTTGTGTTTTTTTTTAGATTATCAAATAAGTAAGAAATTGCAAAGCAGTGGTGGAAAGAAATAGGCTGGGTGACATTTCCCAACCATCCAGAAATTACTGAAGGAGAGAATATTTACCAGTTTTATTCTTTATGGCTGGAAAGTTCTGCTATCCCAATCTAAACAAAACCGATCTGTTTCACAATGAGTCAAAAAGAATCAAACCTTACACACAGGCTGGTATATGGATTCCAAATATTAGATGCAGTAATAAGGATGCAAATGTAGTGAATGCACATATTTAAAAGCTATCTTATGCGATTGCACAACACCAGCAGTACTTTTTAACACTATGCGGGTCAACTGCATAAGTGAACTGCACTTCAAAAAGGAACAAAGATGTATTGGGTTTATGTAGCAAGATCTGGGGGGTGGGAGGAGGGGCTGCAGGGGTGACTTCTGTGAGAAGATGAGATAAGCTTCCCCTGTGTCTAATGCCAGCTGGCTCCGAGATAGACCTGCTGCTGGCCAAGGCTAACCCTTATCAGTGACAGTGGTAGTGCCTCTGGGATAACATACTTACGAAGGAGGGAAAAAAAGGAAAACTGGGAAAGGGCAATTGCAATCAAAGAGAGGAGTGAGAACATGTGACACATGCAACCATGCAGACACCAAGGCGAGTGAAGAAGGTGGGGAGGAAGCACCAGAGCAGAAATTCCCTGCAGCCTGTGGGCGAAGACCATGGAGAGTCAGGCTGTCCCCCTGCAGCTCATGGAAGTTAACTGTGGAGTGGGTATCCACATGCAGCCTGGGGAGGTTACAAGGGAGATAATATCCACCTGCAGCCCATGGAGGACCCCATGCCAGAGCAGGTGGATTCCCAAAGGAGGCTATAACCCAGTGGGGAGCCTTTTATGGAGGAAGTTCCTGGATTACCCTTATCCTGTGGCCCTGTGGGCAAAGGAGCCCATACTGAAGCAGGTTTGCTGGCAGGAGCTGTGACCCCACAGAGAAACCATGCTGGAGCAGCCTGTTACTCAAGGGCTGCACCCTGTGAAAGGGACCCACACTGGAACAGATCATGAAGAACTGCAGCACATGGGAAGGACTGCTGCAAGAAAAGTTCCTGGAAGACTGTCTCCTGTGGGTGTCACCCCATTCTGGAGCAGGGAAAGAGCATGAGAAGAAAGGAATAGCAGACAGAATGTATGATGAACTGACCACAACCCCCATTCCCTGTCCCCCTGTGCCCTTTTGGGGGAAGAAATGGAGAATTTGGGAAAAAAGTTCAGCCCGGAAAGAAGGGAGGGGTGGGGGGATGGTGTTTTTAAGATCTGTTTTTATTTCTCATTCTCCTCCTCTGATTTGATCAGCAATAAATTAAATTAATTTCCCCAAGTCGAGTCTGTTTTGCCTGTAAGGGTAATTGCTGAGTGATCTCCCTGTCTTTATCTTAACTCATGAGCCTTTTGTTGTATTCCATCCAGGTAAGAAGGGGAACTGATACAGCAGCTTGGTGAGCATCTGGTGTGCAGCCAAGTAAACCCACCACAACAGCAGGAATCCACTATTGAGTATCCATAGATTTTCCACTATGGAAGACCTCTTTCATCTCAATAAGGAGTTAAGCGCCAAGTATTGAGCAACAAATAAATCCCATGCCTACTGCTAGCAGAAGGCTTCAGGTGTTCATAACCTTCACACTCCTTGAATGTCTGTTACTGTGTAATTAGTAGAAAATAATTATTGATCATTTCAAATTACATCAATCTGCTGGTTTACAGACTGTGTTGATGAAAACATCACAGCATGTAATGAAGAAAAAAGGTTACCACATAATACTGTTTCTATTTCCATAAAGTTATTATGTTTACTTACAAGTGGGCCAGGTGGGCCCTGTGGGCCTTCCCCTCCTTTCAAACCAGCCTGGACCCTAAAAAAATGAAAAAAGGGGGAAATAAAGCTTTTCTCTTACACTGGAAAGTTCAAGGGTTATTTCTGCAATACATAAATAGAAGAATGTAGAAATTCAAAGACAAGAAACTGAATACATTTGGTTTTACTTATATAGCCAATGATAGTTAATGTTGGATGCTTGATGTTTGTTCTCCCACTGCATTCATCTTTCAGCATAGGAGAAGATTCCATGAAAATAAAGAGTTAATCCATTGTTTTCCTGTATTTAGAAACATCATGTCAATTGTTCTAGTGCATACCTGAGCACCTGGAAGGCCTCTCTCTCCAGGGAAACCGCGAAGACCTGCTGGTCCATCTTTCCCAGGAATGCCTTGAGGGCCTGGGTCACCCTTGGAAACATATTACATTTTGATTAACAGAATGATTAAAATGCTTATATTAGTCATTAAATGAATGATGAAAATGAAATACCGGATCCTAGTTATAGTAATGACCAAAAAGATTATGCCCCCACCAATTCACCCAATACAACAGTCTGTCACTATGGTTAAATTAAAAATACAGTATTAGTTATAGAATATAAATAGTGATAATCACAGCAAGCCATAAAAATATGTTTAAAGATACATTCATTAAAAATTTACAATGTTCATTAAAAATAGAAGATTAAAAATAACTATGTAACAACTATGATAAGCAGTATTTGTCTTGTGCCACAGCGGTGGCCAAACAGTAAGAAGTTAAATTTGCCTTTTAGCCAGTACTAAACCTCCTACTTTAAATGACAATGTCCGTAATAATGCCTTAGTATGAACATGTCATTACTACGTATTTCTACTACATTACTATGTATAGTGTGCTGGTTTTGGATGGATTCCTGGTTTTTTTTTCATGGTAGCTAGTATGGGGCTGTGGTTTGGATTTGTGCTGAAAACAGTGTCGCAAACACAGGGGTGTTTCCGTTACTGCTGAGCAGTGCTTAGACAGAGCCAAAGCTTTTTCTGCTTCTCACACCATGCCACCAGCAAGCAGGCTGACGGATGCACAAGGAGCTGGGAGGTGACACAGCTGACCCCAACTGACCCAAGGGATATTCCACACCATATGGTGTCATGCTCAGCATATAAAGCTGGGGGAAGAAGGAAGAAGGGGATGTGGCATGTTATGGCATTTTCCTTCTCAAGTTATGCATGATGGAGCCCTGCTTTCCTGGGGATGGCTGAACACCTGCCTGTCATTACAAAGAAGTGAATCAATTCCTTGTTTTGCTTTGCTTGTGTGCATGGCTTCTGCTTTACCTATTAAACTGTCTTTACCTCAACCTATGAGTTTTCTCACTTTTACTCTTCTGATTGTCTCCCCCATCCCTGTGTGACAGGCTCAAGTTGCCTGCTAGAATTAAACCATGACATATATATAAACTGTCTTTTTATGACAAAAATACGTATTATTGGCTCAAGGGAATTCTCATTATTTCAGTGTAAGCTGGCACAGCTCCAAAATTGGAATTCTCCAGACTTCAAAATCTTTCTGGGTGAAATGTGCCAACTGTGATATTATACTGTATGTTCTGATTTTATTCTGCATGTTCTGCAGGATGATTCAAAATATGAGACTGACAGCAACTTATCTGTCCCTTCCAATTTGTTTCCCAAAGCCACATCATACCTTAGCACCTTCTTTTCCTGCAGCACCTGGGAGGCCTTGTTCACCTGGTGGACCAGGAGGACCTGGATGACCTCTTTCACCAATTGGGCCAGTCTCACCAGTAGGACCCTAAGCACAAAAGTAAAAAAGTCAGTCACCTGAAGTTAATGAATGTTTTGGGGGTGGAAGGTGGAGAGAAGCAGATTCTTAACATCCAGCTGTTATGAGTACCTCTTACAAAACAGTATTACCATTGGTTAGCATACATTACTCACCCTTCCCTCCAGGCAAAGCTGACTTACTTACAAATTATCTTTGTCCTACAAAATAAATCTTCCACTGCATTCTGCCTGCAGACATATCTGTACGGCTTCCAAAGAGTAAAATGCTGTCCTTGCTCCTTAAGCAATGAAGCCTTAAAAGAGTGTGCACCCATGTACAGGGAGAGGTTACAAAAAGGACATTGGAAGGAAATGCTCTATGCTTGTCTTGAAACACTATCTGTACTGTTGTTTTTCTGAATAATATGAATTGGAAGGTGGAAATGTTGAAAGATATCTTCTGATTCACTAACTGAAAATTTTCACTGAGGGAATTACCTAAAACAGCTCATGCAATCCAAATGTTTGATTTTGTTGCAAATAATGCAGTTTTGACAGTGAATCTGTCCACAATCTAAAAGTGACTGAAGTTTGGCTTCTGACAAGAAAGGCACAGAGAATCATAAAATCATAGACTGGTTTGGGTTGTAAAAGACCTTAAGATCATTTAGGTCCAATGCCCTGCCATGGGCAGGGACCTCTCACACTAGACTAATGTCGGCCAGGGCTCTGTCCAACCTGGCCTTGAACAATGCCATGGATGGAGCATTTACCACTTCCCTGGGCAACCTGTTCTAGTGCCTCACCACCCTCGCAGTGAAGAACTTCTTCCTTATATCTGACCTGAACTTTCCCTGTTTAAGTGTGAAACCATCACCCCTTGTCCTATCGCTACAGTCCCTGATGAAGAGTCCCACTCCAGCATCCTTGTAGCCCCCTTCAGACACTGGAAGCTGCTCTGAGGTCTCCACACAGCTTCTCTTCTCCAGGCTGAACAGCCCCAGTGTTCTCAGCCTGTCTTTATATGGGAGGTGCTCCAGCCCTGATCATCCTCGTGACCTCCTCTGGACTTGCTCCAACGGCTCCTTGTCCTTCTTATGTTGAGGACACCAGAACTGCACACAACACTCCAAGTGGGGTCTCACGAGAGCAGAGTAAAGGGGCAGGATCACATCCTTTGACCTGCTGCTCACGCTACATGAATATGTTATTTTGTTCTTTCTAAACTATTTCATGATAGACAACTCCACCTTCTTGAGTTCTCATGAATAAAAAACACAAAATGGAGGTGGAAAGGTAACCCCAACATTGTGTATTTCATGAAATCACTGATGATTATTAATTACACCTTTCTAAAATTCTTATGCAGCATTTGTTACAAAAGTTAATATAACCATCAATACAGTTCTGTTAATACACAAGTATCAACTGCCTTAGCCATAATATAACCATGAAACATTGGACTTATGAAGTTACTATGAAATTGAATGATGTACCTGAGGGCCAACAACACCACCAGGACCAGGAGGACCAGTTTTTCCTTGAAAACCCTGTGAAATAATTACAAAATACTATGTTACCAAGGACAAAATATAGAAGAGAA
This sequence comes from Myiopsitta monachus, assembly GCA_017639245.1. Taxonomy (NCBI): domain Eukaryota; kingdom Metazoa; phylum Chordata; class Aves; order Psittaciformes; family Psittacidae; genus Myiopsitta; species Myiopsitta monachus. The sequence goes on along the minus strand of CM029923.1, from coordinate 297,773 downwards.
AAATTCCTGTCTGTGTTGAAGAGGAAAATGAGAAATTCCATGTCACACAATCCTTCTCTTCAGGAAGTAACAATGAGAAATTATTTGTTCTTGTGTATATTTTGAAGTGAAACACTGATTAATCTTTCTTATCTCTATCAGTTTGAATCTCTCTGAGGTGACACAACAGTAAAAAATCCAGCCAATTTTACAGAGATCTCTAGATGAACTTGATGAGGTGAGTCTGAATGCATAAATGATGCAGCTAAAAGACAGCTGAAAATCCATTTGTACATATACACACTATGAGTCATAAAGCCAGACATACAAATGCTTTTTACAGAAAGACACAGATGCTGGACTAAATTCAAGAGGCATTAAAGATAAAGGGGAGATTAGACAGAAAGAAAATTAAAAGAAACAGAGATCCAGGGAAGATGAAAGTTATACAGATACGGTAAAAAAGGCAGCATGAGCGCCACAGAAAAGAATCATGTTAATGAGAAATTGGTATGATGACAGAAAATGGGAAGCAGAGAGGAGAAATGTAATGTTCTGGGGACAGTTTTTCACCACACTGGCAAATTTTACAGAATTTGTATTTTCTCATCAGTGGCTCCTGACTTCAGTCCAAAACCTGTCAATAAGCTGAATGACTACCTCACTTGATAGTACTGTTTAACGTATCTTTGAAACATGCTAAATTATTTCTTTCAAATATTGGAAGTGTGCTGCTGCATCAAGTTAGGAGAGTGCATTCACTGCTGTATCACAGCTGGGGTTCCACATAGTATACCGCGCCTAACAGACTCTGTATGCCTCCTACTCTGCTCACCTGCATAATAAAGGTGTCATCTGGCCCATATTCCTTACAAACATTGGGCCCTGCTCAGCATTCCTCTGGGCACAGTCTCAATGACTGCTACCCCATTACATCAGATGTGGTTTAAGCTCTTTCTAACCTTCTTCAATCTTTCTTACTCTCTTCTTGCTGCCAGCCAGACGTTATCCTGGTTCAGTTTGGCAAATAACTGTTTTAGGCACTCTCTCTCAGACCTCTGAAATGATCCAAACTAAAAACAAATACAAAAGTACCCCTTTGCTCTAATGACTGAAAATCAGAACTGATGCAGATGGAATCATTCTTGTGTCCCTTCCTTTACTCAGTCAAAGCATCTTCCAAAGCCTACTGTAAGGAAAGACAAAGGAATGTTGAGTATTACGCATGTCCTGAAAGTATCTTAGAGAAGATCTGCTATTTCCAGGTTTGCATAATGAATTGATACTTTGAAGTACATTCAACAATTCTTGATGTTAATGATGGTTTTAGTTCTCTGCTTTCTCCTATGTCACCAGCTTATTACCCCTACAGATTCAGATTTGTAGAAGTAGTAATAAGCAAAGGAGATTTCAGCAAGCAAATACTCAAGATGACCTGAACATCCCATGGGTTCATCTAAACTATTTAGCATTAAAAAATTTACATTAATGTCTCATGCAGGTGTTTTTAAGTGCCAAATTAGTCTCTTTCTTCTTTTGTTAATTTCTGGAAAGATAATGTAATAACATTGAGTTTACTGTAGTAAGAAGAAGGTCCTTGATTAATTCCAGTAGATGAAACAGCTAGTATATTTCTATTTTATCCTTCTACAGACATGAAACACTTGCATAACACCAGACCATCTAATAATCTCTACAGCTGATGCCTCCTGCCAGTTGGAGACTGATATCACTGAAACTGAGAAACACTTCTAAGGACGAACTAGCTTAATACTGATTTTCAGTATCTAGTTTATTCCTATAGTTACATTCCAAATTATTTATCATGCTAGTATTGTTCCTATGTCTAGAATTTCAGCAAACAATGGCAGTTCTTCAAAGTGCATATGGTTTATTGAGGGAAATAGCTGTAGCCCCTTCGCCACTAATACTTACCTCAGTTGCAGTCAGCATACGCTTGTTATTCCATAAGCAAGCTACAGAGTGCAATCTGGGAATCTGGCTCTCTAATTTGTTAAGCTTGACTATGTGTTTTAGCCTAATTCCCTTATTGTTCTAATGCTCACATGCACCACTAAACTTTAATGAGATATATGCCTAACTAAAAAACAGAATTCTTAAGACCTTGGGTGAAATGAAAGTTTTCTGATTTATACATTTCCTTAAAATCTGAAATGGAAATGTTCATATATGTATTAAAAAAAAAAAACAACAAGTCTACTTTTTCTTTTCTTTTTTTTTTTTTTTTCATTCAATCTGGTTTTCTCATTTACTTGAGAACCCATGGGGGGATAAATACTTTTTAAATAATTCTGGGCCAAGTATATATATACATAGGTCAGAAAACAATGCTAATGAAAAGCTGCATTTTATTTAACGCATTTATGAATTTGCACTCAAGTTTATTATCAGTCTAACTCTACTAAAGCCAAAGGAGATACAAAATTAGAGAACTGTGGTACTGATTAAACCTAGAGGGACCTGGTCCAAACATCACACAGTCGAAGAGTCCACAGTTCCATAGTATATTGCATCTTTCTTTTCTAGTCATGAATGAAATCAAGAAATCATCAAATCATAGAACAGTTGAGGCTGGAAATGACCTCAGGAGGTCATCTGTCCAACTGTCCTGCTCAAGCAGGGCCAGTGAGAGTTGGCTGCCCAGGAATATCTTCAACCTCTCTTGGCAATCTGTTCCAATGCTCAGTCACCCACACAGTGAAAAAAGTGATTACTGATGTTCAGATGGAACCTTCTGTGTTTCAGTTTATTTCCATTGCCTCTTGTCCTATCACTGGGCACCACTGAAAAGAGCCTACTTCCATCTTCTTCTCCCTTCAGGTTTTATATACTTTGGTAAGATTTGATCCGGCCTTCTATAGGCTAAAAAGCCCCAGCTCTATCAGTCTTCACTCATAGGAGAGATGCTGAAGTCCCTTAACCATCGTAGTGGCCCTTTGCTGGCCTCTCTCCAATAGCTTTCTCTCTCTTCTCTTGGGAAGTCCAGATCTGGACTCCTGGCCCCACCAGGGCTGAACAGAAGGAGATCACCCTCCTGTAGCACAGGATACTAGCAGCATTCTTTGCCGTAATGGCACATTACTGGCTCATGTTCAAATAAATAAGGATAAGAGGAAAATAGTAACTGTGCTTTTTTTTTTTCAGACTAAAGAACAATTTCAAGCTCGCTGTGTTCTAAAGAATTATTCAAATTCATTTTTATGATACACAAGAATAGTCTTCACATTATTGCAAGAAAAAGAAGAAAGAAGTAGCCAATAATGATTCTCTCACACACAGAAAAGCATTACAATGCATAAGAAAACATAGCTTTTCTGCATGGTGTGTTACTGCAAGCTCTGTTCCCCCCTTTCCAGTAGTGGAAGTGACGCAGCAGTCACTAACAGATTTCCAGTGAAGTTAGAACACAAAACACAGTCAACATGCTGAGAAAATTTATCTCTAAATTCATTTATGGCTTCTCAAGCTCTGAAAAATCCAAGTAAGAACTGTATTTTATTTCAATACTACATGAGTGAGGTTTTGGCATTATGGAAGTAGAAAGTCTTTTTAAATAATTCCATTAAAACTGTTACATGTAAATCTTTTCATTTTGATGCCAGAATTTCCTCATTGTGATTCTTAAGGGGATTACATAAGATACAGTTACAAAATCGATGTTTTTTTCAGAGATTGAATCATTCCTGATCCTACTTTCGAAAGGTGTTAGCTTTTGAGTCTTCTAGCTGCTTACAACTGATAAGCCGTTTTGTTACTTTATGATTTATGTTACACAGCATTCAGTGAGAAAAGTACCATGTAGTAATTATCTTTATCAAAATTGAGATCTCAGAATTAATTTATTTGACTTTTATTGACTATTTAAGTTCATTGTGATGCTCCCAACCCAGGCATAGCAAAGAATAAGCTCACTCTTGTAGTATGGAAACTGAAATAAAGTTTTGTCATGCCTAACCGTCCAACCATAAGAAAACTACAGTCCCTACCTCTTCCCCTTTTCTCTATTGGCTCTCTTTCTTTAGTTTTGATCACACAATCATGACCTTTGGAGGTTTACAACACTAACACAGTAGAGCAGATTCACTTACAGTTTCACCCCGCTGCCCTGGATGCCCAGGCAAGCCGTCTTTTCCAGGTGGACCCTGAAATTGTAGGATACATAAATCATTTCTTAGCCATCCTTAATTCAGAAAAAGCATGGAATTAGCTGTAAGAACCTCTGATCTTGGTTTTGGTTTGTTTTTTTCTAGACTAGTCTTCAGTACAGCTTAACTGCTCCTGTATCTGCTAACTATAATCTTAATAACACATTTTCTTTGTGCCCTCCTTGATGCATGCATGTTCAAAATGGATTTCAGTAAATTCAGAAATCATGGGAATAATCTAACCTTCCATTTTTCTTTGCCTAATGACTCAGTTAACACAAAACTAAGCATGACAAGAGTACTTGATGAAATTCCAGTTTTGGCAATGGACATAAAAATAAAAAAATGCATGGCAAAAAAGAAAAATCACAGGCAGTTTGATGCTTTTGGGCTTACTCTGCATGAGCAGAAACATACTGGAAGAGCAGGATAACTAATCTAAGCTGCAGCTCAAACATACTATTACTTCTGTACATTTCTACTACTAATGAATGTTTCTTTCCTCTTCAATTTCTTCCTCAATTAATCCATTGTTAAGAAAAGATACACCAGCAAAGTACTATTTCGCCTAATCTCAGTCTGTCATCTGGACATTGGCATCAACATACTACAAGAGTTGCAGTTTAATATAGTACAATGAATGTAATACATGCTGTACCCATGATCATTTTGAATATGTGACTTCTTGTGTTAGCTGTATAGCTCAATACGCATATTTGGAATCTATACATAAGCCATCCCTTACATAAATCTTCAAATATTCACTTCAGAAACACTGAAAGAAAAATAATGTTCCTACTGTTGCACACAGTTCATTAAAAAGATACTTACTGGAGGTCCCTTTGGCCCAGGGAATCCAACAGGTCCTTGAGGCCCTTGTGGTCCCTAGTATAAATGTAACAAAACAAGTGAAGTTTTACTAAGGCTTTTATGACACTGGATTAAAAGTTTGCTTAGATGATAAAATATATGCGCTTCAATTATAAAATCTATGAACTCTGTAGATAATGTCTGGTTGTAAGTATAAAGCCTCAGCTCCACTGTGATACATACTTGCAGCAACAATCCACGTAGATATTTAATTGCCTGAAAAAGCAATAGGGGATTTCCCCCCAAAAGGATTTCTTGAAAGCAATACTGCCCATATAAGCAATGCAGTAAGGAAAAAAAAAAAAAAGTGCTTATATAATGTTTTTCTGCCTCTGACCCCTGAAACTGTGCATAATAGAGCAGAAATCAACTGTGAGTAAAAAGCATTGTTTTTTATGTTTTGCTGTTAGTTGCACCTTTTTTCTCATAAATTCCAACTGTACTGGCCCTCACATCTTGAAGCTTTTTAAGGAAAAGATCTGCATTTTTTTATTCACAACATGGCTTGCAGATTTCAAGTCACTGGACTGACAGATTAAGTGAGGAAAAAGTGAGAAAAACCACTAGAAAACTACCAGCATGTTATCAAAACTACATTTTCTTTTTTGTCATCAAATTTCATTTTAAAGGTATGGATTATTTGATACTTACATATCTGGTACCAGAAATAGTTTCAGTGGAGTAGAAATGAGTGTTTTATTTTTTGGCTGACACTCACCCCTACTGAGAAGCAAATAAATACCTCACACTTATATTACACAAATGATATAAGATGTGGTACTCTGAGGTTCTTCATCTCTTTGATCTAATCAATTTCTCTCCAGGGATGCCTTCACCTTAGATTGATCTGCTCACTGTTTTCAGTCTCCACACAATTTTGCTTCCTCATAACCTCTTGGAGCTGTCACAAACTCCTCCTTCATGAGGCTCTGCTACTGACCTTCGAGTAGAATATCTTTGATGTTCCTTCACAGTGTAAAACAACCTACAGTTCCTGTCTTGGACTATGCCTAGTTCTTTACATCCAGTATCCCAGTTAACTCATTCTTCTTTTGAATCCCAGTTTCCTGCCCCTGTGTCTCTTTCTGCTTGTCACATCATTCCTGTTTCACCCAAACTTTCCACTTAGTCCTGCTGTCCATATTCCACTTGATACATTGCCTTTTGCTTGATATAGAGGTACTTTCAACTTCTCGCTGCAGCATTCCTTGGAGTGCTGCCTTCCATATATACTGGCAACAGTCCAGTCTTCCAGTTCTCAACTTCCCTTCTGTTCTATACTACTTCTCCTCCTTACTCCAGGAATCACTGTCCTGATCACTAACCAGGTCTCTTGGTACAGTTAAGCAACATTCTGCTTCAGGAATAAAGGAGGCAAAAGCATGACAGGTTTTTAGTAAGTGAAAACTTCTTTTATTACTACTCGCAACTGCAAAGGAGAAACACCACAAAATTAACCTTAATTTTTTTCTGCAGACACACAAAGTGAAAATTTAAGATTTCCAGAGCACATTCATGCCATGCTCTTGTTATCATTAGTTGCATGGATGTCCTTATGTCCAGTAAACACCATGATTAAACCATGTGGTCTGATCCTATAGTAATTTTTCCTTTTTCAGTTTGCTTAGTCATTCTAGCAAAACCACTTTGCTGTTGTTCTGCCAGTATTTTCACACCAAGTGTGCACGCATTCAGCAAGGAAATAGTGTAACACAGTGACATTATGGAGCAGGGGAAAATGCAAAAGGAGGTCCCTCCCGAAGAGCAAGATTTGTGGAGAACACTGGAACTTGGGGGTGGGTGCTGAGGAAGTATTTATAGATTCTTTACAAGAAATAGGTTTGCACTTTAATGAAACAAGACTACAGAAGAAAAGTTGCTTTACAAAATACTTTGGCAGAAAGCATGTCCTCTTAAATTAGCTGAGTTAGTTTTCAAGTGTTGCTGTTACAAATCCGATTTATTAATATTGTTTTTCTATATACTGCTATGCAATGGGCCGACTGTATATTGGATTTGGTTACTGACTAGTAAGATACAAGCAAGCAGAAAATTTTATTTTAGCAAGCACAATAGGATTTCTCAAGCATGCAGAAATTAGGTGGAAGGGAATTCTCAGCTGATCAGAACAGAAAAAGATCAGCTGCTTCAACAACGAAGCTTCTGGAGGTGGCTTGAGTCATTTGCAAATCCCATAAACGAGCTGCAGTAAATGGGGCATTCGTAAAAGCAGAAGCTGGTAAGTACAACTGAAATTTGCATGTATATATATGAAGTGCATGGGTATAAATAGAAAGCGCACATGTATTCTCTGTGTCCTGTATGTACAAAACTGAGCTACAGATGGAAGAAGCTTTCAGCAAACTTCAGCTCGTAGCTTTTTAAAAAGCATCATTTGAATTGTTTTGTTACTTCTGGTTACTCTAGACAAAGAAGGGCAAAGGCATGAGAGGGAAAACTAAAAATAAAACAACACCTCTTCCTCAAATCAAACTCCTAGTTAGTGGAAAGAACACTTACATAAATAGCTTTCACATACCCTTTCACCGGGTGGGCCAGGAGGACCATCATTGCCTGCAGTACCCTGGAAAGGAAAGACAACATGTTCAAAGATTAGACCTCTATTTTATTTAAAATAAACAGCCTGCAGCCAATCTACACAGGGTGCTTGACAATTACCTTAGGACCTGGTTTGCCAGTTGGACCTCTAGGACCTCTTGAGCCTCTTGGACCCTGTCAATTTAACAGAGATGCACTTGATGATAACTATTGGATACTATAATCAAACCAGAGTCATTCTTCACAGTTTAGTGGAGGCAATTAATATTGGAAAGCAAAGTAAAAGTACATACTGTTGGTCCTCGCTGTCCTCTGGGGCCTGGTTTGCCATGTAAACCCTGTAGAGAAAAGTTCAACGAAATCATCTTAGCAGACACTGTATTTGTGAAATAAAGGGGGGGGGGGTGTCTTACTGAAGTGGAGGCAAAGTGCAGCTCCCTTAGGGTTAAATGTTATTTTAAGTATCTACTTTGAATTTCAATTTAAAGACTCATGGTCCTCAATGAAAAAGATTATCTTTCTGAGTTCACTAGGACTTGTAGCTAAATGTACTAAATTTGTCCCAGAGTCAGATTCCATCATTAGAACATTTTAAACTATGTTAAAACAGTAACGAAGATAGCACGCAACAAGCAGAGTCCCCTAAAGGACTGGGCATCATTTCTAATGGAGTAGCCTTGAAGACAAAGTTCCCAGGCTCTCATGGACAGCTCCACGGAGAAAATAAAGAGCAAGCCTCTCTTTTTTTGTAACTGAAATAGGGACTATAATACCTACCAGGATTCTGCACAGAGATACACAACTTGTACAGAGATACAGAGCTTGCAAGCCTTAATGTTTTGCTTCAATATATCTCCTAATCATATCCAACACGTTTCTTTCCTTACACTCCACATTAGTATTGCTGTGCATTCTAATGCAAAGTAGCTTAAAATTCAAGAGAGTATTCCTTGGATAGAAGAAGGAACCTAGTGACTTCTACTTTCTGATCTCTGAGATAAACATGACAGCAACAGAAAATCAGCATAGATGTGTTAGCATAAAGTTTGCTTTTATTTGAAACCAATTAAATGCACACACCAGTTTTCTTGAGCGTTTTTGTGTATGCGTGTGCAGGGAGAGTTTCTATTGATTTTATTACACTTACCAAAATTAATATTATGCATTCTTCTTAAAATGCTACACAACTTGTGAACTTCTCAGGGACAATTAGTGTCCTTCCTAGTATTGCTATGCGTGGTAGCAAAAAACGCAATGATACCCCTTAGGTAAGATTAATAATAATACCTGATTCTCATTACAGAATTACTTTATCACTGATGAACAGCTTATACTTACTACTTATGTAAGCTATACTTACTACATGTAAGTATACATGTAGTTAAATTCTATTAATTGTGTGGTTAGTACACTAGCTGAATTGAAAGCTTTATAAAGGCCTGATAACGAATCAATATAATCACATTTTTATAATTTGAAGTCTGCTGTTTGATATTGTTTTGCTTTGTTTTCCAATCTGGTATCTTATTAACAGTCATGTCTCATTTTTCCCAACAAGGATGAAATGAATATTGGTTTATTGCTTGTGCCTGTCCATAACAACCTATCTTTATCTTAATTAAATTAATACAAGAACAATTTAAACCATACATAAGCAATGCATATGCAATTGGATTTCATACGTTTTATCTCAAACCCATGAATTTCTGCTTGTTTTGTGCTGCAAATTAAAATATATTCCTAGGAACAATGATATAAATTATTTCAGTTTCACATTAAGTTACTATGAATTCTGACTGTGCTCTTAATTTCATCACCTTTCTAACAACATATTCTGCTATGGTCAATTAAGCTTCAGAGGCAGCAGCACAGTGACCTTTTTCTAAGTTATATTTCATTTTTATAGTTTGAAGATTATGCATAACAGATTTTCCCTTACCTGCTCCAAGTAAACAAAGCAGCAAAAGCTGTCATTTTACATCTTTTAATGTATGTAATAGTACATGTTCTTCATCTTGTCTGGTATATTTTGCATTTTCAAAGCTCTGCCTATAAAAAAGCTTGTGGCTAATCAGAATTCCTAGAAAATACAAACTGAGTTCCTTGAAGGTAAATTGCATGGTAGCAGCATAATTCATGGGATACAGGAAAACAGTCTTTGCCAACTCATGCAGCTATACTGTCAAGAGAGATGCTTCAGCAAAGGCTATTTCTTTTCTCCTTTCCAAATGTATAATTATGGTAGCATAGGCAATGAAAAAGTGTCTGAATTCCTTTATGTTTAGATTAATATCATAACGACTGAGATTTAGTATCTTGGTATGTCTCTGGTTTACGTAGCTGTAGAGGTTTATCTTAAGCGTCAAAAGCCTGGTTTTCATAGCTCTTTATACAGTAGATGGTATCATTCACTTTTAGTGAGTTCCAAAAGTTAATTATCATGCAAGCATGAATTATCATACCCTTGCGCCCTTCTCTCCATTGGCACCTGGAAATCCTGGGAAACCAGTTGAGCCCTATGAAAAAATCAATGCAAATATCAGAGCATATCAACAGCAAAACAGTAGCATAGCCAACATAGAAGTTCTATGAAAAACACACCTCCAGACTCATGTACATTGTACACGTCAAACTTACAAGTGTGATGGCTCTGATGAACAGCTATAAATTAACTTACCATAATGCCTCAGGTCCAGAATGCATTAAAAAAAAAAATCAATGTATACAATAGACGTTATTTGTCATCTTATGAGACAATAAAGTATTAATTAACTCTGCACCATTTAAAAAAAAAAAAACAAAACATTAGTAATAGCCATTAGAAATACCTTGATCACAATGAAGAGGAACAAAAAAAAAGCTTCACCTCACAGTAAAATAATTCTTTTACAAAATAGTTTAATTCAAAATAATTGTAAGGCTGCAACATCTGAACAGTGGTGTGATCCTCTATTCACATTACTGAGCTGTAAATTACTTCATGTGGTTCAGTCACTGTAAGCTTACCTCTGGCTAGCTTAATTTAACTGATACATGCAATTTGTACATGTGTTTGTATGCTAATTTCATAATCAGGATTTATGAGGAGATAGATTATCTGACTTGAAACTACTTCCAGGCATTATTCCTCCTCCTTTTTTACCCCCTCTCCTTCCACTAACTGCCCAGTCTAATCTGAACAGTACTATTTTCTTTATTTCTGGTATACAGGTCCAATGGGACAGCAGACTTGTTACCTGCCAAGGTGTTGTCATTAGGGACTTGGGGTCAAAGAGGTGACGGACTTGATAAAATGTACTTTTAAGTGACTGGAGAAGAAAATCAAAGCAGTGTTTGGTTTGGTCGGTCACTAGAACTACTGGCCAGACTCCATGCTGTGACAATGCATTTATATCTGTGCAGCTTCCTATTGCTAAACGTGGCAAATTAAATGAACATAACAAAAACTTCAAATAGAATTCCTTGATGCTCTTCTTTAAAGCATCAACTTTTTTGTTTCTTTCTTTTTTTTTTCCTTTTTCTTATTTATATTTTCTCCTTTAGGAATCTCATTTCCCACAATCATTTCAATTGTCCATTAATGACTTAGGGGCAGTACAACTTGACTGAAACTTCTTCTAGCAAAACCCTGACTGGTATTCAATAGTGGGAGGAAAGGAAGAGATTTCCTTTATTTTCTTCTTTTTAATTCTTCACCAGTTACTAAATGTGAAGAAAACTGAAAATTCTACTCTGTGAAACCCAGGCATATTCTTTATAATTGAAAGGCCAGAGGAAAAGAACAAATTCTGATGATCAGCCTTGAACAAGCATGACCTGGTTGTAAACATACATACAGTACTTTTTGTAATTGTGTTAGTGAAGAGGGACCAGACAAGAGAAACAGAGAAAATTAACAGATAATGGCAGTTCTCTCAGAACAAGTCTGAGAAGAAAAATCATGGAAAGCGAATAAATATCAACAAAAAGAATGGTGTAAACCTTCTTGACAATACTGAGGCAAGGTTTTGTATTTGCTTTAGACAGCTAATATGTCTTCTCATGCTTCTTTTTTTTCTCTCTTTCCCTTATATTAATTTAAACTGGACTGTGAGTTTCCAAACAAGTCTCTAGTGAGCTGATGTACTGTAGCTGTCATTACTCTTTCTTGGAAGTTTAAGCAACAAAGCAGAAGAGCAAACAGTGAACATAGCTTAAGAACTATTTTCAATTTTAATGTAGCAAAAATTTAATGTAATGAAATTCTTGATCAATTCTTTCCTGAAAAAAGAATCAATCAACTTTTATTTGAAGTGGTACATCATTTTTGCTCTTAGAACTGAATAATGTAAAACCTCTTTGATCTCAGACTTTTCAAAAGAGAGTTTTAAAGAACAGAGTGACTGAAATCTCAGACATCTGAGTTAAGAAAGAGAAGCAAGAAAACATGTCCCTCAAGGGTCTTCGTTTTCATGAATACTTTCTATAGATAGTTGTGTTCAACGGATAAACATTCTTCAAACAGTACTTGACTGAAAAGGGCCAAAGTACAGGCCAGAGTCAGAAAAACACTTTGCTTAGCCAGCTGTAATTTCAACTTTGAAAATAAAAATAGATCCCAAGGTAAAGTGAACGTTTTGCTGCACTTTGATTGTTTAGTTGTGTAGAAGGGGTAAAGGATTCTTTTAGTTGTGATACTTCCCTATGTGAGTCTTCTTTGAGACAATCTGGAGATCCAATCTTTCCCTAATGACATCCTCTACATTGGGAAATGTCTACAGACTTATGCTTTTATTCCATTTTTGTCTTTCTTGCTAATCACAGAAAAGAGAGCTTGCAATTCATTTAGCATGCCTATTGCCTAAAGCCGTGTTAGGATGACCTTCCTAAAAATATGTTTCATGAAAATATATTCAAAATATAAGCCTTCATTTAAATGAGAAGCCACCTAGGTGGTTTTCTATTGCAATCAGAACAGAATAGCTAAGGATAATGTAGGCACATAATTCAACTAAGGGTTGGGTTTTGTCATGTTTGTCTTAACAGAAGCAAAAGGAAACTGTGATGAAAATTGTAAATTATGTTTCAAAAAAATGTGGCTTATTCTATGGAAGAAGCAGTAATTCCAGTAAATAGAAACCCTGTACCATTCCCATCAACATCAGCATCCATTTAGTGTTCAAGAGTGCTTGCTCTCTTTCAGGCATATCAGCAGTTCCTTTGTTTTCAAATTGTTGTTTAATGCACACCAGTCTGAGGTTTGCACAAAAACACAACTCATGAGAGGCTGGCAAAGGTTTGAAAGCACTCTAGTTAAGAGGAAAGATAGTGCTCCTTAAAGAGCCTGCCTTAGGGAATCCAATGTTTTTAAAGATTTTACTTCATAACATGATTGTCAAGAAAGAAAATGTGAAAAATAGCCCTTGCTTTGATGCCCACACCCTGTTTCCCCAACCACAAATAAAATAGCTAATAATAGCTTGTGACTAATGTCAAAGCACAAGTTATGCAGCTCATTCACAGCTCACCTTTGGACCTTGTCTTCCTGGATACCCTGGCAATCCGGGTACACCAAGCTTACCCTGAAATAAGAAGGCAGTATTAGATTTTATTTTATCCTCCTCAGTAGTTCAGCAAACTTCTATAGAAAATAATTTTTTTCCACAACTTAGAGTGATGATACTTCATGGAATATAATATTCAATTATTTCAATTTATCATTTTTGCTATTAAACACCGCTTTACTTAGTTCCCCAAACTTAAATTAAATTCCCTCTCCAATGAATGACTTCAGCAAAATCAATACCCAAGTGCTTTTCTGCCTTGAAGTGATGCATAGGGATATGGGGCTGAGGTCATTAAACTATTAATATTCTCTAAAGAAATCAGGGTGTTAATAGGTTTCACACATATGTTTAAGACAGAATAAATACTTTTTAATTTATACTGTGCAATGGCTGCTCCATTTTCCACAGATTTTTCATGAAGAATCTATTTTTTCTTGAATAGCTTTAAAATACTTGAGACTGATAAACCATACCCCACTATTGTTGACAATAGATTTGTCACCAATTATTATCAACTTGCTATGTTCAGAAAGAACAACAGGATGAGCAGTCTGATCAACACTGACGTTAACAATCTAGAAATGAAATACAGTATCCTGCCCCACTGAGATGTTTTCTTCATACCTCTAGAGAATGAGTGATGGTTTGCCACTTTCAAAAGCAAGGAAAAGCAGTTTGTCTTTGAAATATCACAAGAAGAAAGGTGTGAACCTTCTTGGTAATACTGGGACAAGGTTTCTTATTTGCTTTACACAGCTAATAGGTTTTTCTGCTTGCCTTTTTTTTTAGCTCTTTGTCTTTTTTTTTTTATTCTCCAGACTATCACATTTTGGAGAAGATCTCAATGGAGAAGATATGTTTATCCAATATAAGATGGTACTCTGCAGTAATCTTGGATAAGGAAAAAGAGGAAGGAGAGACCTGAATGGGAAAAGAAATTTGCCCAAAGAAATATGTTTATTCATAAAAAATGCAGCACATGAATAAAGACGTTGTATATCATTATATTCATGTCAGTGCATGTGTCTGGCACAGACATTATTTTAAAGAATGTTTTGATTTACGGAACTATTATAATGCTTCCAGTTCTGTGTGAAACTGAAACAAGCTGCAGACATTACAATAAATGAAATGTTCTGCAGCATGACAGTGTGTCAAACTCTTGCCAAAGTCAGCTGAAGTTTTGTCCCTGATTTTACGATTAAGCAAGCGCAGTTGCTAGGTTTTGAATGAGGGTATGGATGGGTTTTTTTTGATGATAAGCTCTTCTCTGATGTGTTCCTCATTTTTTTGGGACCATACCTGGCATATCCTTTATTAAGCAAATCCAGCCTTAGACCTACCTGGGCAAGAGAGTTTTCTTATCACAGGATCAGTTGAAAATAGAGAATAAGAGACTACTCCAGCACTCTCATTACTATGAAGAGTAGTATCTTTGCCTTAAGTAAGTCATAGGAATGACAAGGGAATATGACAGTCATAGCCAGTCTTACAAGCACTTCCCTGATATTGTAGGGAGATCTAAGAGTTCACAAAGATTATTCTAGTCTTTGTGCTAAAATAGATATCACAGAGACATCACAGAACTCTTCTCTGATACTGACACACTGTTCTGAACAAGTATCCACAGAATATCCAGAGAAGATGCTTGACTTACAACAGGCAAGAAAAGGTATAAATATTTGTAGAAAAGGTAAAACTTTGGGTCTAAAATTCTAAGCCCAGCTAGCAGTGTTATCAACACCATTATCTTTTTCAAATATCTTCTGATAGTCACGGCATCAGGTTCTGGATTTGTCAGACTGTGACTCCCATATACGTCACTGTGAAGAAGAAATGCTTGAAAACACGAACCTATATTCACATTGAGTAATTTCTATAACAGGAACTGAAAATAACTCAAATTCATATTTGAAAAGTAACAATTATAAAACAAAGTTTATTTGGTTTTGGTTCGGTTTACTTTGGTTTTACTAAGGTTATAAAGACTTGAGAAAGACTCTTTTGTACATGTTCTTAGTTCATTATTCTGCAGATATCATGACAACAATACACATTTTTGTAAGATTCCTAATATCCTTACATTTTTGTCAGCTCAGTGATACAAAAAACAACCATTGCCATGAAATGTACAGTTCTTTCTGGAGAATACAAATATATTCTGAGTGAAGATAGTATGACCCTTAGTATTGTTTAATATGTATAATATGACCCTTAATATTGTAGATTGTTTCAGTGATCTAGTTAAAATTGCATACACTGGCTTTCTGGTGGGAACTCAGGTTGAATTCATGTAGGAGAATAGTTCTGAGTTTCTTTTTTTATATGTTCTGTGATTCATGACATAATGAATCAATTCAATGACCTAATAGCTGGCAAAATATCTTGCAAAATTGTGGAGAGAGCAGTGATTCATAAATAATTTGCAGTAGTTAAGTAAACCTAAGAATAAATCTTTCTTTTTTTTTATAAGTGAACTGAGTTTTTGGTTATATACTTCTCTAAGAGTTTATGAATGACATTATGCTGACATTATAACCCTAATATCTTTCTAAAGTTATACATGCAAAGTATATGTATAAAGATATCCTTGCAAAAAGTAGCAGCTTTTGATGAAAAGAGAGCTTGTTCTGAAGTTTGCTGAATATATTTTTTAATTCCTTTCAAAACTCTTAACTGTGAATCTTATTATCTTTTTTAGTAGTATCAAATAATTACTAAGATTTCAGTGTATACTTTCAAAGACTGTATATAGGTAAAAACACAGAATAATCAATCATAATGTCAGATGGGATATTGTTGGAAAACAGTAACTGCTCCAATTTCAAAGATAGCAAAACTGAGAAAGAAATGCAAAATGCACCTCCTGTCCTATTCTCTCGAAGACAGAACTAGCATTAAGGCCACGGTTAAACAAAAAAAAAAAAAAAGAAAAAGAGAAATATTCTTCACTATGTTCTCACTTTAGAGAAATAAAGTATATGCATTTCGGAACCATCACTTTTGTTTTATTTTATCATTCTTTCCTAGTTATCCAATATTCCACTGCTGAAATTGCCTTTGTTTTCTGATGCTGTCACACAGTGAGATATGGCATCTACACATGCATTCCTCAGCCTCATTTCCTCCTCTGTACCAATCTCCAGTGATCTTTGTTGAGGTCAGGATTCTACAGAGATGTATACTTACCTTTGAGCTTGTTCTCTCCTATTTTTCATAACGCTATCCTTTTTAACAGCCCCTTTCACTTTTTTCCAACCCTACTTTGTATTTTTGTTTAAAACAATCTGCATGTCACAATTTGTCGTAATATGACTGTGTATATTGATTCATTCTCCAGCAGCTCCTTTATCCTCCTTTGTGCCCAGCTATTTTCTTTGCATCACGTTTCCCTTAGCTGGCATGCACTGTATGTAATATGGGGCAAGGATTTAGCTGCCTTATGTGCTGATGAAGTACTATAATGCCTTTCTGTATACTTACAAATACTATCAGTGATTCCCAGTACTTGTTCAAATGTGAACTCCAGTGATCTGCTGCAGTAGTGTCTCATAAAACCTACTGTTAGGTAGCTAAAGATTTTGCAGATATGAAAGCTTTTTTTTTTAGTGATGAACAACATATGTGTTCTATGTATGTTATGAGGCAATTACATGGTTATTTAGTTGATATCTGACTACTGACCTTTTCTCCAGCTGGGCCAGCAGCACCTGGGTCGCCAGATGGACCTGATCGACCTTTAGGACCTTCTGGACCATCTTCTCCTCGTGGACCTGGCTGACCAATTTCTCCCTAAAACACATCACATTATAAATATGGCCTTTGCGCATATATTGAAGAGCCTACCCACAGTTATTTGAAAATAAGTTTCCAGTAAATGTAAATAAAGATTAGAATCACAGAATCATAAAATGGTTTGGATTGGAAGGGACCTATAGGGGTCATCTAGTCCAACCCCCCTGCAATGCAGAGAGACACCTTCAACTAGATCAGGTTGCTCAAAGCCCTACCCAAATTCCAATGAGAAAAATACCACTGTGTATGTTCATTATATGAATGGATACACATATATAAATTAGGCACTGAATATTACTTCCAAGACTGTAAGAACCCAGTCGTTTTGCCAGAAGAGAGCTACATCTGGAAACAGTGTATTCTTATTCTCTCTTCCCTAAATTCTCCCGAAAGCACTCTGACAGTCGGTAGAAAGAAGAATGTCTGTATTTAAGTATTAATGCGGATACCATCTTCCTAGTTATTTATGTATACAGACACCAGATACAGGCCAGGAGCCTCTTGCAGGAAGTTTTTTTAGAACCTCCACAACACTTTCTATGAAAGGAAGTACTCATTGGGTTAAATAATACTTCATTTTGGCAGACATTTGCAATATGCTATGTTGGAATGGATAAATTAATTTTCCTCAGGCAAACAGTAGCGATCTTGGAATCTGGAAAAGGTGATTCCCTAAGCACAAGCTTAGTGAAAAGGATATCAAAGACTGATATTCTCTTCCACCTTATAACCCTGCCATTACTGACTCACAAGAACCAAACCTCTGGCTCAAATCGGTGCATGCACAGAGAACAGAAATAATTTAAGCTACTAGATCTTATGTCATTTTTGCTTTATATTTGTTCACTGATCCTTTCAAAATAATAACACTGAAATTTTTTAAGAACATACGGGTTATGAGTAAATGCTTACCCGGTCACCTTTAAGGCCCATGTCACCTTTAAATCCTGGAAAACCGTCTTCACCCTAAAAAAAAGCAGAAATGTATATAATGACTTTTAGTGATAGAGAGGACTCTTTTTGTCGCAGATAAAAGAAGTAAATACATTCACTACAGAATATACTTAGCAAATATATTCTGCAGTGAGATGGTCAGACACCAGCAAATCCAATATGGCTATTGCTATTTCAGAGAAAGTATATCAGTGCATTACACAGAATTAGTTTTTATTCAAAAGTTTCTAATAACAACTGTTTAAAGCTGTTTAAAATCTGCTTAAAGATACAGACAATACAGTTCTCCTGCTTTATTACGAGTTATTGTGCAAAACTCTTTCTTAACTCCTAAGGGTTTTTTTGATATTCACTGTTTTTAATAAGGTCATCCATTCAATCAGCTAAAAAAAAAATTGGTGGCAAATTATTCAGTGTTTTTCTTCTTGATAGCAGAATCTCCTTTAGAATTAATTTTTCTTTTAAACTAGTGTCTTAATAGAATAATGAAAAGGAATAAATTAAAAAATGGCTGGTTATCACACCTTAATAAAAAAAAGAAAAAAAAGACATGTATTAATGTTTATAACCTAAAAGAAGAAGTAGCCATCCCTATATAGTAGTTCAATCTCTGGCAATACTCAGCCCTGCCTACTTTCATTGGATGACGTGACTGAAAGAAAGTAGAAAAACTAATGGCCATTACAATTAAATCCATATACAGTGGCAAAATAGGTGCACACTGGTGTTATTCCTAGTGGGAATTACTTATTTACTACCTAGTAAATTCTGACAAAGAATTTACTCTAAGCATTTTAATAGGCCTCCATGCTGAAGGTGAAGCAGACAGTACTCTGACAACTTTCATTTATGCTATTAGAAGTTAGTTTAGATACAAAGAGAAATCTCCAGAGTTGCTCAGTGGAGCTGTTCACGACCTGATCTAGTATAACTGAACAGCTTTGGGTTTGCTTTCTTATACTGGATTGGATTATTGGATGCTTTCTCATGTCCTGGGAACAAAGGTCTTTGTGATGAAAAGCACACTGTAAACTGTTCAGCACTTTTTAATATGCTGAAGCAGTATTGCTGATTTAGTAGCTGAGTAACATCTGGACTGTCAATAAAGCCAGGAAAGGGTGCTACTGTGCTCCACATTACTGAAAAAGAAACCAAACAACTAAACAAAAAACTACAAGATGGGCTTTCTGTTTCATCCTCACTTTGAAAAAGAAGTTTGCATTTTGCATTCCTCTGCTTACAAAAGCTTTATCTTCTCCCCTGTCAGCAACTGAGCCAGATTGCAAGGCTAAAGCCCTTTTGATTTTGCTCAGAAGCAGTCATAGTGCATGCAACAAACAACCTTAGAAAGGGTGACAGAAATAGATTTGTGGTAAACAGCTCAAAATTGGTGAAGAGACAAAAAAAGAAGAGGTAACCCATTGTGATTCATTGAAAAAATATACTAAAAAGCCTTCTAAAAGCAGGTTTCCCATGCTTTCTAAATGGTAAAAGTAATCTTTGTACAGTCATCTTATTGCTTAGATTAAAATGTCAGGGTGGTCTTTCTTAAAGTTTAGAAGGAGGTGAAAAAGAATGCAGAATACATGGGGAAGAAAAGCTTTAGTTATAGAAGTTGCTCAGTTATGTCCATGGGCAATAACAACTGAATGAGAAAACTTTGTGACATATCAGCAACGACTGATTGCACACCAGCTACTGTCCAAATGGCTGCCAAATGAACTGAAACTCTTCTTCAGCTTTCACAGTGAGGTTCCAGCCACTGAGATCTACAAGAGGATGATTCTATTCTATGTGGGAGGAGAGAGCTAAACGCTCTATTTCCTCTTCTGATGCTAACAAAAAATAAAATAGCTAGAGTTCTAGTCAGATTTACTACAGAGACAGACACCTCTTCCGATATCCCTTGGACCATTCCAGATCTACAGAGGCTTTACTAAATGATCAGTGTATTTACTTCTGTCTTTTACAGTGATTTCCCTCATGCAATGGCATCTGAATAATGTCAGTAAAAAAGGCCTATGTAATACTGTGTGGAAAATCTATGAAATGTCTTTGTGTGACCTTTTGAAGTACTCACTAGAATTCAGTGTCTAACTGCAACTGTGAGATCAACACAGAAATATTGTGGAGATTACGCAAATCAGTATTCACTGATACACATACATATATACACACACATATTAAGCTTATCTATATGCGAGTCCTGTATTTTGTCCTAGATGGATATTATTAATTTAATAAGGAACAAGAAAAAGCTGGGGCTTTTTGAACTGTCCTGTCTCCACAGGTATTAAACACACTCTTTTTTATCTTAGATTTAATGAGCAACTCTAGAATAAGTATGCAGACAAGACAGACTGTGGTTTAGGAAAGCCTGAAAATGTACAGCAGGTCTTGGCATGTGACCACGAAAGACAGATCTCTAGTGCTGAAATCAAGGCTTTTCAAGAAGACTGAGTCTTCTGCTTTAGAAATAGCTATAAATATCTGCACAGTAGCCACCAGAGCCACAAGGCTGAATTTGCCTGTGCAGTCAGGAAGTATGACTGATGGTGTTTGTTATGTGTCTCATTTTGAGTGTGGAGGAAAGTGGGAATTTAAACAATTCTGGCTGTAGCTTTAGCCACTGTGGACCATCAGAAGTCAGTAGAGATCGCAGTAGTTGGTGTTTGCTCTAGTAAGAGCTCTACATACAGAATTAATGGCATTGGGAGGGTGTAAAAGCTTTCTTCATGTTCATATACATGCACCTGTCTGGGGCTGCCCAACACTGGGAAGGCCAAAGATCTGGAACAAAAACACCTGTAACCTAGAAAGCCATTGGAAGATGTATATTTAAAAAAATACAAAATCTAGCCTACTGGTTTTTCAAAACAGATAAAATAACATTATTGTCACCACAAATCTCTCTGAGGCACAAGTTGCTTAGTATCCACTATAGTATTAACAAGAGAGGGAATGCCTAATTCTCTACTGTAAGAGCACCTTAGAGAGAAGTTACTTAAACTGGAGCGAAGAGAATCCTAAATCATTCTAGTAAATGAAGGATTTATATTCACTTTGTACCACTGTAAATAACCACGGAGGTCATTGACTTATGAATTGGGCCTGGTAAGTCCCTAGGGTAAGGCAAAAATAAACTCACTGCTACAAGAGAAAACACACTGCAGTGAAGGGGACAGAAGACAACACAGTGAAAAAAGGCAAAGGAATTAAAAGTAGTCAGATTTACCTTTTCGCCTTTGGATCCCTTGAGACCACGGACACCATCAGCTCCCTAAAGAAAGAATATACAGAATTAAACATATGCACATATGCAAAAAATGGTGGAGGGAGGAAACCAGTAATTAAATCTTACCTTTACACCACGAGGACCTGGATAGCCAATTGGACCCTGAGGACCTGGAGGCCCCTAAAATACATTGGAGTAAAGAACCTTTGTTTGTACAGTATTTGGTTAGCAAGCTATTCTCTTCCGAGTCTATCCCTGATCTTTCACTATAATGCAGCAATCTTGAGTGAGACATCAAAATAACACTTGGCTGCCTGCCACTAAGAAAAGTCTTATCACATATCAAAAGTCAAGTTCAATATCACTATAAACTGATTAAGAGAATTATGAACTTGGTTCTACTTGTATATTCCAGAAAAATCTATCCACAGTATCAATTATCTGAAACAGGGGTCACTGGGAAAAGTAACAAGCAAACAAAACCAATTTGTGTCTAAGGATGCTCCATTAATGATTCTCCAATGTCTGAAATGGACAGATAATAAAATCTATCCCTAATGGGGCCTTCCAACTGTCTTCTCACACCTCTAGACTGCTAACATCTCTGAGAAATAAAATTTTCCATCAAATTTGGCTGAAAGTGATCACTAAATTCAAAAGAAATAAGGAACAACTGACAAAATGGTCACACACACCTATACTTTCACAACATAACTGCTCTGTGTGAGCTTTATTTTCTCAAGGAATCAGGATAAAATCTACAAGCCTTTAACAGAGAACATTTTGGACACAAATACTAATATGCTGGTTTCAGCGGAATTGTACTTTCTGAGCTGTTCATTCATTCATGCTATTTATTCAGACCATATTTCAGTATTGCCACTGATATCAGTGATATCACTGATATCAACTGAAACTGATTTCAGGTGCTATAAAGGGTGCTATTCTGGGTAAATGAAGGTCAATACTGAGCGAGTAGAAAGATTTAAAGAGCTCCAAGATGTTCAGTGCTTCATAAAGAAACAACTTTTCAATGGAACTAACTTGAAGGTGACCTCAAAAATACAATGAACATGCACTGCGTTCATACAAGGTTCTGAAGAGCACTTGTCAGCAATCTACAAAATGCAATTGTAAACTGAAACTATTTGCAAGTTACTTCTATGAAATGCATGCAACTTCCATTGATTGCCATTCTGTCAACTCCACAGTCAGTTTTACTTTCGAAGTTTAATCTCTGTAGTATTTAGAATTTCTATAATATTCAGAATATAATAAATATTTTTGTCTGTACACAGATGCTTTGAATGTCCCATGAGTTTTCTAGTAGCTTCCTAGACAGTTCTTGGAGCAACAATGTGTCATAAAGCTGAAAAACTGCCAAAGGTTTTCTTGAAAGCTATGTACATAAATGGAAATAAATGGAAAAGTTTTACAACTCACCAATGCACCTTTATCTCCAGACTGACCCTCTTTGCCAGGATGACCCTGATTTAAAAGAAATGTACCTGATTTGGGAAATGCTCACTTTTTTGTAGTGACATTTTATTATAAAACCACAATTATTTAAACATTTGAATTTCGGGTCACTCATCACCCTTTTTCTGTATTAGAACACACACAAGCACAAAATGCTGAGAAAAGATGTTCTTAAAAGAACTTAAATTTAATTTAAAAATTTTAAAATTAAATTTTAAAATGTAATTAAATTTAATTTAAAAAAAGAAATTAAAATTAAACTAAATTTAGTTTAAAAATACTGATTTAATTTACATAATAAAGAAGAAACTGAACAACAGTTATGATAATGTTCTCAGGACTATCCTGATCACCCCTTTTGTTTAGTTAATGTTTCAGCAGTAAGAGTTTATAATGCAAGACATTGTCAAATTTGATTCTGAAACAAGCAGGCTGATTAATATTATACATTCCTAAAATTATTTAAAAGATTATGGAATTTGCTGCAGAAGCCAACAGAAGGCTGATCTAGCCCTAATGTTCTATGTCTCACTTTTCAAACAAAATGTGTTTCTGTGCTAGCCTATGTTCTGCATCACTGACATTAATACTGCAGCACTCGAAATATTAACTGATCCACTGTTTTCCTTTCTTGAAGAAATTATACCAAAATGTTGCAAAATTTAAATGTAATTTAATGTAACTAAAGGTTAATAGAAGTTTATGAGAATCAGTCAGGAATTCACAGTTCATCAGTCTTACTAGAGAAGCATAGTGAATCTCCACTTTTGCCAAGCATGTGCTCCCACGTAACATGTAGCTAGTTACTAAAACCATTCATGTTTCAGCGTCACTGACATTGCAGAATGTTTTCAGTGTGTCAAATATGATAGGATTATGACGTGGCTGTTAATCTTATATGACAAACCCCTGGTGCTTACATTCAATTTTCTGGCCTTGGAAAACAGTTTAAACTATGTTCTTTATTAAAAGAATGATTAAAATAAAAAGCATTTGATCTCTGTTTACCAGTGATGGCTAGTTTTCCTTTCAAAAGTCTGTCTTACTAATAGTAAAGATTTGTTGTTTGCTTGTTTAAATCTACATATGTCAGTTTTTTAATCCTAACCTCCCAGAATATGCATTCTTGAGCATAAAATTAAAATCTCAGTCCAGTAGGTCTCTGTAACAAGAAATTACTTTAAAAATGCTGCTAATAAAGACTGTATTTGTATCCTTTTAGATTTCTATTACTTCCAGTATAATATACCACTTCAAACAATGTCTCACCTTCAAAATAGAAGGACATTTCCTCATACAGAAGTGAAATGAAATAGCTAGCTAGAGTTTTCCTCATCTCCTGAAAAAAATGCTCTGGAGCTTCCATCAGATATTAACTCAGATACCATGGAAGCAGCTACAAAGCTCACTGCAGTCAGGAAGGTACTCTTTATTGCCTTCAATCACTAGTGTAGTTCTATGTTTGTAAATAGGTCATATCAATCAAAATGGACTGAAGTTTAACCTGCCTCTACAGCCCTTCCTCTGAACAAACCTGACTGTGCATGAGGCAGATAATTTTGGGTGGGTGTACTCATGGAGTTAGTTTCTTTCATAGCAGCCCATTTGATGTTGTGCTTTGGGTTTGTGACTCAAACTGTCTAGATAACACACCAGTGTTTTGGCTATTGCTCAAGTGCTTGGACAGTGTGGTTTTCTTGTTGTTCCATTCTAATCTCTCAGACAGCAAACTGAGGGTGAGCAAGAGGCTGAGAGGGGACACAGCTGGGCGAACTGACCCTAACTGACCAAAGGGATATGCCACACCATACCATACAATGTCATACTCGGCAGTAAAAGCTCAGGGAAAGGAGAAGGAAGGAGGGGACGTTCACAGTTACTGGTGTTTGTATTCCCAAGTAGCCCTTATGCATGCTGAAGCCCAACTTCCCAGCAAGTGGCTAGCTATCTGCCTGCAGATTGGAAGTAATGAACGAATTCCTGATTTTGTTCTGCTTCTGTGTATAGGTTTGCTCCACTTATTAAGCTGCTATTACCTCAACCAATGAGTTTTCTTGCTTTTGATCTTCTCATTCTCTTCCCAGTCCCACTGTGGGAGGAGTGAATGACTGGGGGGTGTTTAGCTGCTGGCTGGCGTCAACCCACCACAGTAGGGATGTACATCACATACAGACCTGTGTTAATACCTGATTATCTCTTACAGCATTCCTCCCCTTCCCTTGCTTTCAAAGTTTAAGAAGATGCAGATTTTAAAGTAATGCTTATGCTTGGAAATTAACACTGTTCCCATCATGCAGAAAAAGATAAGGGGGAAAGTTTAAATGTTTAGACCATGATTCAAAATAGAGACTTCTGGGTGGACTATCATTGCGTATGTAACATTCTACATGGAAATGGTACTTTGATGGGCAAAAGAGAGATTCTGAGAGCCCTAGTACAGTTCTATATTTGTAAATAAGCATCTATGCAGTGAAACCCCCGCAGTCAGTTCTGGTTTCCTTATCCTGCTGAAAGTCCCATTTAAGAAATGCAGATTTAACTTAAAAAGAAATATTGTGAGGGAAAATGACAAGGGGAAGAGAGACACGACCTGAGAAGTCACACTGACTGCCTAATGTCTCTTGGTGGTACAAAAAGATGATGCTTTTGATACAACTAGTGTATATCCATGTCGTTATGAACAACGATTCCATTTAAGTTTAGTGCCTGAACTGTAAGCAATACTACTTCAGGTGGTTATATTCTGTTCATGTGAGTGAATGCATCCTCTGAGCTAAGCTAAATTCCTTAATGATCACAAGATTCTAAATACTGTCTGTCCTAGGGGCAGACAATGAAAGAAGCAGCCCAAACATGTAATATGCACCTTAGGTTAGGAAGCAGAGAAAGATACAGTCTATTCTGTGTTTCCTCAGAGAACAAGTGCTGAGTATTTTTATAGATGATTTGCTTTGCCATACTGACATAGTAGGACTACAGTGAAGCAATGTCTGACCCTTTGTCAGTTAGAGTTTTTACATATTCCTGCAGATGCTTCAGATGCATTTCATCACCTGGAAGCACATTTTAAAAGCCCACAGCCATTTTTAGCAGCTGCTTTAAAGATGTCATTCTTTGATTTTTAACTGCCCCAACAAGTTTTAGATGGATTTTACAATGCAGTTGCCAACTAGAACTACCAGTGCTCCAATTTCTTTTTGCAACACAGGTATCGAGGAATACTGGTTACTTACAGGAGGCCCATCAGAACCAGGAAGGCCAGGAAGGCCAGGCTTGCCTTGAGGTCCCTAAATGCAATAACAGAGACACATCTTAAGAACAACAGTGAACATTCTATTATTTACAAGGATAATGGAGCATCATCCCTGCTGAGGACTGGTATGCCCTAAGCCAGCAAACTACCATAAATGTTTTTAGCATTTTAAAACAACTGGCAAACCCACTACAGCTGTAGAGAACAATAATAACAGTATGTTTTTTTCTAAAGCAACAGATAAGGGAGAGAAAAAATCTCACCCCAGATCCAATACATTTGACTCTAAGAGCCAAGAATATAAAATATATTTATACCTAAATATCTTGACATAGATATCAGGGATAAACCAAAACTATGACAAAACTAAATCCAGAAAGATACTATCATAGAATATATAAGCACAAGGCCAATTCTTACAATCTTTAGCCAGAACAAATCACCCATATTCCTGAGAACAGGCTTCAGGAATTACCCATGAACATGGAAACACACAACACAAGGTGGGGAAGAATTCTCCAGTGTACAAAGTTAACTGTTATTTAGAATTTCAGGAATGAAAGGATTCACCATATGAAAGATACCAACAAGATCAAGAAGTAAAGAATACAGGTTACAGAACTCCAGCACTCGTAGTTGAAAGGCATGGTACATTTGTGAAAGCCTCTTGAATGCATATATTGTGGACCTAGCCCATTTTGTTAGAATATTACTTCTGCAGCACACAGGCAGGTAAAATGCATGTATATCGATTCCTAAAATCTCCTTCAATTTCCTCTAAACTATACATTAAACAGCGAAGAGAAGCAAAATCAAAGAAGAATCAACAGAGCAAGAATTCAGCAAAAGGGGGAGGAAGGTAAAATTAGCGTAAAATTCAAAACTGACATTTCTGAAATTAACAGAAGACATGTTTCAAACCACAAGAACACAAACAAACAGAGAGATTAGGAAAAAGAACACAAAGTGGCACACTACAGTATGTCAATTACACTTCAAAGTTATGTCAAAATGTAATCCTTGAGAACAGAGAACTTGGGTGGGTACAACTTTGTCATAAAAAGACATTAATAAAAATCATTTTCACAGCTTGCTGTGAAACTAATCAACATACAAGCATACATAGCTCAATACTGTAGATGGGATTACGAAGCTAACAACAGAGAATTAACTGAAATTAAAGGGAGGAAACAATGCTTGTAAAAGGGTTTATTTGAGAGGACAGCCAGGCCACCGTTGGCTATTTATTGACTTAATGATTTCAGGAATATCTGCTAATTTTCAGATTTTAACTTACTATTCTGTGAAACATAGCAAAGCTCTCAAATACACAAGCAAGGCTGCTGCACAGAACTGACTGTGAAATACCAGAATAATGCTGTAACTTACTTTTTCACCAGGAGGTCCAATGGGACCTTGAGGACCAGGAAGCCCCTGTTAAAAAGAAACCAGTGTGAGAAACCAGGGAGAACAATATACATACATTCACCCCACTAAAGGTCCCTCATTATTCTGTTTAAACATACTGGCAAATACAAGTGGCTTCCTCCCCAGCCCCCCTTACAAGTTAGATCAGGAGTTTTGTGCGAGCCTTTTGCACAAGCCACTATTCTGGCAGTGGGTCTGTAACAAGATCCTATTCAGAGTCCTCCTCCAGGTGTGGCCGTTCCTGCTGCATTCCAGGAACACTGAATGAGTCATTTTTCTCCTGAATGAAAAATCCCTCTGAAAGCTTTACTTGAAAACTCTGCTCCCACTGCCCCGAGTACATTTGCAGTGTTATTTATAAAATCACTGAAGCTTTATCGGTTCTGCACATTAAATGCTAACCTTTTACTAATTTACATTTATTAATCATTTGCTGCACGTTACCTCATATGTCTTGAGAGTTATTTTACACTTACCTGTGAGCCTGGAATTCCTTGCTGCCCAGGAGGTCCTGGTTCCCCTTGGGGACCCTACCACGCAAAAAAATACCAGGGCATTAGGTCTGCATTTCTGCACTACAGATCTTAATTGTCAGTGCTAAAAGGAATACAGACTCATCATTGTTCCTCCCTCTTTAAACTCTACCACCAATCTTCTATCCAGAATGACTTTTTCTTCTCGTTGTTGTTAATGCTAATTAACGTTATGTTTGGGTTTTTTTAACAGAGAATAACAGACCACATGTAGGACCTAAGCACTGGAGTCCATGGTGCTAAAGGAGCTTGGCGGAAAGCATGGTTAGGCCTTTTGGCTGAAGACTGAGTAATAGATGGCTTCTCTTTTCTATGTAAAATCACAATGAACCTGAATATTCTGACAGAAAAGCTTAACTAAGTGGAAGAAATGGCATAGTGGCAGGGGCAAGAGAATGTGGAAAGGATTCTTAGAACCCACACCCTTTTTAGTTCCCAGCTTACTTACTCACCATGTTTCCTTTTGGGCCAGAAGGTCCATCAATACCTGCAATGCCCTACAACACACAATATAAGCACAAGCAACTTTTAGTGGACTTCCATTTTTCTCCTGGAAATTACAAATACAAAGCAGTTCATACGTACAGGTTGTCCAGGGGGACCAGGTGTACCTCTGGGGCCCAGTAATCCCCGTGGACCCTGTAAGAGAGGGAACACTTATTAACACCCCCATGACTCTTTCTGAACAGAGATGATCAGGAGCAGGACTGGGCAAGGAATGTCATAGGAATGTCATATTTGAGCCTGATGATCTTAAAGGTCTTTTCCAACCGACTTAATTATGTAGGAAGGATGAGGGGAAGGCAGCATGAGGGTTGAAAGACAGAGAAAGGAAGAAAGGAAAAAATCACCAGTACCAGATTCTCTTGAATCACAGAATCAACCAGGTTGGAAAAGCCCTCTAAGCTCATCCAGCCCAACCCTTACCCCAGCCCTGCCAAGGCCACCACTAACCCACTGGCACTGAGGCCTCGTCTCCACAGTGTGCACACTTGCAGGGACGGTGACTCCAGCTCCGCTCTGGGCAGCAGTTCCAATGCCTGAGCACCCTCTGGGGAAGGAACTGTTCCTCAGCTCCATCCAAACCTGCCCCGGTGCAGCTTGAGGCCGGTTCCTCTTGCCCTGGCACTTGCTACCCGGGAGCATTGACCAACCCCACCTCACTACCCCTCACCTCTCCAAAGCGGCTCTGAGGGGCGGCCCGCGCCCGGTGGAGGCCCCGCCCCTGGAACCGGCCTGTGCCACGGCGCGGGGGCCGCAGCCCGGGCTCTGCGGGACGCCGGCGGCTCTCGCCCACTGCCGAGGGGTGCCTGGGCGCCGTGTGCCGCTGCCTGCACGGGTAAGCTGCGGGCTGCGGCCCGCCCCTTCCCTCCCGGCCCGCAGAAGCGGGTGGCACGGCCCAGCCGCCGTCTCACCTGAGCGGGATGGCAGTGTAAGGGCAAGTGTTGGGTTAGCTGCTGTAATGCCATTTCAGGCAGAGGTAGGAGGTAACTATTTATATTTGCTGGTGCAGAACACTGGCACAGCGTCTTCCACTGAAGTTTCAGCTGTGCCTTGGCCTGAAGGCCTGACCTGAATAGTAGCAAACACGTTTGTATTCCTGTCTTAAAAATATGTTGGTCTTCATACTCGATACTACTGTTCTAAGGGTAAAACTGTAAAGTTCCAACAAATTTTATCTCTAGTAAAGATCCAACAAATAATTTAAAAGTACTGATAATTTTATTATAGTAAATGAAGGCATTCTGGAAACCACATTTGTTCCTCTTACCCCATGAAGCACAGTAGTGTGAAAAAAGAGGACAAGCCAGGTCTTATTTTCTAATAAACAGATGTTTAGAAAACATTTTCAAAGCAACAGGGGCTTGGTTATATTCTCATGCATCAAGGACTGCAGTGACTGATTTTACACAGCAGGATAAGAAATAGCTTTTGTGATTCTGCAATTTAGGTATGCTCGGCTGGATATCTCTCTCTCCTAATTCTACTCTTGTACGTAGCGTTTCACCCCTAACAAAACTGTTCATTTGTTTGCTTTTCAGCCATTATCAGTATTCTCTGTATGCACACGCAGGCAGTAGTTTTTATATCTGGAATTCAGAACAGTTCAATGGAAAGGAAAAAAAACCTGATAGTGACTTTTGTTTGTAACAGAAACGGAAGAATAAGAAAGCATTGCTTACAGCTTCACCTGGGAGACCTCTTGGTCCTACTTCCCCATCTTCTCCCTGGTTTTGTACAAAAGGAATATAAGTTTCAGGGAAAAAAATAACCATATTCCCAGCTCATGAGGATTCACTCTAGATATGACTGTGTAAACAGCAACTTACTCTCGATCCATCTTCACCAGGTAAACCAGGAGGTCCCTGTGGGCCTCGGTCTCCCTGTAGAATAATGAAAGTTATAAAAATAAGACATCTGTTGCTGGAAACAATAGTGGATCGGGAGGGAAATGAAAACTAATGTGTTAGCTGAAGTCTGATGTGTCAAAACATGTCAACACAATGATACAAACCTGCAATAGTTTACAGGATTCAGTCTTTTATTACTTCAGCATAAAAATAAACATCATTGATATAATGAATTATTTGTGTTTGTAAAATCTCACTCCGTAACTGTTCTTGGCCCCAAAACATAAACAAACCACTGCTACAAAAGGCAGCGTTACCCATATTTTCCTCTGTCTCATCAGCACCTTCTCCCTCTAGCTACACAATGTATTACTGCCAATAAAATAAGGCATGTATACATGGGTGAGAAGTTAATAAACCAATTGCTGGGCCCTGGAATATACACAGTGAAGTTTCAGGCCATGCACCTTTGCACCAGTCATTGAGAGCCTTGAGACTGATTTGTCGGAGGCTGTGGAAAGCAGCCAAACTTGCACACTTCCCCTCAGAGGCTGGGGCTTTTCAACTCTATCTGTGCAGAGCCTCAGTAGCTTCTGGACCATACTTCTAGGATTTATTTTTCTTTCCCCATTTCTAAAGGGAACTAGTGTGCTACACAGCTCAGACACCGCTGACTGACCTCTTTCTGGGCAGCGGGTTTTTAGACTGTGACTTCCTTGTGGCGTTGGACAACAACCAAGTATTCATGCTGTTTTCCTTAATTTCATCAGTGACTCCAAGGAGCCTGACCACTGCGTGGATCCTAGCAGAAATATATGAAGTCGCTCTTTACCAGATCCATTCTTTACTCTTTTAGACTTTTCTGGGGATTTTAGGTAACTTGCTCTCTTACCCCAAAGCTGTCTAATATTAGGGATGCCAGGACTTTATTCAGCTGCCTTTCTGTCCTCTGTAAGTTGGAGCTGGCATCGGAGAGGAAATTAAATTCTGTGAACCGCACTTTAATAGCCATAAGATGAATCAATACAGCAGTTTCTGTATTTTACTAAGTTCTGGAACTACTCAATGTGATCTGCCAGTAGAGCATATGGTTTTCTACATGCTAAAGGACACTCTTGAAAGATGGTAAGAGATACATGATCTGTACTCTGCTTTTCAATTAATGTTCAGGTGAAGACTGACTTAAGCTTTCAAATATTGAAATAGTTTATCCCCCTCAAGGGCTATCTTTCCAGTCTTGCAATCACCTTTCAGTTAGATTAGGAGCTTACATTCAGTGTCCTGGTATTCTCATGCACGAAGAACCAAACTTCCTATCATTATCAGAATTCTCAGCCTTCAGTTCTCTAATAATTTCCTTCAAATATTCTGTTAAAGCCAGAATTTCGTTTTCCTTTGACCTTTTCTTCTAATATACAGTGTCTTGCTTTTTTACTGGAGAAGGGTTATATGTCTGATATATCTAAATAATAGAATTCAAAGACACAAATAATGAAGTTAAAAAGAATATTACACCATGTGGTCTGATCTTCCCTACATTGGAATTTAATCCAGGATCTCCTGTCTGACAATTTGTGTTTGACAAAAGCTTAACTTCAGAGAGACATCCAGTTTGCAACTCATATTTCAAATACGAATAATTCTAAAAGTAGTCCTAGTACTTTCACGCAAGTTATGTGTTTTCAACATTAATTCCCTTACAGCTGAAACATAACTACAACAGAAAATTTGCTTCTCTTGTCTTCTGTCCTCTTTATTGCAAGCCAGAGGGAAATGAACTCTTGCATTATATGCTGTCAATATATATGAGTCCAAAGAGCTACAGTGACCTGATCTGGCTTAGAATGTAGCTGCTTTTAGAAAGATCATTCATACTTTGTACTTTTACAGAAGATTTCCACAGAAACATGAGAATGCATTGATTTTAAATAATGGGCTGAAAGAAATACTATTTTGCAAATTTCAACCCAAACTTATTCTCCTGCTTTAGTTTGTTTAGAAAATATGAAACAAATAGAGTATTTGCCAAAAAAAACCAACAAAAAAACCCCAAAAAGCAACCAAACAACACAGTTATTTCTTTATGACTGGTCCCACAGAGAGACAATTCTAGTAGTGCAGGTCGGAAAGCTCCACACATTCCCTGATAGAATCAGTTTTTGCTCAGCCTTCAAAGGAGTGAAGTAATGGCAACAGCTTAATGTCTATCCCCCTCTGCTGGTCACCTGCTGATTAAGCTGAATTGCAATTCTGCGATGAGCTAGTTGCTTTACTCTCTTTAAGTAAACGGGGATGATGAAAGAGAGCCAAGACATTTCTTGTATGTATGACTTGTATGTATGTATGTATTTCTTGTATGTATGTATGAAACTGTATGACACTGGAAGTTCTTTTCACATTGCAAACAGAATTCAGAAAAGTATCTTTAGATGCTATTAGAAAGAACTACGTTATGGGCCAGCAGACAACACAGAGATTTTCTGGGAAGTGCGGCAATTGTGCTAACTCATTGAAGGGTGAGAGGTGTAGTAATTCCTTAGCCATGAAGGTTTAGAATATATGGGAATGGTTCTGTTCACATTCCCACTCACTGCTTCCTTATGGTTCACTGCACTTAGCAGGACAATAGTAAGGGATTTACATTCAGGAGAGCTTGTTGTTACTAGCATCTAACTTAGGGGTATAATTTAAAGCAGAAATCCCCTGCTCTGATCATTTCTACACTTTGTAGGGAAAGATGCAGTCTCGTCCTACAGATTGGTATGACATAAGGAGCAAGTACATTATTTAAGTATTACTTCAAATTTCCCTATCTGATCTGACTGATCTTTCTTTGAGCTGCAGTTACTGGAAAAAGCCACACTGAACAATTCAGTTTGTAATTCAAATATACAAATGCATTTGTTGAGCCAGCTTCTCAGCAGGTTAAAATTTGTCATGCTTCTAATACAGAAGCTTCATGCTCATTTCCTTTTCCTATTACTATTTCCCTTAACAATCACTATAAATCCAACAAGCAAATCCCTAAATTAAGAAAAATTAGAGCAAAACCTAGATGATGTGATCTGAATTCTGAAAATATATTTAAATCATTAATATGTATGAATTGCTGTCGATTGATATTACCAAAATGTTTCAGAAGGAATACATTACGTGACAACACAGACAGTATTCTGTAGTGTGAAAAGATGACATTCTGTTTTCAGTTTCCCCATAGTCCTTAGTGTTATTTTTAATGAACAGTGCATTATTTCTGTGAAAGTATCAATTTGTTTTTGTATAAATATACATGCTTTTCTTACCCTGTTACCTTTGTCACCAGGGAGGCCCGGAAGACCATCAAATCCTCTGTCACCCTAGAAAAGGAGAAATCACAGCTTTAGTAAATGACTGCTGCATTTTGTATTACTCTGAATAAATTGTGCCTTCTCTCTAAAAGTCTGCACTCTTGATTATATTTAAATGTTTGATATTGAATGAAACACAGGGAAAGAAGCACACAGATCAATCTCATGAAATTTGCTTTTATGCAATACATCAAGAGAAGATGCCACACCAATTTTTTCACTGTGCTGTAATTATGCTATTTATAAAAAAGAAGTCCACACTGAAATGAAAGCTTGGTTCTAGCTGTAATTTGCAGTTGAAAAACTGACTTTACCATTGCTGATACTCTGTAACTAGAAACTTACTCTGAGGGACATGAATCATACCCCAGAATCAAATTACTTCAAGGTCAGACCACTAACCATTACCATTAATTACCGTATTTTAAAAGGATGATTGATTCTCCGTTCACATCTAACCCAGCTATCAGAAACCTCAGTATTTTCACTTGAGAGAAGAATGTTGTGGTGGCCTGGAAGAAACTGTGGTACCTTCATAAAATCTGTCTAGGCCATTCCGAGACTGAAATAAAGCCTCAGGTCTCACTATTATATACCTTTGCACCAGGCTCTCCTGGCATTCCTCTGGCACCATCAGCTCCAGGACGTCCCTGCAAAAACCAAAAGAGATAAACATTTGAAAATGGAGTGGAAACAGATAATATTTAAATATATTTAAATGGAAACTATGCAGCCAGTGTAGGATGGATCCATACATTACCTACCCTTTTGCCAGCTTTTCCACTTGGACCGGGGGCACCTTGAACACCACGAGGGCCCTGAATGTAAAGAGTGTAATTCTTAGAATCACATTCATGTCAGCAAAAAGCTAGTTGAACAAGCTAGTTAAACATCTCTCCTCAAGAACAAGGTAAGACTTTTTTATACACAAACTGCATTTTTTCCCAGAAGATGCACTCTGGTTTCTAAATTCTCATGAGTTTAAACAGAATACAGACATCCAAACCGTCCTTAGCACTATCAGTTTTAACACCAGCTTTCATGAGATGGCACTAAACACAGCGCAATTGGTCCTTTCAACGTAAAAGCTTCTTAAGTTTTTTTCCATGGCTTTGAAGATCTCAGTCCTGTGGTTTGATAACCTTTTTTCCTCTCATGCCAAAATTATTTTAGCCATATTATAATTATTTGATGAAAACTAAAGAGTCCTTATTTCAGATCTGTAGCTCATTCACAAAGATAAGTTGTTCTGGTAAACAGCTCACATACTGTCTTAGCTTTACATAGCACAGTCTTAACTAGAGGGAGACCATATTACTCCAGACTGAAAACAGCTCCACTATTCAAACACATGTAACTTTCACCTATGACTGTGTAGGTGTATTTTTCCATGGAAGCTTTCTCATCCTGCATGTAAATTTTGTCTTTTTCAGGTGAAAATCACAATGGTAAGGACTAGCCATCCAAAATTACTGAGTAGGAAGAGAAAAACTACTAACAGTGTAAGATAGCAAACTGGAAGACTGACCGGGTGTTCAGAGTACTTTGTTGAATTGCTTTGGTTTTATTCTGCAAATATTCATGTGGGGTTTTAAGAAGGGCACTTAATAACGTAGCAAAACCATGATACCAGTTACGATCTGTCAAAATCATTGTTCCAGACACTCCTATCATGATTTCTGTAAGAACCCCGTATTACTTTTAGGTTTAATCTGGAAGATTTCCATGTGTTTCAGTGCTCCATAGCATCACTGTGCAGGAGCTGATATAGTAGGAAGCTAAGAAGAAAAGCATGCACTGATTCTTAAAGACTTATTCTAGCTATGTCATGTCTCTCTTGAAAATATCCTGTTTAATTCCCAACTAAGTTCAACCTCTCTCACCTTATGAGATCTGATAAGATCAGAGCCCAAGGTCATACAATTGCAGACTGACATGATTATTTAACAGAGAAAAGAGCCTGAAATGACAATATTAAAACATATTTTCAAGTGATGACACTCTATATGTGATAATTGCTCTTCGTTATATAAAGATTGTTATTTTCATATTTCAAAATAAACAACCAAGCTATTACATTCTATTAGGATAGCACTATAAAAGCCATTTTTCTTCAATAGTATGTGGAAAGAAATCATTGGCTGATTTCTTCTAAGTGATATGGATACATTTTCTTAAAACTATACATGCTCAAAGTTAACAGCTAATATTATTGTACCTGGGGACCTGGTTCACCACTTTCACCCTTAGCACCTGCTGCTCCAGGTCCACCCTTGATGAAAAAAGCAAAACATATTGTTTAAATATACAAAAACCTCTTTAAATGAGTAAATTAATTTCTATAAATTAATTACAGGGAGGAAAAAACCCAAACAATCTCTTATTCATTAGAAGGTATGAATTCACCATTTGAATCTGCAGATACACCATGATATATTACTATCTAAACACTGGGACTAACTGGGCCAAAAATCTATTACCAAAGAAAACTCCCATCCATTCAAATGGGATCAAATGTAGCAGTTTGTTCTGTATTAATATTTGAGAGCTAAATATGAGCACAGTAAGAACGTATGAAATGCAGAAGTGCATCCACTGTAGAGAAGCCATCAGAAATGAAAGCCACCTCTTTTTACCTTTATCAGTTTCTGTGCTGTACAGAAAATAATGGTCACAGAGTTCAATCCAAAGATCACCACAGTCAATGAAAAATGTCCTGCCTAATCTTGTCATGAGCTTCAGCGATGCTTAAATCAAGGTCTCTGTGCATCTGGCCCAGGAGAAGTGGAAAACCTATGTAACTGCATCTCTTTACTATCATTAAATGATGATACAAATTTTCAGAGGAAGTTTTACTCATAAACAGACCTAAGCCAGATCTTCATCCAAGGCAAGATACTGTACATGGAATCTGGGGCAGAACTACTCAAAGTTTGTGTTTTCTTCGCGGTGGTTTCACAAAAATAGACAAAACAAAAAATCTCAACGTGCTCACATAGAATACAGGCTCAGCAAAGGAGCATAGTGGAGTTTACTATCACTGGCAAAAGAATTTTTGCTTTTCTAACCTCTGAAGCAGGTAATGACCAAATGTATGTATTTAATATGAAACAAATATTGCAGACCTTGGAAAACTGATAATCCTCCTATAGTCACCTTAGTGACCATTCAAAGAAAGAAATTGTCTCCTGGCTTGACTTAATGCTGAGTCTAGCATCCTGGGGTGGAAAGTTTCCCACTGACCTTGCAGCGTCCTAAGCAAATTGAAGATCAGACCCTGAGCTGTACTGGCAGTGGCTTCAGTAGGTGGTGACCGTCTGTCTGGGTTTCCCTGATGTAAGCCCTGCTTTTAATTAACATAACTGATAACATTTAATATCTGCAGGCAGAAATGACATATTGCATGCTGTGTTCACTAAGAATGTGAACTCCAGACTCAGTCGAAGCTAGTTTGAGACTTTGATTGCTATGTTTGAGACCTATAATACCTGATATACTTTAAAATGGATCATATTGGCCACTAAATTAATTTAAAAAAATACACTTGCTATTAAAAGCAAAAGCTCCAACTGTTTAATTCTTAAAGTAAGCCAGGCACACAAACACTTGACAGATAAAGAATCTGTAGTTTCTTCTGGAACTGTAGTCCAAAAATGTTGCCAGATCAAAGAGTTGGATTAATAGAGCCTCCTGGTGGCTTAGAAGCAAAACAACTATTAATATTGTTAATTTGTTGAACTTAGCATACAGAAATACATGAAGGCTTCTAAAACATGAAAAACATGAGTATGAGGCCAGGTTACGCCTCCAATAAAGGTATACAACCTACTGTCAATATTATTCCAGTCTTAAAAATTAATTCCTTGCTTACAGCAGTTACATAGTTATTTTATCTGTATACAATGAATGTTATCTTGCAGGTCTCTTGATTTAAATACACTTCTGGAAATAGTGTATTAGCTTGTTAAATAGACCCAGCATGTTTGACTATTTGCAAGCGTCGCATACCTAATCCCTATCAGTCAAGAGCCCGTGAGCCAAGGTCTCTGCTTGGTAGCAACTATTTACTTTGGAAGAATTACTCTAGAAAAGAATTGCTCTTACATAGGTTTGCTTAAAAATACAAGTCCAGTGATTTCCGTTATTTCAGTTTCTAGAGACCAAGCGAAAATTTACCTGAAAACAGTACATTTCACCTAGATAAATAGCCTGGCTTCATGAGACTGGCCAATTTGGAGCAAAGCATAATCTGGAACAGACTTTTTTGATACTATATGAAGATGGGGCAAAGCACTCTCAAGCCAACTGAGAATACAACTTACAACGGTTTTAGTATCATGTAGCTTTTAAGAGTCACTGAAGAGAATGTTAAGCTGCTAAAATCAGGGAAGAACATAATTCAAAGTATTCCTTATAACTCCTCAAATATTCATTCAACAGTATCTAAGTATTTTATGTCCCCCT
Source organism: Myiopsitta monachus (assembly GCA_017639245.1). Taxonomy (NCBI): domain Eukaryota; kingdom Metazoa; phylum Chordata; class Aves; order Psittaciformes; family Psittacidae; genus Myiopsitta; species Myiopsitta monachus. Next base: position 259,814 of record CM029923.1, on the reverse strand, counting down.
GGGTTTCTTTTGTTAATAAAAGTGGTCACTGGAGGAAGTAGCACCAAGAGCCACTGAGGGAACCTTCCAGTTGCATCGTGCTGCTATAATTATACACAGGAGATGGACAGTAACCTGACCAGTACTTTCTGTTGGTAATAGTAGGATGTTACACTCATGTAAGTAATATAGCCTTCTGCTTTCAAACTAATGGACACTGTACATTCAGGAGAGTGGGGATGAGAGGGAAAAAGAGGAGCCTGGAAAGGAAGGACTCAGTTATTACTGCTCAGCTATGGGCTGTTGCTGAAACATCACATTAAAGAACAAAGAAGTGCAAATGAAGGGAAAGAAACTGTATTTCTTACCCTACAGTATCACCACTAAGTTATGACCAACTCTCCTCCACAACTGTGATGAGTGACAGGAAACTACTTTAGCGAAAAATGCTACTGCATTCTGACACAGAGAAAACCTGGTGGGCTCCAGAAACTTCTGCTGCTGTTTTCTATATATGCTGCTATAGTTGTGACTGGTATATCTCTTTTTCTTCACACAATAAACCAACAGGAACTTGCTTCATCTTGGTTACCCAGTGATCGCTTGTTTTCTTTTCTCAATGGCACAACCATATTATTGTCTGTGTTTTACAACCAGATGCACGTCTGATCTAATGAGAAATGCTAACATTACTCTTTGTGTGCAGCACCATAATGACAATATAAATAAAAATTACAGCACACACAGATCAAAATTCAAGAGGCCAAATATTGCCAATCTCATTGTGCCATCACAGTAGACAAAACAGCTTCCAAATTAAGTGCATCTTTCAAATATGGATGCTGTACCAACTGTAGAAAACAATTTCACTCTATATCAGAGGAAAAATACAATCACCTGGGTGAAAGTTAGAAAAGACCAGTCTACAAAGCTTATTATACTCTGCTCCTGTGAGACCTCACTTGGAGTACTGTGTGTAGTTCTGGGGTCCTCAACATAAAAAAGACATGGAACTGTTGGAACAAGTCCAGAGGAGGGCCACGAGGATGATCAGGGGACTGGAGCACCTCCCGTATGAAGATAGGCTGAGAAAGTTGGGGCTGTTCAGCCTGGAGAAGAGAAGGCTGCGTGGAGACCTCAGAGCAGCCTTCCAGTATCTGAAGGGGGCCTATAGGGATGCTGGGGAGGGACTCTTTCGTTAGGGACTGTAGTGACAGGACAAGGGGTAATGCATTCTAACTTAAACAGGGGAAGTTTAGATTGGATTTGAGGAAGAAGTTCTTTACTGTAAGGGTGGTGAGGCACTGGAATGGGTTGCCCAGGGAAGCTGTGAACGCTCCATCCCTGGCAGTGTTCAAGGCCAGGTTGGACAGAGCCTTGGGTGACATGGTTTAGTGGGAGGTGTCCCTGCCCATGGCAGGGGGTTTGGAACTAGATGATCTTAAGGTCCTTTCCAACCCTGACTATTCTATGATTCTATGATCTTGGCTGCATCATTTGATATTTTGTATCATGGTACAAATGATTTATAATAGTTTTTTGAAAGATAGTAAATGCTAAATTACATCATTTAGTGGACTACTGAGTCTGAAAAGTATCCATTACCTAAAAGAGGAAATTGCAATTGCAAGATGGATCAGGTGGTTTTGCCTTGCTGAGTTTCCTACCTGGTTTTATTCTTTCATTGTGGATATTGTCCTTTTAAAGTGTTTGTAAGGATTACAGAGGCAAACCTATTTGCAATCACAAAGTTGATTTGCATGTCAACAGAAAAGCTTGTGTTCCATGTATAAAGTTCGTATTTATACATAAACAAATACTCAGCTTTTTGAATATCCACAGAGCTATTTGCCAGATCATTTGGTATTAGCAGTCAAGCCAAAGCCAGGACTGAAGTAAAAATTGCTTATAGGAATGTCTCTTAAGAACTTTCCAGATTCAGCTTAAATAACGAGCAAAGATAATTCTGCACACTCTTGCTTTAGTAATTAGTTGCATAAAATTACTAGCTTTGTAAGTCTGCCAATGTGCTGTACCCAAGCACCCCAAAATCTACAGTAAAAACTGATGTTCAGGTTGCATTGCAGACCTTGAATTAGGGCACAAACTATGGTTTTAATTCTATCAGTTTCTTTTGAAATAAAAGTAGTACAAATACAGAGGTGTAGGCAAGGCCAGAATGAGATTCACTGACTTGCGTTACTGTGTTCTTAAACCTCTGCTCCTGCGTTGTTTACATACCACAGGACCTGGTCTTCCAGTGAGTCCCATGGGACCAGGTGGACCTCTCATAGCAATCTGAGGAAACAAACAGATCAAAACCACTGGTATCAAGAGAAAGCTGCCAGCCAGCGTACAGATTCTATTTTAATACAATTTCATATTGCATTAGCAAATAGCCCCCCATCACCGACTCAGTTTTCAATAAACAATAACAACTGTGATGAGATGATGGTTAAAACTCTTCACATCCTGCATGACATAAAGTGGATTATTTGGATTATATACATGATATATATACAGTGGATTATTCTGGATACAGAATAATACCAGAATTTATTACAGATACAGAATAATACCAGAATTATTCTGGATACAGAATAAAGTGGATTATATACATGATATAAAGTGGATTATATATAAAGTGGATATATAAAGGGGACCTGCACCCTTGTGACAGTTTTGTCTGCAGGCTCTTTATGCTCACCCTGGCTTGCTGAAGAATAGCTTGTGCTTGAGCTTCCTGAGCTGAGATTGTTGGGCCCTTCTCACCATCTCCACCAAAGCGGAACTGCAAGTACCAAAACAAGAAAAGGATTCAGAACTTATCAAATTACAACCACACTTGTTCTCAGCTACAACTGTGTAAACCAAAGATGAGCTCTCAGCTTTTAGTTCATTCCACTAACTTCAGAAGACTGCTGCATTGAGGCACTGGATCCAGCATGAATATTAAGTCATTGGTAATAGTTTAGAACTGAAATGCAAACATTTGCTTTATTTCATAGGATTTGGGGTTTCATTTTGTTTCAAAAAGAGGCTAAAATAGACTCTTAATTGTCTGCAAAACCTCATTAAAAATGAGGGGTTTACATCTATCTGAAGTAATTAATTCTCTGTACTTTGGTAGCTACCCACAGAAAAGTGCAATTCACTTTAAGGCAGACTTCAATTTCAATACCTACACATGAAGATAAAGAGCCATGCATCCCACAAAAGGTGTCTCTCACATGTGACTTGGTGTTCTGTGCAAGACAGTTGGCTACTGCTAAGATAATTGCCCTGAGTAGTGGCATTTTCCCATCACATGATTATTGGTAAGCAAATATTTCTGAGACTTCACTTACCTTGCTTTACTCCAAAATACTGTCCCTTCATTTACAGGTGCTTTATGAGTTCTCTGGGATAGCGGTACTCATCAGAGCTTCCACATGCACACATACACTTAGGAAAAATTAACTCCATGTGCGTAGTACTTTTCATATCACAAAGCTGCAAGATACTTCAACAGCTTTGTGCTTGTTCCTCACCTGCTGTAGCAGATGGTGTTTTGCTTTGACTCTAGTGGGAGCAGAGCTGGCTATTTGCATTTGTATTTCTATTCAAAGGATGCACTGACTCTTCAAAGAGGACACCGACGTCCAGTGGAACACTTAAAAATTTTCCACGTCAGAGAGACTTGAAAGTACACATGCCTGCTGGGAGTACACATCCTCCATGCAACAGCAAACTCCTTGTTTAGGACATACAGTAGCAAAGAATAGTTACTGTTGAAAATACAGGGAGGATTTCAGTGAGTGTATTACATTTATGTAGGTTCCAATCTGGCAGCCATGGAAGAGCTGAAGCACATTTTGTTTGAGGAATATAGGGTACCATATAACCTTCAAATGCTTACAGCATACAACAAAACCTGTATCATCTCTCATTCAAAAGACAAAATCAGATGAGAAAACACCCACACATTTCTTGAAACACACTTCCTCCTTTTGGAGGCTGCTTACCCTGCAGTCATAATACTACTTACCGGCAACATTAACATGGTACCCGGGGGACCTGCTAAACCATCAGCACCAGGGAGACCAGGGCGACCAGGCGGACCCTGAGGACAAAGGACGAGACCAAAAAGACAGTTACATAAGATAAACTTTTTGAGTCACACTTGTATTCATGACACACTTACAGAATCGTAGAATGGTTTGGGTTGGAAGTAACCTCGAAGATCTAGTTCCACCTCTGCCATGAGCAGGGACACCTTCCACTGGACCAGGTTGCTTCAAGCCCCTGTGTCCAACCTGGCTTTGAACACTGTCAGGGATGGGGCAGCCACAGCTTCTCTGGGTGGCCTGTGCTAGTGCGTCAGCACCCTCACAGGAAAGAACTTCCTAACATCTAATTTAAGTCCACACTCTTTCATTCAATTTAAAGCCATTCCCCCTTTTCCTATCCCTACACACCTGTGTAAAAAGTCTTTCTCCAGATTTCTTGTAGACCCCATTTAGGCACTGGAAACTATTCTATGGTCTTTCCAGAGCCTTCTATTCTCCAGTCTGAACCAGCCCAAGCCTCTCAGCCCATCTTCATAGCAGAGCTGCTCCAGCCCCCTACCATCTTTGTGGCCTCCTCTGGACTCATTCCAACAACTTCACATTCTTTTTATATTGCAGGCCCCATAGCTGGACACAGGACTGCAGGGGGGGTGTCATGACAGCAGAGTAGAGGAGAAGAATCCCTTTCCCTGACCTGCAGCCCAGGATACAGCTGGCTTTCTGAGCTGCAAGCATAAATTGTCAGGTCATGATGAGCTTCTTATCACACAACACCCCAAGTCCTTCTCCTCAGCACTGCTCTCAATCCAGTCTCCACCCAGCCTGTACTTGTTTAATTCATATTATTATAATATAAATTGATACATAATATAAATCAACATAAAATATAAAGCAATATGTTATATGTTAAATTATAATATGATAAATAACATATTATGTATAATATAAATATATTGTAAATATGAGCATAAATATGTAATATATATATTACAGCATTTTGTATGCTGAAGTTTTACTAGTTTTGCAAAAAAACCTTAACTACCATAAAATAATTTCCTACTACTAACACACTAAAGAGAAATCTTTGATTGAGAATTACTACAAATTCAGACGCAAAATATTGAATAAACTGTTTTAATTGTTAAAAAGAATCATTACATAGGCAGACAATTTGAATTAAGTTTAAAAAATAGAAAAATAATTAAATGTACTTGCAAGGCACCCAGAGAACCTTTACGCTGACCTACAGTGACTTGATGGTGTAAGATTATGAGTCTTTGTGAAGATTAGAATTGAAAGATTAGATCAGAAGATGAAGATTAGTTTAGTTTAGATTAGGTTTTCAATTTCTTCTTCCATTGCACCATCTTATGTGAGTGAAATTCATCCCTACAGTAAGTAAAAGTGGGACTACTTATGGTCCTCTCCAGAAGCCTTTGTTCCTTCATTTCTCAACTGCCTTATATCCATTATTAGGATTAGAATGATATAATGATTTAGTCCAAAAGCTGAAGCACCTGAGGCAACTACAAAAAGTGGCGGATTTCTCAACTAATTTTTCTGTGCTTAAAAAACAGTCTCAATTATTCTAGGTATTCATATGTGACTTTTAAAATTAAGAAACGCACTTTCCTTGAGTGGTAATTTTCTCAGAATATCACTTTTTAAAATTTTTTATCTAAGATGAAACGTAGTCAGAATAATTATAGCAAGAACTAGAGTCTTTTTCCTATACACTGATTATCATTTAGATAAAAAACCAAACCTGTCCACGTATTTTTAAAATATAAAGCAAGATGTTATCACATTAGGATGGAACCTGATGGCAGAATCTGGTTGCAGAAATGTGTTCTCATGAGTTTGGTAACTTGTTTCTACAATTACTTATTTTTGAAATGTGTCCCTTTTTTATATAAAACATGAAGTCTTTCCATAAGCACATGATGTGTTTAGTCAAGAAATTCCTTGTGATGAATTCAGTAAGCAGTTATTTTAAAAATTGGGTAATATCAGTAGTTATGCCGTTACAATGTGTTAAAATTCCCATTTTACAAGCTTAAATTCTAAAATATGTTTAGTTAATCTACAGGAAGGCACTATGAAAAGTCTGGATGCTGACATTATCAAGCTGAAGCATTGTTGGGATTTTAACATTAACTCGTTCAGCAAAGTAACAGTATCTTCTCAATATCTACTATGTAGAGATACAGCATGAACACACCGGACTTGTCAGTATACTATCACTCATAAAATTCAGGAAAGTTTTTTTGGTAACATACTTTCCTGAAATAAATATATTTAGGCTGTTTCAAAATTGTGTTGGCTGTGGCAGTAAGAAAAGGCTTGTGAGAACATGTACAACTAAAATAATAGCTTACATTTCAATTATATTCATGACTGGATAAGGCTCTCATGTGGTACTTTATTAATATGGCAAATAAATTCTGCCTAGATCATCTAAATGTTATTTACCTCTTTCAGTATTTCCATGTGTATTTTGATTCCGCAGAGCTTTTTTTTCTCTGCATCTCTACATGCTACAGCTCATTCAAATCCATATGAAATGCTTGTACTTACTGCTTTATTATGTTTTTAAAAAATTTACATCAAAGCAGAGAAATACAGACAAATAGGTACTTAATTTTTTCCTATGTGTTTACAGTACATATTTCTACCACTAAGGAAATATTTGTCCAGATTTTCAGCTGATTAAATCAGCCTCAGTTCTACTGGAATTTCTTAGCCTGTGTTTATATATTTCAGGTCAGGATCGAACCCACTTAATCTTGTAGCAATTAGTGCAAGACATACCATGAATACACAGGACAATCTTTTTGCTGACTTACCCTTTCACCAGGGTCACCTGGGGGACCAACAGGACCTTGGAGACCTGGGGGACCTGTTAGACCCTATGGAAAATGAATAACATTATTATGCTGAATTCTTGCAGCATTTTTAAACTATTCTTTCTCTGGAAAGTTGTGTTGAACATGTTTGTATAAAATAATTTATCAGGCAGCATACTTTTCTACCTTAGAAAGAGTTATAGCCAACATTCAGAAGTTTGCTTTTCTTGTGCATTCAGCTTGCAGCAGGCTGTCACTGAAAACGCTGGAGATAACCCGTTTTTACTCCTGTCCAAAAATGCTAAGTCAAATAAGCCATTTGGGGATTATAATAAGAACCAATATTAATTGCATTAACCTATGAATACCAAACCGCAGTGGATAAATCAAATTCAGTAAATGAAAACTGTTGTTAATCTACTCACAGCAGGTCCTCTTGGTCCCGGTGGTCCTTCAATGAGCATACCCTAGGCAGGGGGATAAAACAGGATACTAAATTTGTCACGTCTTAGAGAAAGCTATAAAACATCTTTTTAATGCTGTTAAAGAATCAGATGTGAATAACTCCGGTTATTTCTATGCTGTGGGGCTTATAGCACCTCCTAGTTCCTTTTTTTGGGTGCAGATGCTAGTCCAAATTCCAGGTCATGGTAAGACTTGTACTTGGCTTTCCATAGGAAGGAAGACTGGGCAAACAAGCTGGAAGCCAGCTGTAGTGATCTCCAGCAATTTTGGAGATTTGCAGTGGAGACCTCTTCCGTATTATGGTTGTAAACTAAACGTATCTTGCAGTGGGTTAAAGAAGCTGTCATTTTACGAGTTAACACACTCTGGGCTTCTTCACAGATTATGACTGAGAGTAAAACACCTTATTTGAAAGTAGTCCCTGAAAATGTTAGAAGAGTAAACCAGACTGGCATTCAACTTCTGCCAGATGTTATAAAATCATTACTCTTACACAAACTATGTCCTTTTTAAAACTCAGTGACATTTTAGTTTTTACCCATCAAACACAATGCTACAGTATAACTTTGTCCTACTGAGAAGGCCACTTAGTTACTATACTGGGAGATGAGAAAAATTCTGCAAGCTACTGATCCATTACTGTGCTTATGACCAAGTTGCTACCTCTGAATAAATTATTTAATTACATTTTTAGCAGTTTGATTGCACCAGCACAGGTTAAACATACAAGCGTTTGTTTAACTCCTCAGAGGGACTTCCTTGCCCGCACTGAAACCTGTAGCTGGAAGCTATTTCTGTAGGTTTGTCCAAACTGTAGTTACTAAATGACCTGAAGTGCAAATCTATGCTGTGTTTTCCTCTGCACAAGAAGATTCTCCTTGGTTTAAGGAACATGTGTTAGTCCTTTGTGTAGCCAAAAGAGAAGGATGAACAGGCTACTGTCTGTACCACTTTTATACCTAACACACTGCAGGTGATTGTTTCAGAGATCATGGATAAGGTTATTGCCATCCTATAATGAACAACATGGTTTGATGCTCATGCATCAACAGTGTACATAGTTATATAGTGCTAAAGAAAAACTCACCCAGGTCTGTACTTACAGGTTCAATCACAGCTGGTTCTCCCTTTTGGCCTTTTTCTCCATAAACCCCATGTCCAGTCACCTGAGAAGTGAAAACAGCACCAAAAATTAAGTAAGTAGAAGGTCCAAGGACCTGGTAAAATAAAGAACTGCAGCTACCTGTAACTGAAAGCTAAAGCTGGAATTGATCTGTGCTATCAAAAATACATCACAGGCACAAACCATATAAATATTTAATACAGGAGAATTGGAAAGCACAAAAAATGCATGTGTACTTTTCTAATTATTAGACATCGACAATTTGTATTTTCTGAATTGGATGCAATAGCTTGCACCCCATGGTTTGCATTCAGACTTTGGGCTTAGAATTTAGAACTTCAGTGTGCAAGTCACAAAGTTAATTCTTTGCTTATTTGAATGGATGTATCCTTGGCAATTTATAATGATTCTTCACAGCTTTCTCAGTTAAGCAACCCTAAAGTAAGCTAGGAAAAAAAGATCCTTTGGTCCCATATGGACAGTACCCTTTGAGCTCCTAATTTCTTTCATTAGACATTCAAAACATTTTAATCAGTCTGTGAAGAGTGTGACTTTATGGCATAAATGGGAAAGTGGCCTTGTAACCATTAAATATTTAATGGATAGCTAGTTATGCCTCCTAACTACATGAATTAGCATCAACTGCAAAATCCTTTTAGGATCAGCCCCATGGAAGTTTTGGTTTCAGGATTAAGAGAACAGAAGTACTTAAAACAGTAGGTCAGTAACACATGGCAATGGCAAAATACAGACAGATTCAAGTTTCATACAAAGAAAAAGAAACTAATTTCTTTTTCAAGCCATGACATAACTATTTTTATTTGGAAGTAACTCTCTTGATTGCTCACATACCCACTAGACACCAAATTCAGCTCTGATCAGATGCAAATTTGAAACACTTTTTTTTTATTTCAATAGAGTGATTCCACATTTCCACTAAATAGCTGGGGATTTGAAAATATTATGGATAATGTTACAGTATTCCAATATGAAATATTTTGCAAAGAAAAAACAGAGATTCGTGGCTTATGCATTTCACATTGATTTATAAAAGCAAGGATCACACTCATGCCTTTATAAATCAATATAAACAATGCAATAGTTGATAAAAAACCAAGTAGCAAGAGGTAGAGATAATCATGTTTTCTTCTATTAATGAAAATTGGCCGGAAAAAATTACATCGCATCTCCATCTTTGGAAATATTGCCTCTTTTTTCAAAGTTTCCAGGTACTGCCAGGTACTGACTCCTTTTCATCTTGCCTTTTTTATCAAAGGTAGAACTTCACTTGTTCTAAACATATCCATATGTCAAAGGAAAATTACACGATAACTCTGGTTCAGCAGATGAGAGTTGTAGTAAAGCTGGCTCTAATTCAAGCTTCCAGACTCCTTCAGTTTTGTAGCAAAGCATTTCAAGTTGAAATTTGCACCAGGGAACAGAGTCTACACAGTAATCTGCTTAATGCAGGTAGAAATGGTGCCTTATGGGCTTCTTGCTTTGTAGATAATCTGGCCTTTTCTGTGTCATTCTGCCATAGTGTCCCCAACTGAGCTAGAAGGAAAACAGTAAGCTTGTATCACATTGTATAGATAAGGACCATCTAAAAATACAATGACCCTAAATGGTCTTAGAAAGGAGTGATAAATGAAATAGAGAAGTATGGGCTCCAAGGTTGGCAGAGAAAAGCATCTGCAGTTATTTCTTAGATCCTTTGTAAACTGAAGTTTTACATTCATGAGGAGAAAATAAAGATAAGACTGAGCAAACACTGCAAACAAAATTCTTCTTTCCTACTGTATTCAAGGCCTTCCCAATTAAAAATCAAAATGGGAATAAATTTTGCTTCCAGTCTCAGACATATTCGTTTTTTTTGCAGCTTCCACAGTCCAGGATACTGGAAAACAAGGACCATGGCACAACTGAAGTAAAACTAAAGCCTTGCATGATTCATAGGATCCACCATGTCACCCTATCTTCCTTTACATATATTGAGCTGTTAAATCACTCCTTCAATGGCATAAACCTGTCATCATTGACTAAGCTTATTTTCATGAAAGGGTTCAGATCTACACCTTCCCACTCCTAATTCTTTAACTTGGGAAGTAGCAGAAGCCATAGGATTCTAGACATCTACCTGCATTTCAACTTCTTTGGGTAACCAAATAAAACCATTAATTACGGTACTTGCACCTGCATTAGAACTTATGTTCTTTCCAGCTTTAGCTCTAGTTGAGCAAGATCTTTAAAACTGATCATTTTATCATTTATTTTTGAAATTCCACCTTGTCTTTCCCTTCCCTCCCTTCTGTGCCCTCCCTTGCTCCCTCCAGCGAAAGAGAGAAAAACCTCACATTTCATACAAGTAGAAATATCAGGATTACTAAAACAAGAGGATGGGCTTGACCTAAAGCTTATGAAAAGTGAGAATATATCTACTATGTACAAGGAGCTCTGGATTAGGGTCTATACATTTCTGAAACTGTATAACTATGAAAGAATCAATATATAAAATTAATCTGCATTATGCCTCCAAATCAACTTACACTTGTTTCTGTGATATCAGTCTCTGCAGGAACACCTGGACCAAACTCCTCATTAGTGGAATCAGTTGGTTTCTCTTCATATTCTTTATATTCATAAAAATCATATTCGCCTAAATCTCCATCTACCAGCAGATCAGATTCACTGAGGTCTACTCCTCTGCTTCCATATTCAGTTTTTTTATCATAATCCTCTCCAGTTATGTATTCTTCGGCAAACACTTCTTCAACAGGCTTTTGCTATTCATACCAGTGGCAAAGATTTGGGAATAGGAGGAATACGTGGGTTATTGTTAGTAAAGCAATGTAAGCATATGCTGATCCACCATGACAACTTGTCAAAAGAAGAAAGAACAGTAGAACTACAGCATATTGTCTTTTAATTAGAGTCTGAAGGAATGGAAGTCCACCCTTTCAGAGTAATTAAAAGATACTTAAAATCTTTGTACCACTGTAAAAGTGGTACAAAGAAGCAATGCTTTCATATGCCTTTTTTGGTTTTTACTATTTCCAAAAGCACTGAATTCCGTATATACAGTACGCTATATGTACTGCTTGCTTAATGTCACTTCAGTGTCAAATATAGCTAAATTTCCCTGCTTGGTTTCACACTTACAAGGATTCATGAATAAACACATGCACTGCAATGTGTGAATAAGAACTTCAGACCAGTAACAATTTACAAGAATACAAATATCACTTTAGTTAAGCCCAGGCCTCTTCATTCTTTTCTGTATCTAAATACCAATGCTGAGCTAAATGTTTCAACTTCTTTTCTCTTTTTATTGATTTTGGAGTTCATTTATCACTCAGAGCTCATGTCTGTCATGGTAATTTCTATATTTTTTTGTCAAAGTCAAATTCCACCAGCGAAACTCAGATTAATTTTAACATTTCTGAAATCTAAACTTTCAAGTATGTAAACTGTGAAACCAAGCAACTAACTTGCAAGCACCAAAGCAGTTTAAAAGAATTGCTATATTTGAGATGTACAAACACATTTGTGAATAAAAGAAGAGGATTGCTTTATTCTGTTACAGAGGTCTCTTGAAAGCATGATTTTGAAAGAAATCAAAGTTCAGATATTGTTAATATGAATATGAGATGATCTAAATATTATGATCTAAAAATAAATATACTAAGATGCTAATCAACATCCAGAGTAATTAAAAATATTTTGATCTAATCAGGACATAGAAATACATTGCTATTAAAATAGAAGGCCAGACTGATTAACAGCTGCCTTATTCCAATAGCTGCAGGACTATGCCTTTTGCCTTACAGCTAGAGTCAATGCAGATCTGAAATAATTCTAAGCCAAATTTTGCCTTTCTGCAGAACTGCTCTTGCTACAGACAGCTTTTAGCACTTTGGATCTACCTCATTACAGCTGTTGTACAATTGGCCTATAACTCCCCAATAAACAGCATGATATAAATATTCCTCTGTCAATCAACTTGTGAGAAGAAAACGTGCTTTAACACAAGAACAGTTTACAGTAAAATAAGGAAAATGTACCTCAATTCACCCTTCACCTTCCAAGATACATAGGAGGAAAAACAAAAAAAAAAAAGGGACTCGTTTTCTCCTTTCAAATGCTCAGGGAGCAGTTTTGTATATCTGTTAAGCAATATATCTTCATTTTAAAGGAAAATGTAAAAGAAAAATGAAAAGAGTGTTTCTTATAATCAGCCATCCTTTTTCTAAAACTAACATTAATTAATAGGCATACATATTAATCAACACTGGTGTAGCAATCTTAGCAAAATAAAGTTTAGGCTTGTAACTGTGGCCTTCTAAAAATGTGGTTTCTAATGTAAGTCAAACTACTAATTTCAATTTTTTGATAGTTCAAAATACAATGTTTCATTTGAATAGAAACTCCGTGAAAAATAATTTGGTTTTGTTATCTGAAGATGAGGCACCACTATTTAGCGGTGGCCTTGGCAGTGCTGGGGGAATGGTTGGACTTGATGACCTTAAAGGTCTTTTCCAATCTGGTTGATTCTCTGATTCTATGAAGAATTTATTAAAGAAAGAAGATCTATGAAGAACTATTAAAAGGAAATGATGGCTCCTGACTCAACTACGACATGCTGCTATGGTTGCAGCTTTTCTTCGTCATGTGTTAGGCTTCTTTTATGCTGCATTTTAAGAATCACAGGAAAAATGAGACACTTCACTTCTTATTAGATCAGGAGGAGGTCAATATCTAGTATTTAACCCAGTTTATACTAGACATAGCTCCATTCACATTCACACTGAATGCAACAACCCTGCATTCCCACAGCATATATCACTGAATGATTTCCAGAATCATGAACTGTTCAGTTTAAAGATTCAGCAGATCTCTACGGAATTAATGGGAGTTCTGCCCGAGAAAACAGCAGGTTCTGAAAGCAGGCTTAGAAAGCATGAAGTCGCATTAGCTGCTGTTACAGGCATTTACATTCACACAGATGGACATTCATCCTTTTAAAATAGGTTTGTGGGGTTTTTTAGTCACTGTTACCTGACGGGCAAGTATTTTTGCCTATGATTTTCTCAAGAATCCTTATTACCTCATTTGCTTCAGTAGTTCTGGAGGGAGCTTCTGTCTGGGGCCCGTAGTCATTTTCAGCTATGCTATACTCTTGAAATCCATCCACAACATTTGCCTAGTATCAAACAAAAAGTACATTACTAAAAAAAGTGCTGTAGGAAAAATTCCAGAGTTATCACCTTTATTCAGGTTATAGTATTAGCCAGACATATTCATCTAATGGGGTTAGGTATATTTTTTCTTATTATTAGAGATCTTCCAGTCTTGGCCTTGGAAAGATCTTTATTATTTCTTAGCTACCTTTACCCCTAGTTTGCCTTTGGTTGCTGCTTGATAACTTTTCTTCTTCTTGGATGCATATTTATCAGATTTTTTGGTTGTGGCCTTTTGAGGTTTGTCCTTTGAGCTAGTGGCCACTGTCGTCGTCTTCTTTTTGACCTTGGCTTTCTTTTTCTGTAAACATTATGAAAGATGGAATGGGAAAACATAAATAAAATGGAAGGAAAATTGAGAAAGCATGAATGAAAAAAGGGTAACCAAATGTGAGATGAATGCTGTCTGCTGTGAGACCTTCCATCTCTAACTGAAAGCAAATGTTACAGCTCCAGAGTAAAGAAATGAGTGAAAGGAAAACATTAAGCTTATATACAGAAGACATAAATTGACAAACCATGTGGTAGGGGACAGCTGGACACCACACAACAAACAGATCAGATTCTGTTACCTCTGTTAGCGCTACTGTCTCTTCGAACACTGGGGGTCCCTCTGTTATAGAATCAGTTTCTTTATAATCTGCATCCCCATACTCATAGTCATATTCGATAAAATCTTCTGGTGTATACTACATTGCAAATGGAAAAATATCAGGTATTCCGATGTTAGTGGTTGGAAACTAGATTAGCAATACTGGAAAGCATCTTAACCTTTAATTAGGAGTAAAGCTTAAGAAAATCAAGGTAGTATGAATAATTCAATATAGTTATTCATTTGGGGGAAGAAATACAATTTCTTATTTCTCTCAAAGCACAATACAAAAGTAGTAAAAAAGCAAGTAGTAGTGCCAGGAAAAGAATCTATTTTGTTGGACTGCACAGAAGAATCAACCATAATTTGGATTCCTGGGAGCACCAACTGATATTTATGAAATCATATACTGATTTAACATTTAAATTGTGAATAATTGCTCTTTTGACTTAAGATTCTTGTACCTGTTTTTTTTCAGGTGACCACGGAGTGGAGAGATGTCAATATCTGACATGAACAGGGTAAATAATTTCAGATACAGGAAAGAGGGCACAACTCACAAATAAGCATGGCTATCCTCCTCTTGTTTGCTGGAGAGTTCTGAAAACCTTGGCAGCTCCACTGGTACACATTGCCTAAGCAAATGCTTCACTGGTATAATTCCATATAAAGGTCAGATCTGCAGCTGCTGTAAATTGCTCCATTACCTCTGTATCTACAGTAACTAGTATCAAATGGAGATTTGGCCAAGACTTTTACAAGAGAAAATGAGTTTAGAATTGGCTTGTGTGATGTTGTGAACACGATCTAGGGAGCCAGGAACTCCTGAGCTGTAATCTTGGCTGTGCAGTGAAGATACTGCTCTGGATATTATGTGCACCAGGTACTACTCATCATTGAGAAGAACGGGTAGCTTTAAACTGTCTTACCACTCCTGTTATGCTTGAAGCTACAGGAACTGGTTGCTCCTGTAAATTAAAGCAGTCTCATGGCTGCTACCGATTCTCTTTACATCCCCAGGGAACCAAAGGAAGGTGGAATTGTGGACAGAATCTGGCTAAGTGTCTGCTTTCTCTTGTTTAGGAAGAAATATTCTAATGTGCTTTGTGAGCTAGCCACTTCAGAAAACTCTCCTGTTACAAGTCAGCATTGTTGTCGCTGAAATGAAGACAATATCTGTTTCTTTCATTAGCTCACTAAGAGTGCTAGTACTTTACACTTCTAAATGACTCTGAGGAATCATAGAAGTCGTAAATATTATCAACATCATAAGAGGTTGACATTTGACAAGAAATTATAAATGAGTTTAAAATAGATCTCTAAATCCCAAACTACATTCTATCATGTGACCAAATTACTGGTTTAGCCATTTTCTCTGACAAAGCCTTCTGATACAATTCTTGTACTTACGACTTTAGTGCACAGAAAACATGGAGAAGTTAATTTCCTCAGGAAGAACGAGACTAACACAGAAAGGCCTTAATCACTTAAAAGTCCCTTTACACGAGTTTCTGCTACTTCACTCCTGTAACTCCTCAGAGTCTTACTATGACCAACAGCTTTTCTTAAAAAGAAGACACAGGGGGTTTTAAGAAGTCAGATGCTTTATGTTTGGTTGTCCTTTTGATTACTTCTTCACCCATGCACATATAACTTGGTTACTCATGAGATTCAATGAACATATAGAAAAGAATTTAACATAATTTTGGTACTTGTCCAAAACTATATTGCACATTAATAAGAGAACATCAAACTACACTTAAATAACAAAACGTTTATCATCTTAGGTGGAAAATATCCTCTCTGTGAAGTACGTCGGTGCTTTATATCTGCTGCTATATAAAAAATGCTTTGATTTCATCAGTGGTATCACTGGCATTACAGAAATAAGTTGACTCTATTTATACTTTTCAAAACCAGCAGCATTTTGGACTTAAACCTGGTAAGTAATATGTGATTATTCCCTCCCTGTTCAGTAAATCAGCTTCAGTCCTAATCCCAATGAAGTCAGTGAAACATCTTTGACTTTTAAATGGTATACAGGGCCTCATGGGTAGCAATGATACATTTTTACAGATGTGTAAATGTATACAAACATTTTTTCTTGTTTGTGCAGCTCTGGAAACACAATTCAATGCATTTCATTGTTTTTAATGAAGTATGCCACTGACATCCAAAAACAAAAACCACGGTGACAGGCTTCTAGACCATAAGTGGCCACATAAAAGAAGTAAAGAAAAGAAATAATCTCATGGATAAAAGCAGCCCATTTGAAATAGTTACAATATAGCACTGAAATTACTTGATTTCCTTTGAAATTATAAAAATGTGTGTAAATGGTGGAAGACACCTCTTCAAATTCAGTCATTCCACCCTACCAGTGACAATCCATTACATACTTCTAAATGCTTCCTCAGTCAAACAACATGAATCAAACACTCTGCCATGTAATCATTATTGGTGCCACAACAATACACACTACCAATGTTAAATATAATCCAGTATCTTGAGGGGTAAGCAGAGGAATATCTTTGAGAAAATTAATGTTTCATTAGCTGGATTTAAATTTAAATATAGATTCACAGAATGGTTTGGGTTGGAAGAGACCTTCACTGCTCATCTGGTCCAACCCCCTGCAATGAACAGGGACATCTTCAACTAGAGCAGGTTGCCCAGAACCACATCCAGCCTGGCCTTGAGTGTCTCTGGTGATGGTGCATCCACCACCCCCCTGGGCAACCAGTGCCACCCTCACCGTAAAGATTTTTTTCCTCATGTCCAGCCTGTATCTCCCTCTTTCAGTTTAAACCCCTCATCCTGTTGCAATAGACCCTGCTGAAAAGTCTCTCCTCATCTTTCTTATAGACCCTTTTTAAGAACTGAAAGACCACAATAAGGTCTCCCCAGAGTCTTCTCTTCTCCAGGCTGAATAACCCCAACTCTCTCAGCCATTCCTCATATGAGAGGTGCTCCATCCATCTGATCATTTTTGTGGCACTCAACCCTCCAACAACCTGCTGGCCACGCTCTTCTGGATGCAGCCCAAGATATGACTGGCCTCCTGGGCTGCAAGGACACACTGGACAGGGTCATATCCAATCTTTCACCCACCAGTACCCCCAAGTTCTTCTCCTCAGGGATACTCTCAATCTCTCTCCATCCCCCAGCCTGTATTCATGCTGGGGGTTGCTTTACTCTCATGAGGAACACTGTACTTGACCCTGTTGAACTCATGAGTTTCGCATGGGCTCCCTCTTGAGCTTGTCCAAGTACCTCTGGATGGCATCGTGTCCTTCAGATAGGTCAACTGCACCACTGTGCTGTTAGGAGTTTGTTTTATTAACTTCCAGACACATAGATTTCCTTTTAGTAAACATTGCAGACCTATTCTGAAACTGGAAGCATTCATTCTATCATTCATGTTGACCAATAAGCAATTCAAATATAACTCTGTGTTGCTCAGTATTATAACTGCTTTTCAAATGTGACTAATAAAATTACAACAGTGGGTTACAAAAAGTTCTCAAAAGCCATAAAGTAAACAGAAAGGTTGATTGGAAAAAAAAGATAACAAAAAAAAAAAAAAAAAAGGAAGGAAAAGTATCTGTGCCAAATATGTTAATATTAAAAAAGAAAAAGGTAAATAAATTGATATTTATACTAAGACCTGCCAGACGCATCATTTGGAGAGCCAGACATTTATGAATGAGAACTAGAAATCATTCATACAAAAAAAAGCATGAGTATGTGGAGAGATCTATTACATCGTGCATAATCACACAGAAAATACTTCTGGGTATTGTGCTGCAGTCAGTTCTTGTAAAGAAAATGAAACTTTTTTGATGTATGTAAAATATTACCATACAAACACTGGAAAATTTGGGTTGCAATGATATGCAGCACACAGACAAAAAGAACAGGAATGGACGATAAGAGAGGAATGCCTGTTTTCATGCTGGAATCTGATTACTGCCAAGCAAGTGAAGATCATAGAATCATAGAATCATAGAATAGTTAGGGCTGGAAAGGACCTTAAGATCATCTAGTTCCAACCCCCCTGCCATGGGCAGGGACACCTCCCACTAAACCATGCCACCCAAGGCTATGTCCAACCCGGCCTTGAGCATCCACAACTTCCTTGGGCAACCCATTCCAGTGCCTTATCACCCTTACAGCAAAGAATTTCTTCCTCATATCCAATCTAAACTTCCTCTGTTTAAGTTTGAACCCATTACCGATTGTCCTCTCACTACAGTCCCTAATGAAGAGTCCCTCCCCAGCATCCCTATAGGCCCCCTTCAGATACTGGAAGGCTGCTCTGAGGTCTCCACGCAGCCTTCTCTCCTCCAGGCCATGGACTTTTTTTCTTTTTTAAGAGTATCAGAGGGGCATTATGGAAATTCTTCAACCTACAAGGTTTACTAGGACATGTGGCCACCATGCTGAAACCATACTGAAAGGGTTTCTAATTGCCAATAGTTTGTAGTCCCCTGGTACAGAAGTGGCAATATGCAGTAGCCCTAAACTTCCTGCAGCGAAAGACATTAGTCTTAGCAATCCTTCCTTTCCACGTGTTTTTTGCTGAAAGGCCAGCAACTCTAGTCTTTCACACCAGCCAATAAACAGAGAGAATATGTTTTGTGCCGTACTGCACATGTCCTGTTGCAATTAGTGAAATACAGATGCAAAATCTTCCAGGTGTATTTCCTGAGGCAAAATCTGTCCAGATGGAGCAATGCATCTCTGCACCCCTAACTGGTCTATAGGTGAACTTCAGAAATACAGTTTACTCCACAGCACAATTTTATCAACTCAATCTGATAAAGGCTATTCCTGTTTTTAAGATGAGTCAATGGGACTGGTGAAGGCCAGTTAAACAAGGACTAAATTTATAAACTCCAGGAACAGATTTAATGGAGTGAATCATTAATCCCATTGGGCTTTAATCACCTGCAGTGAAGCCTGCATCTCAGGCTTATGCTGCCATTAACAGTCAAGACTGGATATGTGCCACACATCCTTTCTTTTTCTGGAGCTACATAACTACATGGTCACCTTTATCAGGTGATGAGATACATCAGCATGACACACTCCATTTTAGGCCTTAACAAACCTTGAGAAGTGTATGTTCACATCTCAGATGTTAACATTTTTGAGCGCAAAACCCATCTCAGGCCTTGCTATAGTTCACAGAAATTAGGGGGTTCACAGAAATCTGCTGTGGTTGTGCTGCTAATAAGAGGGAAGAGAATAAGTAGACTCCTGAAAATATAGGAGAAAGCATCTAGAATTTCAAAATTAATTAATGCAAATGGAAAAGTATTTTTTGCCACTTTCTGAATTTAGTCAAGACTAGTAACTAGCAAAAAATCAAAGCGGGGAATAAAAGCAAGTATCACAGGGATAAAGAGTTTATTGAAGAGAGTATCATTTGTTTTGTTAGCTCTATACCAAATGAAGGTAATACTGGCCAGGAATGCAGCCAGAGAATCAAGAAGCTGGAATGGGATTTAAAGGCACATTCAGCTTGTCGATCATCCTCATGATCCTTTTATGAGTACAGCAGCCAAGCGCAAAATATACCTACCACAGCTGTGCAGCATTATTTCAATCCTGCTCAAGAGACCTGTCTATGGAAGTTTACCGAAATCCTAATGCTGCTAGATAATGGGATGGTTACAGGTCAGAGACAATGGAGATGAGAGACACAAAGTGCTCATAATAATAGCAAAATATATACAGCTCTATTAACTTTCCCAGTGATTTGCCATGAATATCAAAAAGATTGACTCAAAATTATGTCTTGAATTTGGACAACAGCCGGAACTTGATGAGAGATTTCAACTAAGAGCCATCAGGTAACAGTACTTCGAATGCGATGCAATTTTCTGTTGTTTTTCTTCCTTCTCTTGTAAGACCACCAATAGTAACAGAACAGCCCATTCTTGTAATTGAAACTGCATACGACTGTTTTCTTAGAAATGAAAGAAGAATAAAATCTGCTGTTTCTTGATGGGATAAAATCTTTCCACTATGACCTCATGCTTTCTTTACCAGAGTGATTATATTACGCTACCAGATCATCATGCAATTCCAGTTAAAGAGATGAACTGTTTTCTTCATCAGATGAATTTTAGAAGCAGGAGATCAGCAGCATGCAACGTCTATTTCAACTTTGGAATGGCTTAAATATTCTGAAGTCAGCCTTATCTTGAAAACAAATTCTTCTACTATGTATACTCTAAAAATCTATTCCTTCCACCTCCATTCCAAGATGCAGATTTTAGCAAGTTTTGCCTTACCTTTCCAAATTACAAGGAGCTAATAATCTAAATCCTAAACTACATAATTGTCATAAGATCAATTTTTCCATTGCCTTTAGATTATGCTAAATCATCTACCTAGCTAAAGAGGCAAAGATGACTTCGAAACACTTGAGGCACACTAAGACTTCACAAAGTGCAATAAAATAAAAATGACAGTTCTAAAAATCAGATGCAGTAATATAAATAAAAAAAACAGTAGTAGATGTCTTTGTCAAGGCAGAAGGAAAGTTAAAAAATTTAAAAGATGGCCTCTTCTTATGTTGTTCATAAAAGTAATAAAAGCAGAGATCAAAATCTTCAGTTTCCAAAGACAGTCTCTATCAAAAGGAGAACAAGACGCTTAAGGTTATTATTAATTATTAATTATACTAATTGCTTAAGGAAAAAGTCTATGCAAAGAAAAAGAGAGCTCTTTATTTTTAACACCTGCTGAGTTAGCTAACTGCCGTTGTAAGTATGACATGTTTAGAACATATAAACATGAAAATAATTATCTTTCTGTATACCTCATAAAACTCATCTTTCTGATCAGTCAAACACCTGAAAGGACACTAAATTAAGATGGGCTGAAAGGATGCCTTAAGCCTCCAAATCGACATATTCAGGGAACATTTGCACCTTTACTTTACCAAGTTGGTTTCATTAAAGGCAAATGTTTAATGTCTTCAAGTAATCCCTTTGTTTGGGATAGGTCCAAAATAAATGAAGCAGAATTTCTTTGGGGAGCAATTTCTTCAGCAGACATCAGGCAGTGTGATTTATTGGGTTGCAGAAGAATCTTCCAAGAGAAGATTTGAAAGCCTCATGGCTCGGCCCATTGAAAAGTAGACCTGATACTCCAGAAAATACACTGACCAACATCAAGGAAGATTAAAACTGGCTGGGTCTTCCCCTGCTCTAGTTTCTGTGAGTTGGCCAAGCATTTGTAATTGAACTGGAATGGAATTTAATACATTTCCATTTATAGCAGAAAGGGATCCGAGAAGAAGACAGAGGCCAGACTATGCCAAAGGTCTTTATAAGAAAAGCACAGGTATATATCTTACTTAGCAAAACTGATCTTGCTAGTTTTAAAATATAATTGCATCCCCATATTTGATGCTTAAAACCTAATCAGATGTTCAGCATGAAACAAACTTAATGATTATTGAATTAATCATACAGCTCAATAGAAGGAAAACTTTTGAAAAAAACATCAAAATAAAAAAGCTAAGCAAAGCTAAAATAATAAAACAAAACAAAGTAAAATAAAATAAAATTATAATAAAAATAAAATAAAAGGCCCTTTTCTCCCAAAGACACTTTTGTGGCAAATGGCCAATTTGCACTATGTTCATCAACCCTGCAATGGATCTGAATGGCTAGCATCAGTGGCTCCAGAGTAACTCATGTTATCATTTAATTCTAACACTCAATGTATTACTATGGCACCATTAGTGCTAGCCTTTTAGATACTCTGCAAGGTTCATGAAGATACCATACTGTTAACGATCAGACTTCCTTTTGTTGAAATACTATGATGGAAGGATAACAGTCTAATACAGAGAATACCCATTTCTCATGCATTTCCCCTCCTTAATTCCTACCAACTTATTTGTTTTCAGCTCTTTGCCTTATTTATGTAAAAAGCTTCCAAAATTTGCAGGCCACAGAAAGATTTTGCACGGTCAAATGACTGCTACACTAGACTGAAATCATGCTAATGCACTATTATAATTACTTGCTAAAGTTTTTGGCTAGTTGTTTTCCACTTAATTCTCTTTATCCGAAAGATACTTAATCACACCACAAATTCTGAAGTCTCTAGCAACCCTCTTCTGACTTAAGACAATAATATGCAACACTGAATGAATATGTTAATAAGCCTGTAGAGAAGGGTAGAATATAAGATATGTCCTCCTTTTATAGGCTGGCTAGGCCCGTGTCTCTATTCAAAGCTTGCTGGTTTTGTGAATCCCATGCTTGATTTTTCCTAAGGTTTATTTAGGGTAACCTCAGCATTTAATTCAGGGATGAAGGGACCCTGCAGGTAAAAAGCAGGCAGTGAATTTCTGTTGCATCACCGAAATCACAATTTTAATCTGATGCTAAAGGTAAAAAGAAAATGCAACAAGAAAATCTCAATGCAGCACTTAAGGTATCACCAGCAAAGACACTTTGATTATAAATCAGTGTCCAGTAAACTTATGTATGAGTGCAAGCTCAAGGTCTTAAGGCCTTGAGATGAACTCTAACATTTTAAGAAGCAAATATTGCACTCCTGATGTTGCATTTATGATGTGTATCTTCAGACTCATTTAAGAGAAGATTACTACAATATATTCCATCATTTTTCTCATTTTATGGTTGGTAAATTACTTTTACTCTAGATGAAGTGCCAGACCCTGCCCCCAACAAACACATAAACAATTCTACCAGATGAACTGGAAAGACGGCACAGGGTGGAAATGAGTACAGAAAAGGAAAGTATTCATTTAATCTACATCGCTATTGAAAAGAAATGCCAGAAAACCTACAATCTTTAGTATTTGATTGCTCCTTTGCAGATAGAAACACTGCCTTTTGGACTACAACCAAATTACTGTTGCCTTTAAACCTATAGCATCTTAGCCAAATTTTCTCTCTTGATCTCTCTTTAGAAGCCTTCCAGCTTTTCAGAATAACTCCATTCCCAGGCTGTGAACTTGCCAAGAGACTACAAATGTGTGCGATATCAAGGTAAATCCTGTTCAGCTTCTGAGGTGCAATTCCACAAACATAATTTACTATTTCACTGACAAAAGTCAACCACTTCCTTTGGACTTTATAGTCAGTGCTGGAAACACATACTAATTAGGCTCTGCAATCACATAATTTGTCTCTTTCCTCTAAGCCAAGTATCAGTTTCTGATTCTGGTCTGCAATATTTCAAAGGCTCAGAGACATAAAGCCAGAAGGGACTATCTGATCATCTTGACTAACTCCTTCATACTTTCAGACTTCGAAACTACTTAGGGTTATCCCATAACTGAGCCAACTAAAGTATGAATGACATTTCCAAAAGCTTTCAGAAAGGTATCTATCCTTGGCTTGAAGATATTTAGAGATACACAATTTTGGTAATTTGTTCTTTTAATCCTCAAAATTTTAGTAGATCTTTTCCTACCTGAACTTTCTTTTTTTCCTCCTGCCTCCTCACCCACCCCCCACCAGTATTTTATTTTTGTGAAGGTTCTTTGCATGTGGTAACTGAGCAACATTTTGAGCTTATGTCATTACTGCGGACAAGTCAAACACATTAAGTTTTCCAAACCCAAACTCAAAACAATTATGTGGCTTTTACTTGAATCATTGGGTTGCACTAGATGATGGGGGCTGGATTAGATGATCTCCAGACATCCCTTACAACCCTAATGATTCTGTGATTTCCATTTGTTTTGGTAACTAAACACCCAAGACTGTATGTGATATTCTCGTGTATGTTTCAACCAACAGTATACAGAGATGTAATATCACATCTGTATTCTTATTCCTTTGCTTACAAAATAAAACATGCACTGCTTTTTTTGCCAGTTTTGCTTTGAGTGCTCATGTACAAACTGCTTCCCTATTTTAACAACCAGGATCTTTTGGGGCTCCTGTCCAACAAATATTTTCAGCTTCTGCTGGCTTAAACCACAGCTGACACTGAAAGACACAATTCTGCCTAGCCATTACACCAGTGTTCTCTCTTTCCTCTTTCTATCACAAAAGTTCAAATGAAAATATGGAACATGAAACCAGAAAATCAATCTAGCTAAACAGCCATCTTTTCCTATTGGCTTTCAGCTTGATTAGTTTCACAGTTTGGTAAAACATGTATTCCCAAAATTGCTTTCACTGATATAACAGCAGATGAATGGGGATAAGATGATGCACATGAAAGATTTTTCTGTTAACACATGCAAGCAGGCTGCACTGCAGCGTGTATTTCCTAGTTCTTTATGCTTGCCCTGCATTTCTTTCTTTTTCTTGTATGTGTGTAATACTGCTTTAGTTGTGGCATCATCATTCCCTGCTCTGCAACGTTATGACTGAAAAATTTTAATAGTATCCATTTCACACTCATTTCTATATTGCTAGAACAATTCCCCTGAAACTACTCTAAGCTTAATGCCACAGCAGCTCTCTGTTCACAGGAATTCCTGAAATAAGGCACTCAGGTTTGAAGTTTCTTGTCAGGTACTTTATACCACACAATACCTTCTTTTTTTTTATTGTGATAGTGCTATTAAACTTGCAATGTCCTCAAAATACACAATCAGACATTTTGAAATCCTCATTTTCCTTAAAGTTGTAATTACAGTTTTATTTTTTAGCACTTTATTTAATCTTCTGTAACTTCTTCCAGTACCTAATAAGACTTGTTTCATTTCTTTCTTGAAAAATTGATTACTGACGTGATTTGATGGCCTGCATCTCAAAAGATAACAAAGTAGCCTGCTTTAACAAGCTGCTTTTTTTATCATATCAGGAAAGTCTATAATTCCATGTAATTCAGTCAATCACTTATTCTACTGCATATTCATCACACTGGTAACATTGCCGATTTGATTATTTCAGGTTACTATTACCCAGCAAGTTAAAGAGATCCACTGTCTTCACTAGGAACAGTCATACAAAGTTACACATATAAACTCATGGATAGCAACAGGGAAATTTTGGTTTAGCTTGGAAAGCAGAATAATTCAATCACCATTCAGAGAAATAAATGGAAGCAAACAGAAATGGCATTTCTCCAGTTTTTCTAATCCTTTAGCTCTTTTCAACCCTTTTCAAAATTAATTTTGTAACGTTACATTGCAAATTAAGATCTTTGATCTTTTTTCTCTGTAGGTACTCCCACACACTAGATGTGTTATCACAGGGCAAAAATATAGGTCTTATAAAAACACATTAAAGAAAAAACAAACACTAACCCCAAGGGCAATCTTGCAGTGGCTGCTGAATTAACAATATTTGCCAACTCCAGTGTCAACTGCATTAGGCTACAGATGATTTCTATTCAGGACAATAGTGCCAATTGTTCTATTTATGGTTCCCTTCCTTTGTTTGGTGCCCCTCGACAGCTTACAATACATGTGGCGTATATAGCTGGGAATTCTATAATATGCATGTATATGTGCATGCAGTTTTTATAATTATGATGAGGCTTATTTTTCTTTTGATCTACAAATGAATACTCTCAACTCATGCTAGTGTTAAACAGCTTTGATATAGAATAAACATAATGTTTGACAGCAGAAAATTTAGCTAGTCATCCATTATGGAGGGAATATAATCCTGAGGCTATTTTATTCATATTCTACATCCTTTAAAAACATTATATTACACTCTAAATAATTCACTAGTAGCCACTGCTAAAAAAACAAGCACAACTATTCATTATTCTTTACCCAGCATAGATTTTGAACCTACAGCCTGATCCCAGACTGTGGACTTCAAGCCTCGTTCACATGGAAGGACAGGAGCCATCACTGCCATCCGTGATGGCCAGAGCAAGCAATCATCTTTCTGTGCCATATTAACTCCTGCTTAAGAGTTGATGGGAGTATGGGGTTGACAGCAGTCCCAACTTAGTTACAGTATTTTAAATATTTAGATATATTCTTCTTCAAGAGATAAAATATCTTCCCACAAAGATCAGTTTGCTAGATTAACTACTCTTCAGTCTTATTTCAAAGCATAAAAGCACAAGTCTATTCAAACCTTCCATGACTTCACAGAGGAAACAGAAAAAGAATCAGTCCTAAGCCACAGTGCAGAAAAGCCAAGGAAAGTCCCCAAGCAAAATTGCAAAATTTTTTGACAGGTAATAATGAGGAAAAAAAAAATAAATTTATTCTGTTATTTTCTATTCACTTCCCATAAAGTATCACCAATATGCTTTCAGCTTGTTCTGTTTTGGAACATAGCGCATGAAGATCCACACTGCCAAGCACATAGGCAGATGGTCCTACAGGGTCCTCATGAAGCGACCATACACTGTAATGTCGTGTAAAGGCCTCTGCGTATGTGTAACTGACTTGACACATCTTGAACTGTACCTATGACACAATGGATGTGGGAATCCCTTTAAACTAAGTTCTGGGCCCTGTGGAAAATTGTCACTTGATGACATAATTTTCAGATAGAAGAAACAGTAACAACAAATAAAATTATCATGTATTTAGGAACGTTCTGTCACAAAATTGGCTCAAAGCAGGCATCTGTGAAAAATTCAGCAAGTTTTTAATGGTGATTTCTTGAGCAATCAGTAACAATAACCAGTCAGATCACACATGGCTGAGTGCATACTAACCATCCAGAGGCAAGGTCAATTAAGACTAGTTACATTTTGCAAAAGCTTTCCACTTTCCACTGTTTGATGCAAGTACTTAGAATGCATACAACACACACAACTGCTGACTCTCAGAGTAATCTGAGGAACTCTCAGTGAATTACTCAGTTTAAAGCTGTGAGAACTGTCTACAGTGACATATGCTTTCTGTAAACGCTTTGTGTCTTTCTGGAGAAGAATCCAACTCTGTTTTGCCACTGTTAGTATTTACTTCCTAAGAGTGAAGCTGGCTGAAATAATAATGTGTATACATGCCTTTGTACACTGGACACAGCTCATGAGAATACACGGTATTTCTGGCAGCTAGAATACTCATAGCTGCCGTGTTTTTCAAATGTGGCATCTGATGGTGCTCAGCATCAGTGAAATCAGAAATGCACACAGGAAGAACAAACAGTTACAACTAAACAAACTCACATTGCTATCATTTTACAGTTTAACTTCATTGAGCACGCTGGTTGTTCAAATACCAGTGTGATAGGTTCCTTCAAATGCTTGACACAAATGAGTGGATAGCAAAAATGAATGCACTCCTGCAAAGTTCCTCCCTCATATTTAGAACAATGCATGCCATTTAGCTGTAAATGCTCCTTGAGTAACTTATCCAGCACAACCACTAATGTGCAGTAAATCTAATAATACATGACTAATTACTCACCTCATCAACTTGAGGATCTTGAGCCTGAGCAGCATTGGGCACTGGGGAATCACAGTCTGGGCTATAATGCTCACAATAGTCATATGCAGCTCTGGGGTCAGCTATAATCAACAGCTGCTGGATCTCACCCTGCAGGAAAGCATATGCAGATTAAATAACAAAACCAAAGATTGCCTGGAGTTCATCAGAAGTACAGAGTTTTCATTCAGAAAACAAAACTAGGCACCTAATACTTAGATATTATATTAACATCTGTGTTTATAAATAACACATATACTTAATTTCTGCTGCTATTCTGGAAAACAACTTGTTCACACGGCAAAACAATGTAAACTAATGCTGAATGGACAAGAGGCAAAATTCAGGCTTAAAATGCTGTCTGGTTTGGAAAGGAGAGTGTGGGAAGGTGTAACTCCTGCTCTGTCATTTTCATGCTGTTTGTTTACTTCTTCACTGGGAACCAGCCTAAATTCCTAAGACTTAATTCACGGCACTTCCTATTACCAGCATGCAGCTCAGCATGCAAGTGATCAACAGTATTAATTCTGAGAGTTTGCATCACATCTGTACTCTCAAAGAAGGAGAAAATGAAATAAAAAATGCTGTACTAAAGACACACTTGTTGGAATAAAAACAATTAAGTAAGCACTGTGTAAATACACACTATAGAATGTGTTGAAATAAAAACTGTAACAGCTAACAAACGTTATTTTCACCTCTGTTCCCATATATCATGCATAAACCAAACATCACAGTAAAAAGACACACTATTCTGGATAATAAAAATGTCTCTGCTGAGATCCCCTCCAGAGACCTGGTATGTTTATCATTTTCCACAGAAAACTGTCTGGTATCCAGTGTATTTCTTAACATAGTGGTACCATTTAAACTGCCTTAGGTAAACTCCTGCCAACGTTTCCACTATAAATTTCCTCATTCAGGAGCTTCTTATGCTGCCATAAAAATAAGACTGTTGAAAATTGGCACATGTTCTTGGTCAAAACCCATTAACTTCAGTCTCTCACTATTTTGCCAGGAGGAAGGTTTTTTAAGCTTTTATATACTTCTACTGAAATTATTTTTTTTTTTTGCCAAAAATGAGGGCAAACGAGTAAGTTCTCTGTTAGTATACCTGTGCATATTTTGTCTTTAAAGAAAAAATACCTTAAGGAATGGAAATGTACGTCTGAGAAAATTCGTAAGTATCTCAGTGCTTCCAAAATGGCTTTACATCTCTCAGAACAGTAGCCTTTAACAAGTTAAGAAAATTAAGGAATATTTTAAAATAGCAAAGAAGAATTCGTAACACTCCTTCCTTTCAAAAAGAAAAAGCACACAAAGCAGCAGAACACTCTCAAACTGACAAAATCAAACAACCTTCTGCAATTTGCCTACTTCTAGAGTATTTTTTTTTACTAACTTAGCACATAATGGCTATATATTGAATGTTTTTACAATATTCTCAACTCATTTTACTTGATAGACTCATGCTTGTCTCAGATTAATTTAGAGTTGGAATATATATATATGCTTCCAGAAATACCACCAGTGCAGCAGTTTGCTGCTACACATACACAGAATTCCCCCCTTTGATCCCTTACATGACTCCCTCCAGAGGTGGAGTGTTTTGGGTGGTTTTGTACAGTCACTGTCAGCCTGGGCTGCGCATCTGCCATCTCAAGCGAAGTGTTTCCAAAGTGCTCTGCCCTCCCTCTTCCACCAGACAAATTAAAGCTAACTGAAGCAGACGAATAAGTCAGAGAGAATTAGCAACTGACAGACAAAGGGGTAACTCTTTTGGAGTAACCATTAGAGATGGATGTGTAGAACCCTTGTCCTCACCCCGCTGAGCTCAGGCATTATGAAATGCCCACACAAATCACCATGTGCCAGCGCCAGTGTGCCAGCTAGTATGAGTAATCATAGAATGGTTTGGGTTGGCAAGTACCTTAAGATCATCCAGTTCCAACCAGGGATGCCTCACCAAAACTGCTCCTGAAACTACTGTTGCTTAGTATGATACGCTAAGAGAACCCAGGCCAGAGGATATAGCCAATATTCTGGAGATTGCTTTGTGCTGATCTTGAGTGCCATGGAATTTTGGCACTGGGTTTTGTCAGATTGTGTGTTTACAAGAAGCACTCAGCATGCTGTTACCATTTGGCTTAGATGTCCTTAAATTGGTTAAAGCTGTTCCTGATCCACTGACTGTGCTTCCCAGCCCTGCCTGTCCGCCTGTCATGGGTCCACATACAGGGAAGCCCTCAGAAGTCTTTCACAGTACACATAAATTGCTACTGGCTATTAATGCGCAAGAACTGAGGAACCTAATTTATTCTACATACGCCATCTCAAATGTTAATTTTCCTTTTTCCTTCAACATTTGTTATAAAAATATTTCCAGTAAATTATTGTGGGTTTTTTTTTTTTGTGTGGGTTTTTTTATTATTATTTTGGAGGTTTTGTTTTTAGTCATTGGTCTTCGCTAATTTGGCTTCTTTGACCATTTGTCTGGTATGCATTGGCAGTGTTGTTTCACTAACCAGTGAAGAGCTTCCAGATCAGGACAATCATCTCAGGACACAAAATTATTTCATTAGACTAATTAGCAGATTTCATTATTGTGATTTAGTTATTCTAAGGCATCTGCTGGACAAAGGTATACTCTTTGAGAATCTTCCACAGAATTACTTCAGCCTTCGGAGTACAAGTTAAAACTGCTTGACTTTATGAGACTGAAATAGAATCTTTTTAAGTTCTTTGTGAATAACCTACAAATACTTAATCTGGCCCTACTTCACAATCTGGAGTCATAAATTAGGCACTTAATGACCTGCCTGCAGAAGTCCCAGAACTTTAAATGAAAATAGGAATAAATGGAGTCATGGGCTATCAACAATTCTAGCAGTTGGTCTCTAAAACAGCATATGTGCATAAAATTGTAGGATAAAAGGAAGTCTCACAGGATAAGAACAATGAAAGCAAGAAAGGGAGAACAACGATGGAGAAGGAGACAGGAGAACAGAGTAAAATTTAGAAATACACACAAGTATCCTTGAAGTAGTCCCAGAAGTGCATATAGAAAAAAAAAAAAAAAAGAAAAAAATACAAAAGGTGGCTCTCTATTCAGGTTAGTTCTAGTTCTTTCTCTGTGAAATATTTTTCTCTGGGAAAGACTTCTCAGGCAATTGTTGATAGATGATATATAGGGTGCTACACAAGCCAAAGTTTGATGTCTCTGTTAAGACATTCTTCCACCATAATTTGATGTCTGAGATAAGGGGAAGACAGTAGAAGGCAGAAGCAGATAACCTGTGGTGAGGTATCAAACAGATCTCCACGGCTACTTTTTCAACTTATTATTTGTTACAATGCACATGCTTAACTTGCCCCCAGAAGTGCTAAAAGCCTATTTAACCCTTAAGTACAAATACCTGCTCCTTTCTAACATTTTTTTATCCTGAATAGCACTTAACACAATGTATTTTAAACAGTGTTTATCAGATATTTAACATTACTTGCATATTAGGGATGAGAAAACTGAGAGCTGGGTCTCTGCTTTAGCTGCCCAGAGGTGAAGGAGAACATTCAGCAAGGTAGTCAAGCACATCTAACATTAAACATACAAGTACAGCTTGTAAGTAAACCGGATCAATCTGGAGTCTTAATATTTAGTTTAGATCATAAATACTTTCTTGAAATAGACACTAAGTTGTGTCAAAGCCAACACAACTCACGAAGTCAATGCATAGTTGAATAATTCATCACAATATGGAATAAAAACAGTTAAAGTCTATGAATGTTTTAATTCCTCTCTATTTTGGGAATGCACTTATAATTAAAATCAGAGGCTTCTGAATCAGCCTCTTGGTTGTATGAAATAAAAGCTGTGTGAGAATCATAAAATATCCTGCCCACCAGTTATGCCTAGCATGAAAAAATGGTACGGGAGGATTACTTCAGTTGTGTTGTCCTAAAACATACCCTACAAAACAAGATACTCTTTGCAGAATCCTCCAAGACTATTACGAGTTGATTAGATCTGAGGAAACATTTGCTGCTTCGTGGCATGCCACAGCAAATGTGGAGAATCAGGCTACAGAGCTGCAAGGAGAATATGCTCAAATCAATAGAAAGCATGCCTATTGCAACAGCTACACATATATATTCACTCAAACTAACTGTTCTACAGCAAGGAACAGCCCAGCTAAGAATGAGGATTCTGCAGGAAATTTACAATTCCCCTGTGAATCTCACAGACATTCCACATTTCTTATTCTAGAATGACATGTCCAGTGTCATTTTAGAATAAGAAAGTTTATAAGGACATACAGTTCCAGGAAGTGTTGAAAAACACCTCAGAAAACAGTAATGCCCAAGGTATCTGCACTGAAAATGTAGCCTCTTGATATGAAAACACTTTGCAACACTGAAAGAATACAGCCTTGACTAACAAGCAAAGGAAATGGAGACCTAATCTGCAGGAAAGCAATTGAGTACCAACTTCTCTTTCCAATTTATGTAATTCTCTTCCTCTTGATGTAATAATTGCTTTAGCTAGGCTCATGGTAGCAATCACTTTGTTTGATTCCATCTTTTTAGAGCCTTTCTTAGATTCCACAGCAGAAAAAGGAATAAGGAAAATACCCGGTTAGATATGGAGCCAGATTTTCTCAGTGATCTAAACTACTGCCTGAAAAGTAAGGAATAAATTATTTTATCATTATATTTTATTATCCTATCAGCAATAAATATTAATGGATGCTTCTTAATTGTGACTTCATAAAATGTCTCCAGCACTGCACCAGCTACTAAGGAGAAAAACAACTGCTACAGCTGAACCCAGGACATCCTTATTGAAAGATTCTCTTTTCCTTTTAATTATATAAGCTTACTAATGCTTTCAAAATATGGTATATTAGAGAAGTACAATCACAAAGTAGCCCATTTACAGTCTATTTATCAGCTAAAAGTTTCTCTCATTGATAAAAGACATCTCTATTATCACCTGCCAGCATTGTTAAAAAGGCAAAAGTATGAATTCTCACAAGACTGTAATGGCAGTATATGAAGGACTAAGTAATGAAATTAATGTTTTTTTCTGGTATTTGCCCCTCTACTCTGTTCTCATAGCACCCCACTTAGAGCACTGTGTCCTCAACATAAGAAGGACATGGAACTGTTGGAACAAGTCCAGAGGAGCCCACACTGAGGACAAGGGGCTGGAGCACCACCCGTACGAAGACAGGCTGAGAACATTGGGGCTGTTCAGCCTGGAGAAGAGAAGGCTGTGTGGAGACCTCAGAGCAGCCTTCCAGCATCTGAAGGGGGCTACAGGGATGCTGGGGAGGGACTCTTCATCAGGGACTGTAGTGATAGGACAAGGGGTGATGGGTTCAAACTGAAAGAGGGGAAGTTCGGGCTGGACCTAAGGAAGAAGTCCTTTACTGTGACGGTGGTGAGGCACTGGCACAGGTTGCCCAAAGAAGTGGTAAATGCTCCATTCCTGGCAGTGTTCAAGGCCAGGTTAGACAAAGTCTTGGGCAAAATGGTCTAGTGTGAGGAGTCCCATTGCAGCGGATTGGAACTGGATAACCTTAAGGTCCTTTCCAACCCAAACCATTCCAAGATCCTGTTTGAAATTTTGTGGTTTAGTTCCCTAGTTCTACAAGAACACCCAAACAGTTCATTTGTAGCAACATTTTGGGAATACCTCTTTCGCAAGAATCTTAATAAAACACTAACCCTGCCAGGTGAAAGCAACCTTTGTCCAGGGAATGGCAGGTAAGCATTACTGGAGAGGTTCTGCAGGACACTCTTCACAGAAGCAAACATCAGAAATTATTCAAAACATTTAAAAAAAGAAAAATAAATCATAATTTCTAAGAACATGCGATCTTGGTAGCTGCTACAACTAGGATACTACAGAACAATGTGATTGGACTGAAGCTGAGAACTCAAGCTGTAATTTCCTGCTGTAAAGTAGTGAGATTTCCTGGGACGATTTCATTAAGAGATTCATTGCTCTTTTTCCAGCTTGGCAAAAAAAAAAAAAGGTAAAAAATAATTCAGCAATTACTTAAATGTCTGATTTATATATTAGCGGTTCAGAAAGACTTTCTACAAGCAGAGTGGGAAGGTTAGTATTAGCAAAATACTATCCTTCTGATTCATATTCTGCACAAAATTAGTACCTCTTACGTGGTAATAATAGTGATTTTAAAGATGACTACCTAAAGGGTGATAAAAGCCTAACAAACCTAGTGCTTGGCATTAGTACCAACTCAGGAGAACATCAAGATCTTTCATTTTCAAGATCTTTCATTTTCATACAATGGCTAAAGCCTAAGAATTACAGAGGCGACTCTTCAGTAACCCAGCAGAAACCCCAACCTGTGTATATGTGCCAACTTTCTCTAATTTGTGTTGTGACAGTACAACCATAGACTCCAAACAACAAAAGTCTAGACAGCCTGGACATTATTACTATAGAATTTAGAAAAACCTGCTGCAGAGTTCATTTAATCTTCCTGCAAACATTTGAGGGATTGAAGAATTCCAGTGGCCTTTAATACAATATTCCATAACCCAGGCATTGCATAATATATCTACAGAAAGATATTTAGAGCCTGCCAGACTGAAGGACTGCAAAAGCAATAAATTGTGAAAACAGAATTCTGTACAGGTCAAAATTTCCATAGAAATCAATGACTTTTTGATTCATTAAAACCCCATGGTTATAGGAGCATATATTCTGCTTGGCTTAGAAATAGGTTGATATACCAATAATACATTTTAACCTTGGTTTACAGACCAAAGTCTACTGCAATTCTTTGCTGAGAGACAAGATTTTATTACAATGCCTGGATATACAGCATGTGTACATAACACATACATGCACACACAGACATGTGTGACCAAGGACATGTTATTTTCTTGGTAAAGGACCTGCAAATCTGTTACATTGTCATTAATCTTTGAAACTTCATTTACAGCTGTTGTTTAAAAATTAAATGTATTACACAGAATATTAAATGAAGTGATCATAAATCCTGTCTGCAAAATTCTCTGGAGCTGATATTAACAGACAGCATTTTTTGAGTCTAGGTTGTTCATTTTAAACGTAAATACAAACAATTTATTGAAAA
Organism: Myiopsitta monachus; assembly: GCA_017639245.1. Taxonomy (NCBI): domain Eukaryota; kingdom Metazoa; phylum Chordata; class Aves; order Psittaciformes; family Psittacidae; genus Myiopsitta; species Myiopsitta monachus. The sequence continues at coordinate 225,033 of CM029923.1, read as the reverse complement.
AAAAATTGCTTTTTTTCTTGGGAATATTGCTTGAAAATGAACTTGAACTCCAATGAATTACCAGAGATTTGCTTTCTTTTTCTTCCCCCTCCCTGATCCCAAAAATAAGGAAGGGAAACAAGGAAAATAGAATTATTTACTTTGGTTCATCAAGCATAAGTTTAGAAATACTACAACAAAACATTACTTTTTAGTCCAACTGACATTAAACATTAAGTGGGTCACTAGCAATTACTAAATGTGATGTATAATGGGAATCATTTTGGCTATGTCTACATTGGCTAGTGTTGCAGCCCAATAATACAGCACAAAACAGAGGATACTGATGGCACATCATTCATACTACCTGTCCTTGGGGGAGTTTGACTTTGGGCTAGCTTCAGTATTTCACCTTTGCTGCACAGCAATTCTGGTGAGGCTGTAAAAGCTCTACCCATTCTGCTCCTGTTACCTTCTTCAGGGAGTATGCACACAGATGGATGGCCTTTCTGCACCTGCATACTAGCATCTTCCATGTTTACAGATATGCTTGAGGGTTGGTTAGTCACCTGAAAAGGACTTCTAGATTAAATCAAAGTACTATCACTCTACCTTCAGCTGCTCACACAGGTTATTTAAAGGAATGCCATGATATATGGAGGTCTAGGAATTATTTTTTCATGAAAACAGGTTGATGTCTATAACTGAAATCTAAACCCTTTATTAACAAGGATTACTGCAAGGATTTGATCTCATAAACTGTGTGCAGTTACAGCTTTCATTGGCTTTAAATGAGACATATACATCATGTTTTTCTTGTTACACTCATTTACAGCACAGTGCCTAAAAAAATCATTGTATTGGTCGGGCATCAGGGAGTTTTGAAAGAAAAAGGTCTCTATAAGAAAGTGTCTGCATAAAGACTCTGTTAGTTATTATTATAAAATACTTACTACAACAAGCTGTTGTATTGTTCACATCAATAGTATTAAATGAGGAGTGACAAATCCTTAAAGCTGTCAAACAACAAAAAGATCCCTGCTATTTACCAAACATTAAAGCTACAAACATATTTCAATTGATATAATTCAAAATTCTTTTACTAGGTGCCATGTACCAACATCTGCAGCATCTGACTATTTTTTTCCCTTTCTTTCTTTTTGTACGCTATTTTAAAGAATTCTCTTCTTCACAACAAGCACTTAAAACAAGCCCTTCGCACACTATTCATTTGGAAACAGAAGAGCTTAATTAAAATGAGATATGTGAAAGTTTGAGATACATTGTGTCAGTCTTTCGTAAACACGCATTTACAAATTAGTCCCACTGATATCAATAGATCCACCTCAGTGAGCGAGTGTTTAGCAGTGTAAAGGAAGGTCTCCTAATTTGGCACGATGTCATAAAATCTTAGAGGAGAAGCAGGCTCAAAACTGAATTTGCTCAGAAGATCTTTCTGAGAGCATTACTAAAGAATGTGTCTTAGCTTTAACACCAGAAGCTAAACTTACTAAGGAATATTACGTTTGTTGAATACACAAAAATAGTAAAGCAGTCATTTCGCATGCTGTAAGGGCACTCATCAGGCTTTTCCTTCTTGGAGTCATTATCTGCCTGCTCTCTGGTCAACCAGCATGCTTAACTACTCAGAAATTACTGATCATCAAAGCAATTATGTTAAACTGATTAAAATGTATGCATTTAGATTTTCCCCATGTATTATAACATGTTGTTGCGTTCGCAATAGCCAGACAAAGGTGGGAGAACTGCCTAGAAAACAGTAGTTAATATTAGGAATAGGGGGAAAAAAAAAAAAAAAAAGAAAGAATTAGCCAGGAATTTAATTTGTATTGTTGTATTCCAAAATTAAAATAAGAGTTAGAAACAAAGAAGCATATTTGATCCACTTCGATTTAACACTTTTAAAATAAATGTGAAATACTCCTCACACAAGCAGTATTTGTTCTGAGGCTTCTAAATCAATTTTTCACATTACTATTTTAGAGCAATATGACTGAAGAAGTATTTTTTTTTCCCAAAGGTACAATGAAGTTGCCAGGAGGTCAGAATAACGTCACGTTAATAATATCTATTTCTGACTCGTGTGTATGCAGGAATTCATAGGTGTCTACATGAAAGGACATTCCTACCCTAAAGGAACAGGAACATATGATGCATCTAATGGCTTACAGCACAGATTCTGTCAGTCCTAAATTCTGCTTGCAGCAGGAGTGAATTACCTTAATGATGCAACTCGTTTCTGTGCAGTTGTGTTATGCTGTATTAATGAGTTCAGCACCAGAAGAAACCCTGGCACTTTCAAGTAGTAGATCACTGAAGCCTAAGGTTTTATTATGGTCTCTACAGGTTCAGTTTTTTCTACACTTTGTATTTCCATTCAGTTTGAGGAGCCTGAAAAGTGGTCCACAGTTCCTGTGATCAAATCACTGGCTTATTATGACTAAAGCCATCATCACTACCCAAGATAAAGCAGCCCAAGTGATGCATGGATACAATATTAATCGTTCTGACAGTTTGTGCTGTGAATTCCAACAGGTCACTATACACTAAGGTATTTTTATGTGCTTCCTACTGTGTAAGCTAATAAAGGTAATAAACGTCACATGGAAATTCTCTCACAGACAGAATAACCACTTTTAGGTCTTAAATACTTAAATCTTTGGTCATGGCTCAGCAAGTTCATTTCTGGAATTCCTTGCACACAGAATAAGACACATTGTGCTCTCTGTTTTAGTGCCTGTTGCAGTCTTGAGATACAGCAGGGTTCATAACACTGAAACACTACCAAGGACAGTCTTGGAAACACCAAACATCAGTCTGTACTACCATGAATGAGATAAACAGAACATTTAAGACACAACCAGAGGACTCTCAAGCACGAGGCAGATTTCAGGGAACAGCCCGCAAACCCTACCAGCAGTAACTAAAGGACGGATAAAATCTTGTGAATGAAAGAAACAGAATGCTGTTTAGAGAGTAGAAAAACATCTGAAAAACTCAAAAAGAACTCAAGTATGTTTAGCTTGGCTAGACTTTGAAGGACACATATCATTAAAATCATATATGGAACAGTACTTTGTGTAAGCTTTGAGGGACATCATAATTTCAACACTGCACATTTCTAGCTAAAGATTCGAATAAGTCAGCATAAATGCAAAGGTATCAATGGTGGCTATACAGTAAGACAAACCAGAAACCTATCCTAAAAGAAAAGACTGTAAACTTATAATTTAAGAGACTTTAGACTAAATCTAAACCCCCAGGCATTACAAGAACATCCTTACAATAATGTAACCAATTTCTTTGGATAAAGCAAGAGAAAAGGGGCAGTCAGTTAAGTAAGCAAACCTAATTACTGAAGGAATACAGAAATGTACAGTGATGTTACAAATGGTAGAAGCGTTGCTGGGTTTAGCGCAGGATGTTTAGATTTAGCCTGTAAATGGACTTCACAGACAGCTGCACAAATTGCTATTTCTTTTCTGAGTCAAAAGCCATCTTTCTTCTTAGGGTGTCTCTAGCTGGAACTGAAGCACTGACTTGCCACATCAATGTATATTTCAGCAAAAAAATTTGACAGAGGAGCACTAGCTTCTTTTTGTGCTCTTCATTTGACAAAACCCCCCAGAGAAAAGCATTTTTATTTAAGTCCTTCTAGCAAGTTCTAGCAAAGTATAGTCATTCTAGCGATGTTATATCTTCATGTCTGTTGACCTCACATATTTGAATGTAGGGTTATTTTGAGGGTTTCTTCAATCAATCTGGTAAATCTAATTTTCAAGTATCAATTTCAACTTGTTAAGTAAGTCTTAATCCAACCTTACTGACTCTTCCAGCAGTTGCTAACCAAATAATACTTGCATTCTATCACACCCCATCTCAACTCTTCTCTATAGGGCTTGAAAGGGCAGAGAGAATTGTATATACAACTGCAAAATGGATGGATCCAGGAAACTATCCCTGAGGAGGAACTGCTAGAACTGGAATTATTTCGCCATAAACAGTTAGTCTTTTTATGACTCAAAGTTTAATCTTTCTTTCTCAGTGGCTAAGAACTTTTGTAACAGAAGAATGACATAGCAGGAAATCTCCAGAGCTATCATTTTATTTACTCCTTAGCCTATGCTCCCTCTGTATTCCCATGGGAATGGACTTAAATCGCTCTTTAACAAAATTTCTTTTTGAGGATTTTCATCATCCACTATACTTATTTACAAGCAGCTCAGTGCAATAATTTCAGCACCTCTAAAACTCTAGACAAGGCTTTTTATTTAGCAATTGCACTGACTAAAGCAAACTAAATGTTAATGTTTAGTTATTGCACAGTTCCTTCCAAGACAACTTTTAAAATGGTTACAAACTTCACAAGAACAAACCAGGGCCTGTTGCCTTAGTTTCTATTAGAATCTAAAATCACTTGTAAAACACTAACAAAATCCCAGTTTATCTACTTTTTTTGAGGTTTTTGCTGAATTATTTTTACTTATGCATATGAACACTGCACATACTTTGACAAGCATACGTGTTGTGGGACTTGGTTTCTGACCTATGACAGAAATACAAGGGAAAATTGAAAGTAATTATTCCACATGGAGACAAAAATCCTTGTCCCACCTGAGATAAGTCTATGGAATTCATCTTCAAATGGAAAATAACATTCCTCAGATGTGCAAACTATTGGGGACCACAGGTAAAATAGGTTGTCAATATCACGCAACGTACTGGTTGATCCATTTAATCATGCCAGAAATTCCCCCTTCAAAAGGCTCATATTTTGCCATTACCATGGATATGAAAGATAACAATGCCACAGTGTTAACATTCAGAATTCATATTTCCTCTCTTGATACCTACACTGCTTCTCAAGGATATACTCTGCTTAAAGCTAGGATTACAACTCTGGACATTTATGGAGCACAGATGTTCTGTATAAGAAATAAGCTAACTACTGATCCGTATTTTCTTATTTTTCATCTTTAACTAAAATTTGACTGTTTTGACTGCTGTATAACAGGATCATAAAAGAAAATAATGCAGATTTAGAGAAGCTTCATTATTAGCCTGTAAAAATAATCACTGACATAAGAACTCTACCCAGAGAGGCCTCATGATTGGCAGTCACATGCTTCCTTAGAGGCATTTTACCCTTCGTATACGTACTTCGTGGCCAGCAAATGATGGAAACATATATGTCCTTATTGCCAAAGTATGTTCCAGTTACTGGAAAGACTAGTAAGTGGGATAAACAATATAATGGATTCATATTACACAGAAAACTTTCCAGGTCCTTCTCCCCCTCTCTCAGATACTGTTAACATGCACTAATATCTGTAAATGTTTAAGAGAGAGAGAAGTAAAATGATTTAGTACCATACTACTCAACTTTTCCAGAATAATTCCCCTAAATATCTCGGGTACCTCAGCATTAGGCAGAAATAAAAAAAAACTTGCAAGCCCCTTCAAGATACGACAATCAAAAGGTCAGAAAAATGTGTTGTCTCCTCCAGCAACAGAGAAACTTCTCTGGTTTACTTCTCTTTTACTTCATCCTATCCTACCAGGTTCTATAAATCAAAGCTTCTACATTATACCAACCTTTGCCAAAAAAAACAAACAAACAAAAACACCCACCAAAAAAAGCCAACCCCAAACATTCTGATTTTCATTAAACATTTCACTCAACACAAAATCACTCAACTCCATTTGCTCAGTACAGATTTTTACCTCAAAAACTTCTTCATCCAAAATCCTGGTTCCAAAGACAGTGATGCCATTGGTGTCCACAACTGTTCTGTCACTTCTTTCAAGTGGTTTTGTAGATTTTTTGTTACAGTCAACAATCATTGTAACACTTTTTTTCTCCACACTAATAGCTACTCGATGCCACCTATTAAAAACAACCCAAACAATTCTACTGTAATTTCTGGTTTTAATAGGTCATTGTATTCTTGCCAGAACAGTTTACTGTAGATCGTGCACCAACCGAGTCACAGAATTTGAATGTCTCCATTTCCTTCTTTCATACATACACAAATGAAAACAACATTTTGTGTATTTACTGTATAACTTCTGTCACTTCGTACAAAAGAACAGTACAAAAGTTCTGTCCTTAATATAAAGGACTTTGAGCCATAGCACATTGTGAATATCCTGTATAAGATGAAGTTCAAGCTTCTCGGAAGCTTTACCCAGAGAACATTTGTAAACTCAAATTAGGAACAAATGAGTTGTTTATATTTTATTAGATTGAGCATCTGACAGCAGATTTGTTGTTTATGAATGTGCTTGACTGTCCAAATTACTTGAGGAATTACTTGTGCTAATATATTTAATCCAGCACCTTAGCCTTTGTTATTTACATTCTAATGCTTTCTGTGATCAATCACCAAATTATTATCATGTTCTTTTGCTTATTTGAATGTACCCCATAGCTATAGACATTTTTCAAAGATGTGCAACAGTTCCAACACAGAGGCTTCTCCAGATACATATACTTACAAAATCCTAGCCACTATTCCTGCAACAGTGAACGAGGCAATTCAGAACACTGACAAATGATTTTATTTTAAAGACATCGGAGAACAAAGTTTTTTACAGTTTGTCCAACTATGCTACGTCCTTTATGAGAATTTATTATCATGACAAACCATATTAATTTAGTGAGCTTCTCTACTACGACAACTAAAAATATCTAATAGCAAGAACAGGCCACCCTGTAATCTACTAGGGAGCAAAACATGAAAGAATCTTTGACACACCAGGGCAAAAAATGTCAAAGAATGTCATATTATGGTAAGAGGAAGGCTGGAATCAAATTATTTCAGTTGGCATTCACGGCACTAAGATTGTCTACATCAGAGAGACAGCTTAGATCACTGCTTTAAAGAGCTTCTGTATATCAAAGAAACACCTTGAAGCTAATGGAATTTGACTGCTAAACAGTATCACTGAGCCAGAACTATAACTCCATGTTTTCTCTGGAACACAGTTAAACATTATCGTTATAAAAGCAAACTGTCCATGCATCCTCAGGCACATTACTTTCTTTACACTTTTTAAATATATCTCATTTTGAGATGAAGATTGTTGTCCTAGATCCCTCATAAAATAGCTGAGTCAGATGAAAAATGTCACTCTATCTTTTGAAAGCATGTAGAAGCTGAAAGCATGAAATCACAGCTCACTGTGCACACGACTGACTCCAGTTGACTTTGCAATTTTATAGTCTCACTGAAGGAAATTGTATCAAACCAAATTCATGTTGATTTCTTTATTCTTTATCAGTTTATCAACATTTTGGGTAAAATTCTGAATTCCATGTCAAAGTGTTGTTATTTAGATGAAGCCAACAACAACATCAACAACAAAAGTCTGTTACTTTGTATTATCACTGCTTCTGCTACAGAAATGCATCAGGTTTAGGTTTCATGGCACAATTCCATTCTCTGGTAATACAAAGGCTAGAAGACAATTACTTTTTTCTCTTTTTCACCCTTTATTGCTTTATGAACATATGTCATTGTAGATGAATTTCTGCCTTACCTTCTCTACTGATATTTTTTTCTCTTTTTATTTTGCTTTAATAACATTTCTTTCTGTGTTTCTCTGAAAACTCTGTCTGCTCTTCCTGGACTGCAGCACAATGAGTAGAAAGACTTTAAAAAGAGCTAATGTTCATTTACAAGCACCAGAATGACATTCCCAGAGAATGGCTGCTTGTCTACAAAGGGAAGTTAGGTACAAAAAAATTAACAACTGCATTAATAACACAATAGGTGCTTGAGATTAATTGCCTCTACGGAAGGCACAGTATAAGTCCTTGCAGCAAAGATTAATTGTCTGTCTTATCCTTCCCTCACTTCCTTATATATAGCCATTTCAAACCATCTTATTTACTGCTGTTTTGGTTCAAGGTAAGAGAAATTTTATGCTCTCCTGTCTTCACTCTTCCTCTCACCTTTAAATGGACAAGTAAGCCCTTCTAGTGAGACAATTCCTTGAGTTGTTTTGAAAAGTTTCTTTCTATATTGCACAAGAAGAATCTTCATAGGTTTAGCTTTGGCGGTTTTATCTTCTACCATCATTTCTTCATTCTTGATTTATAGACATGGCAAATATATACAGTGGTTTGGCTTTATTTGTAGATGTATACACCATCGGAAGCTGGAACTGTATTCTGCTGCAAAGGTTCTCTGATTTTGTACCACAGCAGTTCAATTAGCTGGAAACAGCATTAATGATTTATTTAAATATTTCAGATAACTGTTTGTAAAGACCATAATCACCTACACAGTGGTCTGTGGTAGTATTTTTCATCTTAAAATTTTACACTTACTTGCCATCAGCAATGTTGACAGTCCTGAAAATCGGATAGTCTTCTGGGGCAGGTTTTCCATTTTGGTCTTCGAATAGGAAAACAGGGGATCTACCAACTTCAACACCTACTTGCTGAATTCCTTGCTCATTGTAGACACACAGAAGAAAGGACTGGATCCCCTTTTTAGGTTTTACTGTCATTAATATTGAAAAATCTTCTGGGAAGTCTCCCCCTGTAAATAAAATGATATACAGTTACAAATTCAGAAAAAAAACCCACTTTTTAAAGATTTGCATTTTTCTATAAACACAGAGGATCCCTTATGCAAACTGTTGTGGCTTTTTTAATTCTCAAAAATGAAAAACATAAACATTGAAAAAATACATAACTCGTTTTATTTAGTAGGAGATTTAGGCAAAATCAAAGAACATTTCTTTTTCATTTATTCCCTAATGCATTCTCTTTGAAATAGCAATTATATATCAATTGTTGCTTCAAACTTTACAACTAAACACAACTAAAAGTGGATACAGCTTTCTCATAAAGGAAGGACTAAGGTTTGTACTCAAGACTGCTCCTGTTGAATGTGGTGGTAAATCTGCATTTCACTTGATGTGAAAGTCTATTAGGGTTAATAAACAATGAAGTGTAAGACTGACATTGTAAAATTCAGAATATGCATTGGCACCATGTGGCTTTGTCTCCAGCTGCAATTTGACATGCAAAAAATAGATAAGAATCTAATCATAATGTTGGCAATTAATGCAACTGTAATTCTGTGTTCATTAAAGTGAGTAAAATATTCTTAAACATTTTAATAATATAGTAAATTCTAATGAAATAATATGTTATATTTTTGTAATTAATAAAAGTATGTAAGATTTCTACATCAAAAGCTGATTTAGGAATTACTTCTTCCAGTGGACAAAACTGTTTCCAAGACAAGCCTAGTGGGAAAATTATAAAGAATCTAAATCCTTCTGTGAAGACAAGCTATTGATGGCATTAACTCTTAATATTCAGTATGAAAACAGAATGCATAAAATCTTCATTGCTCTTTAAATTACATGCTACTCTTCTAAAACAGAAAATCCCTAGCCTTACACTTATTATACTGTCTGCTGCAATGTTGGTAATATGTGCTTTCTACCATCTTTTTTAACTTTCTTGCAAAGGCTGTTGAAATGCTGTAGTAATACAGCCCACTTTAGGGCTTGTTTTGACATCTTATTTTGAAGGATCAGAGATAAATAAATGGAAAGAATTTCATTTACTCTGGTGAGCCTTTGGTCTAGGTTTTTAATGACAAAAGCAAAGCTGTTAGTTTACAGGTTAAATTAAACTGTATGCCTTTTATCATCTGAGTAAACAGATGACACTAAGAGGAAAAGAAAGAGAAAAGATGACTGTCAACTAAGGCCAAAGAAATTAATTGAAAAGCACTGTCTGCACTGTTAAGCTGAAAAATATGTTGAAAATGCTTAATGCAGGTGATAGTAATTCAGCTAGTCTGGGCATGTGCTCTTCCAACAAATAACATCCTATGGAAAAAAACCTGAGAACTTTCTAAGAAAGGTGACCAGAAATGATTCATGTACCTTAGGTCAGTAGTTTCTGTTATCACTGCTGTAACAGTACTCCCAAAGGTTTTATAATTACACAGCGTAGGTATAAGATAAGTAAATTTCCTCCAAACATGGTTTTGATTTTTAAAGTAAAAAACAAATGACATTCTAACATGTAAAATTTAATGAACTGCTATTTGCATATATATATATAGAGAGAGAGAGGGAGTTCTTGGACACATACCTGGAATAGTTATCAAAGTCTTTTCAACTACTTTCAAATTTCTTGTTTATTGGTATGGTTGTATTTGAACAATTACCAAAAATAAGAGTTGGATGGAAAAATGCTAGAAAAAACTTTGTGTGTGTGTGTATATATATATATATATGAGTTGTCATTCCTGTCATTCCTATATGCTTTTGTAAAAGATTACTAACAGCACATAAACAAACAGTACAACAAAAACCTAAGCAGTTATTTTTCCAACCATAAAAGGCCTTCCAGTCAGTGAAATCTGGGAAGCTAATAAATACTATTAGATCCACTTTTAAAAGATAGTTGCATTGATGCTCCCATCTTTTGGGATTCAAAGCTCCCTTTGAGCTACAGTAGCTAAAAGAATACCTGCACTCCCTGATGACTTATAGGAGTTAGATGAAAGCAAGCAAAGGATGCATTACAACTTGTATTGTTTAGCTAAAATGATGTCTCACCACTTGGTCTCATCTTGGCTATCTTCTGTTAGTCCTTCCACTAGTATAGAGCAGTAAGAACAAGTGACATGATCACTCAAGTATCTTTAAGAATAATCTCAGAAAGAAAAGAAGGGTTTCTTGTGGTGGGGAGATGATGCCTGTTCTGCAAGATTCAAAAGGAAGTAACGACCATAAATCAAAAAATTGTTTCTAGATTCTTTACTGAAGTAGAGGTTAGCATGACATTTTCCTGCACTAAGGGAAGTGTTGTGATGGCTTCTTTTTATACCACATGAGCAGTGCTTTTTGTCTCCTGCACACAGAATTGTTGCAACAGACTGGTAAAATCAAGCAAACTCATTCCAACTGTAAAGCAGAAACTGAAAGCATTTCAGAAGAGTACCTAAATTAAGGTATTCAAAGGCTATAGAAATTTAGATGCCAGACAGCAACACGAGGTACTTACTTGCTCTGGCATTCAAGAATCATATGAACAGTTATTACTGCAGCTGCCAGATCTCTTTATTCTACAATTTGAGTCAATCCACACTCCCAGACTTCCAGCTCTAGACTCTCAGGATTTGATTTCAGCAGAGGGTGCTTGTACTATTCTAAACTTAAAAAAAAGATCAGTGATTCCAAGGCAGTTTCATCTTCTGTCCAGCTGTATTTGAATGCTTATTTTTAAAATTTTTTGTTGTCCACTTGGCTCCAATGATACCCATTGTAAAACTCAGAATATAAAGGAGTCAACTTTAATACACTATGCAATTTGGGCAGTCTTTCAATACCATGGATCATTTTTGCATTTTTTTAAAGAAAAAACAGCTGGTATTCTGCTAACCTTACTGAGGTAAAGTAGTAATTAATTATACACACAGTCACACTAACATCAGCAAGACACTGTAGACTGTAATGTGCCTTTCAGTGAATGATATTTTCAGCCGGACAGCTCTGTTAACTATATGCAACTAAGTTGAAACTGCATTAAAATATTACATAATCATAGAATCATAGAATAGTTAGGGTTGAAAAAGACCTTAAGATCATCTAGTTTCAAACCCCCTGCCATGGGCAGGGACACCTCCCACTAAACCATGCCACCCAAGGCTATGCCCAACCTGGCCTTGAACACTGCCAGCGATGGAGCATTCACAACTTCCCTGGGCAACCCATTCCAGTGCCTCACCACCCTCATAGTAATGAACTTTTTCCTTATATCCAATCTAAACTTCCCCTGTTTAAGTTTGAACCAATTACCCATTGTCCTATCACTACAGTCCCTAATGAAGAGTCCATCTCCAGCATCCCTATAGGCCCCCTTCAGACACTGGAAGGCTGCTCTGAGGTCTCCACGCAGCCTTCTCTTCTCCAGGCTGAACAGCCCCAACTTTCTCATCCTATCTTCACACAGGAGGTGCTCCAGTCCCCTGATCACCCTCGTGGCTTCCTCTGGACTTGTTCCAACAGTTCCATGTCCTTTTTATGTTGAGGACACCAGAATTGCACACAGTACTCCAAGTGAGGTCTCACAAGAGCAGAGCAGAGGGGCAGGATCACCTCCCTCGACCTGCTGGTCACGCTCCTTTTGATGTGGCCCAGGATACGGTTGGCTTTCTGGGCTGCAGGCGCACACTGCAGCACACTGCTCATGTTCATTTCCTCATCAACCAACACCCCCAAGTCCTTCTCTGCAGGGCTGCTCTGAATCTCTTCTCTGTCCAATCTGGAGCTGTGCCTGGGATTGCTCCAACCCAGGGGTAGGACCTTGCACTTGGCATAGTTAAACTTCCTCAGGTTGGCATCAGCTCACCTCACAAGTGTGTCAAGGTCCCTCTGGATGGCATTCCTTCCCTCCAGTGTATCAACCGAACCACACAGCGTGGTGTCATCGGCAAACTTGCTGAGGGCGCTCTCAATCCCACTGTCCATGTCACCAACAAAGATGTTGAACAAGACAACACTGATCCCTGAGGGACACCACTCATTACTGGTCTCCATTATAAACGATTTGCTTTAAAAAATAGTATAAATATTATCTTTGTAGTGAATTTTGCTTTGATCTTCTTCCATATAAAAGCAAACTGATGAGCTAAGTGAACATGTAAGTTTGTCTTGAACTGCTTATAACTGTTTCCTATGCTGCTCCGGGAACATAGTACTCATAGAATCATAGAATGTTTTGGGTTGAAAAAGACCTAAAGATCGTCCAATTCCAACACCCCTGCAAGGGGCAGGGACTCCTCACACTAAACCGTGTCACCCAGGCTCTGTCCAACCAGGCCTTGAACACTGCCAGGGATGGAGCATTTACCACTTCTTTGGGCAATGTGTACCAGTGCCTCGCCACCCTCAAAGAGAAGAACTTCTTTCTTAGATCTAATCCAAACTTCCCCTCTTTCAGCTTGAACCCATCACCCCTTGTCCTATCACTACAGTCCCTAATGAAGAGACCCTTTCCAGCATCCTTGTAGCCCCCCTTCAGACACTGGAAGCTGCTATGAGGTCTCCATGCAGCCTTCTCTTCTCCAGGCTAAAGAGCCCCTATGTTCTCAACCTGTCTTCATACATGAGGTGCTTCTGTCGCTGATCATCTTCGTGGCGTCCCCTGGACCTGCTCCAAGAACTCCTTATCCTTCTTATGTTGAGGACACCAGAACTGTACACAGTGCTGCAAGTGGGGTCTCACAAGAGCAGAGGGAGATCACCTTCTTCAACCTGCTGCTCATGCTCCTGTTGATGCAGCCCAGGACACAGGTGGCTTCTGGGCTGCGAGTGCACACTGTAGACAGCTCATGTTCAGTTTCTCTTCAACCAACCCTCACAAGTCCCCCTCAGGGCTGCTCTGAATCTCTTCTCCGCTCAACCTGTAGCTGTGCCTGGGACTGCCCCAACCCAGCTGTAGAAGCTTGCACTTGGCTTTTTTGAACTTTATGAGGTTGACACTGGCCACCTCTAAAGTGTGTCAAGGTCTCTGGATCCCCTCCCTTCCCTCCAGCATGTTGACTGCACCACACAGCTTTGTGTCATCACAAACTTGCTGAGGACAGCTCAATGACACCATCCATGTCACTGGCAATGATGTTGAACAAGATCGGTCCCAACATCAATCCCTGAGGGACATCAGTCATTATTGGTTTCCAATTGGACATTGAGCTGTTGACAACTTTTTGTGTGCGGCCATCCAGCCAGTTCTCTATCCACCGAGTGGTCCATCCATGAAATTTATGTCCCTTCAGTTGAGAGACAAGGATGTTATGCAGGACAGTGTTGAACACTTTGCATAAAGCATCCAGGTAGATGATGTCAGCTGCTTTGCCCCTATCTATCAGTTCTGTAGCCCCATCGTAGAAGGACACCAAATTGGTCAGGCAGGATTTGCCTTTAGTGAAGCCATGCTGGCTGTCTCCAACCACCTTGTTGTTTCCAGGAGAATCTGCTCCAAGATTTTGCCAGGCACAGAGGTGAGACTGACTGGTCTGTAGTTCCCTGGGTCTTCCATATTCCCTTCCTTGAAAATGGGGGTCATATTTCCGTTTTTCCAGTCATCAGGAACTCCACCTGACTGCCATGATTTTTCAAATATGATGGACAGTGGGTTAGCAACTTCATCCGCCAGCTCCATTGACATCTGTGGATGGATTTCATCAGGTCCCATGGACTTGTGCACGTTCAAGTTCCTAAGATGATCTCAAACCTGATCTCTGCTACAGTGGGCCTAAGGTCTTCATTCTCACAGTCCTTGCATCTGTCTTCCAAAACTTGAGCGGCGTGGACAGAGCGCTTGCCAGTGAAGACTGAGGCAAACAATTCATTAAGAACTCCATCCTTCTCCAAATCCAGGGTAGCCAGTTTTCCTATTTCCTTCTGGAAAGGGCCCACATTATTCCTAGTCTGTCTTTATATTACTACAAAATAATGCATGTTTCTCTCTTTTATAAATCTGAGATGATATCTGTATGATTTCTACTTTGAAAGACAAAAAAGAAAGTATTTTTCTTCCACAGTATCTCCTCTGTATGTTTGTAGACTGACTTATTCAAATTCTGCATGATTTATCAAAGCAGAAAAATTAAATGTTCCAAGATTTTGGTTTTTTTTTAATATTATTATCATTTTCCCCAATGGTCTGGGTCAAGTGAAAAGTGACAGCAAAATAACAGAACAGAAGTACCCCCTCAATATCCAAAGAATCTTTTCCAAAGTGTGATTATTTAATTTTAGAGAAATTTGAGAAAAGGTGGAATCACATTACCTGCTATCCACAACTAGCCTTGTTTAGTACCCCAAATACCCAGATGCTTTTAGGTAATTCTTAGCAGATGGTACTTTTGGGAATGATTTTGCAATGGCCAACCACAATGGGCTTCTACCACCGCAGTACTACTCCAGGTAATACTGCTTTTAAATGGACTACTGAAATTGGAGGAAACTCGCCAAAGCCACCATTTAAGCTCTCCATCAGATACCACCTTGAAAGAACAGGTAATACGACTTCCAGGCCAATTCTGCCAGTGACACAGAAATTCGATGAAGGTTTATAACCGAAGCAAATAAAACCAGATTCACTCAGCGGATAAAGAGCACGTCTTGTTATTCACATGCATGCTCAACTCTATGGATAACAGAAATGTTTCGTGGTACTGATGACAAACTATATGCTGTGCTTTAGATACCATAAAAACACAGGCAGTAAGATGATTCACCGAAGTAATAGCTTTCTGACAGTCTTACCTGGGTACAGCTGCTTTGTTGGGGCACTCAGCTGTGCAGTTTTTGAAACTCTGTAGGCGACATCCGATCCTTTTGAATCCCTTCTGTTTGTGCAAAATCCTGATGTTCTTGATACTCCTTCTGGCAAATTGTGAAATTCTAATGCTTTTAGCACATCAACAGGTTCAGCTGACAAAGAGAAAAAAAAAAAATTAGTCATCTTGCACCTCTACAGCATTCAGCCTCCAAAAAGGATATTGATTTCATTGCAAAAGCGTATGTGTAATTATAGCAGTAGCTGCATCCTATTTTGATTTACTGAAGATTACTTCTATGCTAGAATATTATTTTAACAGGATTGTTTATTTTAAATATATGAGAGTTCATCCCATCCAATTTAATTGTTATGATCAGATTTTCAAACTACTTGACTAAACACTGAAAATCACTGTCTCAGAGAATCTTGGCAATTGAAACAGCATATTATTTTAATCCATGATTTCTAAGAAGTGAAACTGATTTTAAAAGTTGCACAAAAGCTTCAGAAGCACTTAGCTACTAACAATCTGCTATCAGAAACTTGTTTGTTGCTAACATTAATACATATTCTGATTACATATGGCTGTTTCCTCTGATACAAAGTGGTAAGGAAGAAGCTAATCTTTTTTCTCACCCAGTTAGAGAAAGAAAAATATACCTGCTTTGCCTGCAAGGAATGAATAGACTGAATAAGTCTTTCATTATTTCCAAGTTAAAATTCAAATGGACTTGGTTTTGCACTTTAGAGCCCAACTACAATCAGGTTGTATTTGAGCTCAATTTAAAGTTGAAATCCAGAGCTGCTATTGCACTCATACTGATACAAGATTATATATATGTGTGGGTATATGTATATATTAAAAAAATCAATTTACATAAATATATATACGTAAAGGCAACAACAAATCCTTAACCTATAGTAATTCACCACGGCAAAAGGGCAGGAACTGAATGGAGAAGCACTCCAACAGAGGCAGTAAGAGAACATAGTTTGCCTACTGCATTATCTTTCCTCTTACAAAAAATTAAGATGTTTATTCTCATACTTCCTATAGATCGTGGCTTCACTAACTTATTTTTTTTTTAGTGGAAATAGACTTTCAACAATTTTTTCACTGGGACTATTCTGCAGTTTTCATGTTTGCAAAACTTTTCTGGAAAGACAATATTTTCCACAATTTTCACTGTTAAAGCTGAGAAGCGTGTTTGGTAAATCTGACCCCTCTTCATGTTTTTGAACTGCGATATGGCATTAACTATAGCTCTGTTATTACTCACTTTATGTGTCAAAAAACATCAGCTTTAGGCCCAAAATTCATTGTATGCGAACATTCAAATATTTGCAAACAAGTGAAAGAGCAAAAGCAAAGGCAAAGTGATATCCTATTTACAATCATTGATGGAAACATCTGTACCTTCTTTTCTTACTATTTGCGCAACTGTAGGCAGTGTTACTATTTTTTCATCAGTTACTATGTTTTCATCACTGTAGTATCTCAGAAGTTACTTTAGTATCAATAACAGATGTGAACAAAGTCAAGTTTAACTAGCTCATCCTACTCATCTCCTGGCATTGCCAAATATGAAGAACTCAACTTTGCAGTTAAACCTGTTTTTGAATACCAGAAGTATATTCTTTAAAAACAAAATCTGAGGTTTTCTCACTCAGACTAGAATGCATATAACTTCTTTTGTCTTAAAATACATTTACAAGAAAATGTTTGTGAGCTTCTTTATCTTTTTCTCCCATAATGCAACTTCTCATTTCCTTTTTCCATCAGATGGTGATACCAAATATAAACCGAATAGCCAGTGTTTGTTGCAAGCTAATCCATGTTGAATCAATGAATTTATTTCAAACCAACATATCCTGCAGATACAATAAATTATGTTTAAACATTCTCAAAGGAAAAGTTTCAGTAGTGGGCAAATTCTGAAATATTAATCTTACATGTCTGTTGAGTACTGACTCAGTAATTTTAACGGACATAATGCATTTTCCATGGGGATTCCACACAGTTCTAAAGTTACCCCCGTACTGAAAGAACTGCCACGCTTGTTTTTCTGGTAAGCAATGGCTATTTTTGCCATTCATAATTGGAACCAGCAAAGCAATGGAGAACCAGTCACTTTAGAACAGTCATATCAGTAAAAATTTCAAATTGTTGTATAAGTCAACCACTGTTACATTTCTTTTTGCTTTCTTTTCTACAATTTGTACCAGATTCTTTATTATTTTTTAGAATAATGGCTGCTCTTTGCCTGGCTGACTGGAAGACTATTCACCCATAAACAAGATCATTTATTACTCCCTACTAGTTCTGCTGCTAAAAACCTTCCAGACAAGAAACAGAACAATAATAGGACAATCTTCACACCACAAATTCCAAATAATAAGAACAAACATTTTGTCAGTAGTGCAGAGATGATATTTATTTCCACAAATGGTGATTGACAAAATGTAAACAGCAAAAACACTAGCAGGTTTACATGGAATTCTAGAAATGTAACTTCTAGAAATTAAAAGCTGCACGAAGTAATTTACACAAGTAAGTTAATGAATCCATTTCCAAAAATGACGTGGCTAAGTTCTTAGCTACTTCGACCAATTGTTAAAAAGTAAAGAAGCTCTTTAGAAGTCTTTTGATAAACCAGGCAGGAATGTGAAAGATTTCATATACTTCCTTTCAAAAATTTGCTTTTGATAGAAACCTATATATTATTTAGTCTGTGAGATGAACACAGTTTGTGCCTCTCCCTCACAAATGTTTTTGCAACATTCTTGAGTGTATCATTATTTAACCTGGTCTTGACTCTCATCAAATGCCCAGATTAGGATGCAGCAAATCCTAGGTTTCAGCTGGAAGGCAGCAGGCCTGGGCATCTCCTCACAGCTGCTACTGACACCTTCCAGATGAAAACTGGCCTCACTGTGTAAAGCACTTCTTCCCTACACCCCTCCTGCGTCATGCATATATTACCTACCATATATTGGGGTTCTGCAGAAACACCCTCTTTTTGCTATGGAAACCTAGTTAGAGCAAGCATTCAGTAGCCCTGATCAGGCTGCCATGACATTAGTCTCAAGCTCCTTGGTGAGCTCACGGCACATGTTTAGACGACCTGCTCAGCATCTCTACAGAAACCACTAGACACAGTTGCTCTCAATATGCCACAGACCACATACACAGAGGAATCCAGTAAAAAATAAATGAACAGCTCTTAAAAACCAGCAGTGCTTAGATCCTAACTGCTTACAGGTAAGCTGTTTGAAGTATAAAGGCCAAAGAGAAATCCTTGCACACCCAGCACTGGCTGCTTAGAAGACTAGGGGAGAGAGGTAGGAAGCCAGCCCACTGAGTCAAGGAAGAGCATAGTCTGGAAGCTATCAGCTAAAACCATGGCTTCTCTCAGCCAGTTTCTGTAGGTTCTGCAGCGCCCAGTGTCACTGTATCCTGGGAGCTTCAGCTCTTCCTGAAAACTGCCTCTTATCCAGCACTCTGCTCCCACGTGACTTTGGGAAAGGTGAGAAATAGCCAGAAACAGCATCAGTGCTAAGGCCATGTAGTTTACCTGTTAGCATAGTCCACAAATTAAGATTATAGCTTGTATTTATATGGGACAATACGGTAGCCTGCATACTGTCAGATCTGGGATCTGTCCCAAGAACTTCCTTACAGTGCCTAAAACAGCTTGCCTAAGTGATTTTAGCTTCTAGTCTAATTTCCTTTGATAGTTTTCTCATAAGAGAAGCAAGCAAAACTGCAGATTAATGATATATGATGTAATGCTTTTCTATCATTCCAATTTGGTGTTAAGATATAAGATGGCAACAAAATAGCCAACAAATGAGCATCATGCAAACAGTTCTGTTCACTGATCTTGGGGTGCAGTTAATTCTCCTTATGAAACTCATCTTTGAAAACTTAACTCTGCTTGCCATGGCAAATTAGACAAAATGCAAGATCCAGACCCCAAAAGTGGGTCCCTTCATGCTGGTGGTTATGGCCACACTGCACTGCTGCTTGAAGGCCACCTCCGGCAGGCAAGCCAGACAAAGCTACAAAACAACCCTCTGAAAGGAAGCCTGTGTTCATCACTGCAAGCCCAACTGAGCTCTCCGACAGTCAAAAAGCAAGTTCCCACTGAGCTACCTTCCCACTGATTGAACCAACTGCAAGGATCATTAATACCACTAAATATTATAGTGAAAAGTTCAGCAACATACATTGTCTTCAATTCAAAAAAGTTAAGAGAGACATCTGCAAATTTCACTGCCACTAAAAGAATAGACAGCACTAACTAGAGGAGAAGGGTTTAAAAGTGCTGGGATTTCTGGAATGGCACAGAAGTATTCAAAGATATCTCTTTAGCAGACAGAGCTGTGTGAGGAAGGAACTTCAGTGTCCTAGTATCTTTCAAGATATCCTTCTTTCTTCGACAGGCTGAGAAAGTTGGGGCTGTTCAGCCTGGAGAAGAGAAGCTGCATGGAGACCTCAGAGCAGCTTCCAATATCTGAAGAGGGGCAACAGGATGTTGGAGAAGGACTCTTCTTCATAAGGGACAGCAGCAATAGGACAAGGAGTGATGGCTTTAAAAGGCAACAGAGAAGTTCAGGTTAGATACAAAGAAGTTCTTTCCTGTGAGGGTAGTGAGGCCCTGGCACAGGGTGCCCAAAGAAGTGGTCAATGCTCCATCCCTGGCAGTGTTCAAGATCAGGTTGGACAAAGCCTTGGGTGACATGGTCTAGTGTGAGGTGTCCCTGCCCATGGCAGGCGTTGGAACTGGGTGATCTTAAGATCCTTTCAACCCAAACCATAGATCCTATGATTCTATGAAGATAACAAACAAACAAACAAAAAAAAAAAAGGGATGTAACATCTCAAGACCTGAAATAACTTGTACCTTGCAATACTTAAAATTGTAGAGCCAAATTCTGGTCTTCATTACTGTGGTATGACTGAAGTACTCATTCACTCAATGAGCTTTCCATATTTATAGTGGTATGTATAAGAACATTTGGTCCAGAGCATTTCATATTAACTATAGCTCCAAAGCCATGTTTATCTTTCCTTTGCTTTCCCTTTAGCTTTCTTCCATCAGAACTAAACATGAACCTTGGGGGAAAGAAAAAATGCACTGACAGAAATATGAAATCTTCTAAGTTAATTTAAATGTTACTGTATGTAAAAGCATGTTAACCAAAAAGAAGAAATAAAAAAAAAAAAGCCACTTCTGCCAGCATATCTCTGCTGAAAATTAAGAGTTCAGTGGAGTTTAGTAGTTGTAAACTGGATCTCAGATCAGACTTCTACACCGCTAGGTTAGGACAGAATATCAGGAGTGAATTACATGAGGGAAATTTCACGTTTTCTGTTTGGAGAGGAGGAAGATGCATATAAAAACTGATTTCCAATTTTGGTTAGCATTTTCAAGCCTAGACTTCCTAAATATATAATGATAGATTTATTTTAAAGGCTATGACAATGCATTTTAGTCAATGAATAAATAACCACATCTCTCAAAAATATAACACGATTCTAGATTGGAAGAGAACCTATGTAAGAATCTAGATGACATTTCAATCATATATTCTCAGCAAAAAATATCATAGATTTCATTTCATGATCTCCAAACTGAAATAAAAATCTGTGATACATCATTCTTAGTTAATACTGATATTGATACTAGACATTTTAATCAAATTCTGATGCCTTTATACTGCATTATACCTAACAACTACTGCCATTGTTTAATACGATTTTTTCTGGAGTCAATTAGAAGCTAGTTGTTGTGGTTTAAGCCCAGCAGGTAACATAGAAACACGCAGCCACTCACTCCCTCCCTTCCTATCCTCACTCCTGGTGGGATGGGGATGAAAATCAGAGGAATTAAACTCCCACAGGCTGGGGTAAGAACAGTCAAGCAACTGAAGTATAATACAAAACTACTACTACTAATAATAAGAGTAACAAAATAACAAGGGGAGAGAATATGAAACTAAAAAGGGAAGAGAAAACAAACAAACAAACAATAAACCTAAGTGATGCACAATGCTATTGCTCACCACCAACCAATCGATACCCAGCCCGACCTGAGCAGCAATTTGTCTCTCCCACGTAACTCCCCCCAGTTTCTATAACTGGACATGATGTGCTGTGGTATGGATTAGCCCTTTGGCTAGTTTGGGTCGCATGTCCTGCCTCTGCTTCCTCTGCGGCTTCCCATGTCCCTCCTCACTAGCAGAGCACCAGGCTGAAACGTCATTGATTAGGGTAAACATGACATTACCAGCATTGCTCTCAGACTAAAGCTGAAACACATTGTTGCACCAGCTACTAAGAAGGAGAAAAGTAATTCTTACAGCTGGACCCAGGACACAAGTGAAAACTAGCAGTTTCATTTCTGATACAATGTCATAAATATAAACAGCACTTAATATACAAGATCAAAGGGCTTACTTCCTCCCCTTCCAGACACATTTGAGCTGAAACCTATTATGGCTCTCCATTTCTCTTGATGAATATTATCTACGGATGAGGTTCCCAGGTACCATAACAATACAGGTTATGGTATCAGAGAAACGAGAGACTGAGAAACTGCACATAATGCAGAAACTGAAGTCTGCTGGACACAGACTGGACTGATGACTTATTCAACATGTGACATCAAGTCTCTTTGTAGAAAAGATGATCTCAGTTTTCAGTATAAATGCTTAGCATTTCCACATCTTTCTTTGGGAATGCTTCTTGTGCGTAACCACATAACCCTAGGTTAAAGGATATGCATCACTAGACAGGGACAAGTTTTATCAGATGTAAGAAAATTTGCAGTTGAATGGTCAAATCTGGTTCAGAACATTTGGATTTATTTAAATGCAGATTATAACTAAATGAATACTGTTTAATTATATCTTTTTAGTTTACAAAATATGCAACTTGTCTGTAACTGAGATCATGACAAACTTAACTTAGTAATAGGCAATAAAATTTCTTGTTTGTGCTTCAGCAGCCACCATTAAAATTCTGCGCTGTGATAAAGCTCATCTGATCCTGCAAAGGCAAACTGTACAGAACACAAAAAAGATGGATCGACAGTGCATCTAATGGCAGCAATGTCATCTTCAGAATTACACCAGCAAGAATCATTTTGATTTGAATTTTGATTTTGAACTGAGTCTGGCCAGGGATAACAGAGATAATGGTCTAAGTGTGAGGCATCCCTGTCCATGGCAGGGGCTGGAACTGGATGATCTTCAGGTCCTTTCCACCCAAACCATTCTATGATACTATGACTTCGGATAAAAGGATAACATCTACATACTATCTTCATAGCTACAATCACACTGTACACTTACTTATTTTAATCATGTTGTATTAATGGAAATGTTCTGATTTACGATATATGCTTTTCCACAATCTTCTAGCTGATGACCAACTGCAGCGATGATCCAAACCCAAAGAAGTTCTCCATATAGTCTTACTCCAATAGCATAGATTAACTCAAATCTATCTAGTAACACTAATGCAAAGGCTAGGTATGTAAATATTAAGCCATTTACACACAAAGAAAATGGAGCTGCATTGTTTCACATAAGTAGAATGTTTTGTCCCATATCACCCTAAGCAGCCAATGGGTACATCAACAAATTTATACTTAAGCATATGAAACACTTGATCTCCTGTTTCTTAGCACACTATTGACTTCCACTCACAGTATCTTACTAGTAATTTAAGTCTGTTGCTGTCACAAATCAATTGACAAATTCTGCGTCGAATTTATTTCACTAATAGAAAATTACCTGGATGCTATTTTACTAGAAATTTTGCAGCAAAAATTTCTGCACACTTGTGAGTGCTTCCTCAGAAATTCTTTTTTGACTTACGCAGGCTAGTGGGTTATCAGGCAGGTTTCTAACCATCCTTTCCTGCATAAAGCTGTATTGAGAAGCAGTTCACGGATCAGTTCCAGGAGAACTTTCCCATCACTATGTATCTCACACAGTACTTCCTGTCTTACTCATTTCTTAAGAGGTCAGACAACTAGAGCAATCTTATCAGATGCATGCAGCGGTACTCAGCAGCCTTGGAAAACATACATATTGAAAAGATATTAGTCACTGGAGTTCTTTTGAGTGAATTTGATTACTCCTTAAAAGATAACAAAGGAAGTCAGAATGGACAACTGTCCTTATCTAGAAGGTTCCTCACCTTGAATTTTCTTCTATTCTACACAGAACATGCTGCAAGCCACTTAGAAGAAGCAACAAGAAATTAATATATAGCCCTGAACCTTTTTAGATGGGCTATACCAAACTTCTCTTTCATAGAATCAACTAGGTTGGAAAAGACCTTTAAGCTCGTCCAGCCCAACCACTACCCCAGCACTGCCAAGGACACCATAAACCCAAGTCACTAAGGGCCTCACCTACATGGTACGTGAACACTTGCAGGGACAGGTGACTCCAGCCCTGCCCTGGGCAGCAGTTCCAATGCCTGAGCACCCTCTGAGGAAGGAACTGTTCCTCAGCTCCATCTAAACCTGCCCTGGTGCAGCTTGAGGCCATTTCCTCTTGTCCTGCCACTTGCTCCTAGGCAGCAGAGACCAACCCCACCTCACTACAACCTCCTGTCAGGCAATTGTAGAGAACAATAAGGTCCCCCCTTGAGCCTTCTCTTCTCCAGACAAACCTCCCTCCAGGTCCCTCAGCCATTCCCCATCACACTGTGCTCCAGGCCCTGCACCAGCTCCATTGCCCTTCTCTGGCCCCGCTCCAGCACCTCAATGTCTCTCTTGGAGTGAGGGCCCAGAGCTGAACACAGGATTCGAGGTGCGGCCTCACCAGTGCCCCATGCAGGGGCACAATCCCTACCCTGGCCCTGCTGCCGCACTGGTGCTGATCCAGGCCAGGATGCTGGGGGCTTCCTGGCTGCCTGGGCACAAGCTGCTCAGGTTCAGCTCTGTCAATCTGTACTCCCACCATGAACACCTCTTTCTATGAACTGTACAGCAAAGCCTTTTTAGCTTCAATTAAAGGTGCTGGGTGACTAAGGACCAAACAGTTCAAAACATACTTTTATTGAAGATAGGGTATAGACAGGAATCAACCATCTGCATTTTCAGAAGGAAGGACTTCACTATTAGGCCTCAAAGCAAAACTCTCCAGGACTGACAGGAAAGCGACTGTGATAACAACTAATTGTTACAAAATTAATTCTCATAAGAAACTGTTCAGGGGATGACTCATTTAGACTAAAATATTTTTTCTTTCTGTTCAAATTCCTAATAAAGCATAGAAGTTGAAATCCTATTAGATTTAGATTTTGATCTGGTAATTTCTGGGTCTTGGTCTCTAAAGTTCATGAGAGCCCAGGCCCAATGAGCCTTCCCTACTTTAAGGCTATGTTCACCTACATAATTTATAAGATGCTCCCAGACTGCATACTGGGGGGTCACACTTTAAAAGCAAATAATAACAAAATTCAAGGTGGGGGAAAAAGAGCTGGTATTCTTTATGTATATACCTTGGTAAAGTGAGTGTGCAACTGTACTGTTAATACCTTTGGTAACTATGGATTTTCCCTTTTTGGATATAGTAAACATGATTATAATAAACAGTAGCATGTGTTTTTCAGAGATAATAAACAGATAACTTTGAATCATCATAATTATTCAGCAATGTCCTTCTTTTGATTAATTAAAGTGAAAATTTATCAGTGATGACTCTACAACTACCCTGCTTTAGCTACAAACAATAACTTGTAAATTGTGAGATACAGCCCTGGAGTAGAAAAGAGCTTACTCTGGCCCAGTATAAAGAATTATCAGCAAAATTTAGGAAGACAAATGTTTTTAAATCACTATTATTTTACTTCATTTTTTTTTTCCATGGAAATATGCTTTATTCTGCCAGTAATCTGATACAATGGAACCACCACAAAACTAAAACTTAAAGAGTGTTGAAACATTAATCTTCAATGTGAAATGAAGTGGTTTTTCAAAGTTTAGTCCAGTTTTATTTCACTGTGACAGATCATTTAAAGAGTAGAAGCTGTTATAGCCTGGTAAGCTAAAAAATGCATACTTGGTCAGTACTTATGAAGGGACTCCTTATATTTGTGGACAAGACTTTTCAAAATAGGCTGGATGTTAGATTTCTAGGTATATATTTGGGAATTTAAAAATAAGGTACTGGCTGTTCCACAGCTTTTTGAAACTATGCTACCTATTAAAGCATAACAGCCTACAGTTATTTAGTTCATCTACTTTTCTTAAAATTTTGAGTCGTCGTACGTGCTCATTCTAAGGACCCTCCATGTATTCTATAGGAGGGAAAAAACAACCTATGGTGAAGGTTTCTAACTCACACACATTAGGCAGCCCAAGGCTTAATGAATATAAGAGGTGAAAATATTTTCATAAACTAGAACAGCTAATACGAAGGGGTAACTATTCTTCAGTTTCTGCTGTTGACCTCTCAGAACAGTGCTATGAGAACGAAAAAAGGGAGAAATGTTTTTCTTTTAAAAACAGTCTTCAGTACAGATGGTGTCTAAGTTTTATACAGCTTCATTTAGTTTCCAATTGTCAAGCTGTTTCAGCAGTTCTCCTACTGTGAAACCTGGTAACTTTTCCCCCCCCTTGCATTCCTTCTCACAGATTATTAGCCCAGTTTCTGATTCTATCAACAATTAGCAAGCATTTAGTTTACCAGTTAGACCTAAGTTTGCTAAAGCAGAAAGAGTAACAAATGTTGCCCCTTTGCCAAATTATCAACAAGGAAGTCTTTACTAGAAGCGTTAGGATCTGGATTTGTTAAACTGTTAGTTTGTTGATCTTTAGGAGACAAGACTTGACCTATCCATTAATAGAAATGTGTATTATTTCTAATGTGGTAGGAATACTTCTGGTTTTTTTATCCTTACAAATTTTTATATATGTGTAAAATAAAAACAGTGAAACGTGTAACTATTATTATTTGTACTTGCCAATTTTCCATGCACTTCATCTGTTAAGCATTAGTACAGATCAGGAATTCAAAAGCATGTCATGCCCAAAACGCTTCACTGAGCTTCCCAGTTCTTAGACAGGCCTCTATTAGCTTCCCACTGCAGGATCTGGTCTCTCTATCCCAAGCAATTCCTGTAGTTCTGCCATAGGTGTCAAAGTATCAGAAGAAGCTCAGGCAGGCTACTGGGCTAGCTCTGGGCAGATCTGCACTTCCTCACAGGCTTTTGGGATTGGCAGTCTGAGAATTGCCTGCCTCCCAACTCTCTACTAAGAGCCCGAACATGGAACAGAATACTGTTCTGGCAGCAAGCATCCAAAAGCATTAGTTGTGCGGTGTCCTTCATGAAGGTTCCAATACTTCTCACAACCAAAGGACTTTTCAGAACTGGATAAAATGAACTCCTACTGTTGGGGCTGCAAAACTGAGCTACAGAGCATCTTCCAGGTACAAAAATGGAACCAACTAAGCTGCCTAAAGTAATTACATAGTGCTCCTGAAAAATCAAGCTGGTTTTTTCATAGGTACCTAAATATAAATTTATGAGATTAAGTGAATATATATTTCCCATGTATATGTTTCTACAGAGATACTTCAAGGTTGGTTTTACCTGTTAAAAATTTTCCTACATGTTAGCTTTTAGATGAATTAAGTAATTGGAATCTTGGCTAGTGACATTTCCAGAAGAAGGTGTTACTGCAGGGTTTTCATATTTAATAACTTCAAGAACTAAAGATTATCCAGATGCATACAGGAATGCTTTAAATGGCCTATGGTTGACTAATTCACCAGCAATTGGTTTGTATGAAACTGCTACGAACTAGCTACTTCTGCTGTTTCCACAAAAATCTTCACTGACTTCCTATGCTGCAAAAACTGCTACATACATAACAGTATTTCAAAGACAATAGAGACAGTCCATGCACATATGGGATGCATTTTTGGTACTAACTACTAACTATATCTCTTTTTAAAGACCAGTCTGTTACACCTGCACAGTATAAACCTTGTCACTTGTTCAGCCACACTAATCACAACCAAGCACTGAAGACCTGATCCTGATTCCATAAAATGTTTCACTTGTTACACACAAAAGACTTGACTATTTCATCATCCGGTGCAGACCTGTATTGAACCATCATTTTACAATATTTTAACATCTGTCTCAATACTTCAGTAGAGTTATTCCTATTTTACACCACAGCAGATTATACCAGAACTGCAGTCCAAGTGTCTGTGTTGAGGCCTCTGCTGAAGACTCAAAAAGTTCTTTTTGTACAGACAGGGAAGACAGTACTTCTAACTGTGAAAATCAGAAAAATAATTACTAAATTCTTCGAGTATCCTATTTCTATTACCATATCAAAAAAGAAACACAATCTAAAACAATGGTCACTACCATAGCCAGGAAATGAGGTGTGCAATCAGCAACTGAACTTGAAAGAAATTGAACCCACTTAAAAGCTTTGTCGGTCAAGGTATTTAGTCAGAAATAATCCAAACAGACTTCAAAAACATCTTCTAATAATTAGGAGCTTTCAAATGTGGAGCATATTTTCAGCTATAAGCAACAGAAAAGAAAAAAAAAAAAGGCAAGACAAGACCGACAAGTGGTGCCACTTATCACTTAACAATAGATAACCCTATTTAATTTGATAAACAACTAAATGATTTTTTTTAAATCATACAAATTAAAACTTTGACTATATTTTCATTAATGCCAAAGGTATTGCCTCCCTTTTGAAAGCAATGCAAGGAAATTGGATTTGATTCCATATCCTACTAACATTAGCAGGAATTACACAGATCACAAGGTTGTAAAACCTTGATTATTTTTCTACATATATATATAACCTATGAATGTTTGATCAGGTTACTATGATAATTTGAATGAAAACACAGGTAAGGGACAAAGTAGGTAAAACTTAAGACTGCAATAATACTTTAACAACATGACCATAATTTGACTCAAGTTAATTTGTATTGTAGACAAAGCTTAACTGCCAGTGACATTATTCATAGCAGGATCAGGATCTTCATTTCTTTAATCATCTTATAATACAGCTTTCAATCTGCTTTGCAGCAATCACTTTGCTTCTGCAATGTCAGCTCTGCCAAATAACTTCTATTTCACATACTGTATGCATTAACACTTTGATATACAGTGAAGCCCCAGACCTAGAATTTACAAAGGTTTTTATAATCCCTTATGTGTGATAATGTGCTAAAAAGAATTTAAGTTCTGTCAGATTCTACTACTATTGTAATAGCCAGGTCAACAATTAATCCTTACATTTACAGTCTGTAAAGTTGGTATTTAATACTGAATAGTACAGTTACAAGCCCTTGCAACAGGCATGCATGTTCACCTAATTCCGTTTAAGACATTGCTCTCTATTGTGTCCATCCAGAGGGCAAATCTGCAGAGACATCACCTTCTTAGACCATCAGAGATTTCTTCCAAGCTCTGCTTAATTTATTCCTCCCTATTATCAACAAATACACAGAACAATGATAAATTAACCTATGTTGGGAGGATTTCTGCTGAAAAGCAGCAGACAGCTCTACAGAGAAAAGAAAAGCAACTTTCCAAATCTTGCTGGCAGATGGAAACCCTACTATTCACCACTGTACAGAACAAATCTGGGAGAAACATAATTGCTCCAGTGCGATTTAGGTGTAACTTCAGTAGTAATGTTGTGGCTCTTTTATTACGCTACAACCTTGTTAGAATTAAGGGCCCTATCTGGAGGAGCCCAAATCACTTTTGCAAGACAGTTGTAAAACTGATTATGACAACTCCTTTCCAACTGCTACAAACACCAATATTGCTAACAATGTTGTTTGTTTGTTTGGTTTGGTTTGTTTTTCCAGTAGAAACACCATAGCACCAGGAAAGGTCTTACATCAAAGACTTTTTTTCTAGTGACATTCCAATAGTAGCTTCTAGGCAGAGTATTATCTCAAGCCAAAGACACTGAATATTTGTGGATATTCTGTATGTATTTACACACAATTACATTTGTAAACATATACACAAAACTGAAGTTAAGAAACTTCTTTTCTGCAGAGCTAATAAAAAGTTTTCCTGCCGCCATAATAGCCCTTTCTGGGATCCTTGTAAAGTCTTCTTCTAAATTAAATGCAAAGATTCACGCTCTAGAGAATCCAAAACATACCAGTCATTTTTTTATGTCAGATGTCTGTTGCTGAACTTGAAGTAATCATTTTACCTTAGAAAAAATAAAAATTATAATAAAAAAATTCAAGTTCTATAGCAAACAAGACATATGAATGGTGGTCTCTCCGGCACTGTACTAGGAAGACTGGACCCTTTCACCTGCTGATCCCTGGGACTCAGAAAAACTTCAGCTAGGTCTACCAGCTGAATCTAAGTAAAATCACTCTTTGATTGCATCACTTTTGCTCATTTTGTGAATATCTGAGAAATCTCCGTATGTTCTCTCTTTCTGAAGTTTAATAACATTTTGTTAAACTAAAATCAACCCATAAGGCTATTTCACTATAAAATAAAGGAATGAAAACATTTATATTCTCTTTCTACTTTAAAAGTGAATTGATCAGTTAAAATCAAAAGTGCATTACGTTATTAACAGTTCTGAGAAGAGATTCATAGTTTCCTAGTTTAAAACACCTTTTTGTACAGGTCTAGACTGACATATTAAATAGTTTTCATTCAAGAAACAGATCCGTATCTTCACAGTGTAACTTGCTAAGCAATTACAAATGAGTAAGTGTTAAGTGTGCATGCACAAAAAAAAGCTCTCTGCCATCAGTTAGTGCACCCATTTCTTCATTCCTTCTGCACCTAGAACTCCCACTAGTCTCCAAGCCTGTGTGTGGGAAGCACAAGGCACCTTTGTATTTTGTAAGATGACTGTAAAAAGTATCTATACCATACTAGAAATAAAACTGCTTGTCATTTACACAGAAGGTCCAAAGTGCATTTTCTAGATAATTTCATATTTCTATTTCGAGACTATTTCTATGTCTAGAATATTTCTAGACATTTTCATAGCACAATTTTCAGTAAGGATACTCAAATAATTTTGCACTCAGATTGAGAGCTGGCTTTCCATTAGCTTGAAAAAAAGCTTATAAATAATAAAAAGATGGATTTTTCATTTCTTTGCACATGAAAATTAAATCAGCATCACAATAGTGCATTGATGCCAGGCCCTTGCAAAAAAAATTTATACTGTTGAAGCCATGCCATTTCAACTTAACGAGTTTATTCATTCCAAACACATTCCCAAAATATGTAGTATTAAAGGTGAAGAAGGGGAAAGGAAATCAAAGGATGTCTTTTAAAATACTGAATTTTGTTTACTTTAGCCAAGTCATAAAGCAAAAATATTTCTAGAAAGAGCTGCTTAAGAGCTGGTGGGCACTGAGCTGACCACATATGAGTCACTAAGTTTTCCCATTCAGTTATTTCTCACTTCTCCAGTATTTTCTGTCTAAAGAAGAAACACCTCAAGAGCCCAATCAGGTCTTCACACCCCTTTTCTTGGTACTATGAAAGACACATCATGCTTCTTTCTTCTTGAATTAAATAAAGAAACTTGAAAAAAGGTCAAGAATTTTAGGAATCTTTTGAGGTTTCTCTACATGGAATGAATTCTGCTGTCTTAAAAAGAAGTCACTGACATATGATTAACACTTTATATGAATATCCCATGCAATTTTATTTACACAGGGGTAGTTCATGGACAGAAAATTGAAGAATATAGGATTTATTTTAAGAGAGTTTACACGGGCAAAGTTTCACATTTTACCCACCATTTTCATTTAGTCATACTGCTTACCTATTTTAGTATGCTATTTTATTTTATTCCTCAGTACTTTCCCTGTCCTACTTTCAAATAGGAATCATTATGTCCTATCTTTTGACTATTTAAATAAGATTAAAATACATAACATATGATTCATAAATATCTCCCTTGTACTCCATTAGGGAAATTAGGTCAAAATCTACTCCCTCTGTAGTCAATGGAAAAACTCTTACTGACTTCAATAAAAGATCAAGCCCTAAACACACAGCTCCCTGTTGTTTCTAAGCAAATGGCACACTGTATTTCAGAAAAGTTCAAGAATTCTTTTCAGACTGCTTCTACAAACATAAGAAGCCTGTAGTTTCATGTTGCTAAAATGTGCTTTATACATAAGACTAAGGGGGAAAAAAATTAATATAGCTTTTTAATAGTTACCAAAACCAAATTAGTCTGCCTGCTGTTGCCTAATATATTTCCATAAGCACCAGATAATTTCTGTTGATTTTTCCTGGGCTACTTGGGTTTAGAGTTTAACTGCTTATCAGCATCCAATCTATTATGTGAAAATAACATATAAATCCTACTTAATTAGGTCAGTTCCACTGTGAATGGTCACATAAAAAAGCGGCATTAAAAAAAAATTTAAAAATCTATTGTGCCTTTGTGGACAGTATTGCTTCGTGAAGAAATTCTACCTCAACATAGCAATGAGGAGCCGAATCCTTGAAGCTCTGTGAGGTTAATTCACCCTGGAGTCTGTGGAATTGCAGCAGGGATGAAATGTGATCCCTTCCAAGCCCTGTCAGAAATGGGGCCAGCAGGCGGCAGAAGCCCTGATGGATCTGACACCATCACGGTTGCACCCAGGTATGAAGGGCTTGAATGGAAACTTATCACCTTACTGTCCTTCTTGGACGCCTGTTAATTCAGAAAGTGCGAATCCAGATCAAGAAAATACCCCGTTAAAGTAATAAACGCATAAAAATTAAACCTTTCTTTTCAAAGAGCTAAATCGCTTCATGGAAGAAAAATAAAAAACTCAACCCCAGACAAACTGGCCCTCAAATGCCCCTGCGGGCTCTGGTGGGAGGAAGGGATGGAGGGAAGAAGAGAGGGAGAGGCAATAGCATTTCCAGGAGAGGAAAAGCGCTCCCGCCACTGCGGATCATACACTGCAGCTTCGCGAAAGTGCTAGCACATATCGAAAAGCCGGGGTGCGGAGGGGAGCAGTGTGGGGGGCAAGAGGAGTGGTGCGGCGGGGGGAGATGTGGGAGGATTCCTTTCCGATGAAACTGCCGCGCTGCTGCCTGACTTTAGTTACCATCGCGGACTGCACCCTGCCCACCAGGTCCGCGGGCACCTAAGGGACCACTCGATCCCCTCGGCGAGGCTGCACAATGGGGAGGAGGCTGGGGACGGGCGTGCGGAGCCCAGCGACCATCCGGCTGAGCCCGCCGAGCCCCCCGCACCCCACCTGCGGGTCCCCGCCACCGCCGGGAGGTGCTCTCCTCAGCGTCTGGCAAAGGGCCCCTTTCAAACGGATTTTCTCCTCCCCTCGCGTCCTGCAAAACTCTTTTTTGCCCACTGAAAGAAACCCTTTGCAAAGGGGAAAAGGAAAAAAACAACAAAAGACGGAGAACAGAGAAAATCAGAGCCGAGGCTTTCCATTCCCCAACTTTCCCCCTTCTCGCCCCTCGGAGAAGGCAGATACTTGTCGCGTCGTTTCAGCCACAACTTGTTGAGTGACAACTAAGCTCAACACAACCGAAAATCGGACGCGCACTCCACAAAACTGAGTTTAGTGCTGAAAGAGGAGAAGCCACTCTGTTCAACAAGCATTTCTTTCATTTCCCCAGCCAACGAGTGCATCTCCTTTTCTGCATTAAAGCCACATTCACAGTGAAACGCTTGGACTGAATGGGAGCCATCCCGGCGGGTCTCCGGCCCCTCGCCCTTCGCCTCCCCGGCACCGGGAGCCGCTCTGACAGGTTTCCTCTGAAACACGACCCCAACCATGCCCCGGGTCCTTCTCCCGAGGTTGAGGGGGTGGGGTGCGGAACACGACTGGACTCCCCGGCTCCCCTTTGCTTTCTTACCTCCTCTGACCTCTGCAGCCCGGAGGAGGATGGCGAAGGTGACGAGCACGGTTACAGCCGAGTCCCAGGGCCACCTTCTCGTTTTCCACCTTGTGGACCATCTCTGCATCTCCATGCTGGGCACCCACAAGCGTGAAATAACGCGGGCGCCTTCAGTTTATACCTGCTCCGTCCTTTCCACTATATTCCTAGAGATGAATTCTCCTATACAGCCATACGTGATAGACCAAAAGAGGTGTTCTCTCTCTGCCCCCTCCCTCCCTCCCTCCCTTTCTATCTTTCGACCCCTCTGTCCCTCTCCCTTTCTCTTGCTCTCGCTCACACTCAGTCCGGCCTTGCGCAGGCTCCTTCAACCCGTCCTCCCCGGTGCCCTGCCTTCAGACTGAACGTAGATGCGGAGCTTTAATCCAAACGCGAAGAGCACCGCATCCCCCTCAAGGCTTCATCCCCCTCAGAGGGCTGGGCGAGCGGCTCCTGGGGCCACCCCTGCAGCCCGACTGACAGGCCAGTCGCCGGGGGAGGCCAATCACGCGGCTCTCCCGGCCGCCACAGCACCGCCCTCCGCCTCGGCGGCAGCACACCAACCGTTCCAGGGCCGGCAGCCCCCGGCACAGCGGACAGCAGCCCGCCCGAAGGCGGTTCGGGAACGGGAGCGAGCTGGGGGACGCCGCTGACGTATCCCCCCGCGGCGCCACCGCTGCCCGCTCCAGCCCACCACCCCCTGCCGGGAGCATGCGCAATGCCGGCTCCCCTCGGGTCGGAGGGACGGGCGGCGCCAAACGGGGCAGTGTGGGGAGGGGGCGATACTGGAGACGAGCGGAAAGCGGGAGGAGGGGGATGCTCGGCCGGGGGCGTGTGCGAGGTGGGGGCCGGGGCGCTGAGCTGGAGGCCTGCTGTGGGTGTCCCTTTGCCTGTGGGCACTGCCAGTTGGGACTTCAGTAAAGCACTGACACTGTCTCCCACAGTGTTCCGGAGAAACTGGCTGCTCATGGCCTGGGTAAGTGTGCCCTTCACTGGGTAAAAAACCGGCTGGATGGCAGAGCTCAAAGTATGGTGGTGAATGGTGTCACATCTAGTTAGTGACTGGTCACTAGTGGTGTCCCTCAGGCCTCAGTGTTAGGGCCAGTGTTGTTTAATATCTTCATTGATGACTTGGATGAGGGAATCGAGGGCACCCTCAGTAATCTGCAGATGACACCAAGCTGGGTGGGAGCGTTGATCTGCTGGAGGGTAGGAAGCTCTGCAGAGGGATCTGGGCAGGCTGGATCTGTGGGCTGTGGCCAGTGGGATGAGGTTCAAGAAGGCAAAGTGTGGGTCCTGCACTCAGGCCGCAACAACCCCCTGCAATGCTCCAGGCTTGGGGAAGAGTGGCTGGAAACTGCTCATGGAAAAGAAGCTGGGGGTGCAGATTGATGGAGCTGAACATGAGCAGCTTGTGCCCAGGCAGCCAGGAAGGCCCCCAGCATCCTGGCCTGGATCAGCACCAGTGCGGCAGCAGGGCCAGGGCAGTGGTTGTGCCCCTGCACGGGGCACTGGTGAGGCCGCACCTCGAATCCTGTGTTCAGCTCTGGGCCCTCACTCCAAGAGAGACATTGAGGTGCTGGAGCGGGGCCAGAGAAGGGCACCGTAGCTGGTGCAGGGCCTGGAGCACAGTGTGATGGGGAATGGCTGAGGGACCTGGAAGGGGGTTTGTCTGGAGAAGAGAAGGCTCAAGAGGGGACCTGATCAATCCCTACAACTGCCTGACAGGAGGTTGTAGTGAGGTGGGGTTGGTCTTTGCTGCCAAGGAATAAGGAACAGGACAAGAGGAAACGGCCTCAAGCTGCACCAGGGCAGGTTTAGATGGAGCTGAGGAACAATTCCTTCCCCAGAGGGTGCTCAGGCATTGGAACAGGCTGCCCAGGACAGGACTGGAGTCACCATCCCTGCAAGTGTTCACACACAGTGTAGATGAAGCCCTTAGTGACTCGGGTTAGTAGTGGCTTTGGCAGTGCTGGGGTAATGGGCTTCGAACAAGGCCACTCTGAGGTACCACAAGTACAACACAGACCCTACAAAATGCAGAAACAAGCCTCCCTTTTTCATATTAATTCCTACTTAGTGACCACATCCCAACTTCACAGATCAGGTTTTGAGATCTGTATATGCTGTAACTTCCAGGAACTCATCTAGAAAACTCTCATTTTGTCTTCACTTAAAACTCATGGATTGTGTTACTCGAGGAGTCAGGTAAACGTGTGCATAAACTATGCAATTTGCTGATTCCTCTTCCTATTTCCTTCCCGCCCCCTTTTAGCTAACACTGACCCAGCCTGTTTGTCCTCCCTTTTGTCTTTTCAGAATTGCACTTGTAAGTCACACCATAAATCAACAATAGCATCACCATCATCTTCCTTGTGTCATAACGATAGTAATTCTTATTTAGTTCTTAGGTAGGAGTCACTTTTCCAACATACATGCTTTACTTCAGATGTAATGAGAAGCATGAGGCAGCTTTTCTGACTTAATTCTAAAGAATCTGGTGTTGACTGCAATTTGCCTTCTGTATGTCAATTTATGTGTTTGCAAAATTAAAACCAGACTCAGATAATCCTTGACTAAGCAAATGCCAAAAATGAATGCCAGAATCCATAATAAATAAAAGTCCACTTAACAGCAGAATCATCCTCATCTCTTTAGGAACCTCTTCTTCTATTATAACAACAAAGAAATGAAAGCAATGGCAACAACCAATAACAGTGGATAGATGTCAGAGCAGCATTTCTCTGGGTCCGCTTCATTCTTCTGCCACATTCATTTGTGCAAGCAGTGACAAGAAGTAGAAGAAAAAGTAGCAAATCAGCCTCCACCACATCTTATGCAGGTGCTTCTAAGGCACAGACAGAACTTGCAAACCTGGGGCATGTTTTGAAGTTACATCTGCTTTGCTGTTGAAGTCTGTTCCAAAGAAAATAGTTTACCCCACCAGACAGCACCTCATGCAGATCTGAAGTCAACATATACTACTACATTTTCACCATTAATTCTTCAGACAGTTAATGAGTTCTATCTAAGAAACCCTCAGGGATACAAAAGGGCAGATGACATTAGCCCAGGGCACAGAGCCCAGCCCAGGCCCTAACCAATGACAGCTACGGCTGCCCACTGCTGTCTACCCTATGCCTGCCAGAGCTGTGGAAAGCTGGCACAGCTGCTCTGGCTGTCACAGAGGGGCTCAGTCAGTCCTGTTCAGGAGGTCTTCCTCTGCCCCAGCTCTACCGCTGCCCTCCCTGACTGCCAGCAGCGTGCCGTCTCCTCTTTCCCCCCCCATCAGCCTTGTCCTGTGTGCTGAAACAGCTGGAGGTATGTTTCCAATACCGTTAAAGGAACTGAATCATAAGTATGCAAAAGCAGAGAAGAAATCATAAGTTGCTATGTTTTGCTTTATTTTTGGTTATAGGGCATTAAGCACCGATATTATACCCCACCACTTCCCCCCAAAAGGCACAGAAAATTCGTTCTCTGAATGTCTGACAGGAATTGAATGTCCATATGTTGCAAAGAACCTTGCTTGTAAGTACCTTCATACTTATTGTTTCCATTACTAGTAATTAAACAGATCAGTGGCTTATATGTTTATTTTTCTAAATGTAAGGCATCCTTTCAGCTGAAGATAGGAAGAGTATGCTTTTATTGTTGGCTTCCGTGTATTTCAGATACATGGACTTGGCATAAAGCACTTCTAGCTTCACGCAGGTGTTGATGCCTTCTAAAACTTGAACTTTTTTCTCAAAAAAGAGGTATCTTGTTATATTCACGTGCAGTGTTCACTTGCAATATTCACTTGCTATGTTCACAACACAGAAGTGAATATTGCAAAATAAGCGGCTGTCTTACAATTCATCACCCAACACCTTTTCTATGACTTTAATTCTGTTGATTTATCTAGGTGGGTATTTAATCCTTGTTTCACTTCTGGTGCAGGTCTAAGTTTTCTAAGCTTTTTTCTGTTGTATGATTAATATTGGGAAGAAAAGTGAGTTATACTGCTTCAGTAAAGTGAACTCTTGTAAAAAAAGATGTCTTGCAAACAAAGATTGGTGGAATTAGGTCTCTGCTAGGGAAAATGCTAATGAGATGCTTTTTGTAGTTTTAAAAGGAAAGAAATATATAAATTCATGCATATAGATAAAATAAACAACTATTTCTTTCCATGATTCTATCTTCAAGAAGAATCATGGAAAATATACCATTTGTTACTACCAATAATAACTCACTGCTTCACTGAACTCCCCCACTTCCATTGTCTAAGGTTTTGAGAGATGAAGGTAAGGCTTTCTCTGTGACTCAGCAAAATTTGGGGCTAAGGAACAGCTCAGTGTCCATTGATTAGGGAGGACAGATTACAGGAAAAGAAATGTGACGCAGAACAGGACGGGTAGTACTCATTAGCTCAGGTACCAAAAGGCTACTAGTATTACAAGAAGGCATCATCTTTTGTTTTGTTAATATTCACTGGTTACCCAGCTATGTATTACAGTTGAGATTGAGAAGAATTCACTTGGGGAGCCTGCATCATCTGTTGATGTTGCGTGAGCTGCAGAGATAGTAATAAGGATTAGTCTCTTAGTTTCATGTTTGCTGTGGTTATTGGTCTGGTTATGGTGGCATTTAGGAAAAGAAGGTGAAGAACCCTCCCCATGTGGATTCTCTGTGCATCAAAGGGAGAGGAAACAAATTGGTGTTATCAGAAACTAGTGCATTATTTTGGGTAGATTTGTGGGGTTTGGGGTGGTTTTGTTTATTTAGTGATAATGGAGATGAGGATTGTTTGGGTAGTTTATTGCTTAACTCTGACCTGTCTGTGAGAGAAGATGAGGGTATGTGTTCTACCCCTTCCTACTTTTATGCACACCTCCATGTCCCACAGTTGCCTTCCTTCACATGTCCTACTCCCCAGCCCTCCTTTTTATCATCGTGCATCTGCATTGTTATGACAGTAAAAGTAACTGACTGCATTTACATAAAATCTGGCCACAGCTAAGGAGCACAATTTTTTCATTACCTTTGTTCTTTTGATAAGTCTGATAAAATTGTAATGCTCTATGAAGTTCCTCCTTTCCTGCTTTTACATAGCCTTAAGATACACAAAAGTAAATGCTGTTCTAATGCTGGTATGGATGACCTGTTTGAGGACCTACAGCATCCTGTATGACTGGGATGTTAGCTTCTCTGTGGATTGTGAGTCCATAGGACCACACATTGGTGAATGGAAGATTTTCTGACTGAAATTGTTCTGGGAATGTGCTATGTGTTTGACCTCAGGTTAAAAAAGAAAATTAAAACTCCATCAGCTTATGAAGTTCACTGAAGAAAAGCAGCAATCACTATCTGTCCTGGTCATATTGACTTTGTTGGATCTTAATCATGACCGTATTGTAGCACAGTCTGATCTTTCTGCACCTTCCTCAGTAGAGAGAAAAATATTGCTGAAATAGCATTTTACAGCATATAAACAGCATATAAACAGCACAGCATTTCCATCCTGTTCAGAAAGCAGCAGGAAGTATAAAGTATCATACAGTATTGCCAGCTCAGCTTGGTAATTCAGATGAAGTTTTTGGAGCTTATTTCAGCCAAACTCAATCTTTCAAGGGTCATCTACTGATACTTTATAGCACAGCACAGTGTAATTCATACAACAACCCACCATTCCTTTTTTATTTTCATGTGTATGTTCTCGGGATCATAACCTCTTGTAATCATAATTGCACTTAAGTCAAGGAAAAAAAAATATATGAACAATCACTGTCATGTGTAACATGTCTCCTAGAACATATTACGAACACCAGAATTTTCCTCATTTAAGACAACTGAAAATAAGACATACATATTTGAGGTAGGGATTAGCTTCTCAGTTCTGTGTAGTTTTTATATATTGCCATTACACACCAGAACGGTAAAATATCTCCATTTTGATTGCTGTTTCTGAATTTACTTAATGGCCAACTACAACTTTAAGTCTGTTGTGGTTCTGCAACAAAACACTTTCAAATATTTGCCTTTAATTGCTGGTATCTAATTTGTTCTTTCATTTGTTCTTTCCAACCCTAACTGTTCTAAGATTCTATGATTTGTTTTTACAGTCTGAGTCTTCCTTTTGCTGCAGACCAATTGAAACAGTTACATGGGCTAGGGAAACTGGCAGGGGACAGTTTGGACAGGTTCAGTTATTCTCATTGCCAACTGTTTATCTTACTATCAGAGTATCCCTGATCAGTTGTGCTTTTTTCAGTTATGTTCTTGAAGCTGTGGGCTGAGATCTACATGCCACAGTCCGTTTTTAATTATGACTTGTGACAAATCAAGAATGCAGATGTTCGACTATAAAAATTCTCTTCCAGTTCCTTTTCTGCATTGTTTTGTGGCATTGTTTTGTATTGGGGGAGTACTGGTGGCCTATCTAAAGCACAAGGAGGCAGCGCAGGCACAGGCTAAAGGTCTGCATGTATTGCACACTTGTAGCATGTTTGTTAGTTTCTGGCAACACTAATGTTACCAACCTCCCGGTTCCTTTTCCCTGGGGGAAATTAAGAGGGGGAGAGAACTAAGAAGGTAAATAGCTAACAGCAAACTAATTTATGCCTTCTTATGACAGCCCTGTACTTCCTATGCACAGACACCTTGCAATTGAAACACTTGTTAAAGTACTTTGAAGTAGAATAAAAGTTTACCATGTCCTATAAGAAAGAGTACAGAGAAAGCAAAGGTAACGTTTCTGTGCGGCCTTCTGCCCTGTATTATGCCTGCCCTGTTTCCCAGGTTTGAGAAGATGAGGACCAAAACATAATGTGTATATAAATAAATAAAAGAAAAAATACATTAGTAGGTTATCATTCAGTATATATATGTCTCACATTCAGCTACATCCCATTATATTTAACTCATGTTCCTCAAAAATAACACATCCTATCAAAGGGGCTGTCATAGGACAACTGCATTGGAATATGACGCTGCTGGCAGACTAGTTCAAATATTTCTCCTTATCCACCTCAGTTCAGAAAATAATGGTTATTTTCATAGTATTAGCCAATTAAAACTGAATTACACGCATTATCATGCCATGTAATAATTCTTCATTAGACATAATTCTATATCAATCACAGAAAAGAAACCCTTTTGAGGACAGTGGTGGGGAAATGTGCAGTAGCTTTAAAATTAAGCATAGCAAAGCTTTTAATTTGTTTTGGTGCCTTTTAATTGTTTAAGTTTTGAAAACTCCATTAAGGCCTGACCATACTCTTTTGAAATGTGAGGCAGCGTTCAGTACAGAGCCCTATAAAAGTCTTGGGGACCAGTCCCAGGAGGCCAGTGGAATCTGTGTGTTAAATGCAGTTCCCAGAAGGTATTGAGTAGTTCATGTGACAGGGAATAATGAAACAAGATTGCACTCAAACTGCCAAAATGCCTTGAGCTTCCTGTCCATGGGCATGGATTTCTGCAGAGGATATAATTCCTTTCTTGAAGGCAGTGTATTTTCATGTCTTTATGCGTTTATATGGATTTTGAAAAGGCAAGTATCTTGAAAATACTATTTTAATAATTGCTTAAGGTAATAAAATGTGAATATTTGCATCTGATATTAGGAGAAACAGAAGAGAATATAGCAGCTCTATGAGGACCACAAAAGAATAAGTAAATGAAGGGCCAGCAGAATATCTTTGCGTACACTTGTCCTATTTGATGGTATCTTGAAATTGTAGTTCACCTTTTTTGTCTATAATATGTGTTATACTAAATGACGAATGTTGATGGCTACTTCATTCACTTTAGTGGTATTTGTCTCTCCTTAACTTAAAAAAAAAACACCCGTATCAAACAGGGGCTCACAGTGCTTCCATAACTCTACTACAATCCGTAATAATCTCAGCTGCTCATATTTTGAATGTTTTTTTCCATAACATGATTGGTTTTTAGGCAGTAACATGAACATTATGAAATTTATCAGAAAAAATGTCTAGTTTTTCAACGTGTGTCTTCAAAGCAGCAATTGGTGTCCAAGCCCTGCTGTCTGCCAGGCACATTGCCCAAGCTATAAAGTAATGAGTTTTATTTGTAAACAGTTTGGACTGAAGCAAAAAGTAATAAGGTCTGATAGTATAGTGATAGTTGAGAAAGATGAAAACAGTAAACTGGAAAACATGCAAAATTTAAAACTCTAGCTTAATCTCTCAT
This sequence comes from Myiopsitta monachus, assembly GCA_017639245.1. NCBI lineage: Eukaryota > Metazoa > Chordata > Aves > Psittaciformes > Psittacidae > Myiopsitta > Myiopsitta monachus. The sequence goes on along the minus strand of CM029923.1, from coordinate 183,589 downwards.
TTTATTATCATAGAATCATAGAATGGTTTGGGTTGGAAAGGACCTTAAGATCACCCAGTTCCAACCAGTCTGCCATGGGCAGGGACACCTCACACGAGACCATTTTGCCCAAGGCTCTGTTCAACCTGACCTTGAACACTGGCAGGGATGGAGCATTTACCTCTTCTTTGGGCAACCTGTTCCAGTGCCTCGCCACCCCCACAGTAAAGAACTTCTGCCTTATACCCAACCTGAGCTTCCCCTCTTTCTGTTTGAACCTGTTGTCCCTTGTCCTGTCACTACAGGCCCTGATAAAAAGTCCTTCTCCAGCATCCTTGTATCCCCCTTCAGATACTAGAAGCTGCTCTGAGGTCACTACACAACTTCTCTTCTTCAGGCTGATCAGCTCCAATGTCCTCAACCTGTCATCATGCAGGAGATGCTCCAGCCCCTTGCTCTCCTTGTGGGCTCCTCTGGCCTTGCTCCAACAGCTCCATGCCCGTCTTATGTTGAGGAGACCAGAACTGTACACAGTTATCTCAAGTAGCATCTCACAATAGCATTGATTTAATGAGATACTATAAAATAGGGAATAAAAATATAGGAATATGAAAGTCCACATTTATATTCTTGGGTAAAGAAATGCAACTTCCATTACTTTGCTTCTTGCACTGCTATATTATTTTATGAGTTATGTGATCTGGACACTTGAGGTTAGAGTAGGAGGCTACTGATTATTAAATTATCATAGTAATAGGTAAACTTTATACTAGATAAAAGTCTTCAGTAGATGCTAGTGAGTCCAGAATTCAGTTATTTCAGTACTAAATATCTATTGGTAATTTTAACATCAATTATGAGAATATGAACTTTTGCTTATTTATATATGGAAAGTTCTATAGGTGTAATGAAAAAAAAATAACCAAAAAACTTATACATAATGCCTTGAGATTAGACTGCTAAGCAAAACATCAATCAGAATACAAGAACATTGCAAAATGTAGTGCTGTAAAATGATTATAATACACGCTGCAGAATTTCTGAAAAACAGTGGGCAAAATAATGAAGGTTGAAATATGCTTGTTTGTTTGCACTGAGAGAGACATTGAAAACAGGGGTCATTTCTCTGTACCAGGTGTAGTATTGACGTAGATTTTCAATGTTCAGAGAAGTCAAGTTTCAGAGATGCATTTCCAGCGTATGTTTGCAGATTGTGAAGTGTAAAAGGTAACATTTACTCTACTTTGTGCTAAGGATTAATGTAATGTATCCAGATTAATTTCAGAAGATGACTGCAATGATTTTCCAAAACTTATTTTATGGTCTAGTCTTCCAATTTTCCTCCAAATTGTAATCTGATATGAGAGCGAGACTGAGAAGTAGTACCTCAGGTAGTACCTAAGTTCCAGTCTTCCAGTAACTTTTGAAATAATCCCTTAAATTCCTACAAAGCCATGGTAAATTGCCCCGAATTAAATAAGATCAGAATTTCCTGCATTTTAAGGCAAATTTCTTCATGCATATAAGCAAGCATAACTATTAACTTTAGAGGATTTAAGTCAGATTATGAGAGCGCTGAATTTGTCCCTTTTGCCTTTGAAGCCGAGACTGAATGCATTGTATATGACAGTGTTGCAAGAAAGATGCATTTTGACAGGAATGAAAATAATGAACAGGCAGCTGGAAATACCTGGGCGTGTTATGCTTCTTGGCAGACTTCAGAAGCGGGAGAGCTGCTTCCCAAGCTTTAGAGTTGCCTGTGGGTCTTTTCACTGTGTTCATCTCTGTCAGGGCTGATTTTTCAGAATGATATTCTCTCCAAGGTGTCTTTTTCCTAATGGCTTACTTTAGCCTGTAAAGCATTTAGGCGTTCCTGTCTGCTTTCAATCTGTCTTAAATTCCCAAGAAAAGTCTGGAGCAAGTTTTTGATTCTAAGAAGGAATGAGAAAGAGACGGTAGCTTGTCATCCTGTTATTTGTCTAGAAACATGATTTCTGATACCCTATCTTTAGATCTGCTTCTGTAACTCATTGGACTTGCTGGTTTTAGGAAAAAAATATTTAGAAATACCCATGAAATTACCCTACAAAATGAAGCTGCTAATTTATTTAATAGTAGCTGCCCTTACACTGCTAGTCACACTGAAATTTAATCTAATTGTGTATTGGGAAAGAGGAACACAAAATACGTGTTAAAGATCGTGGTGGTCAAGAGAGCAATATTACTCTATCCCAGCAGATGTTCGTAAAATTGCAAATAACTATTTTTTTCTGCTCCATTTTTATCTGCTTCAACAGTGTATTATTCAACAGTCTTAAGAGGTAACTGAATTTTGTATATTTATGTTTCATATTTTCAGTTGCATTTTCTTAAAACTTAGTGAGTTTGTAATTGCTATAGGTCACTGCCATTTTAAATTAGTCAGGGTAGTGGCAAGAGGCAGGCAAACTCTTCATGATTTTCCAGCATTTCAGTTCCATTTTTCACAAGGAGAAAATAAACAAAAATACCAATGATATAAAAAGTGTATCTCCACTTTTTTCCCTCCACAAAATATGAAGAAATGAAAGATTTGGTGAGAAAATTGAAGTTGTTCTTGGGCTGTTTTTATTTTTGGTTGTGTTGGTTTTCCTATTTCTCATTTGAAAAAGGTGGAGGAAAAGAAAGGGAAACAAGAGAAATTAACAGTATCTACCTAAATATAATAAAGATGCTATTTTTATTCCAAAAGATCTTCCCTGTAGAACATGTATTTAGATTTACTAGTATTAGTTTGTAGTATTTTGAAACTTAATTTGGATTGCTTTCCCAAGTGACCCTGCAAAGACCGAATTGGATGTAGTACTTAGTCACTAGTTTATTCCTATTACTTGGGCAGTATAGAAAACTGATACTCTCTGTGAACTTTCCACAACAGAATCTGTGACTTCTGTATTCTGCAAAGAAAAAGTTCTATTTCATATCTGAAAGTAACTCAGGACAGCTGTGTTAATAAGCCTATGTAACATGAGAATGTTAAGTATTTTTAGATATTATGAAAATGATTTCACAGTAACAAATGTGCCATTTGATGGTATTAGCTGGTAGTACAGCTTTGAACAAGCAGCAAAGAAATCATTATTGCAACATTTTTTCTCTCTAATGTTATAATCAGAAGGGAGGTAAGTAAATGTTTGCTGCAGCAGTGGTACCCTGTTATGAATATGCATGAAAACATGTAAAACAACTAACTCCCAAATACTGTTGTTTGGGGAAAGGAAGGGGTGGCAAAAGCTGAGAAGAGATTTGAAATGTATAGATGAAGAAATCATAGCAAACCAGATAGCCATAGGCTGACATTGTGAGTATTTTCTAAGCTGGGATAGTAGTTTGCATTTGATGAATTATTCCTGATAGAAGTTTACAGTAATACAATAAGGGATAGAACAGTAGATTCTTGCCTTGTTCATTAGTGGTGAAAGCAAATAAGACTGGCTTGTGGAGCTCACCAAGCTTTCATTTAAAGCAATGAAGTGAGGGTTCTAAACTTTTATTTTAGTAAAATGCCAAATAAACTTTAAAATGAATCAAATCAAGATTGCAGATTGTTGGAAAACCTGCCTAACAAACTGGACAAGTTTACTTCCTTTTCTAAATCTTAACTGGACTTCTTAGAGCTGAAAAATATTTCGCTGCCATGTTACACGTAAATGGAGTCAGGATTTACACAACCATGTGACATCTTGCCTGGTTTTTCTGTACACCTGAAGACTGACTCACAGTCTACTTCACTAGAAAGCATAGAACACATCTCCCTTGGAAGTGTGCAAGATGAAAGTCACAGTTGTGTATGTCACTACAAATCTGATTTACTTGCTGTCAGGTAGGCATCCATCTAACCGTATTTTTAAACCCCAGTCACAGTTGTCAGTCTGTCTAGATAAAGCTTTGCAGCCCTTGCTGGTATGTGAAGAACATGAAGTCATGACTTCAAAGCATTTTAAAATAAAGTAGATACATCTTGCTGCTTTCAGTCTTTCTTCAGTGTTCCTGAGCAATGTTCTGAAGAATTCCTATAAATCATGAATTCAGTCTGTCAGACTGAATTAGCTGGCTGTTTCTAGCATTATGCTGTTTCATCTCCAAAGTAATGATTTCACAAATGTTATTTTTCTGGAACACACTGGCTGAAATTTGAATGTACAAAAGACTGGTTTTTATAACCTTTCCTCATACTGACTTGTACTTCCACATTGAAGTATTTATATTTATGCCCAGGGAGGGCATATATTTAAGTTGAAAATTGTCTTAAAATAATAGTAATGACCTGAAATGGGAAGCTTGGATTGTATAAAGTAGTTTAGTCCATGAAAGAAGATTAAAATGGCAATGGGAGAAGAAAAATATTGGTAACTGAAATACAGAATTACAAATAAGTCATAGAGAGTATTACCCATTTACCAACAAGGAAGAAGGAAAATCCTTGATTAATTCCTTTAGAATGGGGTAGACCAGCCATTTTGTGAGAGCAAGTACAATAGTAGATCTGTCTTCTTGATGACTAGAAATGTGGGGGTTTTTTATGGCACAATTGAGTTTTTTAGCTATTTTAAAGGGAAAGCTTTGATTTATTTTGGATTTTTATTGTAGGGTAGTACACAGATAACCACACCATCCTGTGTAAGGTACGTGGACAAAAATCTGGAAGTCTTGGTAACCATCCAATGAAACCTACATGGGGTTGATTCATTTAAGAATTTGTTGCTGGACTAAACGTAAGGTCTCTAGCATATGGAACAAAATCTCTGTTATGAAACAAAAGAAACCTTTCCTGGAGCTCAAGCTAGCTGAGTTCATTATATTCAGTCCAGACGGCTTTACAACCAATAATTCTTCTAGTTTATATAGCCTGTTATTTCCTGCGGGATGGTTTTATTTGACTATCCATTCACCTAGGGTACAAGTTTAACTTAAACTTGATGGTGTTAAGTATGGCAAGTTGATTGCATACCAATCTGATATCTCACTTTGCGAAGCCAAAGCAAGCATTAAAAAGCTCGATAATTGTGGCTTGCCAGACTTATAATTTAATACAGCATTTTAGAATTTACTGTGGCATATCAAAGGAATATGATCACTGAGATGAGGTGCCAAAAAATTACAGTATTATTATGTACCGTTTCCTGCATTTTCTTTACACTGTTATGAAACATAAACTGGATGCTACAAAACACAGATTAACCAAGAAAAACATTAAAATGTTAGGAAACTCTTCCTGAACTTGAGAGGTTAAGAAATTTGTAAAATCTCAATAAAATTAAGTTCCATAGATGTTTTAAAATATCTTTTCTTTAAAATGCTGCTTTTTATTTGCGGGAAGAGAATTAAGCATGGGTAATCTATACAAAATTAAATATGTGCAATACCTGACATGGTACTAAAGCAGTTGCAGGAGTTGTAACTAAGATAGCTTACTACTGATTCTAGCTGAGGGCATGGGAGCAGATGACACTTCAGTGCTAACAGAAGGTCTAACCCTCCCACACTGGCATGTGTTCTTCTTAATCAAGCAATAGCATCATTTTCTATTCCTCCACCTTTTATGTACTTTGATATAGTCCTATCGCACAGAAGTGTAATGTGAGAGAAAGAGCATGACAGCTGTCCACAGAGACTCCAACATAGCATCTTTCCTCTTGTTAAAGGAACCAAATGAGGTGCAGTTTGGTTTTCACAGATTGAGTTTTCAGCTGGTGTCACATGAAAACTGGTGTGTGGGAGCATGAGCAGTTAAAAATTCCCAGTTCCCCACACTGTGCTATGAAAGGATCTAATTGTCACAGTTGTGTGAAATCTGAGACATCAACAACTACAGAATAGCTCTGTTACTGTCCTACTGTTTTGGGGGAGTATTGTTTCCTCAAGCTGCTACAGGCATCTCAGGAGTTTGAGCTGTGAAGAAATGTTGGCATTTATGTGTCTATGGTTAAAATAGTTTCTGAAGTGCCTTTTTGATCTTTTCTTTAAGTACATGAAGTTGTTAGCTCTGAGTAGTTGCTCCAAGTACAACTTTCTTCAAAAAGAAAACAATGTTTGAATGGATAGGTATCAGGATGATGTGGCAATAAAGCTACAGCATTACAAGAGTGGACTCCCCAGAGTTTACTCCTCTGGTATTTCAGGCAACTCTTCAAATACAATCTCTTTGGTGAATTTATCAAGCCTCATCTCAAACAACTTTAGTTGTTTCTGTAACTGATTGTTCCAGAAGTCCATCATCTAATGTAAAACTAAAAATTGACTGACTGCACTTCTTCATGGATAACTTATACCTATTTTTTTATTTGAATGCATGGTTACTTTTCTTGCCTCCAGCTTCTCCTTCACCTGTTGTATTGACAGAAAGTTATCGTATATTCTGTATCAGCTTTGGTAGACTGAATCAGGTTGTACATTTAGTCCCTTCTTGTAAAGAGAGATCTCATTTTCCCTGATAGTCCTTTGCATTCATTTAATTTTGAGAGCATCTTTTAGAAGAAATGGTGCTTATGGTCTTCAGGTGAAAGACTTTACCTGGAATACTTGTGCCTTATAGACACTTTGATAATAAGTACTGCTTGTGATTTATTGTTGTTTTGTTAGGTTTTTTAGTTTTTGAGTTATCTTTGCTATTAAACATCCTTCAGAATGTATTTAAAGTTCACAGACTATTGTAGCATTTGGTTTCAAAGGAGGCGAATTTTCTTGATCCATATTTCCTGGTGGAATGCAGTCTTGGATACCTTTACTTCTCTCAGCTGATTTCTTTTTTTTTCTTGTGGCCTGACGAAGTATACCAGCATCCACAGTTTGTTCTTGTACGTCATAGCCTTATGAACCTTTCAGGTGTGAAGGAGGAAGCTATACAACAGATTCTCAAAATACATATTAGTCCATGTTTATGAAGACTTGCTCTCAGTTTGCATTCTACAAATGTGTGACTGTTAAAACTCAAATCCCATTGGGTTTACACTGCATCTTCATCAAAATGAAGTTAATTAAAATGTGAAGGAAAAAAAAACCTGCAAAAAATTGAACCAAGCTTCCAAAAGACCCACATGTCTCTGGACATAATAATGAACTGCAGCTAAAAACCTGGCTTTAGGCATAAATCTTATTGATTCCTTTTACTGGGAAGTACCTATTTAAAAACTTTAGGACTTTTTTTAGGGAATTTCCTGATACAAGGATGCTTACTTTGCTGTTTAAGAAAAAAAAATTTATACAGATCTTTTCTACTTTCAATGGTTATTTACAGTTACAGATGAGAAGACATTTATTAGCTATGTATTAAGTCTGAATATGAGAATAGTGAATACTTTAAAGGGGAGGGGGGAAATCCTTTCCTCCATGTCATTCCCAAGCTATCCCAGCTAACTGTTTGAGACAGCTGAGAGAAACCAAGTACAGAGACAGGTAAAAAAATGATAGATGGCAAAAAATCTACTTCATTATTCTGTCAAAATATATTTTTTGAATTATTGGCTGGCTATGTCAGGCTAGGTCAAATAAACTGATTACCATAATGTTCTTTTCAGCACCAAAGATTAATTGTTTTTAACTTCTAGCTTCACCCATGCTACTATTCAATATTTATTTTGGTAAAATGAATAATAAGTGAGGATAAGCTATATAGTGGACAGTGCTACAATGTCATTTGGAAAGGAAATGCTTTTCATTTGTCAAAGTGTGTAAGTTTTAAGAATAGTTTGTTGCCTGTTTTGCTGTGTTGACTCAGTCAAATATAAGACAGGCTATCTTAAAGTGTCACATGAATTCAAAATAAACATAGTACATTGGCATATGGATTTGAACGTGAGAATAATTTCTATAAGAATTGTTTTTTAAATACACATTGTGTATTATATGAAAGATAAATACTATAGAAAAAGAAGGGAGGGAAAATTAATTTCTGAAAGTAAAATGCATTTCTAGAAGAGGCAGACATGGGGAGGAAAAGAGCTAGACAGATACAGAGCAAGAAATGAGCCATTTTGGACATTCTTTCTGCTTTTCCATAGTGGAATGCAAAAAAAAAAAAGCCCACATGAAAGCAAAGTTTGCTACCTGTAGTGCCAGTACTACTGCAAGATAAACGCCCTGTGGCGCCTTTCAAGGAGTAGAGGAGATGCTTGCTTTATGTCACCAGCCTTTTTTCCACAGAAAAGACTAGTTTCTCATTTGTTTCTGGGCCAGCTGGTGATTGTACAATAAACATTTTGCAGAAGTACTTCATTATTAGTGTTTAACTTAATACTTCAGAATGTTCATGGTTCAAGTGCTTTCATTCTTTAAATGAAAACCCTGCAGAGATGCTCTACAGAGTTGATTTTAGAACTGCAAATACTATTTTCCTTAATATTTCTTCAGGGTTCATTGGGTGGTGGTTTGGTTTTGTTTGTTTGTTTGGGTTTTTTTGGGGGGTGGGTTTGTGTTTTCTTTTTTGTTATGAATAGGCACAGCTTCTTTGCTGTTTGTGTCAGCTCCTTTTGAGTGAACTTCCTTAATATAAATCAAGGCTTTATCACCTCAACAGGGCAATTTTTCATGGCCTGAAAATCTGAAACAAGAGCAGATGTGGATTCTGTAGACACTAACCTGTTATTCATATCCTCCTTTGTCCTTCAACTATTGGAACAATGTATTATGGCTAGGATCATAGCTGGCTAAAACTGAGCTGGACAAACAACAAGTAATTTCAAGTATTACCAATGCTAAATGAATTTTCTATTAATAATTTAATAATTTCAGGACTTCTGGGTTAAAAAATGATTGAATTATTTTGGCCCACTGATATACTGGTGTGGACTTAGTCTCACCATGCAAACAAAAATGGTTTCTTGCTTCAAATCACAGCATCAGGCATAATCTTACTTAGAGAATAGCACATTTCTATTTAAAAATGTATGTTGCCAGCCATTTGGTTCTGTTTCCTTATTAAAGCTAGTTCTATCTTGGGTATTTCTGTTCATAAAAGAATTTGATGCAGGTCATCATCTTGGTCTTTTAAGAGACAGATTTACAGTATAAAATGCAGAAGTATCTAATTTTGTGTCTACATCATCTTTTCTCCTGCTTTATTTGCAGTAAATAATCATATTTCTCATTAATCTAAATTGCTTGCCTTGAGAAGTTTGTCTTCTTTAGCAGTTTGTACTGTTTCTTCCAGTTGTACATTCAAAGGAAGACACCCCTTGCTTTAATATAGTGTGTCTTCATAGGAGACATTGTGCTGTTACCTGTTTCTGTTGCTTTTGTATTTCATAGAACTTCAGTACATGGGAAATGCAAAACACTGCATTGCCTCTTTGTTCATTTAATATATTTAATTTTGCATCATTTGTTAGTACTCTTCACTAAAAACTGTGATTTGGAAAAGCATTTTAACAGATACCTGCATTTCATACTTGGTTGCCTTGTATGTACATATATCTTATACGCCTGTGTTTTTCTGTGGTTTCTGTTACTACTGTGTATTTGCGTCACCTAATTTAAAACAGACTTTTTGCTGTTTTCAACTATAATGGGTTTGTGGCTTAGTATGTGAAATAGAATTGACTACACAAAATGTGAGATTCTGATGCTAGACATTCCGGCTAGGTCTCTACAGACAGGAATGTGCATTTGTCTGGGCAAGTATTATAGTTCTAGGGGTGCTTAGCTCTTTTAGTGACAGCCTGGATATGTTGAAGTTATTCGATTTATTAAAAAAAGGAAACCCCTCAGATGAAGGATTCACTTTAAATAAAAGAGAAAACTTCCTTGAAGTGTAAATCTTATACAATACAAACTGGAACAATTTGTGAAAGAAATATTGAAAGGGGAATAAAATATCTTAAGCATACCCAGCCCTGAATAGAAAGTAAACTGCACAATTTGAGAGAGGTTTACTAGCAGGGTTAAGTCCTACTAAATGAATTTTCCAGTCCCAACCTCCAGTTTTTGGAGTAAGCAGATACTTGATGTTGCTGTGGTAGTGATTAGCACAAGTCACTGGAACAGCCACAAAAAGTTCATAGGCAAAGAGCAAGCTGTTAAACTGGAATTGCCCCTATGGGGAAGGGATAGTTTCTCCAAGGTTAGGAGAGAATGAAGAGTAAGGGAGGAGAAACTCCCATTCTTAGGATAGGGGAGAGAGATGAAGAGTTTGAATTCCTCTGACAGAAGGCTCTCAGGGTGAACTAATGGGAGTTATGACTACTGAAAGTTCAAGTCTTCTTTTTTTTATTGTTTTTTATTTAAGTTCAGGTCTTCCCTTCAGCCAGCCATCATTATCGGGGACAGCAGCAATTGAGCAAAACCCATCTAATGGGCACACAGATATGTAGCATGATCACATAGTCCTCCCACAGGAAATTAGCTGAAAAATACAGCATTCCTGTTTCGTGGCCCAGGCAGTGCCAGAGGTCTTACGCTGACAACTCCTGTTTTCCAAGGCTTCATCTTGGAACACCCAAGTTTCAGACCACTAGCAGGATTTTGCTTAGAGGCTCTCCACAGGTATACTGATGGGCTTTGGTTGTCTTCTGGAGCACCAGGCACAGCATGGTGTGAGATGGGAGAGAAGACCTGCAGGCTTATAGATTGAAGCTCCTGTTATTTTTATAAATAAGGAGACTGATTTTACTATGAACTGAAATGAAAATGCTAGAAGAAAACAGAGCTTGTGTTTATATCATCTTACACAGCAAGGCACGAGGCTCCTAAAAGACAGGAAGCTGTTTGAATTGGTAATTCTCAGGTTTTTGCATTCTGAAACTGTCTACTCCCAGGACCCTTCTAGAGTCTCTTCGGGAACCAGAGAAGATTTCCTGTCTATTGAGGGAAGCATAAGGTTCTACCAGAGACAGAATAACTGGAGTTAAAGACTTACAATTTAATACTGCAGAATCATGAAAAAAGATGGATCATGCCAATTCCTTTTCTATTATCTTTATAGAAAACACTAGGATGCTCTTGTATCATTCACATGCAATTATACCAAAATAAGCATGGCTACGCTGTATGAGACCCAAGATCCATCTAACCCAGAGTCCTGTCCTGAAGAGTGGCCATGCGTGGAAGCCAACAGGCATGCAGGGAACATTTCCCGGTGCACTGTGCCAGGTTCTAGGGATCTACTATCAAAGATGTTCTAAAGTGGGAACGTCCTCACCATCATGGTTGAAAGCTACTGATAATGATACCAATTTGCTTAACTGGCTTTTGAATCTATTCACACATTTGGCATTCAAAATATTGCAGCTATGAATGCTACCATTTTGAGATGCAGTATGTGAAAAAATATTTCCTATTTTTAACTTTACTGACCAATAAATTATTCAGATGACTGCTAATTTTTTTAAATTACAAGAAGCACTAAGAAATAATTCCTAGACCACTTTCTCTGTAATACTATTTCAATATTTTTGTCTGGAGCAACTCATATCAAAGCTGAAGAGTCTTTTAAATCTATCCTTGTCCAGAAACCATTCCCCAATTCTGCTTAAAGTGGTTATGTTGCATCTACCTAGTGTGATGCTAAACATCCTTTTGTTAAAGGTGATAACTAGTAGCAGTGCTCAGATGTGTATGCTAGAGATCTAGTCAGCATTTAATAATTTTCTCATTTGTGTTACCACATAACTATTAATTTTTAACTTGTGTTTGTCTTTTTGTCAGTCATCAGAAAATTTCCCAGAGTAATTTTAAGATCCCTTAAATTTTTGGTGATAGTTTAGATCCCAATGTGTTATGTGCATATTTAAAGTAGTACGTTAAGTCTGAAAAACACAAGTGGCTTTACAAAGGCTCAAGTGTTCTGCTACTTTTACACAGTGAAATTGCACTGTAACTCTGTGTGTGTAGCAGGAGAGGGTGATATTTAACACAGAGCAGACTTCACAGGTCACTATTCTTACGAGCACTACAGAATTTGGATTGCAAATGGGAACTATGCTTTTCTAGAACAGTTTGAAACCCCTCATACTGACTGGAGGTTTACTTCAGCTGTTTTCTAGTTTTGATTAGCCATAGGCTTGCTAGATGTTGCTACTTTTAAAAAGGGATGCAATATCCTACTGCTTTTAATGTTTGCCACATTTATGTAAGAAGACCCAATATTTAGAAAAGATGGTGTTAGATGAATATCCAGTTCATGAACACATGCATCAAAACTGAATCCTAGTCTAATAATTTTTTGCATACACACTACAGTTGGTGAACTGGTGTCTCATTGTCAGTCACAAATATGTATTATTCTAATCTTTGACAGTGTTTACCAGTAGCCTACTTTGTGATCTAACTGCTAATTCCTAAATCGTAAGACTTACAATAATTCTTCTTTTTTTGCAAGCCCAATTTGCTGTGCTTTACTAGTAAGTTTCTAGCCATATTTTCCAGTGTGTTAGCTATGTGAAAATAAGGCCTTTTTGTAAAGCTACACATTTGGAGAAAATGCTGCAAAATTGCCCCTGTATTAACAGAATCCAGAGCATTCCTTAGTGGTGGCTCAGCATATTAACATGCAAGTTGCCTGCCCTTGAAAAGGCATAATTTGATCTTAACAGTTTTCCTGAATTCTCTGGTAGTTATAAGAAGCAATAGACCACAGTTCAGCTCCTCAAGCCGAAAGCAGAGTATAGAACCACGATGTTGCTGACTTGTGCATTTCTGAATTTAAACAAGAGAAGGAAAATTCTTTCTTGCAACTAAGTTTTTCTTTCTAATACTAGTGAAGAGTTGGAAAACTGAAAATAGCAAAGTGGTCCTAGAGGGGACCCAGTTCTTTTATCAAAGGCTTCTTCAGTGGTAGAGCTGTCACCATCAGTAGATATCAATGTCGGGTGAAATTCAGGATAGTATTGTGCTAGACCCAACAGGAATATCAGCCAAACATTAGAAAGGACAACGTTTGTACTCTTGAGCCCATAAAAATCTAACATTTAAGAAAGTACCTTCAGTATTGTTCAGAGTTGTTTTAGCATGCTTCTTATTGCCCTTGCTAGATATAAATCTCAATTACCAAGGAAAGGAGTAATAGTAACTTCAGTGATATTGAAGGAATAAATCCCCAAAAGGCAAAAGAGTTAATAGAAGATCGAATAGCTTATAATAAAATAACTATATGCTTCCTATCAGCTGCTTCTAAGGCAAGAGAATGGAGTTCAAAAACCACACGCTGATCTTGGCTACAGCAGAAATGCTACTTCTGAAAACAGTAGAATTGTTGAAGATTCACATCAGCATGACTAAAACTAAAATTCGCCCATTAGAAACTTTATTAGTTTCTGTTAGTATTATATTCTATTTGTAGCTATTTCTGCTGGCTGTTTTGGTTTGGGTTATTCTCAGGGTTATTTTTTTTCAGGGTTATTTTTTCAGGGTTTTTTTTTGCTTGGTTATTTTTTTTTATTTTTTTTTTTTCCACTTAATGAAGAATTTAAGAGTTTATACTGAGAAAATATGCATATGATCCTTTTCTGGAAGTTTGCTCTAGGTTTCTTTTTTTGTATGCTCCTCTTCTGAATAATCAGTTACCCCAAACTCCAAACTTCGTACCTTCGTATGAGCACGCACAGATGCATGCACACAGCAATACTTACAAGGCCATATTTGAAATGCCAGAATTCAACTTGTAATTTACTTCTCCAAGGCATCTCAAAATGCTGACACCACCACCCAAGGAGGAGATGAGTAACAGTGGATGGTAGTTGAGAGGGAGGCTGAGGTTCAGGTTGTAAAAGAGATGTGCACAGGGGACAGGGTCTGGTGTGCAGGAATCTTCTTGTGCTGCAGATTTACATGAATGGAGGTAGAAACAGGACTGGAGCACTCTGCTAAATGACAGTGCTTTAGCAAAGAGGCAGGTGGTTTCTCTAACATTGCCACCTTAACACTTTGCGGGGATGCTGGCTAAGATCCTCTGGTGTTTCCTTCTTAACGTATTAGCAGTCATGGGTTAGGGCACTAACTGGAGTGCCACTGCCTCCCCGTCGTTCTCTGACCTTGGTCCCAGGGCTGGTTTTCACACTTTCTTTCTTGAGCCCTTTCTTAAACAGGCTTTTGCAGAAGCATCACCAGCATGACAGAGGGGGCTCAGCTCTGCCCTGCTGTGGGACTGTTGCAGAACTGGACGGCTGCTGCCAGCACCTCACCACAGACACTGGGTACAAATGTAAACCTGGAACTTTCTCAGGAACTTTTTTAATTCCTGCTAATAAAATCCTCCTGAGTGCTAAGTAGAACGTGTAGGTATCAATGGAGAAGGGATTGGATGAGACAAGCAATGAAAATTGGTTTCTCTTTTTGTTGTATGATTAGGGTGAGCAGAACAAAGTCTGGGAGATTAATATCTGTGTGTAACATTCAGCAAGGCTCGCCCTATAACCAAATATAAAGCAAAACATAGCAACTTATGATTTCTTCTCTGCTTTTGCATACTTATGATTCAGTTCCTTTAACGGTATTGGAAACATACCTCCAGCTGTTTCAGCACACAGGACAAGGCTGATGGGGGGGGAAAGAGGAGACGGCACGCTGCTGGCAGTCAGGGAGGGCAGCGGTAGAGCTGGGGCAGAGGAAGACCTCCTGAACAGGACTGACTGAGCCCCTCTGTGACAGCCAGAGCAGCTGTGCCAGCTTTCCACAGCTCTGGCAGGCATAGGGTAGACAGCAGTGGGCAGCCGTAGCTGTCATTGGTTAGGGCCTGGGCTGGGCTCTGTGCCCTGGGCTAATGTCATCTGCCCTTTTGTATCCCTGAGGGTTTCTTAGATAGAACTCATTAACTGTCTGAAGAATTAATGGTGAAAGTGTAGTAGTATATGTTGACTTCAGATCTGCATGAGGTGCTGTCTGGTGGGGTAAACTATTTTCTTTGGAACAGACTTCAACAGCAAAGCAGATGTAACTTCAAAACATGCCCCAGGTTTGCAAGTTCTGTCTGTGCCTAATATAATTATCTCTGCAAAGAGTAAGTATTCTGTGCCAAGGAAATGAAACAAGTAGGTTCTTGAAGAATTCAGGCAGAGCCCACAACACTCAGGTGTAAAGATCAATAGATATTTAGTGTTGGGATCTTACAGAAGTTCGACTTCTGGTTCAAAATCAGACCTATCAAAAGTGATTACTCCTGAGGTACAAGAAAAGTCCTACAACTCACTCAGAAGGAGGCTTTGTGTAGTGTTGGGGAGAAACTATGGAGTCTTGTGTGAATGTCTTTAGTTACACACTCTTGGATATCCAATCTTAATTGTTTCTTAAATCAGAAAATAGGAGATTTTCTTCCTTTTCCCACAGATGTAAATTTTCCTTGTTCCCCTATTTATATTTATGGCTCGCTTTGTGGGCCGTTTGGCTTTCTAGGTCTGGAACCTCAAAAATTATCATGAGTTCTGTTTGTTCCAAACTGGTATTTTTCCCAGGGAAATACTTTAGCTGAAAACATTTGCCTGGTGATGATTTTGTAACTGCCTTTAAGAGTATTTTAAAATACTATTGCTCATTTTGTTTACTCATTTTTACCAGGTGATTGGAGCATATACAGCCTGTTCATTCCCCATGTATATAATGTCTACCTAGTTTAAGTGCAAGAGATGATACAGAGGTGAGGACTGAGTTCAGGTGAGGTCTGAGTAGATATCTACCATAGACAAAACATCTGTGTCTAATCCAGATTCCTTCGAAGCTCATTGCTGCTGCATGTGAAGTACATAAAGGTGTGAAATGCAGTAGCTTTGCAGTAATAGATCCTTCTTAACAGCAATAGCTCCCTTTACCTCATCTACTGGCAAGAGTACATCTGGTTCATTCACAGGGAAGCAAAAGTTTATTTTCACTACGTCTGTGAAATGCCTTTAGCTACTTCTGACAAAGGAATTTTATGCCAACTGCACATTGGAGGTCTATGGAGTGGATCTTGGGGGCCAGGAAGATAAAAAGGCCTGAGAGGGAAAGGTGGCTCTTCTTCCTTCTGAGATGTTCAGAGGTTTCACAAAATGTGATGCCGCATGCTCAATTCAGATCTTAAATTCATGACCAACTACTAAGTATATGTTCTTTTATTATTCTGTGCACTGTTGTCAGCATGACTGCTGTTCTGGTGGGGCTTTATGGTGGAAGAAAAGAGAACAAGAGACAATTGGAACTTATATGGCAAACTTCTAGGTTTGTCTGGTTTTAATTTTTAATGCTGCTTTGAATGGAACATTTAGGTCCCATAAAGATGTTTATAGTTCACTTTTTCAGGGAACACACTGTGAACTGCTTGATAGCTTTCTCAGATGTGAGGAGGGATTGGAGTTGTGATAGGTTAAATAATAGTATTTCCACTTGGTTCACAGTTTTGGGGGAAGAAGATCAGGAATTCTGGTTATAAAAAGGGAAGCTTTCCAAAAACAATGAGTGCTAGTTAAGTTTAAGAGATCTGTTAAGTTTCATTAGTAGTGAAAATGGAATTTTTCAGAATATTATGTCTTAGTTTTATATGTAAAGACCTCAAGGTACATTGTGTTTAGGGAAAATCCTAAAGAAAGGATTGCAAAAGTGGGCTTAGTGTGTATGTAAAAAAACAATAGCTAGAAGAATACCCTCCTAATTTGTTTCATGAACATCCAACTGTAGCGAGATCTCTTATTCAAATTGTAGATCTTGGTATCACAGTGCAAGACAGGAGAGGCAGGAGTTGCCTAGTGGTGAGTACGGTATATGGGAATGAAGTGAAAGAGGTGGAAGAGAGTAGAATCATAGAATCACAGAATGGTTTGGGTTGGAAAGGACCTTAAGACCATCCAGTTCCAGTCCCCTGCCATGGGCAGGGATGCATCACACTAGACCATGTTGCCCAGGGATCTGTCCAACACTGCCAGGGATGGAACATTCACAGCTTTCTTGGGCAACCTGTTCCAGTGCACAGCAAAGAACTTCTTCCTTAGATCTAACCTGAACTTCCCATTTCATTTTCAACCCATCACCTCATGTCCTATCGCTGCAGTCCATGATGAAGAGTCCCTCTCCACCATCCTTGTAGGCCTCTTCAGACACCGGAAGCTGCTCTGTGGCCTCCATGCAGCTTCTCTTCTCCAGGCTGAACAACCCCAGTGTTCTCAGCCTGTCTTTATATGGGAGGTGCTCCAGCCCCTTATCCTCTGACTTGAACAGCTCCATGTCCTTCTTATGTTGAGGACACCAGAACTGTACACAGTACTCCAAGTGGGGTCTCACAAGAGCTGAGTAGAGGGGCAGGATCACCTCCCTCGACCTGCTGGTCACGCTCCTTTTGATGCAGCCCAGCACATAGGTGGTTTCTGGGCTCAAGCACACACTGAAGCAGCTCATGTTCAGTTTCTCATTGACCACCACCTAAAGTCTTTCTCCTCAGGCTGCTCTGAATCTCTTCTCTGCCCAACCTGTAGCTGTGCCTGGGATTGCCTCAGTTCGGGTGCGTGACCTGGACTTTGCTTTCATACAGTTAATTATATCAGTTTTCACTGATACTATTCTAATTTGCTCAAGCTTTTCCATGTAGCTTGATAGATTATCCACTGGGACATATTTTGAGAATGGAGTGGTACTTTCTGTGATCAATACAACTGTTTGTTGAAAACTTAATTGCCTTTTTTGGCTTGAATAAATTGGGATTTTGCTCTACTTCCTCCCCTGCATTCTATATATAAAGTTTGATTAAGTTCTACTTATTCTTTGTGGTCATTTGTTTATAATCTTGGATTTCATATGGATGCAATATTTCAGTATGAACACTGTAACACCTTTCCCCAGAAATAGTGATTCTTCCTTGCTCCACTACCAAATATTAGATTTTTCTGGCTGCTAAACATGCTGCATCTGCTATTTCTGATGTATGCCTCCTCAGAAATCACCTTTTAAGCCCCAAATCATCAACTATAAGGAAAAAAAAAAGAGGATGATTTTGCTGGCTCCTTGTAAAATCTCACTCTCTCCCAGTAGAAGATGGATAGGTTTTGCATTAGCAACTGTGTGGAAAATCAAATGGAAGCATAGGAAAAAAAAAATAAATGTAACCCAGAAACTATTTCTGTCAAGAGCCAATAGCATATAATTAGCAGCCAAAGTGAAGGAGAGGTTTCCCCTGATATATATCTAGCTATGAAGTACTGACTCTGTCTGGAAATTCTATTTTATTATGTAATATATTTTGGAGCAGATCAGCAACTATTGAGCCAAGACAAGAGCTATATGTGGAATTTTCACTACTGCAAAACCACTGCTGTATCTTTCAACTGCTTTGAATAAATCACTCAAAGAAAAAAGTATGAATAAAATCTAATGCTGAAAAATCAATTCCCATGATTTGCTGCATGGCTGTTTCAAGTACCTCTAAGTTTAGTGTACTTTATTGCAGCAAGAACTAAGACATTTTAGGAAGACAAAGCATATGGCAGTAATTGTTCCTCATTTTTCTCTTTAGAACATGACTAAAAATTAAAGAATTCCAGGAATGAAGGTTATTTTGTTCCTTCATGTAAGCTCACCTGTGAGAACTCAGGATTATCCCTACTTTCTCTTTGAGAATAATAGCTATAATGCCTTTGGCACAGAGTGTATTGGTCCATAAAGTTGGCAGACAGGGAAGTCAGTATATATTTTAAAAAGTGCTTATCTTTTTACCTTTACAGGATTCTGCTTTTTTGTAATATAGAAAGATAAGAATTTAAAGACAAAGCAGAAAACATCTCTATAGGTAGGAGTATGGCTGGACGCAGGCAAATGGTGAACATGAATATCACTAGTTATAGAATATTGGGACTATGTTCGTACATGGGCAGGAGAAATATGTGAAATATGTTAACCAGGCAAAGGAATTGGGTACGTATCATGTTAACTCAGCGCTGCTAAATTCTGGCAGTAAGCCACAGATGCATATACAGGAAACTTATAGCACTCATCTTAAATAATCAAGCAGAATTTTCGGATGTGAGATTTGGAAACAGATTTTTTATTTCACAAATTCTCCGGTTGTGCAATATAGAAGCTTAGGTTTACAATTCCCAGACTTTACCAGTTTCATGCCAGACTCTGGAACCTGGATTACATCTTCCATGTAGTACTTAAGGATTCCCAAATCCAGTTTAGGGCAATTGTATGATCTAATAAATCATAATAAACAGTATACAAATAGATGTGACAAATGCTGAGAAAAGGAAACATATTTAGTATGTAAGAGAATATCCAATTGCTTTCAGAATACTTTAGTAACTAATAAATGTATTAAAAGCAATATTTGCTAGAAAGATTAAACTTGCAAGACCCAGAAAAGTTTAACGTAACTCTTACTGCAGAACAAGCTTGGTCATACTTACCATTGACACACTCATTTATGAATAACTCATCCAACATCTTGCAGTTTTTATTGTAATAATGTTATTATGGGCCTAGTAAAACCACCTCATTAGCAGTGTTGCTAAATGTAGGGTTTTTTGCATATCTGTTTATACTCAGTGTTAACTCCCCTAAAGGTAAGCGTAAGAATATATACATATACTGTTTTGTAACCTCTCTTAAACTAAGAAAAATGAAATTCTTAAAAAGGCCTATAATAGTTAAAGGTCTAGCCCTGAGTTGTCAGTAAGGCTTGAAAAAGTCTGATTGTAATAGAGAGTAAATCTATTGGAGAAGGCTGTCAGTGGAGAAGCCTTCAGAAGACGAATTATGTTCTGTGAAATCCCCTCTGTATGTAATATTAATGTGTGAACAAAGCCAGATTTATCTTTACTTAAAAGCAAAGTTGGTTATATTCTGTCACTTATTAGAACTAAATGGTGCAGTTCTAGTGGTCTCTCGCCCCAGAATAAATTACCATGCACCACATAGACTAGATTAACACTCAAGATTTGTCATCTTCCTACTTAATGTGTTTTGATTGTAGGTAAGTTGGGAGGTAGACTCTTCTTAGAGGTGCACAGTGATAGTTTGAGAGGTACTGAGTTCAAGTTGGAACATGGGGAGTTACACTTAGATATTAAGTAAAAAGTAAAAAGCTTTTTATCATGAAGGTGGTGGTTAAATACTGGAGACAGTTAAGACCAAACTGTACAAGGCCTTGAGCAACCTCATTTAATTAGACCTGTTTTGAGCATGGGGTTGGACTAAATGATTTCTGGAGGTCCCTTCCAAACTAAATTATGCCATTATTCCAGACTTAAAGGAGTACAGACCTAAAAGCAGAGCATTTCATCATCTTATTGAGTAACGTTTCAAGCAAGAGGTAAGTTAGCAACTGCTACTGTATTATTTAGTATGCTGAGCCACTGTGAGCTCATTTTGCTCACTGTTAAATTGATGAAGCCCTACCTAGGTGTGAATTGCAAGTCACATTCTGTGAAAAAGTAACTCTATCTTAGCTTTGTGATTGTTGATTCCTGTTCAGGAGAATATTTTCCATACCTATATATGTCTGTATATGTTGTCTAAGGCTCACACACATTTGAGTCCAATCTTATTTTATTACAAGGTCTGTGACAAATAAGGCTCAAAGGACCTAGAATGTTGTAGTTTGTCTGTCCCAAGGGAGGAACACTACAGGTTCTAAATGTACTGTGCAATCTTCTTTTTTGTTAGTGTCATTTGCTTTACAGCTAGAAAGTTCCCTTACTGCAGATTAAAAATGATCTATCTGGTCTTATTGTGGACATGAAGAGCAACTTACTCCCTTGCTTTTTCAGCATGCTTTAGAGTCCTTTGTTGCACTTTTCCTCAGTATGCTCTTTAGGGAATAAATCTAGATCTTTATAGTTTTTTGCACACCTGACAGGTTTGTACTTTTTCTCCCTTCTGGATTTCTGCAGGAAGTGGTATGCCCAGTGTGTGATATGACTTTCTGGTGAAGTCTTTACCTGTGCTCTGTAGAAAGGAAGGATTTAATTTCATGTTATGTCTGGCATCCCTGTGTACACTCTAAATAAGGTATAGTTTCTTCAAATAAAATTCTCTCTTTGATTTAGGTTCAGTCTGGGATTTTTTGTGTGATTTCTGTTCTGAAGGCCTCTCAGCTTAGTTCATGTCATTGCTTATCTGCATCTGCATGTAGCACTTGACCTATTTTAAATGTAAATGCAGTCTGAAGTTTTTTCTTAAGATTAACCTCTGTTAATTTTCAAGGCATAGCTGCCAGGTGTGCAAGACAAAAATATGTTGTATTAGTGTTCAGACCTGAAACAATGTCAATTCTAATTCCTAAGGCAGCATCAGTTTTAGGGCTGGTTTTGAATGCCATCAGTGAAGGACTTGCTCTCCTGGCAGCTGATTAAAATTTCAGTCAAATCAAAACGAATCATGGCTGTGCAGAGAATTGGCACAACGTAATAATGTGCATTACCTTAAAATACCTCTTAAATATGAGGGACCTGTCTGCAAATAGAAGACCAATTTCACTGAATTTGGCTTAAAAGTCGTACTCTAGTTAAACCAGTACCAATATGCACGTGAGTAATTTGTAGGATTTTGACTGTTTTGACTATGAAGTAGTAGTATTCAACTTTTATCTGCTAGATTGCATTTATTTAGAGCTACATTCAGTATATAGTGAAGTAAATGAAGGTTTGGGGTTTTTTTTTTCCCCTTTGCTTTAGATGAGCTGAATGAAGTCCTCACTTGAGTGAGACCTCACTTGAATGAGACCTTTAGAGACCTCACTTGCAGTATTGTGTGCAGTTCTGGCGTCCTCAACATAAAAAGGACATGGAACTGTTGGAATAAGTCCAGAGGAGGGCCACGAGGATGATCAGGGGACTGGAGCACCTCCTGTGTGACAACAGGCTGAGGAAGTTGGGGCTGTTCAGCCTGGAGAAGAGAAGGCTGCGTGGAGACCTCATAGCAGCCTTCCAGTATCTGAAGGGGGCCTATAGGGATGCTGGAGATGGACTCTTTCGTTAGAGACTGTAGTGATAGGACAAGGGGTAATGGGCTCAAACTTAAACAGGGGAAGTTTAGACTGGATATAAGGAAGACGTTTATTACTGTGAGGGTGGTGAGGCACTGGAATGGGTTGCCCAAGGAAGTTGTGGATGCTCCATCCCTGGCAGTGTTCAAGGCCGGGTTGGACAGAGCCTTGGGTGGCATGGTTTAGTGGGAGGTGTCCCTTCCCCAGAGGGATTGGCAGGGGGTTTGGAACTAGATGATCTTAAGGTCCTTTCCAACCCTAACTATTCTATGACTCTAAGTCTTTAAAGAGAAACATTTATTTTCGGCTTCTAGCTACTTTATCTGATTTTGCTCACTAAAAACCTAGTGGAAGGTATCCGTGTCTATGACAGGGGAGTTGGAACTGCATGATTTTTAAGGTCACTTCCAACCTAAAACATTCTATGATTCTATAAAATTACTAGAGAGGATTTTTCACTGTAAAATGCCACTTTAAACATGTCAGGGTTAAAAGTTGAATTAGTTTCTTAGTGCCTAAGAAACTCAGACATTTAAGTAAAAAACTAAAAAGCATACTACAAGCCATTGTCTAAAGGTTGTCAGTCTGAAACTTGTAATTTTCCTTCAGATTAGCTTTTGCACAGAGGATCCAGTGTTTGTTTCTTCTGATAATCCAATAGACAAAACTAAAATAGCTGTGCTTGCAAACAAAGACTTCACTTTGTAGAATGCCAACAGTCATTGTAATTTATAGTTTGAATTTAAGATTACGAGTTTCCCAAAACAATAAGGTGTGTCCCAGATGGATGTTATCAGGTCCTTGTTAGTAAATGACCTTACTGTACATAAGTGCTCACATTCTCTTTTTAGGAGTGCTTGTGAGTACTCTTACAATGCTGTGAAATAACGTTTCATAATGGTAATGTGACAGTGTTATATATTGTAGTAACTTTATGTATTTAAAATGCAACTTTAGAAGAACAGTATATGTGAATAGATTCCTTTCTGATAGTGAATAATGTCACTAGCTATGTTCCTCCTGTTTACAGTAGGAAGTTGAAAGGAAGTCTTCCAACCTGCTGCATAATTAGTACATATTTTCAATTCTCTTTTTTTTTTCCCTGAGCTACTCTCTAGTTCTTAGAGGAAGAAAGAGAATGACTGAGAGAATGAACAGCACAGTCTTCCAAATCTGCAATGGGAAAGTAAAATAAATATGACAAATTAATCCCTTTGGACCTTGGAGTGCAATTTTTCAGACACAAGCTCCACTGGAATCCACTGCTACCACTGCCAAGGAGTTAAATTCCCTTTATATATTTCTTTTACTTACTCAACTCACTTTGACTTTTTGGTCTATTTTGTTTGATTCCCTCACCTACTGAAAACGTATCAGTATATTTCTTTTCTAAATACAAACCAAAATAAGCACCGTAGCTGCACAGGGGGGAAACAATCAAAGCACCGCACTCTGCTTCTCTGTCAGGCTTTTATTTTTGGTA
The DNA here is from genome assembly GCA_017639245.1 of Myiopsitta monachus. NCBI lineage: Eukaryota > Metazoa > Chordata > Aves > Psittaciformes > Psittacidae > Myiopsitta > Myiopsitta monachus. The sequence continues at coordinate 160,214 of CM029923.1, read as the reverse complement.
ACAGTAATTCAAACAGCCAGGTAAAATGCTCTGGGAGCTGGCTGATGCATGACCTCAGTTGTTACCAGTTGCTGAAGTGCAGTGCTATGACAAATTATCATACCCTCTCAAACACTTGCTGAACATTTCTTGGGGCGGGGATGTCATAGATATGAAAAGTTGTCTCAGTAGATATCAAGAAAATGAGACAAAGACTGTAGTATCTAGGGTGTACTTCTCCCTATGCTGATGGAACTGTTTCTTTCCTGACTTGTGAAGATGATGTTCCCCATGCCACCCCATCCCCTCCGAAAAAAAAACCAAACCAAACCAACCCAAATCAAACCAAGCAACAAACAAAGAAGAATACTTCGGAAGTATTTCTGAAAGAGCCATACAGCTTGACTCCACAGCTGTAATCTTAATCTGGTGACCTCTTTCTTGATGGGACTGAGATTCCCACTGGCAGGAGAGCTCGTGTTTTTTCAGCTTTATCTTTTCCAGAAGGCAAAAAAATGTGGTGCAGAAATCAGACATTAAGAGGGAAAGCTACTCTCAAGTTCTACCTAGCAATGCAATGCTACCTGTATTTGTAATAGGAAGTTGAATAATGATGCTCACTTTCAGAAGCTGTATTCTCTGAATTGATTTTTTCCAAATGCTTTGAAAAGCAAATTCTGTGTATTTTTCTAGTTAGATAAATAATAATACTGCTTGGAAACTAATTTTATGGTGTAAAAATGCTAATGTTTGCCCTTTGAGGAAAAAAAAAAACATTGTTAATAAGAGATGTGAAATGCATTTGACCTCATAGTGGCCTTCCATTGGAAGGAGCATCATTTTTATTTGAATAAATGAAAATCAGTGTATAGGACAATAGGATAATTGTTTGAATAATTAAATTGGATGCATTTACAGCAAAAAATTCTGTACCTTTTCAAATTAATTTTCAAAAACATAGTGTATCACACCTTCAGTTTAAAATGCCAAGTGATTTTAATATGCCACTTGTGAATGCTGAGTAGGTTTCATTTGAGATGTTTATGTATGTAAGGGAACCTGGAAATTGCAGACAGTGATCTCAACAGTCAGGACTTTCTGTGAGCTGCCCATGAATAGTTCTCCAGCATAAAAATGAGGAAGAAATTTTGGGTTTTTAAGAACAATTCTTATGGAGATGAGAGCCAAACTGCCTCTAAAGTACTGTGTGCTTGCAGGTTCCAGTGCAAACAGGAACAGGTTTCTTCCCAGTGAACACTCACTCTGAAAAACAGCTTGGTATCCACCGGCAAGATGAAGTCCGTTTTATTCCTCTAATACACCAAGTAGTTCAAATTAAGTTCATCCATAGCTTGAATAGCTATAGCTTTAAACTGGCAAGGCTTGAGGTACTGCTAAATGAGCAGTGTTGTTTAAATTTCACTTTTTTATTGGACCAGAGTGACTAACATAAAACTGGTTAGCAGTTGGTATTGTGCTGTTTGCGTGTTTTCTTGTATAGTGACAAAATATACTTTCCATTAGATGAAAGATGTGTACCTTGATTGTGATATGAAGTCAGCAGAGAATTCCTCATACTGTAACTGGCTAGTCATTTGTCCATTTGGTCCAGACAAATATTCTCCCACTGAACTAACAATAGATTTCTTACCTGGTTCATTGGAAGATGGAATCCAGATGTTTGAAATTTAAATATTCAAAACCGATATTGCTTAAACTACAGCTTGTGGGGTCTTTGTGGGTCAGTGGGATAATTCCTGGGATCTGTGATACACTGATAACGATGTTTTTTCCTGGGAAAGCAGCAGTCCCCTCCTGTCAAGTGCTGGCTGCAGGTCTAGCTTTCTGGAGGAGGCAGTCTGGCGAGGACGCAGTCATGGCATTCTGGGGAATGATGGCTGTTGGGAATTGACCATGTTTAATTGTCCTGACTCTTGCAGCCCATCTCTAGCCTCTGCCTTTGTTGGGCTAAGGAGTTTTGGGTATGGGCTGAAAGCAGACTCTGGATCTGCTGCATATTGGTTGTACTGCCCACAGACCAGAAGTGTCACACACATTAGTGTCAGACTAAAGTCATAGTCCACATAGTAATAATATGAATATGCCCTGCTTACCCTACCAGACAAATTAGTTACCACTGTTGATATGCAAAGTCTATAGCTTTAATTATTTACCTCAGTTGTTTTTTTCCAATTAGTCTACTCTTCTCTAAAAAAAATGCAGTATGATAATAACACAATCGTTAATGTGTGATTCAGTGGATACTTATTGCAGTAAGACTGAATCAGAAACCATCTAGTTAACTCCTTGAATATTTTGGTGTGTGTCCATGCATAAAAACTCGAGTAGGGGTAGAGCAATCAAAATTCCTGCTGCCTTTTATTCTGGGATGAAGAGCAACTTAGATGTCAAGTCACCACATATCTTTGCTTTGCAACCTTTTGTTCTCTATTAGTGGAGAATAACATTTTGATACCAGAGTGTACTTGTGTTCCCAAGGTTCAGGTCATTCAGATCAGTCCAAATAGAAGAAGAAAGCTAGCCATCTGGAAACAGTGTTAAAAGAAGACAATTGCTGTATGCTGAGCTTCTTGGAAGGTTTGAAAGTTGAACAGAAAGGGCTCACACCTCTGATATTCCATTAGGGTAGCAAAACATTTGAGTTACTCCTGCAATAATACCTACGTCTTGGTCTGCTCTCAACAGCTGGTATTTGTGTTCTCTTTTTCGTTGTTAAACTTTTAATCACAGGGTGTCTTTTTAATTTGAGTAATTGATCTCTTATAGGTCTGTGTGACCCAACCCTGTTAGGAGACACAAATGTAACAAGCCAACTTACGAAAATAATGCCCATAACAAAGAAAGTGGTTTCCTGTATGTCCTTACAGCAGCCAATTGAACCAGTTCCTTCCTTAGCTTTAGTGTAATGAGAGGGTGTTTTTCTAGCATACTGCTAGGCTAACAAATCCCAAGAACTTTAGTTATATCATTACAAGACTCCAGCTTTCATCCACAATTATAAATAGCTTTTTTTGTTGCCTTGTTCAACTTTTCCCTAGGTTTTCTAAGTTAATCTGGCAGGCTACCCTCTTGCTACCTCCGCAGCATATAACTTCTTTTTTGACCCCAGGCTTCTCAGCAGAATATGCTGCTCTAGGGTAGCTGAGCTGTCTAAAGCCTGAGCGTAGAGATGTGCGTAGCCTGTGCCACCCTGCTGCCCCAGACCTGACACTGGTCTCCAGCTCTGGTTTGTTACACTCATGAAAGAAAGCAAGAGAATTCTATAGTACCACACTTCATTTATTTCACAGTCTTGCTCATTCTCACATGCCATCCTTTCTGTTTATTCCTAAACATGCGTGATGTTTTTTAGTATACTTGACAGCTGCCGCTCTCAGGCAGAAGCACTTGTCTTTTTAATGCCTACTTTCAATTACTTCGGATTCTTCAATGCATTCTTCAAATGCACCAAATGTTTTTGTGGTTGTCTGAAATGCGATTAAAATCTAAGGGCTTGGGGAACAGTAATAAAGGTAGAAAGAAATGGCTGCATTTTCTTTAGTTAACTGCAGAGTAAGACTGTAAATCTAAATATTGTATTGTTCTCTCAAATTGTACCCATTTACTTTTGTAATCTCGATTTTCTTCCTGCTTCCTTTGCTTTCAGTTCCACATCAGGGTTTCATTCAGTTCGGTAACATATTTCTAACAGGAAGAAAGGAAATAATTTCACAGGTTAAATGACCCAAAGAAAAAATATTTTCATGCTCCTCATGTTGCTATCTTTATAGATGTTATTGTAAACAGTTTTTCATTCTTTTAACTGTCCTGTACTGAATCTGCGTAGTAGGTGCTTGAATGGCTTCAGGTCGGTTTTTTTTCAGAATGTAAGTAATTCTTCTGTAGCTTTATAGGTCATATGTTGATGTATTTTATTGAGTTTCTTTTCATTATTGTACTGCCACCATTTAAAGTCCCCCGTGCACATTCACAGCTCTGTATTTGTCTCCTTTTCCAGATCAGAGTTTTTCAAATTCACTGTTCAATCCAGTGAACAGGATTTGTTAGTTTGGCTTTACTGAAGTTTAAAATTAAATCAAATTTCAGAATACTAATAAGTGATTGTCCACTGTCCTGACTGGGGGTCTGGCCAGCCTCTTCTGACATGGCTACTGCATGTGTCTTTCCCCCTTAACTACTCATTTTTCTTACAGGCAGGGTTTTGTAGCAACCCTTCCCATATTGCTTTTTTGCCTGTTGAAATCTTTAACCTACATTCCCTATTGGGTTGTAACACTTCATTATTTCTGCTTTGTCCCAGCACTGCACACTTTGCTTTGCCCAGAGCAGACTGCCAAGAGAAGTGCAAAAGTAACAGTTTATACAAAAAATTACATACTTTGCCACTGTACTGAGCACTGCTTATTTCCAGGTCTTCTGTTTTGACATATTTTACTTGTTTTAATTAATGTTTCATAAAGGAAGTGGTAGAAGGATTTAAACAATTCTCTACCTTAGATGTTATCTCTTTTCATTTAATGTCTGAGCCCCAGCTGGACACTATTTTCCTTATGAAAACTTACTCCAGGGAGTCAGATTCTCTCTTGGCAGAAAACATCCCACACTGGTCCCTGGTTTTCTCATTTAAAAAGAAATTAATCAACATGAAACATTTCATGTAAATTGTCACACAAGAATCACCATAACATTTGTTGGGCTGCACTTTGGCAAAGTGATTGAAGGATCTTTTAAAGCAGAAAGAGAAAGAAACCAGTAAAAGTAGATAAGGAGAGGTGAATGATGGGGTAAAAACTCTGGAGGTATCATTCTGAGGAAAAGTGAACTGCCAAAAAAGATACTTTGCCCACAGTTATTTCCACACATTGGATATTTGACTTTATTAAACAGAAGTAAAAAACATTGGTACCAGGAGGGTCTGAGAAGTGGACTATCACAGACTCACAGAATTGTTAGTGTTGGAAGTGACCTCTGGAGATCATCCAGTCCAACCGCCTGCCAAGGTAGGGACACCCAGAGCAGGGCACACGGGCATGTGTCCATGGTGGGTTTGTAATGTCTCCAGAGAAGGAAGCTCCATAACCCCCCTGCGCAGCCTGTGCCAGGGTTCTGACACCTTTAACAAAAAGTTTTTCCTCATGTTGAGGTGACAACTTTTGTGTTTTAGTTTATGGCCATTGCTCCTCGTACTGTCACTGGGCACCACTGGAAAGAGTCTGGCACCATCCTCCTGGCACCTGCCTTTGAGCTATCGATCTGCATCAATGATGTCCCCTCTCAAGCTGCTCTTCTCTTGGCTAAACAGGCCCAGCTCCACAACCTCTCCTCTTAAAAGAGATGCTCCAGAACCGTGATCATCCTTGTGGCTTCCACTGGACCCTTTCCAGCAGCAATTTGTCTTTCTCATACTGAGGAGCCTACAACTGGATGCAGTGCCCCAGACGTGGTCTCACCAGGGTCAAGTAAAGAGGGAGAAATCACCTCCCTTGACCTGCTGCCACACTCCTCGCCACGCACCCCAGGATACTCTTGTCCTTCCTGGTTGTAAGGGCTGGTGCATGGTCAACTTGTCATCCACCAATACACCCATGTCCTCCTCAGCTGCACTGCTCTCTAGTGGGTCACCCCCAGCCTGTGCTGGTATTTGAGGTTCTTCCTGCCTAGGTGCAGGACCCTACACTTGCCCTTGTTGAGCCTCATTAGGTTTCTCTCTGCCCAGATGTCCAGCCTATCAAGGTCCTGCTGAATGGCAGCACAGCTTCATATCATCAGCAAACTTACTGAGGGTGCACTCCAGCCATTCATCTAGGTCATTGACAAACAAAGTTGAGCAAGACCATACCCAGTATTGATCCCTGGGAAACACCACTGACTTGAGACCTCCAACTGAATTCTACCCTGCTGATCACAACCCTCTGAGCTCCGCGATTCTGCCGTTCAGCCATTCAACTATACTAGTGGTCATATAAAAAATTTACTTCACTGAGTACCTCTTCTTATCACAGTCTCTGTTCTTCCTCTCTTGTCCATCATGGCGGTTTATGTTTTGGGGATTTTTTTCCTGTTTGATGTAAATTCTAACATTGGTTATGTTGTCTTTTTGCTCCTGGGAGGACAGCAGACTTTCATGTACAGTCATGTTACAAGTAGAGCCACTTGATAAGGGATGATGTTTGATTCCTTTTTAATTTTTTTCATATTCTGAACTCCATTGATGCTGAGCTTTCCCTTGATAAGTCTGTGTATCTTTTAAGTACCTTTATTGGCTACTTTCTGAGGTTTGTTTTTCTGTGGCAAAATGTCTGCTTGGAGATCTTAGCCTTTTCCATTCCAATTTCAATGTAGATGAAGCCCTAGCAAGTTGAATTTGGCAGATGACCAGCGTATATTCAGAGCCTGCACTACTCATGCTGGAGACGTCATCCAGTCTATGAGAATAAAATAATTGTAGACATTCCAAGAAACATTTTAGGATGTAATTAAATAACAGCACTGAGCTGGTTCCTTTGGTAATTTAGGATTCTAGAAGAAAGAATCACTAAATACTTTTCAGTGTTTCATGTTGTCATGGGTTCAGCAGTAGCAGTCGTTTTTTCTCCTTCTTGGTAGCTGGTGCAGCGCTGTGTTTCTGATTTTGGGCCTGGGAGCAGCGCTGATAACAGTGTTTATAGTTCCTGCTTGACGATGTTTTGGCCTGGCCAAGGACTTTGAGTTTCATGCTATGCCAGGGAGGAGGGGATCCGGGAGGAAGCAGAGACAGGACACCTGACCCGAACTGACCAAAGAGGTTATTCCATACCACAGCACGTCATGTCCAGGATGTGAAGTCGGGGGGCAGAGACCCGGAAGGCGGTGGGAGTGGACTGGGGGTGCATGGCATGGTCAGGTTTTTGGTACTGGGGGGTTCGCTGCTGGGGGGTGCACTGGCTGGGTTGGGCTTGGTGAGCAGTTGTATTCTCTTTCCTTGTATTTCTCCTGTATTATTACTGGTGGTAGCAGTAGTGATTTGTGTTATACCTTAGTTACTAAACTGTTCTTATCTCAACCTGTGCGAGTTGCATTTGTTTAATTCTCCTCCCCATCCCCTGGGACTGGGGGAAGAAAGAGGGAGTGAGTGAGTGAGTGAGTGAGTGAGTGAGTGAGTGAGTGAGTGAGTAAAACTTCGTGAGTTATGAGCCTGGGTGAGGCTTAAACCACGACACATGTCCATCATTAAATAGTGAAATTCTTTTGGATTTCACAATTAAAGGAAATGAATGTAAGAAGTATAAATAAATCTCATTATTTTTCCCTACTAAGAAGAGAAAAATCATGATGAATTATTGTATGGTTCAGTTAGCTAATGTGAATAGTTGAGTTTAAAAGCCCATGCAAGTGAACAGTTCTGTATTAGGTAATTTTTTAACCATTCAACTTTGACTTTCTTTGTGCTGGCAGATTCGTTGTTATAATTAAATGTGCTTTTTTATGTGTCTGGTATGAAATAGTTTTACTTAGTTAAGTGGCAAAATATAGCTGTGTAAATGTCTTTCTACTCATAATTGGACCCTCTGAGCTTTGCAAATCTATGGATTATGAACAGACCCTATTTCCTTTTAATAAGATATCAGCTTAACTTCCAGAGGAGGCAGAATCTTATCTCAAGTGAAATATGATGTGAAAATTGGATTTCCCTTTGGCTTTTGTCCAGTCTGTGTCTCACTGAAGGTGTAGGCACCTTGCAGTTCCTTAACAGAATATGATGGTATTGCTAGCCCAAAATCAGACACTGTACAGGCTAACATTAGTTTAAATTATACTGAAATTGTAACTGGTTTTAGACACATTTCTTGACATTCAGATACTTTGATTAGTATAGAGCCTAAGGGATGTATGGGGTGGTAGGGTGGTTCTTGGATTCTACTGAAATTCATTCTGCCTCTGTAAAAAATACCAGTATAATGTTTGTCACTTCCTGATAAAACTGTTATATTGCTAATTGCAATCTGGGTAAATCACATTTTGCTTTATTAGATTCATTCATACTAACTATGTAAATGAGTTCACAAACATTGTAATGGTATATTTTTGCAAGTTTTAAAGACTAATTTTAGTAAACTTGAGAGATTTCTGATAGAGGCAAGAGGTGCAACAGAAATAAGTAGTAGTCAGCAGTTTTGATAGTTAATACACAGAGGCAGTCTGTTGTGGAACTCTTTCACCGAGTTCTGTAAAAATATTTTGCCTTCACAGGCCTTATTATCTGGTATCCCATGTTGATACTGGTGGGAAATAAAATAAAGCCGTGTAGATATGTAACACCATGACAAAAACTATTTCCAATCTGTAAAAATAATTTCAAATGTACCTGCTGCAGGATGTTTCCTATATCCATATGCAATGTTTTACATGTTGAAGTGATTGCTTTAGCAGAAAATGTCAATCCACGGAATGATAACTGTGTCATATACTGGGGGTATTCTTTACAGTCTCTAGCACGTCATGAGAGAGACTCAGACGTGATAGGACAAGGGGTGATGGGTTCAAACTGAAACTAGGGAAGTTCAGGTTAGGTCTAAGGAAGAAGTTCTTCCCTGTGAGGATGCTGAGGCGCTGGCACAGGGTGCCCAGAGAAGCTGTGGTTGCCCCGTGTCTGGCAGTGTTGAAGGCCAGGTTGGACACAGGGGCTTGGAGCAAGCTGCTCTAGTGGAAGGTGTCCCTGCCCATGGCAGGGGGTTGGAACTGGAGGAGCTTTAAGGTTCTTTCTAACCCAAACCATTCTGTGATTCTATGTTCATTTTGCTGTTTGACCTAACAGTTTACAAGTGTATTTACCTCCTTAAGCAAAACTGTGCTCATTGTATAATCTATTTGTCAATAAGCAAGTGTGTATCTCACTTATTGTATTGCCACAACTTTCATTATCATAAATCCTTTCATGCTTCTTTCTCTGTGAAGTTTATGTGTGTTTAGTTAGAGTGTACTCCAATTAAGAAATACAAAAGATGATGAGACTATGTTGTGCTTGGGAAGCACTGATGTGTGCAAAACTCATTTATAGGCCGGGATCTTGCAAGGAGCTAAAGCAAGGCAGTTTCCATCTAAGCACCCTCCAAAGGTTAGCTAGTATCTACCAGCAACCTTAAGGTTTAAACCCAAATAAATGTGTAACATTAATACAAAACCAAACCAAACCAGAAGAAAAAAAAAGGACACAAAAAACAAACAAAACCACCAAAAAAAAAAAAAACCTCCAAAAAAACAAAGCAGAAACTTAGACCTCTCAAATTACACCTCACTGCACATGGTCTTAATTTTTAAGTCCTTGTCTGAAGCACACTTTTTGCCTCCAAATTCCCCCCAAGCTGATCTTGAAGAGTAAACACATTCATAAACTGGTTGATAATTATAATCCAGACATAAATTGTGTTGTCCTGGGTTCAGGACATTCTGAGTCTCATGCTCTGCCAGGGAGGAGGGGAAGCCGGGAGGAAGCAGAGACAGACACCTGGGCCAAACTAGCCAAAGAGGTATTCCATACCACAGCACGGCATGCCCACTGTATAAACTGGGGGCAGTTACCTGGAAGGGCTGGACCACTGCTGGGGTCAGGCTGGGTATCCATCTGCAGGTGGTGAGCGGTTGTATTCTCTCCCCTTGTTATTTCCCTTATCATTATTATTATTGGTGGTAGCAGCAGTGGTTTGTGTTATACCTTAGTTAATGGACTGTTCTTATCTCAACCTGTGGGAGTTACATTCTTTCGATTCTCCTCCCCACCCCTCCAGGAGTGGGGGAAGGAAGGGTGGGAGTGAGCTAACGACTGTGTGGCTGATTTACGGCTGGGCTTAAACCACGACACTGCAACGTCCAAAAAGATTACTAAATCATTATTCACTTCTGGAGACGGAAACTGCGTGCTCCTTGATCTTTAAAATAATTCACTGTGGCAAGATAGTTGAATCTAGCTGAATGTGGATGCAAACATTTATCTGCATTTAATAAGAGGATTCCATCCGTATTCCCAGAACATCATCTCCAAAAAAAATGATTTTTCAGGTGGTTCAGTTGATAGCTCTCAATGAATTTTTAGTAATGAAGACATCATTTTATGTATCCAAGAGCAAGTTGAGCAGCAGGAAATAGAAATTGAAGTGTTTTTGGTGGGTAAAAAAGGAAGACGAACTGGACTTACACAGTGTATTGTGGCTAGCTGGCTCAGAACATCAATTACATCTAGAGCACTTTTCTCTTTTTTTCCTTCCTCAAAACTGTCTATGTTAAAAGGACAATAGAAAGATGAGAAAACATTTTTTTCTTTTCCCCTCCTGCTGTTAAATGTTGTATTTTCATGTCTGGGAATCTATTTATTGATTATGTTGATACTGGCAACAGCAAAGCCATTTGTTTTTTTTATTCTTCAGTATGTATATATAGCATGATTAGTACATGAACTGAGTCCAGTCCATTTGTAAAGTTATTTGCATTTCCTCTCAGTGGGAAAATGAGTAAATAAATGCAGACATGGGAAAATCTTGTGGCAATGCACTCCTTATGAACAAACACTGGCTTTAAAATAGTGAAATAAAGCTATCAATGCAAACAGGAAAAGTAGAAATGAACATAAAGAAATTCTTTTCCTTGAATTCCTCTGTAGACATAAGTGTCTGAGAAGTTGAAGCCTTAACGATGTTATTGGTAGTAACAATTCAGTACCAGTAGTTGCAAGGCAGTAGCACCTTCATCCTGTTATTTCCAGCCCCCTCAAATAAACCCCAAACATTATTGAATTAATCACATTTTTACAGGAATATACTGCTTTTGGAGAATAAGCATTTTGTCTCTGCATATTTGGAGGGGATTGTTGACTAAGTGGTGTTAGTCTAAGTTTTGTCCTTTCTATAGCCACCCTTCAGTGTTCAGTGTGAACAGGCATCAGAGCCACCTCCCTCAGTACACCTGAGAGCTAAAGTGAGAGTGGAAGAATAGGCTCTCAGTTAGTTGCTACATATTGCTTGCACACCGTGGGAAATTGTACTGACTCAGGACTAAGGAATGAGGCCACTGCATGAGTTGCAGTTTGCCCATTGAAAGAGCAAGCAAAATTTCTCCTAGTTTGCAGTCCAGCTTAAACCAGAATTGGCATCACACTATTCTTTCTTTTACTTTTGCTTCCTTTACAGCTTCATGTGTGCTTTACATGTATGTAGGCCTTTTTATGGCAGAAAGGTAGGGCTGTAAACTGAGATAAGACCAACTTTTTGTTCTGTTTGCACAGCGATGAACCCTGTGGGGTCCTTCCTGTTCATGACTTTACATAAAGTTTGTTCCTGAAACGCAAAAGGATAAATAAAATACTTTTTTCACTTTTATTCACGCAAACAACCTGTAACAGTGAAGGTTCCCCCACAAAAAGCAGTGGAGTCCTCTATGTGGTAAGGCAGATTTGTAGAAGGAGTGCCTTGAATGCAACACTTTCCCAATGCAAACTTACATAGTTACTTGAATAGTGAATGAAGGAAATTGCCAATAGATGCTTTCCATTGTGCGCACAGAGTATGCATTTACCTGTTTGGAATAGGTCCAATTTTGCCCCTATTTACTGTATGTTGAATTGTACCTAATTTCTGAAGTACTCACACTATTTTCAGGTCTTCCTTCTTACAGTGAAGGGATAGACTCAGAGAAAAAGGGACAGGAAATGAGGTACGGGGGGTTGTTTAATTATTATTTTATCACACAGTAACCCTGGAATAAGTAGACTTAAAAGCTGCTGATACTTTTCTTCTGGAGATCTAGGCAGAAATTTTTCTCCTGGACTTGTCATGTAGGCTAGCTCTGATAGGTGTGTTGGAAATGGAAATTAATGGTATGACTTCATTATCTCATTTGGGAAAAACAGATTATTTTTTTCCCTCAGATTAAATCAATGTTCTTTTCACAGTTTAATCTTAGTGAACAGACATTTTTCTGAATCAGGAAAAAAAAAACTCCACTATTTGATCATGTAGCAGAGCACTTGGATGGTTGCAGAAGTCATTTCCTTCTTTTGTAAATAATTAGAATTTTCAAAGCAATAATTTTCAGAGCTTTTTGGCCAGGGAACCATGTTTGTTGTTCATACCACACTCCATATCAGTATTAAATGTGGAAAAGGGAATACTAAGAATAAAAGAAGTGTAAAGTAATTCTAGAGCAAGGTTGTAACTTCCTTGAGTGAGTCCTTGCCATTCAGATGAGCTAATATTTGTTCCCATCTGTCTTCTATCTTTTTCATGTCTATGTTCGCTGCTGATCTGTGCATGCTTCCTTTCAGAGGTTATTCCTCTGACATAGGAAGAGGCAGTAGAGATCTGTAGTGTGGTTTGGTAGGCATACGCTGGAAATGAGGGCTATACCTTACTGCTGCGGAATCAAGCCATGGCACACTACTGCAGAACGGTATCTTAAGGTACAGTAGAATACTTTTCCAGAGAACAGGCAAGGTTAAGAGCTTCTTTTGTGAGTACTGTCCACAGCCTGTCCCAAAGGAATTATTTACTTAGTAATAAATACTTAATTGTGGAGCTGATACTGAGGCAATACTGAAGTGGGAGAAAGATTAGCTAAAGGTTAATCTTCTAGGCAGAGTTAAAAGGTAAAAGAATTATTTAATATGAGCAGGAGTGCAATAAATAATCTCTCAGGCATTCACACATAAGTCTAAATTGAAGTATCTCTGCAGTTTCTTGTGGGAGTATTAATACTTTTTTTCAAAATCACAGTTCAAAAGTCCATTAGGTTCTATGGAATAATATGCTCTACAGCTCTGTTAACTTCCTTATTTGTTCAATTTATATGGTAGGCACATTTAGGATCTGAGAGTCTGTTCCCACTCTCTTTTGCTCTGCTCAAACCCCCAGATGTTCCTTCCCTCAGGATTTTAATTCAGAGATGGCTTCTGGAGGCATATACTGACTCTAAATGCATCACTGACAATTTCCAGTGGTAGCAGCATTCATATGAATAGTCATACTGATGACAGTGGTATTTTTCACTGAAGTTCGATCATAGACTTCTTTAATACTTTATGCATATTTCAGGTTCAATTGCCCTTTTGTAAATGTGGATTATATGTATCAATGTATATGTATAGTGATTATTTTTTCCAACTGAAATCTGTGAATGTTTTACCTGGATTAGCCCAGTGTGCAGCTGCTTGGAGTCTGCTCATGACAAATGCAACAGTTCACTCAGAGACGCAGGGAGATACCTGGATCAGTTTTGATTTTTATAATCCAGAGTTAGGCCATTCAGCATATGTACCTTGCAAAAACCTCATGTCTAGTTCCTTTCTGCAGATGAGTAAAGTGCTAACAGGATTACTTAGGAAGTGAGTGTTTTTCCCTCTTTTCCTGAGTGCATCCACCCCCTTGCCTGCCTTGCAGGAGATGCACTGGCAGTCAGTAACCTATTTGGTGATGGTGCAGTCCTTCCTCTACTTTTTCTTCTCCAAATGGCTCTCTGTATTTTGAAATATTCCATGTCTATTTAGTAGAAAATACACACCTGGTTGTGGCAATGGGTTCCAACATCCACACCTCTTGTTTGGAAATGCATATTTTGAATCATATCTATCATATATATATAATATGAATCCTGTCAGGCTGAAGAGGAACCTGGCTGGAATTTCCTGGGCAAACAACATAATCTTTAGGTTGTAGAAGGGAGGAACAACTTTTCTTCCTTTTTTTGCTTTGCAGGTGCCATGTAAAGAGAAGGTGAGGCAAAGGTACTACAAAGGTAGTTTGTTACTGCAGCTTGGCAATTTTCAAAACTCTTGTAATGCAATGGTTGAAATAAGTTGTAAAGCAGTTACCTGCATCTTGTGAACATTTTCAGCTCTTGTAGGTCATTCTATAACCCAAAAGCCTCAAGTTGAGTAGCTGGGGAACTGAGATGCATATGTAGGAAAAACGCGTCTGTGTGTTTTAATTTCATTGTTTGGTTTTGTTCGTTGTTTTGTTTGTTGTTTTGTTTTTTCTCAGGCAGAGCTTTAAGGGGGTGCAGAAAGCTTTTGGCCTTCACTTCAAATATGTGAACATCTGCTGTAACTCTCAAATTGGAAATATGTATTTCTGTTATATATTTCTGTGGCTGGTTTTGTGCAGTAAATATATGATTATGTTGTACTTTGTATTGTAATCATCTGTATCCCTCTCTACTTGCAAGAGAACCCCTTTCTCTCATTTTAGCATTTGTTCTTTCACAAACCCACAAATGACAACCTAAAGAACAACTAAATATTCACTCTGGCAAACCCAGTGCTCTTTTCATGAATGTTGTGCCTTTTGCATTAGAACATCATATGATAAACTAGCTTTGTGCCGAAGAACTGATGCATGTCTAATTGACGGAGGCAGCATTTTATACAATGTTTGCAGAAGAAATGATTAAAATTTCATGTGACAAGGTATTCTCAATAATGCAGTTCATGCAAACTAGACTTATGAACACATAACCAAAACTCAAACCAAAACACACTACAAACACCCCCAAAACATACAAAAACCTGCAATCCACCCCCTCCCCTCCAAATCTGCAAACAAACAAATAAGAAGACTCACTTATGAAACAGGAATTCAACATACCTAAATTTGGTTGCAGTTGTCATAAATATCAAGGCATATCACCTTTATCCAGGCTAGAATTATAACTTTGGGTAGTGTGGCCACATATGAAATTTGGCTGGCTGAAAGATTAACTCACACCAGCCTTCTACAAGGTCATATCTTTATTTTAGTATCTTTAGAAAATATAAAATTGTTTGGAAAGCATGGAGTAATCGAAGCATTCTATCTAAACAGAAACCTGTGAAAGAATGACAACACGGGGTTGCAATTTTTGTATCACTCAGGAAAGCCATCCAAAATTATGATGTGAGAAAGAGATAATGTATCTACTAAAAAAGGTCCACAGAGGAGAGCATTAACCATGATGGTATAGAACTACAGAGTAAAGCAAATATTTGAAGAGATTAGTGGGTGGGCTAATAAGGGAATGAAAGTGGAATTTTGATAGTGACAGTCCTTCTGAAATCCCTTCCTTTGTAATTGTCCTTCTGACAGGGAATTACAATTCCATTTGTGTTCTGTCATCATTATTGCAACACAGGAATATTAATATTGAGGAGCATCTTAAAATAATGTTTTGCAATTGAAGAGTTAAAAAAGTATCTACTTAAGAATTATGAACTTGTCATAAAAAACAAGTGATAAATGCTCAGCAGAGATCAGATTTGTTTGTAATAAAAACAACACATTGAAATGGCTGTATGAAGCCCAGCATGCATATAGCAGAGCAACCATCTATATAAAACTGTGCCTGTAAGCATGATGAACTGTGAAATACAGAATTACATGAAAAAACATATTAACCAGCACTAATCAGTACTAATGAAATTACAGAGTTCTTTACCAATTTCTGCAAATTAAAACAATGCTCAAATAAAGCAAGAATGAATGACAGAAATCCTTGATAGAGCCAAAATGCCTTGCAGACATACTGTTTTGAGAATTAAACAGCATAAAAAATAGACACAGTATAGTTTTATTTTACAGAGCAGAAAAACATTGCAGTTGGCACAGTTGAAAATGTGGTCATGTGTTGGCAAAGTCAAAATTATTAAAGATTTGGGGAAAAAAAGTAATCAAATGTTATGTTACAGCTTGAAACCCTCTAATGTACAAAAATGTGTCAGAGAGCTGACTCTCTATGTCCTTTGACTATAAAACCGTAACACCATTCTTTAATTTACCACAGGAATACTTAGCTTAGGATGGCAGGAAAAACTAAGTAGGAAATCCCATTTAGGAAAACTATGAAGAATATCTTAATGGCTAACACTACACTAGGTTACACTTTGAGGCTATGCAATCCTTCACATGTGGGGATAAGGCCAGGCAAAACCTCATTTTATGTGTAGTTGATAATGCTTCGTTGCACTAAGTGGTGAATTCTGCAAGGAAGATCTCGTACAGTTGTGTATTTCTGTGGTACAGAAAGCACTGAGCAGAGCACGTTCTGAATGCTGAAGAACTTCAGCTCTGGTAGGTTTATATTATGGCTGTTTCTGTGCAATATTACTTCAGGAGTTAAAGATGCTTAATATTTTAGAGATGTTGGATGTATTGGAAGCTGTAATTTAGGCTTGCTTCTGAAATTAACAGCAACAAGAGAACATTCTAGTATATGACAATGAAAATAATCCAAAGGTACCCCATGCTTCACATTCTTGTACCTTGAGTGGTACAAGAATGAGCAGCTTGCTTATAAAACCAAGAGCTAACAAGAGCATAAAATTCCATATGGATTTCAGGACATGTCAGATTTCTTTTGGTTTTTAGGATATAATTTTGTTACAGTATCTTTAAGTACTGCTTACTAGATCATGGCAAAATACTGGCTTTGTATAAAGGTGTTCAGCCAGACCCAAACAGGTTGAAAAGCTAATATGCAAAGGAGTATTCTAGGACATATAGATTTTTCCAGCCTATCAGGATAACTAAACAAACTCATTGTCACTTCATCTGAAATAAATCTGACTCAAATTGTTCTTTGAGCACAGCGCAGAATGGCAATGGGATACTGACTGACAAGGTCTCAGAGGGGCATTCTGTGGAGAGTATGAAGTACTGATGAGTGCAGAAAGGCCATCCGAGATGTGAGCTTCCACAGAATTGAATTAAATATAATAATTATGTCCAGAGTATGAAAAAGGTGTGGAAGTGTGATTGTGGCAGATGTCATGTCAAGGAGAAAAAAGCCAGATTTGTGGGTTTTGTCTGGGATTTTAAGATAATATTATCAGCAAAAAGAAGTGGTTGCACAGTGAATCCTGTGACCTCCTTGTGTTGTAGTAATTCTTTTCTTAGCAACTCCATCTCAAAACAGAGAGCAACCTGGAGAAATGGATGTGATAGCATTTCCAGTTGTAGATGATGTAAACCCATAGGATAGTGCAAGATGGCACTAGTTGAGAAGGTGGGCACAGGGAAAAATAACTAAGGAAATGCAGGATTAGTCTCACAACCCACATACTGCTCTCTCAAGTCACATTTCTCTTGGTTTTTTGTGTCTTCTTTATACATAACTAATCTGCAGTCAGCTCCTCTGCTTGGACCATTTATCCTGGTCAGTGGCCAAAAGAGCTCTGAGCACCCACTCAGTAATATCCCAACTAATATTTTCACAGTTGGATAAACTGTGCTGCATGAAAACCGTCATCGTACCCTTTATAAACACTCACTACTTTCTGCCTTAACCAGGTACTTCTTGTTCCTTCACTCTGTCCTGGATGCCTGTGGCTTTTAAGTTATGCACACATTTACCAGTACATGGCAAAAAGGACCATTGATTAAATTTGTCTTGGAAGATGAGGGAAATACAAGGTAAGTGTCAAAGGCTAAGAGGAATTTTGGTAAGATTTTCTATTCTGTTACTTTTCTTTTTTTTTCTTCCTTTTTTTTTTTTTTTCAAATATGAGACTTCCCCCCCCACTTCCCACCCCTTCCCCCCCCGCCGCCCCCCCCGACTTTGTTCTGCCTTCATGAAAACAGATAGAAAATCCATACTGCTCTCAGTCTTGGGTGACAAAGTGAAATCCACATATCCTCAGGACAGGAAAGGCAGAACAGCTGCTACATTGAGAAAGGATGTGTTAACAACACTACCATCTAAAATAGCTTTGCCTGGCATTGCTTTATGAGGAAGACAGAGGTATTTTTTAAAAGACAAAATGCATTTGAGGATCTGAACTAATTAATCTATTGTGCTTACTTTATCAGACAGTGATCCCACACCACTCTTGACAGGATAGGTCATTACCATGCTGCTGTACCATGGGACTACCATTATGTCTATATTCTGTCTCAGATATGGCTGACAACTCAGTGTAAGACCAATGCCACCAAATCTGACATCCTTGCACATTTCAAATTCCCAGGATTTATAATGGGAATTTGTTGCTGAAATAAGAAGGCCAAGAAAAGTCTTAGCCAAAACCAGCTGAGTCAAAACCACCAAAATATTGAACAACTGTCTCTTATTTACATTTGAATTTATTATTTTCAGTTATTTATCAACAACTTTCATATTTTTTAAACATATGATTTCCCCCCAAAATCAGATACAATTACTTGTAACTCAAATTTACGGAGTCAGATACCAACAGAGGGCATCTCTATTTGATGACCTTTCTGATGCTGGAAGTTAATTACATTTATTTTCAACCGATGCCAACCAACTCAACTAATTTCACAAATCTTCCTTTGATTCACTTACACATGTGAATACTGTGCTTCTAGACTTGGATCCATAATTCAGCCGGAATAAGAAATAATCAGCACAAAAGGGCACCATAGTTTTTGTACAGTCCTCTGATGCTTCTTTTCATCCCAAGAGAACAGATTGATGCAGAACTCATTCTGAATTATTTCACTGGCAGTTAGGAAACCAGTGTTTCCAGTAGCCACCCTTTAATGGGATGGGAATTGCAGTGGTAGGTGGAATCCTCCCTCTATCATCTTCTATAAACAAAGTAAAAAAAAAGCACTGACACTGATTTCATATTGGCAGGAATCAATTTCAAGCAGAAGGCAATATGTTGAAAACCTTTAAATAGAAAATGTATTAATCTTTACTAAAGTGGTATGTGAAGAAACACATTCCTACTCCAAAATCTTTTGTTTGTCATGTGTTGCTCTTTATTTACATATGGAATTTTAAACTGTTTAAATGAAACATTGAGCTGAGTTTATTTACAGTACTGAAACAAAACTCAGACCTGTTGTTTCTTTCTGCTAAGAAAACATTATGGAATACCCTAGCCTGAAAAAATGTAACAAGGTTGGCTTATGGTAATACAAGTTAAAAAATAATTAGGGTGAAATGCGGAAAGCTGCTTACAGTTAAATGCTGAAAAAAGAATATAGGCTAACAAACGAACTGGTATTACTCTGCATGAAAAAGCATAGCTTGATATTTACCCTAGGTTTGTTCATTGATATGCATGTTTATCCATGTACTTCCTTGCGCAAGCGGTAGTAATACAAGCACCTTGGTCTAAGAAAAATGTATACATTTTTCCTCAAAAATATCATTGCCAAGACCAAGAAAATTAAATCTTCCTTACTTTCTTGCATTACACCTATCAGATGCAGATTTTGTTTGCTTACTGAGATGAAATCTCTCTTTAAACAAACTTGTCTTCACCAAGGAATGGTTCCCTCAGGGAAAAATGCAGTGAGTAGGTAGGAATTTCATAAGAAAGAAAAGTTCATGCCATAAATATTAGCAGAGGTAATTTTTGTTGGAAGTAATACTAAATATCTTCTCTATTGCTGATACATTCTGCTTTTGGTTCCATGTCACCCTTCTCTAGAGTTAGAATGATTCCAGTGTTAATTTCCATCTGTTTTCATATGGAATCCTCACCTAGCAAAACATGGTTTCATGAATTAAAGAATTATTTCATTTTTTTATTCTCTTCAATTCTTTCTCAAAGAATTTTTTTCTGAAACCATTAATGTATAATGCTAGGTAGGTACCCAAGCATCCTGTTTAATGACTTCCCTAGGGCTCATTTCCAATTTTTCTATACCTTGCCATGATTCGAAGTACATGTAATTCTAAATTATGATGTTTCAAAACATTTTACCCCTGTTTTGTTATATTAGTGTATGGGTATATCTAAACAGATACGTTAACAAGTATCCCTCTGAAGACGCAGACTGCAGCAGGAATTCAGCACTGTGTAAGGAATAATAATGAGTGACAAGGAAGGGTAACATATACCATGAAAGAAATGCCTAAGAACGGGGATCTCTAATCCCAGATGTCAGAAGCATGGCAAACCCCAATGCATCCAGGCTGAATCCAGAGACAGCGGAGCTTGATATACTTCATAGCACTGAGGAGTCACCTCTAGAGCAGCTTAGCAATGAAGTATCTATATGGGCAGGCCATAAGCACTCACAAGCTGTCCAGGCTTTTCTTGGATACTTGTGCTAAGACTGCTGCCTATTAATGCATTCTTGAAAACAAAGCCAATCAGGTACTATGAAGTTCTTTAAATTACCTTTAAACCCCTTCCAAAACACCAGCCTGTTTATTTCAAACAACAGAATTCATAGAAAGTGATCTTGAAAGGCTTAATAACAACATGGAAGCATGTTTTGTCCAAAATAACTGTTTGGTGATTTTATACAGTTAAGATCATAGAAACAAACTGTAATTGCTGGGATCCACATGATAGCACAGGCATGTTTTTGTGGTTGGGGCATAACTGAAGATTTCAATTTTAAAAGGCTAAGCATGTTTTTAGGGGTTTTTAGAAATGACAAATTACAAAGCTGCAGGTATTATATTTCCATCCAAATCTTTTTATATATCTGTAAGCTCTTTCATTCAGGATTGGCAATGAGATAACAAAAAGGAAAAAAGACAACAGAAGTTGTACATTCTGCAGAAAAGGAGGGAACTGGGCCAGTGTATTTTATTTTTTATATATATATTTCTGTTCATGACATTCAGCAGCAATTTTTGATTTCATTAACCACATGAAAGAGGTGCAATTCTCTCCATGTTAGTGGAAGGAGAATCCCTCTCTTCACAGACTGTTTCATGTTTAAAGTTTTCTAAGGTAATTCTGTCTCTCCTATATTACTTCTGCCCCATTCTGAGCCTTTTTTTTTCTAGTTGAGACCCAAAATGCTGGAGCATCCTTATAAATCTAGTACCAAATGGAGGTTCAAAACCAAGTGTATTAATGCAGGGAGGCCCTGGGGATATCGAATGATGCTGCTGTAACCCCGGGTCCCTTTCTGTTGCCCACTTCCTACTGGGGAATCTGCTCAGGCTCCTGATAAGGCAAAACACATGCTTCTGCAAGCTGCCATTCTTCCTGGCATGCAGGAGAGAAGAACAAAAGCAAATGCTCCACAGGAACCATTGTATGAGGCAAATTTTCTCTAGCTTGAAACACTTAATGATCATGAACAGTGAGAAGACATTATCCAACTGGCATGAGCAACAGCTTGATATATAAAGGACAGTTGAAATAATGTTATCACTAATGAAAGAGATGGCAGTAAGGTTGTTTGAAAGATAAATGCTGGAGTCTTGAGCTGCCTATGCCGTCATGGCAGCAGAGATACAGGCTAACATCCAGTTATCTGGCTAGCCTTTTATGTAGGTAGAAAGCTGCATTTTTATGTAGGTAGCAGCAGAAATTGGTTGCTCATGGCCTGGGAAGGTGTACTGAGCTGGAGGCCTGTTGTGGGTGTCCCTTTGCCTGTAGGCATTGTCAGTTGGGACTTCAGTAAAGCACTGACACTGTCTCCCACAGTGTTCTGGAGAAACTGGCTGCTCATGGCCTGGGTAAGTGTGCCCTTCACTGGGTAAAAAACCGGCTGGATGGCAGAGCTCAAAGTATGGTGGTGAATGGTGTCACATCTAGTTGGTGACTGGTCACTAGTGGTGTCCCTCAGGCCTCAGTGTTAGGGCCAGTGTTGTTTAATATCTTCATTGATGACTTGGATGAGGGAATTGAGGGCACTCTCAGTAAATCTGCAGATGACACCGAGTTGGGTGGGAGCGTTGATCTGCTGGAGGGTAGGAAGCTCTGCAGAGGGATCTGGGCAGGCTGGATCCGTGGGCTGTGGCCAGTGGGATGAGGTTCAAGAAGGCAAAGTGTGGGTCCTGCACTCGGGCCACAACAACCCCCTGCATTTCCAGGATGCTCATGGAAAAGAAGCTGGGGGTGCAGATTGATGGAGCTGAACATGAGCAGCTTGTGCCCAGGCAGCCAGGAAGCCCCCAGCATCCTGGCCTGGATCAGCACCAGTGTGGCAGCAGGGCCAGGGCAGGGATTGTGCCCCTGCACTGCGCACTGGTGATGCTGCACCTCAAATCCTGTGTTCAGCTCTGGGCCCTCACTCCAAGAGAGACATTGAGGTGCTGGAGCGGGGCCAGAGAAGGGCACCTGTAGCTGGTGCAGGGCCTGGAGCACAGTGTGATGGGGAACGGCTGAGGGACGTGGGGGGTTCAGGTGGAGAAGAGAAGGCTCAGGGGGGACCTGATCGCTGCCTACAACTGCCTGAGAGGAGGATGGAGCCAGGACTGGGCTGTGCTCTGCTCCCAAGGAACAAGGGATGGGACAAGAGGAAATGGCCTCAAGCAGCACCAGGGCAGGTTCAGATGGAGCTGAGGAACAATTCCTTCCCCAGAGGGTGCCCAGGCATTGGAACAGGCTGCTGTCATGGGTTCAGCAGCAGCAGTCATTTTTTCTCCTTCTTGGTAGGAGAAATCAAAAGGCCCAAAATCAAAAACACAGTGCTGCACCAGCTACCAAGAAGGAGAAAAAATGACTGCTGCTGCTGAACCCATGGCAGTTGCCCAGGGCAGGGCTGCGGTCACCATCCCTGCAAGTGTTCACAGACTGTGGAGACGAGGCCTCGGAGCCATGGGTCAGTGGTGGCCTTGGCAGTGCTGGGAATGGTTGGACTGGATGAACGTAAAGGTCTTTTCCAACCTGGCTGATTCTATGAATCTTGAATTTTACCATGGCTACAAAGCCAGTGATAACCTGATCAGTGTGGCTGTGCTTCTGTCTACCTCGCATTTTTTGTAATTCATTGTTGTTCTCAGATGATTTCCAGCAAGGGAGGAATGGCAGCACAGATGTAAGTGGGAATGCACCATTCTGAAAAAGTTATTTTTTTTTGCCATGAGTGTTGGAGTCCTGTACTCATTAAGGACTTTGTGCTGACTCTGCTACTGTGGGCAATAGCTGGAATAGCAATAGTAATTTTTGCACAAATAGGAGAAAAGTAATAGCAATAGATGAAAATAGTAGAACAGTCCAGAGAAAAATGTGAGATTTTGGAACATTTCTTGTCCTTCCAAATGACCTGGACAAGGAATGAAGGAAATACCCTGGACTGACATAGCAACAGACCTAGTGCATCTTTCCATCCTTAGTTTCCTGGATACTGTGGTTTGACAGGGCTGATGTGGTTGCAGTGTGACAGGGCTTCCGGATAGACCTGCTGCAATGGTTCTGCCATGTGAAAGGGAGCATGTGCTATAAAATTGAGTATATGCTCATTCTACTTCCCCAAGTGCAATCAATGCCTGCCTGCACTTGAAATGCCTGCCTTTGTTTTAGTAAAGGAACAGAAGCTGAGAAATTACAGTTGGCATTCTCTGAAATCTTTCCCCTCTTTGTCCACAAAATTGGGAGTTGCTTTTTATTTCAGTTTCGTAGCACAGTATCATTTATTTCAGCTTCACTACTTTCTCACAGCAACAGATATATAAACTGGTTTTCAGGGGACTGGTAGATAAAACGGGCTTCTTTTTTAATAACATACTGTTCTCAGCTTGAAGTACTTCTGTTGGTGGAACATCTGTGCTGAGTGCAACCGCTCTAACATGTATATTATGTGTACAGTAGTACAGTCCAGGCTCATGCAGGATTATCTGGAAAGACTGTTCACCAAATATATCGCCCTGAGTGAGGCCCTTTGTTGATAAATGCTTCCAGCTACTATATGAGTATTCAAATAAAATAAAACTCTTTTTATGTGTCAGGAAAATACCTGGAGCCCATCCATGCATGCCTGAAAAAGTGAATGGTGTATTACCAGTGTCAAATAACAAGGATCCAGCTTCCGATGCTCTTTCTCTATGCAGAAGAGTCCAAGCTTTACATAAGAGTTAAATATTCAGAAAGTTGATCCCTGTACCTTTACTAGGGCATTAAATATGTGTAGTGTCAGAAAAAATATATATCCTATACTGTGGAATATATAGAAGAATGAGCTGGTATTTTTCCATCTCCAAATAGAAAACCAGATTCGAGGGCAGATTATGACTTTTAAAACGAGGTTCACTGTGAATGGAAGAAAAGGAGCCATGCCAGAGTAGGGCTCCCAGGAGAACTGTAGCTGAGTCAGGTTTCTTTTTCTGGAGACTGCAGAGTTAAGAAGTTGAATAGAGGAGCACAAAATCTGATCACCCCTCCACCCTAACACATTGCACTATGCGCACATTTGCCTCCGACCTGGGTTTCAGTTTGAGCTAATTGCCCAGATTATCCTTCTATATAATCTGTTTTAGTGCAGGAGAGAAGGAATTTATAAATATTAGGTGTGATATTAATTGTTTTAATTAAAGTTTCAAGTAGAGATAAAAGTTCTGTTTGTTTTTGGAAAGCAGCCACAAGCAAAGTTTATTTGCTGCTTCAGCGCCAAGTTGAACTGCAAATATAGATGGTGATTCTCTTCACACTGACCATAAGGCACAGAAACCCTTGAGCCCACCTAAGGGAAGAACCCTGCTTGTGAAAAAATATGAAAATTTCAGTTTATGAAGTCTATACATACTTTGTAGTGTTTAATATAGAATTCTTCTCTGGGATTTTAAAAAATATTGTAATATCATGAAACTACAAATCTGGCTCTCTCTATATAAAAATCTGGCTCTCTCTATATATACACATATATAAATATATTAAGTTGTAAAGGCTGGAGTGTGACCTACAGCTGGTGACAAAGGTGCCATTACTATCTGCAGGCTTGATAAAAGTTATTAATAGGCTTGAATATAACTGTCATTGTATGTTAGTATTTCCATTCCTCCTGTGGAGTAACTGACACAGGGCCACTGTGCTGCTGTGCCCCAGTGAGTTCAGATTTGAAGAAAGAGTAAGTCAAAGGTAGGAAACATGGTGCTGGGTTTTTTTTTATTGAGTTGATAACCACTTACAAACATTCTGTCCCATCTTTCTTTGATTAAATGGAAAGTGATACAGCCCAGCTTGTGTCCTTTCAAGCAGCTCATTTCTAGGCATGATTTTAATACACTGTGAAAAATATTTAGTGCACTCAGTATTGAATTATTCTGATCCTGTAAATCTTTGATTTCACTTGAGTCATGCTTTTATGCATCTTTCATCAGCTTCATTTTCCAAGAAAGGTTCTTACTCTCTGACATGGACATGTCCTTCCAGCATTGGTAACAGCATAGTCTTTGTAAATTTAATAACCAGCCTTTGGCCTATGAAAAAATCTATTTTCATCAAAAGCATAAACCTCTGTACAAATGCATCATTCACTATATTTAATAGCAATGGTAAAGGTATGAAATATTTAACACATAAACATAATGTTCACCTTGTATAAAGTTTATCTGATATTTGGGACTCTTTTTGTTGCTTGTCATTGCAGTGTCACTTCTAGAACACTTCTAGTGTTCACCAATATTCTTCAGAGTAGCTTTACCTTTTGGGAAAAGTGATGCATTTTATTTATAAATAAATTTTGGGTTCACCTACAAAACTAGTAAGTAAGAGTATATGTAAACATAAGAAAATGGTTTTGTGTACTGCTAAATGTCTCCCTAGTGTCAGCATTTATTTTTCATTATAGCTTTCCTTCAAGATTGTGCATCTACCTAGAACGACTGTAGTTATCTTTCCAATTTCAATCCAATTATTGGAAACAAGGTGTTTTCTTTCTTAAGTGTCCCTAAAGCAATGTATAATGAAGGAAAATTCAATGTGCAGTTTCACAGGGCATTTTCATGTTGCAAATGCCTCGACAACCTGTGATGTCTAAAGGGTCCTTTGGTGGAAGACATTGCATGAGCAACTCTTTATTCTTCACTGCAGAGGGAGAGGTTTCACAGCATATTTCAGTGATATATTCCTTTTCAAACTCCTTTTATCATGCAGAGTATAGCCATATGCATTTGCACAATACCTGCCTGCAATATCCTACAGTAAAGAAGTAATATATTGGACAAGATTTTTCAAAATAAATTAATTATTATGCTGATATTAGAAAGTACACTATAGAGATTTCTCAAGAAATACCTGTGCTCATCTTCTTACACTAATCCAGTTCTTTACTGTGAGGGTGGTGAGGCACTGGCACAGGCTGCCCAAAGAATTGGCGAATGCTCCATCCCTGGCAGTGTTCAAGGCCAGGTTGGACAGAGCCTTGGGAGACATGATCTAGTGTGAGGTGTCCCTGCCCATGGCAGGGGGTTGGAACTGGATGATCTTAAGGTCCTTTCCAACCCAAACCATTCTCTGATTCTATGTAATCTTGAAAATCTGAAAATCTTCCTGAAATGTGCTTTGCCCTTTAGTATCTGCCCCGTGGCTAGGAATTTTTGCCTTATTTTGAGTCCCAGTCCTTCTCACACTGACTTCAGTGGTGCAGACCATATTTCAGTATAAGCTGCCAGTTACTGATTGTGAAGTTATCTAGGGTATTTCTCCAGATTTTTGAGGTTTCCTTTCCTAAACATTAAGACATGCTTTAACTTTGGAAAATGTTCATAAACCAACAGAGTAAAAGAATTTACAGATGAATGTAAATGACTTATGAATTTTTACCATTTCAACCTGGTTGTTTCTTTAGTGGGTGGGGGAGGTGGGGAATATTTTTGGTTAGCTGGTTGGTTTTCTTTTCTTTTGGGGGGGGGGGTGTTGTCTTTTTTTTTGTTCTGTTTATGTTGCTGTGTTTTTTTTTTTCTCTAAAGTAATGACTTGGTGTGTCCAACAAAGTGTTTGAAAAGCACATGTAATTATTTTTTGAATTCCATAGGATTCTTTACCAAACCTGAAAGTCACAGAAAAGTGCCTGTTCTTATGAGCACTTTCATTTTCCAGAAACTGGTGCTTTCCAATAAAAAAAGTGGTTTGGCAGAAGTTTCTCAGCAGGAGATGCACCATCCTCTCTACTGTTCCTTACCACGTGTTATCAAATTCAACTGTAGCCATAGTAAAGGCTGTGTTAAAGATGAACGTTGAAATTACTTGCACTTTATATTGCAATTTATGATTCCCATGTTTATTCTTTATCAGCTGTTACATTTTCTTGAGTATGCCAGCACACAGACTTTTATTTAATGCTTCCAATAAATGGCATTGGCTTCTTCTTCTTAAGATTGAATAGGAAATATTTCAATAGTCCTTCCTGTCTTGCTGACTGTGAGGTTGTGCAGCAGCAAGGAAAGCCAGAAAAGGTTTAATTCATAACATTTGTGCACTTTTTTTTTCTTTTTTCATAGAATTTTGCAGATGTTCCTTTCTGGTGTGGCTTTTTACTTGTCTTTGTTTCTGCTATGTTCTCATATTTCAGATTTCAGTATGAAGTAATAAATGACTGTGGTACACAGGGAATTTACAGATGGATCATGATTTCTCTTCTTTTTCCATAATGTTTTGGAGAAGTCACATTGCATTTAACTTCTGACAAAATTCTTCTCAAAAAGACAAAGTGCATTAAGACTTTATTGGTACACATACCTCAGAAGCTGAAGTGAAAAATAGAAACCACCTATAAAGAGAAAAAAATTGTTTTGTTTTGGTTTTTTTCAAAGAGTCAGAAGCACTGAAAATGGCTAGTGAATTACTACAGCAAAAACTGTGATGAGCAGATTACCTTAGAGCAATCCTCAGTGCTTCCCATTGTTTCTGTTCAAAGTAACATATACCTCACAGGTCTTCTAAAATGAGATATTCACTGGAATGAAGTCATCAGAGACTGCTAAATTCTCAGGCCCCCTCTGCAGGCATGCAGAGCCCAAGAAACAATGCAAATGTCACTTAGTGTCTATACTGGGACAAAATGGATTTGGGAAAAAGCCTCCACGCAGGCATACAAATCCACTTATGTTCTGCAGGTCACAAAACCATGAAGCCTATTAAGTTGGTGATGATGGGGAGAAGGAGGGAATGAGAGTGAAGATTTCCTGACAACAAGCCCTCTCAGGCAAATGGGAGCAAGGGCAGCAGTTGTGATGAACTGGAATCACTATCCCTGCTCCAGGATCCTGCATGGTCAGTACAGGATGCCCAGGGGCTGTGCTATTTTAACTTATGTATCTTCTATGTATTTTCCAGGCAGTAATAGAGACCAAATGACTGACATGGTGAAAGTATGGTCTTTCTTTGTAAGGGTGACAAAATACTAAATAAAATGGAGTACCATCCACTCCTAGTTTCATGCCAGACCTACAGATGTAAGATGAATTCAGTATTCTTTAGATAAATATGGTTTTCTCCAAAAGCTATGTAAAGGATCTCTCTTCTTTTCCTGTCTTCCTCACATGCACTCAAGCACTCTTCTTTCTTCCTCTGGAGTGATACTAGGAGACAGTTGAAAGCAATTTCTAGGGTTTAGAATAAACAGGATTCACACAGATAATAAAATAATACCAGCACAACATGAAGTTTGGTGAAACAAAAAACCCAAACCAAACCAAAAATACCCCTGCCCACTGAGTTCTGAAAAGAATACCTTTTGCATCAAAAAGGAAAAATATGATGAAGAGTTAAAAGCACTGCACTGTAGTGTCAGTTACTGAGCTGTTGATTTTTCCTGCAGAAAGCCTATCCCATAGGAATGTGTCATATAACTATAAAGATGCACAGAGCATGTAGTGGTTTTTTGAAATGCTAGTTTGCTATTTTTTCATTCGGAGAATTTTTGCCTTGCTGGGTATGAGAACCACAGCTTCATACCAAGATCCCCCTTCTTTTTCCAGAAAGTCGACTGTGTTGACTAGTATTAACAAGCACCCCTTTATACCTTTCTTTCAGAGAGCACAAGGATTCTTTTGAGCTCAGTAATGAAAGTCTGTTCTTCCTGAAATTTTTACACATTGGGCTAAGCTCTGCCCTGGCTTGAAGCACTTCAAATCCATTGAGCAGTTCAGTGGGGGTTATGTGGGGATAACTGAATCTGACCCCCTGACTGTCGTTATTGTAAACAGAACAAGAATTTTCTTTTCTTACTTGGTTTATAAATGTCCTTTTTTATTGAGTTTTTTTTTTTGTAGCTCCATCTTAGGAACTTAATTCATATTCTGACCATCCCAGGAAAGAATCTTAAAAGCAAGTTGCTGATATAAAGCAATGATATTTTATCAGATGTGTTGGAGCAACAAATTGCTTTTCCCTCACTCAGGTGGAAATGGGACTGCAACGGAGACCAGAGAAGCCTGTAGCACTCACACTTCTTTTTGTGTACCCTGTGAGCTGGATTTGGCCTCTCACAAGGAACTATAGATGTTTTGTAAAATGTTCTTGAGCTAGCAAGGGAGTGGGAAATTTGAAAGTAAGAACTTCAGGCAAAAGACATCCTTAAAGGATAGGAGTTAATTATTTTTTCTTACGATAAGGCTGTTCAGACTGTTGTTTTTCCACAGTGAGTTGTCTGTAAATACCTGTATCTTCTCCAGTACATAGAGCTGTGTATGACAGTGTATGTACACACCCAAAGAGGCATGCACTGGGACATGTGTCATGCAGAACATGACCTGCTCACGTGTGGCAAGGATGGATGTCTTCTGCCATCAGCTTTGTGCCCCAGGACAATTTTTTAAATAATTGTTGCCTTTCTGAGTCATTTTGCACAACAGGAAGTGATATATTTAAAAATGCTGATTTTAACCCAGATCATAAGCTGTTCCTTGCTTGTCTCTCTCTCCTCTCCCCCACCTTCTTCAACCTCATGCTAATGAGTAGTTTCAGCTTTCACAGTTTATGATTTATTAAAGCTATTGCTATGTCCTGAATATCCTTTCATAGGAAAGTTCTGACAAGTCCTTACAAAGACAGCTGGAAGCTACTTAAACCTGCTCCATTCAAATTCAGCTGTAAATAAAATGCATCATTCCTCACTGCAAACAGGTACATTTCTATACTGGAAAGTGATGGTTGCATACAGTACCCATGTAACCAAGGTCTAATAAGAAAACAAATATTTTTTATTTAATTTTGGTATTTCAATGCAGATATCAAATTGTGTACTCCGTGGATCTTAAATGCACCTCCTTAGGGACAATCAAGTACCAGGGGAATTATTCCTAAAGAAAGGAATAACTCAAGAACTGTAGTAATTCCAAAATGTGCTCTTAATGCTTGTCTCTGATAGGTCAGCAATATATTAAGAACTACACAGAAAGAAAACCATGGGATAACAGAAAGATAAAAGAAGTTAATTCAACATGTGTGTTGAATGATTAAGTTCACTGACCTTGCTATGATTTGTTATGGACTTTATTTTCCTCAGTTTAAAAATTATTCCTTAGTTGTCTCTCTACTTCTTCACTAATTATCAGCTCTGCTGAAAGGCATGTCTGGAAGGAACTATCTTCAGGGATAACTTCTAAAGAACTGAGAGCCACATAGAAGAGAAAAAAAAAACCCCCTGTTTAGCATTAGTTGAAATGGCAAACATTGTGTGGAGGCTTCCAGAAAGGGACAAAATGGTTAGAGGAGGAGATGAGAGGGAGTTATCCACGGCTCTGAAGGCATGACTAAATCTTAACTAGATGGGAGAACAGCGGAGCTTGTGAGGAGGAAGCCATGAGACAAATGAATGTCATAAATTTACTGCGTTCCACTTCATTAGTTAGTCATGTTAATCCTTGGCATGTCTTTTCAGATACTGAAATCATCAAATCCTGCTTATGACTGATACTGAGGCTGTGGAAATAAAGTGCGTAGGGTGGCAGAAGAGTCAGATCTTTCAATTAAAATATACATCAGAGAGTGCATAAGTAATGGTTATGTTGTTTTAGTGAGGACCACATTTATGATGGACTCCCTTACATTCATTTTCTTATTTGACATCAACACTTAGAAGTCATGCGCCTTTTTTTCATCTCTGCAATACTGCTGTACATTGGCCTGGGCAAAGGAAGAGAAGTTCTTTGATTCTTCCTTCTAATCTATTGAAAACATCCATTTACTTGATATGGCAAATAATTTAGTTTGCTTTAGTTCTGGTAGTGGGTGATCTCCATTTTGCCAGTTTATTTTGCATCCAGATTAGTATTACAGGCTGTGTAATGTGGGATTCTACAAACAGTTGCTACCTGGAGCTGTGTGAGTTGCTCAGCCAGCTTTCCAGACCAACACAGACAAAAGTCCCATTGAAATGAATAGCGCTATTCATTTGTGTAAAGGAGAGAAGGTCTCTCAGTGTATTTATATAGCTCCTACAGAAGTCATAGAATCATAGAATAGTTAGGGTTGGAGAGTACCTTAAGATTATCTAGTTCCAACCCCCCTGCCATGGGCAGGGGCACCTCACACTAAAGTCATCAGCTTTAGTTTTAGAACAAACCTTGCTATCCTAATAGTTACAGTGCTTTGGCCATTTCTTAATTGCTCCGTTTGGACTTCTTTATACTCGTGTCTGGAATCTTTTTTAAGTGTCTCCCTTACTAAAACACTGCCAGCACATGGCAGAAAAAGTGAAGAACACGTCCAGGCTTCTAAACTCCTACATACAAGAGGAATTTCAGTGACAGAAATAATCCCAGGAAAGTAAATGGGATTAGCTATGCAAGTAAAATTACCTACGTACAAGTCTGCAGGATTAGACATTCATTATTAGCTGTAAGGTTTTATAGGTTTTGCTTCTTGCAGGCTTTGAATTTTTATTCAGAAGGGCTGATTTGGTACCTCTCGAACCACAGTCATTAAAATAAGGAAAGAAATACGGACAACAGCAACAGTTGTTCTGACCTTTATCTGTTCTAAGTATTTCTAGGCTGTATTTATGACAAGGTGTAAGGATCTTTGCTATTTTATTCAGAACATGCAGAATGAAATTTGTTGGTATTAGACACAGTGCAGTGCAGTGAGGCCAACACTTTACCCATGGAAATGAAATTGAAGTTGCCAGAAGACTAAGCCTAATTATCACTTTTTTTGCACAAGCTTGCTTTCATTTACAGTATGTATGCTTTCACTGTAGTTTATTTTTTACCATTTCAGAGAAAGGATGGTAGACTGATGCTAGGTATTCTGAAGCAGAATCATGTTTTACAATATTATTTAATGGATTATTGATTTATGTGTCTCAGAATGTGTGCAACATACTCTTCAACTTTATAAAAGCGATTTTGTGGATCATAGACAATTTTAATGTTGTAACATGATTCTGGGTCTAAATAAATTCCTTTAACAAGCTCTTCCAAGTTCTGCCTCTTTAAACCAACAAGCATAGGCTTGGAATGCCCACGTCGTGTCATTTTAAAAGGCTTTTAGGATAAATCCTTAAGAAAAGTTCTCTTTTATCTGTCCTTCAAATTTCTCTTGTGTAGATGGCAATCCAGGCAAGCCTGCATAGTGAAATTCCAAGAAATTAAAAAAAACTCTCTGTGAAGTTGTTTTGGTATCAAGTGTCAGCAATATATTTTCCATGTCTTGCAGATGAAATAAGTAATGTGGTTAAAATGCATTATCAGATGTGGGTTTTTCTTCAGTGGACTTAATATTACTTTAAAATGTTCAGCTACCTAAATAGAGCTAGTGAGTCAGTACAATATGTGAAAGATATGAAAAGGCACACAGGAAAAATCAATATATGCAATTTTGGTTGAAGATACTCTTTCCTTGTGTATTTTGGGTGCTTACATACCCAAGTAACCTTAAACACTGCACTTTTGCGTGAAGATAGGATGAGAAAGTTGGGGCTGTTCAGCCTGGAGAAGAGAAGGCTGCATGAAGACCTCATAGCAGCCTTCCAGTATCTGAAGGGGGCCTATAAGGATGCTGGGGAGGGACTCTTCATTAGGGACTGTAGCAATAGGACAAGGGGTAATGGGTTCAAACTTAAACAGGGGAAGTTCAGGTTAGATATAAGGAAGAAGTTCTTTACTGTAAGGGTGGTGAGGCACTGGAATGGGTTGCCCAGGGAAGTTGTGAATGCTCCATCGCTGGCAGTGTTCAAGGCCAGGTTGGACAGAGCCTTGGGTGGCATGGTTTAGTGTGAGGTGTCCCTGCCCATGGCGGGGTACTAGATGATCTTAAGGTCCTTTCCAACCCTAACTATTCTGTGATTCTATATGCCACTTGTTAGACAAAAGGTCTGAAAGGTTAATTTCGAGAATCTTCTTGTTGTTAGTATTTTTGCCATAGCTGTTAGAAACATCATACAAATCCTATCTTTATGGCACTGAGTGTCCTGAAAAGAGAGGAACGATACCCCTTTAGTTTGCTAGTAGGCAAATTTACCAAAGACTTAGAAGTGATAATATTGTCCAGGGCTTACGCTGAACAACAAGAATTATAAAGCACTGATGACAAAAAAAAAAAAAAAGAAAAATCAGTTTACCAATGAGAACATACTTGATTCAGGTTACCAGTGCATTAAGAATAATGATAAAAGAAGAAAATCATTGAATCTTGCATACCAAGTATTAATTGTTTGACTTTGCACTTCCTCTCATGAAAACATTTCTTTGCTAGTCTACATTTCAGTCTTCCATGAGGAGACTTTCCCTTTCTTAAGGTCTTTTTTTTTCCTTTCTTTTTCTTCCTTTCCATGAGTATCTTAAAAACACAGCTACTAAATACAGCCACATTTGTAGAATGCATTTTACATTCGAGCAGGTCCTCTGAGCTGCAGAGAATGGGAGACTGCTTTGCAAAGTCTGTTTCCACCCAATGATTCCAATCTCTAGTTTTGCAAAGCCTTCTGGGAGTACATTTTCCTGGTCTGCTTTCCAGTAGCTTTTTATTTCCTGTAGCTGTGTCAAAAGCAGTAATAATGAGTCTAAAGAATGGAACAAGTTACTTTATAATATATGTACCACGTGGCTTTGCAGCCTTCTTTCTTCATTTGTTTGGAAATTACTGCAGGGGATAATAGTGACTATGTTCACTAATTGCTGTCCCATGTGCTATATTCGTATATATGAACTGGGCTGTCAATGAAGAATTTGTTTTCTTTTCAAATTTGCTCTTATTGTATGATCAAAGGAATTTAATTGCATTTTTTCAGAAAACTCTGGTTTTAACAGCAATGTCTTTTGAATCTTCATCAACTCAATACATTATATATGCACTTATTTATTGCTTTATATTCAAATCTGCTTTTCTATGGGAAGAAATGTCACTTTTCATTCACCTATTTCTCAGCATCATGTGGAGCCCTAGCATCTCAAAATAGACTGGGGAAAGCTGTTAATTTACAGAAGCTGCAAATTATTTTAATCAAGACATCAGAGCAGCAAACTATAGTGGGATAGCATTCTTTATGATGTATTTCAAACCACATATATCTTTCTGATATATTTCTTTATTAGCTCAGATTTCATTTATGAAAAAGAAACCCAGTGTTAATCAATATTCTGTTCCCCCAGAACCATAGAATCATAGAATGGTTTAGACTGGAAAAGACCTTAAGATCATACAGTACCAGTAACCCTGCTGTGAGCAGGAACACCTCACTTTAGATGACACAGCACAAGGCCTGTCCAACCTGGCCTTGAACACTGCCACAGATGTGGCAGCCACAGCTTCTCTGGGCGTCCTGTGCCAGCGCCTCAGCACCCTCACAGAGAAGAGCTTCTGCCTTAGATCTAACCTGAACTTCCCCTGTTTCAGATTGAAACCACCCCTTGTCCTATTCCTACAGTCCCTGATGAAAAGTCCCTATCCAGTGTCTTGTAAATGGGAGGTGCTCTGAGGTCTCCACGCAGCTTCTCTTCTCCAGGCTGAACAGCCCCAACTTTCTCAGCCTGTCTTCATACAGGAGGTGCTCCAGCCCCTCATCATCCAGTGTGGCTTCCTCTGGACTTGCTCCAACACTCCATGTCCTTCTTAATTGGGAAGAACTGCATACAGAATATTGCTAATTAAAAGCAAAACAAATAGTGGTTTGTTCCCAGGTATTTTATGAATTTTACTGTAAGCATCATTATAAAATCCTACTGTATGCATTTTCTTAAAAAATCAGAATAGAAAAAAATGATGTTAATGCTGAAATTACGAGAGGCTCCTTGATACTAAAGTACTGCCTGTATTTGAGCTTTATTAATTATTAATCCTTTTGGTAACAATTTTACACAGTGTCCTACAATATAATAAATAGCTTAAATGGTATGTATTGCTTGAAATTTCAGTGTTTTCTCTACATTCAGTGATTTTTATTTCTTGTTCCTTTTTCTTTACTTTGGTGTGGTGTTAGTGCTAGCAGAAAGTTGCGTGCATTTCTGAGCTTTTGGCTATACCTCACCCTTTCATCTAAGGCACAACTGAGATTAGGGGAAAAAGGGGAAGGAAAGAGGGCTTCTTTAATATTTTTCAAGTCCTGAACAGCAAGATATTAGAAGGAATGTCCATGCACGCTGCTAAAGTAGCACAAAGAAACAAGAGCAACAACAGAGAGAGACATCTGTCAGAAGATACTTTTTTTTTCCAGGACTGTATTAAACTGAAAGAGAGAGGGTGAAATAAAAGACACTGAATAGCTAAAGGAGTCGCCTGGACTAATCTTGTATCTACTGATATATTTAGTATACAAGTCATCAGTGCTGAAACGAGAGATCAGGGATGTTGATGGAGAAAGGCAGAAAGGGCAAATGAATTCTGTATAAAGAAGCCTGTCTTCTAACTTTGATGTACAACTTGAATAATATAGCATCGGGATGGACCCCTGGAACAAAACAAAATGAGGTCTTTATAACATGTTTTAATGCTGACACTCCTGAAATAAACTTACAGCTACTGAATTGTAACAAATCTGGGGAGGAACAAGGCTGCCGTGTACAGTCAGCACACTATTAACCTGATAGGGCAGGAAACTGTATGTGTTAAGTGGTGGGATGACGTGAAGTGACTTCTTGGCTCCATAGACTCCATGTCAGTGGTCTAACATACAGCCTGGCAGAGATTTCCTATGTGTAACTGCAAAATGGTAAAGCAAGCTATCCACTTAAGATCTCCCAAGATCTTTCTCATTTAAATAAAAGGAGAACCTTCTGTAGTGTCTACTATACTGCCTCAGTAAGTATATTACAGTGGTTGTACTAAAACAAATCCCTTGGCTCAAGGTGAAATCCTTTTCCATTAGTATGTTCAGCCTAACATATTCCTAACACAGAAAGTGAGGATTCCCTAGGGTGAACTGTAGACAGCATGAAGTGATTTTATGCCAGTCATTATTCTCATTGCTTACCCTACCCACTGCAAAAGGCATTTGGGAGCTTAAACCGAAGGGGGAGAGGAGATTCAGGCCAGAATATGTACTGTATTACTGAAAGAGTCCATGTACAGTAGCTTTGAACCATTGTTGTCTGTGCTGCTACTTGGTTATGCTGAATAAGAGCTTGAAGCCCAGGTTCTGGACAGTCAGTATAATTGTCTCAATAAAAAGTGTGGCGATAGGGAAGACCAATGCTCAATAAGGAACAAGTCTGGCAATTACTTAGGTATTTGGCACATGGCATTTCTCTTTCGCAGTTGCCGAAGTATGTCAGAAATGTATTTTCTGTGTCATTTTGTGGTAGGAAGGAGAGCATATTCATAGCCCAACTATCCATACATTTTTATCCACTCACATACAAAACCTCTGAGTAAGATTACATGTGTAAATTGGCAGTTTCAATCAAGTCATTTCAGCTGAAGTTGAAGATCCTATGTGTGCTTGTGCATAGCTCTGCTAGATATCTTTCAACAGACTGTTTCTCTAGTATGAGTGAGTTTTGCAATGTCTGTATTTGGGTAGATAGCCCAGCAACGTAGGTTTTAAAATATGAATTCAGCATGTTATTTGTTACTGAAGAATTTCACAGATTTTTGTTTCCATATATTGCTCTTCCACTTGTCTGCTTGTCCCTCTCTCAGTGTTTTGGTGTTTTGTTTTTGGTTTTGTTTTGTTGTTTGGTTTTTTGTCTTTTTGTGGTTGCCAAAGTATTCTGTTCTAATGTAAAAGATAAAATGGAGGCAATGTTTGTGGTTTGAAAGGGAAGCTCATTGGAACTGATGTGGTAGAACACAGTGCTTCTGTTGGCAACAAACATGTAAAGAGCTTCTATGAACAAAATGCTTTCTCCAGAAAGACAGAATGGAGATTGGTATTGTGTATCTCAGCTTTGATGCCCTTTGGAGTGCTGAACAGACAGGTGATGCCGGTTGTGTTTCCCCATGCTGAAGATTAGCTTACTATTGGGAAAAACACCTTTGTGTCAGTGAGAAAGTGAGCA
The DNA here is from genome assembly GCA_017639245.1 of Myiopsitta monachus. Lineage (NCBI taxonomy): Eukaryota > Metazoa > Chordata > Aves > Psittaciformes > Psittacidae > Myiopsitta > Myiopsitta monachus. The sequence continues at coordinate 123,179 of CM029923.1, read as the reverse complement.
GCAGAGAGAACAGTGGAGATACCGTCCTGCTTCATCACTACCCTCACTGACAGACCATCTTCTGGGAACTCTTGCCAGCTGGCAGAGGTTCGAGTAGTCCACATGTTGCACTAGCGTGTCTAAGACTGGGAAGAACAAAAAAGTAGGGAGCACAGCCAGCTCCCTGATGGTCTCTTCTTTCTGCCTCACAGAAGCAAATAATATAACGCTTATTTAGTGCTTGTGTCAGACATAGTGTTAAAGGATGGCTTCCAGTGTGGCCACTGTTTCATCACTGTCCCTCTCAGTAACAGAGACAGATCGTGATCCCAAGAGGACCAGAATGCCATGAAGTGCAGTGGAGGAGGAGCTGATAAGCCCCATCTTACATTTACACATGGAGTTAAGAGTTAGTGTTGGCTTAACAGGAAATAAAATGCTGTTACTACATCACCGCCAGCTAAAGGTAATAAATACCCCATCAGACCCATTGGTCAGACTTCAACTGCCAGAGATCTTCTTTTATACAGGAGTTTTTAAATGAATTCAAGGGAATTCTAACTGCTCTTCAAAATAAATTTAATACCTAAATACCAGACAGATATAGAAGAAAGGGAGCTCAGCCTAAAATTCATTTGCAGACATCTGTAAAACACATTTCTATGGAATGACAATAGAGGTGATCCATAACTTGGAGCAGGCACTTATTCTTTACTATGAAATACAGATACAGTGACACAAAACAGCACTTTTCAAGTAAGTGTGCTCAGTGTAGTCTAAAAACACAATATAACTGCATGCCAGACATTGATTTTCTGTTGCCAGTCAATATTTGCTTGATATATAGAAACATCTTGTGATTAGGCTCTGCTCAGTAGCTAGACCAGCAAATGAAAGGGGTGGAGGGGAGGAGGATGAACAAGCTTTCTCTGTAAGCAATAAACAAACCATAAAAGTGTTCATTTCCATAAAGAATGGAAATAGCAATTCAGAGTTTGAAAGGTTTTTGCTTTCAGCACATTTTTTCATCGGAGCTGGCTGTTTACTTTTCATTGGCTGTCATCTATAATCAAGTGTATTTTCTGGAGGAAAGAGATGTTCATCTAATGAATTTGAAGACTTAAAGAACAAGGAAACAACATGCATATTGATTTATTATATGCAAGAAGACATAAAACCTGACTTATTGAATTAATTGTCCAAAGCAGTACAGAATAAAACTGTTGTAATCTATTGTTCTTAAGAAATGTTACATCTCACTGGGGTTTTATAATCCTCTAATTCCTGTGGGTTGTAATTTCCATTTTCAGAAATATCTCTGTCAGCTCCATACGTCATTGCAATAAAATCCAGTTGAAGCTAGATCTTACCATGATCCCAGTTTCTGTTTCTGAGTGGCAAGTATTGGTACTGCTAAATAAACTGGACACAGTCTCCATTTTGCAGGTTCAAACCAGTGTTTTTCAGTAGCTACAATAATAAGATGAAGTGTTTAATGTGGTCTGCTAGCCAATTAATACCTGCAAAGATATATTAGCTAGCTTGTTTTCCCTTTGAGTTTGTCTACTATGCGTTTTGAAAAGACAACAGAGAATTTCCAGTTAAGGCACTGGTTAGAAAATTAGGAAGTAGGGGTTCAGTTCAGAGATCTGCCAAATATTCCTAACCACAGTTTATAGGTGCATCATCCTCATTAATTAAGTAACTGAGAAACTCTTGCTAAACTCATTTCTTCCGGGGCGGCATTTTTGCCACTGGAGAGGATGTTGCATTCTCTAAGGACACAAGGGAGTTTTCCATTTATCTCGTCTGTCTTGCCACATAAAAGGGCCAGAAGAACTTTGTAAATTAATTCCTGATAGAAAAGCTTTTTATTTTTCAAATTTCTGTAAGCACCTACACAAAGAGGTAGAAAATAAGTAGGGAAGATCTTTGTGTGCTAATGACTAGCCATTTCATCATTCTCAGTGTTTGCTGTCCCTCTAGTCTCAATGTGGAAGTTTACCATATGGCTGGAAGAATACAAAAGAGATTGAATATACATTTATTTCATTGCTGAAGAATCCCCATGTAACTGATTCCTTATGGTAGAAATACGGTATTTCTCCAAGTTCTTGTGATCTGAATGCTTCTCCCCAAAATCTAACCAAAATCTTCCTTTCTGCACTATGAAACCAATTAGTTGTTATCTATCTTTTTTTCCATTTCAGGTAAAACTGTTTAACACAACATCAGGAACTGATCTCTCAGCAGATAGCATTACTTAGTTTAGTAAGAACCCATTGCCTTCCTAAGTAGGTAAATTCTACAGAGTATTTTTGCATTTCTGGTAAACAGACATACCTCTTTCAAAAGAGGTATTAAATATTAAAGATCCAGCCTAGGACTATGTATTTTTGTCATTTCAGTGTCATCTCTTGTGCAGTGTATGCTCAAAACCACCCATTCCACTCCTCAACACCTTGTTCTAGGTTACTTTATTTCACAGCAATGATAGATACTGTGCTTCTAGGAATCAAGTAAAATATTTTCTATACAATTGGCAACAAAATGACATGTAAAATATACTTCGCTCTCTACCAGTTACTTGACTGTTTCCAAAAGCCTCTCCCTCCAGGCAATCTCAAGGAGATACTGAGTCTCAAAGAACATTTGTTGTCTCATAAAATATATGGCAGGTACCTTTGTCATATGGAGGCCTTCCAGTAGCTACTTATTATCTTTGAATTAATCTACAAATGAATGCTTGGAACATAAAATAGAAAGAAAATGCCAGAACTTCATACATGATGTCCAGAAAATAGTTTTAACAGCTTGTTAGAGCATACTGCATTTTAAAGTCTTCCATTTACTATTAAACATTCATCAACCTATGTAGTAGCAGTTTAAACAGAATTCATTAGAAATTGCAAACCAACCAGTGAGCATATATGATAATTATATCCAGGTATTTGGTCTTGAATTTCCCAAACTTTTGGCTTCAGCCATCGCAGCAGTTTTTCATGAGACATGAAAGAAGATTATGCACATTCAGGCAAATGAAAATTGCTCTGAAAATGGTTTTTTAAAGATTTCATACTTAGCAAAAGAACACTGTTAGAGACTTACATAGCATTTCTTTTTGGTTTTAAAGGCCTAATCCAAGATCTATTTAAAGTTAATAAGAATGTTTATATTGAATTCCATGTGCTCAGAACTGTATTGTAAATGCAAAAGAATTGCTTCCATCTCCAAAGAGAAATATTTAAACACACATACATTAACTTACATGTAGAAATATAATAATTGTTTTCTAAGAAAATCAGTAGCATTCTGAACAATTTCTCCTCATTAATTTCTTAGTATTTGGGTAATGAAACAACTGCTATTCCTGAGAAGAGCAGAATATAATATAATGGATATAAGAGATTGCTATTTTTAGGTCTCAGAACATATAAACTATACTTCTCTGAAATTAGATTGTCTGCTCTGTTTGATTATAACAAATACATTCAGTAGAATCAATATCTTTATATCTTTATTTACAAGTTTTGTCCTTGAGAAATTTTTGTCACTATTGCATAGTAATTGAATATAATATTTCCAATACCTGGACAAGCATAGATGTAGATCTATATTTCTACTATCTCCTCACCTGTTCCTCCACCCTCCATCTGCACTGTTCTATTCATTGTAAGGTGAGAGCGTAGTTTCAATGCATAAGAGATCTCGGAGGTTAACTTTCATTCCTTCTCCAGGCTCTCATTCAATGCTTGCCAGTTTAAAGCTCCTCATATTAATGTATCCGTGAACATTGCTGGCTTTCAAAACATCTGTTAAAAATGCTACTAGGCAACAGAGTTTCCTTCTAGCAATACTTGATAAACAGATATTCTCTATGAAAAAATCACTCATGTGATATAAAGAATCATACTTATATATGTGTCATATCTTATATAGAACAAAGAAGCAAAACAAGAAAACAAAAAAAGCCAACACAGCAGTTAACAGTGGTGGGGTGGGGGGTGTGGGAAGAGAAGTGGGTAAAAGATTCATTCTGAACTGGAAAGTGGGCTTACTAATTGCTGAATTCAGACTAACTTCAGTCCAACGTTTTATGAAAAACCAAATCACCGAGTCTTTGAAGGGCAAGTGAATCAAGGAGTTACTTTTTCCCCAGACACCCCTTTTTTTAAGAGTACTGCACTTTTTGTTTTCCTAATCCACACCTATAGGCTGTAATAAAAGCCTTTCTGCATACCTATAAGAGAAGTGCTTCTCACAGAACAGGGGAAAAAAAAAAAAGAAAAGATAGAAATGTTGATTCTAGCAACTGAGAATATGCATTTAATCTGTGAGCTTTCAGGCACTCATCTTTTCCGGTTCAAATATATGTTTCTTGCCCAGTCAGAGCCTGTGCAGAGTTCCCTGAGGTCCTTCACTTTCGGAGGCCTTTATCATGAAGACTTGTATTTTTCTTCTCTTTCTAACAAACATTTGATTTATCATAAAACAAAGCACATCAGAAAGGGCACCAAAACTTGATGTTATTGTTCCATGAGTGAACAGCTTTCAATCTCAAGGAACATGTCTGAACTTAAAATCTTAAATGTAAATGAATAGGGATACTGACATCTCTGAGACAAAAGACATTATGAGAAAAAGAAAATATTTTGATAGAATACTCTCTGAGCCAGAAGATCTACTGTAGTTTTGCAGGAGTGCTAAAAAGGCCATGCATCCATACATACATGACTTTGGGGTGAGAAAGTCAGAAAAATGAGTAATGTGAAACAAAGGAAGATGCTAAAGGACAGGTCAAACGTGAAGATAAATTCTGAGTACCGAATTTCTTTTACAAACATCTTCTAACTGACACTGAAAGCTTGTGCAACAGAAAAAGGCCACATAGGTGTTTTTTTGAAGTGATCACTTCAAGGATGGGGAGAGGAAATTCCACCTCAAGACTCTGGCTGTCACAGAAACTCATCTGAGTACCTATGGAATTTGCTCAGAGTAAATTATAAATTGTAACCTAATAGGAATACAAGTGTCCTGCAAGCTTATTGTGCAAATAACGTTTAATATGAAGTCAATATTAAATTAACAGTCATTGACGGTAAAGTATCTAGAGCTGGAAGCAGGACAGTGCCAAAGCACCATATTATAAACCTGAACTCTGAATTTATCAGCATGAAGATTAACTCAGTCCTTTTGACCTAGCTATACAACTTGTATTGCACCCAGGTTTTTTCATGACACTATAAAACATAAAATTGATGACCCACAAACTGACAGAGTTAACTAGCACAATTTTAGACTAATTCAGGAAAATTAGAGATCTGTGATGGATTATGTTCACAAACTCTGCATCTGAACATCATAGTGTTTCATGACCTAGATGTAGTTCACATACCACAACATTACCTGGAATCACTGTTTATCTGCAAAGGTCATTGGTATGAATATCTGGATTACAAACACTTGGAGTGACATGTGTTTTTATCCCGGTTTGAATTTAAATCAGCTGCTATTTATGACAAAGATTTACTTCATTGTGTCCAGAAAACTGTCTTGTCTTAAGAGTGAAAATTACTGAGTGCTATGATACACCACTACACCATTCTTTAAGCTGTGTGGTAATGAATGCAAGAACATACTATTAGAAAGCAACAGCAGTGTTTGTAAATGCTAATGTGTATTCCGTATTGAAGCGTGTTATTCCTGCCTTACACACTGAAATAAGGAATCACAGTAGCCTGTATGGATTCTGCAGTACATGGGCTGTCTTTCAAAGTCCCAAGAAGTTACGAAATGTATAGGATATAGGTGTCATTCTGAGATAGCTAGAGTAGACTCTGCATTTCTAGATACTAAATGCTAAACAATCATCAAGAGAGAAAGTATTATTTCAGCAACAGAGGAAGCAGAGGAAAGATATTGTGCATATGCTTAAGCAACCAAAAACCAGCAGGACGAAGACTGGACTTTAATAAGCTAGAATTAAATATTTATATAATAAAATGCCATCATCTCTGTCTGACTTTACAGGATTGTTGAATTCAACAGCTTGAACTGAGGTAGACAAAAGCAATTGGAAATTCAATGGCTTGTACTGCATGTAGCCAAGTTGGCCAGTGGACTGTGAGTACTAACTTGGTGGGGGGGGCTGCAACTGATTTTCTGCAGTCAGAGAGAAGGACCTTTTACTGTTGGTAGTAGTTTTTGCACTCTTAGTGCCAAATGAAAGAAAAAGATGTGGTGGAAGCTAATGGCAGGTATATTGCTCTCTGCTAGGGCACAGGCAAAAACTTGCTACTGTTTATTGCACATTTTCATCCAGACGTGTTGAAGGCTTTCACCCTGGCTGAGTGGTGATGATAATAATGCTTGTTATGCACTTGAACTAGAAAATAGTTCCCTATAAAGACTGGTAAAAAATGCGACTTCTCCACAAAAAGACAGCCCTCTATTTCTTTGAACTAGTGTTCAAACACGCATTTAGATTTTTCATGCTATCCAGTTATACAAAATGTATGTGTAACCTTTTGGCTTTCAAATTTACTATGCAGTTTTGCAGGTTGTTTCCTTACAGTGATACTAGTCTGTAGAAAGCAGTTTGGACAATACAGTTACTGCAACCTGTAATTAAAATGACACAGTGGTTTCCCTTATAATTCCCTGCTATGAGTGCAGATTTTATCTTTATTCTATTTCAGTGGATTGTATGGAAATTACTTATGCTGAGTATCAACAAAATTAAAAGCAGTACAGTCTCTTGGAATGATGTTAGATATCTAAGTGATGCTATTGATGATAAAAGCCTACCCCTTGTATTGGTTCAGTTTCTTAACCAGATTTTTTTTTGTATACATAAATTTTATGAGAATTGAGTAAAATTGCAATATATACTTCAATATTTGTCCAGTGGCAGGACCTGTGAGGTCCCTCATGGAAAACATGTACTCAGCAACTATGGAAACCAGATCCTTTTTTTTGCTGATGGCAAAACTAAATCAACTGATTGACTCTGTCTATATTTTTACAGTTGGCTTCAAACATGTTCTGAAGTTGGGTTTTGTACTGCCTTTTTGAATTTCTGCTTCAAGAATGCACTGCCTTTGAAAATGGTCTGATCATTGTCGTGCTACAAGTAATAATCAATTTACCGTAGGATAGAAACACAAACACAGTCTAAATATACTCTTCACAAATATAGGAATTCTATAACCAGGACAGTTTCTCTGCCTGGAACTGAGAAATAACATACAAAAAAAGGAACTGCAAACAGATGGCGTTTGGCATGCCTTTAAATATAAAGATGAAGTAAACAGAAATTATTCATGTGTAAAACCAGTGTGAAACTGGGAGATTTGGCATTTACAAAGGACTGCCCTTGAAATCAGGATTTTTTTTCTTTACTTCTTTAATTTTAAGTATTTTTGGTTCAAAACAATGGAAAACAAATTTAATGGTGTGCCAGATGGGTTTTGGGGTTTTTTTTTCAGTCTTAATGTGACTTCTCAAAGATTCCAGGAAATTGTTTATTCACAATAAATTAATGCTGCTGAAACTGCCACCAGACTGTCTGCAGTGAAACTTACAAATGTTTTATTGTCTAGCGTCATTGAAGTCTGCCAATAAAATTTGGCTTCATTCTACAGTCAGTGAAATATTGTACTCCCTCTCTATAGGGCTGTTTATTTAGTATCTACTCATGTCATGTGTGTTTATGCATGTGCGTGCATGTGCACTGACAAATTTGTGTTATCTTATAAAGAGGAAAATCAAAACAGACTTAGCTGAAGACAGAGTACAAGGACCTTATTAACTTATTTTCATTTGAATCTTGTACAGAGACCCAGTAATATATTTTTTTTCCATCATTTAGGGTTTACAAATGTATAAGGCCTTTAGAAAGTTATAGTGGGCTAGTGAGCTGTACAAAAAATCTTCTGTTGGAGCCTTTTAGTGTCACTGTATTTTCACCTCTGTGTTCAAATAACAAGTTTACTTAAGAAAAATAATTCGAAGAGATCACAGATGGACAAAGAGTGACACCCACAGTATGTATGCCCTTTTATACTCTTTGGACAGAAAGGCAGGCCTCATCTTTATCAATTTTTTTTCAATAGTTATCTGGAATTATTACATAGAAATGGAGAAAAAGAGGTTTGCTGAGTCTTTAAAATAAAAAAATATTGACAAAGCATGGAAATTACAACAGAAACAACTTAATGAGCACACAGATCAAGGTTTATGTGATGTGCCTAACTTTCAGCTCGAAAAAAGACTGAAAACAACTCCAGTAGAGATTTTTAACAGTTACTGAGGCTTTTTCAAAAATGCCCCTTGAAATGAACTGGAATCTTTCAACTGCAACGTCAAAGCAAGTTTTGATCAGGCATCTATACCATTCCCATAATGGGCCCATACAGTCCTAGAGCACAAAGGGAAAAGATCCACACAGTCTCTTCTGATGTGGAACTACTTCTGATTAATTGCTTTCCTCTTGGACATTCCTTTTTAGCATGATATCCTCTTAACTCTTGGTAGCCTTTTTTCTTGAAAGTTTAGTTAAAGAAGAACCATTTTTTAATCCTAACAGTGAAACCAGGTGAATATACAAGGGTGAGTTACACTGTCCTGCATTCACCTGTAACAATTATTTTTCTCCTCCTTAGTAGCTGGTTCAGTGCTGTGTTTTAGCAAAATCTGTAGTTTCAGTTTGGGCCTATGACTTTCATAAGAGCAAAAGAGGGGATGAAGGTAAAAAGGAGCCTATGACATTTAAAAATGTGTTTTAAGGGGTATTCTCATCCAGTCTAGGTCAATAACCACTCCAGTCTCCCAGGTACCAAAGGTGGAGTTTTGCTGCAGTGTTATCACCAAATCCTCTAAAAGCTCAGCTGTGAACTTGACAGAGGAAAAGGAGACTGAATTCTACAGCTCAGGCTACCCATAGAGTGCTTCCTGAAGAGAATATTGTAATGGATGGGATACATCATGAAGTAATCCTTCGCGGAGCATTTGCTTTATTTTCCCCTTCAAGTTTCTAGAAGAGTGAATCTAGAGAAGCTTATTTAATTTCACTGGACATTTGAGAAGGGCTCCTGAAGGGGCTTTGCAAGACCTGGGTAGGCTGGACAAATCGTGCTGCAGTTTGAGAAAAGTAGATTTTAGCTGTCCCTCCTGGGATGGGAGGCTGCTATATAGCTATGAAGAAGAGGAGAGAAAGGGAATGAATAACCAGCTACCCAAACTCCTGTAGTCCTCACTCAGTGAAAACCTATTGCCTGGCTTTTGCTGCTTGATTTCATATTTCAAAGGATTTGAGTCAACAATTCTACTTGTTTCAGAGGACAAGCAGACTTCCAGTTGCTTCCTTTTGACCAGTGATTTTTTTGCCTTTTTGAATGAAATCAAAGCTTTTAAGCTCAAATTCTTCTGTTTTCAGTGGATCTTAAGGTGATGCCAAAACATGATCTGAAAAATCCCATTACTTTAAGAGGAAAATATAATGTTTTCTGAGGTACAAAAGTGAGATGGATGCTTAAAATACCTCTTTCAGAGAATAACATAAGATAGCTGAATGAATAATGCAGGAAAATAGCAAGAAAGGGGCATTACTCCTGTTTCTAGTTCAATTCCACACTAGCTCGTTAGCTCCAATTCTACTGACAGCATGTTTTCAGTAATTACAGGTTTTTACCAGTGACAGTGGACATAAGTTGGTCATAAGGTTATAATGATGATGTGTTTTCTTTCAAATGTGTTATGTTGAAGCCTCTCCTTTTTTAAAAAAGCACATGCATCACTTCAGTTTTTACTTTGCTATGCATTAGGATATTCAGCTCTTTGACATTCTCACAGTTGGAATTATCTGGTACTGCATGTAATCCAGTATCTGGTAATGCATCCTATATAGACTTCTTGGCAAATTTTGGATTAGGAGCTTTCTAAAAACTTGCTTTGTACGTACATTATTGGAAACCAGCCACCACATCTTATTAATACAGATGAGAGATCCGAGACAGAAGAAACTCCAAGCCTTATTTTGCATTCCTGATCTGTAGAACATCAAAGATACATTCCAGAGTCACACTACGTGTCCACCCTTTAACACATTTCCTTTAAGAGGTGTCATCTATGCCTAGATAATTACAGCAACCTTCCAGTACAGTATTAACATAATAATAACTAGTTAAGAGCAGTGTTAATTGTTCATTCATAGCTGATGTCCTAAATTTCACATCCTGTGTCATGTAAAACATAGCTGAAATTCCATTAAAAGAAGTACAGTTTTAGAAAACAGAGGGAAAAAATACACGACATAGAAAAACCCTCATCTGAACATTCCAATCACATTTGCCATCACTTTCAGAAGTTAAAAAAAAATTGCCACCCCCATTATCTTACTAAAGAGAAAACTTTATTGCAGTACAGAGTTACTATTTAACCATAAATGAAAACATTAGATAAAACCTTTGTTTTGTGAATATTTGTCACTCCTCTTTAGTGAGTCTTCACATTCCAAAATGATTAATCTGGGATGTTACATGAAGCCCATTTAATCACATCACAAATTTCTTTCTAGAAGCAGATTATAAACCACATAATACATGATTTGCATAATGACTTTGCACAGATTTGAATTAGGTATAACTGCTAACTTCCGTGGAATTACTTCTGTTTTACAAAGCATAAATGAAGGTGATGCCTTCTACAACATTTAACACATGTTTGAATTAATTCTTTACTGTTCAACCTTGAATGACTTTAGCTTTAAAAAATAATTAGTTGTTTGTTGAAAACAAACAAAATGATTGAGGTTAGGATCACATTCGACTACTCGTATGATGGAAATTACAGATCTCTGTAATTCAGTGCTAGATGGCTCATAGTGTGAAATCCCATTAATAGTGTACAGTAATGTACTTTTGTTACTCTTTGGAAAATATTCTACTTGTTCTGTGAAGCTACAAAGAAATGTAATATTGGTTTGTCATTTGTTAAGCCATTATCGGTATATTCCTACTAGAAACATGACTGATGTAATAAGAAATGTAGAAACATGATGGTGTAGTAAGAACTCTAAACTGTTGTTTTCTTGGATAGTATTGTAACTTTCCTTGTAGGTGCATGAGAATTAAACTTTAAACTAGGTATTTCAAAGAGAGAGAGGTTCCAATACTGAACTAATTATGAGGCAGTTTCTGCTGTTGACAAAGAATTAAGTTCAGTGAAAACATTCTTGGGCTTTTCTAATAAAATGAGACTGGTTTACATCTTAAATTGATTCAGACGTTGTTTATGTATCACATTCCTGCAAAGGGATAAGAAGATTTTAGTCTGATGTTGTTTGCTTGGAACTCATGAAAATTGCTCTGTGGAGCTGTGTCCTGCTAATTCTTTCTAGGCCTATTTTCTGGCCAGGGTGCAATTGCAAGGTACATCCTCCAGCAGATTTCCTTGGCTTACCAACAGATCAGAATTAAATGACAGGGTTATTTTTTTTGCAAGTGTTCATATCTAACCCTGACCCATAAGAAAGGAATCTACTTGTTAGGTACCAGCAAAAATCTGAAAGAAAAACGTTCCTGATGAAACACTGTCATTAAAAGCAAACCTATATGTGCTGGATAACATCTACCCTGGTTCTATGCTGAGGGTGTGACAGCAAGGAAGCATTACCTTTCCCTTCTCCTCCCTTCTATGCTAATAAGCACTTAATTCCTTTAATGCTCACTCAAGGAGACACCAGGTATTTTCTTACCTCACCTACCCACTACCATATTCAATTGTGATTACAGAATCTGCTAAAAAGAGTAATAATATTACTTGCCCCAGAAAATATTTTCTGAACCAGAGCAATTATTCTTCTCAGTAGCTCTGACCAAAAACCTCCAACCCTGTGTTTTTTTGCTACAGATCATCCAGAATTCGATTTCGTAAGAGCTGAAGATACTCTGCAAAATTAGTAACCATTAGTAGGACCATAATTACTGTGCTGCCTTCTCTGTCATCAGCATTGACTTCTTGCACAGCTTCCAATGAGAAAGAAAGAAAGAAATAATAGGGAGAGAAAAAGTAAGAGAAAACTAGAAAGTTATTTTAAGCTTTAAAGCATCTCAGTAGGAAAAGAGGAGGTCTTGTGAGCAGCATCCTTTTGTGTCCACTTATGGCCAAAATGTTATACATGCGTGAGTTCAATAATAGGCTTTGGTTGATATAATCTTAGACTAGACACTTCTGCAGGACAGTGTTATTAAAACTTTAAATGTTATTCACATTAAGCCTAGCTCTACCTACATGTACATACAGGCAGACACTACCCTATGATCCAAAGAGCCTTTGGAGTAACACATTGAATAACACACAAAAAGGAAGGGAGAGACATAATTTAGTGCAGTGTACTGATGGAACATATGGCGCTATGTTTGAAAAATTCATATGCATATATGTTTTAAAACATGATCAGAGAAAACTAATGGCAGCTAGGTACGATGGGAGTCCAAAGCCTTTTACTTTAAGCCTCATGGATATAAAGTAATATACAGTAAAAAAGACGCTGGTTTGCACATGCAGGATATAGCTTTTCACTGTTAGTCTGGTGGTTAGCACCGTAGGAGGTATCATTACCTACTGGGAGTTTTTTATAACTTTCAAAAGTCTTTCTCTGTCTCTGTTGTATGAATGGCCCTATTTACTGTTTCAGCAGTTAGAGCTGGGGCTGGAGGTGAGCAAGAGAGGGCACATTTCAGGCCTGACCAGCAAATGCTCAGCCCTAACGTTTTCAGATCAGGTTTCATGTGGCTATTTTGGTATTCTTTACAGGTAATGTGTATTACAGATTTAACCCATCTCCAGTAGCTGGCACTCAAAAGTGAGAACAGCTGTTTTGCTACTTTTGGATATCCAAGTGAAGGAAAATAGCCAAAGTATCTGCTAACAGTCAGGCATTGTGTCTCACCAAGAACACTAATAGAACATTCAATGATGGTATTTGTCTTGCTCTTGTAATTCCTACAAAACCTTGAATTTAGCCTTTTCAGTGTTTAAAACTATTTTTATTTCTTTTAAGGACTCCCACCCCCTTTTCATTACTTTAAAAGAAGGAAAAGGAAAAGAAAAAGGAAAAGGAAACCTGCTTGCTGTAAAGTGCTTTCTAAAATCCTGAGGATTTCATTCTCTAATTGATGAGACTTACAGAAACACACTGTGTAAAAGCAAGATATAAACTTAACCCCATGCTTCCAAAGTAGTGGGAACTTGTAAAAGCAATAAAGAGAGACAAATAGGTTCTGCTAAGCAAAGCTCAGTACAATCTTTCTGGTTAATCTTGCCTGTAAGAAGGAGCCATTTAGATTTTAGCTGCTAATCAAGAAGATACATCATGAGACTTTTTTTAAGTATCCCTTGATGTTTATTTTCCCTGAAAAGAGTAGACTACAGTGAACCTTCTGTTTCTGTTTCATCAGTTTCTGGACCTACATTTGTTCTAACAAAAGGTATAATGCTGCCAACTCAAACAGCAGTAAATGGGCAAACCCCACATACAAATAAAGGATCTTGCAGAAAAACTGAAAGGGAATTCCAAGGTGTGACAATGACAGAAAGATCCTGAAGTTATTTTGTGGTAAAGCAAGAACAAGGCTGCCAAAAGAGCTATTCAGGTCATTCTAAAGCTGTTTGTGTTACTCAGTATAGCACTTATTAAACTAAATTCTGTAACACCAAAAAAACCTTAGTATTCTAATACCATTCATTGTCTCATGTACCTCTGCAAGTCAGACCTGCCACAAGGATTGCTGACCATCAACTAGTCCTTCCCTGTGCCAATAAGCCCTATTTCTCCGCCAGTATGGGTGGAGCACCTATGTAAAATAATCTTTTCCCTGTGGGAGACTATCAGTCTTCGGCATGAAGAAACACCTCAGCACAAGTCCTGAGAGCACATTCCAGAGCTCCCTTGTTCTCTGTTCACCCAAGAAGCAATTCCATTGGCAGCCTTTCCCTTGGCCTTCACCCTACCCACACTGACTGTCTCTCTCTCAGGGCCTCCTTCTAAGTATGATGCTGCTAAGCCTAATGATGTGGAGGCAGCTGTCGGGAATGGGGAAAGAAACCGGGGTGTGATTTTTGGCTTTTCAGCGTCTAAAAAAGGCAGGGAGATAGATAATGGTAAAGCATGCTGCAAAGACCTTAAGGATTACAAGACAAACATAATAGTTGCATATTTGAATACTGTTGTATTCAGCAACAGTAAAGTAAGCACCACTGATGATGTTGCTGGCATCCTCTCAACAGGAGGATACCACCTCATGTTAAGTACTTGTCCACATTTTAAGTAAAGTACAAAACTGCTCCAAATCGCTTTAGGTTATAGAAGGTAATGACTTTTCATCTTAGTCAGACGAACCACCTCAAATTTTCTCTTTATCGCTCAATCTGCTTACCTCTGAACTTGATGGTTTCTTGAGGAGAAAAGGGAATTATTCTGTTAATGACATAGACCAGAAAAATGAAGAGGTAGACCTTCATTTTGTCAAAGAGCAAAATTTGGACTCAAGACGGAAATGCAGGTTGGCCATAGTGTTAAAAACCGTTAACACTAGTTTAGTTAAGCTAATTGGTTTTTTTTTTTTCACTTTTCTTTACATGTGAGAAAATGGTTTCTTCATTGATTCTCACCAAAAAAAAAAAAAAAGAAAAAAGAAAAAAGATCCCTGATACTAAGTTGGATTTTTTTTTAATGGGAGAAAAGCAGTGAAGCACAAGTCTTCATTATGGTATAAAGACAGAAAGTGAAGGAAACACTGAAGCAAGTTTCCCCTTGTAATATAGGAAATTGCTGTTTCAAAGTAAACATTGAATAAAATGAAGGCAACTTACCCCTGCCTGGATGAGTTAGGTCAGAGGCATGTGTGAAATATTGGTCTCTTTCTTACTGGTCAGTTATTATTTAACTTGTCTCAAGCATGTATATAGCTCCCTTGCTAGTACTTTTTGCTTATCAAATGACCTGGTTAATTCACCCAAGTTTGCTCTCGGAAATTAGTTCAAATTTGAGCTCTTTAATGACTGTCAGTATTCAAATAGCCTTCAAGCTCTAAAAAGGATCAGTAAGCACAATATTATCTATAACATGCTGTAGGCAGAAAGTGCGTAAGTTCTCTGATTTTTAGAGGCAAAATGTTAATAATAATTTTATTAATAATAATTATAATTAAGTAATAATAATAATTTAAACAATTTAACAATTACTAAATGAAAGTGAGTTGGGATTTTGTTGGTTAGGTTTTTGTTTTGTTGTTGGGTTGGTTTTTTTAAACTATGAGAAGTAAATAATCTCCTATAACATGAACTGATGACACATTCCAGCTTAAGTACTGCTAATTCTGAATATTCACCTCCCACCCCTCAAGTCATCTCAGAGGATTCCTGTCATTCCGCAGATCTCTTCACAGAATGGAGAGCCCTTGTTACCCTTCAGAAAGTTGTACTTGGATGTCTGGAGTAACGGCAGTCTGCAAATCCAGTCTTATACTCTGGGAGCATTGTGTCATCAATGCACAGGTAGCACTTGTAGCATCCCATTCCTGAATTTTCTGAATGAATTTGGTAGCATTCTTATGACCAAATGACAGCATATGCTTGTTTTTCAAAATAAGGCCACTAAAGAATGTTTCAGAAGTGTGAATTAATGTGTTTTATTACAAGTGTTCTCCATACACAATACTTTATCCCGGCAATAGCTTCCTTTAATTTGTATTTTCTCTAAGTGAAGTTCTGGCTAAGTAAGCATAAATGCCGTGGTTCCAAAGCACATGCTATGACTTAGAAACCCATCTCCTGAGCTCTGTGGGCTGTGAATGGAGTTGTAGCACAAGGTAAAAGATAAACTGATTTATGCCTCACGAGGCTTTCCTGAGCTGTGAGTCTCAGTTGCCTTTTCCTGTCACTAACCAGTTTTGCCAGTGCTTCCATGATAGGCTCTGTCTTCACTTGTTAAAATGCTAACAGACTCCTTGTAGGTGGGATCAAATGACTGCCCTGTTCCCTTCACCTGTGAAATTTCAGAGACTTGAAAAGGGACATTGTTTTCCAGGAATGCCAGGCCTAGTCCAGAAAAGGTCTTAATTTCAGCAGGAATTTGGAGTCTGCTTGAGAAGGCCTTGCAGTTAGTAGGTGAAAGCTATAGCATATTCATTAAACATCTGAACATTTATAGTGACTGGACCTCAGCCTTTCTGGGTTCTTTTGCTTACCCTTGCTGAGTGGGTGGGAAGGAGAAGGCAGGCTTCACCACTAAAACCATCGGGTTTGAACTATGATTAGCCCTCCACACACAGGTTCCTCTGTTCTTGACTCTATCCTAAGCATTTATAACACTAGTGTGCTTTCATGTGAATAAGCCTGTATGTTTAATAAGCATTTTGAAAAACATTTCTAATAGAATATATTTGTACTTGAATACAAGGATAAGGTACAGAGAATGTATTCAAGTTCATGCAGACAGATGATGCCTGCTTCAACAAATTAAGTGAGTTCTAGGGTGAAAACTGGGAATAGAAGCTGTGAGACGATTCTGGTATGTTTAAAACCATTTGAAACACACGCACATAGGCAAACCACTCTTACAAGAATATACTGGGACTGGCCAACAGTTTTCCTTTCTAAGAGTCCTACCTGCTAAGTTTCTGGGATATTTTCTTACAGAATGAGTTGAGAATGTTGCCAGGATAGACTGATGATGATAATAAGGTGTATAAGTTTTAATAATCCTTATTAGGAGTATTTGATCTACTACCATGAAATCTTTAATGCATTGCACAGTAGATGCAGAATATACAAATATGAGACACAAAGTAATGATGATTAATATTAGTAAATTTGTAATCAGCTAGGTAAAGGGAAGATGGGAGAAGTCTTCAATGGGTTTTTCAACCTGTTTTTCAAAGGAAGGAGGGATCTGACCTGAATATGAACTGATGATAATAAGTACTGTGCTCAGTGAGCCGGAGCACTGGAAATATATTTTCTGTACAAATACATTTCTTCTCTGTTTTAGTGTCAGAGCTCATTTAATTTCCAAACTGTAACGCTCTATTGACATTAAATATTCAGATAATAATAAACTGACTGAAACTGTTTTCAGAAAGTATGGACCAGAATGCACATCTTCATAATAATAATAATACAGGTAATAAATAATGTGTCTTAGAAAGCTTCAGAGCAGAATTTATCATATTTTGGATTTTATTTCTTTTCTTTTTAAATCACAGTTTCCTGTGATCTAGCTAAAAAAAGTTGTAGCACTGTGTGTCCTTAGACCCTGGTATAGATGGCACACAAAAGGAAGCTTGTCCTTTTGGGACCTGGCTCTGAATCAATTACAGACGACAGAGAAATACCCTTTTGTGGTTGCTAAACTTCAGGAATGAATTTTGGCAGGCTTAGCCAATTCCCTAATGCAGCATCTACATTACCAACATCAAATTGGCAGCTTTTGCCTGTCCCAATGGGACAGGGTAATGAATGGATTTAGTTAAGGTGTCCTGACTCATCTACAGAGTGCCTGGTATATGCACCAAGGCTCTCCTGTATACCTTCCAAAAAGCTGTCGTTCAGACAAAAATGAAGTTTAGAAAGTTTGCTGGCCAGCACTAGTATTGACACAACCTGGTTTCAGTGTGCCCCAAGTGCCCTAGAAAAAAACTCCTGTTAATTTTGCTTTTAACTGGTAGATGCTAGAGCGCTGTAAGAGAACTACTTTTGTCATCAGCTAAGATTTTTCCCTAGATTTTTAACGAAGATGAATTTCTTTATGATCTTCTCACTGTCCTGCTTTTTTCCCACCATCCCTTCGAAATAATTTACACCATGACAAAAACCTGCTTTGCCGAATTCTAGTTTTAAGTGACTTTCCTTGGAATAAGGCACTGTCGTTCTTGAGTCCCCAGGCAGTGTGTTTATGAATTTCCAGAGAGAGATGCTCTTAACCCTACCTGACTATGCAGTGAAAATTGACAATGAGTCCAAAAGCAGATATGTCAGAAAGCCCAATGACATCCAGATTCTACAGGTACGATCTGCCTGTTCTTCTTTTCTTTCCATAAGTATCTTTAAATATACCTCTCTCTCCTATATACGTATATATGGCCTATTCTTAATATTTCATTACACTTATTTTTAATGTAAGCACAAAGAAATGGGAAAAGTTTTAAACTTCATTTGTATTTCAGATTTTCTGTCTTCATTCATGCCATTGTTCATGGAAAAAAAAAATAAAAAAAAGAAGAGTAAGCATTTGGTCACCTTATACATGATTCTCTGTTTAATGTTGCCTTTTCCTTCATTGAGAAAAATGAAAGAGAGTGAAATAATAAGTTCAAGAGTCCTTGTTTATTTTGGTTGCTTCAGCAAAGATTGGTAACATTCATGGACTCTGAAGGCACAGGTGACCAAGTGCAATAGAAAGATAAAAAAAATAAACTAATTTGAGTCACTGGAATGGTCTACTTGACTGTTTCGTTCAATATGAAATTGAACTCTAACTTTTTGAAGTGCTTGTGTCAGACAGAATTAATATTCTCATCTTCACACTACTGTAAATCAGGCTCTATTTCAGTGCACAAAACTGCATTGGACTGGTGTTGAAAAATTGGGAACTCAGCCCATGTGCACAATTATAAATACGCATATACTTATATATAGTTTCTATAGGGTTGGTTTGTTCTTTCAGTTCTTTCAAATCAGTAATTTATTTGCTGCCATGCATAAGTACCCCAAGGAATTGCATTAGAGAATAATCTAAAGTATTTGCAGAACCTCCCAAGCCAAACATGTTATAAAGGTTAAATGCATAGAGATATCACCAGTTTTCCACACTGGCTATGATAACCAATATGGAAAAGCAAAAGAGAGAGAAAACAAAATCCACATTGACAACTGGGGCACTTTGAACTTTCCCATCACCTTACCAGTGTTTCCCCACAGGCAGTCTTAAAAGACAACTCAGCAATGTCTGAATGGAACTGCACACAATAGCTCCTTCACAAGTGGGTCTTTAATTGATTACGGCTGTGTTTATAGAAGCAGAAGAGAATTTACTCAAAATGACAGGTTGCCTTTAGTGTTAAAATAGTTTAGTAATGTTAATGGTAAAGGAGGTCCCCGCTACCTTCTCTTGAGCTGCATGAAGTCCTAAATATGAGTTCTTTGTTACTTCAGCCTCCAGTTCCTTCCTTTCTTTCCCCCCTCCCTTTCTCACTTTTGTTCTTTCCAAGTTGTAATATTCCTAATGTCATGGATGGCAAATTTACACAGGGAACAGCAAAGGACTGACTTTTGCAAAGTTAAAATCCTCTGGAACTGTGGGCTCACGTTTTAGGTGTGAGAAAAGAGCAGAATAAACAATACAAACCGAGAGCAATCATCCTCACTGCACCCCAGCCCGTGTCAGTTTGCTCAAACAGATCATCCCGAAGGCAGTGTCTGAGAGTACTGTCAGAAGGTACATCCAAACCAAGAAGTGGGAGTAAATGCCTTGCTTCTCTTTGTAGTAATACAAACTCCCACCCCACCGGTTCGTCGTGCAGACGCTGGAGGTGGCTGTGAAGCCCCGGAGGGGATCTGCTTGGCCTTGGCCGCCCTGGAGCTCTGCAGCTCGCCCGCTCTCACAGCCCGCAGAACAGCCCCCAAGCCCGGCCTGCCCGCGTGCTCACGCAGGATTAACCCCAGCTCCCTCTGCCTGGAGGCGGCTTCCATTCCCCTGCTAACACTGACCTCTAACGGCGACGTGCCCGAATATCACGCGGGTTTAACGGTGATGAGCGGAAACAGCATTTGCCCAGTAGAAAACATTATCGTACTGTCGTAGAGCAGGGTTTAGCTTCAAGGCAGATATCTAGCTTCAGAACTGTTTAAAGCCTTGTCACGACTTCCAAGCCGAGAGAAAGATGTCATCTTTGTTCTTCTGAGAGTTAAAACAGTAGCCTGAAACATTAACATTTTTTTTCTTCCCCTGCTTATATTTTAAAATTACTTTTAACTGGGATTTGTTAAATTACAGAGTTTCAAATGAATTTGCCAGAGAATCATTCTAATGCTGAGCCATGGAATTCACATGCCTGGTTTCTTCCCCCTTCATAAATGGGGTATAATTTAAAACAGTGTTTCTTTTGTTTCTAATGCAGCTAAATTAGTTGATGCCAGAAGCAGGCCCAGACAAAAGAACAGTAAAGATGATGCTGTGCAGTTCCTATTTATTTGGAAGGTATTCTTAATGCTGTCTCATCTGATGCTGTATTTGATTTACTACAGAAGATACTGAAAACGGATCCTTTCTTTCACCTATATGATTTTAAGTGTTAGGAGAGACCTGTCATAAGTAAATGATGGCATTCCAGAAACACAGACCTGAATGAATTAGGTGGATATGATCAGTATCAAAATACCCTAATGAAGACTCAGGGTGTATGAATATTCCTGTAAAATATCTTCTAAGCTATGACTGCACTGATTGCTTCTTGGTTTGAAAACATGTTGTCTTGATACTTTTCAGTGAGATTTGTCTTTTCCAGATTCTGGGGCTTGACTTGCTACTGAATGATTCACCATTCTTGCCTGCTTACATTGTCATGCTGAAATATGCTACTATCACAATTTAACTGTCTTTTGGAGATGAGCCATATGTCTATCATAAGAATACATAAAAAGAATCCATTACAAAACTTAGCAGGGAGAAGAAAGGGGTGGGGACACAGGGAAAGGAAGTTCTTTCTCCTGTTACAGTGCAAATTCAGAGCAAATCTTCTCATATCTGTTAAATTATTCTGATTTTATAGAAATGAAGAAAAAAATCAGTTTGGGCAGATATTAGCAGTTATTTTTTCAGTATTGCTTTTAATTTTGCAGACTTGGGTTAGGTATTTATGAAAGTGTTTCCACTTCTTATTAACTAGAGCTTTAAAAAAGATGATGAATCGGAAAAGTTACTCATTCACATTTCACAAAAAGTTCTCTTTGGCCATGCTCTCAGACATTCTGCATCTACTTTCTGTGACAATGAAAGATGAGTTTGCTTTGTATTCATGGAGGCAGTTGACTCAAAGTGAGTATTAGAAAATGCCTGCAACAGCCAAAATTCTTTGCCTGAAGGGTTCGAAAGAAAACTAACTCCATATGACACCATCAATTCAAGGTCAAATGACAGGTGTACTCTGTTCTACTCAATGGACCTCACTTTACTGGAGAATGTGGCGATAAATAGGGAAGGGAGAAAATGCGTTGTTAAAACTACATAAAGACTAAGAAGGCAACAATATGCCAAATTCTCTTCACTTTGTGCCTATATAATGTTTGGGATGAATGTGCTCTGAGAAGGATGGAGTGCTTGTGAGGACTTGTCAACGCAACAGGAGAAAACGTGTCTGCTTTTACCAGGACAACCTCCCCTTTTTGGGGCCTTTTTGGCCTTTGATTTGCCAAATAAACTGGGAAAATACAGGGGTTTGGACAAAAATTCTGTCTTTGTAATTTACATATTCCTTGGTTTTCCTTGAATTCCTTGAATTTCCTTGAATTACTTGAAGTCCTTGGTCCTCTTTTTTATGTAGTACCTGACGTTATGCAGGCATAAAAAAAATAAAGACTATGTATTTCAGTGGAATTATACCTAAATTCTAAGCATATTTTCGATGGGATGACATCTTGTACATAGAAGAAAGGGAAAGCTCATTTACCAATAATAATAATATTTTATTCATGTAAATCTGTACATGGAAGAAAGGGAAAGCTGATTTGCCAATAAGAATATTATTGGTAAATAATAAATATGTGTTATCTATGTAAATCTACCTATACACTATGTTACTTGGAAACATACCAACTTCAATAGGAATATCATTAGATGAAGTAAAGCCATGTCAATTATAGGAAAATTAGGACTAACAAATTTGCTAGCAAATGTTAAAATGAGAATCAAAAATTTTTGGATCCTCATAATAAATGCAATAATATATGTTTTGGTTTGATACTACCAAAAAACATGGATAAGGAGGTCATTCAAGGTCAGAAAATTCAAAGATTATTTTCTTATTCTGCAGTCTATGAGACTGTCATTTTGGATCAGGAAAACCAGTTCTGATAGCTTCTCAGTCCAAATACTTTAGGTAAAGAAATGTATTTTCTCTTTTGTCTTTTTGACAGGGAAATAATTTTCTGTTATTCTCAAAGCCCTACTCTACTGACTTGAATAGCATAAAATGCGAACATTGTTATACTTTTCCCCAACAGCACTGATTGTTCTTCTGCTATCATACACATGATATGACCCTTAATAAGAGCGAGTTAGAATATAAAAATTACAACACACAATTCTGTATGTTTCCCTATAAATGAGTGAATGACTTCATAATCGGAAGTAATAGTTATTTCTTTGACAAAACAAAATAAACTTCTTTATGTCACCTGCTCAGAAGACTGCAGAAATGCTGATGTTTTAAATGCATCATTAGACATGTCAGGATGTTTTTTCTCTCTTAAAACTTTATTGCTCAATTTTAACTGCACAAGCTTTGAGCTTTGTGAATATGGATGAACATGAATCATCCATATATGTGACTTATGTATTTGTCATTGTGAAAGATTATATCATGGATACAAGCTGATAATGAACCCGTATGAATAAATGAAGTGAAACAAATAATACAGGATTCTACAGTGAGTAGAACAGAGACATACTTTCAATGCAGAAAGCTGCTGGGGAATGTCAAAACTGGACCGCCCTGCTGTGGCCTTCTTTTCCCATTTTCTGTGCATTCCTCTCCCTTGGACACTTGATGCTATATACCACCAGTGCCAGCAGCTGACGTAAGCAGAAGACTGAGACCTAAATGATGCAATGGATATTTTTTAGGAACAGGACAAGTCAAGGAAGCTGTTATGGAACACAGTCCTCCTTGCCTATAATTTTTCACAGGCTGAGTGACGCAACATTTCATTAATCAGAAATACTTTGACATTCCATCAGTTACTATCTTTGACAGTTTTCCCACTTTTGCAATAGGACACAGTATGTTCTTCATATATGCTCTGCAATATCATTAGACCTTGCTTCATAACAGGTTATAATTGCATATCAATACAATTTATTTCAGCAATTCATTTGGAATATGCCTCTCCATGTAGTACCATTTAATGCCTGAGTGTAAATAGATGCTGACCTCTGTGTTTCCTGTGAGATTTAAAGAGGACTTCAAGAAGTACTCTGGCTGTGGAAGTTAGCCCTAAATAATACTCTTGATAAGTCAGGCAAACAGAATTTATGCCATTTTTAGTAACTGTGCTATAAGCCCAAATTTCATACTAAATTTGGCTGTCTATAGTCAGCAAATTCATCCTATCTGGAATTCTTCCTGGATCTGTATTACCATTAGCAATTAGGTTCTGAAATCGGAATATATATCCTGTTTCTTTTATGTAAACCAGTCATTTTTAATGGTATACCAGTTTCAAAAAAGGGCCAATGTGATTCATTTAAATGGTATTAAAATACTGATAAATAGATCAGGGTTTTTAGCAGTTAAACTGAGTTTCTCAGAAGAGAATTCATTTCATTCAGCTGTAAGCTCAAATGGCTAAAAGTTATCAAAGTAAAGATTAAAAAAAAAAAACTGCATCAATTTACAGAGTAGAATTATACACTCTATTCTGAGCCAAAGACAATTTAATACACATGTGTACATTTCCATTAAGCATATAAGATACTGATACGCAATTAATTTCAAAGAGATAAGAAACCATGTTGCACATTGTTGATTTATTAAAGGTAAGCAACATTTTCTTAGGAAAAAAACTGTAAAAAAGTTCATAATAAACTAATTCTTAAGAATTTCCCTAAAGTTTTATTCAATTTATTCATACTATCTTGATATTTGGACTAGACTGGACACTCAAATGTGAATATTCAATATTGACAACCTTGAGTTTAAGCTTATTTAACATGATACTGTTCACTTGTCTCAAAGTAGTACCTGCAGACTGTAACTCTCTGTTCTATAGCAACAGTGTAAAAGAGAGTCTTGCTTTAGTATATTTAAAATACATATAACTTTTCAAAAACTCATTAAAATTAATGGAAGGAACTTTTTATACTTCCAACAGTGGATGAGGCTGAGTAGCTACAGTCTCACAATCCTCTACCTCTGTGCTGATTGTAGCATTATGGCTTAATTTCAGATGTGATATCACAAGCTGGAAGGTAAGCAAGCCAGAGAAGAGAAGGTTCTGACAAGTAAAGATACAAGGACTATATGTGAACAGAATTTGGAAGCCAGAGTTATTTTTAGGTTTATATGTAAGTAAGACAAATTATTGACAGCATCAGACTTAGTTACCCGCCCATGTCATTTGCTCACACTTAATGAGTGTGTGCCTGTCACAAACTCACTGGACTTTTTATAAGTGTAATTGTCTTGCACCTGTAAGGCCCTGATTCCCTGCCATCTGGTACCTTGTGCAGATACTTGTCCCAGTGCCAACTGGCTTTTAAACTGTACTGGATTTGATGGATGGGCTTTATTTGCAGTAGCTCTTTCCAGATTGCTGAGATACTGTTGATCTTTGTTGCTTTATACCTGGTCAGCAAAAGAGAAGCATCAGCAAGACATAACTTTCATAGCAGACTTTTTAGCTGATGCTACATTTTAGAAAATGGTATTTGTTATGTCTGGTTTCACTCAGATAACTGCTTCCTGATGCTTCCTCATTTCTTAGATGTGACATTAGCTTAGGCAAGCCACAGAACCAATATCCTGTCATTTCTGGTTGCCTGCAGCATAAAGGAAGGGAAAACCAGGGTTAGTTTTTTTTCTGGATGGATTAGAAAATACTGTTTAATTGTATTTTTGATGCAAAAACAGAAAAGTTCTGTGATGATTCAGTCCTGTATTAAAGCAAGGTGAAGATCCATTACAGACTTGACTTCTGGTGAGACGTTAGCTGTACCATGAGTTTGCTGAAGAATGGGAACAGACTGTTTCCTAAGTTTTTTAAAATGAAATCATATAAGTATGGACTGTACTATACATTGCACAGGAGAACAGTTTAGCACAGGCTAAAGATCATGGAAAGCTCAGCTTTTCATGGAAAGAAAACCTGCAGCATGGTCAGTCAAGTGTACAGTCAGGGCACGGCAGTGCTGACCGAATCTGAAGGTCGATTGTATTCACACTCTTGTCCTCACACTTTTCCGCTAAATAGTAACCAGAAAGAAGAAGAGATTATTAGAAAGTCTGAAATCAAAGTATGTCTCTTCCCGTTTTCTAGCAATATAGCACCAACATGAGATATAATGCTATCTAGACTCCCGCTTTCCTCTAGTTTTCTTTAACACCAGCTCTCACTCTACAAAATAATAATGAACTGCAGCATTTTTACTTCACTATTAGGTTTCTGTGAATTACTTTCATCTCTCTCATCACTGAATGGATTTACTGTGTCTACATTGTAAGTAATAAGTACTTTTATATGTCAAACTTTGTAAGATCTTAATTCTGAGTTTACAAACATGTCATACTAACTAAAATTATGTATTCAGGGTAACATCTATAGCTAGCAAGTTCATTACTGCTGTTGCATAATACTACAGTGTTAAGTTCCAATGACATATTTATTTCACAGTATAATACACCAGGGAATTAATCTAGATCAGTGGTATTCACTGGGAGTTACTCTTCTTCAAAGGTGAAGGATTTAAATGAAGAAAGACTATATATTATGTCATGTTAATGGACAAGACAAGGCTTGTACTAACTAGCTAATGTCATACAATATACTTAACAATATACTGCTTATGGAAAATATACATTTTCTTAACTTGAAACCGACTGCTTGAATTTAAGAGAGACAACTTATTCTAAGCCTTACATTGTCTGCAGTGTAGAGAGCTTTCAGCTTTCTCTGGTTTTCCAACTAATTCACTTTTATAATGCTAGAATAAAGCAAGCATGAGTTTGTCTACAGAGAGTGAAAATATAGCTAATATATACATAGCTATATATATTATATATATAATATAGCTGTAGACCTTTTCTAAACTGGATAGCTTTCTAAAACTCACTATTTATGGATGTGGAGTCCCTATCCCTGCTGGAGAACCCGCGAACACATTTGAGTGTATAGGGGCAGAATCTATTGGTCTGTTTCTGAAATACTAATCTCTTAAAGCCTATTGGGACAGCTGAAAGCAATGAGACAAGTCAGTTTGCAACATGAACTATGTTTTTGTTTTTCCTAAGGTAAGGGGACATAGTGCTATAAGAAAGACATGCAACAGAAATGTTGAACTATTGTCTCTCATAATCAAATACAAGGTCACCAAATTCATAAATGGGTCTTACCAGTAGTTATGGACAGAATCCAAGAAACTTGATCAGCATCGTTTAATTTATTGCTTGTAGTTTATTAAATAACACTTGCAAAGAGGTAGAAGGTTACCTCAGCTGTTCACATTTGTACTGTAGGATATGTTCCCTGTCTGGGAGATACTACAGCTTACCAGATGTCTCCCAGATGGGTTAATCTGATACAAAGTCATACACAGAAGTCAGGTCAACAACTTTGCAAATAAAATCCAACACACAGGAAATTCTTTTACTTGATTCAGCAGGCAGCAATATGACCTTCATTAATGTTTAAGGAAAAACAAGAGAAAAAGTTTACATACTTGGAATAGAAAACTTCTGGTTAGAATATCAGGGAAACTTTTAGTTGGGCATTCCTAAGGTCTACCCAAAGTTAAAAGAAAGAAGGAAAAGAACAAAAAACTTAGCATACTTAGAATAGAAAGCTTCTTGGTGGTGAAACTTTCAGTTTGCTAAACCCTTATAAATATCATATTATGACATCTGCTCAAACCAGATGGATTAAATGGATTGTAGAAAACTTCTGAACTGAAAACAAAATACATCATCTTTCACACACTCTTAGTGCCTAACCCAATTACTTTAAAAGCCATTCAAGCCCTGACAATGACCTATTATTTCTATCAGTTAATAGCCAAAGAATCATCCTTCTTCATGAGCAGAAGCAGAGACTTACAGCATGAGCAAAGCTCAACTTTGATGGAAAACTGAAACAACTACCAAAGGACAAATGACATTAGGATAGAATAATTATATCTCAGAACAGCTCTGTCTGCTTTTCAATGAAGACACCTCACCTGGGCACTCTGCAAACACTACATTCAAAATGAAAATAAATACAAACATTTATAGTTATCTCGGGTTATTCACAGTCTGGCATTTATCTCAGGGGTTATTCACAGAGTCTGTCATTATGATCCCTTGTTTTGTAGCAGAAGTGTCTAATGCAGATGCCTAAAGTTCAGCAATTTTGCTTTTGCTGGGATAGCTTTCAGCCAGCGAGCTCAGATAAGTGGTATGATTGCATCAGCAGTCTGCCAGCACAGGGAATACAACAAAACACGTGCCCTAGGGTGGATGGAATGCCACTTCTGTCAGCAACATTAGTTAGCTTAAGGTGATTATGACACTATAACCCTGTCTTGCCAACCTGCCAAAGCAATCGTCCAAATTGCATTGGAGTACTTCCAGATAATACACTGGAATGCTGCTTTTAACCCTGGGGATCCAGCCACACTATTTGTTATAACATTTCCTTTACTCTGCTTTGGGTTGCATAGGAAGTTCATATTTCTCTCCTGGCAGTTGTGTGTCACTAATTTGTGTAGAATATTTCATCTGTATAGTGACTTTATAGATTTGAAAATCATGTAAAGAATAAAAAAGCTGAATTGTGGTTTTCAAGTCTGATTCTAATACCAGTTTTCACAGTTTGTTATTCTGTTTACCTCCATCTTCTATAACTGCTCAGGAAAGCATTTGTTAGGAGACTACTGTAACACCATTTCAAGTGACATAACTTCTTACTGTGAGTAGTGCTGGTTTAAAGATATGTCTGCACTGTAATTCAGTGCCTTCCTTGACTACAAGAGCCAGGTGCGCTGACTTTCAGCTTGGCACTCCCAGAGCCTTGGAGAAAAAGTCTTAAGGTTTACAGCCCTTAGTAATTTTAAATTGGCTTTAGTCCTATTTCGGGTTTGAAATTATTTAACACAATTTTTTTAATTACAGTGGCTGATAAGGTGCTTTTAGTCATACACTTTGAGTGCTCTTATCTGCCTTTATAAAAGGGGCTACAGGATGTTGGGCACAAGTGGCAGTTTCTCAGTTTATCCTCTTGTGTAAAGTGCAGTAATTAGCTTTCTAGGACCTGGATAAAGAAAATGATTTGTTTTGATTCTGGTTTTGCTTTTTATTGCTGTTTGTCAAATACACAGGATGTAAAGCCAACGTGTCTTCTATGCTCTCTGAGGAGGCCATCTGGGGTTTGTGGCAGTCCTTAGTTCCTGCAAGTACAGCCTGTAGCACAGGCCAGGCAGCTGGGTTGTGCCATGACTTTTACATGCTTTTTGCTTATAAAGATTGCAGACTTGAACAGAGTATGTCAGCTGGAAAGGACCTACAACAGTCATCTAGTCCAACTGCATGACAACTACACATTAAATAATCAGGTTTTACCATACAGACAAAAAACATTAAGAAATATATTTGTTCTAGATTTACACATTTCAGATCCAGTTCCATTGTCATTACATGACCTCAGTGGGAATATTACCTAAGTGAGGAGTGAAGTCTTCAGCTTTCAGTGATATGCTTGTAATGTACACAAAGAAAACACAAAAGAAAACAGATGACTAAAACCTGCACCTGTAGTGGTTTCAGTTACTAATGTCATCTTCATTTCAATGCCATTTGATATGTGCTCCATTTTTTAGGATACTTTGAAGCATTCTTGCTGAACATATTAATTTTAAATTGGCTAGAGTGGTACCTATTAGTGCCAAACATAAAAATCAGTCCTAAAATGGATCTTCATATCTTGAGAGTAGATGCTACATTTTAAAGGATTTACAAATGTCAAGGTCACTCTAGCTTTCTATTTAGCAAAGTCATTTTGGGAAGTAGAACGTGTTACAGCTTTTTGCAACAGATTTTTTTAGTATAAATTCACCTTTGATGTCGCAAGATTCTATAAAACAGAAAAGAAAAGAAGTTTGCTTCTTGACAGCAGAACTGTGACTCAAGAGCTTGGCTATGCTACGTCAGTTTAAATTAATCTTTCTTAGCAGGAATGTTGCTTGGAAAAAAATCATACTGAATAATCTTTAGAAAAACTGACATTCCATAATTAACTAAGGGTCATACTGTTTTTTAATATATTATCCTTAAGGGGCAAAGAGTTATTTGTACAGGCATTCAAGTATAAGCATATTATATAAACCAAGCAACGCAATACCAGTTCCATTTCCCTACTGTAAATTACAACTTTTTTCAGCTGGTCTGCTTCAAGTATCCTTGAAATACTTGAACATACCGATTTCAGTACTCAAGTAGGAAATACCTTCTTCTGAATAATTTCCCTTTAATCTCTTTAATGCTGCCTGTTCAGCATCTCTTCAATTTATGCAGATGACATATCCCTTCTGCAAAACTGGAGTCAGTTTGTATCCAGTCCAGACCATTCCATACAATCATTTTTTTTTCTATGACTATGACAGGAATCAAACTATAGCAGTCAATGTCTTTACAGTCCCAAATCTCTCTCCATTATCATTCTGTAAAAATAGCTAGTATTATGACCTCTTGACTGCTGTGCTCCCAAGGCTGTCTTCAACAATGCCTTGTTCCTGTTTGTTCCACCACTTTATAACAGCAGGCACAAAGACTACTTTAGAATTAAAAAAAAGCAGTATGTCCTTTATATAAAGGAGAGATGAGGACATGTATGTCTTCACAGTAATTTAGTGAAGACATACACCAAAACAAGAGTTAGCATGCCTATTGTGACAGGAGCTCATTTTCAGTGTAATTGTTACTGAGTTTGTAAAAAGGAAGATCACTTTTTAAAAGTGTTGAGTTATATACCTCAGCCTGGAGCCTGCTGTGGATATAACACGTCAGGGAGAAGGTGGGATTGTAGTGTAGTGTAGCCATTTGCCAATTAGACCCCAGTGTGACCAGGAGATGCTATTTCAGCAAGGGCCATATAGGCTTTGTGTACTACTTATCTCAAAGAGTGTAATTTCCTTTTCAATATGCTTACATATTGAAAATACGATCCAGATCTCTGACTGGTGGAAGTAGGCTACATGCAAGCCTAGAAGTGGGAAAGGCTGATATTAAGCTAGTTATAAACCTCTTTTACACTGGAGCTGACAGGTGCTGACCTAACTTACAGGCTGCTCTGAGCTGTGTAACCCGTTTTCATTCCTGCACCGTTTTTGACATATGGAGATCACCTGAATGGAGTCATGCCTTTAACACTCCTATACAGGAAGCAGCCTGTCTGCTGCAATCAGTTTAACCTTATGGGAGTTAATATTTTCCATAAGAAGATGGAAGAATAACTGCAGAAAAGTGTGTGTAGGAGTTCATAAAAATGGCAAACAGTGAAAACCAATTAGCTCATGTGGAAGAAGCTTGCTTTTTTGAAATCACTTTGAGAAGATAATTAGTAAAATGGTGTCATCTTTGAAAGTTTAATGGAGCTCTTGGCTAAGAGACCCAACAGTGTGCATCAAACCACTGCCTTTCTTAATGTAAAAAGGGGAAATTATTTAAGGCAACTGATATCAGAAATAATGCCTATAGAATTAAGTAAGAGAAGATAATTTTTAACAAGAGTTGCAAAATAGAAATGTCACCCTTCATGCTGTAGCTGCATCTGGAATTAAAATTATAAACCAAAGTAAAACACCATTCTAAATAATTATGTAGAACAGATAAAGCAAAATCAAATCTGAATTAAAAATATCCTATTTCTTCTCAGTATACTTTCCACTTTTTGCAAAAATCTTTACTGAGGGCAGTCCAGATCTGCATCTATGGATAAAACATAAATGCACAGCTTCTAGAATCATGTGAAATTTTCAGTATCAGGAGAAAGAGCTGCTGATGTGTGATGCATATGGATTTGTAAAAATATAACTAGTCTATATACAGTAAGACCTACAATGCATGTAAGAAGGAAGAAACATTTTTCATATATGAAAATGCTGTAGAGTTCTATAAAATGAAAGGATAGCACCAAAATGCTAACAGGACAGTATCGTTTGCAAATAAGAGTCACAGCACCATCCAGTGATCAAATACAAAATGCAGAATTCTAAGGATTTTGCATTGTTTTGGTACTTGATTCAGACAATAAAAAGAAAAGCATAAAGAAAATTGTTACTTACACTTCAAGGAGCATTGTAGGGAAAGCCCAGAAAAGCCCCATCATAAGGTTTTTTAAAATACGCCCTTTCTCTATTCACAGCTCTTACTTGCTTTTTCTTTAACTGTATTCAGATACACCCAGAATGGAAATAAAATCCTCCACAAAATGTACAAGTCAAGTGAAATGACATTTAGGCATCATATTGAAGACTCTTTGAGGTTATGTGTATGCTTAATAGCTAAGCATACACCTGTGGTGGGTTGACCCAGGCTGGACCCCACGTGCCCATCAAAGCTTCTCTATCTCTCCCCTTCTCACCTGGACAGGGGAGTGAACATAATGAAAGACTTGTGGGTCCAGATAAGGACAGGGAGATTACCCAGCTGTTGAAGTTACAGGCAAAACAGTCGACTTTGGGAAAATAATTTATTACCAATCAAACCAGAGTAGGATAATCAGAAATAAAAACAAATCTGAAAAAACCTCCCCTGCTCTTCTGACCAGGCTTAGCTTTATTCACAGTTTCTCTATACCCTCTCCCATAGTGGTACAGGGGGATGGGGAATACGGGTTGTGGTCAGTTCATCAGATCTCTCTTTTGCTCTTTCCTCTTCAGGGGGAGGGCTCCTCACACTCTTCCCCTGCTCCAGTGGGGACTCCTTTGCACAGGAGACAGTCGTCCACGAATTCCAATGTGAGTCCATCCTACCGGGTGCAGTCCTTAGGAACATACTGCTGCAGTGTGGGTCCCTGATGGGGTCACAAGTCCTGCCAGCAAACCTGCTCCAGTGTGGGCTCCTCTGCCCATAGGGCCATGGGTCCTGCCAGAAGTCAGCTCCTGTGTGGGCTTCCCACTGGGTCACAGCCTCCTTTGGGCATCCCCCTGCTCTGGTGTGGGGTCCTTCCCAGGCTGTAGGGGGATATCTGTTCCTCCATGGGCTGCAGGAGGATATCTGCTCCTTTGTTAACCTCCATGGGCTGCAAGAGGACAGCCTGCCTCACTACCAGCTGCAGGGAAATCTCTGCTCTAGTGCCTCCTGACACTAACCTTGGTGTCTGCAGTTGAACCTCTAACATTCTCACTCCTCTCTCTGGCTGCAATTGCTCTTGCCCAGTTTGTTTGTTTTTCTGTCCATAAATATGTTACCCCAGAGGCATTACCACTGTTGCTCACGGACTTGGCCTTGGCCAGCAGTGGGTCTGTCTTTGAGCTGGCTTGCACTGGCTCTATGGGGACACAGGGGAAGCTTCTAGCAGCTTCTCAGAAGCCACCCCTGTAACCCCCCCACTACCAAAACCTTGCCATGCAAACCCAATACAATATTACCTTAGAAAATACAGCTCTTGTCCATGCCTGAAGCTTCTGTAACATGCACATGTGATGCTAGCAGTAAGAGATATTATTTTGTCAGCTGTATTCTTCTGTGTCCTTATTTCTAAGGCTACTTTGCTACATTACACTATTCATATTAATATGAAGAAATTTACAGAACTGCCACCATGAAAATCAAATTTTCCCCAGTAGTTTTGCCATTTATGTCTCAAAGCTGCTTTTGTATTGTTTGGGTTTATTTTCTTTTTTCCTTAGTAATTAAAAATTTTTGTCCTTTCTGGGGAAGAAACTTGGATTAAGGTTATTTGAAGTTGCTGCTGTTTTAAGATTATTTTTTTTCCTGTGTCAGTAAAGAATGAATGCCAAACCACAAGAGTCAGCAAATGCAAATATACAGTTGTTCTGCAGCACTAACTCTAATATGCAATTTCATTAATGAAAGAGTGACCCCATTATACTGTGTTATTTGTCTGTGATTTGTGCAACCAGTTTTTGGGGCCATTTAAAACTGTTTCTGATGGCCTTTCTGTTCCTAGCCATACAAGAAGTTCCAAAATATTAGGTTGCCCTTTGAGATTCATTTAAGTATGTGGATTGGATATACAGTATTTTGTACACAAGTTAAACCAAACCTTACTACCTTGGGCTTTATGTTCATGCTAATACAGCTACTTGCCTCCTTACTCAGCTCCTTTGTGTGCAGCCAACTGGAACATCTATTGGAGACAGCAAAAAATACCAAGAGGCATTAAAAAACCTCATGATCAATAAGGATGACAGCATGATTTAGAAATCCCACACTGCAGCTTTTCTTCCACATCTAGTCTATTTCTGGTCTCACTGTACCAGGATGATGATCTAACAGCATCTTAATTGCTCCAAGAAACAGTAGCATTGCTGCTCTCACAATAATATTTAGCCTGCTGTCAGGATGCAAATAAGTACTTTCCTGTCATGGTTTAAGCCCCTCACGCAATTCGCTCACTCACTCTGCCCTCTTTCTTTCCCCCAGCTCCCGGGGGGAATGAGGAGGAGAATCAGAAGAATGTAACTCCCACAGGCTGAGATAAGAACAGTTCAGTAAGTAAGGTATAACACAAACCACTGCTGCTACCACCAATAATAATAATGACAAGGGAAATAGAAGGAAAGAGAACACAACTGCTCACCACCCAATACCAAGCCCGACCCAGCAGCAAACCCCCCTCTTCCGGGTCCCTGCCTTAGTTTTTACATCCTTGGCACGACGTGCTGTGGTATGGAAAACCTCTTTGAACAGTTTGGGTCAGGTGTCCTGTCTCTGCTCCCTCCTGGTTTCCCCTCCTCCCAGAGGGAGAAGCTCATGGCAGAGCATGAGGCTCAGAAACTCCTTGGTCAGACCAAACATTGTAAGCAGTAACTGAAAACATCGGTGTAATCAGCGCTGTTCCCAGGTCGAAAGTCAAAAACACAGTGCTGCACCAGCCACTAAGAAGGAGAAAAATGACTGCCACTGCTGAACCCATGACATTTCCCAAAAAATAGTGAGCCCACTAACTCATACCATCCAAAAGTAAACTCATCTTTTTTGAGTGGAATCTTACATAGTACTTTCTGTTAATATAAATTTAAATAAACCGGTTTATCATTCAATGTGTCACTGATTTGCTGCTTTTATAAGTAACTGTAAAGGAGAGGCTGAGTTGTACTTCTGCTACTTCGGATGATGGTATCTGCCCCTGGCCACTGCTGACTGGATGTCAATAACAGACAAATTTATGGTGTGGGTAACTTTTTACTGGCTTTTATGTTTATGGTGTGCAAAACATCGGTGTGCAAAGCTAGCTTTCTTGGTTTTCTTTTCCCCAAACTTGTATTTCTTACCAACTCAATAAATATTAATTGGGAACTTGATAGTGTTTCTTAGTTCTGACAGGAAACACATTTAAAGTTATATCGCTATTTCACCATCTGGTAACTGATGTGCAAATTAATAACTGGAATGTACTAGAGAGCTACAGGGGAAATAAGGATGTTTAGTATGCCTATGAGTTTAACAGACCTGCTGCATAAAAAGGTCGCCTATGTCATTACCCAGGAGTGAACTAGAAGTTGGGCCAATTTAAACAGGATGTAGCAGCATAGCCACCATAGACTTGCTTTTTCAACCCTGACGCTCCCATCTGCTATAACTGCATGTTGACCAGCATATTCCAGAAAACCTTTTGGATGTTCTACAAACCACAAGCCACACACAATCCTGCCAGTGTTACTTTTAAAATTTCAGCAGACTCAGGAAGAACAGTACTGCTGGTGTCTTCAAGATAGAAAGTACATTTGCATACTGTGCCAATTCTTCCACCTGTTTCCAAGCCCACAGATGTTTCCTAACTTATAGTAATGACAGCAAAAAATATGTAGCAATCGATTGTGAGAAATTGCTGCTAAATTTCTGCTTTTCTCGTAGATCCCTTCTGAATGCCACGTGCTTCCCCAGTCTTTTCCACTACGTCACAAATCCATCTGGATGAACTTAAGACTGCCATCCTATCTGCTCAGTGAGACCACTGTGACGACCCACAATGGCCAGATTTTTCCCCAGATTGTCAGTGTTCAATCAGAAAATAAGCATGGCCTAAGACCCTTTAGGTGTGCTGCACATATAGTGCCAGGTCCATCATGACTGCCAGCAAAAGAAGTGGCCTTAAGAACTTTATGGTAAGACCTGAGCTTTCATCAGTCAAGTCTGGGGATTTCCCCCCCTCCCTCCCACTCCCCCCCTTTTGAGATTACAGCCTCTGACCTCAGAAAAAAGGGCAGGTTTGTCTGGATCAGCTTGTCTGACATCAGTAGTAGCTAGTTGGTAACTGCCTCTGTACTCACAACACATGATGCAGAATGCCTGCAATTACAAACTGTAATAATGGCTGCACTTCATTCATGCTGCTTGTCTTGGCCAGACACAGTTGCTATCCTGAAGCAGTGTATTAATGTCTATGCCAGAAAGATATTACTACCTCACTGTTCAGGTAAAGTGGCAGGAGGAAAAGAAAAGTCTCTCCAGATAAAGGCTAATGAGAATGATACTGAGAAAGCAGTTAAGTCTGAAAACAAGCTCTGTCCTGTTGAGGGAAAGAACGGAAGGCTCATCTCTCGTTTTGTAGTACTATTTGACTGAGGCAGATTTCGTGTATCACATAAAGCATCACCCAGTAGAGACATGGATTGCCCTAAAGAATGGCTCCCAGGCTGCATACCACAGTGCTCAAAGGCAAGCCAGCAAGGCCCAGCAGACCCCAGGGGCTGGCTCAGCTTGCTGCTCAGGCTGCCTGTCAGCACAAGGGCCAGAGGAATGGCAGAGCCAGCTGCTGCAGATTATAACCATAGAATCAGGTAGGATGGAAAAGACTCTTAAGTCCAACTGCTACCCCAGCACTGCCAAGGCAACCACTAACCCATGCCACTGAGGCCTCGTCTCCATGGTGTATGAACACTTACAGGGACAGTGATTCAAGCACTGCCCTGGGCAGCCTGTTCCAATGCCTGAGCACCCTCTGGGGAAGGAACTCCTCAGCTCCATCTAAACCTCCCCTGGTACAGCTTGAGGCCGTTTCCTCTTGTCCTGTTCCTTATTCCTTGGCAGCAGAGACCGACCCCACCTCACTACAACCTCCTGTCAGGCAGTTGTAGGGATTGATCAGGTCCCCCCCTGAGCCTTCTCTTCTCCATCTGAACCCCCCATGTCCCTCAGCCGTTCCCCATCACACTATGCTCCAGGCCCTGCACCAGCTCCATTGCCCTTCTCTGGCCCTGCTCCAGCACCTCAATGTCTCTCTTGGAGTGAGGGGCCAGAGCTGAACACAGGATTCGAGGTGCAGCCTCACCAGTGCCCCGTGCAGGGGCACAACCACTGCCCTGGCCCTGCTGCCGCACTGGTGCTGATCCAGGCCAGGATGCTGGGGGCTTCCTGGGCACAAGCTGCTCATGTTCAACTCCATCAGTCAGAACCCCGGGTCATTTTCCATGAGCAGTTTCCAGCCACTATTCCCCAAGCCTGGAGCATTGCATGGGGTTGTTGTGGCCTAAGTGCAGGACCCACACTTTGCCTTCTTGTACCTCATCCCACTGGCCACAGCCCACAGATCCAGCCTGCCCAGATCCCTCTGCAGAGCTTCCTACCCTCCAGCAGATCAACGCTCCCACCCAGCTTGGTGTCATCTGCAGATTTACTGAGGGTGCCCTCGATTCCCTCATCCAAGTCATCAATGGCCCTAACACTGAGGCCTGAGGGACACCACTAGTGACCAGTCACCAACTAGATGTGACACCATTCACCACCATACTTTGAGCTCTGCCATCCAGCCGGTTTTTCGCCCAGTGAAGGGCACACCTACCCAGGCCATGAGCAGCCAGTTTCTCCAGAACACTGTGGGAGACAGTGTCAGTGCTTTACTGAAGTCCCAACTGACAATGCCCACAGCCTTTTCCTCATCAACCAGACAGGTCACCTTGCCGCAGAAGATCAGGTTGGTAAAGCACGACCTGCCCTACATGAGTCCATGCTGACCGGCCTGCTCCCCGCGCATCCCGCCGGTCCCCAGCCAGCAGCTTCGGCGCGCACTCCCCGCCCTTCCGCTAGCGACAGCCCATCCGCGGGCGCCGCCAGTCTCGCGAGAGTTGAGACCGAAACTCTCGGCCTCCGTTCGCCGTCGCGGTTTTCCGTTGCGGGCCGCGCACGCTGCTATGGCGGCGCTGGGCTGCGAGGAGGCGAGGGCGGTGGGCCCGGGCGCCGGCCTGCCTCACCCCGGCGTCCCGCCTGGCGTGCCCCCTCACCCCGGCGTGGCGCGGCGGCGTGGCCGGACGCTGCTGGTGCGGCATCTGCCAGCCGAGCTGAGCGCGGCGGAGAAGGAGGATCTGCTGACACACTTCGGGGCGGTGTCTGTGCGCGTCCTCTCGGATCACGGGCGGCTGGTAAGTGCCGGGACCTAGGGCGGTGCGGTCGCGGGAGTGTCTGACCCGGGCGTCCCGTCTCCCCTCAGCCTGCAAGTTCTGCGTACAGCGGCCTCAGCTGTGGCCTGCCTTGTTGTTAAGAATAAGGCTGCGGAAAAGCAGTGCGGAAGGGGCTGCTGGTAGGTGTACAGATGCAGTCTCACGGGTCTGCCTTTGAAATATTCCTTTATTTTTTTCTCCCCGAATTTACGAAAACATAGGAGTATCTGTTTGGTGATGAATGGTGTTTGGAAAGAGCCTTCTATTCCTGCAGACCTGCAGGTAAATTATGTCTGCATCTTGTGTCAGGCTCATACTTTCTTTTATAGGTTGTTAAAAATACTAATTTCATTATAATGATTTTCCTGATAGATGATCTTATAACAGTGTTAATGGTTTAGGTTTTTAATAGCGAATCATGTAGCGTCAAGATGTAGTAATAATGTGTGTTAAATTTAAGATGAACTGTGTGTTCTGTGAAGATTCAGTCTAATTTGGAAAGCTTTGCTTTTTTTAAACTTAAGGGAAAATGTTATGTGAACCCTGTCAACTTTCAGAGCACAGCAATAGCTATAGTTTTTGTAACAGGAAGACTTACTTTTGGGAGCTAATTCGATGAAGATGTCCTCCTGAGAGGTGCTGAAATTAATCTTTTTTTGAAAAGAGGATTCAACTTCTTTATCAATATATATTTTCTTGCAGTTTAGGATAGCTTTTGCTCACTAGGGGGAGAAAAACAAACCCAAACCAAAAACCCCCAAACTCCTGCTTTTTGTATTCCTTAAACTCCTGCATTCCTGTCTTAATTTTTGAGTACAGGAGTTTTTGCTCGTCCTTCACCTTTGACTCACATGGGAGTTAGATGGATATTATCTGGAAGCTTTCTAATTCATAAGCTTGAACTTCGAATTACTTGTGGGTGTATGTTTGACATGCAGTTTCTTACCTCTTTGATTTGAATTGAATGTTTTGTTTGTTTTATAGAAACATACTGCTTTTGCGACTTTCTCCAGTGAAAATGCAGCTGTGAAGGTTTGTATTAATTTTGTTACTAAATGTACTTAGCAAAGCACTTTTCTTAATTGCCAGTTGTGCTCTAAAATGTTTTACACGTTATCTAGCACTTGGTGTTGTGGAAAATAAAATGCAGGGCAATGTAATATTAGAGTTCTCTTTCAGGAGGTGCTAGAAGGATATGATGGAATGATTGCATCTGTAGAGTCATAAGAAAGGTGGGTTGGAAGGAGCTCGTGGAAGTCATCTGATGTTTGTAGTTCAAAGCAAGTGTTGGTTACTTGAAATCACAGATTTACTAGGCTGTGTAATAACTGTCATTAAAGCTGCAGTCTCGCTATTGTGTTCAGATGACCTAAGTCTCTGCAATGGTTCTAGCTGTGTGACTTCCATCTCCCATCCTCCTAGCAGGGAAGACGTTGATAAGAACAGGACTGTGAAGGCAGGAATGATGCAGAACTGTGTCTATATTGGCACAGACTTAGCTTAAAACAGTTGGGGCTGCATCCTTTTATGGTTTACCAGCCAAAGAAAACACAGTTATGCTTTGAAATAATTCTAATGTTTTTCCTCTTCCCTTTCTTTCTTTTCTCTATTATAATTATTTGAAGGCTTTGTCAAGACTGCATCAGTTGAAACTTTTAGGTCACACCTTAGTTGTTGAATTTGCAAAGGAGCAAGATAGTGTGCAGATACTTAGCCAGCCTTCTGTCTCAGAGAAGTGTAAAAGGTATGTGCATAATAATTTAGTTCTTATGTTTGTGGCCGAGGAAAAGAAATGCATTGTTCATGATGCTTTCCTAGTACTATTAAGTAAAAGGGTAAATTGTAACTATTTAGAAGTGTTAACAGGCAGGTTCAGTTCTATAGATGTGTCTGTATTCCTTTTGTTAATATTGCTTCATTCTGTATCATCATGAAATAATTCCCGCCTTTATTCTTATATTTATTAATAACTTTATGCAGCAGGTGGCCCTGTTTGCTTTCATTTACAGAGCAAGACTCCAGTCTGTGTAAGCTGACCTCTGTGTTGCACAGGTTCCCTGTATTTAAAATGGTTCTTCATCCTTTTTTTATTTGTTAGGATTATAATTTTCTTGTGCTCTTAAACAGTGCTTGCCTGATGTTTCTTTCTGGTTTGAGTAGAACTGACACCTGCTGGGATAACCATCTAAGACTGAAATATTATAGCCACTGTCTTCTAAGCTGGAGCTGATTTCTGTGTAACTAGCTTGGACCATGAGGAGAGCAAACATAAAATTGTCTGAGTGTATTTTCAAATAGTTAAAGAATATGTAATATTTAGAAAGAATAATAAAAAAATCAATGAGTTGTAATGCTAGTGTGACCAAGAGCTGTGATAGTTTGGGTTTCAGTTGTCTTTCAAGTACTTAATTAAAAAAAATAACTTGAATAGTTTGGCTCTTGTGTTTACCTGTGTAATATATAACTAAGTGATAGAAACTACATGATAGTGCTTAATTAAAATCAGACATAGGGGTTTTAAGTTACTTATTTCACTCTCTGATTATGAACAAACCAATAATGTAATACTTTTGATTTTATGCAGCCCCTACACAGAGAATAACATGAAATAATTTTAGTTCTTTCCCCTGATTAAAGTCAGAAGTGTTTGAATATTGGGAGACTAACTTAAATCTGCATAAATATCTTTTAGAAGCCTGGTTGCTTTATTTACCTGCATGTATTAATTCTTAAGAATTAAAATGGCTGTAGTAATACATTGATAAAGATGTTAAAAATACTAATCTGTTTCTTTTGTTTAATCTCATTTACTCAAAAATGTATTTCCTATGTTATGTACTGCACTTAAATTTTGCCATTTAATTAACACTAAATTAATTTTCAGTTCAGAAGAGCAAGTGAAAGCAGAGGAAAAAAAAGAACAAAGCTGTGTTAAAATAGAGGATGGAATTGCACCTGAACATGGGTTAGTGGTTTTTTTTTTGGTCTTAATTATCTTGTTCTGTTACAGTGTACTTTGGAATAAGTGTTTTGCACTGTTGAAAAAGAATGCAGCATGCTTCACTCATCTTGTTTCATAGTATGCTGCTGTTTTACATGCATAGCTGTAGGAATTGTCACAAAGAAGAAATTTTAGTTCTTCAAATTTGGAGCCCTCACAGTTGAGTAGTCACTGATGCTTTGAAATGTGAAGTTGTGGATTGCATAATAGCCTTCTAGTGTACTGTTAGAAGATGCATTGCTTTCTTAGGAAGAGTTTGAGGATCCAGTGTTAACATCAGAATACTGCTGACTTACTTTTACAGAGTTTTTTGTTCTTTTCCCCCGCCATGTGCATTTTTGAATATATGAAGAATGAATTTCTCTTTAGGCTAATATATCCAGCACTTTGAGCATTGAGTTTATGATGTTTGTATGGCATGCTATACTATGTTTTTGGTTTTGGACGTGTTGATCGTTTCTGTGTGCTTCAGGCTTTCTGCATGTATTGGTGCTTTCATTGTGCCTAAACCCAGTAAATCTGTCATGCATTAGAGGACTGCTCCCTGATGTTAAAGGCATAATGGAAGTGGTCCAGAACTGTTCTAAGGGAAATATTTCAGCGATACTTCAGATGTAATAAATAATTAAACCTCGAATGGCTATTAATTATTGTTATCAGTCATTATGTGACTAAGTGGTGCTAAGATGTCTTGGGTTTTGTTTTTGTGGGTTTGTTTGTTTGTTTTTTCTTTCCTCAGCCTCAGCTTTCCCATCAATTCTTGCCTCAAATATTTGTATCCACCACCTTCAAGTACAATTCTAGCCAATATAGCAAATGCCTTGGCAAGCGTGCCCAAATTTTATGTCCAGGTAAGTACAAAAGGCAAAAAAAAAAAAAAGTATGAACATCTCAGTTTTCCCTTTAATTACCCACAGAAATAATTTTTGTCTTAGTAAATATTAAGTTAGTTTTCCTGTGATGGTGTTAACCAATAGCAATTTTTTTACTATGCTGAGATAAGTATTCATTGACTGAAAGTAACTTATTTCATTGATGCTGAATTCTTAACTGGGTATGATCTTTAATTAGATGTGACCTGAGTACATGGAATTTCATTCTGAGAGGATACTTTACTTTTTTTGATTAATCTTTTTAGGATGTTGTCATGTTTACCATTAGTGTTGGATCTCATGTGCAGGCTTTCACATTGTTTAATAACCAGTGTTGTTGTATCTTCAATAAATTATGCTGATTTAAACCTGCCGGAAGTTACCGCTTTAGATACCTAGCAGGGAACTGTTTTCATTCCTTTCTTAATTAAAAGGAAATCTTCCTTATCTTGCATTGTTTCAGGTACTTCATCTTATGAATAAAATGAATCTTCCTCCACCTTTTGGACCAATTACTGCTCGTCCTCCGATGGTAACTTTTTTAATACACATTTTGAGTACTGTGAAACAGATTCACAATTTGAAATGTTTGCAACATGGTAGGAGATCTAGGTTTAAACTTAGATTGGAGAAATCTCTGCAGGATAGCAAATACTGCTTCATTTCATTGGGTACGATTTGCATGTTCTGTAAAGAAATCTTTAACTATACGTAGAACAAAGAAATATACATGTATGATGGTACTGGAATATTTCAAACTGAGTATTAAAAAAAGTAAATGGAGGTTATAGCATCATGTTACAAATGCAGGGAATAAAGAATACCATTAGCACATTGCCTTACAAAGATGTGTTAAGCTCTTGCATGTGTGTGTTTCTTTGTACTGCTGATTAGATTCATATTGTCAATGAGATTATAAAGCACTTCTGGATTTAACTTGCTCTATCTCCAGGATGTTTTTTGAAAGAGACAGGGTTGAGGGAAACTGGCAGAGGCTTCAATTTTTCTAGTTCTAGAGGAGAGCTGTTTCTGAAGGGAGCTAGAAATATCACTCTGTGG
The DNA here is from genome assembly GCA_017639245.1 of Myiopsitta monachus. NCBI lineage: Eukaryota > Metazoa > Chordata > Aves > Psittaciformes > Psittacidae > Myiopsitta > Myiopsitta monachus. The sequence continues at coordinate 80,677 of CM029923.1, read as the reverse complement.
TCTCCGTGCTCTTTTGCTGTGATAGGGTAGCTTAACTGATTTCCAGTGGAAGATTCTACAAGTGAGGACTTGCATTAGTAGTGTTGGGTACAGTATTTGGATATAGTGAAGTTGTGTTCCACTATGCTTTGTGTTTGCCCTAACAGAACTGCTAAAAGGGGAGCTAGCTGATAAACTATGAAATGAATCTATCAAATGAATTCACACTGATTTTTCTAGGAATTTTATTCATTGCCTGGTATTGGCCCAGATTAAGCAATGTGAGTTTGATGGTCATGCAAAAAAGGGTGGTAAGGAGAGAAGCCAGTCTTCAAAATTCCTAGAGCAGTTCCTAAAGGGCACAGAGTATTTCCAGTGCCAGAAGACATCAGTGCCATATGGAACTGATGGTACATAAAGTACCTATTAAGTGTAGTGGGATTTTTGAAATGGAGGTGATTTTTGTATATAAGGAATTCCTTACATGTGGTTTTTCAGTCTTGATAAAAAAACTAATTTCTTTCATTAAGTCCTCACTCCTTATAGAAACAGAACTGTAACTTTGATAGGTGGTAGAAGGTTCAGCATCGAAACTGAGATGGCTTGGGAGCTTAGGCCTCCTCACATGTTTTGAGCATATTCTTCTCAGAGAAAGTTCTTAAAGCTGAGTGCAAAATAAAAACCCAGGGCTATAGTTGTGGGTTTGTTGTTTTTTTTTTTTTAACTCCTCAAATTCAAAAAAGAAAACCTGCACTGTTAGGCTTCAGAAAGCAGGATTTTTGGTTTGGTTTATTTTTTTTCTTGTGGAAATTTTTCATTATTAATTAATTACTAAGTTTAACAAAATAGCATTGAGGTGGCTTTAAACATACATGAAAAAAGACTTGTCATGTTCTCATTTGTTTCTTTGGCTGTTTTTATTATGTAAAGGAAAACAAGATAAGCATTTTTTTTCTCTTAAAATGTTTAGTTACTTTAAAAAAAAACCACAAAAACCCAAAACAAGAACACAATAAAACTTTTTCCCCATAATTAGTCTGAAGAGTATTTACCAGCACATGTGCCACCACCACCAATCCCACCTTTTCCTCCTGAAGAGCCTCCTTTGCCTGAAGAGGAAGAGCAGCAATCTAGTGGAGATGAATCAGAATATGAAAGTGATAATGAGGAGGAAAAGGAGAGGTATGCGTTTTACAGTCATTTGCCAGCTGTTGGGCTCTTTTAAAGTGGTGATTTTACTTTTCTAGCTTCTAGTTCAGCAAATGGTGGGATCTGTTTATGTTTGCAGTATAGATAATCTTTCCAGATGCTTAAGGAATCTTCAGAGTGACTTAAAATGCACAGTGCTGTTCTGAATCACAGCAAGAGAAGAAACATGGCCAAATGGTATGCAAATTACCATATGTTCACATGTCCAAAACCAAAAAACCCCCAAGAAATTAGAAACTCTGAATGAAGAGAGTGCAGATAATAAGGAAGCAACCATCAGTTTCTTTTCTGGGTTCTTTGCTTTTCCAGAGCTTTACTGAGTAAACTACTCAGTACTACTGAATTATATGTGCACTCTGACTTGTAAAATGTTCTTTGCACATCAGTGTGTGTTGCTAGAAGTGGTAATAATGGGAGGTTGTGTGTGCTGAGGATTCTCTTAGTGTTTTGGGACTGAACTGCATCAACATAGCTTTTTTTTTTTTTCCTAATATCTTTAATATAAAATGAAGAAGCAATTTTCTTTATTTGTTTTCAAAATGAAAAGTAAATCAAAGTCCCTATGCTATATTCAGACAGGTACGTGCATTTGGAAAAAGGCACTCCTGTTGAGTGAAAATAGTGCTGTTAAAAAAGGTTCAGGCTGGGGCTTCTTTGCATTTCTACAGGTTCAGTGTCCTAATTAGGTGCATTCTTGGGGAAGGAAGTGACATCACTGAACTCATTATGATGAGTTAAGTACTCTGCGTATATCAATTTATGTGTTAGTTTATTAATGTAGTTTTGGTTTTAAGGTAGCTAGACTTATAACTGTATTCTGAAAATCTGTATTTCAGGGGTTTTCAGGAAGGGGGAAGGGTTTTCAAAATGGATATTTTCAAATAAAATGTAGGCCACTCAGGTTCTTTTTAAAATTCTGTTTAAAATAGAATGACCAAGTTGATGGAATTAGCAACCCTTCAGCCTAAGAGACCAATAAGCACAAAGAGGCGTGGTGTTCGAAAAAAACGAAGAATTAAAGACTTACTGAATGTTCCCGTGTGTACTTCTCAGAGGTTTGTATTTTTTGTGGGTTTTGCACTTTTTCAGAAGATTATTATTTTACTAAATGACATTCTCTGTATCATGTTTGCTTTAGTGTTGCTGTTTTAAAACAAGCCTTCTTCAATGATATGTAAGTTTGATAGTAGAGTTTGATAATGAAGTTGATCTTCCCTTATCCCCATGCTTGGTTTTATTGCTGTGAAGGTCCACATTTTCTGTAATTTAAACTCTGTGTCTCCTCAACAGCCTTAATCTGTAAAGTGGTCTGTGTTTCTCTTGCTATCAAACTAACAAAAATCCCTTTTTCATAAAAAAGAAACCCAATTTCATATCACACCCGTGACACAAGCAGCCTGGATTTATTGTTTAGGATACGTCTCAAAGTAAAAATTGGAAAGTACGAAAAGAGGGATACTAAAAGAACATATTTGATTTGCTTTAGAATAAGTTAGGGTTTTGAAACTGCAGCACTGTGTCACAATAGGCACCAGTGTACTATTTCTGTGTAGTGATGACTGAGTTTTTCATAAATGCCTGTGTATACTGTAATGCGTATGCAATTCTTGGTTTTGCTTTCACAGCCAGCCATACCTTCTGTATTGCTGGTGTGTTAATCAACTTGAATGGTATTGGGTAAAATTTATGAGATGGGGAATTTGATGTATTTGTGGTAAACAGCAGCATAAAATAGATCTGGAAAAAATCTTGTATTTGACTATGCAGTCATCAGTGGCTGAATCTTTTTAATAAACATATTATCTTTTTATTTAAACAGTAATTTGCACCCTGCACTCTCACCTTCAGATGTCTTTGAGCAGCCACAGCGTGTAGGTCATAAAAAAATTGAATTCCATATTAATACTGACATCCCAGCTGTTCTTCAGATAAATTCAGAAAAAGAAAAAAATAATGGTAAGAGAGTTTGCACTTCAAATGTATTCAATATTAAATTCATATGGTTTCAGTGTGTAGAGAGCTGCTGAAATTTAGGCCAGGGATTTCTTTTCTTCCTCTATACTGGATTTTTTATAATGATATACATCACGGTTTGTTTCAGAACACCAGCTTGAGTCTTGTCGCATTTGCTGTTTTTTCCATGTTGAAGTACAGAACTTTGTGCTTTGATACAGTAAAGGATCTGTAGGATTTTAAAGATTTCTTTCTCTCCTGTGATCTGTGGGTTGATGGTAAATTGCACTCTTTTAAATGTTAAGGTGTTTTTAGCAAATACTTTGTAAATGCAGTCTCATTATTACATAGTGTAATTTAACGTATCGAGCTAATTTCAGATTTTCCTTTTCTAGCTCTTAGAAAGCAGCATTCAAATGATTGCCAACTCCTCTATGATGCACTAATTATATGCTATGACAATGCTGGGCAATAATAGCAATGAGGTGTGGTGGTTTCTTACAGGGTTATGGTCAGTCTGTGTTTTGTGTACTTTACAGTAATACATGAAGTAAATAAATGGTTTCTTTAGGTAAGCCATTGAAATGGATACAGGCTTGGAACAGCAGATATAGTTTCACCGTAACTGGCTTGTGCTATGGCTTTTTATAGAGTGCAGTTGATTTTATAGGACACAGTATAGAGCAGGCGTTTTTGTCAAACCAGGGATTAAGGCACATTTCTTTGGGATGTGTTCAGATTGCTTTACATAGTCTACTACATGAAAATATTTTTGAAAAATGTATGGGTTTTTTCTTGCTGTTGAGCCTCTTGTGTATAAACATACAGATCACTTCTATATTATGTGCTGAAATTTCAGACCTTTATTCAGCCACAGAAGAAATCAATAATACAGGCTTTGGAAGGATTTTCCCAGCTCCTAGTTCAAATGATAAAATGGAAACTGAAGAGGAGGAGGATGAAATACCATCAGAATTTATTTCTAGAAGGGATCTAGAAAAAAACAGACTGTCTAGTGAAGGTACAACTGTGAGAATAAATTATCTCATAATAGCTTTTTCATTTGTTGCGATGAACAATTTAAATAAGTATCCTGTATTAAGTGTCACAAGTATACTAAATTTATATATTAGCTGTAGTTACTTAGCAAAAATATGAAGTAAGTAAATGAGCTAAAACATTGTCTCTTTTTCAGAAATGGAAAAATTTTCTGTTTTCAAAAACTATGAGCCAGGTGATCCAAATTGCAGGATATATGTGAAGAATTTAGCTAAACAAGTTCAAGAAAAGGTAGGTAAACCAATAAACTTAAGTGTTGATCGGAAAGGCTTTTTGTCAGCTTTCCTCTTATACCTACCCTTTAATTCCAGGATCTCAAGTTCATTTTTGGAAGATATGTTGACTTCCAGTCAGAAGTGGAACGAAATATGTAAGTGAATTTGGTATTTGGTTAAAATTAAGCCTTTTATGTTAACTTATATTATACTGGTGAAAAGTGGGTTTTAAAGCCTAATAATAATCTGCTTTTTTTCTTTATGCTTCTGCATAAATAGAATTCTTCTGCTTTAACAGTGTCTGAAGACACTTTGTTCCTTCCTGTGGCGGGGGGGGGGGGGGGGGGGAGGCAGTTGGAGCTAGAAGATCGTAAGGTCTTTTCCAAGCCTAACAATTCTGTGATTCTAAGGCAGTATTATTTTTCCCATACATTTTCATTATCAAATTTACTGTTTATGGGCTTGGAGACACAGAGTAAACAGTGGAAATAATTGTGTGTATGATCACTTTGCATATGTCATTTACTGCAACTGCACATCAGTTTGCCATCCTGCAGACTAACGTCACTTTTTACTAAATGAATACCCCAGGCAAAATGGTCCCTAGTAATATAATCCCTGCTTGTAGGCTCTGCTTGCATTTCTGCTATTTCTCCATCTTGAAGCATGAACATTATATTTGTACTGTGAAATGTGAAAGCATGATTGAACATGAGCGAGTCCCAATTCTCAATTTTGCTTCTAGGTTTGATATACGTTTGATGAAAGAAGGCCGTATGAAGGGACAAGCTTTCATTGGACTTCCTAATGAAAAAGCAGCTGCTAAAGCTTTAAATGAAGCAAATGGATATGTCTTATTTGAAAAACCCATGGTGGTTGTATCTTTTTCTTAAAATGTTTACATTATGTTCTTTGTAATCTGTCTGTCAACCTCTAGTTTTGCTGTCATAGGGTTCTAATTATGTCTGTGGAAAGAGGAAATACCTTAAGAAAACCGGGCAGCATAGCATACGATTGTTTATTTTTTTATAACTAAAAATATATATTGGGGCACACCTTCTGAAATAGGAAAGTAACTGTAGTTTATCTGAGAAAATTGTCTTCTTTGGTCTTAGCTCTTTGATCCTGCAAAAGCAATACAAAAGATAATTTAGCTTGCATGATGACTGTGTTTTAATTAAGTAAGCTTTTTGACTTGCTTATAGAATTAAGAATATAAAGACTAGCTCCTGTTAGGGTCAGGAGTCTCTATTTAGACTGCTTCTGCAGCTGGAAATGTCAGTTGCTTTTTGGGCCTGTGAAACATGTCGGGATTTCAACACTTTTATTGTATTGCCCTGTTTTTCTGTCTGCAAGTCCTTTCTTATTCACTTAAATGTTTCATAGTTTATTTCCTTTATGTGCACTAGTGTTCACCCCAGCCTCTGTTCCTTTTACCTTTTTCCCTCCCAAATATGTTCTGAAACATCAAAGTTATGAAAATAACATGTTAGGATGGAAGATTGTAAATATCAAGTACTTATCCTGCTATAGTTATTCTGTTTGCACCTAACCCATTCCTGATTAGTCCTTTTTTACTTAGTATTGTAAACTTTCAGACAGGCTCTCTTAAAATGTTTTTATACTGCAAATCGGTGAGGTCCTAATCTTTAACTAATAGCCTCTTTTGTAATATTCTGTACTAGAACTGTTTCTCAGATAAAGGCCACTTCTGTTACCTGTTGCTGAAATCATACTTCTTTTTTGCTTCTTCGTTCACTTCTGTTTACCCGTGAAACTTTTAGTCCTTAACAGAATCTCAGCAATTTGCTCGTTCAGCTAGACCAAAACAGGATGCCAGTGAAGGGAAAAGAAGAAAGTAGAGCACTCCACAGGGTATGGTTTCCTTCCTGAAAATAAAGAATATACTGGGGTTTATTTGTTTTGGTTTTTTTTTTTGGGGGGGGTGGTGGGTTGTTTGTTTTTATATAATGGCTCTTTAGGAATAGTGTTGTGGAGGGGAAGTGTTCTGTACAATTTCATTCTCTTAAATGTGCACTTATAGTAGAAAGGCAGAATGCAAGGTATATAGTTGGTGTGAGGTTAAAACGTTGCTCCTTAGTCTGGTTAGAAACTCGGAAACTGCCATTTCCCTAATCCTCGTATCCAAGAGTAGTTGTCAGTTTCTCTAACAGTTAATCTAAGGGGACCTAAGGAGAATAATTCTGTGAAATTGGACCATTAATCTTTTAGTAATTTTCTGGAGTTTTGGCTTTGAAGAGAGTTGCCTCTTTTCTCCTTCCTTTCTGTCCCCAACACTATAAAGTGATCCTGAAGAACATTTCCAGCAATAAACTTACTTCTGGTAGCTGTGTAAAGAACCTTTGGCTTTGATAATTTTGGGAAGTGAGATCTTAGTGCTCTTGCCACATCCTGATTTAGGAAAGGGTATTGTGTCAGAAAGTGCTACTTAATGGTCTTTCTTTGTTGTGGAATGCATAGGTCCTGATTTTTCGCATTGTTGTCTAAACTTAATGGGAAACAAACTTTCAGCAGAAAGTAATTACTGTTTATTTCCTGTCATATAACTTTACTTCACTATTGCTTACTTGCAAATTATTGCTTTATGTAACTCAAGTAAAGTCAGTTCTAATTTCACTTTCAGGGGTTTCATGCCTTGAAAATATTTGGGTAGTGACCAGTCTCAAATTAGCATGTGAAGTAACTGGTGCAAAAATTAGAAGCATTAATTTCTCAATCTGCACCCTCTAATAGATCACTTACCTTAAATTTAAAGGGGATTTAACTTCCTTACAGGTTACTGTTAGGCATCACTCAGGTTTTTCCACCTAAGACTAAACAAACTCAAAGCTTAGGCTGAACGCTTCTGAAACATTCCACTTAATCAGTGATATGTTTTAATCTGGATGTTTTCATTGTTGTAACTTTGGGGGGGGGGAAGCCTTGAAGTTTGAAATAAAGGATGTGAACAGCTGGTTTTGATTTTTAAAAATCTGTTGGAGACCCCACAGTATGGTTGTTGTGAGCACAGTATTTCCAACAGTTACTTCAGTTACAGGTTTCTTGTCCTGTCAGTTGTCTAAGGATTTTTTTTATCAGGTTATAGTTGAGCTTGTCTTGCTCATTTCTGAGATGCCATTTGGTCTCACCAGTTCCTATTTTGAATTATTGATCTGTGGTTTCCAAAATCTATTTTGTCAAATTAAAGACCATGGTTCTTACAGGCATTCTTCTGTACTGGTCATTGAAAAGAGATTAATGAGCCTTGGCTAAAGTATTCTATTAGAAACAAGGGTTTATGGGAATGTTTCAATCTTGTTTCTTTCTTCCTTGTTAGAAAAAAGCCACTTGTATTTCTGTCTTTTTATCCAGTGTCTAATCAAAAAGTCATGAAATTACTGACTGTTCTTTAATGCAAGCAGCAGCTTGAAGTATTTTAGCTATTGGAAAGCCTTTTAGATGTAGTCTGAACATTTTTATTCTTTTAGGAGTTCGGTATCTTTCTAACTAATTTTGTACTTTAAATCCAATTCTGACTTTGCTGAACATGCTAAGTAATACTTTAATTACATAAGGAAAATTGCAAAGTAATTGCTTATTAATCATGTTGATCATCAACTCATAAGCTTTTTTTAGAGTGAGCAGACACATACTTATGCAAGATTTTTTTGTGCACCTGGAAGTCTTACATGAGTTACCCTGATGTCAATGTTTAATGCATCAAGGGCAGAACTTCATTACTTTGACCATTTATATATAAAGAGCACAGAATGCACCATAGACTAATACAGATTTCTAGGAATCCATGGGGTTTAATTAAAAATACTATTTCACTTTAAAACTGCTGATGCAACTGAACCCTATTTTTGCATGACTCTGTTTTCCTGTTCCTGCTGGAATATTCTGATGGATGCTGATTTTTGATGCAAAATTCCATGGCAGAAAACTGAGTCTGCAAGGAAAAACAGTGTCAGAATCTCATTTGAAACATGAATATGCATATAAACAAGTTTATTCAAACATTTAAGGGACTTCACGTTTAATCTCTATCATGGGGAATGGGCGGCGTGTGTGTTTTTAACTTTTGGTTACTTCTATACAGGAAGAAGCTGTGTTAAGTTTATGAATGTAAATGTATTTTTTTTTTCATATTTTCTCTACAAAGGTTTTATACTTTGTAGATAAATACTTATGGTTTATAAAAATACTGTGTAACTCATTGGCTGAAAATGTCTTTTTCTTGACAGACTAGCAGGAATTTTAGTTAGTACTTGGGGTGGCTATATTTTCTGTAGCTAAAATACAGTTTCTGAGGAGACGGGTTTTGTAGAAGAAACTGGCGTTGAGAGGTTTCCAGCTTCTTCACAGGGAAGAAGTGACTTGAAAGCCTTCATTGAATGGAAATGTGGTTGGGTTTTGGACCTGATGGAAAAAGTGAGTCGGTAAAATGACAAAGATCATTGAAGGAGAATTAATGAGGCAGAAAAATCTGATGTTGTCCTAGAAGTTACAGAGTTTAGTGTTGATGGACTCATCAGCCCTCATTAAATCTCCTAAGGGGTCAAAATTGTATTTTATCAGACACACGTACTTGCTTTTGATAGGTAGCATAAAGTTATGTGTATGCATTACTGAGAATCAAGTAAAATTAAACCACATTCTGCTGTTCTTCTTTAGAAACATTCCTGCGTAAATACTGCAGTAATACTGTCACGCAGAGTGTATCCTTTCTTGTTGTATCCTTTTTTTGTGCAATGTTTCCTGTAGCACTCAACTACATCTAAGTTTTGGTATAGAGTAGGTGTGGGGAGTTCATAAGTTTTAGGGCCTGCACTAACCTGTTAACTTTAAAAGCAAAGGGCACCTTCTTAGAGGAAAAAGAAAAATCCCTGAGTTGTCTGTCCTGAGTGAATAGATACAATAGGGGTTCTTAGTTTTAAAAAGTGGCCTCCACCTTCCTCCTCAAAGATCATATAACTTGCTAATTCGGTCCAGTTCATTAGCTTGTATGAGCTAATGTTCTGCTAATGTTCCACTAATGTGCGTGGAGCTGTGCTGAACTCACACTGTGGATGTTGTCTTGTTTTTCTTCAAATATAATAATAGTATATTGGTTAAAAATGTTGCAGAGCAGTTCTTAATGATATGAGAGGGTTGAACAATATTTTAGGTCATTTGATGATTACTGTTGTCCTGGTATATGAGAAACAATCCGTAATTGATCTAGTTTTTATGTTCCTTACTGTTTCATTTTTGAGTAGAGAAGAAAATCTAACAATATCTCACAATGAAATATTTGGAATGGAAGTATTAATCAACTGTTAATCACTGCTACCTCTGACCTTTGTGTTGTGTTGGGATTTTCTATTTTTTCAATTGTTCTCTGCACTGCAGGTAGTGTTGCCAGTGACTTATATTTTCTTGTGGGTTTCATATTACATTAGCATTTAATTTACTGTAATATAAAATTAATACAGCCTGTGTCAAGTCAGATTTTTTCCGGACACTCAATGCTTTTTTAAATACCAAGCATCTTTCAATTTAGTTGTTAAAAGAAAGCATAACACTACTGTTTTCCTGCTTGTTCTTACTTTTAACATGCCTTTGTGATGTTCCAGGTCCCTTTTGTGTTCCATCTCTTTCAAGTATTACCAAGCTGGGGGAAGAAGCAATGTAATCTTCAGGACTTTTGAACTGTGCGTAGTAGCATTTCTAAAGTATTTAAGGCAGAGTATAAATTTTCTTATATTAAAGATTCCAGTTATCTTTAAGCTGTCACAAGATTTACAGGACAAATAAATGTTAGTTTGCTTGTGAAATTTCTAATAAATTATTTCCTTTCTCTTGATTTTGCCTTTTTCTTTTCAGTTTGACTTTTGGTGTGGGATTAGGGAGTGGGAAGGAGGAGGAAGACCCTTTTTACCTTTTTTTTTTTTTATAACAGGTGAACAGACAGTTGTGTGTGACATGTTCTAGATGGTTCACAGTATATATTCATATGCACCTCCTTGAGTATGATGCTTAGCTGTTAGTGTTTTGGGGTAAAAAGATAAGAAAATCTAAGGATAATCTCATTTACTGTGATGGGTTTTTTTGGTTTATTTCTTGTCTTGGAGACTAAGCAGGAGGAGTGGTGCACTGGCATGAATTTGTGCTGTGAAATTGGATATTGTTTTTTCATCAGTAATTAACTTCTTGTTCATCCACATATTGAAAAATGTCACCAGTGAAGCTAAAGTTATTAAAGCGGAAGTAGCAGTTAAAACCATGCCAGATCAACAGGAGTTTGCATAGAGGATTTCCTCATCATGTCTCTGTGATACATTGCTTGTCTGCACACTTCCTTCTGCATTGACTCAGGCAAGTTTGATAAAATGCAAGTACGTGACAGGATAAAGTTTAAATTGCCAGTGATAGGGACTCTGCAAAAACAAGCTTGAAGTGGTACACTGCCAGGCTCTGATCGCTAGTAACAGTTGGCGTAAGTTACTGGGCATATATAAGGTCAGTTTAAGATCAATAGGTGTCCCTCTGGGGAGAAGACAGATTCAGCCTGTGATTGATCCCAGAAGATGGAGTCTTCTGATTTGGAGAAATCTCCAGGAACTCACCAACAAAGTTGAAGTTGACAAGCAGGTATTCTTTATTGTGGCACCTGGAGACATGGGGGATAGCTCCTCCTAGTGTGTCTTGTCTGAGCATCAAGCAGGCTGTGATTATATTGTCCTTAAACATGCATATTCATTAGATTACATACATATTCATGGAGTTATTTATACATTACATCATACTTCTAGAGAGTTCCTCCCTCGTGCACACTAAAATGTGGTAATGGTCTTTGGGACCCCCGATGGTTATTTCTTCATCATCTTCACCACTTTGTTATAAGATCATTGTCATGTCAGTAATCACCAGGCCAGTTTTGGCCAGTTCTTGCACAATGCTTATCTTAGCCACTTCTTTATTATGTTAGTTGCTAACAAAGCCTAAAGTCCTTGAAGTTACTTATGTACAACCCCATTCTTCAATCAGCCCCATTCTTCAATCTCCCCTTTTCTTGTCCTATTGCAAATTCCTTTGCTACTGAGTTTTTTCATTCTTATTTAAAGTTTCCTGAAGTGTTTCCCTGTTTCTGCTTGATGCTTAATTTTATTTCTCTTCCATTCTTCATAGTTCATTACGGATTGCTTGCAACACCAGAAAAAACGTACCACGCCACAAGTGATTACGATTATAATAATTAACATCAATATTCCTACAAACAGTTGCCTTAACCAGGAAAGATTAGGTAACCAGGAAGTTGCTTTTTCCAAATCTCCTCAAAACCCCAAGAAGTGTGGTCTTTGGCCATCTCATGAAGCACTCTTAACTCCTCACTTCCAAATTTCTTCTAAATTGGTTTTGATTCTTCCGCTTTGATCTATGTAAGACCAACAACTGTCATTGATTACAGAGCAAACTCCCCGTTGTGATGCTAATAACATATCTGAGGCCATTTGGTTTTGCAATACTACTTAGGATAAACTGGTTATTTTTTTTGTTCTGCTTCAATTGCATCTATATGCTAACTTTTGTTGTGGGTTTGTTTTTGTGTGTGTGTGTTTGGGTTTTTTGTTGTGTTTTTTGTTTTTGTTTTTTTTTACTGTGAGGGTAATGAAACCTCCTTTAGATGACCCTGCTGGAGTGGGGGATTTGGACTAGATCATCTCTCGTGCCAACCACAGGCTGCTTGGCCTGCCCTTCCCTCCTGGATGGCCCTCTTATAACAGGGGAGGCCATCCCTCGCATCAAGGTCTGGCATGGCATGTGTATGGTCAATGCCTGCTGGGTTGCAGCCAACAGCAGAGCTAAAGGTTTTTCTTGGTGGCAAATGCAGAGGCCAACCCAGTCTTGCCCTTGACTATGGTAGGAGGCATTTCGCCAACCTCAGTCCTTACACCTTGTCAATGTGAAGTTTCACCTGCCTCATCCAGTTACAGGTCCCTGCTATGGCAAAGCACGCACACATTTACTTTAGCAGTGTAACTACTACAGGATGCAGCAGCATGTTGAAGATACTGGTAGCAGTGGGGGACCAGCCAAAGAAAATTTCCCACCAGTAGGGTTCTCCCACCCTCTTAATTTGTTCCATTACCTGCTTTATAACACTACCATCGTATTAGAGTCTTTCTACCTTCTGCCTTAGCATTTTCTAGCAGCTGCTGTAAATTTACATGCTCTAACATATCTCTTACAAGTGACAAATCCATATGATACAAAGTATAGTATCTTATTAGGAACTGGCTAGTAAATACAGGTGGTTTATACACAAAATCACAGTCTCTAATAATAGCTATGTTGCAAGTACACATATTGAAGTGTTACTGTCAACACATACTGAAGTGTTACTGTTACTTTTCAGTTGCCCCCAGGTGATGTTTTGCAAATCATTTGTTTTCCTCTGTCTCATTCTGCTCAGGGTCTTCAAGGACGGCTCCTGCAGCTAGGGCATCGGGTTTGCATATTGGTTATCCCTCCATATCTTTGGAAATTGACAGCTAAGAGGGACCCAATGTCAAACTGAATCACTTTATTTTCTAGGGCTGCAGCTGCTTGTGGTTTATTCCTTAAATATATCTCCCTACTTGATACAAGACTGAAGAGAACACATTTGCCATTGTAAATACTTTGGTTTTTTTAAATAGCTTTTTCTTAAATACCATTCCTAAGGTAGGACAAACACTTGGGTGTGAGTCCCTGAGTCTTTTACTCCAGCCTGGCAATTGAGTTCTGGCATGAGATCCTTTTATGTTATATGCAGACAAATGTTTACTCTAGTTGTGATGTTTACTGTTCTGAAAGAAATGAGACAATCTGATAATGACAAACATTAAAGTAGAAAATAGTAGTTAATCCACTGTGGCCTTCAAAGATGTGGAGCACATTTTTAGTCCGTATCTGGATGGAGCCACTTTCCAAAGCTTTGTGACTCGAGTTGCACATAAAAAGGTGTATATAAAAGAGGAAACGTGTAAGACATCCTAACACCCGTGTTGAGTTACAAGTCCAGAACCAAGCTATTAAAATATGGCATAAAAGGCCAACTAAATATTCCATGCAGGGGAGTAGGATAACCGCGAGGTGGTGTTATACTCAAAGACAATAATAAGTGAGCTAAGTGTGTATGTGTGGAGATTTCCTTTCTCAAATCTCGAGAACACATGTATTCCAGAACGTAATTTTATCTTGGATCAACATGGTGATGTCTGATGTAAAGCTTTCAGATACTAGTTTATTTTACCATATAACAGCTTCTTGCTAGCAAGTCTGTCATAGGGCCGAGAGGCTGCAGCTTGCAGCGGAGGGCGGCTGCAGTACCTCTGCTCCCCTCAGCGTTGCTCTGCCCCTCAGCGGAAGGGGCTGAGCTCTCATCGCTGCTGCCCCGGGGGCCCTAGACTGGTGGGGATGGGTGGGTGTGATGCTGCTGCTGAAGCCTGCTGAGAAGGACATAGGCCAGCCCTGACACGTACGTACCGAGTTCTGCTGCTTCCTTTCTGCGTGTATTCTCTCCTGTGTTCTTCAGATTGCAATCAGTTGTGCTCCCTTTTCTTCCATTGGGGAGTATGTGCCTCTTACTTTTTTTCTTCCAAATTTCACAAGCAGTTTGAAGTTTGAGCTTATAGAGTGTGCTGTGGATTTCTCTACCTCCATTCTCTTATCATGGCTTGTACTAAAATCAGAAAACCTATTTCAAATAAATGAAAAACTACACTGAGTTTTCTCCTCAAGCACTAGGCCTTGGGTCACTAGGCTGGTTGTGTCAAAATACATTATTCTTACTGCTTTGTGTAGTTTACTGTTCTGTGTACTTAACTGCTGTAAGTAAAAATTGCTAATCTGATAAATGGCTTTTCTCACCAGGGAAGATCAAACTTTCTTAGCTTGTTTTCTGTTCATGTATGTTCTTATCAGGGCAACGAAGCATTATTTTAGGAAAATGAATGCACAGGCAACACCTGCTTACAGCTGAAATTTGTCTGTGTACTCTATGAAGATCTGCAAGGAAATAATTTTTTTAAAAATTATTCTGCTCACAAGCAGAGAAACAAGCTAAATTTGTCAAATGATTCATCCTAAATAACTTTGTCTGCCTGTGAAGTGCAGTGACAGCTGGTAGCAGCAGGTTCTACGCTTTATGAGGTGGCATATCTTGTGTCTGAGTTTGCTCCAAAGAGTGCAGCTCCACAGATGGGGAGACGTGGATCATCCTTACCTTAAAACTAAGTAATTTTGTAGAAATTATTTAAGTTTATCTATGAATTTCTGTTTGGGTATGTGTATCATAGTAGGTTGGAGTTTTCAGTAGTGCATTCCCAAATGTGTATTAAAACATGAAAAGGGTGCAGGTTTCTTTCGGGTAGCAAACATGAAGGACCTTGTGTTCATGTTTATCCCTTCACTGACGTGTTTGGTGTTCCCTGTGACAGCACCCAAGAATCTCCTTATTTCCTTTTTGCCCTGTGTTGTTTCTGTGTAATGATAATTTTTTACAAGGAATAGATAACTTAGCAAAGTAACAAGTATTTTGTTGTTTAAGGGAAGTAGTAGTTCAGCCTTTTGTTTGCAAAGGCCTTTGTGGGACTTTTTCCTACAAGACAAATCTAGCATTTCTGGGTTTGAGTGAGTATAGTCACTTCTGTATATGAGAGATCTTCCCAGGCTAGGGTTGTTGTTTGAATGATAGCTGTCATGCACATCATGAATGACAGAATCACATATGTTAGACTTCCAAAATACCTGGGGCTTTGTGGCAACTCATGGTAAGAAACATGCCACTTCTCCAGTATTTATCTAACTAAATTTCTGCCACTCTCCAAATTTATCTAAATATGCACAAGTGATAATAACACAGATTTGGAAAAAAAATGCCTCTCAAGGATAAATATAAATGTAAATAGGAATATAAAATGTTGTTCTTTAAAATGAAAAATGTCCATTTCGGTCTACATAAGTACTCCTTTGCATTTTGGGGTTGATTTTGGCTTTCTACTAATAAAATTGCAACTTTCACATGCTAGAGACAGCCTGGATAAGACAGCATCTGAGTTTTAACTTCAGAAAACCAAAGTTCCAGTCAGTGTGAGAGGTTGATATAACTTAGAATCCAGTTCACAGAGAAAATTACAATAGAGTTAAAGAAATATGATGCCAAAGATGGGCATTTACTTTTAAATGTGTATTTTGTAATGTGCACTTTACCCTTTTGCAGGAACATAAATTGGCAGTAAGAAGAGCATGATCGCAGAGCGCAGGATGGGTAGCTGGTATCTTCTGTTAATTGTAGGGCTTTGTTGGGCACAGTACAACCCTAATACTCTCCTTGGGAGGACATCTGTTGTACATCTCTTTGAATGGCGCTGGGCCGATGTTGCTCTTGAGTGTGAGCGCTATTTAGCTCCTCATGGATTTGGAGGAGTTCAGGTATGTCTGTTCCAATCAGTAGGTAATAAAATTATTACATAGATGGTAATTTGTTTTTCAGAGAAAATTTTTAATTCATCAAAGAACAGGTACTGAGAGAGAAAAATAGAAATCGATAACGTAGTAAATGCTCACAAATATATTTTTCAGCCATCATTGTGTATGCATGTATTTATTTCATTACTCCAAAGTGCATGTTTTGCGCATTGTACTATTATATTTAGACAGATTAGAATTGCATATCCTTGGCTAAATCTTTTTTTACTGCTGTGAAGAGTAACCTATGCTTATGTGCTTGATATTATTTAAGTCAAGGAAAGTTCTTAAGAGCTAGATAAACACAAAACTAGGACTGGAAAAAAAAAGAAGGCTCCCAAAGAGCTTCCTCCATACCAAATGGCTGAAGGTTTAAAATAAATATAAAGGGCTACTATTTATGTTCAATCAAGCAGGCAAGTTTCTCTCTGTAAAGCCTAGTGTCAGGGTAAGCCATTAAAAGACCCTTTGCAGGAACCTGGTGTAAGCAGAAATGAACAGACTACATGTTCTGATGTCTTGGTGTGAGTCTGTTCTTTCTGAACAGCAGACCTGGGTTCTTGTGGAATCAGTAGTGTCAGATAGGTCGGGTGGTATGGCTGAGAGTAGTCGCTCATTACACAATTCCTGTTTGTTTGTCAAATTGCTCAGGTGAATTGGTGAGAGAAATCTTCCTGTCTCTTCTAGCTCAGGAGTTCTCAGGTTGGCCTGAGTGAGAATTTTCCCATCATTTTCAAATATATTTGAAGGTTTTTTTTGCAACCACCTTTCCAGATGCACAGACCTGATTGGTCTTAAATTGATTTCTCAGACTATGTGAGACATTTGGATATTTTTTTCATCCATACTATGGTAGCATCTCAGAAAGATTTTTCAGATGCAGACCTGCTGAGTGGGTCTACAAAGTTGTGACAGCTAAGTAGACTGCAGTGTAGGATTCTTTGTGGATGGTGGGGTCAGGTGGTTATTCCCAGAGACTTGGAGGTGTCAGCAAAAGCTTGCTGCCTGAAAAATATCCCAGAAAGAGTCTATAAAAGGAAGAGGTATAGCTTGTCTGAAAGCTATGCAAGTTTCATTCAAGAATGCTTTTATCCAAAGCATTACAAAAATAGGAAGTTGGACCAATTTTAAGGGCAGGATGTTACATCAGTTGTTCTGATGTCAGTGCCTTCCTGATTCAGGGCTGTTGCTACTGACCTAGTCCTTCAGATTTCAGACACTCTTTTGATCTCTGAGGCCTGCTTCACAAAGCTAACTAGGATACTATGTCCATGGACCTAATTTTTGTAGTATTTTTTTACCTGCTGAAGGTCCAGGCTTGAATCTTTTATTTCCAGCCCACTACAGTATAAGGAGAGGACACTGAGGATTTATGTGGGTTAACTATTGTGACCGTCTTCCATTAAAGGGACCTAATTTTCTGTTTTTATGTCTTTCTCTAATAGTACTGGGCAAAGAAATAAACCATTATCAGTATCCTGTTACCAAGAGACACCATCTTATTCACAGATTTCACCTCCAAATGAAAATGTTATTTCTGACCACTGGCAGCCCTGGTGGGAAAGGTACCAGCCCATCAGCTATAAGCTGTGCACACGATCTGGAAATGAAACTGAATTTAGAGACATGGTGACCAGATGCAACAATGTTGGAGTAAGTGCTTTGAAAACCGTCTGGTGTTGACAGTGGAAGGATATCGACAAATGGTAATTTAGAAGGGAAGATGTGGTAGCACTGGAGTTGGGTGGGTTTCTTTTCATAAATCATAGATTAATTTGGGTTGGATGGGACCAGTAAAGGCCTTCTAGTTCTCAAATTCAATGTGAATGTTATTCTCTAGGTTTACATTTATGTGGATGCCGTAATCAACCATATGTGTGGAACTAATGCTGGTGCTGGCAACCATGGTACTTGTGGAAGCTATTTCAGTGCAAAGACTGAAAATTTTCCAGCTGTGCCGTATTCTGTGTGGGACTTTAATGATGGTAAATGTAAATCTCGAAGTGGAGACATTGAAGATTATCATGATATACATCAGGTAAACCTAGAACTGAGTGTCTATTTTTCATGTACATCCATTCCTGGGCTGTGCTTTCTTTGTTCCCCTTTACTGTTGCACACTTTTCAAAAACTTTCAAAATTTTTAAAAGCAAAACAAAATGAAAACCCACATGGAAAACTGTCCAAATTGATAATAGAGATTAGCGTTGCTATCAGGACTAGGATAACTTCTTAAAGGATCCACTCCTTAAAGGAATAACTCTACTTGAACCAGTGGCTCAATTTCAGGTTTGGGGAAATATGCTTAGGTACTTAAAAAGGATAGTTTAAAGCTTACAAAACCTATTTAGGGGTTATCCTCTGTGGGTTTTTTTGTGTTTAAAACAAAGTAAGAGGAGTTACATGCCTTTTAGTGTAATTTGGAAGTTTTCTTTGGTCTCAATTTCAGAAGAGAAACGGTAGGATTTTATAAAGATGAATAGTAATGTGAAAATCTTGAAGATTGACCTGTTTACAGAGTTGCTAAGAGTCTATCTGTTCTACATCAGATTACAAGGTTAGGACTTTAAAACTACCACAGAATGAAAATTTTTTTTATAAAGATAAATACCTACCTTTCTTGAATAATGTCTTATGCCTTTCAAATGCATTTGATCTTTCCTGAATCTAAATTTAGGAGGGAGGAATTTTTGAGAAATGGCAGAAGATGAGGAAATTTTAAATGTCTGTGAACGCTTGAGCCAGTTCTGAAGGAGCATCATTATAACCAGTTCTGACACACAGTGCAACATAGGCTCATGAACCTTGCTCTGTCCAGGCAGATATGCAGAGCCATGGAAACCCATCATAAGAGTTAAGAAAAGCACTTCAGTATATTCAGTGTGTGTTTAAAGTATCCTTTTGATTAAAATTGATGTTCTTCATTTAGTATTTAAGCTGATAAATACTGCACTGGAACAGCAGGAAACAAATGCAAAAAGGAGAGAGAAAATAAAAGTTTAATACTTTCCTACAGCTATAATAACTCAAGATTTTTAAAAGATTTAAAAACATAATTTCTGTAGATCTTTCTTACATCAGATGAGAAATGAATGCGCTTGAAATAGTAAAGGATCAGTTCCATAAAACACTGGAAAAAATAATTTATCATATTTTTGCCCTATACTTGCATTAATAAGCAGATTGTAGACTTACTGGTTAGGCAGTTATAATCTTTCAGCATCTACAGCTGTGTAAGAGGGGTGAATGCAGCCTTCTCAATGTTCTTTCTATGTACATGGCTGTCCAAGATCCAACGCAAAGAAATGCATGGTGAAAAATGGCTAGTGAAGGTTGTAGTTATTTGGGATTGTAATGTGGGTAACAAAAATGTATGTAGAGCACTCCATTTAGTTTATTAGGTGAAAAATATTTAATCTCAGAATTTTTATACAGGTCCGGGACTGTCGCTTGTCTGGCCTTCTTGATCTGGCCCTGGAGAAGGACTATGTCCGCTCAAAAGTTGCTGAGTACATGAACCACCTGATTGATATTGGCGTAGCGGGCTTCCGAATTGATGCTGCCAAGCATATGTGGCCTCAAGATGTGAAAGCAATTTTAGACAAGCTGAAAGACCTAAATACTCAGTGGTTTTCTGCAGGAACTAAACCTTTCATTTACCAAGAGGTAATCTTTATTTATTTTTTTGCTTAAATTCTACTTTAAATACATATTTCATATTTCTTGCAGGCACAGTATAGACTGAGTCCCAAACTGGAAGCAATGCTCTGCTCGAGCTGTGCCTGAGCAGCTTTCAGTCTCAAGTTTTATAGAAAACATCATTGAGACCTAATAACAAGAATTTCCAAATATGTACTGAGCCCACAAACAGTAACTGACATGCAAAATGCCCCAGTTGTTTTGGATCTTCTGGAACAAGGTGATATGGAAAACTCACTTGAGATTGAATTTACTGCATCCAAGTTACTGTAAAAGGTCTGTTGGTTTAGAAAAAGATATATCACTCCCTGAATTTTAAATTCTGGGTAATAAATTGCAACAGAAAATATGAATGGTGGTTATAGTCTGAAGCTTTGTTTTCCAATGGCGTAAGCAGTGTTAGTTGACATTTCAAATTTGAGTTATACCTTCCAATAACAAACAAAACCTAACAAGACCTAAGCAGCAGGTAATTCTTAGTTTCAGTCAGCAGAAGCTAAACTTACAAGACATTCTTTACTAAATCAGCATGTTGGCCTGCAAGGTCAAGGCTAAAAAGTGAATCATTTTTTAGCTAAACAGTAAAATGAGGTTGCCCATATGCTGGAAGCAGAGGCATTGGTGACAAGATGTAATGAAAAGTTGGTATGGCGCAAGCATTAATTATGCTGTAGTGATCAAACAGGGTAACGAGATTTAGGATGGGGATGGAAAAAAACGTTCACAGAATAAAAAGAAAAAAATGCAGCTTTAAATAAAATTTTGCATGTATGGAAGATAATATTCTTAGCTCTACTACCCCTTTTCCTTAAAAATATGTCAATGGCAATCTCTTTTACGTATTAGGACTTTAAAGTAGAAAGGAATGCTTTCTCTTAACTCTTACGAACCAGGTAATTGACTTGGGTGGAGAGCTGATCACAGGCAGTGACTACTTTGGAAACGGCCGAGTGACGGAATTCAAATATGGTGCCAAACTGGGGACGGTGATCCGCAAGTGGAATGGAGAAAAGATGGCTTACTTGAAGTAAGGATGAAGTGACTTACGCACTGGGGTAGCCTGGGTACACGGATGGACAGGGTAACTTCAAGTGTCTGTGTTTCTGGCCAGGAACTGGGGAGAAGGCTGGGGCTTTGTGCCTTCCGACAGAGCCCTGGTCTTTGTGGATAATCACGACAACCAGCGGGGACACGGGGCCGGTGGGGCTTCCATTCTGACTTTCTGGGATGCCAGGTAAAGGACTGCTCTTGTCTGGGCGATGCTTCTTCCGTCTGCTTGTTTGTGTCTCTGTTTGCTGGCACGGTTTCTCGTTGCATGTCTCGTGACTCACTTTGTCCAACCGACAGGCTTTATAAAATGGCAGTCGGTTTCATGCTCGCTCATCCGTATGGGTTCACACGTGTGATGTCAAGTTTTCGCTGGCCAAGATATTTTGTAAACGGACAGGTAAGCTGGTGATGCTGAACAGAGCTTCGTGGTGAAGGAGGATCAGAAGAGGGCCAGGGAAGCAGTCTGGTGCGTTTCGATTAGCGAAGCGATTTCTCTGTCCCACGCGTGGGATCCTAGCAGGTGGACGCCCCACCTAGCTTTTCTGTACAGGCAGGCCCTCTGCATTTTTCAGTCAGAAGTTTTAACCTTCTCCTTTGAACTACAGGACGTCAATGACTGGGTTGGACCACC
This sequence comes from Myiopsitta monachus, assembly GCA_017639245.1. Lineage (NCBI taxonomy): Eukaryota > Metazoa > Chordata > Aves > Psittaciformes > Psittacidae > Myiopsitta > Myiopsitta monachus. Next base: position 59,386 of record CM029923.1, on the reverse strand, counting down.
AAGTAACTCCGATGGATCAACAAAGCCTGTTACGATCAACGCAGACACTACCTGTGGCAATGACTGGGTTTGTGAACATCGCTGGCGTCAAATCAGGTAGGTCGCTGTGGAGACAAAAAGGAGTAAGAGCTGTTGCTTTTGCTTCATATTGCTCGTGGCCTTAGAGCTCTCGCAGCCCCAGTGACAGCAATTCCTTGCATTTTCAGGAACATGGTTATCTTCCGTAACGTGGTGGACGGACAGCCTTTCTCCAACTGGTGGGACAATGGCAGCAACCAAGTAGCTTTTGGCCGTGGCAATAAAGGCTTCATCGTTTTCAACAATGATGACTGGTAAGTCAGTGGGAGAAGACCGTGTCCTCAGAGAAAAGCGTAGCATCCCTGATGAGCAATGCTGATGGGAGGGGGAATGGCCTCTTCTCCTGATGAGAGTGCTCACACCAGCCTGCGCTAGAGATCCTTGGCTCGCACACCGTATCTAGAGAGCCAAAATGGGAGCGCAGGGAGTCAAGCTGGGAAGGAGCAGAAAGCTCACCCTCCTCGCTGCCAAATGTTCGAAGGAAAGGAACAGCATCAGGTTCAGAAAGCCTCTATACCCAGTTTGAATTACCTGTTTGGGAAGCGTTGGATAAAGAGGGTCCGCTTCTTTTCACGTAGGGCTATGGACGTCAATTTGCAAACTGGGCTGCCTGCTGGTACCTACTGTGATGTTATTTCCGGAGGAAAGGAGGACAGCCGATGCACTGGGAGTCAGGTGTATGTTTCTGGGGATGGAATGGCTCATTTCCAGATTAGTAACCACGCTGAAGATCCGTTCATGGCAATTCACGTTGATGCCAAGTTGTAACTCGGGAGAAACGTCCTTCTCCGTTTGGTCTCTGCGTTACCGTTTCCCCCGTGACTGGCGACTCCCTGGTATTTGAGCAGGAGTGATTGTCTCTATCTAGTGAATAATAAATGGCAAGCAAACTGAAGAGTCTTGTTTTTTCCCTTAATGAACTGAGCGGTAACTTTATTGCGTCACAGCTAGTGGCAGTGCAGCACTCCGTTTCCCACATCAGAGAAAGAGGTGAGAGCATAAAATAGAAGAAACAAAGCGAACCCAAACCAACACGTGGGCGAGTTAGAAACGCGGTACTTCCAAGGCGGATACATGCTGACACACCTTCATCCCAGATGAGCCACGCTGTGGGCAGTCAGCTGCGAGTGGTGCTCACGCACCCAGGAGAGTTGATCTGTTTCTTGCGGCGAAGCAAAGCCCGGGCTCTGTGTCGGCAGAGGAAGCTGGGCCGTGCCACTTCAGTTATTCCAGCCCATGACACGAGTCAAGCCAGCGGGTTGCCTGGTTCACAGTCAGCTTGGGCCTGTACAAATCTAAAGCACAGACCTCACCCGGTTAGCCCCAGTGTCGTGCTGAGAACAAATGTTTACTGTGGCCATTCCAAAGGTGCCTGGGAAGGGCACCGTTTACTCAAGCATCGGTTAGAGCTCTTGACAGTGGCGTCAACGCCAGCATATGCTTGTCTCTGTGGAGGGTTTGGCTTGCCTATCCAGTAACATCTGCGAGAACTACGCAGAAGGAGCACGGACTTGGCGGCTTTCCCGACTTCATTGTTAGCCGTGAGGGAATGCCGAGGTCAGTGTGAGCCTGCTTTAAGTCAGAATGTCTGCTTGGCTACACTACTCATTGCGATGCAGTCCTGAGGGGCCATTGTCGGAGGAACGCCCGGATGTCTTCTTTTTGAGGTCAAGGTGTACTCCTAAGGGTACACCTGCCTTTTGTGGTGGGAGAGGGAGAGCGTGCGGCTGCTGAAGGGTGGCTGTTGGCTGTCAGCCGTGCCCAAGGGCTCCGCGTGCCTGTCAAAGCAGCGACGGTGTGGGAGGAAGGGGCCAGGTAGTGTCCCTGGCCCAGAGGCTAGACCTTCTGCCTGTCTCCCTTGCTCGCTGTGGCCAGCACCGCCTTGCTGAGGGCCGGGGACCTGCGGGTAAAGCACAGCCCCTGAGGCTGCTTACTGGAGCGGTGTCAAAGAGTGGGAGAGCAGGATGGTAAGAGCTATTTGCAAACCTGTGGCTTGCCGCCAGGTAGGGTCAGGGCAGGGAGCCCTTCTGCTCCTTGGAAGCAGGCAGGCTCCTCTCTTGGTTGAGCAAACAGGGCTGGCAAAGGGGTGGGTCCACATCTACTTTGTGCTACAACATCCCTGAAGCCATTTTTCAGGGAAGCTGGTCTAAAAGCGTGACATCTCACGTAGTGGCGTGGCAGTGGCAGTATCTTGGCAGATGAAAACTGACCATCAAGATGATGGCTGTGTCTCCCCTGTGGCATGACTTTTTAGGTCCTCCAGCTAGGACAGCTTTATCTTTTCCCGTAATAGCTGTGCCTGTGCTTCTCTGAGACCGCTGTTTGCTTTGACCCCTTCCTGGGATTGCCAGGGGTCCTGCTGTGGCAGATACCGCTGAAATCTGAGCACTGTTTCTTTCCTGAGAGGAGGGCAATCTCAGCCTTGGGGCGTGTTAAGATACTCACCTGTCTGGAGAGCAGCAGTCAATGTAGACGTGTTCTTTTTTGTGAAGATGATAAGTCAAGTCTAAGATCTCTCTCTGAGCAGCCTCAAGACTGCTGTCTCCCTTAGCCCGGTAGGGATTCCTTTTTAATAATCCGTCTGGGGGTGCTTGGATGGTGCGCTTAAGGCACAGGCGCTCTTAACTGCCTTTACATACCCTTCAGACCGTCGTTATGATAGAACGCAGCAATAGTGCTTATTCGCTTGGTGAAGCTAAACAGCGGCGGGGTGGACGATAACATTGGGATTGGTCTGACTGGGTCAGAGTCGAATACTGTCAGACCAGCTTCTTTTAGATATTCCACACATGCAGGTTGTAACGTTTAATATCCAGTCTGCTTATTTGAAGACAACTGATGCTAGATCCTGTTTCCGACTCAGCCGTGTGATACAAAATATACTGAAATCGTAATACAGACATGATACCTGGCAAAACAGAACAGTTGCGGTATACAGTTCAATCCCAGTATCGACGTGATCTCCGTTACTGGTGCCTATAATACACTCGCTGTCAGGATGCTGGGCATCTCCTGTCACTGTAAAGAAATACACGGGCTGAAACCAGCTAAAGCCCATTGCCATCTTTGAAAAATCTTCTGTTAGCTCTTTAGTTTTTAGAATCTCTGTTGTGCTGAGCCAAGTGTACACTCCTCCCCATGCCGGTCTGGCTAAACCAGCAAGATACTGACATTGTTTGAATGGTTGCAGGGATAAAATGTTACCCTACCTGCTGATGTACTCCAATGACATGGCTGTTCACCTGAAATAAAGGCCGCCCTCCAGCCCTCTTTGCGCTAAGATCAAGTCAGCATTCTTTGCAGCACCTGTGGACAATCAACACCTGCATTATTTTCCATGAGGTTCCTGGCCAAGTCACTCTTTCCTGTCTCCTCTGAGCTTTGTTCTTGTGTCAGGGTTTACTGCTCGGTCACATGCCCGTAGGTCTTGCGTACACATTGACGCTGCAGCACTGCGCTGGGAAAACACTGCTGTTGTTAGCATGGTATCGATGGGCAGAGCGGTAATACGGCCACGTAGGGACATAGAAGAGCAGGCCTGCTTAAAAGAGTTTTACTCAAGTTAGGTTTGCAGTGTCAAAGCCTGCTAATGAGAGGGTCTCATTCTGAAGCCTGGAAGCCCCATCCTCCAGGGATCCCCCACTGCCAGGTTTCCAACACTGTGGGGAGATCAAATGGATTAAGAGACACGATTTTCAGATGGGGGTGGCAGAGCACTGGGTTCCCATCTGCTTTGTGTTGGAACACCCCTGAAATCAATTTCCACCTGTTGCATCGGGCTATCAAGGGCAGGTCCTTCCTCATTCTGGCTGATAACAGCGTGTTTCGGCAGAAAACGCAGGTCATTGGAAACACAATGTTAGGCAGCGACATGCCACCACATCAGTGGAAGCACACTGGGACCAGCGATGTAGAAATCAACCGGGGGCACATTTTTGGTTGCTCTTGGTAATACTGAGGAATGATGGGGAAGGGTCTGTTCTCACTTAATTGGTAATCACGAGGTGTGTAATCATCTCCCAGGTTCCTTGCTGTCAGGGAGTAGGCAAGGTCGTTTGCAGTAATTTACTCTGTCATAGTTGTAGTGGAAAAAGAAACCTTTCATAAGGCCCGTGACATGTGAATGAACAGGTGGGCAAATGGGTCCTGCTTCTGCCTTTTGTCCTTGAAGACTGATTCTGGCAAGGAGAAGAGGGCATGTGACAGGTTCAGTGGCGTGACTGCTTTCAGAAAGACCATGCCTGTGGCAGCTGAGGTACAAAGTGCACTAAGGTTTCTTCTATCTTGGGGTGGATGTGCCGTTTAGCAGATTCTTTGGTTTCCTCACAGATACTCGTCGAATGTCAGGGTCTCTCTGCTCTCCGTGTTCTCTCAGAGTGTTGTTTAATCCTTGTTGCGAGTAGAGCGAGTAATCACTTTACAGCTGACTTTGGGTTTCCTTCCTTGACTCAGGTGAACCACTGGTCCCTGAAAGTGAGACGCAACCTTACGCAGAGTCTCTCTTGGAGAGGGAACCATGTGCAGCTCTGATCACGTTTAATCATGTAGAGCAACATTCGCTCCGTACAACCGAGGGAAGAAAACCAAGAACAAGTCGCTACCAGAGACTGGGCAGTGATGCCAGAAAACCTTCAGGCATGAAAAGAGGTCAGTTTCCGGTTACCAGTGTAGCTCACCTGGTGCAGCGGTGCAGCCCCCCCCCCCCCCCCCCCCCCCGCTCCTCCACCCCGCAACGTGTTGTGTGATACTTCCGTTAGTGACTTGAGAGGTAGCCTGGTTTGAGCTCGGACTAATCCTGAGCACTGGACGCCTGTGAATGCTGGCAAAGTCATTCCTTCTCCTAGCACTGTTAAAGTTCCAGGTGTCTTTTTATCCCCTTCCTTTCGTGTTACGTTGCAGAGCCCTCCTTGAGGGTCTGTGCGTTACTTCTTGGAATCCCTTGGCTATCTATGCTTGCATGATTGGAAAGAGTACGATTCTGAATTTGGGTTTATGATAAAGTACAGTCATTGTGAAAAGGTGTTTCATCTTCAGCTGTTGGGCAATCCAGGAAGAAACAAAACGGAAGAAGGGCATCGAGCCAGCTAGCCAAATAATAACTGATAGCATGTGATCTGTGTGAATGTTGACAGCTGCAATAGGAACCGTGTCATCTTGCGGGAGTATAAATTGCCAGCAGAGAGACCGCAGCCCCACACCGAAGGCGTCATGCAAGTCCTCCTCCTGCTCGCAGCTCTAGGGTTCTGCTGGGGGCAGTACAACCCCAACACTCAGGCCGGGAGGACGTCTATCGTCCATCTCTTTGAGTGGCGCTGGGCCGACATTGCTCTTGAGTGTGAGCGCTATTTAGCTCCTCATGGATTCGGAGGAGTTCAGGTAGGCTGTTTCCTGTGAGTAGGTCAGGAATGGCAGCGTAGCATTTGATAAATAAATTAGAATGCCTGAATTAGAGCCAGCCAGCTCCAAGTCACTTTGGTGTTGGGAAGGGGAGGACGGAAGCAGTAACCCCGCAGCCTGCAGGGCCAGCGCCTGATCTTGTTTCTCTAGCAGATCAGTTAGAAAGGGGCACACTTTCCTCTGAAGGGCTTCCCCTGAGAAGCTCGGTTTTCCTCTTTGCCTTCTTCTGAGGAACGTGCATAAGCGTTGAGGTTTGGCTTTCCTAAGGGAGTCACTATTGCAGTGAAAAGAATTCCCGTGGCTTCAGCCCTGCTGTGCGCGTGTCCTTGGAAGCAGGCCCACACTGGACCTGGGCAGCCCACAGGAATGAAAGCAAACTTCTTTCTTGCCAGCCTGCGAGACAGACACCTTGCAGAGCTGAGCTCATGCCGTGGGAGAGAGAGACTGGGTTAGGCGCGAGCCTGCCCCTGAGGGGCGGAGGTGCTGAGTGCAGGTGTGACCCTTAAAACCTTGAAATAAACCCATTGGATTTCCCCTCAAAGTGCACCATTTCCTCTACAGGTTTCACCTCCAAATGAAAACATTGTCATTACTAACCCAAACAGACCCTGGTGGGAAAGATACCAGCCCATCAGCTACAAACTCTGCACTCGGTCAGGAAATGAAGATGAGTTCAGAGACATGGTGACCAGATGCAACAACGTTGGAGTAAGTGCATTGACAGTCTGTATCCGGTTCAGCAAGGAGTGCAGTATCAGCTGAGGGAATTTAGTGCTGCTGTCCTCAAAGGAGGCAGAAAGTGAGAAGGAACTGTAGGGGACCAGAAAATTCAAGTGAATGGTGATGTGGTGGAGCTCTGGCTCTCCCTTCACCATCATTGTAAACCATACTGAAATGCGCTTGCTGCTTTTCCAGGTTCGCATTTATGTGGATGCTGTGGTCAACCACATGTGTGGCTCCGGGGGTGGCTCAGGCACTCATTCTACCTGCGGAAGCTACTTTAATGCCGGCACCAGAGATTTTCCAGCTGTGCCATACTCTGGCTGGGATTTCAATGATGGCAAATGTAAAACTGGAAGTGGAGAAATTGAAAATTATGGTGATATGTATCAGGTAACTTTCTCAGACAGAAGTTGGAAAGCTTTTTCTCTTTTTCCTTTTCTAATTTGTTTGTTTGTTGGGTTTTGTGTTTTGTTTTGTCCTGCTTTTTTTAAACCCGGTTGTGTAAGCATTACAGGAAGGCCAAACAAAGGGAGTGGTTTTTCACAGAAGCTGTGTTTGGTCACCTGACAAGTGAATGAAGTAGTGAGCATGGGTACAAGGAAGGCAGTCATGGTGCCAAACGTTCCTAGTACTGAGAAATCAAGAACCTTCCGCACGTGCTGCCCATAGGCATGTGCAGGATCCGGCTGCTGCAGTGGGCACAGTGTACTCAGCTCAGCCGGTGAGCTCTTTCTTACAGCTCGTAAAGTCAGCTGATGTTGATCAGGAGCCCCCATGGAAAACTGACAGCAGTGCAAAGTGGGACCCTGGCTGGGCGACTGACTCATTTTGGTTGATGATGCGTGTGGCAGTTCTTTTCTCAAGGTTGCCGCTCTTCCTTCGGGGTTGAGATAAAGACAAGCTGAACAGGGAAGGCAAAAGCCACACACGCAAGCAAGGCGGAATGATGGATTCATTCGGCACTTGCTGACCGTAGGCAGTTGTTCAGCCATCTCCAGGACAGTGGGGCTACATCACAAACCCTCCCCTCTCCCAGCGTCCCCCCTTCCTTCTTCTTCCCACAGCTTTATATGCCGAGCATGAGGCCGTATGGCAAACGAGAGATACAAACAAACAGAATTGATTTTATGGCTTGAAACCTGTAAGCCTTTCACTGGAAGGTGTTACAAGCTGACAGAGTGGCACCTCCTGACTGTTTTGGGTTTTTTTTTCCCTTCACTTTCCAGGTCCGGGACTGTCGCTTGTCTGGCCTTCTTGATCTGGCCCTGGAGAAGGACTATGTCCGCTCAACAGTTGCTGAGTACATGAACCACCTCATTGACATTGGCGTAGCAGGCTTCCGAATTGACTGCTGCCAAGCATATGTGGCCTGGGGACATGAAAGCATTTCTGGACAAGCTGAAAGACCTAAATACTCAATGGTTTTCTGCCGGAACAAGACCTTTCATCTACCAAGAGGTAATCTCCATGTTTTCTCCTCAGTGGTTTGCCTTTAGTACCTCTTGTACCTGCCTCCTTCGGAAGCCTTTGCTGCAGACAGAGCTGGGCTTTTCTTTGGAGCAGCCCTGCAGCCGTAAGTACTTCTCTAAAAATGCCTCTACATCTTCTTGCCGTTGAACTTCACCTCTTCTTTTTCAGTCGTGTTCTCTCACATGTGTTCAGCATGTATTCTGCCAGCTCTGAGCTGACCTGCAGAGGACAAGTAAACATACTTGAATCTTTTCTCTCCAAGTGTAAAGCAAGAGCAGCTAATGTTGCGGGCTGTACACTGCCTTTTTTGTCTCTGTGAGACGAGAATAGAGGCACAGTTTCTCTTAACTCTTTGAACCAGGTAATTGACTTGGGTGGAGAGCCGATCACAGGCAGTGACTACTTTGGAAACGGCCGAGTAACGGAATTCAAATATGGTGCCAAACTGGGGACAGTGATCCGCAAGTGGAATGGAGAAAAGATGGCTTACTTGAAGTAAGGATGAAGTGACTTACGCACTGGGGTAGCCTGGGTACACGGATGGACAGGGTAACTTCAAGTGTCTGTGTTTCTGGCCAGGAACTGGGGAGAAGGCTGGGGCTTTGTGCCTTCTGACAGAGCCCTGGTCTTTGTGGATAATCACGACAACCAGCGGGGACACGGGGCCGGTGGGGCTTCCATTCTGACCTTCTGGGATGCCAGGTAAAGGACTGCTCTTGTCTGGGCGATGCTTCTTCCGTCTGCTTGTTTGTGTCTCTGTTTGCTGGCACGGTTTCTCGTTGCATGTCTCGTGACTCTCTTTGTCCAACCGACAGGCTTTATAAAATGGCAGTCGGTTTCATGCTCGCTCATCCGTATGGGTTCACACGTGTGATGTCAAGTTTTCGCTGGCCAAGATATTTTGTAAACGGACAGGTAAGCTGGTGATGCTGAACAGAGCTTCGTGGTGAAGGAGGATCAGAAGAGGGCCAGGGAAGCAGTCTGGTGCGTTTCGATTAGCGAAGCGATTTCTCTGTCCCACGCATGGGATCTAGCAGGTGGACGCCCCACCTAGCTTTTCTGTACAGGCAGGCCCTCTGCATTTTTCAGTCAGAAGTTTTAACCTTCTCCTTTGAACTACAGGACGTCAATGACTGGGTTGGACCACCAAGTAACTCCGATGGATCAACAAAGCCTGTTACGATCAACGCAGACACTACCTGTGGCAATGACTGGGTTTGTGAACATCGCTGGCGTCAAATCAGGTAGGTCGCTGTGGAGACAAAAAGGAGTAAGAGCTGTTGCTTTTGCTTCATATTGCTCGTGGCCTTAGAGCTCTCGCAGCCCCAGTGACAGCAATTCCTTGCATTTTCAGGAACATGGTTATCTTCCGTAACGTGGTGGACGGACAGCCTTTCTCCAACTGGTGGGACAATGGCAGCAACCAAGTAGCTTTTGGCCGTGGCAATAAAGGCTTCATCGTTTTCAACAATGATGACTGGTAAGTCAGTGGGAGAAGACCGTGTCCTCAGAGAAAAGCGTAGCATCCCTGATGAGCAATGCTGATGGGAGGGGGAATGGCCTCTTCTCCTGATGAGAGTGCTCACACCAGCCTGCGCTAGAGATCCTTGGCTCGCACGCCATATCTAGAGAGCCAAAATGGGAGTGCAGGGAGTCAAGCTGGGAAGGAGCAGAAAGCTCACCCTCCTCGCTGCCAAATGTTCGAAGGAAAGGAACAGCATCAGGTTCAGAAAGCCTCTATACCCAGTTTGAATTACCTGTTTGGGAAGCGTTGGATAAAGAGGGTCCGCTTCTTTTCACGTAGGGCTATGGACGTCAATTTGCAAACTGGGCTGCCTGCTGGTACCTACTGTGATGTTATTTCCGGAGGAAAGGAGGACAGCCGATGCACTGGGAGTCAGGTGTATGTTTCTGGGGATGGAATGGCTCATTTCCAGATTAGTAACCACGCTGAAGATCCGTTCATGGCAATTCACGTTGATGCCAAGTTGTAACTCGGGAGAAACGTCCTTCTCCGTTTGGTCTCTGCGTTACCGTTTCCCCCGTGACTGGCGACTCCCTGGTATTTGAGCAGGAGTGATTGTCTCTATCTAGTGAATAATAAATGGCAAGCAAACTGAAGAGTCTTGTTTTTTCCCTTAATGAACTGAGCGGTAACTTTATTGCGTCACAGCTAGTGGCAGTGCAGCACTCCGTTTCCCACATCAGAGAAAGAGGTGAGAGCATAAAATAGAAGAAACAAAGCGAACCCAAACCAACACGTGGGCGAGTTAGAAACGCGGTACTTCCAAGGCGGATACATGCTGACACACCTTCATCCCAGATGAGCCACGCTGTGGGCAGTCAGCTGCGAGTGGTGCTCACGCACCCAGGAGAGTTGATCTGTTTCTTGCGGCGAAGCAAAGCCCGGGCTCTGTGTCGGCAGAGGAAGCTGGGCCGTGCCACTTCAGTTATTCCAGCCCATGACACGAGTCAAGCCAGCGGGTTGCCTGGTTCACAGTCAGCTTGGGCCTGTACAAATCTAAAGCACAGACCTCACCCGGTTAGCCCCAGTGTCGTGCTGAGAACAAATGTTTACTGTGGCCATTCCAAAGGTGCCTGGGAAGGGCACCGTTTACTCAAGCATCGGTTAGAGCTCTTGACAGTGGCGTCAACGCCAGCATATGCTTGTCTCTGTGGAGGGTTTGGCTTGCCTATCCAGTAACATCTGCGAGAACTACGCAGAAGGAGCACGGACTTGGCGGCTTTCCCGACTTCATTGTTAGCCGTGAGGGAATGCCGAGGTCAGTGTGAGCCTGCTTTAAGTCAGAATGTCTGCTTGGCTACACTACTCATTGCGATGCAGTCCTGAGGGGCCATTGTCGGAGGAACGCCCGGATGTCTTCTTTTTGAGGTCAAGGTGTACTCCTAAGGGTACACCTGCCTTTTGTGGTGGGAGAGGGAGAGCGTGCGGCTGCTGAAGGGTGGCTGTTGGCTGTCAGCCGTGCCCAAGGGCTCCGCGTGCCTGTCAAAGCAGCGACGGTGTGGGAGGAAGGGGCCAGGTAGTGTCCCTGGCCCAGAGGCTAGACCTTCTGCCTGTCTCCCTTGCTCGCTGTGGCCAGCACCGCCTTGCTGAGGGCCGGGGACCTGCGGGTAAAGCACAGCCCCTGAGGCTGCTTACTGGAGCGGTGTCAAAGAGTGGGAGAGCAGGATGGTAAGAGCTATTTGCAAACCTGTGGCTTGCCGCCAGGTAGGGTCAGGGCAGGGAGCCCTTCTGCTCCTTGGAAGCAGGCAGGCTCCTCTCTTGGTTGAGCAAACAGGGCTGGCAAAGGGGTGGGTCCACATCTACTTTGTGCTACAACATCCCTGAAGCCATTTTTCAGGGAAGCTGGTCTAAAAGCGTGACATCTCACGTAGTGGCGTGGCAGTGGCAGTATCTTGGCAGATGAAAACTGACCATCAAGATGATGGCTGTGTCTCCCCTGTGGCATGACTTTTTAGGTCCTCCAGCTAGGACAGCTTTATCTTTTCCCGTAATAGCTGTGTCCTGTGCTTCTCTGAGACCGCTGTTTGCTTTGACCCCTTCCTGGGATTGCCAGGGGTCCTGCTGTGGCAGATACCGCTGAAATCTGAGCACTGTTTCTTTCCTGAGAGGAGGGCAATCTCAGCCTTGGGGCGTGTTAAGATACTCACCTGTCTGGAGAGCAGCAGTCAATGTAGACGTGTTCTTTTTTGTGAAGATGATAAGTCAAGTCTAAGATCTCTCTCTGAGCAGCCTCAAGACTGCTGTCTCCCTTAGCCCGGTAGGGATTCCTTTTTAATAATCCGTCTGGGGGTGCTTGGATGGTGCGCTTAAGGCACAGGCGCTCTTAACTGCCTTTACATACCCTTCAGACCGTCGTTATGATAGAACGCAGCAATAGTGCTTATTCGCTTGGTGAAGCTAAACAGCGGCGGGGTGGACGATAACATTGGGATTGGTCTGACTGGGTCAGAGTCGAATACTGTCAGACCAGCTTCTTTTAGATATTCCACACATGCAGGTTGTAACGTTTAATATCCAGTCTGCTTATTTGAAGACAACTGATGCTAGATCCTGTTTCCGACTCAGCCGTGTGATACAAAATATACTGAAATCGTAATACAGACATGATACCTGGCAAAACAGAACAGTTGCGGTATACAGTTCAATCCCAGTATCGACGTGATCTCCGTTACTGGTGCCTATAATACACTCGCTGTCAGGATGCTGGGCATCTCCTGTCACTGTAAAGAAATACACGGGCTGAAACCAGCTAAAGCCCATTGCCATCTTTGAAAAATCTTCTGTTAGCTCTTTAGTTTTTAGAATCTCTGTTGTGCTGAGCCAAGTGTACACTCCTCCCCATGCCGGTCTGGCTAAACCAGCAAGATACTGACATTGTTTGAATGGTTGCAGGGATAAAATGTTACCCTACCTGCTGATGTACTCCAATGACATGGCTGTTCACCTGAAATAAAGGCCGCCCTCCAGCCCTCTTTGCGCTAAGATCAAGTCAGCATTCTTTGCAGCACCTGTGGACAATCAACACCTGCATTATTTTCCATGAGGTTCCTGGCCAAGTCACTCTTTCCTGTCTCCTCTGAGCTTTGTTCTTGTGTCAGGGTTTACTGCTCGGTCACATGCCCGTAGGTCTTGCGTACACATTGACGCTGCAGCACTGCGCTGGGAAAACACTGCTGTTGTTAGCAGGGTATCGATGGGCAGAGCGGTAATACGGCCACGTAGGGACATAGAAGAGCAGGCCTGCTTAAAAGAGTTTTACTCAAGTTAGGTTTGCAGTGTCAAAGCCTGCTAATGAGAGGGTCTCATTCTGAAGCCTGGAAGCCCCATCCTCCAGGGATCCCCCACTGCCAGGTTTCCAACACTGTGGGGAGATCAAATGGATTAAGAGACACGATTTTCAGATGGGGGTGGCAGAGCACTGGGTTCCCATCTGCTTTGTGTTGGAACACCCCTGAAATCAATTTCCACCTGTTGCATCGGGCTATCAAGGGCAGGTCCTTCCTCATTCTGGCTGATAACAGCGTGTTTCGGCAGAAAACGCAGGTCATTGGAAACACAATGTTAGGCAGCGACATGCCACCACATCAGTGGAAGCACACTGGGACCAGCGATGTAGAAATCAACCGGGGGCACATTTTTGGTTGCTCTTGGTAATACTGAGGAATGATGGGGAAGGGTCTGTTCTCACTTAATTGGTAATCACGAGGTGTGTAATCATCTCCCAGGTTCCTTGCTGTCAGGGAGTAGGCAAGGTCGTTTGCAGTAATTTACTCTGTCATAGTTGTAGTGGAAAAAGAAACCTTTCATAAGGCCCGTGACATGTGAATGAACAGGTGGGCAAATGGGTCCTGCTTCTGCCTTTTGTCCTTGAAGACTGATTCTGGCAAGGAGAAGAGGGCATGTGACAGGTTCAGTGGCGTGACTGCTTTCAGAAAGACCATGCCTGTGGCAGCTGAGGTACAAAGTGCACTAAGGTTTCTTCTATCTTGGGGTGGATGTGCCGTTTAGCAGATTCTTTGGTTTCCTCACAGATACTCGTCGAATGTCAGGGTCTCTCTGCTCTCCGTGTTCTCTCAGAGTGTTGTTTAATCCTTGTTGCGAGTAGAGCGAGTAATCACTTTACAGCTGACTTTGGGTTTCCTTCCTTGACTCAGGTGAACCACTGGTCCCTGAAAGTGAGACGCAACCTTACGCAGAGTCTCTCTTGGAGAGGGAACCATGTGCAGCTCTGATCACGTTTAATCATGTAGAGCAACATTCGCTCCGTACAACCGAGGGAAGAAAACCAAGAACAAGTCGCTACCAGAGACTGGGCAGTGATGCCAGAAAACCTTCAGGCATGAAAAGAGGTCAGTTTCCGGTTACCAGTGTAGCTCACCTGGTGCAGCGGTGCAGCCCCCCCCCCCCCCCCCCCCCCCGCTCCTCCACCCCGCAACGTGTTGTGTGATACTTCCGTTAGTGACTTGAGAGGTAGCCTGGTTTGAGCTCGGACTAATCCTGAGCACTGGACGCCTGTGAATGCTGGCAAAGTCATTCCTTCTCCTAGCACTGTTAAAGTTCCAGGTGTCTTTTTATCCCCTTCCTTTCGTGTTACGTTGCAGAGCCCTCCTTGAGGGTCTGTGCGTTACTTCTTGGAATCCCTTGGCTATCTATGCTTGCATGATTGGAAAGAGTACGATTCTGAATTTGGGTTTATGATAAAGTACAGTCATTGTGAAAAGGTGTTTCATCTTCAGCTGTTGGGCAATCCAGGAAGAAACAAAACGGAAGAAGGGCATCGAGCCAGCTAGCCAAATAATAACTGATAGCATGTGATCTGTGTGAATGTTGACAGCTGCAATAGGAACCGTGTCATCTTGCGGGAGTATAAATTGCCAGCAGAGAGACCGCAGCCCCACACCGAAGGCGTCATGCAAGTCCTCCTCCTGCTCGCAGCTCTCGGGTTCTGCTGGGGGCAGTACAACCCCAACACTCAGGCCGGGAGGACGTCTATCGTCCATCTCTTTGAGTGGCGCTGGGCCGACATTGCTCTTGAGTGTGAGCGCTATTTAGCTCCTCATGGATTCGGAGGAGTTCAGGTAGGCTGTTTCCTGTGAGTAGGTCAGGAATGGCAGCGTAGCATTTGATAAATAAATTAGAACGCCTGAATTAGAGCCAGCCAGCTCCAAGTCACTTTGGTGTTGGGAAGGGGAGGACGGAAGCAGTAACCCCGCAGCCTGCAGGGCCAGCGCCTGATCTTGTTTCTCTAGCAGATCAGTTAGAAAGGGGCACACTTTCCTCTGAAGGGCTTCCCCTGAGAAGCTCGGTTTTCCTCTTTGCCTTCTTCTGAGGAACGTGCATAAGCGTTGAGGTTTGGCTTTCCTAAGGGAGTCACTATTGCAGTGAAAAGAATTCCCGTGGCTTCAGCCCTGCTGTGCGCGTGTCCTTGGAAGCAGGCCCACACTGGACCTGGGCAGCCCACAGGAATGAAAGCAAACTTCTTTCTTGCCAGCCTGCGAGACAGACACCTTGCAGAGCTGAGCTCATGCCGTGGGAGAGAGAGACTGGGTTAGGCGCGAGCCTGCCCCTGAGGGGCGGAGGTGCTGAGTGCAGGTGTGACCCTTAAAACCTTGAAATAAACCCATTGGATTTCCCCTCAAAGTGCACCATTTCCTCTACAGGTTTCACCTCCAAATGAAAACATTGTCATTACTAACCCAAACAGACCCTGGTGGGAAAGATACCAGCCCATCAGCTACAAACTCTGCACTCGGTCAGGAAATGAAGATGAGTTCAGAGACATGGTGACCAGATGCAACAACGTTGGAGTAAGTGCATTGACAGTCTGTATCCGGTTCAGCAAGGAGTGCAGTATCAGCTGAGGGAATTTAGTGCTGCTGTCCTCAAAGGAGGCAGAAAGTGAGAAGGAACTGTAGGGGACCAGAAAATTCAAGTGAATGGTGATGTGGTGGAGCTCTGGCTCTCCCTTCACCATCATTGTAAACCATACTGAAATGCGCTTGCTGCTTTTCCAGGTTCGCATTTATGTGGATGCTGTGGTCAACCACATGTGTGGCTCCGGGGGTGGCTCAGGCACTCATTCTACCTGCGGAAGCTACTTTAATGCCGGCACCAGAGATTTTCCAGCTGTGCCATACTCTGGCTGGGATTTCAATGATGGCAAATGTAAAACTGGAAGTGGAGAAATTGAAAATTATGGTGATATGTATCAGGTAACTTTCTCAGACAGAAGTTGGAAAGCTTTTTCTCTTTTTCCTTTTCTAATTTGTTTGTTTGTTGGGTTTTGTGTTTTGTTTTGTCCTGCTTTTTTTAAACCCGGTTGTGTAAGCATTACAGGAAGGCCAAACAAAGGGAGTGGTTTTTCACAGAAGCTGTGTTTGGTCACCTGACAAGTGAATGAAGTAGTGAGCATGGGTACAAGGAAGGCAGTCATGGTGCCAAACGTTCCTAGTACTGAGAAATCAAGAACCTTCCGCACGTGCTGCCCATAGGCATGTGCAGGATCCGGCTGCTGCAGTGGGCACAGTGTACTCAGCTCAGCCGGTGAGCTCTTTCTTACAGCTCGTAAAGTCAGCTGATGTTGATCAGGAGCCCCCATGGAAAACTGACAGCAGTGCAAAGTGGGACCCTGGCTGGGCGACTGACTCATTTTGGTTGATGATGCGTGTGGCAGTTCTTTTCTCAAGGTTGCCGCTCTTCCTTCGGGGTTGAGATAAAGACAAGCTGAACAGGGAAGGCAAAAGCCACACACGCAAGCAAGGCGGAATGATGGATTCATTCGGCACTTGCTGACCGTAGGCAGTTGTTCAGCCATCTCCAGGACAGTGGGGCTACATCACAAACCCTCCCCTCTCCCAGCGTCCCCCCTTCCTTCTTCTTCCCACAGCTTTATATGCCGAGCATGAGGCCGTATGGCAAACGAGAGATACAAACAAACAGAATTGATTTTATGGCTTGAAACCTGTAAGCCTTTCACTGGAAGGTGTTACAAGCTGACAGAGTGGCACCTCCTGACTGTTTTGGGTTTTTTTTTCCCTTCACTTTCCAGGTCCGGGACTGTCGCTTGTCTGGCCTTCTTGATCTGGCCCTGGAGAAGGACTATGTCCGCTCAACAGTTGCTGAGTACATGAACCACCTCATTGACATTGGCGTAGCAGGCTTCCGAATTGACTGCTGCCAAGCATATGTGGCCTGGGGACATGAAAGCATTTCTGGACAAGCTGAAAGACCTAAATACTCAATGGTTTTCTGCCGGAACAAGACCTTTCATCTACCAAGAGGTAATCTCCATGTTTTCTCCTCAGTGGTTTGCCTTTAGTACCTCTTGTACCTGCCTCCTTCGGAAGCCTTTGCTGCAGACAGAGCTGGGCTTTTCTTTGGAGCAGCCCTGCAGCCGTAAGTACTTCTCTAAAAATGCCTCTACATCTTCTTGCCGTTGAACTTCACCTCTTCTTTTTCAGTCGTGTTCTCTCACATGTGTTCAGCATGTATTCTGCCAGCTCTGAGCTGACCTGCAGAGGACAAAGTAAACATACTTGAATCTTTTCTCTCCAAGTGTAAAGCAAGAGCAGCTAATGTTGCGGGCTGTACACTGCCTTTTTTGTCTCTGTGAGACGAGAATAGAGGCACAGTTTCTCTTAACTCTTTGAACCAGGTAATTGACTTGGGTGGAGAGCCGATCACAGGCAGTGACTACTTTGGAAACGGCCGAGTAACGGAATTCAAATATGGTGCCAAACTGGGGACAGTGATCCGCAAGTGGAATGGAGAAAAGATGGCTTACTTGAAGTAAGGATGAAGTGACTTACGCACTGGGGTAGCCTGGGTACACGGATGGACAGGGTAACTTCAAGTGTCTGTGTTTCTGGCCAGGAACTGGGGAGAAGGCTGGGGCTTTGTGCCTTCCGACAGAGCCCTGGTCTTTGTGGATAATCACGACAACCAGCGGGGACACGGGGCCGGTGGGGCTTCCATTCTGACTTTCTGGGATGCCAGGTAAAGGACTGCTCTTGTCTGGGCGATGCTTCTTCCGTCTGCTTGTTTGTGTCTCTGTTTGCTGGCACGGTTTCTCGTTGCATGTCTCGTGACTCACTTTGTCCAACCGACAGGCTTTATAAAATGGCAGTCGGTTTCATGCTCGCTCATCCGTATGGGTTCACACGTGTGATGTCAAGTTTTCGCTGGCCAAGATATTTTGTAAACGGACAGGTAAGCTGGTGATGCTGAACAGAGCTTCGTGGTGAAGGAGGATCAGAAGAGGGCCAGGGAAGCAGTCTGGTGCGTTTCGATTAGCGAAGCGATTTCTCTGTCCCACGCGTGGGATCTAGCAGGTGGACGCCCCACCTAGCTTTTCTGTACAGGCAGGCCCTCTGCATTTTTCAGTCAGAAGTTTTAACCTTCTCCTTTGAACTACAGGACGTCAATGACTGGGTTGGACCACCAAGTAACTCCGATGGATCAACAAAGCCTGTTACGATCAACGCAGACACTACCTGTGGCAATGACTGGGTTTGTGAACATCGCTGGCGTCAAATCAGGTAGGTCGCTGTGGAGACAAAAAGGAGTAAGAGCTGTTGCTTTTGCTTCATATTGCTCGTGGCCTTAGAGCTCTCGCAGCCCCAGTGACAGCAATTCCTTGCATTTTCAGGAACATGGTTATCTTCCGTAACGTGGTGGACGGACAGCCTTTCTCCAACTGGTGGGACAATGGCAGCAACCAAGTAGCTTTTGGCCGTGGCAATAAAGGCTTCATCGTTTTCAACAATGATGACTGGTAAGTCAGTGGGAGAAGACCGTGTCCTCAGAGAAAAGCGTAGCATCCCTGATGAGCAATGATGATGGGAGGGGGAATGGCCTCTTCTCCTGATGAGAGTGCTCACACCAGCCTGCGCTAGAGATCCTTGGCTCGCACACCGTATCTAGAGAGCCAAAATGGGAGCGCAGGGAGTCAAGCTGGGAAGGAGCAGAAAGCTCACCCTCCTCGCTGCCAAATGTTCGAAGGAAAGGAACAGCATCAGGTTCAGAAAGCCTCTATACCCAGTTTGAATTACCTGTTTGGGAAGCGTTGGATAAAGAGGGTCCGCTTCTTTTCACGTAGGGCTATGGACGTCAATTTGCAAACTGGGCTGCCTGCTGGTACCTACTGTGATGTTATTTCCGGAGGAAAGGAGGACAGCCGATGCACTGGGAGTCAGGTGTATGTTTCTGGGGATGGAATGGCTCATTTCCAGATTAGTAACCACGCTGAAGATCCGTTCATGGCAATTCACGTTGATGCCAAGTTGTAACTCGGGAGAAACGTCCTTCTCCGTTTGGTCTCTGCGTTACCGTTTCCCCCGTGACTGGCGACTCCCTGGTATTTGAGCAGGAGTGATTGTCTCTATCTAGTGAATAATAAATGGCAAGCAAACTGAAGAGTCTTGTTTTTTCCCTTAATGAACTGAGCGGTAACTTTATTGCGTCACAGCTAGTGGCAGTGCAGCACTCCGTTTCCCACATCAGAGAAAGAGGGGAGAGCATAAAATAGAAGAAACAAAGCGAACCCAAACCAACACGTGGGCGAGTTAGAAACGCGGTACTTCCAAGGCGGATACATGCTGACACACCTTCATCCCAGATGAGCCACGCTGTGGGCAGTCAGCTGCGAGTGGTGCTCACGCACCCAGGAGAGTTGATCTGTTTCTTGCGGCGAAGCAAAGCCCGGGCTCTGTGTCGGCAGAGGAAGCTGGGCCGTGCCACTTCAGTTATTCCAGCCCATGACACGAGTCAAGCCAGCGGGTTGCCTGGTTCACAGTCAGCTTGGGCCTGTACAAATCTAAAGCACAGACCTCACCCGGTTAGCCCCAGTGTCGTGCTGAGAACAAATGTTTACTGTGGATTCTTTCAGGATTTTGTACTTTTCTCCAGTTGTATTTGCTTTGTAGGCATTTATAATCACGTTCTTCTCTTTTGCTTTTTATTTTCTGCCCGTGTTTTTATTTATTTCTTTTTCATTCATTTTTTTCTTCGGCTGCCCCTGCTCTTTAGTCTCTTTTAGTAATTTTCCTCGTAGGTGTCCCATAGCGACCCAGAGAAAGTCCTAGAGCCCCACAGACCCTATAGACATCCCCTGGAGAGGCACAGCAATGGACAGAGCCTCGGAGAGCCTCGGTAGTGATCCCATGGTGATGGGTCTGGGCTGGGGGCGGGCCCAAGGCGGGATAATGAAGTCCTGGGGCTGTAGTCTGTGCTGTGGGAGGGGCCAATTTAGGAGTGTGGGCGCGGTCTAGGCTGTGGGTGGGTGCTGGAGTGGAGGCAGGATTGGGGGGGCCGGTGTGCGGGTGGGGCTGGGGCCCCCCCTTTTTTTCGGGGTGCGTGTACCGGTGTGAGTGCCGATTATTAAAGCAGTGAAGTAACGAGCTGCTCCTTGGAGCAGTTTCTCTTCGATTTTGCTGAGGTTTTGGTTTTAGTTTTTGTTTCTTTTTGCTTCGGGGTGGGGGGCGGAATGAAAACGGGGGTGTGGGGAATCTGGGGACGGATGGTGTCGTTTGGGGCACCCCAGTATCGCCGGATGAGCCCTGGTGCCCCCAAAATACTCCAAAACCCAGAGGATGGGTCTGCAAGGGTTGGGGCGGGGGGGGGGGGGGCGTTGGTGGGAGGGGATACCCCCGCGACACTGGATAGAGCCGGTGGGGGGGGAGCGGTGTGTCGCCGGGCGCCGCTCGCTGCTGCCATCCTGTGTTCAGAGTTCGGTACCGCAGGTGGTGGTGGTGTGGGAGGGGGCGGTGTGTCGCCGGGCGCCGCTCGCTGCTGCCATCTGTGTCCAGAGCTCGGTACTGCAGCCCGGGCTCCGCGCATGAGCCGTGGGGCTCTCTTTGTTCCCGCGGCTGTCCCCGGAAGTGGCCGGTGTCACGCGGTGGTTGCCGGCTTCCGGTGAGCAATGGCCGCCGCGGCTCTGCGCTCGGGTGCGGGCGGGCGCGCGGGGTGCTCGTGGCCGCAGCCCGGTGTTGGCGCAGCGGCTCCGGTCCCTCCGGCACGGCGTTTCGGTGCAGCATGGCGGCGGGCAGTTTCCGGGTCCCGGTCCCGGCAGCGGCGGCAGCAGGTGAGATCCGAGCCCCCCGGGGGTCCGGGGTTACCGGGGAGGCGAGCGAGCCCGCCCGCCCGCCCGCCCGCCCGTCCGTCCCTCGGGTGGGCGCAGGGGGGTGTCTCCTGCCCGCTGCCGCCCGGCGCGGGAAGCTTCAGAGCGCCCGGAGCGTCAGGGTTGCGGTCTGCCGGGGACGAGCCGGGTGAGGGGCCCCGAGTGCGTTTGCTTCTGCCTTAATGTCCCTCGCTGAATCTCAGGCGCCTCGGAGGTTCCTGCCCGGCACCCTGCGCCCTGGCACTGTGCTTGTCTCTCTCCTTTTGCCCTGGTTTCAGCTGTAGCAGAGTTAAATCTCTTCCGAGGATCTGGTGCAGGGCTGTGTTTCGCCTTTACTCTGAGAATAACGCTGGTAACGCACCGATGTTTCAGTGGTTGCTCGGTCCCGCTTACCCCGGTCAAGGACTTGTCGCTTCCTTGTGCTGTGCCAGTGAGGAGGGGCAGAGGAAGCCGGGAGGGAGCAGAGAGAGGATACTGGACCTGGGCCGGCGGAAGGCGCATTCCATACGTGCTACAGCACTGCGAGGAGTTCCTCGTAGAGTCCTTAATTCACACTGTATCTCCATTGGTAGGGAAAGGGGTGAAGACGGAAATACCCGTTTAGAAACCAGCCAAGGAATTCCCTGTTTATTTCCTCTGATCTAAAATGGCAGTTAGTTTGGCAATGAGACTGTTCGCTGTCGCTTTAAGATGCCAAAAGGTCTGGAGGCTGAAATTCTCTGTCGGTGAAATGAGTGAGGTCTGCAGCAGCAGCAGCGGGGGCAGGGCTAATGGCCCTCCTTTTGTTCTGCAAATAGACATTGCTGTGTTGTGCCCTGGGGGAGCCCAGGTCATCCCAGCTTTTCTGGTGAGACAGTCAGGGAGGCTTTCAGCTGCTGCTGCTGCTGTCCTGGTTTCCCCCGGTTTGAATGCCTGCCTTGCTCCAATAGAGTCTTTAGGTTTCTTCAGAAAGGCTTAGTATTCTTGATGCAGAGACAGCGTTGTGAGGGAGCTGATGGGGATCTCGACCTGTGTTGCAAGGTGCTTGTAGCAGGAGTCTCATGGAGTTACCAGACTGGGTGGCCTTAGGGCTTCTCTAGTTTATGCCAAGTCATTTCAAGTCTCAGTGTGTTGAGAAGGGGCAGAGCCTTTATTTGCTCTGCTGCTGATTTGCCCTGGCCATCCAGCTAAAGGCTTTAGTTGTGGGAGCAGTTGGCCTAGGGCTTGCTCATGGAATTTTCTGCCATCTAAAAATTATGCCTTTTAGGAATGAAACGGAGTTTCTCTCATGAAAGCTTTACAAATGCCCTTTAAATCCTAGTGCTCTTAATGGGTGAGACAGCTGTGGATGGCCCAGTGTGCAGCCTACGCGTCCAGCACCCTACAGGACAAAATATGCGTGAGCTTACTGGTCCCCGCGTGGGGCTGAAGATGAGAGCAGTGTTACAGGAGGTTATTTGAGGATGAATTGAAAACGTTCCAGGTCTTGTTTCTGGGGAAGTCTCTCGTTTCCAGATTGTCCTGGTGCACTGTGGCCAGGCTCCTGGCTGTGTGTTGTTTGTGCAGGTGTCCATCAGGCCCCTTCCTCTTCTTTCTTTCTTTATGTCCTTTTAGGGTTCGATTTCATAACTTTCTGGCAGACATGTGGTACCCCAACTTGCTGTTTAACTACAGCAGCAGTTTGCAGTGGCTTAGTTTCGCACCTTGTATAAAGATAGCATTCTTCTGAACGGCAGGGCGTGTCTGTCGCCCAAAGGTGATATTGTCTTTAAGCACAGAGTGTGCCTGTTCAAGTCATGGTATTTCACACCCTTCTTTTCTTGCAGCTTTGTGCCCAGGCAGGTGTGTGACCTACACTGATGTTCAGGCTTCCCACAGCTACAAACCCGATCAGCGGCATTACTTGAAGCAGTTCTGCAAGCCTGGTGTTAACAGTCCTCGCAAGGTCTGTATGTATCAGGAGGTGATGGAATACTTCCGTGTGGTTGCGGTACTGTGGCAAGCGTCCTTTAGTACTTAAGTTCTCCACAGCAGTAGAGCAGAGTGTCTCAAACCAGTTCTTAAGGCTCCTGAGTTATGAGAGCTCCTCAGTAATTCAGCTAGGGAAAGAAGTCTGCCTTTCACAGAAGTGATTTTGGTCTCAAATGTACGGTGTTATTTCTCCCATCTCTGAACCACCTTGCAATTCAGCTATGTTAGTTGTGTTCAATTCTTCCTCTTCTTTAAGAGAAAAGCAGGGGGGAAGCAAGCAACGGTCGCTCAGTCCTTACTGCCTCACCTGCCGATCCAAAGTGAACAGGTCTCTTCTTTTTTTGTCACTGGAACAGTAAAGAGTAGTCTTTTCCCAAATCACATTGAGAGGTTGGATTCTCACATCATGAATGTGCCTTGCAGCTCCACCCGTCAAGTTTGGGGAGGAGGCTGCAGAGTCCAGTTTGGGGCATTTTCTCAGAGTGGGTGAGAAACAAAACTCCGTTTTTCTGCTGTGTATTCAACATTCCAATTTCCTCCCTTTTTATTCTGCTGACTGTTACCTGGCAGTGGCATCCCTTCAGTTTCAAACAGTTTGAAAGTCGAAAGATTTAGTATTATTTTTTCTAGAGAGCCGTCCGTGGACACTTGGAGTGTCATTGGGTCAAGCTGAGCTCTTTCTTTCTCTTAAATCATTACTGACAAGAAATGCGTTACTGTGCAAACTGTGCCTCCCAAAACGTGAGCACCCAAGCCAAGCCAAGCTGTTGGCATGAAGGAAATGACTGGGCAGCTGTTGCAGTTAAGGTGGAACTTGAGCGCAGTTACAGCGCAGCTTGCTTTTCAGTCCTGCATATAGTGCTGCCTATGCAGGGAGGCAGAGGAAATAAGGGAAGAAAAAGCTGGTTTTGTCACTGTTGTCAGCAGGTGTTTCTGGTAGACAAGCCCAGGTGTCGGAGCTCAAGAGTGTCTGTCACTGACCTAGAAGCTTGTGCGATTCAGGAACTGCTGTTTATTTTCCCATGCTTTAAAAGAGAGATTGTGTAAGCCAGGCACAGGCTGTCAAATGAGAAAATAATGGATGAAATGCTAAAAAATTAAAATCTGTATGAAAAATGATGTACTGAGCCAGAAGACAGAAAATCATTTTCAAAGAAGCTGTTATTTTGTTTTAGACTACAGCAAGAGGTGAAGACGAGAGAAGGAGGAAAAGAGACGTGTTAGTTAATTATTTCCAGAGAATAACTGGTGGGGGTGGTGTGTGTAGGTATTCCAGGTACAGAGAGTGCAGAAGCGTTAGGTGAAGGTGAGGTACAGGTGTGCAGAAGGACTGACCTTCTCTTCCCTTTGGAATGTAACCAAGGACTCGGTGCAGCAAAGAGCAGGGGAATGTAAATGAGTATGTAAACATCTGTCCTTGTCCCTCTCTTTTGTAATCTCCTCCTCCCTCTGTCTACCCAATAGTTTCTGTCTTTTTTCCCATTGCTTTTTCCCACTGCCCTCTGGCACAGGAATCCGGGAGGGAGCAGAGGCAGGATACTACGGAACATGGCCTGGCCGAAGGCACATTGCATACGTACTACAGCACTGTGAGGAGTTCCCCGTAGAGTCCTTAATTCACACTGTATCTCCATTGGTAGGGAAAGGGGTGAAGACGGAAATATCCGTTTAGAAACCAGCCAAGGAATTCCCTGTTTATTTCCTCTGGTCTAAAGTGGCAGTTAGTTTGGCAATGAGGCTGTTCACTGTCGCTTTAAGATGCCAAAAGGTCTGGAGGCTGAAATTCTCTGTCCGTGAGATGAGTGAGGTCTGCAGCAGCAGTGGGGTGGTTTGGACGTAGATACACTTAGGGACCCTTTGAGAGACATTGCGGGGGGCTGGGACCCCTTCGAGCCGCCATAGAATCCTTACAGGGAAACACTGGGGGTGGAGGGTATGGACATAGACACACATAGGGATCCATAGAGAAACACTGGGGGGGTCTGCGATCCATAGAGACCCCATGGAAACTCCATATGGAGACGCTGGGTGGGTGTATTGACAAAGAGACACATAGGGACCCATAGAGAGACAGTAAGGGGGGGGGGGGGGAGTCTGGGACCCCTTAGAGACCTCATCGGGACTCCATAGGGACATACAGGGGGGATTATGGACATGGAGACATGTAGGGACCCATAGTGAGACACTGGGGGGGCTGCGACCCAGAGATACCCCACAGAAACTCTGTAGGGACACACTGGGGGGGATGGATGTAGAGACACATAGGGACCCGTAGGGAGACATTGGGGGGGTTGTTACCCACAGAGCCCCCACAGAAACTCCATAGGTACGCACTGTGTGGGGGTGTATGGACATAGAGACACATAGGAACCCGTAGAGTGACATTGGTGGGGGCTGCGACCCATAGAAACTCCATAAGGACACACTGGGTAGGGGTATGGACATAAAGGTATATAGGGACCCATAGAGGCCCCATGAAAACTACATAGGGACACACTGGCGTGGTGTAGTGTCATAGAGTCACACAGGGACCCATGGAGAGACATTGGGGGGTCTGCGACCCATAGCGACCCCATAGAAACTCCGTAGGGACACAGCTGGGAGGTTGGTGTTGTCATAGAGACACATAGGGACCCTTAGAGAGATATTGTGGGGAGTTGGGACCCCTTAGAGACCCCATAGAAACATACCATAGGGGTATGCTGGGTGGGGGGTATGGACATAGAGACACACAGGGACCCGTAGAGAGACATTTGGGGGGCTGGTACCCATAGAGCCCCACAGAAACTTCATAGGGACACAAATTGGGGGAGGGGTGGGGTTTGCACATAAGAGACCCATAGGGACCCCTAGAGAGACACTGGGAGGGCTGGGACCCCTTAGAGACCTCACAGAAACTCCATAGGGAGACACTGGGGGGTAGGTTTGGGCATAAAGACACATAGGGACCCATAGAGAGAGATTGGTGGGGGCTGGAACCCATAGAGCCCCCATAGAAACTCCATGGGGAAACAAGGGGCGGGGGTGGGTTTGGACAAAGAGACAGATAGGTACCCATGGAGAGACAGTATGGGTTGGGGGAGGCTACGACCCATACAGAAACCATAGAAACTCCATCGGGAGACACTGGTGGGGGGGTATGGACATAGAGACACCTAGGGACCCGTAGAGAGACATTGTGGGGGGCTGTGACCCCTTAGAGACCCCATAGAAACTCCATAGGGGTATGTTGGGGTGGGTATGGACAGAAAGACACATAGGGACCTGATTTAAATTAGGTCGAAGAGCCAAATAAAAGCAGTGACATTTTAGCATGAAATTTGGCTCCACAATATTTGGATTTTTGTCCAAAAATGTCACAATTATCTTTTTCTTTTTACAAATGGGTCTAAAACCGAATAACACTTGAATATTTGTTCCCAAAATGGACTATGTACTTAAGGACTGCACTGAGACAGTCTCAGACGTGATTACTACAATCATTTAAAAAAAACCCCAAGAAACACAATAATAATGTGCAGAAGGGCGGGAGAAATATGAAGGTTCTTCTTTTCTCTCTCTCTTTTTATTTTATTTTTAGATGCAGCAGCTGCATCTTAGCTAGAATGTGCCTATAAAATTTTCTGGGTTTGATTTATCTATTTCTCCTTGGAAATGTGCCTGGTTGAATGCTGTTACCATGTAAAAGACAGAAAAAACTACTAAAGATATATAATGATCTCACATTAACTCATACCCTCATTTTTGAATCTCTACTTGTAACCAGTTTTTCAAACTTAATGTCTTATACATAGAGTTTTTACAGTGTTCAAGTGTGTTTTATTGGACAGAAGATGGAGAGGAAGGAAAGAGAGAGATCAAAGTGCTGGTGGGAGGGAGAAACTTGGGTTAAAGGTTTTCTTCCCTCCTAGTTAAATTGCAGGTATATCCTGAGATAGATGCCAGTAATGCAGTTCTTGTATGCCTCTGAAAAATGCTGTATTTCCACTGAAAGGTTACAGATATAACAGCAGCTATACGTCCTGCCCTGGCATGGCTGCAATGGCTTGTTCCTGGTCAATATAAGCATTTATTGCTGCCAGTGTGTGAGATGTGAGGGGTGAGAAACTGTCTACAGACCGTGGCATCCACTGAATTTTGGGGACTACCAAACTCAGTCCCCAAGGAACCCATGCTTTGAATAGCAACAGCATGCAGTCCTGAGGCACCTGAGTGCCCAAGAAGGGTGACGGGTCTCCTCTGCAGCCACTCAACCCCTCTCAACCCACTGACTATGCAGCTTGCACTGCAACTCCAAGTAAGACAACCTTTTTGTCATATGCCCCCAAACTGGGCACAGAGTAGGTGGGCTACATCCCAGAATCTATGCACATAGCAGAACAAGTTTCTTGAACCACCTCTCTCTCTGAATTCACATGTAGTAGTCCCCTTTGTTACTGGCAAGCTGTGGACCATTGCTGGCTTATCCCTCAGAGAGATGGGCCTCACATTTATGGCCTGATGTTACCCATAACACCAGGAAAGTGGTCCTCATAAGCCAAGTTATCGCTTTATATAGCCACAATATCCCTGCCAGAGACCACCATTTATTTCCTTTTCCTGTGCCGATGCAGGTGGTTATGATCTGAGATGCTGAGGGAGCATCGCCTGTGTCCTCTGCCCTAACCTGCAGACATCTCTTGAGCCTAGAGGGACAGGGACCAGGCACTGAACAGGAAGCAGACATGGGCTCCAAGGGAGGGCTCATTCAGCTCGCCTGTTTCTTTGGTTAGCAACACAAAGCAGCCGTGGTGCATGATGCACGCAAGACCAGAGTCCTTGGAAGACTTTCTGGAAGAGAGGAAGCAAAGCCACTCTGTCACCCATGGCATCTCTCGTCCACATCGTTGCTTAAAGGCTATGGCAAAGCTCTGGCTGTCTGAAAGGTGAGAAGATGGGCTTATTTTTTCTCCCCATTTCCTCCTCAAGGAAAATCCCTTCTCATGTCACACTTAGCTAGGATAAGCGATCATATCATATTTGGACATCATATCCAAACTTATCTAGGGTTCAGAATAAAAACTTGCACAAGACTACCCTAACCCTAGCTGCCCCAACAACCCTAACCCCATCCCCAACCCTAACTGCCCCCGCAACCCTAACCCCAACCCGATCCCTAACCCCAACCCCAACCGCCCCCCGAACCCTAAATTCGCCCCGAAATCGTATCCCTGACACCCCCCACCCGACGCGGGAAACCGGAAATGACGGCCCCGAGTGGCAACGGAAACAGGAAGGGAAGCGGAAATACGAAGCCGGATGCTGACCGGAAACCCAGAAGTAACCGGGTCCCCGGGGGCGTCCGTGGCCGTGCGACCTTTGACCCCTGCAGTGTGTCAGATTGAGGCTAAGTGAGTGTGAGCCAAGGTCGGAGCTGGAGTGTCTGTGCAGTTGAAATGTGAGCACGGAGCTCAGCCAGTCTGTGTGAGAGGGAGCCTTTGTGGGTCTGTGGATTAAGAACGTGAGTCTGAACTTCAGAATTTCAGCCCCAGAACCTCAGCAGGAGAATGCCTATGTGGTCTAAAAAGGAATACGATTATGGGCCAGTCTGTGTGAGAGCGAGCCTACGTGCCCTGTGTGTTTTGAATGTGAATCTAAGCCTGAGAAAGCAAGCCAGAAAATGAAAGCCAGGGAGCAGCCAAGGAACCAGAGCCGGATAGAAAAAAAAACCCCACCTGTACCTTGTCAAGCTGCTTTTATCCCACCTGATGGTCTGACCCACCCGTGTCCCCCCAGCATTGTGGGAAGGGTTGTGGAAAGGCTCTGGGGTATATAAGGCATCAGGCTTGTGCTGGTGGGTTTCTTTGGGGTTTGTCTCTCTTGAAGGTAATTTTTTTGATGGTATTGTTTCTGCTTTTGTTTTTTTGTGTGTTTTTGGTGGGTTTTTGTGCTAATAAGTTGATTGGTTGGGTTTGTGTGTGTGTGTGGTTTGTGAGGGTTTTTTTTTTTTTGCTGTAGTTTTTTTGCTCTGCTGTTTTTTTGAGGGCGTTTAAGCAGTGTTCCGTGTTTTTTCTCAGTTGCTTGAGTTGTGCCAGAAGTGTTTTTTGGTCTGTGTTTGTATTACCTGTGTACTGTTTCTCTTTTATTTTGTATGTTATGGTGAAGATTGTGGCTCCTGAAGGAACATACATGTTACGTGTCTGGAAGGTTTTGCATCGATGGTTTAGAGTCTTTGCTCTTTTGGAAGTTACGCTGAAGGACTGTGTCTAATGAGGAGCAAAAAAAAATTGTGAGGTTGGTGTGGGACATAGTGGCTGCTAAAAAACTTTTTTTGGGGGGGAGGGAAAGGTAAAAGAGTAGTTTTCAACTTAGTGTTTTTTTTGCTGGGAGGCTTTCAAGTGTCCATAAGGTTTGTTCTTTAGAGTTTCTATGTGTGTTATGTTTTGGGGTATAGCTGTAATTTGT
Organism: Myiopsitta monachus; assembly: GCA_017639245.1. Taxonomy (NCBI): domain Eukaryota; kingdom Metazoa; phylum Chordata; class Aves; order Psittaciformes; family Psittacidae; genus Myiopsitta; species Myiopsitta monachus. Next base: position 30,683 of record CM029923.1, on the reverse strand, counting down.
CCCTGTAGGTGTGTTTTCTCAGAGTTCATTTTCAGAGAGCTGACTTTTTCCTGTTCTCTTACTGGTTAATGTGGACACTGACCAGGTGACTGTAGAGCTAGTATATCTTCATTGGTTTTAAGTACTTTAAGTTAACTTCTGTTGCTTTTTTTTTAAGGGGTATAGTAGGTTCGGTGTAGCAGACATACCTGTTGGGTGCTTGGTGTATGAGCATTGTATATAATCAAGCTGGGGTTAAGAATTTCACAGGAAAGACATTTTTCACTAGCTGTGGTCAGTTTGCATTTGTTTATATTTCTTTTTATGGAGTCGCATCCAAATCGTGAGAAATAAAATTCTACAAGGAGGAGGATTGTTAAAGATATGGAGGATTTTGTGTGAGGTGGGCGACTACCAGTTGAATGTTACTTGATGGTGGGTCTTACTTTTAGTCTTTTTTGTAGGTTCTGTGCAGTTCCCTGCGAAGTCAGTTAACCATTTCCAGTGAGGCAGGAATATAATGACAAGGATGGTGGGGTCAAGTACTTATCACCAGTGCAATGCTCACTTGTGTCTACTTTTTTAAGTTTGGAAGAGGAGGAGAACCCTGGTGTAGCATGCAGAAAAAATGTAGGACCAGCTGAGCAAATGTTGGTAGAGTTAAGGATGAGGCAGTAAGTTGTTAAAGGAATAAGTAAGCGTTGACTGGTATGGTGGTGGTGGTGAGAATGATAGCCCAAACTGTGTTTTTCTTCTGTTTGTCTGATTACAAACTGTTGTGTGGCTGAATTTTTTGTTTTGCTTTCTTTTTCTTTTTAGTTTTTGCCTTTCTTACTGCAGATGATGAAGGCTAAATTGGCAAGTGCAGCCATCAGACAGGCGCCTAATATGAGAGTTCGGAGCAATAAGCCTGGCTAGAGATTTATGGCAATAGGAAAACTACGCAGGGGGGCTACTTTTTGGGAGCAGGGGGACGGGGGACAATATCAGTCTAGCAGGGGCGTGTTTTAAACGTACCGTGGGGTTGAGAGAAAGAAGTGAGATGCTTAATAACATCATCTTACAGTGGTCAGGGTAGTACAGCTTGACTGTGTTAAGGACTGCGTTTGCTTGTATTCTGCGTTGGCGCTTCCACATGGCTCATTGAGTTGAAGGCGCTCGGCCTGCTCCTAGGACCTTGTCTTTCAGATACTCACTGCTCAAGCCGGTTGCCTAACAGTGGATCGGGCTTTTTTTTCCCCGCAGGTTTGTGTGTGTAAAGCAGAGTAGGGCTTTTGCTTTGAGTCATTTGCTCGGTAGTCTTTTGGGGTCTTGCTCCAAGCTACTTTTGCAGCTTTGAGTAGGTAAGGGGTTTGTGAGTGTGTGTGGTGGCTCAGAGTTGAGGAAAACATGGCAAAGGGATTCGGTATTTGTGTTTTCTATTCCAGGTCTTGCCCTCTCCGTTCGAAGACAAATGAGTGCTTCGTGTGAGTCAGGGATGTAAAGAGAAGGATAGTGGAGCTGATCAGTTTTTGCAAGAACCATGGTCATTTGCCTTTGTTGGACTTCTAGGCCCCAGAGGGCAGGAGAGGCCTGGCGTGAGACTGCTATCTCTTTGGAACAGGCAAGTGCAGCGTTGAGGAGCTTTAGAGGAGGCAGTGGCTTGGTATAGAACACATGGAGCTAGATGGCTGGGGTGGTGGTGATAACTGTTAGCACAGGGGGTTCGCCTTGCTTTGTTTCTGGCAGGTGACAAAGAGGAACTTGGCAATGGCCGCAACACTGCTGGTGTCCGATGGAGGAGTTCTGAACACTGAGGCTGTCTCGAGACTCCTGGCGCTATGGAAGCTGAGGAGAGGGACTCTTTTTGGGGGCTGGGGTGTGGGAGATGAGTTCAGGATAGCAGGAAAGGGTTGAAAATGTAATATAGGGCTGAGGGAAAGGCAGTGTGTTATATTGTAGAGTGAGCTCACTGTGAGCAGGGCAGTTCCAGCTTGGATGCTTTATGGACTGCATGCGATCCATGTTCTATATTGGTGCTTCCTCAGGTCCTGATGTCTTCATATCTCCTTGAGCTGAAGGGGTTTAAGCCTGCTTCGCAGGTCCTGTCTTCTGAGTGCCGACCACTCGTGTGGGTCACCCAAGTGCCTGTTTGGCATTCCTTTTCCAGCTTTACAAGTGTAAAGCACGCTATGGCTTTTGTCACAGGCTCATCAGCTCATTAGAATTTTGGAGCATGGTTCCAGGCTGCCCTGGGAGCTCCTTTCTCTCGGCATCCATGTATATCCTGGGTAGGATTTCGCCCCTGCATCTTCATGCTTGTAGGTCTTGAAGAGTACTCAAGCTTCTGCCCTTGGGGCCTGGCCCTTCATAAACCTAATGCTAACACCTAACCCCCTAACCCTAACCCCCTAACCCTAACCCCCTAACCCTAACCCCCTAACCCTAACCCCCTAACCCTAACTGTATCCTTAACGCTAACCCACCTAGATATAACCCTAACGATAACCCGTAGAGACTCCATAGAAACTCTTTAGGGACACGTTTGGGAGGTGGGGTGGTTTGGACATAGATATATTTAGGGACCCATAGAGAGACCCTGGGGGGGGCTGGGACCCCTTCGAGCCGCCATAGAATCCTTATAGGAAAAAAATGGGGGTGGGGGGTATGGACATAGAGACACATAGGGACCTGTAGAGAAACAATGGGGGGCGTCTGCGATCCATAGAGACCCCATAGAAACTCCATAGGGACACACTGTGGAGGGGTGTGGACATAGAGACACATAGGGGCCCATAGAAGGACACTGGGAGGGGCTGGGACCCTTAGAGACCCTATAGAAACTCCATAGGTACACACTGGGGGAGGGGGTATGGATATAGAGACACATAGGGACCCGCAGAAAGACATTGGGGGGGTTGTGACCCGCAGAGCCCCCATAGAAACTCCATAGGTGCACACTGTGTGGGGGTGTATGGACATAGAGACACATAGGGACCCATGGAGAGACATTGTGAGGGGCCTGGGACCTATAGAGCCCCGTAGAAACTCCATAGGGACACACTGGGTAGGGGTATTGACATAGAGACGCATAGGGACCTGTAAAGAGACACTGGGGGGTGTTGGGACACCTTAGAGACCCCATGGAAACTCCATAGGGACACACTGGGGTGGTATATGAACATAGAGAAACATAGGGAGCAATAGAAGGGCATGGGGGGGGTGGGACCCACAGAGACCTCATAGACACTCCTTAGGGACACTCGGGGGGGGGGGGGGGGGTGTGAACATAGAGACACATAGGGACCCATAGAGTAACATTGGGGGGGTCTGCGATCCATAGAGACCCCATAGAAACTCCATATGGAGACGCTGGGGGGGGGTATTGACAAAGAGACACATAGGGACCCGTAGAGAGACCCTGGGGGGGGCTGCGACCCATGGAGACTCCGTAGTAGCTCCTTAGGGACACATTTGGGCGATGAGGTGGTTTGGACAAAGGTACAATTAGGGACTCATAGAGAGACATTGGCTGGGAGAGAGAGAGGGGGCTTGGACCTCTTCGAGCCTCCATAGAATCCTTATAGGGAAACGCTGGGGGTGGGGGGTATTGTCATAGAGACAGATAGGGACCCTTAGAGAAACACTGGGGGGGTTTGCGATCCATAGGCGCTGGAGGATGGGGTCTGGGACACCTTAGAGACCTCAACGGGACTCCGTAGGGACATACAGGGGGGATAATGGACATGGAGACGCGTATGGACCCATAGTGAGACACTGGGGGGCTGCAACCCAGAGATACCCCACAGAAACTCTATAGGGACACATTGAGGGGGATGGATATAGAGACACATATGGACCCATAGGGAGACATTGGGGGATGCTGGTACCCCTTACCCCATAGAAACTTCATAGGGACACACTGGGTGAGGGGGTTGGACGTAGAGATACTTAGGGACCCATAGAGAGGCACTGTAGGGGGCTGGAACTCGTTAGAGACCCCATAGAAACTCCATAGGGACACACTGTGGAGGGGTGTGGACATAGAGACACATAGGGGCCCATAGAAGGACACTGGGAGGGGCTGGGACCCTTAGAGACCCTATAGAAACTCCATAGGTACACACTGGGGGAGGGGGTATGGATATAGAGACACATAGGGACCCGCAGAAAGACATTGGGGGGGTTGTGACCCGCAGAGCCCCCATAGAAACTCCATAGGTGCACACTGTGTGGGGGTGTATGGACATAGAGACACATAGGGACCCATGGAGAGACATTGTGAGGGGGCTGGGACCTATAGAGCCCCCGTAGAAACTCCATAGGGACACACTGGGTAGGGGTATTGACATAGAGACGCATAGGGACCTGTAAAGAGACACTGGGGGGTGTTGGGACACCTTAGAGACCCCATGGAAACTCCATAGGGACACACTGGGGTGGTATATGAACATAGAGAAACATAGGGAGCAATAGAAGGGCATGGGGGGGCTGGGACCCACAGAGACCTCATAGACACTCCTTAGGGACACTCGGGGGGGGGTGGGGGTGTGAACATAGAGACGCATAGGGACCCATAGAGTAACATTGGGGGGGTCTGCGATCCATAGAGACCCCATAGAAACTCCATATGGAGACGCTGGGTGGGGGTATTGACAAAGAGACACATAGGGACCCGTAGAGAGACCCTGGGGGGGGCTGCGACCCAGAGATACCCCATAGTACCTCCATAGGGACGCACTTGGGAGAAGGGATATAGAGACACATAGGGAGCCATGGAGAGACATTGGGGGGGGGGGGTCTGGGACCCATAGAGACCCTGTAAAAACTACTTAGGGACACGGGGGGGGGGGGGTAGTGTCATAGAGTCACACAGGGACCCATGGAGAGACAGTATGGGCTTTAAGGTTGACATCAAGTCTGCGCCAGCTCTCCTTCTCTGTTTCTGATAGGAGCTATTTTTGAGACAACTATTTAAGACAAGGTCTGTTGCGGAGCACGGGGGGTGCTACGTGAAGCTTACTCCTCTCTGTCTGTGGTCTCCTCCTGTCAGCACAATCTTCTGGTTTTGTGCAGTTACAATTAATGATACCGTGAAAAATATTGCAGTGCTGAAGAGGAAAGAAAGCGTTTGTAAGAGTTCAGATATTGACAATCAAAGCTTTCTGCTTTTTCAGTCCGTAAGCTTTGAAAAGAGCTCGCGGTAGTACTTGAGAAGCTCACTCGGAGGCCCTGGCAGCTGTGCTGGAAGCAACCAAGGTAGAAGAGGAGACATGGACCCAAGGGGATAAACCGGCATCGCTTCGGTGTGTGTTTTTTCCAGGCTTTCCTGAGAAGCGTTGGCAGCCTTGTAAGCAGGGATGGTGACTCCGGCTGTGGTTTTGGTGAGTTGTTGCTTCAGTGGTGTCCTTTTTCCTTACCCGATGATGTGTAAATTTTTACTTCAGTTGGAAAGAGAGTTCTGGAAGAGAAATCTTTCTCAAAGAAATTGCATTTGTGGAACTCTCCATCAGAGGGGATCTTCAGATCGCTTCTGCTGTACCTGGCATGGCTTCTGCTGTACCTGGCATGGCTTCTGCTGTACCGGCATGGCTTCTGCTGTACCTGGCATGGCTTCTGCTGTTCCAGGCAGTCAGCTCGTCAGCCAGAGGACGTTTCACCTTCTACAAAGAAAGGCCACTTCTTTCCAAAGACCCAAGCCCAGCACATCTCCCGGAAGTTGATGGCGTCACCGATTTTCGGGGTTTCAGTTTTTTCACTTGAGACAGCACAGAAATGTGTTCCCCTCTGCATGCTTTGGGACAGCCCAAAGCCCTGGCAGATCTGCCAGTCCTTTTTGGCAGGTTGGTGGATTCTGGCCCTGGGGATTTGATCTCCCTCCCTTCCACTCCTCCTGCCAAGTAAACCCCTTAGGGCATATCTAACCTCACCAATTGTTGTATCCTCTCCCTTTCTCTGACTGCATTCTTCTGTGCTCTTCTTTAGCAGGCTGAAACCTAATTTGGCATTTGTGTTTTCCAGGTGACTTGTTGCAGACATCTCGTGATGTGATGCTCAACAGGTAGCCCCGGAAGATGGGGCCACCAGAGACGAGGGCCGTGGTGCCCTGCGGCACCCATCCCAGCACGGGAACGGAGGGGGAACATTGCGGAGCAGAGCTTGAGCAGGAGCCGTGGCACCATCCTCTGCAGCCTGCAGGACAGGGACTGGGGTGCTGTCCCCACCTTGTCTCCTTCTAGCAGAGCGCCCCCGTTTTTCTCTGGGGTGCGTGTACCTGTGTAAATGGCACTTATTAAAGCAATGAAGTAATGAGCTGCTCCTTGGGGCAGTTTTTATCTTTTTTTTTTTGATTGTTGTTGGTCTTTTTCGTCTGCTTTTGCTTTGGGAGTGGAATATAAAGGGGGGGGGGAATCTGGGGACAGATGGTGTCATTTGGGGCACCCAGTGTCACTGCGGTGGGCGGTGGTTTGGCAGAAGAGCAGCGGTGAGCTGCGAAGGCCGGGACTGGTTTTTCGGCACGGAGGCGCCGGGGGCAGAGAAGAGTCAGCCCTGTTCACAGTGAGTAGCTCGTGACCCCCGGGGGACATAAACTGGGCGGAGGAGCTGGCGTTGCTCAGGCCGGTTCCCATGAGGCGCTGAGTAATGGAGTGGGTGCTGCCGTCATGTGGCCGAAACGTGGTATTGCAGGTGGTGGAGATTGGGGGGGGAATGGCTCCTGGCGCCGCTCGCTGCTGCCGCCTTGTGTCCGATGTTCGGTACTGCAGTCTCCACACCCCCACAGAACCCCATGGGTGAGACTCCAGACCCTCCAATCCCGCTATGTCCTCCCATATTCCCCCATAGAACCCCAAGAAGGGTCTCCGGAGCACCATAGACCCCCATGTCCTTCTTAATCCCCCATAGGCACCCCATGTCTCCCCATAGACTCCCGTAAAGGGTCTGCAGACCACCATTAGAAACCCCGTGTAGGGACTCCAGTCCGCCATATACCTCCTAATCTGGCGCTTCCAGCCTCACGCCGCCCGCCGCCATAGGGCGGCCATGGGGGAGGCTAAGAGGGAGCTGCGGGGGAGGAGACGTGAGGGAGGCGGAGAGAAGCGTCCCGGGGGGAGTTCCGGATGGGGGCGCCATATTGAGTGCGGCTGTGCGCCGCCATGTTGGGAGTGGGAGGTTGAGGGCGGCCATATTGGTGAGGCGCCATTCCATTGTCGCGACGGAAGCGTCGCCATCTTGAGTACGGCACTTGGGGGCGGCCATATTGATGAGGAACATTTGTCGCGACGGAAGCGTCGCCATCTTGAGTACGGCACTTGGGGGCGGCCATATTGGTGAGGCGCCATTGTCGCCAATGGAGAGCGCCATCTTGAGTACGGCACTTGGGGGCGGCCATATTGATGAGGTACATTTGCCGCGACGGAAGCGTCGCCATCTTGAGTACGGCACCTGGGGGCGGCCATATTGGTGAGGTGCCACTGGCGCCATTGTTTACCCGCCATTTTTCCATATTGAGGCCAGCCCTCCCTCCTGCCGAGTCATGCCCTCCCCCATCATGGCGGCCGCGTTGCCGTGGTTACGACAGCCCCTCACCTGTGCCGCCGCCATTTTGCTTTCCAAGGTGGCGCTGACGAAGGCTCTGCTCCCGTCCCGTTCCCTCCAGCCGGGGTTTGCCGCCCTCGGGACTCGGGCGTGCCCCCGCTCGGCATCGCCGCCCCCTCCTCCGGGAGCCGGCGCCGCTGCTGCCCGGGGCCGGCACCCATCTCCAGGTGGCACCACCGTCCTGGCGTTCAAGGTACGGACACTGGGGGGGGGGGGGGGGTAGGGAGACACAGAGGGAGGCATCGAGAGACACTGGGGGTGCTGCGATCCACAGAGACCCCATAGAAACTGCATAGGGACACACACGGGGGTGGTGGGGTGGTGGACGTAGAGACATATAGGGACCAGTAGAGAGACACTGGGGGGGCGACCCATGGAGACTCCGTAGAAGCTCCTTAGGGACACATTTGGGCGATGAGGTGGTTTGGACAAAGGTACAATTAGGGACTCATAGAGAGACATTGGCTGGAGAGAGAGGGGGCTGGACCTCTTCGAGCCTCCATAGAATCCTTATAGGGAAACGCTGGGGGTGGGGGGTATTGTCATAGAGACAGATAGGGACCCTTAGAGAAACATTGGGGGGTTTGCGATCCATAGGCGCTGGAGGATGGGGTCTGGGACACCTTAGAGACCTCAACGGGACTCCGTAGGGACATACAGGGGGGATAATGGACATGGAGACGCGTAGGGACCCATAGTGAGACACTGGGGGGGCTGCAACCCAGAGATACCCCACAGAAACTCTATAGGGACACATTGAGGGGGATGGATATAGAGACACATATGGACCCATAGGGAGACATTGGGGGATGCTGGTACCCCTTACCCCATAGAAACTTCATAGGGACACACTGGGTGAGGGGGTTGGACGTAGAGATACTTAGGGACCCATAGAGAGGCACTGTGGGGGGCTGGAACTCGTTAGAGACCCCATAGAAACTCCATAGGGACACACTGTGGAGGGGTGTGGACATAGAGACACATAGGGGCCCATAGAAGGACACTGGGAGGGGCTGGGACCCTTAGAGACCCTATAGAAACTCCATAGGTACACACTGGGGGAGGGGGTATGGATATAGAGACACATAGGGACCCGCAGAAAGACATTGGGGGGGTTGTGACCCGCAGAGCCCCCATAGAAACTCCATAGGTGCACACTGTGTGGGGGTGTATGGACATAGAGACACATAGGGACCCATGGAGAGACATTGTGAGGGGGCTGGGACCTATAGAGCCCCCGTAGAAACTCCATAGGGACACACTGGGTAGGGGTATTGACATAGAGACGCATAGGGACCTGTAAAGAGACACTGGGGGGTGTTGGGACACCTTAGAGACCCATGGAAACTCCATAGGGACACACTGGGGTGGTATATGAACATAGAGAAACATAGGGAGCAATAGAAGGGCATGGGGGGGCTGGGACCCACAGAGACCTCATAGACACTCCTTAGGGACACTCGGGGGGGGGGGTGTGTGGACATAGAGACACATAGGGACCCATAGAGTAACACTTGGGGGGGTCTGCGATCCATAGAGACCCCATAGAAACTCCATATGGAGACGCTGGGTGGGGGTATTGACAAAGAGACACATAGGGACCCGTAGAGAGACCCTGGGGGGGGCTGCGACCCAGAGATACCCCATAGTACCTCCATAGGGACACACTTGGGAGAAGGGATATAGAGACACATAGGGAGCCATAGAGAGACATTGGGGGGGGGGGTCTGGGACCCATAGAGACCCTGTAAAAACTACATAGGGACGCGTGGGGGGGGGGGTAGTGTCATAGAGTCACTCAGGGACCCATGGGGAGGCACTGGGGGGTCTGCGATCCATAGTGTTCCCATAGAAACTGCATAGGGACGCAGTTGGGAGGGGGGTGTTGTCATAGAGACACATAGGGGACCCATAGGGAGACACTGGGGGGGGGGCTGGGACCCGTAGTGACGCCATAGAAAGTCGATAGGGATACACTGAGGGGGGGGTGTTGTCATAGAGACACATAGGGGACCCATAGAGAGACATTGGGAGGGCTGGGACCCCTTAGAGACCCCATAGAAACTCCATAGGGACACCCTGGGGGGTTGTTTGGGCATAGGGACCCAGGAAAATAATTTCTCATCACGTTCTTCTCTTTTGCTTTTTATTTTCTGCCCGTGTTTTTATTTATTTCTTTTTCATTCATTCTTTTCTTCGGCTGCCCCTGCTCTTTAGTCTCTTTTAGTAATTTTCTCGTAGGTGTCCCATAGCGACCCAGAGAAAGTCCTAGAGCCCCACAGACCCTATAGACATCCCCTGGAGAGGCACAGCAATGGACAGAGCCTCGGAGAGACTCGGTAGTGATCCCATGGTGATGGGTCTGGGCTGGGGGCGGGCCCAAGGCGGGATAATGAAGTCCTGGGGCTGTAGTCTGTGCTGTGGGAGGGGCCAATTTAGGAGTGTGGGCGCGGTCTAGGCTGTGGGTGGGTGCTGGAGTGGAGGCAGGATTGGGGGGGCCGGTGTGCGGGTGGGGCTGGGGCCCCCCCTTTTTTTCGGGGTGCGTGTACCGGTGTGAGTGCCGATTATTAAAGCAGTGAAGTAACGAGCTGCTCCTTGGAGCAGTTTCTCTTCGATTTTGCTGAGGTTTTGGTTTTAGTTTTTGTTTCTTTTTGCTTCGGGGTGGGGGGCGGAATGAAAACGGGGGTGTGGGGAATCTGGGACGGATGGTGTCGTTTGGGGCACCCCAGTATCGCCGGATGAGCCCTGGTGCCCCCAAAATACTCCAAAACCCAGAGGATGGGTCTGCAAGGGTTGGGGCGGGGGGGGGGCGTTGGTGGGAGGGGATACCCCCGCGACACTGGATAGAGCCGGTGGGGGGGGAGCGGTGTGCGCCGGGCGCCGCTCGCTGCTGCCATCCCTGTGTTCAGAGTTCGGTACTGCAGGTGGTGGTGGTGTGGGAGGGGGCGGTGTGTCGCCGGGCGCCGCTGCTGCTGCCATCTGTGTCCAGAGCTCGGTACTGCAGCCCGGGCTCCGCGCATGAGCCGTGGGGCCTCTTTGTTCCCGCGGCTGTCCCCGGAAGTGGCCGGTGTCACGCGGTGGTTGCCGGCTTCCGGTGAGCAATGGCCGCCGCGGCTCTGCGCTCGGGTGCGGGCGGGCGCGCGGGGTGCTCGTGGCCGCAGCCCGGTGTTGGCGCAGCGGCTCCGGTCCCTCCGGCACGGCGTTTCGGTGCAGCATGGCGGCGGGCAGTTTCCGGGTCCCGGTACCGGCAGCGGCGACAGCAGGTGAGATCCGAGCCCCCCGGGGGTCCGGGGTTACCGGGGAGGCGAGCGAGCCCGCCCGTCCGTCCGTCCGTCCCTCGGGTGGGCGCGGGGGGTGTCTCCTGCCCGCTGCCGCCCGGCGCGGGAAGCTTCAGAGCGCCCGGAGCGTCAGGGTTGCGGTCTGCCGGGGACGAGCCGGGTGAGGGGCCCCGAGTGCGCTTGCTTCTGCCTTAATGTCCCTCGCTGAATCTCAGGCGCCTCGGAGGTTCCTGCCCGGCACCCTGCGCCCTGGCACTGTGCTTGTCTCTCTCCTTTTGCCCTGGTTTCAGCTGTAGCAGAGTTGAATCTTTTCCTAGGATCTGGTGCAGGGCTGTGTTTCGCCTTTACTCTGAGAATAACGCTGGTAACGCACCGATGTTTCAGTGGTTGCTCGGTCCCGCTTACCCTGGTCAAGGACTTGTCACTTCCTTGTGCTGTGCCAGTGAGGAGGGGCAGAGGAAGCCGGGAGGGAGCAGAGAGAGGATACTGGACCTGGGCCGGCGGAAGGCGCATTCCATACGTGCTACAGCACTGCGAGGAGTTCCTCGTAGAGTCCTTAATTCACACTGTATCTCCATTGGTAGGGAAAGGGGTGAAGACGGAAATACCCGTTTAGAAACCAGCCAAGGAATTCCCTGTTTATTTTCTCTGATCTAAAATGGCAGTTAGTTTGGCAATGAGACTGTTCGCTGTCGCTTTAAGATGCCAAAAGGTCTGGAGGCTGAAATTCTCTGTCCCTGAAATGAGTGAGGTCTGCAGCAGCAGCAGCGGGGGCAGGGCTAATTGCCCTCCTTTTGTTCTGCAAATAGACATTGCTGTGTTGTGCCCTGGGGGAGCCCAGGTCATCCCAGCTTTTCTGGTGAGACAGTCAGGGAGGCTTTCAGTTGCTGCTGCTGCTCTCCTGGTTTCCCCCGGTTTGAATGCCTGCCTTGCTCCAATAGAGTCTTTAGGTTTCTTCAGAAAGGCTTAGTATTCTTGATGCAGAGACAGCGTTGTGAGGGAGCTGATGGGGATCTCGACCTGTGTTGCAAGGTGCTTGTAGCAAGAGTCTCATGGAGTTGCCAGACTGGGTGGCCTTAGGGCTTCTCTAGTTTATGCCAAGTCATTTCAAGTCTCAGTGTGTTGAGAAGGGGCAGAGCCTTTATTTGCTCTGCTGCTGATTTGCCCTGGCCATCCAGCTAAAGGCTTTAGTTGTGGGAGCAGTTGGCCTAAGGCTTGCTCATGGAATTTTCTGCCATCTAAAAATTATGCCTTTTAGGAATGAAACGGAGTTTCTCTCATGAAAGCTTTACAAATGCCCTTTAAATCCTAGTGCTCTTAATGGGTGAGACAGCTGTGGATGGCCCAGTGTGCAGCCTACGCGTCCAGCACCCTACAGGACAAAATATGCGTGAGCTTACTGGTCCCCGCGTGGGGCTGAAGATGAGAGCAGTGTTACAGGAGGTTATTTGAGGATGAATTGAAAACGTTCCAGGTCTTGTTTCTGGGGAAGTCTCTCGTTTCCAGATTGTCCTGGTGCACTGTGGCAGGCTCCTGGCTGTGTGTTGTTTGTGCAGGTGTCCATCAGGCCCCTTCCTCTTCTTTCTTTCTTTATGTCCTTTTAGGGTTCGATTTCATAACTTTCTGGCAGGCATGTGGTACCCCAACTTGCTGTTTAACTACAGCAGCAGTTTGCAGTGGCTTAGTTTTGTACCTTGTATAAAGATAGCATTCTTCTGAACGGCAGGGCGTGTCTGTCGCCCAAAGGTGATATTGTCTTTAAGCACAGAGTGTGCCTGTTTAAGTCATGGTATTTCACACCCTTCTTTTCTTGCAGCTTTGTGCCCAGGCAGGTGTGTGACCTACACTGCTGTTCAGGCTTCCCACAGCTACAAACCCGATCAGCGGCATTACTTGAAGCAGTTCCGCAAGCCTGGTGTTAACAGTCCTCGCAAGGTCTGTATGTATCAGGAGGTGATGGAATACTTCCATGTGGTTGCGGTACTGTGGCAAGCGTCCTTTAGTACTTAAGTTCTCCACAGCAGTAGAGCAGAGTGTCTCAAACCAGTTCTTAAGGCTCCTGAGTTATGAGAGCTCCTCAGTAATTCGGCTAGGGAAAGAAGTCTGCCTTTCACAGGAGTGATTTTGGTCTCAAATGTACGGTGTTATTTCTCCCATCTCTGAACCACCTTGCAATTCAGCTATGTTAGTTGTGTTCAATTCTTCCTCTTCTTTAAGAGAAAAGCAGGGGGGAAGCAAGCAACGCGTCGCCCATCCTTACTGCCTCACCTGCCGATCCAAAGTGAACAGGTCTCTTCTTTTTTTGTCACTGGAGCAGTAAAGAGTAGTCTTTCCCAAATCACATTGAGAGGTTGGATTCTCACATCATGAATGTGCCTTGCAGCTCCACCCGTCAAGTTTGGGGAGGAGGCTGCAGAGTCCAGTTTGGGGCGTTTTCTCAGAGTGGGTGAGAAACAAAACTCCGTTTTTCTGCTGTGTATTCAACATTCCAATTTCCTCCCTTTTTATTCTGCTGACTGTTACCTGGCAGTGGCATCCCTTCAGTTTCAAACAGTTTGAAAGTCGAAAGATTTAGTATTATTTTTTCTAGAGAGCCGTCCGTGGACACTTGGAGTGTCATTGGGTCAAGCTGAGCTCTTTCTTTCTCTTAAATCATTACTGACAAGAAATGCGTTACTGTGCAAACTGTGCCTCCCAAAACGTGAGCACCCAAGCCAAGCCAAGCTGTTGGCATGAAGGAAATGACTGGGCAGCTGTTGCAGTTAAGGTGGAACTTGAGCGCAGTTACAGCGCAGCTTGCTTTTCAGTCCTGCATATAGTGCTGCCTATGCAGGGAGGCAGAGGAAATAAGGGAAGAAAAAGCTGGTTTTGTCACTGTTGTCAGCAGGTGTTTCTGGTAGACAAGCCCAGGTGTCGGAGCTCAAGAGTGTCTGTCACTGACCTAGAAGCTTGTGCGATTCAGGAACTGCTGTTTATTTTCCCATGCTTTAAAAGAGAGATTGTGTAAGCCAGGCACAGGCTGTCAAATGAGAAAATAATGGATGAAATGCTAAAAAATTAAAAATCTGTATGAAAAATGATGTACTGAGCCAGAAGACAGAAAATCATTTTCAAAGAAGCTGTTATTTTGTTTTAGACTACAGCAAGAGGTGAAGACGAGAGAAGGAGGAAAAGAGACGTGTTAGTTAATTATTTCCAGAGAATAACTGGTGGGGGTGGTGTGTGTAGGTATTCCAGGTACAGAGAGTGCAGAAGCGTTAGGTGAAGGTGAGGTACAGGTGTGCAGAAGGACTGACCTTCTCTTCCCTTTGGAATGTAACCAAGGACTCGGTGCAGCAAAGAGCAGGGGAATGTAAATGAGTATGTAAACATCTGTCCTTGTCCCTCTCTTTTGTAATCTCCTCCTCCCTCTGTCTACCCAATAGTTTCTGTCTTTTTTCCCATTGCTTTTTCCCACTGCCCTCTGGCACAGGAATCCGGGAGGGAGCAGAGGCAGGATACGGAACATGGCCTGGCCGAAGGCGCATTGCATACGTACTACAGCACTGTGAGGAGTTCCCCGTAGAGTCCTTAATTCACACTGTATCTCCATTGGTAGGGAAAGGGGTGAAGACGGAAATATCCGTTTAGAAACCAGCCAAGGAATTCCCTGTTTATTTCCTCTGGTCTAAAGTGGCAGTTAGTTTGGCAATGAGGCTGTTCACTGTCGCTTTAAGATGCCAAAAGGTCTGGAGGCTGAAATTCTCTGTCCGTGAGATGAGTGAGGTCTGCAGCAGCAGTGGGGTGGTTTGGACGTAGATACACTTAGGGACCCTTTGAGAGACATTGCGGGGGGCTGGGACCCCTTCGAGCCGCCATAGAATCCTTACAGGGAAACACTGGGGGTGGAGGGTATGGACATAGACACACATAGGGATCCATAGAGAAACACTGGGGGGGTCTGCGATCCATAGAGACCCCATGGAAACTCCATATGGAGACGCTGGGTGGGTGTATTGACAAAGAGACACATAGGGACCCATAGAGAGACAGTAAGGGGGGGGGGGAGTCTGGGACCCCTTAGAGACCTCATCGGGACTCCATAGGGACATACAGGGGGGATTATGGACATGGAGACATGTAGGGACCCATAGTGAGACACTGGGGGGGCTGCGACCCAGAGATACCCCACAGAAACTCTGTAGGGACACACTGGGGGGGATGGATGTAGAGACACATAGGGACCCGTAGGGAGACATTGGGGGGGTTGTTACCCACAGAGCCCCCACAGAAACTCCATAGGTACGCACTGTGTGGGGGTGTATGGACATAGAGACACATAGGAACCCGTAGAGTGACATTGGTGGGGGCTGCGACCCATAGAAACTCCATAAGGACACACTGGGTAGGGGTATGGACATAAAGGTATATAGGGACCCATAGAGGCCCCATGAAAACTACATAGGGACACACTGGCGTGGTGTAGTGTCATAGAGTCACACAGGGACCCATGGAGAGACATTGGGGGGTCTGCGACCCATAGCGACCCCATAGAAACTCCGTAGGGACACAGCTGGGAGGTTGGTGTTGTCATAGAGACACATAGGGACCCTTAGAGAGATATTGTGGGGAGTTGGGACCCCTTAGAGACCCCATAGAAACATACCATAGGGGTATGCTGGGTGGGGGGTATGGACATAGAGACACACAGGGACCCGTAGAGAGACATTTGGGGGGCTGGTACCCATAGAGCCCCACAGAAACTTCATAGGGACACAAATTGGGGGAGGGGTGGGGTTTGCACATAAGAGACCCATAGGGACCCCTAGAGAGACATTGGGAGGGCTGGGACCCCTTAGAGACCTCACAGAAACTCCATAGGGAGACACTGGGGGGTAGGTTTGGGCATAAAGACACATAGGGACCCATAGAGAGAGATTGGTGGGGGCTGGAACCCATAGAGCCCCCATAGAAACTCCATGGGGAAACAAGGGGCGGGGGTGGGTTTGGACAAAGAGACAGATAGGTACCCATGGAGAGACAGTATGGGTTGGGGGAGGCTACGACCCATACAGAAACCATAGAAACTCCATCGGGAGACACTGGTGGGGGGGTATGGACATAGAGACACCTAGGGACCCGTAGAGAGACATTGTGGGGGGCTGTGACCCCTTAGAGACCCCATAGAAACTCCATAGGGGTATGTTGGGGTGGGTATGGACAGAAAGACACATAGGGACCTGATTTAAATTAGGTCGAAGAGCCAAATAAAAGCAGTGACATTTTAGCATGAAATTTGGCTCCACAATATTTGGATTTTTGTCCAAAAATGTCACAATTATCTTTTTCTTTTTACAAATGGGTCTAAAACCGAATAACACTTGAATATTTGTTCCCAAAATGGACTATGTACTTAAGGACTGCACTGAGACAGTCTCAGACGTGATTACTACAATCATTTAAAAAAAACCCCAAGAAACACAATAATAATGTGCAGAAGGGCGGGAGAAATATGAAGGTTCTTCTTTTCTCTCTCTCTTTTTATTTTATTTTTTAGATGCAGCAGCTGCATCTTAGCTAGAATGTGCCTATAAAATTTTCTGGGTTTGATTTATCTATTTCTCCTTGGAAATGTGCCTGGTTGAATGCTGTTACCATGTAAAAGACAGAAAAAACTACTAAAGATATATAATGATCTCACATTAACTCATACCCTCATTTTTGAATCTCTACTTGTAACCAGTTTTTCAAACTTAATGTCTTATACATAGAGTTTTTACAGTGTTCAAGTGTGTTTTATTGGACAGAAGATGGAGAGGAAGGAAAGAGAGAGATCAAAGTGCTGGTGGGAGGGAGAAACTTGGGTTAAAGGTTTTCTTCCCTCCTAGTTAAATTGCAGGTATATCCTGAGATAGATGCCAGTAATGCAGTTCTTGTATGCCTCTGAAAAATGCTGTATTTCCACTGAAAGGTTACAGATATAACAGCAGCTATACGTCCTGCCCTGGCATGGCTGCAAATGACTTGTTCCTGGTCAATATAAGCATTTATTGCTGCCAGTGTGTGAGATGTGAGGGGTGAGAAACTGTCTACAGACCGTGGCATCCACTGAATTTTGGGGACTACCAAACTCAGTCCCCAAGGAACCCATGCTTTGAATAGCAACAGCATGCAGTCCTGAGGCACCTGAGTGCCCAAGAAGGGTGACGGGTCTCCTCTGCAGCCACTCAACCCCTCTCAACCCACTGACTATGCAGCTTACACTGCAACTCCAAGTAAGACAACCTTTTTGTCATATGCCCCCAAACTGGGCACAGAGTAGGTGGGCTACATCCCAGAATCTATGCACATAGCAGAACAAGTTTCTTGAACCACCTCTCTCTCTGAATTCACATGTAGTAGTCCCCTTTGTTACTGGCAAGCTGTGGACCATTGCTGGCTTATCCCTCAGAGAGATGGGCCTCACATTTATGGCCTGATGTTACCCATAACACCAGGAAAGTGGTCCTCATAAGCCAAGTTATCGCTTTATATAGCCACAATATCCCTGCCAGAGACCACCATTTATTTCCTTTTCCTGTGCCGATGCAGGTGGTTATGATCTGAGATGCTGAGGGAGCATCTCCTGTGTCCTCTGCCCTAACCTGCAGACATCTCTTGAGCCTAGAGGGACAGGGACCAGGCACTGAACAGGAAGCAGACATGGGCTCCAAGGGAGGGCTCATTCAGCTCGCCTGTTTCTTTGGTTAGCAACACAAAGCAGCCGTGGTGCATGATGCACGCAAGACCAGAGTCCTTGGAAGACTTTCTGGAAGAGAGGAAGCAAAGCCACTCTGTCACCCATGGCATCTCTCGTCCACATCGTTGCTTAAAGGCTATGGCAAAGCTCTGGCTGTCTGAAAGGTGAGAAGATGGGCTTATTTTTTCTCCCCATTTCCTCCTCAAGGAAAATCCCTTCTCATGTCACACTTAGCTAGGATAAGCGATCATATCATATTTGGACATCATATCCAAACTTATCTAGGGTTCAGAATAAAAACTTGCACAAGACTACCCTAACCCTAGCTGCCCCAACAACCCTAACCCCATCCCCAACCCTAACTGCCCCCGCAACCCTAACCCCAACCCCATCCCTAACCCCAACCCCAACCGCCCCCCGAACCCTAAATTCGCCCCGAAATCGTATCCCTGACACCCCCCACCCGACGCGGGAAACCGGAAATGACGGCCCCGAGTGGCAACGGAAACAGGAAGGGAAGCGGAAATACGAAGCCGGATGCTGACCGGAAACCCAGAAGTAACCGGGTCCCCGGGGGCGTCCGTGGCCGTGCGACCTTTGACCCCTGCGGTGTGTCAGATTGAGGCTAAGTGAGTGTGAGCCAAGGTCGGAGCTGGAGTGTCTGTGCAGTTGAAATGTGAGCACGGAGCTCAGCCAGTCTGTGTGAGAGGGAGCCTTTGTGGGTCTGTGGATTAAGAACGTGAGTCTGAACTTCAGAATTTCAGCCCCAGAACCTCAGCAGGAGAATGCCTATGTGGTCTAAAAAGGAATACGATTATGGGCCAGTCTGTGTGAGAGCGAGCCTACGTGCCCTGTGAGTTTTGAATGTGAATCTAAGCCTGAGAAAGCAAGCCAGAAAATTAAAGCCAGGGAGCAGCCAAGGAACCAGAGCCAGATAGAAAAAAAACGCACCTGTACCTTGTCAAGCTGCTTTTATCCCACCTGATGGTCTGACCCACCCCTGTTCCCCCAGCATTGTGGGAAGGGTTGTGGGTAGGCTCTGGGGTATATAAGGCATCAGGCTTGTGCTGGTGGGTTTCTTTGGGTTTGTCTCTCTTGAAGGTAATTTTTTTGATGGTATTGTTTCTGCTTTTGTTTTTTTTGTGTGTTTTTGGTGGGTTTTTGTGCTAATAAGTTGATTGGTTGGGTTTGTGTGTGTGTGTGGTTTGTGAGGGTTTTTTTTTTTTTGCTGTAGTTTTTTTGCTCTGCTGTTTTTTTGAGGGCGTTTAAGCAGTGTTCCGTGTTTTTTCTCAGTTGCTTGAGTTGTGCCAGAAGTTTTTTTGGTCTGTGTTTGTATTACCTGTGTACTGTTTCTCTTTTATTTTGTATGTTATGGTGAAGATTGTGGCTCCTGAAGGAACATACATGTTACGTGTCTGGAAGGTTTTGCATCGATGGTTTAGAGTCTTTGCTCTTTTGGAAGTTACGTTGAAGGACTGTGTCTAAGGAGAGAGCAAAAAAAAATTGTGAGGTTGGTGTGGGACATAGTGGCTGCTAAAACCCTTTTTTTTGGGGGGGGGAAGGTAAAAGGGTTGTTTTCAACTTAGTGTTTTTTTTGCTGGGAGGCTTTCAAGTGTCCATAAGGTTTGTTCTTTAGAGTTTCTATGTGTGTTATGTTTTGGGGTATAGCTGTAATTTGTCCCTGTAGGTGTGTTTTCTCAGAGTTCATTTTCAGAGAGCTGACTTTTTCCTGTTCTCTTACTGGTTAATGTGGACACTGACCTGGTGACTGTAGAGCTAGTATATCTTCATTGGTTTTAAGTACTTTAAGTTAACTTCTGTTGCTTTTTTTTTAAGTGGTATAGTAGGTTCGGTGTAGCAGACATACCTGTTGGGTGCTTGGTGTATGAGCATCGTATATAATCAAGCTGGGGTTAAGAATTTCACAGGAAAGACATTTTTCACTAGCTGTGGTCAGTTTGCATTTGTTTATATTTCTTTTTATGGAGTCGCATCCAAATCGTGAGAAATAAAATTCTACAATGAGGAGGATTGTTAAAGATCTGGAGGATTTGGTGAGGTGGGTGACTAACAGCTGAATGTTACTTGATGGTGGGTCTTACTTTTAGTCTTTTTTGTAGGTTCTGTGCAGTTGCCTGTGAAGTCAGTTAACCATTTCCAGTGAGGCAGGAATATAATGACAAGGATGGTGGGGTCAAGTACTTATCACCAGTGCAATGCTCACTTGTGTCTACTTTTTTAAGTTTGGAAGAGGAGGAGAACCCTGGTGTAGCATGCAGAAAAAATGTAGGACCAGCTGAGCAAATGTTGGTAGAGTTAAGGATGAGGCAGTAAGTTGTTAAAGGAATAAGTAAGCATTGACTGGTATGGTGGTGGTGGTGAGAATGATAGCCCAAACTGTGTTTTTCTTCTGTTTGCTTGATTACAAACTGTTGTGTGGCTGAATTTTTTGTTTTGCTTTCTTTTTCTTTTTTAGTTTTTGCCTTTCTTACTGCAGATGGTGAAGCTAAATTGGCAAGTGCAGCCATCAGACAGGCATCTAATATGAGAGTTCGGAGCAATAAGCCTGGCTAGAGATTTATGGCAATAGGAAAACTACGCAGGGGGGCTGCTTTTTGGGAGCAGGGGGATGGGGGACAATATCAGTCTAGCAGGGGCGTGTTTTAAACGTACCGTGGGGTTGAGAGAAAGAAGTGAGATGCTTAATAACATCATCTTACAGTGGTCAGGGTAGTACAGGTTGACTGTGTTAAGGACTGCGTTTGCTTGTATTCTGCGTTGGCGCTTCCACATGGCTCATTGAGTTAAAGGCGCTCGGCCTGCTCCTAGGACCTTGTCTTTCAGATACTCACTGCTCAAGCCGGTTGCCTAACAGTGGATCGGGCTTTTTTTTTCCCCGCAGGTTTGTGTGTGTAAAGCAGAGTAGGGCTTTTGCTTTGAGTCATTTGCTCGGTAGTCTTTTGGGGTCTTGCTCCAAGCTACTTTTGCAGCTTTGAGTAGGTAAGGGGTTTGTGAGTGTGTGTGGTGGCTCAGAGTTGAGGAAAACATGGCAAAGGGATTCGGTATTTGTGTTTTCTATTCCAGGTCTTGCCCTCTCCGTTCGAAGACAAATGAGTGCTTCGTGTGAGTCAGGGATGTAAAGAGAAGGATAGTGGAGCTGATCAGTTTTTGCAAGAACCATGGTCATTTGCCTTTGTTGGACTTCTAGGCCCCAGAGGGCAGGAGAGGCCTGGCGTGAGACTGCTATCTCTTTGGAACAGGCAAGTGCAGCGTTGAGGAGCTTTAGAGGAGGCAGTGGCTTGGTATAGAACACATGGAGCTAGATGGCTGGGGTGGTGGTGATAACTGTTAGCACAGGGGGTTCGCCTTGCTTTGTTTCTGGCAGGTGACAAAGAGGAACTTGGCAATGGCCGCAACACTGCTGGTGTCCGATGGAGGAGTTCTGAACACTGAGGCTGTCTCGAGACTCCTGGCGCTATGGAAGCTGAGGAGAGGGACTCTTTTTGGGGGCTGGGGTGTGGGAGATGAGTTCAGGATAGCAGGAAAGGGTTGAAAATGTAATATAGGGCTGAGGGAAAGGCAGTGTGTTATATTGTAGAGTGAGCTCACTGTGAGCAGGGCAGTTCCAGCTTGGATGCTTTATGGACTGCATGCGATCCATGTTCTATATTGGTGCTTCCTCAGGTCCTGATGTCTTCATATCTCCTTGAGCTGAAGGGGTTTAAGCCTGCTTCGCAGGTCCTGTCTTCTGAGTGCCGACCACTCGTGTGGGTCACCCAAGTGCCTGTTTGGCATTCCTTTTCCAGCTTTACAAGTGTAAAGCACGCTATGGCTTTTGTCACAGGCTCATCAGCTCATTAGAATTTTGGAGCATGGTTCCAGGCTGCCCTGGGAGCTCCTTTCTCTCGGCATCCATGTATATCCTGGGTAGGATTTCGCCCCTGCATCTTCATGCTTGTAGGTCTTGAAGAGTACTCAAGCTTCTGCCCTTGGGGCCTGGCCCTTCATAAACCTAATGCTAACACCTAACCCCTAACCCTAACCCCTAACCCTAACCCCCTAACCCTAACCCCCTAACCCTAACCCCCTAACCCTAACTGTATCCTTAACGCTAACCCACCTAGATATAACCCTAACGATAACCCGTAGAGACTCCATAGAAACTCTTTAGGGACACGTTTGGGAGGTGGGGTGGTTTGGACATAGATATATTTAGGGACCCATAGAGAGACCCTGGGGGGGCTGGGACCCCTTCGAGCCGCCATAGAATCCTTATAGGAAAAAAATGGGGGTGGGGGGTATGGACATAGAGACACATAGGGACCTGTAGAGAAACAATGGGGGGGTCTGCGATCCATAGAGACCCCATAGAAACTCCATAGGGACACACTGTGGAGGGGTGTGGACATAGAGACACATAGGGGCCCATAGAAGGACACTGGGAGGGGCTGGGACCCTTAGAGACCCTATAGAAACTCCATAGGTACACACTGGGGGAGGGGGTATGGATATAGAGACACATAGGGACCCGCAGAAAGACATTGGGGGGGTTGTGACCCGCAGAGCCCCCATAGAAACTCCATAGGTGCACACTGTGTGGGGGTGTATGGACATAGAGACACATAGGGACCCATGGAGAGACATTGTGAGGGGGCTGGGACCTATAGAGCCCCCGTAGAAACTCCATAGGGACACACTGGGTAGGGGTATTGACATAGAGACGCATAGGGACCTGTAAAGAGACACTGGGGGGTGTTGGGACACCTTAGAGACCCCATGGAAACTCCATAGGGACACACTGGGGTGGTATATGAACATAGAGAAACATAGGGAGCAATAGAAGGGCATGGGGGGGCTGGGACCCACAGAGACCTCATAGACACTCCTTAGGGACACTCGGGGGGGGGGGTGTGGACATAGAGACACATAGGGACCCATAGAGTAACATTGGGGGGGTCTGCGATCCATAGAGACCCCATAGAAACTCCATATGGAGACGCTGGGTGGGGGTATTGACAAAGAGACACATAGGGACCCGTAGAGAGACCCTGGGGGGGGCTGCGACCCATGGAGACTCCGTAGTAGCTCCTTAGGGACACATTTGGGCGATGAGGTGGTTTGGACAAAGGTACAATTAGGGACTCATAGAGAGACATTGGCTGGGAGAGAGAGAGGGGGCTTGGACCTCTTCGAGCCTCCATAGAATCCTTATAGGGAAACGCTGGGGGTGGGGGGTATTGTCATAGAGACAGATAGGGACCCTTAGAGAAACACTGGGGGGGTTTGCGATCCATAGGCGCTGGAGGATGGGGTCTGGGACACCTTAGAGACCTCAACGGGACTCCGTAGGGACATACAGGGGGGATAATGGACATGGAGACGCGTATGGACCCATAGTGAGACACTGGGGGGGCTGCAACCCAGAGATACCCCACAGAACTCTATAGGGACACATTGAGGGGGATGGATATAGAGACACATATGGACCCATAGGGAGACATTGGGGGATGCTGGTACCCCTTACCCCATAGAAACTTCATAGGGACACACTGGGTGAGGGGGTTGGACGTAGAGATACTTAGGGACCCATAGAGAGGCACTGTAGGGGGCTGGAACTCGTTAGAGACCCCATAGAAACTCCATAGGGACACACTGTGGAGGGGTGTGGACATAGAGACACATAGGGGCCCATAGAAGGACACTGGGAGGGGCTGGGACCCTTAGAGACCCTATAGAAACTCCATAGGTACACACTGGGGGAGGGGGTATGGATATAGAGACACATAGGGACCCGCAGAAAGACATTGGGGGGGTTGTGACCCGCAGAGCCCCATAGAAACTCCATAGGTGCACACTGTGTGGGGGTGTATGGACATAGAGACACATAGGGACCCATGGAGAGACATTGTGAGGGGGCTGGGACCTATAGAGCCCCCGTAGAAACTCCATAGGGACACACTGGGTAGGGGTATTGACATAGAGACGCATAGGGACCTGTAAAGAGACACTGGGGGGTGTTGGGACACCTTAGAGACCCCATGGAAACTCCATAGGGACACACTGGGGTGGTATATGAACATAGAGAAACATAGGGAGCAATAGAAGGGCATGGGGGGGCTGGGACCCACAGAGACCTCATAGACACTCCTTAGGGACACTCGGGGGGGGGTGGGGGTGTGAACATAGAGACGCATAGGGACCCATAGAGTAACATTGGGGGGGTCTGCGATCCATAGAGACCCCATAGAAACTCCATATGGAGACGCTGGGTGGGGGTATTGACAAAGAGACACATAGGGACCCGTAGAGAGACCCTGGGGGGGGCTGCGACCCAGAGATACCCCATAGTACCTCCATAGGGACGCACTTGGAGAAGGGATATAGAGACACATAGGGAGCCATGGAGAGACATTGGGGGGGGGGGTCTGGGACCCATAGAGACCCTGTAAAAACTACTTAGGGACACGGGGGGGGGGGGGTAGTGTCATAGAGTCACACAGGGACCCATGGAGAGACAGTATGGGCTTTAAGGTTGACATCAAGTCTGCGCCAGCTCTCCTTCTCTGTTTCTGATAGGAGCTATTTTTGAGACAACTATTTAAGACAAGGTCTGTTGCGGAGCACGGGGTGCTACGTGAAGCTTACTCCTCTCTGTCTGTGGTCTCCTCCTGTCAGCACAATCTTCTGGTTTTGTGCAGTTACAATTAAATGATACCGTGAAAAATATTGCAGTGCTGAAAGAGGAAAGAAAGCGTTTGTAAGAGTTCAGATATTGACAATCAAAGCTTTCTGCTTTTTCAGTCCGTAAGCTTTGAAAAGAGCTCGCGGTAGTACTTGAGAAGCTCACTCGGAGGCCCTGGCAGCTGTGCTGGAAGCAACCAAGGTAGAAGAGGAGACATGGACCCAAGGGGATAAACCGGCATCGCTTCGGTGTGTGTTTTTTCCAGGCTTTCCTGAGAAGCGTTGGCAGCCTTGTAAGCAGGGATGGTGACTCCGGCTGTGGTTTTGGTGAGTTGTTGCTTCAGTGGTGTCCTTTTTCCTTACCCGATGATGTGTAAATTTTTACTTCAGTTGGAAAGAGAGTTCTGGAAGAGAAATCTTTCTCAAAGAAATTGCATTTGTGGAACTCTCCATCAGAGGGGATCTTCAGATCGCTTCTGCTGTACCTGGCATGGCTTCTGCTGTACCTGGCATGGCTTCTGCTGTACCTGGCATGGCTTCTGCTGTACCTGGCATGGCTTCTGCTGTTCCAGGCAGTCAGCTCGTCAGCCAGAGGACGTTTCACCTTCTACAAAGAAAGGCCACTTCTTTCCAAAGACCCAAGCCCAGCACATCTCCCGGAAGTTGATGGCGTCACCGATTTTCGGGGTTTCAGTTTTTTCACTTGAGACAGCACAGAAATGTGTTCCCCTCTGCATGCTTTGGGACAGCCCAAAGCCCTGGCAGATCTGCCAGTCCTTTTTGGCAGGTTGGTGGATTCTGGCCCTGGGGATTTGATCTCCCTCCCTTCCACTCCTCCTGCCAAGTAAACCCCTTAGGGCATATCTAACCTCACCAATTGTTGTATCCTCTCCCTTTCTCTGACTGCATTCTTCTGTGCTCTTCTTTAGCAGGCTGAAACCTAATTTGGCATTTGTGTTTTCCAGGTGACTTGTTGCAGACATCTCGTGATGTGATGCTCAACAGGTAGCCCCCGGAAGATGGGGCCACCAGAGACGAGGGCCGTGGTGCCCTGCGGCACCCATCCCAGCACGGGAACGGAGGGGGAACATTGCGGAGCAGAGCTTGAGCAGGAGCCGTGGCACCATCCTCTGCAGCCTGCAGGACAGGGACTGGGGGTGCTGTCCCCACCTTGTCTCCTTCTAGCAGAGCGCCCCCGTTTTTCTCTGGGGTGCGTGTACCTGTGTAAATGGCACTTATTAAAGCAATGAAGTAATGAGCTGCTCCTTGGGGCAGTTTTTATCTTTTTTTTTTTGATTGTTGTTGGTCTTTTTCGTCTGCTTTTGCTTTGGGAGTGGAATATAAAGGGGGGGGGGAATCTGGGGACAGATGGTGTCATTTGGGGCACCCCAGTGTCACTGCGGTGGGCGGTGGTTTGGCAGAAGAGCAGCGGTGAGCTGCGAAGGCCGGGACTGGTTTTTCGGCACGGAGGCGCCGGGGGCAGAGAAGAGTCAGCCCTGTTCACAGTGAGTAGCTCGTGACCCCCGGGGGACATAAACTGGGCGGAGGAGCTGGCGTTGCTCAGGCCGGTTCCCATGAGGCGCTGAGTAATGGAGTGGGTGCTGCCGTCATGTGGCCGAAACGTGGTATTGCAGGTGGTGGAGATTGGGGGGGGGAATGGCTCCTGGCGCCGCTCGCTGCTGCCGCCTTGTGTCCGATGTTCGGTACTGCAGTCTCCACACCCCCACAGAACCCCATGGGTGAGACTCCAGACCCTCCAATCCCGCTATGTCCTCCCATATTCCCCCATAGAACCCCAAGAAGGGTCTCCGGAGCACCATAGACCCCCATGTCCTTCTTAATCCCCCCATAGGCACCCCATGTCTCCCCATAGACTCCCGTAAAGGGTCTGCAGACCACCATTAGAAACCCCGTGTAGGGACTCCAGTCCGCCATATACCTCCTAATCTGGCGCTTCCAGCCTCACGCCGCCCGCCGCCATAGGGCGGCCATGGGGGAGGCTAAGAGGGAGCTGCGGGTGGAGGAGACGTGAGGGGAGGCGGAGAGAAGCGTCCCGGGGGGAGTTCCGGATGGTGGGCGCCATATTGAGTGCGGCTGTGCGCCGCCATGTTGGGAGTGGGAGGTTGAGGGCGGCCATATTGGTGAGGCGCCATTCCATTGTCGCGACGGAAGCGTCGCCATCTTGAGTACGGCACTTGGGGGCGGCCATATTGATGAGGAACATTTGTCGCGACGGAAGCGTCGCCATCTTGAGTACGGCACTTGGGGGCGGCCATATTGGTGAGGCGCCATTGTCGCCAATGGAGAGTCGCCATCTTGAGTACGGCACTTGGGGGCGGCCATATTGATGAGGTACATTTGCCGCGACGGAAGCGTCGCCATCTTGAGTACGGCACCTGGGGGCGGCCATATTGGTGAGGTGCCACTGGCGCCATTGTTTACCCGCCATTTTTCCATATTGAGGCCAGCCTCTCCCTCCTGCCGAGTCATGCCCTCCCCCATCATGGCGGCCGCGTTGCCGTGGTTACGACAGCCCCTCACCTGTGCCGCCGCCATTTTGCTTTCCAAGGTGGCGCTGACGAAGGCTCTGCTCCCGTCCCGTTCCCTCCAGCCGGGGTTTGCCGCCCTCGGGACTCGGGCGTGCCCCCGCTCGGCATCGCCGCCCCCCTCCTCCGGGAGCCGGCGCCGCTGCTGCCCGGGGCCGGCACCCATCTCCAGGGTGGCACCACCGGCCTGGCTTTCAAGGTACGGACACTGGGGGGGGGGGGGGGGGGGGTAGGGAGACACAGAGGGAGGCATCGAGAGACACTGGGGGGTGCTGCGATCCACAGAGACCCCATAGAAACTGCATAGGGACACACACGGGGGTGGTGGGGTGGTGGACGTAGAGACATATAGGGACCAGTAGAGAGACACTGGGGGGGCTGCGACCCATGGAGACTCCGTAGAAGCTCCTTAGGGACACATTTGGGCGATGAGGTGGTTTGGACAAAGGTACAATTAGGGACTCATAGAGAGACATTGGCTGGCAGAGAGAGAGGGGGCTTGGACCTCTTCGAGCCTCCATAGAATCCTTATAGGGAAACGCTGGGGGTGGGGGGTATTGTCATAGAGACAGATAGGGACCCTTAGAGAAACATTGGGGGGGTTTGCGATCCATAGGCGCTGGAGGATGGGGTCTGGGACACCTTAGAGACCTCAACGGGACTCCGTAGGGACATACAGGGGGGATAATGGACATGGAGACGCGTAGGGACCCATAGTGAGACACTGGGGGGGCTGCAACCCAGAGATACCCCACAGAAACTCTATAGGGACACATTGAGGGGGATGGATATAGAGACACATATGGACCCATAGGGAGACATTGGGGGATGCTGGTACCCCTTACCCCATAGAAACTTCATAGGGACACACTGGGTGAGGGGGTTGGACGTAGAGATACTTAGGGACCCATAGAGAGGCACTGTGGGGGGCTGGAACTCGTTAGAGACCCCATAGAAACTCCATAGGGACACACTGTGGAGGGGTGTGGACATAGAGACACATAGGGGCCCATAGAAGGACACTGGGAGGGGCTGGGACCCTTAGAGACCCTATAGAAACTCCATAGGTACACACTGGGGGAGGGGGTATGGATATAGAGACACATAGGGACCCGCAGAAAGACATTGGGGGGGTTGTGACCCGCAGAGCCCCCATAGAAACTCCATAGGTGCACACTGTGTGGGGGTGTATGGACATAGAGACACATAGGGACCCATGGAGAGACATTGTGAGGGGGCTGGGACCTATAGAGCCCCCGTAGAAACTCCATAGGGACACACTGGGTAGGGGTATTGACATAGAGA
This sequence comes from Myiopsitta monachus, assembly GCA_017639245.1. Taxonomy (NCBI): domain Eukaryota; kingdom Metazoa; phylum Chordata; class Aves; order Psittaciformes; family Psittacidae; genus Myiopsitta; species Myiopsitta monachus. The sequence goes on along the minus strand of CM029923.1, from coordinate 2,601 downwards.
CGCATAGGGACCTGTAAAGAGACACTGGGGGGTGTTGGGACACCTTAGAGACCCCATGGAAACTCCATAGGGACACACTGGGGTGGTATATGAACATAGAGAAACATAGGGAGCAATAGAAGGGCATGGGGGGGCTGGGACCCACAGAGACCTCATAGACACTCCTTAGGGACACTCGGGGGGGGGGTGGGGTGTGGACATAGAGACACATAGGGACCCATAGAGTAACACTGGGGGGGTCTGCGATCCATAGAGACCCCATAGAAACTCCATATGGAGACGCTGGGTGGGGGTATTGACAAAGAGACACATAGGGACCCGTAGAGAGACCCTGGGGGGGGCTGCGACCCAGAGATACCCCATAGTACCTCCATAGGGACACACTTGGGAGAAGGGATATAGAGACACATAGGGAGCCATAGAGAGACATTGGGGGGGGGGGGTCTGGGACCCATAGAGACCCTGTAAAAACTACATAGGGACGCGTGGGGGGGGGGGTAGTGTCATAGAGTCACTCAGGGACCCATGGGGAGGCACTGGGGGGTCTGCGATCCATAGTGTTCCCATAGAAACTGCATAGGGACGCAGTTGGGAGGGGGGTGTTGTCATAGAGACACATAGGGGACCCATAGGGAGACACTGGGGGGGGGCTGGGACCCGTAGTGACGCCATAGAAAGTCGATAGGGATACACTGAGGGGGGGGTGTTGTCATCGAGACACATAGGGGACCCATAGAGAGACATTGGGAGGGCTGGAACCCCTTAGAGACCCCATAGAAACTCCATAGGGACACCCTGGGGGGTTGTTTGGGCATAGGGACCCAGGAAAATAATTTCTCATCACGTTCTTCTCTTTTGCTTTTTATTTTCTGCCCGTGTTTTTATTTATTTCTTTTTCATTCATTCTTTTCTTCGGCTGCCCCTGCTCTTTAGTCTCTTTTAGTAATTTTCCTCGTAGGTGTCCCATAGCGACCCAGAGAAAGTCCTAGAGCCCCACAGACCCTATAGACATCCCCTGGAGAGGCACAGCAATGGACAGAGCCTCGGAGAGACTCGGTAGTGATCCCATGGTGATGGGTCTGGGCTGGGGGCGGGCCCAAGGCGGGATAATGAAGTCCTGGGGCTGTAGTCTGTGCTGTGGGAGGGGCCAATTTAGGAGTGTGGGCGCGGTCTAGGCTGTGGGTGGGTGCTGGAGTGGAGGCAGGATTGGGGGGGCCGGTATGCGGGTGGGGCTGGGGCCCCCCCTTTTTTTCGGGGTGCGTGTACCGGTGTGAGTGCCGATTATTAAAGCAGTGAAGTAACGAGCTGCTCCTTGGAGCAGTTTCTCTTCGATTTTGCTGAGGTTTTGGTTTTAGTTTTTGTTTCTTTTTGCTTCGGGGTGGGGGGCGGAATGAAAACGGGGGTGTGGGGAATCTGGGGACGGATGGTGTCGTTTGGGGCACCCCAGTATCGCCGGATGAGCCCTGGTGCCCCCAAAATACTCCAAAACCCAGAGGATGGGTCTGCAAGGGTTGGGGCGGGGGGGGGGGGGCGTTGGTGGGAGGGGATACCCCCGGGACACTGGGTAGAGCCGGTGGGGGGGGAGCGGTGTGTCGCCGGGCGCCGCTCGCTGCTGCCATCCTGTGTTCAGAGTTCGGTACCGCAGGTGGTGGTGGTGTGGGAGGGGGCGGTGTGTCGCCGGGCGCCGCTCGCTGCTGCCATCTGTGTCCAGAGCTCGGTACTGCAGCCCGGGCTCCGCGCATGAGCCGTGGGGCTCTCTTTGTTCCCGCGGCTGTCCCCGGAAGTGGCCGGTGTCACGCGGTGGTTGCCGGCTTCCGGTGAGCAATGGCCGCCGCGGCTCTGCGCTCGGGTGCGGGCGGGCGCGCGGGGTGCTCGTGGCCGCAGCCCGGTGTTGGCGCAGCGGCTCCGGTCCCTCCGGCACGGCGTTTCGGTGCAGCATGGCGGCGGGCAGTTTCCGGGTCCCGGTCCCGGCAGCGGCGGCAGCAGGTGAGATCCGAGCCCCCCGGGGGTCCGGGGTTACCGGGGAGGCGAGCGAGCCCGCCCGTCCGTCCGTCCGTCCCTCGGGTGGGCGCAGGGGGGTGTCTCCTGCCCGCTGCCGCCCGGCGCGGGAAGCTTCAGAGCGCCCGGAGCGTCAGGGTTGCGGTCTGCCGGGGACGAGCCGGGTGAGGGGCCCCGAGTGCGTTTGCTTCTGCCTTAATGTCCCTCGCTGAATCTCAGGCGCCTCGGAGGTTCCTGCCCGGCACCCTGCGCCCTGGCACTGTGCTTGTCTCTCTCCTTTTGCCCTGGTTTCAGCTGTAGCAGAGTTAAATCTCTTCCGAGGATCTGGTGCAGGGCTGTGTTTCGCCTTTACTCTGAGAATAACGCTGGTAACGCACCGATGTTTCAGTGGTTGCTCGGTCCCGCTTACCCCGGTCAAGGACTTGTCGCTTCCTTGTGCTGTGCCAGTGAGGAGGGGCAGAGGAAGCCGGGAGGGAGCAGAGAGAGGATACTGGACCTGGGCCGGCGGAAGGCGCGTTCCATACGTGCTACAGCACTGCGAGGAGTTCCCCGTAGAGTCCTTAATTCACACTGTATCTCCATTGGTAGGGAAAGGGGTGAAGA